>CM057454.1:954072500-955322500 GCA_016271365.2 Neoceratodus forsteri | reverse complement strand
GTAGTTCTGGTGGATGTTAAAGATCCCATGGCACTTCTTTAAAAAAGGTAGGGGAGTTTATTCAGAAAAAAATCAAACATCAAGACAAATTACTGTACATGCATAGTCCATAAGAAATAAAGAAAACAATTTGTCATGCCCAGAAAAAAAATTAGCTTAAATAATATGCAAAACCAGCAGCCTACTGTTAAAAAGAAAATTAAAGAGAAAATATACAGATAGTTCCAAATATTTAAGTACAAAGAGCAACCATAAAAATAATTTACACACACAGTTTATGAGAAGGGAAAAAAAGGAAACAAATTGGTTATACCAGAAAAAAGAACTAGCTGAAATCAATTACAAAAAAACAGCTACTTGCTGTGGAAAGGAGAAGAAAATTAAGGAGAATGTGGGCAAAGAATTCCAGCTACAGGTTGGGATAGATACAGGGGGGAGGTACAGGTGCAGAGCATGGGGGACAGTGGGGGAACACAAGAAGAGGACTGTAGGAGGAAGGGAGGGAGGCACAGTGGGTGGGGGAAACAGAAGCTTCTCAGATGTGTGCTGAGCTTGAGCAGACGTGATAGACGTAATGGCCTAAATCTGCTGGATTAGTCATATGTTCGTATGTTCTTAAGAGCATTGCTCACAACTCCTAATTCCAGAATGCCTCGACTTCCAGTCATTATGCAATCAAATTTCCTCAGAATCTCATGAATGGCTGTCCCCTCCTCCTGTTCTGCATCCTGCATCACCTAAATACAAAGAAAGGACAACCCTTAAACTAACTGAAAACACTTTCAAGGGAACTTAGGTCCTTTGTGTGTCATTTGGAAACCTAAGTGACTTCCTGTTGCTTCAGCATTTGAACCACAGCCATCTAATGTTTAAGCTTCTCTCAACTACTCAGCAGCTTCATCTCACCTTCAAGCATCTTCAGCCACATCATCTGTTATCCTTCTCTGCTCCAGCATACCCACTGCCAGGGTTAGTATTAGGACTGCAGAATTCTCTCCTCCTAGCATCTCATCAAGAATTATATATTTATCTGAAATTATTTCACGAGGTAAATATACAGAGATAAAAGGATAATTTTGTTTATAGATGCATGCAAAAATTATATACACAAAGGAAATATATCAACACAGTAAGTACCTTCGATAACTGTATATACGAATTACAATAATTTATGATGTGAACATAACAGCATTTGAGCAGGACAAAGATGCAATATAGCCTAGAGGTTAGAGGAACGAGATGTGAACTAGCTTGGTACATCCAGCTGACCAGACCTGAGTATGATTCTCACAACCTCCACTTGCATACTGTGTGACTCTAAGCAAGTCACTTAACCACCCAGTGCTCCCAGGTCGCCCCTGAAAACAGGCATTTGTGCCTAGTGGGCCTTACCCAGTTGCCAAAGACTAAAATAAATAAAAACAAATAAGATACAATGTATAATGTAGGTCAATATCAGGTACACTCACCACATGAGACAATTATATTTTTCAGGCAGTGTTTGGCTGAGGTAGTGCTGGTGTAAGGACTATTTTCCAAGGCCAGTTTGTTCCAGACTAGAGACACTGCAAAGTTTTAGTCCATCACCGAATTTAAAGTAAATTTGTCAAAACTACATGTGCAGATAAATTTGTGAATTTTTGCTATTTACTATGGAATTAGTCTTTGGCAACTTTTCCTAGCAACTTCAATCAATCACTCAATCAATCAAGCTTTATTTTACCAGGTGAAAACATCACTGAGAAAAACTAATTTACAAGATGGACCTGGACATAGCGTAGACAAGGACAACAGTACAAAACCAACATAATAATACAATAGAAACAGCAATAAGACTAACATAGCAATTAGGATAATCATTTTACATAAGTGGGGTAGAAGCTTTGTAATTAGGATAATCATTTTACACAAGTGGGGTAGAAGCTTTGTACAATACAGTTAATCATTTTACACAAGTGAGGCAAATAATTTGGATAAGCAAATATAGCAGATTGGAGAATAGGAATAAGTGCATATTAAAGTGCAAAAGTAGGAATCAGTATTGGGGAACTGTAGGCAAGGAAGGAGACAGGGGAGTGGTAAGAGGGCTGAAAAAGCCATACAAGGGACAGGGGAGAGGTACTATAAGGATACCAATTAGGGTAGCTGCAGGGAAGGAAGGCGATAGGGGGAAGTGGTATGAGGTCTACAAATGCTGTACAGGGCACAAGGGATGTTACCATATGGCTGGTATTAAGACGGCAGTTGTTTCCTACAGTTGCAGGATTCTGTGAAGACATGGGTGAACAAGGATTTGAACATTGATAATTTCAGGGTCGAGGCTAGTTTAAGTGTTTTTTGCATGGTGTTCCATAATACAGGGAGGGGATGGCTTATGGCAGCTGCACCAAAGCGAGATCTGACTCTGGGAATGACCAAGGATCAATGATAGAAGCTTCTCAGAGTGTAACTACCAAGAGGATAGATAGGTAGATAGTCAGAGATATATTGAGGAAGCTTCTTTAAGATGGCTCGGTTCGTCCAAAGGACTGCATTTCTCTGCTGTCTGTAACAGAGTAATGTTCACCCACTAGTCCATATAGTGAGCAATGGTGCGTAGAGTAGGGTGCACCTGTAATAAATCTTATAGCTCAGTGGTATATGGTGTCTAGTTTGGACAGAGCTGCCCTAGTACCTTGTCTATATAAAATATCTGCATAATCCAGCAGTGGAAGGAATGTGGTTTGGACAAGTCTGGTTTTTGCGTCTGCTGTGAGAATGTGTTTTATTCGAAAAAATAGGACAAGTCTCTGTTTAAGTTTTTTAGTAAATTCATCTATATGTTCCGAGAAGGCCAGTTTGTTGTCAGTCCAGACACCCAGATATTTAAATTTAGTAACTAATTCAAGAGGCTCACCTAGGAGGGTAGAGATCAGGGGTAAGTCACACGGCTTAATGCTATGTGACGGCTTGGTGAAGAGAGAAAGAAGCATTGCCTTTGTTTTTTTTGGCATTTAGAAGTAGTTTTTGTTGTAGCAGGTTTTTATGAAGATGGCTGAATTCTATTTGCAGTTCTGCACAGGATATTTCTGGGGATGACCTAGCAATATACAGAACAGTGTCATTGGCAAATAGGTGTATACTAGCAGCCTTTAACCCTGAGTAAATGTTGTTAATATACATGGCAAACAGGAGTAGGCCCAGAATGGAACCCTAAGGAATGCCTCTCAATAAGGTTGTTGTGGGGGAGAGAGATCGCCTTCCACCTTTACTTTCTGGGAGTATCCAGTCAGGTAGTTACCAAATCATTTGAGTGCTGTATTATCCAGGCCGTAGTTGTAGAGGGTGCCCAGAAGCAAAGAGTGATCCACCATATCAAATGCCTTACTTAGATCCAAGAACAAGGTGCATACATACTGCTTATTATCCAGAGCAGTTAGCCATTCATTGGATACTTTGGCCAGGGCTGAGATCATGCTATGGCAAGGCCTGAATCCAGATTGAACCAAGGTAAGTAGGTTGTTGGAATAGAGGTAGTTCCTAATTTGCTGGTTAACTAGTTTTTCTAGTAGTTTAGAGAGGGTTGGAAGCAAAGAGATAGGCCTATAATAGTTGAGGTCACTAGGATCTCCTGATTTCAGAAGGGGAATGATGTGAGCAGTTTTCCAGATAGGAGGAAGGGTGCCCTGTGTGAGGGACAAATTAAAATAGGTGGGTAATGGGAACAGCCAGAGAGTGATACACTATTTTTTAAAAATACAGTTCTATGAGATCTGCGCCAGCACTTTTCCTTGTGTCGAGCTGAAGGAACAAGTCCTCAACTTGTTTAAGTGTGACAGGGCTAAAGCTGAAGGCTACCTCAACCTCAGGGGAGGAATGGGCGATCAGGTCTAGATCTTACCAAATAATTGGTCTCGAAGGCTGTTTGGCTGGAGATGAGTCGAAAACCGGCCCCGCTGTAGTGAAATGACTATTAAATAGATATAGGATCCTGAGCTTGTCAGAGATGGTAGAGCATCCTGTCATGATTTTTGTGGGAAAGGAGTTTGCTGATTTGTGACCCTCTACCTCTCTTACGGTTTTCCAAAACATCAATGAGCATGTGGTAGAAGTGTCCAGTTGTTGTAATAACTAGTTTTTGCATCTTTAGTAATCTTGGTGCAATGATTTCTGGCCACTCTAAAGGCTGTCCAATTGGATGGGTGTTTAGTTGTCCGTGCTTTTTTCCATAGGCCATCCCTATGGATTAGTTTGGACTTAAGGCTGGCAGAAAACCAAGGACATGACTTTTTTTTTGTTCGTATTTTCACAAGGGGTGCATGTTGATTTACAGTATCTAGAAGGATGTTCAGGAACAAATCATAGGCTTTGTTAATTGTTGGAGCAAGGTAAAGGTTTTGCCAACAGGTATGGTTCAGGTCCGATAAGAAGGCATGGAGGTCAAAGTTGTGACGGCTCCTTTTAATAATATATCTAGAGTGCAAATTAGGCTTTCATAAGGACCTAACACATACGATGACACAATGGTCACTAAGGCCGTTAATGAAAATGCCTGAGTGAGTTACCAGATGTAGAAATACAAAATCACACATACCCCCATAATGCAAAGCATCATCAGCTGTATATGCAAATCACCACAAAATGCTATGCTGGTTCAACTTTAAGCAATAATTTTGTGGTGATTTGCGTACGCAGCCTATGATGCTTTGCATTATGGGGGTATGTGTGATTTTTTATTTCTTTGAAACTTGGCTTCCCAGTCAATGTCTCTTGGGGTAACCCTTGCCTCAGTGCTTATGCACTAAGGTTCTTTGTCTTTTACCAGATGTAGATTATTAACCAGTATAATGTCCAGAATCATGCTGTTGGTAGGGTTTTTCATTTTTTTTAATACTTTCTTTTTATTCAGAGAGAAAATGTATTAAATTAAAGATACAGAAATTCAAACTCCATCTCGATATAAAAAAACAAGACAGAAACTGAAAAGCATTAAAATACTGCTTTGGGGGGAAATGAAAAGAAAATTCCATCATTATTTTCAATAAATGCTAAGAACATCTGTACATTTTCAGGCAATTAATAATTAATACTGTTTCCACTTCTCCAAGCAATTTACTTCCCTTTAAAAAGATTATTAAACAGAATATCCATATAGCAAAAAATAAAGGAAAGAATAAAGTGGAGTGGGGGAAAATAAAGTCCATCCTTCGAACATAAGTATTACTAAGAACAAATTCATGTAGATACTGGGGTATACTGAGTATTATTCTCTGGATCTTCTTCCTCAGACAGTTTAGAGTCTAATTCAGTTGGCAAAGCAATATGTTTGTCATAAAAAGCTTTAGCGGCATCAACATCCTCAAAAACATAGTCCTACCGGCCCCGTGACACTGAGGGTTGAGGTGCTGGATGCCACACCTGGCACCACGCCGGCGACCTGGCTTCTGGAGTGAGCTCAGGTGCCGGGGGTCAGCAGGGGAGGAGGTTTGGATTGAGCACCCGTTGGGCTGCTCTCCTCTCCTGGGGGGAGAGTACTGGGATGTCAGGAGCTCCAGCAGCCCCTGGTGGAGACCGGGGGCATTGAAGAGCACTGGACTGCATGTAAACAGTGTGGCACAAAGCAGACAGGGTTGCTATGTGCCGCAATGTCGGGATGTGCACCATGCATGGGAGAGGGGAGGGGAGAGGAGGGCATATAGGGGAAAAAGCCCCTCCTGCCGGATAGGTGATGGATCCTCCAGTGCTGTCACCACATGCCCAATGGTGGTTCTCCACCACTGCCCCCTTCGATCTCCCTGAGGCAGTAGCCACCTGTATCCTTGGGGAGTCATAACGACTTTGAAGATGATGGGGAACACAGTGGGTGGTAGAGCGGTTCAGGCGAGCAAGGTAGCCTGAGAGAGTTCCAGTCAGGAGGAGAGAAAGAGACTTGACAAAAAAAAAAGTAGTCCTTATTTTGAAAGAAGATGTTTAATCTTGCAGGGGCCTACAGTACGGCAGTAACCCCCGACTGCCGAAATTCTGATTTCAGATTCAAAAAACATTTCCTTTGCCTCTGGGTTGTTAAAAAAAAGTCAGGATATAGATGAATCTTCTGACCCTCATACATAAATCCCTTCTTAATCCAGGCAGCTTGCAACAATTTATTTCTCTGATCTAGAGATAGAAAAGTACAGATAACATATCTGGGTGAAAACTCCCTGGTACCTTGTTTCAACTTTGACTGTGGCCTAAATATTGAATCCAGTACCACTTTTTGATCCAGAGAGAAAGCCATAGTTAATATTTTCTCAACCTCAGTTTTCAGTTCAGAAGCAGGAATATCTACTGTGAGGCTGATTAACCTGAGACTTTTCATTAACAAGGTATTTTCCATTTTTTCCAATTTAGACATTGTATTTATTTGTTCATGGAGTGAGGCGTTTATAGCCCTCTCCACTATTAAAACCCTTGAGACAAGTTGCTCTGCTGTTTTTTCAACTGTATCCACTCGCTTTTCAATTTTATCCATTTTTCGTTCTATAGATCCACAACTTTGAGTTATTTATACAGAGGTGTCTGCACTTTGTGAAAGGTTTCCTTCATTTCCCCTTGTAGCTCCAATAGAAATGCTTGCAGAGAAGCCAATGTTGGCTTCTGAGGATTTTTTGCCTTTCTGCCTTCCGGGCACAACACAGCCGGTAAAGACATCTCCCCGATTGGGAGCTGCACACTTGTGGTTCTCCAGGGTTGATCTGCATTCCCAGTATTGGTTTTAGGGGAAATGAATTTCTCCATTTAGTTTCAGGCTTCACTGCCTCCTTTGACTTGAACACCAACTATAGAACTTCTTATACCAAAAAATTAAAGCCTATAAGCCAAAAATGCAATAGAGACAGCGATCGAAGCAGTTTTTGCAATGGTTATAACGGAGCAAATGGAAAAACTTAAGCATATATCCTGCTCTCTCTAGCGGCCTGGTAGGGTTTTTCTTGTTAGGACGTGTGGGTTCCATAATGATTTGAGTCAGCCCAAATGCATCGCAGAGATCTTTGAGTGGCTTGGAGCAAGATGCTAGCCAGTCCAGGTTTAGGTCACTCATAACTATAACTTCCGAAGGGAAGCTATCAAGTATATGACTTAGATGATTTATTATTTTGGTCCCAGCTGAGGGGGGTCTGTAACATCCTATTAGAAGAAGCGAATGTGATGCTGGGGCTTAAACCTTAAGTGTAAGGCATTCAAACTCCTTAGGTGAAGTTGTGGAGTCGACTATAGTCACAGGAAATCTATCTGATACACAGATGGCCGCTCCACCTCCTCTAACCTGACGGTCAGTTCTGAAAACCTTGTAAGAGGGAAGGTTAATTTCAAAGTCCTGCAAGGTGGGTTTTATCTAGTATTTGGTTACCACCAATACGTTCGGTGAGACATGGTTTATCCAGTTTTGAATAGAGTCACATTTATTTATCAAGCTGCAGGTATTGACATGGAGCAGGCTTATCCCCTTTAAGCTGGTAAATTCAGACAGAGTAGTGATGGGGCTATTGGACCAGGATTCATTTCAATATCCCCTGAGCAGAGTAGTAGGACCAAGAAAATCTTTATTAGGGCATTTAGTAGCAGGTTCAGTAGCCTGGTGCACCCCCTTTTATGGTGGTGTGTACAGGTAGTCCCAGTTTTTGAGGGGCAGGTTAATGAGGGTCTTAATGAAGCAAGAAGGACCACCCTAGTCTTCAGAGCAAGGGTCAGTCAGTCGTATATGATCGGGTAATACTGGCAGAAAAATCTCTCAGATGTGGTGTGTAGTACACCCCCATCACAGAAGGCTTGGGGTGAATACAAAACTGTAGAGAGCATTAGCGCTATAAGGTCTATCCATGTCACACCACATATAGTGGGATGTGACAGCTTGTATAGGGTTGGTATGAAGGTTGAGACATGTGAAAAACTTACCAGCAAGCTGGCAGTGAAGGAAGATGAAAGATTTCATATTCAGTGCATGCATGCTGTCAAAACACAGTATTCTGATCGGAACTCGCAGAGCCAATAGCAATCGACTATCCTGTATACTTCTGCCAGTAGAAGTAACCCTGTAGTAGGGGGCAGGAATGTAGAGTATTTAATAACGGTGGAGGAGGGGGTGGGGGGGGCAGGCCAAAAAATCCCTAGTACAAGCAATAGACAGTACCACTGCCGAGGAATGATGTCCCTAGAGAACAGACACTGAAACCAGGAAAGCCAATTAGAGAGGGGCTGTAGGTCAAGCAGCCAATAGAGGCTTTCTGCTCTTGCACTGCCCCCAATAGAAACTCCATGCTTCAAGCCAGAGAGAAGGCCATACCTGTAGGTTTCAGGCTTGCTTTTGCTGCAGGCGGGGAGGGCTCGTGGTGAGGCCTGCGGTGCAGTTACAGGTCGGTGAGCAGTGAGGTGCTTCAGTAGTCCTTTTGGCAGAGCCGGGAGAAAGAAAAAGACAGATTATTTAGAGGATCTTTGGCCAAAGTCAGTTGAAATCGGGGTTGGGGAGCAAACAATACTAATGATGCACGATACTTTACTTGGGCTTATGCGAGCGGGGATGAGATGTTTAGCACAAAAGGGTACAATTTAACTTAACAGCTCTATCAGACAGGGGGATAGGGGGGCAGTTTACCTCGGCACCAGCTTGAGAGCTACAATTCAAAGTTAAGTTTAGGCGCCAAAGGCCGGGAATAAGCTAGTGGTCATGGGCAATGGGGAAAAGAAAAATGCTGAGCAGAAATTAATCATACATTTCCAGAAGGGCTTAAACACTGAGCTAAGCAGAAGTTAACCATATATTTCCCAAAAGGGCTTAAGCACTGAGCTAAAAAGAAGTTAAGCATACATTTCACCTGTAACTTCACCCCCGGGGTACACTAAGGGGAAATTTGGTCAAAATTAAGCTACTGGTAAACAAGTGTCTCAAGGTCACACTGAAGAGCTTCTGCAGGTTACATGGTGCATCTCTGCACAAAGTAAGACAGCATAATTTTCAGTTCTGCATTGTTAATCATGGGAGGAGAGCAGAAGCCTGACAGCATTCATGGCAGAGGGATTTCTAAATTGAAACATTATGTTTCACCAAATGTTTTTCATTGTCAAAAATTATTTGTGTTCCTAATGATAAATTAATTGTATTTGCTGATCTTTCTTTGCTATATTTTTTAAAGATCATCTGTGTTTACCTTTTCCCCATCTAATCTGTCTATAAGTCTCTTTAGCTGTCTCTTTCTCTCTTAAAATGGACTCTCACTCTTATGTGTGTCAAGTGACAACTCGTAGTGGTGGATGAGGTGCCATACGCCTTCAGAATATATTGTTCCGGGCTACTCCAGCCACTCCCACAGCAGCCAGAGATACATCAGCCTCCACCCCCCACCCAGTTTCTACTCCAGCTCCACTGACTTCCCCAGCATCCCTTGTCCTCTCACACCACAGCTGCCTGAACCTCCACAGCAGCCTCCATCTCCCTATGCTCCCACTCCAGCTCACATAGCTGAGCACCAGCCCCCCAATTCCACCAACTCCACAGCAGCCTGCAGCCCCTGCATCCCCTGTGGTGTCACCACCACCAGAGGCTGACCCTCCCAAAGGAGCCATCACCCATCTTCCTTTGTTTCCTTACATCCCAGACCAAGGCAACCACATTCCACCCTGGTCTCAAGTTCTTCACCGAGGACCCTATTGATGAGAGTCTGGTGACATGTAATATTTGTCATGCGGTGATCAGCCATGGGAAAAGTGGGAGCCACCATGGTACAGGTGGCCAAAACAAGTACCTGACCATTAATCACTGGGAGCTGTGGGAGGTCCACAAGCAGAACGCAGCAAGTGGTGATGCTCCATCTGTGCCACCTAGTGGGAGTCTCCATGATCAAAGCACTGTAGGAAATAGGCACCAGCCCCAGTACTGAATAGAATTGTTTTTATTTGATCAACCAATTTGTGAAAATATGGCAAGATTTTTACAAAAGATAAAATGTTTTTAATATACATACATACATACATTCATTCATACATTCATGTTTTTTTAAAAAAAGAAGAAAGTTAAGCTTTATTCATTCTAAAACACAGCACCTTAAATAGAATAAATATGTGTACAGTACTTTTTCATGAACTTCATAGAGAATCAGCAGTTTTCTAGTGACCAGGGTCAACAGGTTCAATTAAATATATAGAGGAAAAGGATAAGAATAGATAATTAATTCACCCTTATTTTGCTCCAGTTGCTGCCACAGCAGGGGTCCTTGGCTTAATCATTTGTGCTATTTTTTTTTCCTTTAACAACTGAGGTAAAAAAGGCAGCAATCTGATCATAGAAACATATATAAACATAAACTCTGATGGCAGATAAGGACCGCTTGGCCCACCTAGTCTGCCCATTTCCCTACCTATTGGATAAGCTGCAGATCCTAGTTAACCAGCAATCTACTTCCTCCTACCCCTCACTATAATTGCCTCATGTCTGTCCTATGCATTATTGAATTCTCCCACTGTTTTTGACCCCACAACCTCCTCAGGAAGGCTGTTCCATGCATCCACCACCCTCTCCATGAAAAAATACTTCCTTACATTGCCCCTGAGTCGTCCCACTCTATCTTCAAATTGTGCCTCTTTGTTCTTGCGCTTCTCTTTTTCTGAAATATGCTACCCTCTTGGACTTTGTTGATCCCCTTGAGGTACTTGAAAGTATCTATCATGATCCACCTCTCCCTCCTTTCCTCAAGTGTATACTGTACAAAGATTAGAACTCCACACCCTTTGGTTAGGGGGCAGAAATCCTGCTAGTGTACTACGGCATCCTTTAATGTGAAAGGATGTAGAAGAATAAATAAGGCATCATAGGTTGAATTATTATAACAACTTAAGCTGTTATTTAAATATTTGGTGTGAAGATCAGAATAATTAGGGCAGCGTAATGTCCAGTGTATTAAATATTCTGGAATAGATGGGTTACACAAGCACACATGTTCTCTGTTTTGTCCGTTAATACTAGTTCTCTTATTAAAATGGGTGTATTTAGAATTAATTAGGCCAAACCTTACCCATGTTAGAAATTTTCCTTTAGCAGAAGTAAGCAGTAGGAAAAAAATATTCTTCTGTATTATAATCAATTTTGGTTGGCCCTATACCAAGGGTCACATTTCTGAGATCTGATCACCTCAATATCCTTATTTCGTGCAAGGGCTTGTACCTTTTTTCTTAATATAGGATTTGTAATGCATAGAAATGGTTATATTCTTTTGAGAATCTAGCCAAAGATAATTGCACTTAAAATTTTATTGAGAATCACAATTAGGGCCGAGAGCCATTTCGATTTTAGGCCCAGTTGCTGCCATTTAATTTTTTTCTTGGAGGCAGGCAAAGGGGAGATTAATATATTTATTGTTTATTATTTTAAGTCCATATGATACACATCAAAGTTGAATAATTGTATTGATGGGGATTTTCCCTTGCTCTGCCCTAACCATTGCAGAGGAAGTGGATAAGGGTACCAATAATAGTGAGTTGTAAAAGTATAATAAGGGGGTCTCTAGTGCAGAGAATGATCAGTGGCCCAAACTTCAGCTCCATATTTCAATAAAGGATTAAGTTTTGCATCTGCATCTTTCAAGGCTGGAGTTAGAGCAAAACCTCAATATTTGTAATGGAATTTTAAAAGAGCCTTAACATTTTGTTTTGCTTTTATTATTTGAGTTTTATTATGTTGCAACCAATTTGTGTTTGCTGTTACTTTAATCCCAAGGTAAACATATTTCTTAAAAGTATCAATTCTTTGTTTATCTAAGTAAAAAGAGATGCTAGTGTTATTGGAACCAAAAATCAATGACTTCATTTTGGTTAAATTTATTTTAAGTTAAAGATTTTTTAATTTTTCATTGATAGTATAACTATTTCTTTGTAAACATTTTCTTGTTAGAGAAAATAAGAATATATCATCTGCAAAAGCCAGTATATGGCAGGGTAATCCGTTAAAGTTTTGGGGGTCATATTGTATATTGTCATTAAACTCCAATAAGTCATTCACGTACAAATTAAAAAGGGCAGGGGCTAGTAAGCAGCTTTGTTTTACACCCCCCTAATAGAGGGGAATGGGTCAGTTATGCTTCCCTGGGCATCAGATCTTACTTTTGTATACATGTTAGAATAAATTCAGAAGCAAATGGTTTGACACCTTTTATTGGACCAACAAAGATGTAACAAAAAGAAAACAGTGCCTAAGCATTGGGACCAACCAAGTCAAATAATTTGTTTCTGGATCTGTTCTTACAAGGACCAATACGGCAACTAAACTAATTCTGTACGTTAGAATAAAGTAATTGTATTGGATTTAAGAGAGAGTTTCATTGATGCCCTTATGCCTTAATTTGTTCCATAATATACTGCAATTTATAGAATCAGATGGTGAAGTGAATTCTACAAATAATGAATATAGTTCCAACTTTTTAATTTGTATGTATTTTTCAAACATATGTGCTAAGCAATAGAGGGTGTCTGTAGTGGAGAAGTGACATCTAAATACTGCCTGAAAGGGAGAAATGGAGTTTGTATGACTGATCCATAAAGTTAGTTTTTTTTGTAATATTTTAGAGATGATTTTAGACACTGTAACTAGACTAATAGATTGATAATTAGAAGGGTCAAAAGGAGAACCTTTTTTTGTGTCGTGGAATAAATATGTTAACTTTCCAAGATGCTGGCATATAATTATTGTTAAAACAGATGTTAAAATATTTCATGCACAAAGCTACCAGAAAACCACATTGAACTTGTAGATTTCTGATGGAATTGTGTCAGGCCCTGGGGCTTTATTATTAACCAAATGTTGAGATAACTTCAGTTACTTCAGATATGTCTGTTATTAAAGGATGGAATTCTTTGTTTGGATTATTAAAAAATTTATACTGTTCAGAAGAATCAATTTTGTGGTTAAATAGTTGTTGATAATGTGTTATCCAAGCTCCCTTTGGGGATTAATGTTAGTAAGGTTAATTGGAAAGGTTCAAAGCCCTTGGTTACCATATGTCAAAATGCTTTTGAATCTTTTTTCTCTACAATTTGTAACATTTTCTCCAATTGATTTTCTCTAAATTTGATATTCTTTATCTTGAGGAAATCCTTATATATTTTCCTAGCATTGGATAGTGTTTTTAAATTGTTTTTGTTTAGATAATGTTTTGCCACATTCACTATGCTTTTTGGTTTCTTTTTTGCTTCTTTACATGCATCATCGAAACAATTGGTCTTATTTGCTTGATTGGTATTTGAAGCTGGGATATAAATATAAGCGTTTATTAAATTAAACATGTGTTGTAATGCATTTTCCATTTCTATTGGAGAGGATGATTGATATATAATATTTGTTATACAGTTTGGTAATTGTGTATAATAAAAATCATTAATGGTTCCTAATATTGGTGGATTTATTCTTAATTTGTGTTTCCTCTGGATCTTATATAGAGTCAGTTATCAAATTAATTGTTTGTTCAAGCTTTGGAATCTCAAGCTTTAGTATCAGTAGAGTGTGATCACTTTCTGTCCGCATCCCGATATGCAGATAGTCAACAAGATCATATGTTTCTAAATCACAAAAAATGTAATCGATTACACTGTGGCCATTTGGCCCAAAAAAGGTTGGGTTTCTCATTTTGTCTCTGCTAATTCTACCATTTAATGTTATTAATGCATTATCATTAATAAAACTTTTCAAGCATTTCACCCTGTCGTTAATTACCATATCTTTGGATTCTGTAATGGATATATCCCTCCCTTCCATAATCGACGGTAAGAAGGAGAGGTTATTATAGTTAGCTATTCAAGCATTAAAATCTTCACAAATAATTATATTTGCCGTAGGGAAGCAACTGAAGCTGCTTCTACATCTGCTGATATCACTTCCAAAAATTTAATAAAGTTCACAACTTTTGGGGAGAATATATGCATCAACCAACATTAATATCTTATAGTTCCATTCTATTATTAAGATCATATGATTAGGAGACATGTTATAAGACTGAACAACTCTCAAATGATTAAAGATTTTAATGATGCAAATAGCCAAACCACCAATCTATCTATCATACTGATTTGGCTTTTGAGCCGTGGAATATAACGCTTTATAACCATTAATAAAAATTGGATCATGGACCAAAGTTCCGTGCATTATTACTATAGTAAAAGTTGTAAAAAATCCAACCATTCATTATCCCTTAACTTCTGTTTCAGCCCAGCCACATTCAAGATAACATATTTGCATCTCTACCATCAATACCCTGGTGTTCATTAAGAGTATCCATCAGTGGTTGTACTTTTAGTCAAATATAGGAATAGATTGTTTTTGAATGTTCTAGGTTTATAAGATCTACCACCAATATATTATTTGGTTTCATGCAAGAGTCTTTGCCCTGGATTAAGTTGCTGAGGTCACATGACCTGATGTGTATATCAATTTAGTTCCCATCTCCCTTTTCATGAACTCTTGTAATACTGAAAAAAAGCATTTTTTTGGAGATAGGGATATCTAATATTGAAGCTAATAGTGTAGTTACAAATGATGCAAAAGTGACTGGATCTTTATTTTTCAAGTGCTCTGCTCTGAATGATGAAAGAATGTTACTTGTTGTAGACTGTGTTGGAGCTCTTAAATGAGATTTCAGCTTAGCTGTTGTAGTACATAGACTAGTGTTACAACTTTAAGGGAATCTGAGAAAGTGAAATCTTTTAAAAATGATTTTGCTAGTTTCCACCATGTTATTGGGGGATGCATTTGCAAACCTAGCTGCTTTAATTTTTTTTGTCATATGCCGACTTGCTTTGCATGCCCCATGCTTGTGACCTTATAAACAGGGGATGGAAAGAAAGTCATATCACTATAGACTGACACAATATTATTGTCAGCTTTATGTACCCCTAGCTCAGCCTGAAAAAGATAAATATTAAGTTATCTTAATGATTCACTGTTTTCGTTCTCCATTTTATATAGACCTTCTAACCCAGCTCCTGACTGAGCTGCTGCTGAAAAGCCCACAAGTGCAGGGGCTGAAAGCAGGAGAATGAACCTTCTTGCCCTCCCCAGCTCCCAACTGAGCCGTCATCGAAAAGCCCACAAGTACAAGGTCTGAGGGCAGGTGAATGAACCTTCTTGCCCTCCCCAGCTCCCGAATGAGCCACCACTGAAACACCCACAAGTGCAGGTAGGATTTCAAGATGAAGCTAGCTGCCCAGCCAGATTTTTGAACTTGGTGCCATTTCAGCTCCCTCTGTGTGCACTGCTGTGTATAGAGCTTAGAGCTTTATTAGAGCATTAAGTTGCTCTGTACAGTCAGAACTGAGCATTTTTCTCTAGCTTACTGCTTGTGAATTTTAACCTAACTAGCCGTATTTTAAAATAATTGCTGTGCTTATCTGCTGGATGAAATTAAGAATTTTTGTTGCTTTCCCTAGCTTGGTGCTTGTGAATTCTAACCTGCCTAGCAGTTTAAAATACTTACTGTGCTTATTTGCTAGCCTAAATTAAGTATTTTTGTTGCATTTCCCTAGTTTAGCGTTTGTGAAGTCTAACCTGCCTAATTTTAAAATACTTGCTGTGCTTATCTGCTACTAGTCAAAATGAATTTATTTTTGTTCCTGAATCAATCCCCCCTTGCTCTTGCTTCCTTCCATCCCCCACCCTGCATTTCAGATCAGCCCCCTGTTTGCCTATAAATATATTTTTCCCTCTCTAAATTTCCCTCTTTCCTTTCAGGGTCTGAGGGCAGGTGAATGAACCTTCCTGCACTCCCCAGCTCCCAACTGAGCCACCACTGAAAAACCCACAAGTGCAGGTATGATTTCAAGGTGAAGCAAGCCTGGCCAGATTTTTGAACTTGATGCTATTTCAGCTCCCTGTGTGTGTGTGCTGCTGTGTATAGAGCTTAGAGCTTTATTAGAGCATTAAATTGCTCTGTACAGTCAGAATTTAGCATTTTTCGGCCCGCCCCCAATCCCCACCTCCTAACTTAATTAAATACTCTTCAGTCTCTGCCCCTGCTCTCTGCTAGTTTGGTCACAGAAGAAAGGGAGACATTTCAGTGCATCACCAAGCTTCACAGTTCCCACCTCCTGAATTTCTAGCTACCCTCTTCCTGAAGGCACTCCTAGTCTGTTGTCAGTGCTCCCTAGGACCCAAATCAGTACAAATGTCAACATTTTCTCTCCTTTTCCTGAATACTATGTTCAAAGGGCAGTTTGTGCTGCTCTAACTGGCCATCCCTACTACAGGGTATAGTATCTCTTACACCCCTTTATTCCCTGTAGCACGCCCTCCACTCTTCTGCCATCTCCTCACACTCCTCACACTCCTCTTTCCCTACACACACTACAGCATCACTCTTGATGTGTCAACTCACCATGACCCCTCTACCCACCCTGCTCTCACTTTTATTCCTCTACCTCCTTCTCTTCTCCTCTCCTGCTGGTACCCCCATGTCACCCCTCACCCCACACAATCTGTTACCCCTATCCTCACTCAACACACACTATTGCATCTCACTCTCAATGTCACCCCCACCCCATCACACCTCAACTCCCCACCAATCCCTGCTCCCCACTAGAGATGGGTGAAGTGGCCCCAATTCATTCCGCGAAGTGATTTGCAGAGTGCTCCACAATGCGAAGCCGAGTACTTCGTGTTACAATGGGTAACACGCAGTCCATTGAAAACAATGACTTTGCGTTACTCCACCTTCCCAAACCACTACTCCACCAATTGTTAAGGTGAAGTACATTGAAAACAATGTGCTTCACCTCACTTTGCCTTGTTTTTAAGTTCCAAAGGTGAATTTTACAGTGATTCATGGGATTTCAGATCACATGGGCTCCAGATTGTTCTGCACAGCCTCAGTTTGGGATAGTGTGTGTAGGAAGCTGTAGGAGACAATCTGCTCTGAGAGCTCTCTGTGATTCAAACCTTCTAAAAGCTGTTAAAGAAGCCTTTTTGAGTAATTTTTTTTGCTGAAACTTTAGTTCATCGATTATAGGAAACCCTCCTGTGCTCATATGATCGAGCGTTTGTTGTTTGATTGTGGATTTTGAATGTTAATGTACAACATTCAGTCTGTGTACTGAGAGACAGTGTAAGTGTGCTTTGGGGGAGGGGCATATCTGTGGTGTAGGTAGATTAACTTGGAGAAAAAGACAGTGCTTTCTGTTTTGGTGATATTTTTCTTGTATAACTGTGATAATGTACATACAGTAATATTTTCAATAATTCTTGCCATTTTTTTTGCTGATTGTTATGGTGCAGCAGTGCATAATTTTAGTTTGTTTAAAATATGTGGTTATATTACTTAAGTTTTCAATTGGCTACGCATTACTTAGTGTGTGTGTGTGAGTATGTGTGTGACACGTGTCATCAAATCAGACACCTTTTATTGTGCCACATAATAATTTCAGCAATGTAAACCTGCTATCTATGGCAGCTGTGTGATTTTTACACTCTTTTGTGGTATCTTTATTGGTACTAGGACTGGTGACTGTTACTGCAGCAGTGCAGTACACTACCCAACCCCCCGCTGCCCACCTCAACTGGCAAAGGTATTCTTTTCCAGATTTGAATTTCTGATGGTGAGCACTGGTTAGGTGTTGTGCCTTTGCATCTGTATCTCTTCAGTGCACAGCGCAATCTTAATCTGTTTGTGCATTTGCATCTCTTTAGGGAACAGTCTCCATCTGTAACTTAAGTCACAGTTATTTCTTTGGCTTCCCTTCAGAGTACTGGTCAGTTGTGGTGCATAATTCTGCACGAACATTGTACTCATTAATATGCATTTTTAAGTCAGGACCATGATCACGAGTAACTCATGATGCAACTCACGCTTCTTCATCATCACTGTCACAAATGCAGTCACAAATCACAATTCACTATCACGTCACGAATCACAACATTCATTTTTTTACTAGTTACTAGGATGCATTGTAAGCATGTTTTATAGTATCTCCAGGCTTCACCACTCCACCATTGTACTCATTAATAAGCATTTTTAAGTCTGGTAGTTTTGTGCTATAGCCCATCGGGAAGTACAGCAATAGGCATCCATGTTCCTTCCCGTACAGCATGTGAGTTACAGTACTGTAAGTAGTGGTGGGCTAAGTGGCCACAATTTGCTCCATGAAGTGATTCACTGAGTAACGTGGAATCTGAGGAGAACTCCACAATGTGAAGTGGAATACTTCGCTTCATAATGAGGAATGCATAGTCCATTGAAATCAATGACTTTGCATTATTCTGCCTTCCCAAACCACTTCTCCACCAATTTTAAGGTAAAGTACATTGAAATCAATGTAATTCACCTCACTTCGCCTTGTAATTGAGCTCCAAATAAAATTCTGCAGTTATTCATGGGTTGCAGTTCACATGGGCTCTAGATTGTTCAGCACAGCCTCAGTTCTGGTCTGGTAGTGTATGTGCAGCCTTAGCTGGAGACAGTTTACTCTCAGAGCTCTGGGATTCAAAACCTCTAAAAGCTGTTTAAAATCGTTTTGAGTAATATGTTTTGCTCAAAATTTAGTACATCGATTGTAGAAACCCTTCTGTGCTCATGTCTTCAAGTGTTATTGTTGTGTGTGGATTTTGAATGTTTATTTAGAACAGTCAGACTGTTTATTGTGAAGTGTGCTTTGGGAGGGGCGTATTTGTGGTGTAGATAGATTAACTGGGAGAAAAAGGCAGTATTTCTGTTTTGGGTATATTTTTCTTGTATAACTGTGTTAATATACTCACAGTAATATTTTCAGTAATTCTTGACATTTTTTTGCTGATTGTTGTGGGTCAGCAGTGTACAATTTGTCTGTTTAAAACATTTGGTTATATTACTAAAGGTTTTCAATTTGCTACACATTACTTGAGTGTGCGTGTGAGTGTGGGTGCAATGCATGCCATTAAATCAGACACCTTTTATTGTGTTACAGAGTAATGGCAGCAATGTGAACCTGAATTCCACCACACCTGCATGAATTTTTTTATACTGCTTTGTGGTATCTTTACTTTATTTATTTATTTCTATCTAGGATTACAAAACCTTTTACAAAGGTTCCATGTCAGCGTGTGCAACATTCATCATTTTTAGTTACTAACATCTAGTCAATGACTTACAGACATGTAATAACCAGTACAAAGACTGGAGCTATGAGCAAGACAAGGGAAGGGGGTGGGTGGGGGGAAGTGAGGGTAGGAGATCAAGGGGGGGAAGGAGGTGCAGGGGGTAAGGGGGAGTATGGGAGGTGGTTGGGGGCTGGGGCAGGAGTGGAGATATGGGGTGGAGGTGGGCCAGGGTGGGAGAGAGTGCAGCCAGGGGGCCTTTTCGAGGCAATATGACAGGTAAGGTGCTAGGGGTGCAAGGACTGATTGTAAGTGCTGGGTGCTGGGGCATGTGCAGCTGGAACGGTGGAAATGTTAAGATAGGCAATCACAGGATACAAGCAGTGAGAGGCACAGCTTGGACTTGAAGAGGCCGAGTGTTGGAGCAGTTGCTAAGTCACTGCCAAGAGAGCTGAGCCAGTTGGATGCCTGATAGCGAATGATCTTTGTCCTTGGGTCGATGCGACATCGTGGGATATGTAGTAGATGGGAATTGGATCTCCTTGTAGTGACGTTCCTATGTCTAGGCTTAAGAAGGGCACAGACACCAGGTGGGTCAAGCCCCATTATAATTTTCTTGGCCGTGATGCAGGTTTGGTATTTTATGCGTTTGTCCAGTTGAAGCCATCCAGATTGGGAATAAAGGTCACATGTGTGGGTATGGCGATGTGAGCCAGTGATGAGACAACAGGCCTTATTCAGGGAGGTCGCAATACGTTTGAGAGCAGTAGTAGTTGCAGACCCATATATGATAAGACCATATAGTCTTTGATGCTGACAATGGAGCTTTGGACGGCCACTGACAGTGCTTCTGGGATTAGGTGTTTCCTGTGCCGAATAATATGCCTAACCTTGCATTGGCAGACTTTGCAACATTGCTGATATGGACAGCATATGAGAGGTGGGGATCAAGGGTGATGCTTTATACTTGAACGATTGTGTTTGTTTCAGGATGGCTCCTTGTTCAGTTGCAATGGAGAGGTGGAGTTGTTTGTTTTGTTGTGGGGGCTGCAGAAAGCCATAGACTTGTTTTTTTTCTGATTGAGAAGCAGTTTATGATTTAGGAACCAGGATTCGATGGAGGAGAAGGCCTGCTGAAGTTTATTTTGTAATTGGATTGAATCAGGGTCCGAGCTGAGGATCACAGCATCGTCAGTGTAGAGAATTATTTGTTCTGGGCAGCTGTCCGGTAGTGAGTTTAAGAATAGGCTGAAGAGGAGGGGTCCCAGAATGGAGCCCTGGGGGACTCCTGAGTGGACCGGTCTAGGGTCCGAGAGTGTATTAATGATTCTTACTGTTTGGGACCATTCTTCAAGGTAGCTCTTAAACCAGCCAATGGAGTCGGTTGACAGCCCAGTGTTCTGAAGCTGGACAAGCAGGAGGCGGTGATTTATGGTGTCGATGACTTTGGTTAAGTCAATGTAGATTGAGCCTAGTAGTTCACGGAGTCAAGTATGTTGTGGATTCGCCAGTGAATTCAAGTAGGGCTGTGGAGGTGCTGTGACCTTTGTGGAACCCGTTTTGTTGCTTGCACAGGATGTTGCAATTATTCAGATATTCTGTGAGCTGGTCCGAGATGTTGTGTTCTAGTGCCTTGGAGAGTGGGGTAGTAGGGAGATAGGTCTGTAGTTATAGTGGTCAGTTTTGTCACCACTTTTATGGATTGGGGTCACAGTGGCAGATTTCCATCTGTCCGGGAACTGGCTAAGGCTGAGGGAGAGGTTGAAAATTCTGGTCAGAGGACTAAGCACTTCATCAAGTGTGAGAGACAGGATTTTGAGATCGAGGGAGTCATTACTGAATCTTGATTTACCAAGGGCTTTGGTAACATATTTGCATACTTGGTGAGCCTTGACTGCTTTGAAGTAGAAGTGAGGGGAGCTGGTGGGAGTAGTGTTCATTGTGGATGGAGGGGCTTCAGCATCTTTGAAGTAGTCCTGCGGTAGGACAGCGCTGAGTTTGGTAAAGGCTTTGTTAAAGGTATCCGCAATGGTTTTTGGGTTGAGGGTTGTGGTTCCGTTGATGTTGAGTAATGATGGGGGGGGTTTGGGTGGATTCCCGGTAAGTTCCTTTATGTTCTTCCATAATTCCCGACCATTGCTCCAGGAGTTTGTGAGGGCATGCTTATAGTAGGCAGACTTCATTTGCTGGATGGTTTGGTGCCGTCATTGTGGGCACGTTGTAGTTTTGGATGTCGATTTGCCTTCCAGTGTTTCTGGCCAGCTCCCATAGGTGGTGTCTTGTTTTTGCATCCTGAGGAGGTCACCTGTGAGCCAAGGGTTACTGAGTGATTTGACTTTTGCATTTCTTAATAGGAGCATATGTGTCACAGGCCACAGTGAAGATGTTTATGAAGTGGTCAAGGCAGTGTTTACATTGATTGCATTGAAGATAGTGGATTGTTACTGGTAGTGGATTGTTACTGTCATGCACTAATTCCCCAAATGGCAAAAAGTATTCCATTCCAGATTTGGATTTGTGACTTGTGAGCACTGGTTAGGTGTTGTTGTACCTTTTCGTATGCATCCCTTGAGTGTGCAGTGTAATCTTAATTTGTCTGTGCATCTGCATGGCACCATTAATTCTAGGAGACTGCATTTCTTGTTATGCTCTCATTTCACTTTGTCAACATTGGGGAATCTTCTGGACAC
Source organism: Neoceratodus forsteri (assembly GCA_016271365.2). Taxonomy (NCBI): domain Eukaryota; kingdom Metazoa; phylum Chordata; order Ceratodontiformes; family Ceratodontidae; genus Neoceratodus; species Neoceratodus forsteri. Next base: position 955,300,753 of record CM057454.1, on the reverse strand, counting down.
TAGACAGCAGCATTTTGGGGATGCACATAAATTCTGGTGACTCTGTGTGTGACCTGACCACTGCGCGCATGACTGAGTGCACCATTAATTCTGGGAGACTTTGCATTTCTTGTTACACTCTTATTTCACTTCATCAGCACTGGGGTGTTTTCTGGACACAAGACAGTAGCACTTTGGGGATGCACATTCATTCTGGTGACTGTGTGGGTGGGATGCTGCCATTATTGTTGTCACTCCACCTTAGTTCACGTTTAAGGTAGAATGACAACGTGAAGTAACAATAACAAGGCGAAGTGAGCCTTTCCAATTGGGCACTCCATGTAGTGAAGTGCCAATGTAAAGTGGCCACTTCACATTCACTTCACTGGCAGATTTTAAATTCGCTGCATCTCTACTTCCCACTGTACCCACTCCTAGCAGCACCTCACATCTTAACACTCCCCTGTACCTATCACTGCATCCTGTCACACTCATCTGCTCCAACAGGCTCATTGACTCTGCAGAATAACCCAACTTGCTCTGCTCAGGGCTCTCCTCCTTCTCCTTCTCCTATCTGGAAATATCTAAACCAACCCTGGGTCCATACCTGCCATCCCCACATGTCCCCCATCCAATGATGGTCTTCACGCTGCATCCATTAATATATGTAGCTTACTAAAAAGTTTGACATCCTCCAGGGTGATGGTACAACACCACCCTGATGTTGTCACTCTTGTCGAGACCTGGCTGTCCACCTCTACCCCTGACTCTGTCGTGGTAATCCCTGGCTAATCCCTCTTTCATGCTGACAGACAGGGTAAGCATGGAGGTGGCTGTGCCCTCTATCTTAAGGACTCAATGCAAGACCAACCTCTCCCCCAGTTGGAACATGGGGCACAGGCCCTCACTATAAAGGCTACTATCGGGAAAATCTCCACCCCTCTCCTTATCACCATGGTCTACCTACCCCCCAGGGACCAGAAACTGGCATTCCACTCTGTGCTGAACTACCTCTCCCTTCTTCCCACAAAAAATGAATGCATAGTTCTGGGGGACTTCAATATTAACTGGCAGTCCAGTTCTGATGCACCATATAAAGGTGCCACTGCCACCATGGATCTAACTCAGGTAGTCACCACTCCCATGGAAAACCCCAACTCTGACTCTGCCACTCTCCTGGACCTGGTGTTCACCAATCACCCTTACAGAATCACTGGTGTCTCGGTCCTCCCTAATGCCCTAAGTGACTACTATCTGGTGCTCTGCATCTGGTCCTGTAAGTCCCAGAAGCCCCAACAAAAATCATCCTCCAGCATAAACTTAAACTGGGCAAGCTTGAACAATTAAGACTCCACCTAAGGCTCTGGGATTGGTCACCCCTAAAAAACACCCCTGACATAGACTCAGCACTCGACCTATTCATCCGCACATTTAATGCAGTCTGTGAAAAGTTTGCACCTCTGACCAAATGTGTGATCAAGGGCAACACTACACCTTGGATCTCTCACTGTCTCCTTGACCAGATGTGCCACCATGACTCCCTCTGGCAAATAGCCCTCGAAACGAGCCTCCCAGCTGACAGGCAATGTTACTGGGAGGCTAGGAACAAGTGTACCTGGGCTATATGCAGAGCCAAAGCAGAAAACTACAAAGCGTCCCTTATGTCCTCCTGAGGCTCAGGCAGAACATTTTGGGATAACCTAAAGGAACTGAGTGAAAAGACCATAACATCTCCCCTTCCCTAATTAATATAAACAGCAACTGTACTGCCAACCCAAATCTTATTGCCGATGCCCCTAACTCCTTCTTCTCAGACCTCAACTACATACTCCCCCCACACTTTTTTGATCCTCCCACTGCCCCTCCTCACACCCCCTCTCCTTGCCCCCTTTTTGCTTAAAGACCGTTGCACCATGGGAAGCCAAACCCTATCTTCAAAAAGCCCTCAGTGGCTCCCAGTTCAGGAGCGATTCTCTGAACCTGAAACTCCTTTGCCTGACCCTGCAGGAAGTCCTTGCCCCACTAACCTGCATACTCAATCACTCCCTGTGTCTAGGCAAATTTCTATCTCACTGGAAAGCGGCCACCATAACCCCCATTCACAAAAGCAGTGATTGTACAACCACTGGTTACTATCACCCCATCTCTATCCTCCCCCCCCTCCAAAGCACTGGAATGCATCATCTCTGATCAGCTCACTGACTACCTCACAAAATACGATCTCCTCTGTAAGGAACAACATGGCTTTTGCAAAGGCCACAGCACTACCTCAGCACTCCTGGAATTGACCTCCTCTGTTCATTCAGCCCTGGACAGAAGTCATCTTACTGGCACTGTCTTCATGGATCTGTCGAAAGCATTCAACACCATTAACCATGCCCTCCTCCTGTCTACCCTCTCCCTGCTAGGTCTTTCCCAGGAGACCACTAATTGGTTTTCTGACTATCTTACAAGTAGAATCCAGCAGGTCAAGATTCACAGCACCCTCTCCACCTGCCTCACAGTTGGGTCAGGGGAGCCCCAGAGCTGTATCCTGTGCCCCCTGCTATTTAACTTATATCTAAACACCCACCTTGCGGCTTGCTCTGGTAACCTGCTACTATATGTGGATGATGCTGTCCTCTATTCCTCCCACCCAGATCCTTGCATACTCTGCAATCCGCTCCAAACCACCTTCTCTGAGGCTGAACAATGGTTCACCAACCAGCGTCTTGTTTTAAACTACAAAAGCGATGATGGTCATGACTTTGCCCAACACCAGAGCACTCACAAAAATTGCCGCCCCAAATCCTAAACTCCCACCTGACCCCCCCTTGAACATGTAGATACCTTCAAGTTCCTAGGCATCATGCTAGACCCTGCCCTCAACTTCCACCAACATATCCATCTCCTCTCTATAGCTGTCAACACCAGAATCAGCCTCCTACATGGGTACAAACACTGTCTCACCCCAGACGCCCTCTGTCTAAGGTCTCCTCCTCAGTCTTTTCTCTAATTAACTATGGGATCCTTGTCTATGGGGCAGCTGACTCCTCCTCCTCCCTCAGCAGACTACAGCAATCTCTCAACAAAGCCTGCCACCTTATCCTTGTTTGTGACCATATCACACACACCTGCACCCCCATAGTACTACAAACTGGATCAACCAGAAAGACAGACTTAAGTTTCACACCTGTCTCATGGCCAAAAATATTTCTCTTGGCCTCTCTCCCCCCCAGGCCTCTCAGCCCTCCTAAAACCAACTCCTGTTACTAGAAACACTTGTAGCTCTGCCAAATCTCTGCTCTGTGCCCCTGGATGCTGGACCTCCCTATGCCAGAGAACTTTTAGCTACAAGGCCCCCACCTGGATGAATGCTCTCCCTAGCTCCATTGTAACAGAAAGTAAGATCAGCCATTTTAAATCCCTTCTTAGGGACCACATCCACTTGGCCAGTATTTGTGACGTGCTACTGAACCTGCTCTGCATACCCTGCTACCCAGTTCCCCCCCCTTGTTGTAATGCCAACTCCTGCCCCTGCCCTCTTGACAATGGACTTTGTCCAGCCTCCCCCTCTCTTCCATTCTGCACCCTCCAGCCCTCTAGCCCTGCTACCCAGCCCCCTTGTTGTTGTGCCAACTCCTGTCCCACCCCTTGACAATGGACTTTGTCCAGCCTCCCCATCTTCCTTTCTGCCTCCTGGCCCCTCCCTACTGTAGATGTTTTGATTTTTACTATGTATATTGTATATCCGTCTTTCGGATGAGACATTAAACCGAGGTCCCATCTGTCTGGATTGGTGGTAGTTCAGGTGGATGTTAAAGATCCCATGGCACTTATCAAAAAGAGTCAGGAAGTTTTATTGAAAGAAACACAACATCACACAAAAAGAAATGACAATATCACAGTATCATATAAAATTCATAAATAAGAAAACAAGCATTATAACAAAGATCATAAGGAAATGAAATGTTGCCAAAAAGAATCCACTTTAGCAATAGAAAACTTAGCAATATCCCTAGTTTTAACAGATGATAAACCATTCTCAATCTGTAAAAATATGGTACTGTATAACACTGTCTGTTGTTGTAATACAAATTGGCACCGGCCTGCCATAAAAAATTTTGAATAAAGGAAAGAAAACATTCATAGTACTTTTATGATATAACCTCAGATCCCTGTATAATCCCCTAGAACTATGGTTTGGTAAGAAATATGATGTAAAAAGGGCAAATTCCAATGTGTGGCAGTGTCCTACCAAAAAACTTTACTATAGGGACAAGTGACAAAAAAAGTACCATAGTTTCTTTACAGTTTATACAGGTAGATCTTAAACAAAACCTTTCTGTCATGGGCTTATACTTAAAATTTCCTCTAACTCCCAATCTCCCTTGCATAGAAAGCCAGACAATATCCCAAATATGTGGGGGAATCCTAAAATATGTTAGCTTCCTTAAAGAAAATTGCATTTTAGAGGGCACACATTCTGGAAATAATAGAACACTTTTTTGAACATCAAATACAATAAAATTATAAAATGATTTCCTAGTAAAAGTGAGTAAGGTCGGAAAAGAGACTTTCCACTGTTGCATCTTTTTTAAGGTAGATATACCATAAGATGGTAAGAAGTCTGTTAACAGAATCTTAGGTGGCAATAATGACCATTTATCAAAATATCAAGACCAAATAAATTGTGTCCACAACTGCCAGGACAGGGTAGCAGGAGTCCATAAATAAGTAAAAGAACCAAAAAAAACAGGAAGTGATAGAAAACAATAGGGTTAACCATGGCCAAACCTCCCTTATTAATAGGTAAATAAGTGATGTGTTGACGCACAGGATTAAATCTATTACCCCAAAGCATCTGAAAAAAGAGACTAAAAAGTCTAGTTTCCAGATGCAATGGGGGAGGAAAAACATAACATAAAAATAAAAAGACAGGGAGCAAAAATTGTTTAATAATCATAATTCTTTTCTTCTTCCCAAATTTCCATCCCTTCCAGCGATGAATCTTAAATTCCCCTATATATAACTCTTTCTCCCAATTATAAGTTGCCAGATCCCCTGGACAGAACCAAATACCTAAAATTTTATGGGGATAAGAAATAACCGGAATACCAGAAATATCCAAAGGAACTGGGAGAGTAGAATTTAGAGAAAAAATAAAGCTTTTTTCCATATTAAGTCAAGCTCCAGATAAAGTCCCAAAATGGGAGAAAATCTGTAAAGCAGTAGTTAAAGAGGGCATATCCTGAACTAACAATGCAATATCATCCGCATAAGCAGTAACTTTCTCATGAGGAGCCATACCCAAAATGTTACTATCTCAAAGAATTTGTCTTATTACTGGGTCTAAAACAAAAGAATATGGAAGGGAACTTAAGGGACAGCCTTGTCATACCCCGACTGTGAGAGGAATATCAGTACCAAAAAGACCATTAACCATTGGTACAATAGTAGCTCCAGCATACAGGGAGGAAATCCAAAACACAAAAGGTTTCGTAAAAGCATATAACTGAATCTCTACTGGCAAAGAAAACTTCAATCTGAGAAAAAAGGTGAGGGTATCAAAAGAGACTATTAAGTCTCCAACAATTATGTGGAGAGAAAACTTTAGGAGGAGAGTATGTAAACTTAAAGTACAAAAAGAATATTATGGTCCAAAACTCAGAAGGCTGAGATTTACAAAAAATAGGAATCAAATGTTTGGAGATAAAAAACATGTCAATGCGGGTAGCATATATATATATCTATGATAGGTAGCTCCAGTACCTATAGGATACAGTTTATGAAAAGCATCCACCATACTAGCCCCAGAAAGAATTTGTATCAAAGCATTAGAGTCACAGTATATTTTTTCCTGGGTGACCCCTGTCAGGGTAGTATCCAAAGTACAGTTAAAATCACCTCCCCAAATAATATGTTTTTTTGAAAACAAAAAAGGTTTAATCTCCTCAAACAGCTCAATTCTAGCTGATTTGATTTGAGGGCATAAATATTAATAAAACAAAACAAAAATCCCCAAGGAGCCATCAAGTACTAAAGGCCCTGCCAAGGCTAATATCAATAAGACGAGAATCTAGAAGTGTGGATTTAAAGAATGCCTATTCCGTCTGCAGCTTCTAAACCAAAAGTCCAAAGAAGGCCCCCAATGCCAACGTTTTTAGCAGCTCTACCTCAGGAAGTGAAGAAAGACGAGTTTCTTGAACAAAGATAACATCGACTTGAAGAGACTCAAAAAAGGAGCATAAAGAAATCTGTTTTTTATAGGTTTTTAAACTGCAGACATTGAAAGACAGAAGCTTTAAATTAGCCATCTAAAAGGTACATCAAGGCCCACCTTTTAAACTGTTACTGGCTTTCCTCTTTTTACTTTTTTTACCTTTTTTATCTTTAGAAAGCTCAGTAGATCTACTCTCTTCATCTTCAGTAACCAACTCTGATCTATGTGAGGTGTCTGACTCTAAGTCAGAGTCCCCAAAATCTTCCTGAAGGAGAGAGAAAATGTTTGTGGTAGGAATAGAACAGGGAGTGGGAATCTTCAGTGAAGACCTAGTAAATCTACACCCTTTAACAGTTTCAAATATGGAGGGGGGGGGCATGGCCAGCCCTTTAGAGACAGTGTGATCAGCAATATCAGGGTTAGAGCACAAATCAGGAGCAGGAGCAGGGCCCTGGTCGGGGGATATTGTAGGCCTAACCTCAGCAGGAGAAGAAACTGATTTGGATATAACAGAAGGTGATGCAGAAGAAAAAGGCGTGGGATCTGTGGAAGAAAGACCTTGATGTTTTTCTTGGGCCTGTATCACTAACTCGTCATGATCCCAACCTTCAGTCCTATTTCGTTTAGCCCAAGGACACTGATGAAAAGCATGCCCTTTTTCATCACATAAATTACACTGAAAGATATTCTCACACAAATCCATAGAATGACCATATCCCCCACATAATGATCATTTTAACATATTGCAAGAGCTGCTGATAAGTGTTCGTGAACCACATTTGTAGCATGCTCTGGGTTGTCCGCTATAGAAGCAAACACCTCTATCCTTACCCAGAAAAAAACTGTTGGGTAAGTGAATAATGTCTGAATTCACCTGAAATAACTTTACTTTGAATTTCCAGCCTCCTGTCCAGATACCTTCTAAATCTAACAGGGCTTCAGGAGGACCAAGTATGTCACAGCGATTCTGTAACCAGTGATAGATATCACTAACATTCACCCCCTCATTCCGGAACATGATAGTAACATGCCAAATTTGAGGTCTAGTAAGGGGGATGGCGAAAAAGGGTGCCCATAAAGGTGTATTTTTCAGGGTTGAATATCTGTCCCAAAATTTTTCAAGGCTATGATTGAGTCTAAAACTTATATCGAATAAGTCTTCCCCAGAAACATGAATTAAAGCACGCAAGTCAGAAGGAAGAAAGTTCATAGAACCCCTAAGTAAGATATTAGCCACATAGCATCTGTCAGGGTGAGTGGCAAGACCACCTCTATATCTCAGTCTTACTGCATTCCTCCTAGGGGCTTGTTCTAATTTGTTTTTGAACAAATCAGCCATAGAATACACCTAGATTGCTCTGTACCCTGGTGTTGCAGAACCCTGTCCAGACTCAGAAGTACCCCTGCCCCCGAGGAAGTGCTGGGGCCTAAAATGGCCTCAGACTCCTCTGAAAGAAGGTGCACACCATTAATAATTTTTTAGAGGAAGATAAACCAGTCTCTGTACCTGAGCTCAGTAAGTTGGCATGCTTAGAAGAAAGTGATCTATCGTCCCCAGTCAGGATCAGGAATCCAAGTTCCAGAAGGTGTCTGAAGCCAGCCTGCTCGGGAAAGAGATCTCTCAGCCGACCAGTCCCCAAACCCAGCAGAAGTATTATCCAGAAGACCAAATTGCTGCCGAACAACCTGTGATGTGAAAGAGATTTGCCCATTTTCTGAAAACAGCTCCGATCCTGCGGTACGATCCACCGCCATATCCGGAAGTGCAGGCATGAGAAACAGGTCCGGAGGAGCAACTGAACCCATCATAGAAGAATGTCCTATGTCACAAGGTAGGAGGGAAGAGTCAGTGGTACAACCCGGAACATTAGAAGTATTACCCTCCCCCTTGACAGCTCACCAGCTTCCTCCATCGCACTATCAAATACTCCATTCACTGACATCCCACTCCCTGGGACAACAACTGCTTCATCTTGCATGGTCTGCATAGCTCCATTGAAGGGAGCCTCACGTGAACATCCTTCTCCATACAGCTCTGCAGTGCTTCTGCCATTCTGCAGAACCAACACAGCCCCCTACTGGCCACTGAGCGCCAGCAGAGTAGGGGAATTTCCCTGGTGTCCTGGCCAAATTTCCCTCATTCACTAAAAAAAAAAAAATACCACCAATAGTTTCATCTGGTTCAAGGTCAGTTGGCATTCATCTGTATCCCCTTCCCCCGGGTTGTGCAGGATTTGCCTAATGCACTTACCCGGTCAACAAAAACTAAATAAAAAAAAATGTTTACCTCTTATGAACCTGTATATTGTATATTATATATGTTATGCACCTGTATATTGTATCCACTACCCATTATGTTACCAACTCTGTATATTGTTCATGTTACCACTTCATCCTCTGTTGACAATCCTGTTGTATTACTCCTGTCAAGTCTTGTTCCTATGATGTGGAGCCTTTGTAAATGTGTCTCTGACTCAAAGGTTGTTTCAAAACTTCAATAAATAAAACCAAAAAAATAAAAAAAAGAAACCTTTCAACTGTTTCATTGCCATTCAGGCAAAAATCAGAATGGGACACGGGGGTCATTACCTTGTTCTGCATTCATGCCTTTAGAAGAATTTAGAAAGGCCTAGGAAGAAAAGGACTTTTGAAAATTCTGCTTTAATAATTTATGAGCAATAACTGGTTTACAATGGCTTGGTTTGTTATTGGAGCTTTCTTGTTTATGGTTGTGGATGTTTTTCACTATCCTGTAAGAAGATGAAATGAGTTGTTTCCTTGTACTCTTTGAATTAAGATTTTAATTTCTTTTACTATTCTTACCTTGATTGGTTTAATTGAATGCATATTAGAAGTAACTTGTTCCTGTGGAACAACCTTTTTCCCTAGTGTTCATTTTTGGTTTTTTTGCCTTTTGTGTTTCTTTTTATGTCAGTTCATGCTTGCGCATGAGTCAACATATTGCAGTATTAGCAGATTTGGAGGTGCAGTCACTTTGGGTGAATGCAGGGCATGCATCAATAGGTACGTCCCTCATTCCCCAATAAGGCAGCATGCAGGTGCCACACCAGCAATATGGAAAGTGGCCACCAGATCTAAGAAAAGATGCACTGCAATGAGAAGCAAGCTTCTCATTACAGTGGTACAATAACATGCCTCTCGACTTAAACATGGCAGCACTGACTGCTGCCGCCCGACTTCAGGGGTGCCCAATCCCCCTGTCACTTCCCCTACCATTTCATTTGCCGATGGGGAGCCCACTCCCATCGGCGTATAATGACCCCCAAAGTGTGTGCTGAGGGGTGCCTAATCCCCTTGGCATCATGCGTTCCCCCAACAGTCTTTCTTTGCTGATGGGGGGCCCAATCCCTGTCAGCTACAGTCCCCCTTCCCCGTTTATTTTGCGAATGGGGGCCCACCTCATTGACATAATGTCTCCCCATCTGTTGTATGCCAAAGGGGAGCACAATCCTGGCTCTTGCCCCTCGTATATGCTGGCGGGGTATCCAATCCCCATCAGCTACAGCTCCCCAAAACAATCAGGTGGCATGTTGGGAGCCCACCCCAGCATGCCAAATATCCCTAAAAAAATGTCCATGATGTTCCCCTTTTCTTTTCAACTGTAAAACAGAAAGGGTCAATCTAATCTCCTGTCCCTCCCCAACCCATGCCCCTCTCTGCACCCTGCCTCCCCACCCCTTCACCCCATACTTACCTCCGAATCCGCGTAACAATCTTCTGTGGACCGGGAACACATCTGTACTCTTCAAAGCCGACCATGAACTGAAGAAATTATGAGTGTTCAGCTGGAAAAAGAACCTGAAAGCAACAGGCTGTGACTGTAACTTTCATGATACCAAAAATTGGTGGATTGTTGGTGGTGCCTCCAGTGTGGGGGGGTGCTTGATCCGTTATCTTGGGACAGTTTTCAATTTTCTACACAGCAACTTTTATAGATTTTGGGACACTCTAAGGTTGTTATATGGTGATTTCATATTTAATAATTATGCATATTATTAACCACAGTGCTATCTAGCCAAGCCCCTCCTTTGCGGTTTTCTTAATTTTATGTTGGAGCTTCAAACAAATCTATATACTGTGTATCGTGTGTCTCGTTAAACATATTCTGTCTACTTCTTGATAGTTGTATCACTAGGTGTATTATAACTACATTTGATTATAAGATGAATACAAGAAGTAGCAAACACTAAGCAAAAGGTTTGCCAAAGGGCAAACATAAGGGAACAAACAATATAGTCTTAAAAATGGATGTATCCATGAGGGAGATTTCATTATGTCCCCCTCAACCCCAGTAATGACTACACCTACATATGCTAATGCTTTGACCAAAAGGGGAAGAACTGGAAAGGTAGGTGTGGGGGTTGACAGAGGCTCTTTGGTGCTAGTTCACCAATTAGGACATAAGGATGTAGTTCTGGAAAATGGCCATGATCCCAAATTACAGATCATAGTGTCATCTAACTCTGAATCTTCAATTAATGTAATTGCTCCCAAGGAGAAGGGAATGATTAAGGAGCAATAACTGAGCACCAAAAAATGTCATCGGGGGGGATTAATCACTGTGTTTTTTCCACCTGCCATTACTAAGTGCTCATCCACTACTGGCAACCAGAAGGAAGTGGAATCTATAGATCAAAGATCCCAATTGACCAATATACCAAAAGATACTTCAGTAATGGGCTCTTTAAAATCTTTTGAACATTATATAACTACTCTTGAATTATTTAGCCCACTGGACCTCTCCCCAAATACTAATGATTCCTTCTCAGATCTCCAGAGTTGGAGCTTGCTGGCAGCTGGAATGACATAAATAGTGCCCAATCTCCCAATGAGATATTTGAGCAATTACAAAGAAAAAGTCTGTAGTGCTGCTCATACTCTACTATGAGCTGAAGGGATACAGGTATGCAACAACAGCAGGGAATTAAATGCTAAGGGTGCAAACAGTAACCATCCGTGTGCTTTTCATCTGCACCTTTTATTAAGCTCACTGCGTACCGTGATACAGTTTTGTGATGAACCTCACAAGAGCCTAAGAATCAGCATCATTTCACTTTTTTTATTTTTCTTTTACCTTTGTTCTGGAAAATGTACATCTTAATTATTAATCATCATAAAGTTTCAAAACAGTAGCTATCTTTTAATACATAAATGTTTTATAGACCACTGGTCTTTCTATTTTTCTACCAGTTAAATTTCCATACATTATCCGACTTTCATGGAATTCTTCACGGGCCACTGGTGTCCATTTTTTTTCATGGCTCTATTGCCTAATCCAAACGGAAAACGTTTTTCTTTGGCCTTGCCTTGGAAGCTATCCATTTATTCTGCTCTTGTGCCCCAATGAAATTACTACCGTCTGTGCACAGAAAAGGGATACTGATTTCAATTAGACCCCGATTCAGAGATCTGAGGATGGAGACTTGACCTCCGAAACTTCATTATGTTTTTACAGAAGCTGCCTACCTGATCTATGTACCAAGGAGAACTGAGCTGTTAGAAGCAAGAAGAAGGGGAAATAAATAAACGCAACCCTGAATGTACGTTTTCCAGAACAAAGGTGATAGAAAAATAAAAAAGTGAAATGATGCTGATTCTTAGGCTCTTGTGAGGTTCTTCACAAAACCGTATGACAGTACCCAGTGAGCTTAATAGAAGGTGCAGATGGAAAGCACACGGATGGTTACTGTGTGCACTCTATGGAGATATTTGAGCAGTTGGACAGAGAGGTAGAAGCAATCAGTCTTGACTCAGCACACATTAAATATCATTCAGGGAAGATATCTACATATACTCTTAAGACCCTAGCACATCCCCTTATGTCTACTATAGTATTATTAGAATCTCTTAATGAAATAAAAAATAAGATAGATGTGTTTCAAAATAGTGTCCAATCCCAAATCAACAATTTGGAACAAAAATTCTCAAATTTAGTCACAAAACACTATCATTTTCTCCTATAATTTTCCCTGACACACCTCCTAAGAAAAAAAAAAGAAAAACAAGCATTTGTCAATGCCGAATGTTGTCTCACTGGCATTGGCATTGGTAGTGCAGGAGTTAGAGATGCACAATAGGAATGGCAGTGAAGTATTGACGTGACACTAACCCTACTCCCACCCTGCAGAGACCGACAGGCATTCGGGTGTGCCTTTGGGTCATCAACTATAATGCTCATGGCATTTTACCTCACCCTACCCTGTAGACACTGACAAGTGTCGTGGTGTGCTTTGGGGTCTTTGGGTGTTATACTTACCCCATTCCATAAGGAAATACACTGAGGTGGGTGCAGTATAGGAGAATGGGGTGAACTTTGTGGCCAAACACTCTAAGGCACACCACAATGTCTGTCATTGGCTGCAGAGTGGGGGTGGGGGTGGAATAGGGAGCATTACAGCTGATGATCCCAAGGCACACCCCTGACGCCTGTTTGTCTGCACAGAGTGGGGTGTTACAGTTGGAAACCCTAATGCCATAGGCGTGTGTTGGTATTTTCACTCCAAATTTTCAACATGGGCTTTTTGTGACCCCACCTCATGAAAAGCGGCACTATCAGTTTATTAGCTGAAAAGTAGTTTTGCACAGCGGCTATGCCATTTGGTGACACAAGCCCGAAAACACATTTTGGGCAGTATGTAAAAAATGACAACTGTATTGTTCATGAGGAGGTGTAAAAAATGGCAACGCTGAAAATCTGGAGTGAAAATATGAAAAATTGGCGAAGTCATGAGCATGCATAGAAACTATGCAGCACACATCCATAACCCAATTATGTTTGGGATTTTTTTAACCACATTTTCAACATAGGCATTTTGGGACCTCCCCTCATGAACAGTGCCAGTGTGATTTTGTTAATTTGTCCCAAAAGTTGATTTCCCACAGCGACCATGCCATTGTGCACAACAGGTGCTAAAACACATTTTGGCCAGGATGTGAAAAATGACCGCTGTACTGTTCATACAGTAAGGAGGTGTGAAAAAATGCAGTGTTGAAAATCTGGCATTGCAGATGTGTGAAGTTAGAAGGGTGTGTGGGAATTGCACAACACATGCTTGTAACACTGTCATTTTATAGACTTTCGTCACCAAATTTTCAACATAGGCATTTTAGGACCTCTGCTCATGAACAGTGTCACCGTCACTTCCAAAAACTATCCCGAAAACTGATTTCACGCAGTGACCATGCTATTCTGCACTGGACGTGCGAAAACACATTTCGGCCAGGATATGTAAAATGACAGCTGTACTGTTCATAAGGAGGTATGGAAAATGCCAACTTTGAAAATATGGAGTGAAAATATTACAAATTCATGAAGCTGCGAGCGTGCATGGAAACTGCTCAATGCAGGCTCGTAAAACAGCCTTTTCTTGGATTTTTTCCACCAAATTTGCAACATAGGCTTTTTGAGCACCCCCCTCGTGAACAGTGCCACTGCCATTTCATTAATTAGTCCCTAAAGGTGATTCCTCGCAGTGACTGCGAAATCACCTTTTGGGACTGAAGAACATCATAATAGTGACAAAATTCATGGGGAGGGGTTCCAATAACCCCATGTTGAAAATCTGGCATAAAAATTCCCAAAAAATGCCCAAGATATGCACCAAAGTTGAAAAAAAACTATTTATGCCATTATACAGCTTACAGACACGGCACTGACCAACAATGTTCAACCTGCTTGGCGGTAGTAACACAGGTTCTGATTTGGAGACAAATCTGTTCACCTCTTCAGGCTTGGATGAGTTGGATAATTAAGAGTTCTTAAAACACAACTTTGTCCCTCTTGAGTACCGGTGTGTAGACTAGTTATAATAGAGAAGAGAGATGGGGGGGGGGGAGTAAAAAAAGATTTAAGTTTCTAAAAAGAACCAGAATTTTAACAGTTTTATAAATAAGCAGGAGAGAGGTACTCGTTGGTACTATATCCTTTCCTACTACTATTTCTAAACAAATTTAAGTGGACTTCAGCCACCTTTAATTATGGGTTTGAGATATGTCATTTGAATGTAATCCAAACCGCATACCAAAGATCCTTGGATTTAAAATACAGCTATAGCTATAATTTAGTATTTGGGGAGATATAATGTCATGCAATTTAATTAGGTAACAGAACCTTAGTCATTAGACCCAAATGCCTATACCCTCAAATCTATAAACTAATCTCTGCCCCAACAGTTACTCTAACAATAGCCACAGTGTTAAATATTAAAACTGTTTTGCTCGAAGTTTGCTTGTAATCAAGATTTACTACATAAAGATTGCTATGTCTGGTAAAAAAACAACTGTTCTCTCAGCAATGGGGATCCTCTGCTCCACGGCTCTCTTCCTTTGCTAGCCAAGATGCAGTTTGCAAAAAATGGTAAACTATCCTGAGAATGCCATGCACTTAAAAAATGGAACTCTAGAAAGCACCTGAACACCTGGACACACCTGTGGATGAGGTCACGTGGTATCTAATTTGAACTTTTTAACCAAGGATAATTATTTATTGATCTAAATGTTATGCTATTATTCTGTTGTCAGCTGATCCCCTTCCAGAAATGAAATTCTCTCCACACCTGCTAGTTTGGATGCTTGTTGGCAACATTTTATTTAGGCACTGAGTTAATATTTACATTCCCATTCACTTCCACCTTAAATATTTAATTTAAAACAGTATACACATCAGTCCATTATTTCATCCTGAACTTTCTTCCATCCTGGTCCTCTTCTTCTTGTGTGTTCAACTTCAGGTTCCGGACACTCAGATCCGACCCCGCACCATCACCAGAGCCAGATACCAAACTTACCAGGACCTCCACCCCCCCCCCAGGTCTGGACATTATGATCTGATCCCTGGTCTCTATCCATCCTCCCCCTCTTACTTCCATGCCTGGGTGCCATTTCCCCAGCCCACGTTGCCCTGCCCATCCCCTTTTCTGCCTACTCCCCATTTTTCTCCTCTCTGTCCTCCCCTTTTTCCTCTCTCCCCTTCCTCCCGGGCAACTTGCTGCCCCAATTCCTGGGCTCTGTCAGCCACACTGGAAAAAAACTGTTGCCCTTCTGCAGCTGCCCGGGCTCCCACAGGGCCCTCCCACTGGGCACCAAAAACATTTTACCTTTGTTGTCCTCCTTCCTTGTCACCTTATCCTTGCACTCGTCCTGCCTCTCCCCCCTACCTCTTCTGTATGGGCAGGTGGGTGGGGAAATTTCCCAGCAAAAGACGGTTTCTTGAGGGTTGCCTATTCTTATATACCACTAAAGACCCCTCAGCTAGGACCTCTCTGAGACCCTCCCCCTGGCAAATGGGCTGCAAGTTCTGGCCCCTGCATCAAATGACACATGGTGATGTTACTAAGCCCCACCTCCTCCTCCCTCCCTCCCTCCCCCTTCTTTGTCTTATTTCTTTCTTCCTTCTGGTCCTCTTCTTCTTGCATGTTCAACTTCGGGGCCAGACAGTCAGATCCGACCCCCTACACCATCACCAGAACCAGGCACCAAACTTACCAGGACCTCCACCCCCCTTAGGTCTGAACACTATGATCCAACCCCTAGTCTCTATCCATCCCCCTCCCCCTTTTTCTTCCATGCCTGGGTGCCATTTTCCCCCAGCCCATGTTGCCCTGCCCCTCTCCCCTTTCTGTCTACCCCCTATTGTTCCCCTTTGTTGTTCCGTCTTTTTCCTCCATTGACCCATCTCCACTAGTGAAGGAAGATGAGGCTCCCCTGCAGGTTAGTACTTAGGACCCCTTTTCTCAATCTCCCCCAAAAGGGCTATAATGGGTAAGGAATAAGCACATGCCAAACTCTGACAGACGGACACCATCTGAAATATACACCTCGGCCAACTTAAAGGAAATGTCCCTGTGCTATAGATGCACTTCCCCATCTCGGTCACCTTGCCACCTTCCTATTGAGTCACTTCCTCCCCTTTTCCACTGTCCTAATCTTCTTGGCTCCTCTCCACACCCGACAGGATGTGATCTCAGACCAACCAATGACCACCTCCAGCAACCACCTCTTACCCTTTCCAGATCAGCTGTCATTGGCCTGCACCAATGTCTACCATGGTGTCTCCCCCAGGTCATTTCCCCCAGTTGTATGACTAGCCAGTCTGGGATGCTCCACCGTACCCACAGTTCCTCTAATAATGGCATCAGCTGTGTCCATCTCATGCCCCTTACTCTCTTATATTTCATCCTTGTGTGCTCCACAGCCATCCGCAGCTGTGTCCCACCACTTTGGAATGCCGCAAACCTTTCGGCCCAATAGATGCAGGAGTGCCCCAGGATCCAGACCCATCACTTTGTTCCTGTCAGGGAAAAGAACAAAAACAAGGTGAAAATCATGCCGTCAACACCTCACATATTTCTTATAGCAGCTGGATCTCCAGCGCCCCAACTGCTTTACCTCCACCTTGAACCCTCCCCAGGCTGCGGCCTCTGATGCCGCTCCTATGCGGATTGAATGAAGGGTGAAGTTTTCTGGGTCTTCCCCAACAAACGCAAGGGCCTTCTTAATGACCTCCTGACCTGGAAACCTGACACTGGGCTGCCATTCCTGTATCAGAATCATATCCCCCTTCCTGTCCCCCTCATACTCCCATATTCCTTCATTTCTGTAATGGTGCACACCTCACCTGGCCCATGTCTGATCAATAACATGGCTTCGCCCCTACCCATTTGATCCATTTTTGACCTAGACAGGTGAATGACTACCATGTCCTGTCCCCACTCGATGTCCTCTGCTGTAGTCCCTGTGTTGTCTCAGCCTTCCTCGGGGCCACTACCTCCCAAATCCTAAAGACCCCCCTAGCCATAACTGCAAATAAATGCTTGAAACAAACATGCTTCCTTTGCTGTAGTGCATACATGCTGTAGAGCCCCCATCACCCTCTGGAGCAGCTGCCCCATGATGGGCCACCTCCTGTCCTGTCTCACTCCCTGCCCTCTCTGCCAGCCTGTGACCATATGCCTAACCGCCCTTTCTGCAGTGGCATCCAGCCAACCTCTGTCCCTGCAAACCTACCTTATGCCGGCCAGCTGCGTACCCATTGTGGTGTGGGCCATCCCTTCCTCCCACTTCTCCACTACATATTGCTTCACTTGGTCCCCAGAGACTGGCTTCCCTGTACCCCATCCAGACCTGATGCGAATCTCCTGAAACACTCCCCATGCACCTTCATATGCTCTCAGCATGTTGTCTGCCCATGACTTCCAGGACAACCACCTGTTTTTTTCCCTCCAGTCTACCAGAGATGGTCTGGGACCTGGTCCTGTGTACTACTGCTGGAGGAGCCAGCTCCCGGAACCTGTCCAGCTGCAAATGGGAAATACTGTCAACCACCTCATTCTAAAGCCCTTCAATATGTTATGCCTTAAATGACAAATTTAGTTGCAGCCCCAACAGTACCATTCAGTGCAATACCCCTCCTACCATTTCCGTAATCCCCCCTTGCCTATTTATTACTTCTACCATCCCTTTATTATAGCACCAAAAGAGTATGCGCTTCCCCCTCATTCTGTTCCCCCACACTTCCAGGGCCACCAACATGGGAAATATTTCCAAAAAGGTGATGTCATTCAGTAAACCCCCTTCTTTCCACTGGTTTGGCCATGCTTCTGATATCCATTCACCTCTAAAGTAAGTCCCCACCCCCAGAGCCCTTGAAGCATCCGTGTACAGCTCCAAATCCATGTTGTATGTCCATTCCTCTTGCCAGAATGTAACACTATTATTGCTGTCTAGGAATTCTGCCCATACCCCCAGATCCTCCTGTACCCCCTTTGTGATATCTACCCAGTGATGTGACTGTTTTGACTTCCCTGTGGACCTTGCCAGCTTCCTCTTAAATGCCTTGCCTGGTCTTATGGCCTTAGAAGTGAAATTAAGTGCCCCAGCAGCTGTTGCACTAATACCAGTGGCACTCTCCTCCTCCCCCTTACTTGTAATAATAGCCTTTTGAGCAGGGCCACTTTATCCCCTGGCAGGCAGAAACATTCTAGTACTGTGTCCACCTCAATCTCGAGGAATCCCAGCTGGAGGGCCAGACCTTCAATTTTTCCCTTTGCCAGTGGAATGCCTATGTGCCCACATATCTCCTTAAAATCTGCCAACATCCCCCCTGTCTCAGCCTCACTGCCACCTATGAGTAGAAATCATCCAAACAGTGTACCACCCTCCTGTGCCCATATCTCCAGCCGAACACCCATAGTACCCAAGAACTAAAAGCCTCAAAGGTGAAATAAGCCACTGAACAAATCCATCAGCATGGCTTTGTCGAAATACAGCCTGCCTCAAATGCAAAACCCAATAGGTCCCAACCTGGGCCTCATTGACAGCAGATGGAAAGTGGATTTGATGTCCATCTTTCCTAACCATGTCCCCTGTACTGCCCTGATCAGCACCACCACCTGGTCCAGTGACGCATACGATACTGCCCATAGGTCGTCTGGGATCTCCTCATTCACTGAGGCCCCTTCTGGGAAGGAGAGGTGGTGGATAAGCTGAAATTCTCCCTCTTTTTTCTTTGGTACTACTCCTAGGGGTGAAACCCAGAAGTTGGGGCAAGGAGGTTTGGTGAAAGGGCCTTCTACCCTCCCTGCCTGCGCTTCCTTCAGAATTTTTGCCCACACAATGTCTTCCTTCCCTCTGACAGATCCCAAATTCTTTGCCCTCATCACCCTGAACCCCACTCCAAATCCCAAATGAAAACCCTTTTGAAACCCTTCCTCAGAAAATCTGCCTTGTTATGTCTAGGTATTCCTGCATCCAGGCCTCAACTACTCTCATGACTATGGGAGTGCGACCAAGGAAAACCCAGCACCCTTCCCACTTCCATCAGTTCCAACCATAATTGGAGTTGTACCCTCTTGTTGTGTCCCTCTGCCCCTCCCTGTCTCCACTCACCTCCCCCAACAAAGGACTGCTCCTGGTACTGCCCCCTTGTTGTATACTCCTTTCCCCTTGCTGGCATTTGTCCAGAGTGTGGGCCTGCAGCGTGAGCAAGCATGTACTTGAATTTAAGTTTGCCCAAGTGCACAAGGCCTTGTTGTACCCCAGCATGTCTTTCACTACTGGGGCTGGGGTGCCTTCTTACTGTGCTCCCTGCCTGGTCCTCTGCCGGGCCCAATAGTGTCCAAACCCACAGCTCAGAATGCGTGTATTCCCATCTCAGGTCCCTTTTGCTGCCATCCATTTTCTGAATACCTCATCGTATTTTAACCATCTGTATCCCAGCTTCACCTTATATGCAACCCTAATGATTGCTGTGTATGTCAGAAGGGGAATTGCCATCTCTGGCTGTTTTTCCAGTACCAATGCACTGTATATCAGGAAACCTGCCTGCCATGTGTCTATGTTCTTACCTTTGTATTTCGCATCTTCCTCCTTATGCCCTGCCACCACAAGTACTACTGCCATGTCTGATTTCCCTACCAATTTCTTCTGCTCATATTTCTTGTTTGCGTCCTCATCCACTAACCCAAAAATGTCAACTATTCTCCCTTCCATATTTTTCTTAAGCAAAGATGGCACGTGGTCCCCAAGGTGAAACCTGGGGGCCCTTTGTACAGTTTCCTCTGCCACCTCATTGTCTATGGCCCCTCCCTTTCTTGCCCCCACTCTTTATCACTTGCAATGCCCATTCCATCCTCTCCTATGCCTTCCCCATGTCACCAATTAACACCTCCAAGTACTCTTTAAAATCTCCCTCATTTGTGACATCTATATCGTCCTTACCCTTGTTCGGGCCTGGTCCAGTTGGCATCGGTGTGGGCTCTGGTGATGGTACAGGTGAGGAGCCAGGCCCTGCTCTTCATAGCCTCTTCCCTCCCCTCCCCTGCTCCTGCCTGCCCTTTTATCTCACTTCTTCCTTTTCTTTGATGCCTTGTTCTCCTCCTCCTCCTATCGCCGCTTGGCCACCTTCACCAGCTCCGTCATTTTGCTCATCAACTTGGATGCCTCATCCATCTTCTTGGTGCTGGATATCAGGACTCTCTTTGGTGCCATCTTCCCAAAGCTGTGATACTATGGGATGAATTAACAATGTGAGTGCTCCATGCCATCTCCCCCCCAGCGCCCAACCTATCATCCCACCCAGCCCCCACCCAGCTGTAGTTCCCTCTGTGTGCCCCTTTGGCACCCCCAAGCCTCTCCAATGCCAGTTGTCCCCAGCCCTGCCCTGCTTGGCCTTACTCTTCCCTGCACCAGCTGCCAGGATACCACCATGAAATCCTCTCCTCCTTTCTTTTCATGTCTCTTTTTTTTTTTTAAAGAGCCAAAGGGTCCAAAAAAGCCCTCCTACCCTTCCCCATTGGGCCCCACTGTGGGATACCAAGGATGCCTGATGGCCCTCCTCTCCCCATGCTGTCCTCACCCCATGACCCACCCTTGCCCCACCCTTGTTTCCGGCTCCCCCATCATCCTGGATCCAAGCTGGCTGCCCAGGTAGCCCTCCTCCACTGTCCATGACACTTAACTTGCCTGGTCAATCTGCTCCAGGAGACTGCTAGCCCATCAGCGCTAACCATTGTGACTGCTATGTCAATTTTGCGCCTTCTTCGCCGATCACCCGCTGACCACCTGGGCCTTCCCGCCCCTTGCCACTCATTCTGGCCACTCCACATTCTCGCATCCCTTCTGCTTTGTCTCCACCTTGGCTTGGAAACAAAAATGGGAGGTCCACTCTCCCATTCCCCACTAGAGATGCAGCAACATTTTATTTTGCCGGCAAAATTATGGCAAAATCGCCAATTTCGCCTAGTGAAACATTTCGCATAATTCTGTCCTGTAGGTGAAATTTCACCATAAAATTTTGCCTTTGATTTCGCCTGTGCTTGGGAGGTGAAATTAGGCGAAATTGGTCTTTTCTCTATGCTGGTGATCACATAGTTGCATCTAAACAGACAGGAAGTGAGTGGTTCATTTCCTGTGCTATATATCTCAAGGAAGCAGGCAGCATTTATACTCCCTGTGACTGCAGAGTGTACTTTAACAGATTAATTGCTTCATTTGTGCTATTTTTTCTAACTTTATCTTGTTTATCTTTTTTCTAGTTCATATTTTACTACCTCGTGATTGTGTGTGTGTGTGTATGTGATCCCTCCCCCTGGGCCCTGGCTCTCTATTTCTTTTTTTTTGTTTGTTTGTTTGAGTTAGTTGTTTTTGTGGACACAATGGCGAAGGGCGATGACAGTGGGGCACCAGTATGTGCATTTCTTTTAAGTATTACAACTGAAATGCCACAGCAGGAGACTTTTGGCTCCAGCACCAGCATCCAGCAGCCAACTGTGCCCCCTCCCCAGAAGCAGGAGGCCACCGTGGCCCCTCCACAGCAGCAGCAGCAGCAGACAGTGCCTCCTCCCCAGCACCAGAAGGATACTGTTCCTCCACCCAGGCAGCAGGAGATTGTGCCCCCTCCCAAGTAGTCAGTGGAGTTAGTGCCTGGGGCATTATCTGTGGCCCCACCCCATGACACCACCAACTCCTCAGTTCTCCTGTCTGGGATTTCTTTTATGAAGTATCAGTAGGTGACCCAGTGGTCATCTGCAATCTATGTGGGCAGGATGTGCATCACGGAAAGGTGGATCCCACTTTTGGACAACTGGCCAGCGTAGCTACATGGAGCACCACCACCTGCTCAATGGGACCTCAAATTGTGAGAGGTGGCGCATCAGCAGCTGTAGGAGCAGTGCCTGTGCAAGCACTGAAGCGGGTGAGTTACATGTTGGTGTGGCTGGACACAGAGAAGAGAAAGTGGGCCAGGAGGAGCAAGGTGGCCCTTCTCAGTCTGAGGTAAGTCTGTGTCCATGCAGGAGGCACGGTAGTGAGACACAGCAGCAGCAGGAGGCAGCAGGACCAGCAGCAGAATTACCCCCCTGGTGGTGCTGCCACAAGCATCAGGATGCTGAGCCTGCACTGGCTGCGTTGATGGTCAGGTGGTCACCAGTGAAGACCTCTCAGCTGTGTGGGCTGAAGTGCAAGCAGTGCGGCATAACTATGAACAGTTAGGACAGGAGTTCAGTGAGGCTGGGGGATATCAAGAAAATAATGGAGGACCAGCAACACATTTTCAACCTCCTGGTAGACTTGTGTCATGGTGATGGCGGTGGCCCTTCTGGGCCTGTTTAAATTACTTACAGTATATTCAGTCATCACTAAGTTCATTGTTTTTTCTTATTTCTGATTGAATCCTATTCTCCTGTGTCCTATCACTGTGTTTTGATAGTCTTCTCTTCTCTCCTCCATTTTATCTCCACCCTCCAAAAATACAAAAAAAAGAAAAAAATTTAAAAAAGATAAAAAAATGTATAAAATAATGTTTTCTGTAATCTAATCTTCCTCTATGTCCCTCTTATTTATTTATTTAGTGTGATAAATATATATCTTTGTCCAGTGGTTCTGTGTGGTGTGTTACTTATATGTAATGTTAGGCTCTCCATATTATTAAATCCTTTTCCCTATTCCTTAATTTCTGTATCACCCTCTCATATTACATTACACATGACCCGCCTGTCCCTCCTCCCTCTGTCGAACTCATTGACATAGTCAGTAGTGTTGTACCCATAAACTCCTTACCTTTTTTCTTTTGTTTGACTCATTCATATGTTCTCTCCTGCTATCCACAAATGTCAAGTATTGTTCCTATGAACAAAAATGTTTATCCAAAAATATATGATGTTGCAGCAGTCCTGGGTGTGTGCAGCAACACTCCAAAGAAGCACACAGCAATCACAGAAACGTAAGCAATTTTATTGCAAAGTTAAACTTAAATATTGTTTTAGTGTTTAACACATGTCCTGCACTCGCCACAAATGTTAAGTTGGTTCCCTCCAGTCCGCACTGTGCTGTTCAGAGCACTGTTAATATAAGTACAGAAAAAGCACATTAAATTCATACTGGAAATCAGGTGTCAGTCATGCTGTTAAATGTTGCACGCCTTCCACACGGAGCAAAACATGTTGTTTTGCCAACTGTTTACAAAATGGTTTCATGTCTGATCTTGGTGTAGCCACTAAGTAAGGGGTGTTGAGTAGGAGGGGCATACCAGGAAAGGAACAGCAGCAAGTGAAGAGGTGACTGCTCTCTCAGTGGAAGGGAAGTAAATGCAAATCTAGGAGCTTTCATTTTTTCTTCTTCGCATTGATATTGCATTGGGGAAAGGAGGAGTAGGAGTTTGAAGAAGGTTGTGCAATGGCTACTTAAAGCCTGTTTTTGAGTGTGGATAGGAAGGATAGGAATATAAAAAGCAGTTGCTCAATATATCTAAACGTGTGCAACAAAGGAGGTAAGGGAAATAAAGAAAATGTTTTGCACTGATAGAGGAGGGAGAGGAGAGACTTGGGGGAGTGTTTGGTATCCTGCATCTGGAAGGGTGAGGGGTCGCTGGTGGGCAACAACAGCAATGGGTAGGGTGGTAGGCTGCAACAACTGTGGTGCACCAATCTTTCTAAAAATTGCCTGGAGTGTGGGAGGATGTTTAGTGTGCAACCACATAGAAAAACTTAGAAAGGAGATTGAGGGTCTGCAGGAGGAACTAAGACCAGCAAGGTAGATTGGGGGTGGGTTTAGCCCAATACTGCAGGGAGGAAGAAGGAGAGATAAGGGAGGGCGATTTAAGCCAACAGTGGTGAGGAGAGGGTCAGAAGAAGGGAAGCAGAGACAAAGGGGCCCAGGCCAGGAAGAACAATTGCCGGGAAACCAGGTCAGGAGACAAAAGACAAATGGAAGGAGGAGATAGGGACTTGTGAGGGAGGCAGGAAGTGGCAAAAGTCATGGAGTGGAAAGGGAGAACAGGTTACTATGAAGAGAGAGGGAGCGGGATTTGTGAAGGGCCCTCAGAAAATAGTTGTGCACAAAACCCACAAGTGCAGGTATGATTTCAAGGTGAAGCAAGCCTGGCCAGATTTTTGAACTTGATGCTATTTCAGCTCCTGTGTGTGTGTGCTGCTGTGTATAGAGCTTAGAGCTTTATTAGAGCATTAAATTGCTCTGTACAGTCAGAATTTAGCATTTTTCGGCCCGCCCCCAATCCCCACCTCCTAACTTAATTAAATACTCTTCAGCCCTGCCCCTGCTCTCTGCTAGTTTGGTCACAGAAGAAAGGAGACATTTCAGTGCATCACCAAGCCTACAGTTCCCACCTCCTGAATTTCTAGCTACCCTCTTCCTGAAGGCACTCCTAGTCTGTTGTCAGTGCTCCCTAGGACCCAAATCAGTACAAATGTCAACATTTTCTCTCCTTTTCCTGAATACTATGTTCAAAGGGCAGTTTGTGCTGCTCTAACTGGCCATCCCTACTACAGGGTATAGTATCTCTTACACCCCTTTATTCCCTGTAGCACGCCTCACTCTTCTGCCATCTCCTCACACTCCTCACACCTCTTCCCTACACACTACAGCATCACTCTTGATGTGTCAACTCACCATGACCCCTCACCCACCCTGCTCTCACTTTATTCCTCTACCTCCTTCTCTTCCTCTCTCCTGCTGGTACCCCCATGTCACCCCTCACCCCACACAATCTGTTACCCCTATCCTCACTCAACACACACTATTGCATCTCACTCTCAATGTCACCCCACCCACACACCTCAACTCCCCACCAATCCCTGCTCCCCACTAGAGATGGGTGAAGTGGCCCCAATTCATTCCGTGAAGTGATTTGCAGAGTGCTCCACAATGCGAAGCCGAGTACTTCGTGTTACAATGGGTAACATGCAGTCCATTGAAAACAATGACTTCGTGTTACTCCACCTTCCCAAACCACTACTCCACCAATTGTTAAGGTGAAGTACATTGAAAACAATGTGCTTCACCTCACTTTGCCTTGTTTTTAAGTTCCAAAGGTGAATTTTACAGTGATTCATGGGATTTCAGATCACATGGGCTCCAGATTGTTCTGCACAGCCTCAGTTTGGGATAGTGTGTGTAGGAAGCTGTAGGAGACAATCTGCTCTGAGAGCTCTCTGTGATTCAAACCTTCTAAAAGCTGTTAAAGAAGCCTTTTTGAGTAATTCTTTTTGCTGAAACTTTAGTTCATCGATTATAGGAAACCCTCCTGTGCTCATATGATCGAGCGTTTGTTGTTTGATTGTGGATTTTGAATGTTAATGTACAACATTCAGTCTGTGTACTGAGAGACAGTGTAAGTGTGCTTTGGGGGAGGGGCATATCTGTGGTGTAGGTAGATTAACTTGGAGAAAAAGACAGTGCTTTCTGTTTTGGTGATATTTTTCTTGTATAACTGTGATAATGTACATACAGTAATATTTTCAATAATTCTTGCCATTTTTTTGCTGATTGTTATGGTGCAGCAGTGCATAATTTTAGTTTGTTTAAAATATGTGGTTATATTACTTAAGTTTTCAATTGGCTACGCATTACTTAGTGTGTGTGTGAGTATGTGTGTGACGCGTGTCATCAAATCAGACACCTTTTATTGTGCCATAATAATTTCAGCAATGTAAACCTGCTATCTATGGCAGCTGTGTGATTTTACACTCTTTTGTGGTATCTTTATTGGTACTAGGACTGGTGACTGTTACTGCAGCAGTGCAGTACACTACCCCACCCCTGCTCACCTCAACTGGCAAAGGTATTCTTTCCAGATTTGAATTTCTGATGGTGAGCACTGGTTAGGTGTTGTGCCTTTGCATCTGTATCTCTTCAGTGCACAGCGCAATCTTAATCTGTTTGTGCATTTGCATCTCTTTAGGGAACAGTCTCCATCTGTAACTTAAGTCACAGTTATTTCTTTGGCTTCCCTTCAGAGTACTGGTCAGTTGTGGTGCATAATTCTGCACGAACATTGTACTCATTAATATGCATTTTTAAGTCAGGACCATGATCACGAGTAACTCATGATGCAACTCACGTTCTTCATCATCACTGTCACAAATGCAGTCACAAATCACAATTCACGATCACGTCACGAATCACAACATTCATTTTTTTACTAGTTACTAGGATGCATTGTAAGCATGTTTTATAGTATCTCTCCAGGCTTCACCACTCCACCATTGTACTCATTAATAAGCATTTTTAAGTCTGGTAGTTTTGTGCTATAGCCCATCGGGGAAGTACAGCAATAGGCATCCATGTTCCTTCCCGTACAGCATGTGAGTTACAGTACTGTAAGTAGTGGTGGGCTAAGTGGCCACAATTTGCTCCATGAAGTGATTCACTGAGTAACGTGGAATCTGAGGAGAACTCCACAATGTGAAGTGGAATACTTCGCTTCATAATGAGAATTAAGTCCATTGAAATCAATGACTTTGCATTATTCTGCCTTCCCAAACCACTTCTCCACCAATTTTAAGGTAAAGTACATTGAAATCAATGTAATTCACCTCACTTCGCCTTGTAATTGAGCTCCAAATAAAATTCTGCAGTTATTCACGGGTTTGCAGTTCACATGGGCTCTAGATTGTTCAGCACAGCCTCAGTTCTGGTCTGGGTAGTGTATGTGCAGCCTTAGCTGGAGACAGTTTACTCTCAGAGCTCTGGGATTCAAAACCTCTAAAAGCTGTTTAAAATGCGTTTTTGAGTAATATGTTTTGCTCAAAATTTAGTACATCGATTGTAGGAAACCCTTCTGTGCTCATGTCTTCAAGTGTTTATTGTTGTGTGTGGATTTTGAATGTTTATTTAGAACAGTCAGACTGTTTATTGTGAAGTGTGCTTTGGGGAGGGGCGTATTTGTGGTGTAGATAGATTAACTGGGAGAAAAAGGCAGTATTTCTGTTTTGGGTATATTTTTCTTGTATAACTGTGTTAATATACTCACAGTAATATTTTCAGTAATTCTTGACATTTTTTTGCTGATTGTTGTGGGTCAGCAGTGTACAATTTGTCTGTTTAAAACATTTGGTTATATTACTAAAGGTTTTCAATTTGCTACACATTACTTGAGTGTGCGTGGTGTGGAATTGTCAATGCATGCCATTAAATCAGACACCTTTATTGTGTTACAGAGTAATGGCAGCAATGTGAACCTGAATTCCACCACACCTGCATGAATTTTTTATACTGCTTTGTGGTATCTTTACTTTATTTATTTATTTCTATCTAGGATTACAAAACCTTTTACAAAGGTTCCATGTCAGCGTGTGCAACATTCATCATTTTAGTTACTAACATCTAGTCAATGACTTACAGACATGTAATAACCAGTACAAAGACTGGAGCTATGAGCAAGACAAGGGAAGGGGGTGGGTGGGGAAGTGAGGTAGGAGATCAAGGGGAAGGAGGTGCAGGGGTAGGGGGTATGGGAGGTGGTTGGGGCTGGGGCAGGGTGGAGATATGGGGTGGAGGTGGGCCAGGGTGGGAGAGTGCAGCCAGGGCCTTTTCGAGCAATATGACAGGTAAGGTGCTAGGGGTGCAAGGACTGATTGTGAGTGCTGGGTGCTGGGGCATGTGCAGCTGGAACGGTGGAAATGTTAAGATAGGCAATCACAGGATACAAGCAGTGAGAGGCACAGCTTGGACTTGAAGAGGCCGAGTGTTGGAGCAGTTGCTAAGTCACTGCCAAGAGAGCTGAGCCAGTTGGATGCCTGATAGGCGAATGATCTTTGTCCTTGGGTCGTGCGACATCGTGGGATATGTAGTAGATGGGAATTGGATCTCCTTGTAGTGACGTTCCTATGTCTAGGCTTAAGAAGGGCACAGACACCAGGTGGGTCAAGCCCCATTATAATTTTCTTGGCCGTGATGCAGGTTTGGTATTTTATGCGTTTGTCCAGTTGAAGCCATCCAGATTGGGAATAAAGGTCACATGTGTGGGTATGGCGATGTGAGCCAGTGATGAGACAACAGGCCTTATTCAGGGAGGTCGCAATACGTTTGAGAGCAGTAGTAGTTGCAGACCCATATATGATAAGACCATAGTCTTTGATGCTGACAATGGAGCTTTGGACGGCCACTGACAGTGCTTCTGGGATTAGGTGTTTCCTGTGCCGGAATAATATGCCTAACCTTGCATTGGCAGACTTTGCAACATTGCTGATATGGACAGCATATGAGAGGTGGGGATCAAGGGTGATGCCGAGGTACTTGAACGATTGTGTTTGCTCTAGGATGGCTCCTTGTTCAGTTGCAATGGAGAGGTGGAGTTGTTTGTTTTTGTTGTGGGGGCTGCAGAAAACCATAGACTTGTTTTTTTTCTGATTGAGAAGCAGTTTATGATTTAGGAACCAGGATTCGATGGAGGAGAAGGCCTGCTGAAGTTTATTTTGTAATTGGATTGAATCAGGGTCCGAGCTGAGGATCACAGCATCGTCAGTGTAGAGAATTATTTGTTCTGGGCAGCTGTCCGGTAGTGAGTTTAAGAATAGGCTGAAGAGGAGGGGTCCCAGAATGGAGCCCTTGGGGACTCCTGAGTGGACCGGTCTAGGGTCCGAGAGTGTATTAATGATTCTTACTGTTTGGGACCATTCTTCAAGGTAGCTCTTAAACCAGCCAATGGAGTCGGTTGACAGCCCAGTGTTCTGAAGCTGGACAAGCAGGAGGCGGTGATTTATGGTGTCGATGACTTTGGTTAAGTCAATGTAGATTGAGCCTAGTAGTTCACCGGAGTCAAGTATGTTGTGGATTGCGCCAGTGAATTCAAGTAGGGCTGTGGAGGTGCTGTGACCTTTGTGGAACCCGTTTTGTTGCTTGCACAGGATGTTGCACGTATTCAGATATTCTGTGAGCTGGTCCGAGATGTTGTGTTCTAGTGCCTTGGAGAGTGGGGGTAGTAGGGAGATAGGTCTGTAGTTATAGTGGTCAGTTTTGTCACCACTTTTATGGATTGGGGTCACAGTGGCAGATTTCCATCTGTCCGGGAACTGGCTAAGGCTGAGGGAGAGGTTGAAAATTCTGGTCAGAGGACTAAGCACTTCATCAAGTGTGAGAGACAGGATTTTGAGATCGAGGGAGTCATTACTGAATCTTGATTTACCAAGGGCTTTGGTAACATATTTGCATACTTGGTGAGCCTTGACTGCTTTGAAGTAGAAGTGAGGGAGCTGGTGGGAGTAGTGTTCATTGTGGATGGAGGGCTTCAGCATCTTTGAAGTAGTCCTCATGGTAGGACAGCGCTGAGTTTGGTAAAGGCTTTGTTAAAGGTATCCGCAATGGTTTTTGGGTTGAGGGTTGTGGTTCCGTTGATGTTGAGTAATGATGGGGGGGGTTTGGGTGGATTCCCGGTAAGTTCCTTTATGTTCTTCCATAATTCCCGACCATTGCTCCAGGAGTTTGTGAGGGCATGCTTATAGTAGGCAGACTTCATTTGCTGGATGGTTTTGGTGCCGTCATTGTGGGCACGTTTGTAGTTTTGGATGTCGATTTGCCTTCCAGTGTTTCTGGCCAGCTCCCATAGGTGGTGTCTTGTTTTTAGCATCCTGAGGAGGTCACCTGTGAGCCAAGGGTTACTGAGTGATTTGACTTTGCATTTCTTAATAGGAGCATACGTGTCACAGGCCACAGTGAAGATGTTTATGAAGTGGTCAAGGGCAGTGTTTACATTGATTGCATTGAAGATAGTGGATTGTTACTGGTAGTGGATTGTTACTGTCATGCACTAATTCCCCAAATGGCAAAAAGTATTCCATTCCAGATTTGGATTTGTGACTTGTGAGCACTGGTTAGGTGTTGTTGTACCTTTTCGTATGCATCCCTTGAGTGTGCAGTGTAATCTTAATTTGTCTGTGCATCTGCATGGCACCATTAATTCTAGGAGACTGCATTTCTTGTTATGCTCTCATTTCACTTTGTCAACATTGGGGAATCTTCTGGACACTAGACAGCAGCATTTTGGGGATGCACATAAATTCTGGTGACTCTGTGTGTGACCTGACCACTGCGCGCATGACTGAGTGCACCATTAATTCTGGGAGACTTTGCATTTCTTGTTACACTCTTATTTCCTTCATCAGCACTGGGGTGTTTTCTGGACACAAGACAGTAGCACTTTGGGGATGCACATTCATTCTGGTGACTGTGTGGGTGGGATGCTGCCATTATTGTTGTCACTCCACCTTAGTTCCACGTTTGGGTAGAATGACAACGTGAAGTAACAATAACAAGGGAAATTAGACCTTTCAATTGGGCACTCCATGTAGTGAAGTCAATGTAAAGTGGCCACTTCACATTCACTTCACTGGCAGATTTTAAATTGCTGCATCTCTACTTCCCACTGTACCCACCCTAGCAGCACCTCACATCTTAACACCCCTGTACCTATCACTGCATCCTGTCACACTCATCTGCTCCAACAGGCTCATTGACTCTGCAGAATAACCCAACTTGCTCTGCTCAGGGCTCTCCTCCTTCTCCTTCTCCTATCTGGAAATATCTAAACCAACCCTGGGTCCATACCTGCCATCCCCACATGTCCCCCATCCAATGATGGTCTTCACGCTGCATCCATTAATATATGTAGCTTACTAAAAAAGTTTGACATCCTCCAGGGGTGGATGGTACAACACCACCCTGATGTTGTCACTCTTGTCGAGACCTGGCTGTCCACCTCTACCCCTGACTCTGTCGTGGTAATCCCTGGCTAATCCCTCTTTCATGCTGACAGACAGGGTAAGCATGGAGGTGGCTGTGCCCTCTATCTTAAGGACTCAATGCAAGACCAACCTCTCCCCAGTTGGAACATGGGGCACAGGCCCTCACTATAAAGGCTACTATCGGAAAATCTCCACCCCTCTCCTTATCACCATGGTCTACCTACCCCCCAGGGACCAGAAACTGGCATTCCACTCTGTGCTGAACTACCTCTCCCTTCTTCCCACAAAAAATGAATGCATAGTTCTGGGGGACTTCAATATTAACTGGCAGTCCAGTTCTGATGCACCATATAAAGGTGCCACTGCCACCATGGATCTAACTCAGGTAGTCACCACTCCCGCATGGAAAAACCCCAACTCTGACTCTGCCACTCTCCTGGACCTGGTGTTCACCAATCACCCTTACAGAATCACTGGTGTCTCGGTCCTCCCTAATGCCCTAAGTGACTACTATCTGGTGCTCTGCATCTGGTCCTGTAAGTCCCAGAAGCCCCAACAAAAATCATCCTCCAGCATAAACTTAAACTGGGCAAGCTTGAACAATTAAGACTCCACCTAAGGCTCTGGGATTGGTCACCCTAAAAACACCCCTGACATAGACTCAGCACTGACCTATTCATCCGCACATTTAATGCAGTCTGTGAAAAGTTTGCACCTCTGACCAAATGTGTGATCAAGGCAACACTACACCTTGGATCTCTCACTGTCTCCTTGACCAGATGTGCCACCATGACTCCCTCTGGCAAATAGCCCTCAGGCGAGCCTCCCAGCTGACAGGCAATGTTACTGGGAGGCTGGAGATAGTGTACCTGGGCTATATGCAGAGCCAAAACAGAAAACTACAAAGCGTCCCTTATGTCCTCCTGAGGCTCAGGCAGAACATTTTGGGATAACCTAAAGGAACTGAGTGAAAAGACCATAACATCTCCCCTCCTAATTAATATAAACAGCAACTGTACTGCCAACCCAAATCTTATTGCCGATGCCCCTAACTCCTTCTTCTCAGACCTCAACTACATACTCCCCCACTTTTTTGATCCTCCACTGCCCCTCCTCCACCCCTCTCCTTGCCCCTTTTTGCTTAAAGACCGTTGCACCATGGGAAGCCAAACCCTATCTTCAAAAAGCCTCAGTGGCTCCCAGTTCAGGAGTGATTCTCTGAACCTGAAACTCCTTTGCCTGACCCTGCAGGAAGTCCTTGCCCCACTAACCTGCATACTCAATCACTCCCTGTGTCTAGGCAAATTTCTATCTCACTGGAGCAGCCACCATAACCCCATTCACAAAGCAGTGATTGTACAACCACTGGTTACTATCACCCCATCTCTCCTCCCCCTCCAAAGCACTGGAATGCATCATCTCTGATCAGCTCACTGACTACCTCACAAAATACGATCTCCTCTGTAAGGAACAACATGGCTTTTGCAAAGGCCACAGCACTACCTCAGCACTCCTGGAATTGACCTCCTCTGTTCATTCAGCCCTGGACAGAAGTCATCTTACTGGCACTGTCTTCATGGATCTGTCGAAAGCATTCAACACCATTAACCATGCCCTCCTCCTGTCTACCCTCTCCCTGCTAGGTCTTTCCCAGGAGACCACTAATTGGTTTTCTGACTATCTTACAAGTAGAATCCAGCAGGTCAAGATTCACAGCACCCTCTCACCTGCCTCACAGTTGGGTCAGGGGGCCCAAACTGTATCCTGTGCCCCCTGTTGACTTATATCTAAGCACCACCTTGCGGCTTGCTCTGGTAACCTGCTACTATATGTGGATGATGCTGTCCTCTATTCCTCCCACCCAGATCCTTGCATACTCCTGCAATCGCTCCAAACCACCTTCTCTGAGGCTGAACAATGGTTCACCAACCAGCGTCTTGTTTTAAACTACAAAAACGATGATGGTCATGACTTTTGCCCAACACCAGAGCACTCACAAAAATTGCCGGCCCCAAATCCTAAACTCCCACCTGACCCCCCCTTGAACATGTAGATACCTTCAAGTTCCTAGGCATCATGCTAGACCCTGCCCTCAACTTCCACCAACATATCCATCTCCTCTCTATAGCTGTCAACACCAGAATCAGCCTCCTACATGGGTACAAACACTGTCTCACCCCAGACGCCCTCTGTCTAAGGTCTCCTCCTCAGTCTTTTCTCTAATTAACTATGGGATCCTTGTCTATGGGGCAGCTGACTCCTCCTCCTCCCTCAGCAGACTACAGCAATCTCTCAACAAAGCCTGCCACCTTATCCTTGTTTGTGACCATATCACACACCTGCACCCCATAGTACTACAAACTGGATCAACCAGAAAGACAGACTTAAGTTTCACACCTGTCTCATGGCCAAAAATATTTCTCTTGGCCTCTCTCCCCCAGGCCTCTCAGCCCTCCTAAAACCAACTCCTGTTACTAGAAACACTTGTAGCTCTGCCAAATCTCTGCTCTGTGCCCCTGGATGCTGGACCTCCCTATGCCGAGAGAACTTTTAGCTACAAGGCCCCCACCTGGATGAATGCTCTCCCTAGCTCCATTGTAACAGAAAGTAAGATCAGCCATTTTAAATCCCTTCTTAGGGACCACATCCACTTGGCCAGTATTTGTGACGTGCTACTGAACCTGCTCTGCATACCCTGCTACCCAGTTCCCCCCCCTTGTTGTAATGCCAACTCCTGCCCCTGCCCTCTTGACAATGGACTTTGTCCAGCCTCCCCCTCTCTTCCATTCTGCACCCTCCAGCCCTCTAGCCCTGCTACCCAGCCCCCCCTTGTTGTTGTGCCAACTCCTGTCCCCACCCCCTTGACAATGGACTTTGTCCAGCCTCCCCCATCTTCCTTTCTGCCTCCTGGCCCCTCCCTACTGTAGATGTTTTGATTTTTACTATGTATATTGTATATCCGTCTTTCGGATGAGACATTAAACCGAGGTCCCATCTGTCTGGATTGGTGGTAGTTCAGGTGGATGTTAAAGATCCCATGGCACTTATCAAAAAGAGTCAGGGAAGTTTTATTGAAAAGAAACACAACATCACACAAAAAGAAATGACAATATCACAGTATCATATAAAATTCATAAATAAGAAAACAAGCATTATAACAAAGATCATAAGGAAATGAAATGTTGCCAAAAAGAATCCACTTTAGCAATAGAAAACTTAGCAATATCCCTAGTTTTAACAGATGATAAACCATTCTCAATCTGTAAAAATATGGTACTGTATAACACTGTCTGTTGTTGTAATACAAATTGGCACCGGGCCTGCCATAAAAAATTTTGAATAAAGGAAAGAAAAACATTCATAGTACTTTTATGATATAACCTCCAGATCCCTGTATAATCCCCTAGAACTATGGTTTGGTAAGAAATATGATGTAAAAAGGGCAAATTCCAATGTGTGGCAGTGTCCTACCAAAAAACTTTACTATAGGGACAAGTGACAAAAAAAGTACCATAGTTTCTTTACAGTTTATACAGGTAGATCTTAAACAAAACCTTTCTGTCATGGGCTTATACTTAAAATTTCCTCTAACTCCCAATCTCCCTTGCATAGAAAGCCAGACAATATCCCAAATATGTGGGGAATCCTAAAATATGTTAGCTTCCTTAAAGAAAATTGCATTTTAGAGGGCACACATTCTGGAAATAATAGAACACTTTTTTGAACATCAAATACAATAAAATTATAAAATGATTTCCTAGTAAAAGTGAGTAAGGTCGGAAAAGAGACTTTCCACTGTTGCATCTTTTTTAAGGTAGATATACCATAAGATGGTAAGAAGTCTGTTAACAGAATCTTAGGTGGCAATAATGACCATTTATCAAAATATCAAGACCAAATAAATTGTGTCCACAACTGCCAGGACAGGGTAGCAGGAGTCCATAAATAAGTAAAAGAACCAAAAAAAACAGGAAGTGATAGAAAACAATAGGGTTAACCATGGCCAAACCTCCCTTATTAATAGGTAAATAAGTGATGTGTTAGCCTTTAGAGGATTAAATCTATTACCCCAAAGCATCTGAAAAAGAGACTAAAAGTCTAGTTTCCAGATGCAATGGGGAGGAAAACATAACATAAAAATAAAAGACAGGGAGCAAAAATTGTTTAATAATCATAATTCTTTTCTTCTTCCCAAATTTCCATCCCTTCCAGCGATGAATCTTAAATTCCCCTATATAACTCTTTCTCCCAATTATAAGTTGCCAGATCCCCTGGACAGAACCAAATACCTAAAATTTTATGGGGATAAGAAATAACCGGAATACCAGAAATATCCAAAGGAACTGGGAGAGTAGAATTTAGAGAAAAAATAAAGCTTTTTTCCATATTAAGTCAAGCTCCAGATAAAGTCCCAAAATGGGAGAAAATCTGTAAAGCAGTAGTTAAAGAGGGCATATCCTGAACTAACAATGCAATATCATCCGCATAAGCAGTAACTTTCTCATGAGGAGCCATACCCAAAATGTTACTATCTCAAAGAATTTGTCTTATTACTGGGTCTAAAACAAAAGAATATGGAAGGGAACTTAAGGGACAGCCTTGTCATACCCCGACTGTGAGAGGAATATCAGTACCAAAAAGACCATTAACCATTGGTACAATAGTAGCTCCAGCATACAGGGAGGAAATCCAAAACACAAAAGGTTTCGTAAAAGCATATAACTGAATCTCTACTGGCAAAGAAAACTTCAATCTGAGAAAAAAGGTGAGGGGTATCAAAAAGAGACATATTAAGTCTCCAACAATTATGTGGAGAGAAAACTTTAGGAGGGAGAGTATGTAAACTTAAAGTACAAAAAAGAATATTATGGTCCGAAAACTCAGAAGGCTGAGATTTACAAAAAATAGGAATCAAATGTTTGGAGATAAAAAACATGTCAATGCGGGTAGCATATATATATATCTATGATAGGTAGCTCCAGTACCTATAGGATACAGTTTATGAAAAGCATCCACCATACTAGCCCCAGAAAGAATTTGTATCAAAGCATTAGAGTCACAGTATATTTTTTTCTGGGTGACCCCTGTCAGGTAGTATCCAAAGTACAGTTAAAATCACCTCCCAAATAATATGTTTTTGAAAACAAAAAGGTTTAATCTCCTCAAACAGCTCAATTCTAGCTGATTTGATTTGAGGGCATAAATATTAATAAAACAAAAACAAAAATCCCCAAGGGAGCCATCAAGTACTAAGGCCCTGCCAGGCTTAATATCAATAAGACGAGAAATGCGAAAGTGCGTGGATTTAAAGAGAATGCCTATTCCGTCTGCAGCTTCTAAACCAAAAGTCCAAAAAGAAGGCCCCCCAATGCCAACGTTTTTTAAGCAGCTCTACCTCAGGAAGTGAAGAAAGACGAGTTTCTTGAACAAAGATAACATCGACTTGAAGAGACTCAAAAAAGGAGCATAAAGAAATCTGTTTTTTATAGGTTTTTAAACTGCAGACATTGAAAGACAGAAGCTTTAAATTAGCCATCTAAAAGGTACATCAAGGCCCACCTTTTAAACTGTTACTGGCTTTCCTCTTTTACTTTTTACCTTTTTATCTTTAGAAAGCTCAGTAGATCTACTCTCTTCATCTTCAGTAACCAACTCTGATCTATGTGAGGTGTCTGACTCTAAGTCAGAGTCCCCAAAATCTTCCTGAAGGAGAGAGAAATGTTTGTGGTAGGAATAGAACAGGAGTAGGAATCTTCAGTGAAGACCTAGTAAATCTACACCCTTTAACAGTTTCAAATATGGAGGGGCATGGCCAGCCCTTTAGAGACAGTGTGATCAGCAATATCAGGGTTAGAGCACAAATCAGGAGCAGGAGCAGGGTCCTGGTCAGGGGATATTGTAGGCCTAACCTCAGCAGGAGAAGAAACTGATTTGGATATAACAGAAGGTGATGCAGAAGAAAAAGGCGTGGGATCTGTGGAAGAAAGACCTTGATGTTTTTCTTGGGCCTGTATCACTAACTCATCATGATCCCAACCTTCAGTCCTATTTCGTTTAGCCCAAGGACACTGATGAAAAGCATGCCCTTTTTCATCACATAAGTTACACTGAAAGATATTCTCACACAAATCCATAGAATGACCATATCCCCCACATAATGATCATTTTAACATATTGCAAGAGAGCTGATAAGTGTTCGTGAACCACATTTGTAGCATGCTCTGGGTTGTCCAGCTATAGAAGCAAACACCTCTATCCTTACCAGAAAAAACTGTTGGGTAAGTGAATAATGTCTGAATTCACCTGAAATAACTTTACTTTGAATTTCCAGCCTCCTGTCCAGATACCTTCTAAATCTAACAGGGCTTCAGGAGGACCAAGTATGTCACAGCGATTCTGTAACCAGTGATAGATATCACTAACATTCACCCCCTCATTCCGGAACATGATAGTAACATGCCAAATTTGAGGTCTAGTAAGGGGGATGGCGAAAAAGGGTGCCCATAAAGGTGTATTTTTCAGGGTTGAATATCTGTCCCAAAATTTTTCAAGGCTATGATTGAGTCTAAAACTTATATCGAATAAGTCTTCCCCAGAAACATGAATTAAAGCACGCAAGTCAGAAGGAAGAAAGTTCATAGAACCCCTAAGTAAGATATTAGCCACATAGCATCTGTCAGGGTGAGTGGCAAGACCACCTCTATATCTCAGTCTTACTGCATTCCTCCTAGGGGCTTGTTCTAATTTGTTTTTGAACAAATCAGCCATAGGAATACACCTAGATTGCTCTGTACCCCCTGTAGTTGCAGAACCCTGTCCAGACTCAGAAGTACCCCCTGCCCCCCCGAGGAAGTGCTGGGGCCTAAAATGGCCTCAGACTCCTCTGAAAGAAGGTGCACACCATTAATAATTTTTTTAGAGGAAGATAAACCAGTCTCTGTACCTGAGCTCAGTAAGTTGGCATGCTTAGAAGAAAGTGATCTATCGTCCCCAGTCAGGATCAGGAATCCAAGTTCCAGAAAGTGTCTGAAGCCAGCCTGCTCGGGAAAGAGATCTCTCAGCCGACCAGTCCCCAAACCCAGCAGAAGTATTATCCAGAAGACCAAATTGCTGCCGAACAACCTGTGATGTGAAAGAGATTTGCCCATTTTCTGAAAACAGCTCCGATCCTGCGGTACGATCCACCGCCATATCCGGAAGTGCAGGCATGAGAAACAGGTCCGGAGGAGCAACTGAACCCATCATAGAAGAATGTCCTATGTCACAAGGTAGGAGGGAAGAGTCAGTGGTACAACCCGGAACATTAGAAGTATTACCAGTCTCCCGCACCGGCAGCTCACCAGCTTCCTCCATCGCACTATCAAATACTCCATTCACTGACATCCCACTCCCTGGGACAACAACTGCTTCATCTTGCATGGTCTGCATAGCTCCATTAACGGGAGCCTCCACGTGAACATCCTTCTCCATACAGCTCTGCAGTGCTTCTGCCATTCTGCAGAACCAACACAGCCCCTACTGGCCACTGGCGCCAGCAAAGTAGGAATTTCCTGTGTCCTGGCCAAATTTCCCTCATTCACTAAAAAAAATAATACCAATAGTTTCATCTGGTTCAAGGTCAGTTGGCATTCATCTGTATCCCCTCCCGGGTTGTGCAGGATTTGCCTAATGCACTTACCGGTCAACAAAAACTAAATAAAAAAATGTTTACCTCTTATGAACCTGTATATTGTATATATATATATGTTATGCCTGTATATTGTATCCACTACCCATTATGTTACCAACTCTGTATATTGTTCATGTTACCACTTCATCCTCTGTTGACAATCCTGTTGTATTACTCCTGTCAAGTCTTGTTCCTATGATGTGGAGCCTTTGTAAATGTGTCTCTGACTCAAAGGTTGTTCCAAAACTTCAATAAATAAAAACAAAAAAAAAAAGAAACCTTTCAACTGTTTCATTTGCCATTCAGGCAAAAATCAGAATGGGACACGGGGGTCATTACCTTGTTCTGCATTCATGCCTTTAGAAGAATTTGAAAGGCCTAGGAAGAAGGACTTTGAAAATTCTGCTTTAATAATTTATGAGCAATAACTGGTTTACAATGGCTTGGTTTGTTATTGGAGCTTTCTTGTTTATGGTTGTGGATGTTTTCACTATCCTGTAAGAAGATGAAATGAGTTGTTTCCTTGTACTCTTTGAATTAAGATTTTAATTTCTTTTACTATTCTTACCTTGATTGGTTTAATTGAATGCATATTAGAAGTAACTTGTTCCTGTGGAACAACCTTTTTCCTAGTGTTCATTTTTGTTTTTGCCTTTTGTGTTTCTTTTTATGTCAGTTCATGCTTGCATGAGTCAACATATTCAGTAGTGTGATTTGGAGGTGCAGTCACTTTGGGTGAATGCAGGGCATGCATCAATAGGTACGTCCCTCATTCCCCAATAAGGCAGCATGCAGGTGCCACACCAGCAATATGGAAAGTGGCCACCAGATCTAAGAAAAGATGCACTGCAATGAGAAGCAAGCTTCTCATTACAGTGGTACAATAACATGCCTCTCGACTTAAACATGGCAGCACTGACTGCTGCCGCCCGACTTCAGGGGTGCCCAATCCCCCTGTCACATTCCCCTACCCACTTCATTTGCCGATGGGGGAGCCCACTCCCATCGGCATAATGACCCCCCAAGTGTGTGCTGAGGGGGTGCCTAATCCCCCTTGGCATCATGCGTTCCCCCAACAGTCTTTCTTTGCTGATGGGGGGCCCAATCCCTGTCAGCTACAGTCCCCCTTCCCCGTTTATTTTGCCGAATGGGGAGCCCACTCCTCATTGACATAATGTCTCCCCCCATCTGTTGTATGCCAAAGGGGGAGCACAATCCCCCTCGGCTCTTGCCCCCCCTTCGTATGTGCTGACGGGGGTATCCAATCCCCCATCAGCTACAGCTCCCCAAAACAATCAGGTGGCATGTTGGGAGCCCACCCCAGCATGCCAAATATCCCTAAAAAAAATGTCCCATGATGTTCCCCCTTTTCTTTTTCAACTGTAAAACAGAAAAGGGTCAATCCCTAATCTCCCTGTCCCTCCCCAACCCATGCCACTCTCTGCACCCTGCCTCCCCACCCCTTCACCCCATACTTACCTCCGAATCCGGCGTAACAATCTTCTGTGGACCGGGAACACATCTGTACTCTTCAAAGCCGACCATGAACTGAAGAAATTATGAGTGTTCAGCTGGAAAAAGAACCTGAAAGCAACAGGCTGTGACTGTAACTTTTTCATGATACCAAAAATTGGTGGATTGTTGGTGGTGCCTCCAGTGTGGGTGGGGGGTGCTTGATCCGTTATCTTGGGACAGTTTTCAATTTTTCTACACAGCAACTTTTATAGATTTTTGGGACACTCTAAGGTTGTTATATGGTGATTTCATATTTAATAATTATGCATATTATTAACCACAGTGCTATCTAGCCAAAGCCCCTCCTTTGCGGTTTTTTTCTTAATTTT
Organism: Neoceratodus forsteri; assembly: GCA_016271365.2. Classification (NCBI taxonomy): domain Eukaryota; kingdom Metazoa; phylum Chordata; order Ceratodontiformes; family Ceratodontidae; genus Neoceratodus; species Neoceratodus forsteri. Next base: position 955,260,565 of record CM057454.1, on the reverse strand, counting down.
ATGTTGGGAGCTTCAAACAAATCTATATACTGTGTATCGTGTGTCTCGTTAAACATATTCTGTCTACTTCTTGATAGTTGTATCACTAGGTGTATATTATAACTACATTTGATTATAAGATGAATACAAGAAGTAGCAAACACTAAGCAAAGGTTTGCCAAAGGGCAAACATAAGGGGAACAAACAATATAGTCTTAAAAATGGATGTATCCATGAGGGAGATTTCATTATGTCCCCCTCAACCCCAGTAATGACTACACCTACATATGCTAATGCTTTGACCAAAAGGGGAAGAACTGGAAAGGTAGGTGTGGGGGTTGACAGAGGCTCTTTGGTGCTAGTTCACCAATTAGGACATAAGGATGTAGTTCTGGAAAATGGCCATGATCCCAAATTACAGATCATAGTGTCATCTAACTCTGAATCTTCAATTAATGTAATTGCTCCCAAGGAGAAGGGAATGATTAAGGAGCAATAACTGAGCACCAAAAAATGTCATCGGGGGGGATTAATCACTGTGTTTTTTCCACCTGCCATTACTAAGTGCTCATCCACTACTGGCAACCAGAAGGAAGTGGAATCTATAGATCAAAGATCCCAATTGACCAATATACCAAAAGATACTTCAGTAATGGGCTCTTTAAAATCTTTTGAACATTATATAACTACTCTTGAATTATTTAGCCCACTGGACCTCTCCCCAAATACTAATGATTCCCTTCTCAGATCTCCAGAGTTGGAGCTTGCTGGCAGCTGGAATGACATAAATAGTGCCCAATCTCCCAATGAGATATTTGAGCAATTACAAAGAAAAAGTCTGTAGTGCTGCTCATACTCTACTATGAGCTGAAGGGATACAAGGTGCAACAACAGCAGGGAATTAAATGCTAAGGGTGCAAACAGTAACCATCCGTGTGCTTTTCATCTGCACCTTTTATTAAGCTCACTGCGTACCGTGATACAGTTTTGTGATGAACCTCACAAGAGCCTAAGAATCAGCATCATTTCACTTTTTTTATTTTTCTTTTACCTTTGTTCTGGAAAATGTACATCTTAATTATTAATCATCATAAAGTTTCAAAACAGTAGCTATCTTTTAATACATAAATGTTTTATAGACCACTGGTCTTTCTATTTTCTACCAGTTAAATTTCCATACATTATCCGACTTTCATGGAATTCTTCACGGGCCACTGGTGTCCATTTTTTCATGGCTCTATTGCCTAATCCAAATGGAAAACGTTTTTCTTTGGCCTTGCCTTGGAAGCTATCCATTTATTCTGCTCTTGTGCCCAATGAAATTACTACCGTCTGTGCACAGAAAGGGATACTGATTTCAATTAGACCCGATTCAGAGATCTGAGGATGGAGACTTGACCTCCGAAACTTCATTATGTTTTTACAGAAGCTGCCTACCTGATCTATGTACCAAGGAGGACTGAGCTGTTAGAAGCAAGAACAAGGGGAAATAAATAAACGCAACCCTGAATGTACGTTTTCCAGAACAAAGGTGATAGAAAAATAAAAAAGTGAAATGATGCTGATTCTTAGGCTCTTGTGAGGTTCTTCACAAAACCGTATGACAGTACCCAGTGAGCTTAATAGAAGGTGCAGATGGAAAGCACACGGATGGTTACTGTGTGCACTCTATGGAGATATTTGAGCAGTTGGACAGAGAGGTAGAAGCAATCAGTCTTGACTCAGCACACATTAAATATCATTCAGGAAGATATCTACATATACTCTTAAGACCCTAGCACATCCCTTATGTCTACTATAGTATTATTAGAATCTCTTAATGAAATAAAAAATAAGATAGATGTGTTTCAAAATAGTGTCCAATCCCAAATCAACAATTTGGAACAAAAATTCTCAAATTTAGTCACAAAACACTATCATTTTCTCCTATAATTTTCCCTGACACACCTCCTAAGAAAAAAAAAAGAAAAAGAAACAAGCATTTGTCAATGCCGAATGTTGTCTCACTGGCATTGGCATTGGTAGTGCAGGAGTTAGAGATGCACAATAGGAATGGCAGTGAAGTATTGAAGTGACACTAACCCTACTCCCACCCTGCAGAGACCGACAGGCATTCGGGTGTGCCTTTGGGTCATCAACTATAATGCTCATGGCATTTTACCTCACCCTACCCTGTAGACACTGACAAGTGTCGTGGTGTGCTTTGGGGTCTTTGGGTGTTATACTTAACCCCATTCCATAAGGAAATACACTTAAGAGTGGGTGCAGTATAGGAGAATGGGTGAACTTTTGGCCAAACACTCTAAGGCACACCACAATGTCTGTCATTGGCTGCAGAGTGGGGTGGGGGTGGAATAGGGAGCATTACAGCTGATGATCCCAAGGCACACCTGCCTATTTGTCTGCACAGAGTGGGGTGTTACAGTTGGAAACCCTAATGCCATAGGCGTGTGTTGAGTATTTTCACTCCAAATTTTCAACATGGGCTTTTTGTGACCCCACCCTCATGACGGCACTATCAGTTTATTAGCTGAAAGTGGTTTTGCACAGCCGGCTATGCCATTTGGTGACACAAGCCGAAAACACATTTTGGGCAGTATGAAAAATGACAACTGTATTGTTCATGAGGAGTGTAAAAATGGCAACGCTGAAAATCTGGAGTGAAAATATGAAAAATTGGCAGAAGTCATGAGCATGCATGAAACTATGCAGACACATCCATAACCCAATTATGTTTGGGATTTTTTAACCACATTTTCAACATAGGCATTTTGGGACCTCCCTCATGAACAGTGCCAGTGTGATTTTGTTAATTTGTCCCAAAGTTGATTTCACAGGACCATGCCATTGTGCACAACAGGTGCTAAAACACATTTTGGCCAGGATGTGAAAATGACCGCTGTACTGTTCATACAGTAAGGAGGTGTGAAAAATGCAGTGTTGAAAATCTGGCATTGCAGATGTGTGAAGTTAGAAGGGTGTGTGGAATTGCACAACACATGCTTGTAACACTGTCATTTTATAGACTTTAAGTCGCAAATTTTCAACATAGGCATTTTAGGACCTCTGTCATGAACAGTGTCACCGTCACTTCAAAACTATCCGAAAACTGATTTCACGCAGTGACCACGTTATTCTGCACTGGACGGGTAAAACACATTTCGGCCAGGATATGTAAAATGACAGCTGTACTGTTCATAAGGAGAGTATGGAAAATACCAACTTTGAAAAATATGGAGTGAAAATATTACAAATTCATGAAGCTGCGGCGTGCATGGAAACTGCTCAATGCGGCGTAAGGAAACATGCTTTCTTGGATTTTTCCACCAAATTTGCAACATAGGCTTTTGAGCACCCCCTCGTGAACAGTGCCACTGCCATTTCATTAATTAGTTCCTAAGGTGATTCCTCAGTGACTGCGAAATCACCTTTGGGACTGAAGAACATCATAATAGTGACAAAATTCATGGGGAGGGGTTCCAATAACCCCATGTTGAAAATCTGGCATAAAAATTCCAAAATGCCCAAGATATGCACAAAGTTGAAAAAACTATTTATGCCATTATACAGCTTACAGACACGGCACTGACCAACAATGTTCAACCTGCTTGCGGTAGTAACACAGGTTCTGATTTGAGACAAATCTGTTCACCTCTTCAGGCTTGGATGAGTTGGATAATTAAGAGTTCTTAAACACAACTTTGTCCCTCTTGAGTACCGGTGTGTAGACTAGTTATAATAGAGAAGAGAGATGGGGAGTAAAAGATTTAAGTTTCTAAAAGAACCAGAATTTTAACAGTTTTATAAATAAGCAGGAGAGAGGTACTCGTTGGTACTATATCCTTTCCTACTACTATTTCTAAACAAATTTAAGTGGACTTCAGCCACCTTTAAATATGGGTTTGAGATATGTCATTTGAATGTAATCCAAACCGCATACCAAAGATCCTTGGATTTAAAATACAGCTATAGCTATAATTTAGTATTTGGGGAGATATAATGTCATGCAATTTAATTAGGTAACAGAACCTTAGTCATTAGACCCAAATGCCTATACCCTCAAATCTATAAACTAATCTCTGCCCCAACAGTTACTCTAACAATAGCCACAGTGTTAAATATTAAAACTGTTTTTTCAAGTTTGTTGTAATCAAGATTTACACATAAAGATTGCTATGTCTGGTAAAAACAACTGTTCTCTCAGCAATGGGGATCCTCTGCTCCACGGCTCTCTTCCTTTGCTAGCCAAGATGCAGTTTGCAAAAAATGGTAAACTATCCTGAGAATGCCACGCATGCACTTCAAAAATGGAACTCTAGAAAGCACCTGAACACCTGGACACACCTGTGGATGAGGTCACGTGGTATCTAATTTGAACTTTTTAACCAAGGATAATTATTTATTGATCTAAATGTTATGCTATTATTCTGTTGTCAGCTGATCCCCTTCCAGAAATGAAATTCTCTCCACACCTGCTAGTTTGGATGCTTGTTGGCAACATTTTATTTAGGCACTGAGTTAATATTTACATTCCCATTCACTTCAATTCAAATATTTAATTTAAAACAGTATACACATCAGTCCATTATTTCATCCTGAACTTTCTTCCATCCTGGTCCTCTTCTTCTTGTGTGTTCACTTCAGGTCAGACACTCAGATCAAACCCCGCACCATCACCAGAGCCAGATACCAAACTTACCAGGACCTCCACCCCCAGGTCTGGACATTGATGATCTGATCCCTGGTCTCTATCCATCCTCCCCCTCTTACTTCCATGCCTGGGTGCCATTTTCCCCAGCCACGTTGCCCCCCATCCCTTTTCTGCCTACTCCCCATTTTCTCCTCTCTTGTCCTCCCCCTTTTTCCTCCTCTCCCTTCCCCTCCCGGGCAACTTGCTGCCCCAATTCCTGGGCTCTGTCAGCCACACTGGAAAAAACTGTTGCCCTTCTGCAGCTGCCGAGGCTCCCACAGGCCCTCCACTGGCACCAAAACATTTTACCTTTGTTGTCCTCCTTCCTTGTCACACTTATCCTTGCACTCGTCCTGCCTCTCCCCTACCTCTTCTGTATGGGCAGGTGGGTGGGGAAATTTCCCAGCAAGGCGGTTTCTTGAGGTTGCCTATTCTTATATACCACTAAAGACCCTCAGCTGGACCTCTCTGAGACCCTCCCCTGGCGAAATGGGCTGCAAGTTCTGGCCCCTGCATCAAATGACACATGGTGATGTTACTAAGCCCCACCTCCTCCTCCCTCCCTCCCTCCCCCTTCTTTGTCTTATTTCTTTCTTCCTTCTGGTCCTCTTCTTCTTGCATATTCAACTTCGAGGCCAGACAGTCAGATCGACCCCCTACACCATCACCAGAACCAGGCACCAAACTTACCAGGACCTCCACCCCCTTAGGTCTGAACACTATGATCCAACCCCTAGTCTCTATCCATCCCCCTCCCCCTTTTTCTTCCATGCCTGGGTGCCATTTTCCCCCAGCCCATGTTGCCCTGCCCCTCTCCCCTTTCTGTCTACCCCCTATTGTTCCCCTTTGTTGTTCCGTCTTTTTCCTCCATTGACCCATCTCCCACTAGTGAAGGAAGATGAGGCTCCCCCCTGCAGGTTAGTACTTAGGACCCCTTTTCTCAATCTCCCCCAAAAGGGCTATAATGGGTAAGGAATAAGCACATGCCAAACTCTGACAGGCGGACACCATCTGAAATATACACCTCGGCCAACTTAAAGGAAATGTCCCTGTGCTATAGATGCACTTCCCCATCTCGGTCACCTTGCCACCTTCCTATTGAGTCACTTCCTCCCCTTTTCCACTGTCCTAATCTTCTTGGCTCCTCTCCACACCCGACAGGATGTGATCTCAGACCAACCAATGACCACCTCCAGCAACCACCTCTTACCCTTTCCAGATCAGCTGTCATTGGCCTGCACCAATGTCTACCATGGTGTCTCCCCCAGGTCATTTCCCCCAGTTGTATGACTAGCCAGTCTGGGATGCTCCACCGTACCCACAGTTCCTCTAATAATGGCATCAGCTGTGTCCATCTCATGCCCCTTACTCTCTTATATTTCATCCTTGTGTGCTCCACAGCCATCCGCAGCTGTGTCCCACCACTTTGGAATGCCGCAAACCTTTCGGCCCAATAGATGCAGGAGTGCCCCACGATCCAGACCCATCACTTTGTTCCTGTCAGGGAAAAGAACAAAAACAAGGTGAAAATCATGCCGTCAACACCTCACCTTTTCTTATGCAGCTGGATCTCAGCGCCCCAACTCTCCTTACCTCCACCTTGGACCTCCCCAGGCTGCCTCTGATGCCGCCTCCTATGGATTGAATGAAGGGTGAAGTTTTCTCGGTCTTCCCCAACAAACGCAAGGGCCTTCTTAATGACCTCCTGACCTGGAAACCTGACACTGGGCTGCCATTCCTGTATCAGAATCATATCCCCCCCTGTCCCCCTCATACTCCCATATTCCTTCATTTCTGTAATGGTGCACACCTCGCCTGGCCCATGTCTGATCAATAACATGGCTTCGCCCCTACCCATTTGATCCATTTTTGACCTAGACAGGTGAATGACTACCATGTCCTGTCCCCACTCGATGTCCTCTGCTGTAGTCCCTGTGTTGTCTCAGCCTTCCTCGGGGCCACTACCTCCCAAATCCTAAAGACCCCCCTAGCCATAACTGCAAATAAATGCTTGAAACAAACATACTTCCTTTGCTGTAGTGCATACATGCTGTAGAGCCCCCATCACCCTCTGGAGCAGCTGCCCCATGATGGGCCACCTCCTGTCCTGTCTCACTCCCTGCCCTCTCTGCCAGCCTGTGACCATATGCCTAACCGCCCTTTCTGCAGTGGCATCCAGCCAACCTCTGTCCCTGCAAACCTACCTTATGCCGGCCAGCTGCGTACCCATTGTGGTGTGGGCCATCCCTTCCTCCCACTTCTCCACTACATATTGCTTCACTTGGTCCCCAGAGACTGGCTTCCCTGTACCCCATCCAGACCTGATGCGAATCTCCTGAAACACTCCCCATGCACCTTCATATGCTCTCAGCATGTTGTCTGCCCATGACTTCCAGGACAACCACCTGTTTTTTTCCCTCCAGTCTACCAGAGATGGTCTGGGACCTGGTCCTGTGTACTACTGCTGGAGGAGCCAGCTCCCGGAACCTGTCCAGCTGCAAATGGGAAATACTGTCAACCACCTCATTCTAAAGCCCTTCAATATGTTATGCCTTAAATGACAAATTTAGTTGCAGCCCCAACAGTACCATTCAGTGCAATACCCTCCTACCATTTCCGTAATCCCCTTGCCTATTTATTACTTCTACCATCCCTTTATTATAGCACCAAAGAGTATGCGCTTCCCCTCATTCTGTTCCCCACACTTCCAGGGCCACCAACATGAAATATTTCCAAAAGGTGATGTCATTCAGTAAACCCTTCTTCCACTGGTTTGGCCATGCTTCTGATATCCATTCACCTCTAAAGTAAGTCCCCACCCCCAGAGCCCTTGAAGCATCCGTGTACAGCTCCAAATCCATGTTGTATGTCCATTCCTCTTGCCAGAATGTAACACTATTATTGCTGTCTAGGAATTCTGCCCATACCCCCAGATCCTCCTGTACCCCCTTTGTGATATCTACCCAGTGATGTGACTGTTTTGACTTCCCTGTGGACCTTGCCAGCTTCCTCTTAAATGCCTTGCCTGGTCTTATGGCCTTACAAGTGAAATTAAGTGCCCCAGCAGCTGTTGCACTAATACCAGTGGCACTCTCCTCCTCCCCCTTACTTGTAATAATAGCCTTTTGAGCAGGGCCACTTTATCCCCTGGCAGGCAGAAACATTCTAGTACTGTGTCAACCTCAATCCCAAGGAATTCCAGCTGGAGGCCAGGCCTTCCATTTTCCCTTTGCCAGTGGAATGCCTATGTGCCCACATCTCCTTAAAATCTGCCAACATCCCCCTGTCTCAGCCTCACTGCCACCTATGAGTAGAAATCATCCAAACAGTGTACCACCCTCCTGTGCCCATATCTCCAGCCGAACACCCATAGTACCCAAGAACTAAAAGCCTCAAAGGTGAAATAAGCCACTGAACAAATCCATCAGCATGGCTTTGTTGAAATACAGCCCGCTCTCAAAATGCAAAACCCAATAGGTCCCAATCCTTGGGCCTCATTGACAGCAGATGGAAAGTGGATTTGATGTCCATCTTTCCTAACCATGTCCCCTGTACTGCCCTGATCAGCACCACCACCTGGTCCAGTGACGCATACGATACTGCCCATAGGTCATCTGGGATCTCCTCATTCACTGAGGCCCTTCTGGGAAGGAGAGGTGGTGGATAGCTGAAATTCTCCCTCTTTTCTTTGGTACTACTCCTAGGGGTGAAACCCAGAAGTTGGGGCAAGGAGGTTTGGTGAAAGGGCCTTCTACCCTCCCTGCCTGCGCTTCCTTCTGAATTTTTGCCCACACAATGTCTTCCTTCCCTCTGACAGATCCCAAATTCTTTGCCCTCATCACCCTGAACCCCACTCCAAATCCCAAACAAAAACCCCTTTTGAACCCCCTCCTCAGGAACTCCGCCGTTGTTACGTCCGGGTATTCCTGCGTCCAAGACTCAGTTACTCTCATGACTATGTGAGTGTGCACTAAAGGAAAATCAGTTCCAATCATAATTGGAGTTGTGCCCACCCCTGCTGTGTCCTCCCTGCCCTTCCCTGCTCCACCTCCCCCAACCAAAGGACTGCTCCTGGTACTGCCCTGTGTTATATACTCCTTTCCCCTTGCGGCATGTCATGAGGTGCGGGCCCTCGCAGTGGAAGCAGACATGCCTGAATTTGCAGTTTTTCCAAGTGCAAGATGCCCTGTCGTACCCCCAACATGTCTTCACCACCGGAGTGGGGGTAGCCTTCTTACTGTGCTCCCTGCCTGGTCCCCCTGCCGGGCCCGATAGTGTCCAAACCCACAGCTCAGAATGCGTGTATTCCCATCTCAGGTCCCATTTTGCTGCCATCCATTTTCTGAATACCTCATCGTATTTTAACCATCTGTATCCCAGCTTCACCTTATATGCAACCCTAATGATTGCTGTGTATGTCAGAAGGAGAATTGCCATCTCTGGCTGTTTTTCCAGTACCAATGCACTGTATATCAGGAAACCTGCCTGCCATGTGTCTATGTTCTTACCTTTGTATTTCGCATCTTCCTCCTTATGCCCTGCCACCACAAGTACTACTGCCATGTCTGATTTCCCTACCAATTTCTTCTGCTCATATTTCTTGGTTGCGTCCTCATCCACTAACCCAAAAATGTCAACGTATTCTCCCTTCCATATTTTTTCTTTAAGCAAAGATGGTACGTGGTCCCCCAAAGTGAAACCTGGGGGCCCTTTGTACAGTTTCCTCTGCCACGTCCTATTGTCTATGGCCCCCTCCCCTTTCTTGCCCCCCACTCTTTATCACTTGCAATGCCCATTCCATCCTCTCTATGCCCTTCCCCCATGTCACCAATTAACACCTCCAAGTACTCTTTAAAATCTCCCTCATTTGTGACATCTATATCGTCCTTACCCTTGTTCGGGCCTGGTCCAGTTGGCATGGTGTGGGCTCTGGTGATGGTACAGGTGAGGAGCCAGGCCCTGCTCTTCATAGCCTCTTCCTCCCCTCCCTGCTCCTGCCTGCCCTTTTATCTCACTTCTTCCTTTTCTTTGATGCCTTGTTCTCTCTCTCCTCCTATCGCCAGGCACCTTCACCAGTCTCCGCCATTTTGCTCATCAACTTGGATGCCTCATCCATCTTCTTGGTGCTGGATATCAGGACTCTCTTTGGTGCCATCTTCCCAAAGCTGTGATACTATGGGATGAATTAACAATGTGAAGTGCTCCATGCATCTCCCCCAGCGCCCCAACCTATCATCCACCCAGCCCCCACCCAGCTGTAGTTCCCCGTGTGTGCCCCTTTGGCACCCCCAAGCCTCCAATGCCAGTTGTCCCCAGCCCTGCCCTGCTTGGCCTCTCTCCCTGCACCAGCTGCCAGGATACCACCATGAAATCCTCTCCTCCTTTCTTTTCATGTCTCTTTTTTTTTTTTAAAGAGCCAAAGGGTCCAAAAAAGCCCTCCTACCCTTCCCCATTGGGCCCCACTGTGGGATACCAAGGATGCCTGATGGCCCTCCTCTCCCCATGCTGTCCTCACCCCATGACCCACCCTTGCCCCACCCTTGTTTCCGACGGCTCCCCCATCATCCTGGATCCAGCTGGCTGCCCAGGTAGCCCTCCTCCACTGTCCATGACACTTAACTTGCCTGGTCAATCTGCTCCAGGAGACTGCCAGCCCATCAGCGCTAACCATTGTGACTGCTATGTCAATTTTGCGCCTTCTTCGCCGATCACCCGCTGACCACCTGGGCCTTCCCGCCCCTTGCCACTCATTCTGGCCACTCCACATTCTCGCATCCCTTCTGCTTTGTCTCCACCTTGGCTTGGAAACAAAAATGGGAGGTCCACTCTCCCATTCCCCACTAGAGATGCAGCAACATTTTATTTTGCCGGCAAAATTATGGCAAAATCGCCAATTACGCCTAGTTGAAACATTTTAGCATAATTCTGTCCTGTAGGTGAAATTTCACCATAAAATTTTACCTTTGATTTACGCCTGTGCTTGGGAGGTGAGAAATTAGGCGAAATTGGTCTTTTCTCTATGCTGGTGATCACATAGTTGCATCTAAACAGACAGGAAGTGAGTGGTTCATTTCCTGTCTATATATATCTCAAGGAAGCAGGCAGCATTTATACTCCCTGTGACTGCAGAGTGTACTTTAACAGATTAATTGCTTCATTTGTGCTATTTTTTCTAACTTTATCTTGTTTATCTTTTTTCTAGTTCATATTTTACTACCCGTGATTGTGTGTGTGTGTGTGTGATCCTCCCCCTGGCCCTGGCTCTCTATTTCTATTTCTTTGTTTGTTTGTTTGAGTTAGTTGTTTTGTGGACACAATGGCGAAGGCGATGACAGTGGGGCACCAGTATGTGCATTTCTTTTAAGTATTACAACTGAAATGCCACAGCAGGAGACTTTTGGCTCCAGCACCAGCATCCAGCAGCCAACTGTGCCCCCTCCCCAGAAGCAGGAGGCCACCGTGGCCCCTCCACAGCAGCAGCAGCAGCAGACAGTGCCTCCTCCCCAGCACCAGAAGGATACTGTTCCTCCACCCAGGCAGCAGGAGATTGTGCCCCCTCCCAAGTAGTCAGTGGAGTTAGTGCCTGGGGCATTATCTGTGGCCCCACCCCATGACACCACCAACTCCTCAGTTCTCCTGTCTGGGATTTCTTTTATGAAGTATCAGTAGGTGACCCAGTGGTCATCTGCAATCTATGTGGGCAGGATGTGCATCGCGGAAAAGGTGGATCCCACTTTTGGACAACTGGCCAGCGTAGCCACATGGAGCACCACCACCTGCTCCAATGGGACCTCAAATTGTGAGAGGTGGCGGCATCAAGTGCAGCTGTAGGGAGCAGTGCCTGTGCAAGCACTGAAGCGGGTGAGTTACATGTTGGTGTGGCTGGACACAGAGAAGAGAAAGTGGGCCAGGAGGAGCAAGGTGGCCCTTCTCAGTCTGAGGTAAGTCTGTGTCCATGCAGGAGGCACGGTAGTGAGACACAGCAGCAGCAGGAGGCAGCAGGACCAGCAGCAGAATTACCCCCTGGTGGTGCTGCCACAAGCATCAGGATGCTGAGCCTGCACTGGCTGCGTTGATGGTCAGGTGGTCACCAGTGAAGACCTCTCAGCTGTGTGGGCTGAAGTGCAAGCAGTGCGGCATAACTATGAACAGTTAGGACAGGAGTTCAGTGAGGCTGGGGGATATCAAGAAAATAATGGAGGACCAGCAACACATTTTCAACCTCCTGGTAGACTTGTGTCATGGTGATGGCGGTGGCCCTTCTGGGCCTGTTTAAATTACTTACAGTATATTCAGTCATCACTAAGTTCATTGTTTTTTCTTATTTCTGATTGAATCCTATTCTCCTGTGTCCTATCACTGTGTTTTGATAGTCTTCTCTTCTCTCCTCTCCATTTTATCTCCACCCTCCAAAAATACAAAAAAAAAGAAAAAAAATTAAAAAAGATAAAAAAATGTATAAAATAATGTTTTCTGTACTCTAATCTTCCTCTATGTCCTCTTATTTATTTATTTAGTGTGATAAATATATATCTTTGTCCAGTGGTTCTGTGTGGTGTGTTACTTATATGTAATGTTAGGCTCTCCATATTATTAAATCCTTTTCCCTATTCCTTAATTTCTGTATCACCCTCTCATATTACATTACACATGACCCGGCCTGTCCCTCCTCCCTCTGTCGAACTCATGTGACATAGTCAGTAGTGTTGTACCCATAAACTCCTTACCTTTTTTTCTTTTGTTTGACTCATTCATATGTTCTCTCCTGCTATCCGCAAATGTCAAGTATTGTTCCTATGAACAAAAATGTTTATCCAAAAATATATGATGTTGCAGCAGTCCTGGGTGTGTGCAGCAACACTCCAAAGAAGCACACAGCAATCACAGAAACGTAAGCAATTTTATTGCAAAGTTAAACTTAAATATTGTTTTAGTGTTTAACACATGTCCTGCACTCGCCACAAATGTTAAGTTGGTTCCCTCCAGTCCGCACTGTGCTGTTCAGAGCACTGTTAATATAAGTACAGAAAAAGCACATTAAATTCATACTGAAATCAGGTGTCAGTCATGCTGTTAAATGTTGCACGCCTTCCACACGGAGCAAAACATGTTGTTTTGCCAACTGTTTACAAAATGGTTTCATGTCTGATCTTGGTGTAGCCACTAAGTAAGGGGTGTTGAGTAGGAGGGGCATACCAGGAAAGGAACAGCAGCAAGTGAAGAGTGATCGCTCTCTCAGTGGAAGGGAAGTAAATGCAAATCTAGGACTTTCATTTTTCTTCTTCAGCATTGATATTGCATTGGGGAAAGGAGGAGTAGGAGTTTGAAGAAGGTTGTGCAATGGCTACTTAAGCCTGTTTTAGTGTGGATAGGAAGGATAGGAATATAAAAAGCAGTTGCTCAATATATCTAACGTGTGCAACAAAGGAGGTAAGGGAAATAAAGAAAATGTTTTGCACTGATAGAGGAGGAGAGGGAGACTTGGGGAGTGTTTGGTATCCTGCATCTGGAAGGGTGAGGGGTCGCTGGTGGGCAACAACAGCAATGGGTAGGGTGGTAGGCTGCAACAACTGTGGTGCACCAATCTTTCTAAAAATTGCCTGGAGTGTGGGAGGATGTTTAGTGTGCAACCACATAGAAAAACTTAGAAAGGAGATTGAGGGTCTGCAGGAGGAACTAAGACCAGCAAGGTAGATTGGGGTGGGTTTAGCCCAATACTGCAGGGAGGAAGAAGGAGATAAGGGAGGGCGATTTAAGCCAACAGTGGTGAGGAGGGTCAGAAGAAGGAAGCAGAGACAAAGGGCCCAGGCCAGGAAGAACAATTGCCGGGAAACCAGGTCAGGAGACAAAAGACAAATGGAAGGAGGAGAGGGGACTTGTGAGGGAGGCGAAAGTGGCAAAGTCATGGAGTGGAAAGGAGAACAGGTTACTATGAAGAGAGAGGGGCGGGCATTTGTGAAGGCCCTCAGAAAATAGTTGTGCACTACTAGAGAGGAAGAAGGTGGAGGAGGAAATGATGAAATTAGAGGAGTAATTGATAAATGCCTGGACCAAACTGAGCGGGGAAGTTCTGCTGAAAGAATTGCAACAGGGGTGAGGAAGCCATGTGCAGGAGGAAGAAGAGGCTAGAAATGAGAGAGGGAGATGAATGGAAGCAAGCAGGGAGTAAGAGGGTGGAATCTTAGTGCTGGGGACTCAATACTAAGAGGTTAGGTGGGGTAGCAAGGGGAGAGGCATAGTCGCATTTGGGTGGAGGTCATGCCAGGAATGACAGCGGAAAGGGTGGGACAGTCTGTTCTGAAATATGCTAGAAGGGTAGGGACAAGCCTCATTTAATTATACATCTTGGGACAAACGACCTGGCTGACAAGACAGTAGATACAGTCCAGAGAGGTTTGAGGAACTAGCACAATTACATGAGGGAGCAGGAAGATCAGTAACTTTTCAGAGATACTTCTGGTGCCAAAGCAAGCACAACAAGGAAAGCTGAGAATAGAGAATTTAATGGATGGCTAAGAACCTGGTGTTGTGCTAAAGGGTATGGGCTGTTGGGGGTGGGGAGGGACCTGGGACAATAGTCTCTATGCCAAGGACAGACTACACTTGAGTGAGAAGGAAAGAAAGTGTTGAAACAGAGGATGGAGGAGTAAATAGAGAAGTTGGGAATTTAAACTAGGAGTGGGGTGGCAGTTGGGGAAGAGATATGCAGAGAACACAGGTTGGGAAATCATATGAGCTTACCCCCATAACAGTGAAAAAGGACAAATGGCAAGTACTGTTGGTGATGCTAGGAAAGGAGGGCAGGAGGAGAGGGAGGTGGAAGGTGGTTACCCTTAATGCTAGGAGCCTTGGGAGGAAAACTGCAGAGTTACAGGTTCTCATGGCAGAGGGAGGTGGACATTGCAGCCATCACGGAAACATGAGCCACCAATACAATGACTGGGACCTGTCTGTACCAGGTACAGGTTATTTTATAGGACAGGGTGATTGGGAAGGGGGTGGCACTATATGTGAAGGAAGGACTGAAGTGTGTAAGGGAGGAAGGGGAGGAGGGTAGTACGGAGTCACTTTGGATGCAAATCCAGGATTCCAAGAATAGGATTCTTAGAATGGGAGTGGTGTACAGGCCACCATCTCAGACAGAGGAGTTAGACAGGGAACTAGCGGGACAGATCAGGAGGACCTGCAAAAAGGGTAGTGTGGTGATTGTGGGGGACTTCAACATGCCAGGAGTGGACTGGAGCACCCCAACAACCAGGAACAGAAGGGAGCAGGTACTGCTGGATGCCTTCCAGGACAGCTTCCTGCTGCAAATGGTCAGTGAACCAACCAGGTTAGGGAATACCTTGACCTTGTGCTGGCAATGGGACTTTGTGAGAACTTATAGTGGAGGAACCGCTAGTCAGGAGTAACCACCACTCAGTATGGCTCACATTGGATATGGGCAAGGAAGGAGTGGAATCTGGCACAATAGTGCTGGACTTCAGGAGGGTTGACTTTGGGAGGATGGAGGTAAAAGGGTACCTGGCCAGAATTCAATCTAGTATGGACACTAACCAGAGGTGGGAGCTCATAAAGCTGGGGATAGTGGAGACCACTAAAACCTGCTGCAAAGCACAGAGCAAGAAGGCTAGGGCTAAGAAACCAATCTGGTTGAGCAAGGAGGTCATGGAAAGGTAAGGAGGAAAGAGCTGCCTTTAGGAAGTACAAGAAAGCAGGGAGTGGGGAGGACAGGAGGAGTACTTGACAGAATCGAAGGAGGTGACAAGGGCAGTAAGGGGATGCAAAGCATCTACGGAACTCATGGCTGGCACAAGGCATTAAGAGGGGAGAGGACTTTAAGTACATCAGGAGAAAAGGAGCTGTAAGGACTACATAGTAAGGATTAGGAAGGAAGGGGCTGGGTGTAAGCAGGGCGCGAGTAAGGCGGAAGCACTAAATGAGTACTGCTCAGTATTTACTAAAGAGAAGAGGGGTGACACCCAAGGTGGAGAAATGGCAGAAACAGGGTGGGAAGTAGTGACAGATGGGTAAATCCTGGAGAGCAGAGTTCGAGAGGGTTTGAAGGCACTAAGGGTGGACAAGGCACCAGGCCCAGATGACATCCACCCCAGGGTACTGAAGGAGCTGGCAGAGGTCCTTGCAGGACCTGGCAGACCTATTTAATGCCTCACTACATTCAGGTGTGTACCCTGAGACTGGAGGATGGCTCATGGTGCCCCTCCACAAGAGTGGCCACAAGGATGAACCGGGAAACTACAGACCAGTGAGCCTCACATCCATCGTGGGTAGCTAATGGAGACCATCCTGAAGGAGCGTGGTGGTCCTCCTAGAGGCCAAAGGACTACAGGACAGCAGACAGCATGGCTTCATACGTGGCAGATCCTGCCAAACCAACCTGGTCGAGTTCTATGACTGGGTAACTAGACAACTGGACAGGGGCCATGCAGCGGATGCCCTGTATCTGGACTTCAGTAAGGCATTCGACTCAGTGCCACATGGAAGGCTGGGAAGGAAGTTAGTAGGCACAGGGACTGGTGCAAAGCTGGTGAGATGGGTAGGAAACTGGCTGCAGGGAAGGCAACAGAGGGTGGTGGTGGGTGGGGGCTCACACCCAAGGGCAGTGGCAGTGGTGTTCCACAGGGCTCGGTGTTGGGACCAGTGTTGTTTGGGGTATTCATTGCAGACATATCATGGGACATCAAGAGCAAGATCAGTCTGTTTGCTGATGATACCAAGGTAGACGCAGTGGTGGATGACCTAGGGGGATGGCAGGGGTTGCAGGATGATCTGGCAAAGCTTGAAACCTGGTCAGACACCTGGCAACTGGGCTTTAATGCCAAAAATTGCAAGGTGCTGCATTTTGGGATGAAGAACCCAAGGAGGAGTTACCAGCTAGGGGGAGTGCATCTAGCCCAGACAGAGGAGGAGAAGGATCTGGGTGTGCTCATTACAGGGTCAATGAACAACTTGGCACAATGTAGGAAGGCAGCTGCAAAGCCCAACAAAATGCTGGGTTGTATTGCAAGGGGTATATCCTTGAGGAGGGAGGAGGATTCTGCCACTGTATGGGTCATTAGTTAGACCACACCTGGAGTACTGCGTGCAGTACTGGCGTCCGTATCTGAAGAGGGACATTAAGTTACTGGAGGGTGTGGCGAGAGCGACAAAGGATGATCAAGGGGCTGGGGACTTATCATACGAGAGGAGGTTGAAGGAGTTGAACATGTACTCACTGGAGGAGAGGAGAGAGACAGGGTGACATGATTGAAACCTTTAAATACATGAAAGGAATAAACAAGACAAGTACAGAGGGCCTGTTCAAAGTAAGGGAGGGGAGGGACACCAGGGGCCATGATATGAGACTGGAGCAAGGAAGGTTCAGGAGGGAGATGAGGAGACACTTTTTTACAGAGAGGGTGGTGGCTGGGTGGAATGCGTTACCTCCTGAAGTGGTATGCAGTAGAACAGTGGACTGCTTCAAACGAGGATGGGACAGGACAAGGGGGAGGGTTAATGAAGGGGAAGAGTGGAAGGGAGAGGCAGCTGCAGAATAAGGGGTGCTAGCTGCACATTCGAGCAGACTTGATAGACATCTAGGCCTTTATCTGCTGGCAAATTTCGTATGTTCGTAAGTAACATGGCTTAGAAGTCCAGAAATGTTTCCCAAAAAATGTTACAGTAACTTCATACTGAAATCAGGTCTCAGCCATGATTTTTTATGGTGCACAAACCCCCACCCAGACCAAAGATGGTCTCTGGTCCACTGTTTACAATTGATTTAATGCCACAACTTGTTTCTGAGAGTGCAGAACAGGCAGTGCATGTCTACAAATGTTTTCCAAAAAATTGCACAGTACATTCAGACAGAAATCCGGTGTCAGACATGCAGTTACATGGATCACACCCACCATGAGGACCCAAATGTGCTGTTTCCTGCACTGTTTAAATGCTTTTTAGGCCTAACTGTGGTGCTGCCACTGCCTAACAATGCCCAAAAGTCCAGAAATGTTTCCCAAAAAATTGCACAGTATATTCAGGCAGAAATCAGGTGTCAGACATGCAGCAACATGGCTCACACCCACCATGAGGACCCAAATGTGTTGTTTCCTACCCCATTTAACATAGAAACATAGACTTTGATGGCAGATAAGGACCACTTGGCCCACCCCGTCTGCCCATTTCCCTACCTATTGGATAAGCTGCAGATTCTAGTTAACCAAAAGCCTACTTACTCCTCCCCCCCACTATAATTTCCTTATGTCTGTCCCATGCATGTTTGAATTCCCCCACAGTTTTAGACCCCGCAACCTACACAGGAAGGTGGTTCCATGTGTCCACCACTCTCTCCATGAAAAAATATGTCCTCATGTTGCCCCTGAGCCATCCCCCCTCTATCTTTGAATTGTGTCCCCTTGTTCTTGCACAACTCATTTTCTGAAAGATGCTACCCTCCCGGACTCTGTGGATTCCCTTGAGGTACTTGAAAGTTTCTATCATGTCTCCCCTGTCCCTCCTTTTATAAAGGGTATACATTTTATGCTGTCTCAGTCTCTCTTCATATGGTTTCTGATGCACACCCTGCACCATTTTAGTTGCCCTCCTCCCGACTGCCTCCATCCTGTCTATGTCTTTGCGGAGATGGGGTCTCCAAAACTGCACGCAGTACTCCCGATGGGGTCTCACCAACTGTGCATACAGAGGGATAACCACTTCCCTTTTTCTACTTGTGATGCCTTTCCCTATGCATCCCAGTATCCACCCAGCTCTCCTTACTGCCTTGTCACATTGCTTGTCCACCTTTAGGTCATCTGATATGACTACCCCAAGGTCCCTTTCCATGTTTGTTGTTGTTAGTACCTCCTCCACGATTGTGTACATTTCTCCTGGGTTTTTGTTTTCCAGGTGCATTACTTTGCCCTTCTTTGCATTGAATCTAAGTTGCCATATGTCTGACCATTCCTCCAACCTTGCCAAGTCCCTTTTCATTCTTTCCACCCCCAACTTGCGAATCAACTCAGTCACAGATCTTTGTGTCATCTGCAAGGAGGCATACTTTGCCTTCCAGACCCTCTGCAATGTCACCTACAAAGACATTAAAGAGGACTGGACCCAGTACTGAACCCTGAGGTGCTCCACTAGTAACTCCCCCCTTTCTTCAGAGTGAGTTCCATTTACTATTACCTTCTGTGACCTGTTGTGTAGCTAGTTTGCTACCCAGGTTACCACCCTGGGACCCACTCCCAGGCTGGCTAACTTGATTATTAATCATTTATGCGGGACTGTGTCAAATGCCTTGCTAAAGTCTAGGTAGGCCATATCCACAGCCCCTCCCTGGTCTATTACTTTAGTCACCCTGTCAAAGAAATCGATTAGATTCGTCTGACATGATCTTCCTGCTGTGAATCCATGCTGTCTTGGGTCCTGTGCAACACTGGCCTCTAGGTACTCAACAATTCTTTCTTTCAGAAGTGATTCCATCATTTTCCCTACCACTGAGGTCAAACGAACAGGTCTGTAATTTCCTGCTTCTGCCTTGCTCCCACTTTTGTGAAGGAGAATCCCATCCGTCCGCCTCCAGTCCTCTGGTACCACCCCATCCTCCCATGATTTGTTAAAAAGGGTGGTCAGTGGTGTCACTGGGTCCCCCCTGAGTTCTTTTAGGATTCTGGGGTGTATCCCGTCAGGCCCCATTGCTTTGTCCACCTTGAGATTTAGGAGTTCCTTCAGGACCCTTTCTTCTGTAAAGGACTGGTATCAACCCCCTGCTCAGAGTGCATCTATTGTTTGGTTTAGGTAACTCCTCTTCTCCTTCTTTTGTGAATACTGAGCAAAAGTATTCATTCAGTATCTCTGCCTTTTCACTGTCTCCCTCTGCCCACCTCACCTCCCCTTTATTAATCTTCACTATCCCTCCTTTAACTTTTCTTTGCTCCCTAATGTACCTATAAAAGGTTTTATCCCCCTTCTTAATTGAGCTGGCTATCTTTTCCTCGGTTTGAGCCTTTGCTATTCTGACTGTCTTCCCCACTTAATTCTACTTTAACTGATGCAGTTCTCTGTCATGCTCCTTCTATGATTCCTTATACTTTTTGAATGCCACCTCTTTCACCCTAACCTTCCCTGCCACCTCTTTTGAGAACCATAGTGTTTTTTTACTCCGTTTTGTTTTCTTTATTTGTTTCACACAAAGGCTTGTTGCCTCCATGATGGCAGTTTTGATTTTTCTCCATTGTCCTTCCACCCCTCCTTTCTGGCCATTTGCTAGTGCATTCCTAGGTATTCACCCATTTTGCCAAAGTCAGCCCTTCTAAAGTCAAATATCCTTGTTTTTGTATGGCTTGTCTCCATGATTGTGCTTATTGTAGACCACACTGTGTGGTGGTTGCTTGTTCCCAGATGGCTACCCACTTCTAAATCTGTGATCCTCTCCCCATTTGAGAGTACCAGGTCTAATATTGCTCCCTCCCAAGTGGGTTCCAACTCTAGCTATCTAAGGCATGCCCTCTGTAGGGCATCGAGAATGACCCTGCTCTTGGATGTGGCTGCTGTACATGTCATCCAATTAACATCTGGCATATTCAGGTCCCCATTCAACAATATCTCCCCCTTTTTTAGCCATTCTGAGAATGTCTTCTACCATTTTCTTGTCCATTTCCTCCCCCTGAGATGGGGGTCTGTATATGAATTCTTTGTGGATTGTGGTGCCACTCCCTGTCTCCAAAGTGACCCACAGTGCCTCTTGTCCTCCCCCTTTACCTTTCAGTTCTGTAGCTTTGATCTCTTGCCTTATGTAGAGAGCTACTCCACCTCCTCTTTTACCATCCTTGTCCCTTCTATAGATTATGTACCCTGGTATGTTGACTTCCCAGTCATGGTTCTCTGTGTGCCATGTTTCCATGGCTGCCACAATGTCCAAGTGTTCCTCTTCCATCAGGTCTACTAGCTCAGGAAGCTTGTTTCCCAAACTATGGACATTGGTACTCATTGCCATCCATTTAATGTTGGCATTATCCTTTTTCCCTCATCCCTGCCCTTATTGCCTTTGTCTATTTTTCCATTTACCCCTATGCCACAATCTGTCAAACTATGTACCTCGGTGTGTACCTTGCTATCTGCCTTGTTTTGTGGGGGGGAGGCTTTTCAGGCCTAACTGTGGTGCTACCATTGCCTAACAATGCCCAGAAGTCTAGAAATGTTTCCCACAAAGTTGCACAGTACATTCAGACAGTAATCAGGTGCCAGACATGCAGTTACATGGCTCACACCCACCATGAGGGCCCACATGTGCTGTTTTCTGCACCATTTAAATGCTTTTCAGGCCTAACCATGGTACTGACACTGCCTGACATGCAACGGCCAGTTTACCACTACGAGAAAAATAAATCCTCCTGCAAAATTGTCCTGCGACTTAAACTTGTACTTACTTCCTCCTGCTGCTGCTTTCTCAGTTGATTGAGAACTGTGGAATTATCATTTTGCAATGATGATGATGCCCTGGTAGCTCTGTTGGCTCAGTGGTTTTAAGTCAGTGTGGACTGAATGACATTTTGTGTGCTGCTGCTGTTGCCTGTAGTTTCTGCCTGCTGCTCTGACAAGAAGTAATGCTTTGTTTGCTTCATGGGGATCCTCTTCACGTAGTCAATTGATGCTGCTGCTGCTGCACACGTTAGTATCTGTATTTATTTTTATGGGTGCAAGAGAAGTGGATGGTGGGTTGGTATTGGGATGTCATGAGTTCTTATATGTTTGTACTTCTTTTATATTTATCTAGTGTGCTGAGGAGCACATCATCTTGACAACATGCATGCCAGCCCAGGATTGGGATACGGGTTGTTGGAATGCACCACATTTCACATTGCACAAGGACAAGGTAAATATTGAATTTTTCATTACTGGGAGGGATAGGTGACTGCAGCTCGGATATCTGAGTTGGATTGTAATTGTATTATTTTTTCTTTTCTCAACACATGCAGGATTTCAAGAGCTGTTAACTCCAGGTGCACTGCTGCTGCTGTTCAATATGTGTGCAATTCATTAACTAGTTGGTAAGTGTTTTAATTTGTGATGGTCTTTGGTGGGTGGTGGTGGAGGAGGTGGTTGAGGCTGGGTTGGTGTAGGGTTGGTGGAGATGGTTAAGTATTAAGTTTGTGGTTACTGCAGGACAGAGATGTCAGACTTTGACAGTAACTATCTCTATATGGGTCTGTCAGTATTCTGGTTCCACTGCTGGGGTGCATCTGTTACTCCCTCCCAATCTGGCTGCTGGCTGTGGTCATCAGACATAGTCTCTTCATGTCAAGTGTTCCAGTTTAACAGCCATTCCCTGATGTAAGTATAGCTTCATGTAATGGTGGTGGTGGTGGTGGGGGGGGGGGGGCCCAGTTGTAACAATGCTCAAAATGTCTTCTTTTTTCTTATTGCCAGCCAGGTACAAGGTACTTCCATTGGAGTGGTGGCTTACTTTTCTAGTGGACATTTGCAGATGCATCCCATCTCTCTATGGCATTGGTGACTAAATAGAAGTCTTCCATCCTGGTGTGTGGACACTGGATCGAGGTTCTGCACCTGCAAGGTGTGGACCACTGCTGACACTAAAAACATACGGTTCTTTTTGGTGGATGACTGCTGGAGGAGGATGAGTAATTTAGCTGGACTCAGAGGCAGCATTAATTTACTGAGCTGAGACTTCTGTTTATCTTGGAGCATGCATCTGTCAGCTTCATAGATTTTCAGAGGTCGCCGGTATTTCTTGGCAGTATGACAGTGATGGCCCACACTGTCAAAATCTGTGTTATATAAATTAGGATGGATGACAAGGAGGCCAATTACATGATGGTTAATTGGATATATGGAGATGGAGTATGCATGCAGTTCTGAGTAACATAATACTGACTGTGCACTGTCCGACCAAGTTGTCATTGTTGTATATACAGTGGTGGCACACTAACTAGACACTCATTCATGGTGTCATGGAGGAGGTATATGTGGAAATGTGGAAGATGTTCAGTATTTGTCGCTTAATGGAGCTATTGTGTATTGCTGAGATGATGACATATGCATTCCAGTTAGCATAGCATGGATGAATACATTTTCAAAAATGAAATTAAGTAAACATTGTGACTAGGTTGGGTAATCAAATTAAATGGTTTAAGTGGATGTGTAACACAGAACAACCAGCAAAATAAAATTTAAAATGCATAACAATAACATAAAACAGCATATTCAGTGGAAATGAGGGTGGAGATGCTGGTGGTGGCTATGGGGGTGGGGCAGAGCACCTTTAGCCTTCTTTCAGTAACACATCATCCATGAAGCAGCCCTCACAGTCTTCAAGACTGCAGTCATCACCAGTTGGAAATTCAGTCAACATTGCTGCTTCATCTACCTCCCTGCCAGTAGAGGTCTTACCACTGTGGATGTCTTAATTATCATCATCATCCCCGACACACCGTTCTTGGGGCAACACCATTGAAATAATTGTGTTATGTGGAATGTGAGCCTCATTCATTTTTATAAATGTTAGGATGGAAACATTCTTCAGTAACAGATTTGTCCTACAGTCATGCACAATGGACCCAGCAGAACTGAACACCCGTTCCACACTGACACTGGATGGTGAACAGCTGATGAATTTAAAAGCAACATATACCAGTGCAGGCCAGTCACTCACTTTGCTGCTCTAGTACACCAATGGCTCATCAGTGATTGCAAGATGCTTGGTGTCTCCCATGTAGGCATCCACCAAACGTTGTGCTGCTCTGAGTCCTGCTGCCTCATCATGTTCCTCCTCCTCATCTTCAATTTCTTCAATTTCTTCAATGCCCACCTGGTACAGAGCATCCCAAATGGGATTACCTGCTGTGCTTTGCTGCAACTTTGACATTTTGTCCAATTTGGTGGCCTCTGATGATTTACTGGTGGTGGTGGTAGCAACACCTGGTATATCTATATGTGCCCTTTGTGTCTCTGCACTTTTCATCTGTGCCCCATGTACCCATCTGACCAGATAACTGGTCAATTTGTCCACTTGCACACAACCCCCTTCAATCACGGCAGGCAAGCCACATTTGTACCATGGATCTAGCATGGTAGCAATAGCAAACTCATTAGACTGCATAATGCCACAGATATGTGTATTGCTGTCCTGTATATGTAGCATGTGACCCATTACATGAACAGAACTGTGATCATCAGTTGTCTTCATCTGGTGATAGACATTTACCAGTGTCTGCCTCAGCACACATATAAGGGGTATTGACTGACTTATACAGGCAGTGTCCCCACTCACAGCCTGTGTTGCATGCTCAAATGGATGCAGAATGCATATTATGCCATCAGTTTGTCGCCACTGCTCCATTGTTAAGGTGATGGACACTCCAGCACTGTCCCAGGTGGTGTGCAGCAGTAGTTAATCTGAAACTGCCTGATACTGCTCATAAAGCTGGTCCAGCATGTACAGCATGGAGTTTCACCTGGTAACAACATCAAGTTTCATACTATGGTGCTGAGGCAGATGATTAGTGCACTGCAGCTCATGCAGATGGTCACAGTCTTTTGCAGAACAGGCAACGTGCACACAGATGTATCTGGTGACAGACACAGTTTCCTTTATTTCATCATGGTCCAGAAATTGCTGCATGACTAGATTGAGGCAGTGTGCCAGGCAGGGAACTCTGAAAAAAACACAGTCAGTAATGCACTTAACCACATTGGAGCCATTGTCACTGGCAATAAACCCCGCTGTGAGTGACTGTGCATTGAGCCACTCATCAATCTGATTTAGCAGCACATTTAGCATTTTCTCACCAGTATGAGACCCTGTAACGCTTTGCATAGTTATGGTTGCATTCTGATGAATGCCAGGTGTGTTGCTACCACCACAATTTTGCTTTATGCAACTTTTGCCAGGGCCCCAAATCAACAACCACCCTAGGCACCCGTGCCCAGTGTGCTATTATACACAGATATGAGCTGCCCACTGTTTGCCCACTTGTCCACATATCCATGCTAAGCTAGATATATTGTGAGGCAGAATGCTTCATGGCATATAGGATGGACTGTGAAACTCTGCTGTAGAGTTCGGGCATGACACATTTGGAGAAATACGTTCGTGATGGCACCTGCCATTTGGGACAGGCACAGGCCATCAAACAGTGGAATCCTGGATTCTTCACAAAGGAGAAGGGCAACAGGTCAATGGTGATCATTTCAGCTGTGGCTGTGTTCAGCTCACATGCAGCATCTTGATTGGGGGGGTACTTTGAGTGCCACTCAAACACACTCTTCAATGTGGGTTGCATCTTGGGAGCAGGTTGACAAAACGCTTTCCTTGTGCCACCAATGTTGTTCTTGCTGGGGTACCAGGTGACTCTTGGGGCCTGGGATGTGCAGCATATATGAAACTGGTTATTTTGGTGGATGTGGTGCTTGGTGGTATACTTTCATAACTTGAGGGAGAGGCAGCTCCACTGCTAATATGCCCACTGCTCGAGAGAGAAAATTATTCCTCACACTCCTCCTCCTCCACTGACCCACTCAGCCCTCCCTCCTCCTGGTCTATTGCACTGCTGTCACTAACATTAAGCTTGACAAGGAAAGTCCCGCCAACATCTCTGGTATCTTTCTGGTGTTGGTGCCAGCACAATGGGTGCTTGTTTTTCAAGTGGGTGTGCTGGCCTCCGGTGCCTATGTGGCTGCCGTTTTTTCCATGACTTACAAGTGCTTGACACAGTTGACATATTGTCATGGTCTCATAAAGCTGCATCACACATGAAAAAATCCCAAACTAGGGACTTTGCACTTCTAGATTTGACATGGGACAAAGACTTGGACAGCATAGCCAAAGGTGTGGATGTTTTTGCTTTCTGTGCTGCTTGCATGATATCCACCATGCTATGTTTGAGAGGTGGGGTGACTGGACTGCTTGTTGTAGGCTTGCTGATATCCTCACCCTCAGTCTTGTCATCTAAAAGGGCTACATCTTCACCTTTCATTTTTTTCACTTCTGGCTCCCACAGGGGATCCAACACCTCGTCACCATCTGCACTAAAACATATTATATCATCCTCCTCATTCCTATCACTGTCTACTACCAGACAAACTTTTCCCTTCTCTGGCATCTCCTCACTGTGAGGGGGGGCTGACTTTCCTTATCTCCTTTTCCAGGAGAAACAGGCTGAATCCAAACACTATCACCCTCACCACCACCAGCTCCTCCTTGAGCAGGAACAACAGCCACACTGACAACTTTTTCAACCTCCTCCTGGACCTCTTTGCCTCCAGTGGTGTGAGTGTCTCCCTTATTCCAAGTATCATCCCCAACAAGCATACTAGCTACAGATTGGGCAGTAAAAAAATGAGTCACCAATGTGAAGCCACTTCTAACTTTCATTTTGCTGCTACTGGCTGCCACAGCAGCAGCAGAGGCCACAGAGGGCACTGATTCAGAAATTGGTTTGCTTTTTCCAACAGTCTTCTTTGAGCCATCTCCCACCCTAGCACCTTTACCTGAAGTTGAACGTCTCTTGGCAGGCATATTTATATGTTTGTTTCGTTTGGCTTCCTCAGTCTGGAACTATATTAACTATATTATTATTATGTGTTTCTATTAAATAAGTGTGATTTAACACCTGCAGTGCTATCTACAAAGGGCAAACAGAAATCAGAGCAGGTAGCTGCACTGTAGTGTATATAACTACCTACAACTGCTACTGTAGCCTATTCGAGTGTGAAAACACTGTTTTATTTTTTCAATTACAAAAACACGAGTTAAGTAACATGGAGTAACAGGAGAACAGAAGTAAGAGACTTTCAATACAAAACCGATAGAGAACACCACCACAACAAGGTTGTGCAGTAAATCTGAAAAGAATACTTAAGTAATTCTTAATCAGTTTTTAAATGGAATGATTATTACACATCTTGATAATAACCGGGTAGGTGCTGGTAGGTTCACAAAAAATAAACAAAGCCAATCACACAGAACACCTCTCAGTCAAAATATGGACTACAGTCCGGATAAACGGTGTCTGGATAAGGTGAGTACTACAATGTGTTAGTACTTACTAAATACAGTTTTGGCTTACAGATATATCAGACAGAAGAAGAACACAATTTGAAATGAACAAAGTCACCTCCAAAACTCATGCAGGGAACACCACTATCTAGTTGAAAACTATGTTGTTTTTTTATATAGTAGCCTAGGTCAGGTTGTAAACAACAGTGGTGTAACAGGGAGGAAAGGGTTAATCTGGTAAGCAAATTCAATAGAAAAACAGGAATGCTGCAATGCAGAGGCTAGATCACAAGTTTAATTTCTGTGAGCAATTCAACAGTGCAGGATATGGACAAGTCAAGTGGTCAATGTACACGAATACTTTCAATAAAAAAATAAATCACAAAAGTGATTAAGCAAAGGGAAACAGGAACAGAACTACTCAGTCAAAATGTAGTAACTGTTCAGATAAAGTTACCCAAAAAAGGGTCAATATGTAAGAAAAATATAACAAATAAGTAGCACACAAACAAAAAATATGAAGACTTAAAAGAAAGTACAGAAACTCACTCACAACTTATGAGAAATATGTCAAATATTAGGAACTAGCTTGCCCTACTTTCATATACACAGACACATACAAGCACACCACACAGTCAACCCTCCCCATGCAACTCCCTCACACACACAGACACAGAGAAAACTGAAAACATTAAGTTTAACTAAATATTCTCCAAAGATACTAAAACAAAAAAAATTTCACTAGCAGCACTTGGAACTAAACTTGAGATTTTGGGAGCAATTAACTCTCAAAAATCAATGAAGAGATTTTGAAGGGTTTATTGGCTGTAATGCACCACACTGAACTGCTTTCCAACTCAACAGACAATATACTGTGCAGGAAACAGCCTGCACATGATATTTCAGCTATCTATCCACAATGCACTGAAATTTCGCTGGCGAAATTGAAAAACATTGGCGAAATTCAGGATAATGGCGAAATTGTGCCTTATGAGAAAGTGAAATTAGTGGAATTGGGCAAAATTTCGCATTTATGTGAAAGCTGAATCAAAGGTGAAATTACGTTTCGCCTAGGCAAAAAAATTCACATAATATGGGAATTACGTGAAATATTTCGCTAGGTGAAAATTTTCAATTTCACACATCTCTATTCCCCACCAAGCTGACAAACCCTGAAGTCCCTCCCGCCCTTTTCGGGCCCACCACATATGTTGCCCCCTGTTGTACCCCACCCTCCACATGTGTGGATGGCAGCTCCCTGCTGCTTGTTTGGTCCACTGTAAACCTAAGCCCAACCCAGGCACCAACAGGGCTGGCTAATTCTGTCTGCTCTCCTTTTAGCATCCCCCGCACCTCTCATCACTGCTGATGCCACCATGCCAGATAACTAACCTGCTCAAGTTGGAGCTGAAATACCAAACTATTGCCAACTGCCACGTGGCTTCCCCAGTGCGATTGTACCTGCATGGGCTTCATGCACCAGCCACAGTTAAACTGGCCTCCAACATAGGGATTCTAACAACAAAAACAGGAGAGCTCACGGGCATAAGTCAGCAGGCCCCACCCTGCTCTCAGCTCTCTCAGCAACGGATGGCCCTCCAGAACAGCCCACGGCCTCAAGGTTCTCTTTTTATTTATTCTCTCTCTGTCTTTTTTTTACTTAACTCTCCTCATGCCCTGTAGCTGCTGCCAGGCCATCACACCGTCTTAGCCCTCAGGCCACTACCGGCCCTGCCCACCTCCGCACAGGCCCAATAAACTCTCACCAGGAGAAAGGAGACAATAATTTGTTTTTTTTTTTAAACCACACAGAAAAACACTGCTGGTCATGCTGTCCACCAGCTCCTGCTGCCACTGGCTACCTCCAACTCTACCTCGGCATATGTACCCCTTTCTTTGCCCACCCTCTGATCACTGTAAAAAACATCCCGGTTCCCATGTGGCCTGGGTCCCCATGCTACCTTACACTTTCACCTCCTCTGAAACCCTCATAACAAACATCCACCGGCTTGGCGGCTTCCCTGCATCTTTTGCTCACAAACCATTCTACCTAGCAATGGATTATTAAATTAAACCACTTCTGACTTTTGACTTTTTTTTTTAAAACAAACCGACCATCCGCCCCTTTAAGGCCGTCGCCGTGGCTCCATGTGATGCCACAATCCCAACCCCCCAAATGGGCACTCCTTCCAATCTTTCCACCAAATGACCAACCACGATGAAGCCTGTTGTGCCCAGCTGAGGTTCCCCATGGCCATAAGCCCTACCAAACCATCAGCCCTGGGCTTTTAATACCAGGTGCAACCATTAAGAAAAGCCATTTTAGGGCCAGCCACATTTCCACATGGCCATAGGCCCCATGAAAAACTCTGCCCTGTGCCTTACCTCAAAAGTTGCCCATGAAGTGCTGAGAAGTCTCACCAAGGAAATTTCCCAGCAAATGAGGGCTGCTGGAGGGTTGCCTATTCTTATATACCCTTAAAGGCTCCTCAGCTGGGACAACTCTGAGCCCCTTTCCCTGGCCAATGGACAGCGAGCTCTGGACCCTGCGTTAAATGACACATGGTGATGTCATTAAGCCCCGCCTCCTCCTCCTCCCTCCCTCCTTTCCCCCCTTTCCCCCTTTCTTTGTCTTATTTCTTTAGGGGCCAATTGACAACTTGGTTTGCTTGTTAGTGGCAAACAAATTTGTAGCCGTTTTGTTATATTTAACATAACGCCTTAATTAATTGCAACTACAGTATACTAAAGAAAAAGAAAATCTCTGTGTCCAAGAGGGACAAAAACAAGGTTAAACAAGATAAAAACAAATTAAATTCAGGGTGTTTAGACTTCTGCCCATGGTCCCCAACTCCCCCACTATCCCTCGGCCCTCACTAACTTCTGTAGCTACACTTACTATTAAATTAAAATGACCCAGTAAATGGCTGACACAGTTATAAAAATATTTCCTCAGTGCTCTGTACTGTACAATATTAGGAGATAAAAAAAATGTGTATATGAAAACCTAGAAGGGTTAGTAGCTGTCAGTAGCAGCTTGGAGTTAGGGGATTATGTAACCTGCTGGGTTTATTTACAGGTTATGTAGGAGGAGAAAAATTTAAACTAAAAGCAACAAGAGTTCTGGAGTAAGGAAAATAAAGAATATGTCCTTAAGCAATCATCTGCTTCAGAATCAAATCTTTGATCCAAACTTCACTCCCGAGCTATGATGGATTTAACAAAATGTGATATGTTCTGATATAAAAGGTTTGCAGTTGCTTGCTTATAGCTTCACTGCAGCTCTGTTGCAACTGCCTGGAGACCCTTGGCATCCCATAGTGCTCAACGCCTTCTTCCTCACTAGAGGGGGGTTCCCCCACCGCTGGGACTCCTCTTCACCTCCTGTAATGAAAAGCAGAGCAGAAACAGCAGGCTGAAAAAACTATTAGAAAATGTTTATCTGGAAAGGACAGATGCATTAAAAAATGGTGTGGCAATGGTGGTATACCTTTTTATAAATGAAGATAGCTTCCTCAGTCTCCTCCTGTATCTGCTACTCCTCAGCAGGTCAGTGTTCAACTGCTGCTCAGCTCCTGTTATCCTGGATAGGCCCCAGTACTGGCACCTTTACCAGCCCCAGAACCAGCATCTGTACCAGCACCTGCATTGCTGCAAGGCACCACGGTGGTGAAATAACAACTGCAGGAAGAAATTAGGGACATCAGCCACAGAGTGGGCTCATTAGAGAACATAATTAGGCAGGTCTTGGCCAACCAGCAGCTGCTGCTTGCTGGTATGGCAGAGCTCTGTCGTGGCAGTGCAGGTGCTGCTGATACTTCCAACAGTGGGCCCTAAAAAAACAAATGAATCCTGTTATTGTTATGGGTTTGTAACACTTCTGCTTCAGTCCTCACCCCTCCCTTTTTCACATCCCTGTTGCTCTTATTCTTTCCTCCTCTGTGTGTTATGCTTCTCAAAACATAAAAAATATATAAAATTAAAAATGCAAAAAAATAGTCTTTTTTTGTCTCTCTAATTTACTGTTTCACTTTGCTCTTTGTCATCTGTATTTCTCCATCAGTCTTCTCTCTCTCCTTAAAAAAATACGTTTTATCTGTCTTTTCTATTGCTACATTTTCTTTTTATGACACTCTTTATGTGCCATATTATTCGTTTCTCACTAATGTGTTTGTTACAGCACTGTTGTTTAGTTATATAGTACATTTGAAAAGCACTATATCTCCTAATTTTCGTGTCCTGAATATTTTATTTCAGTCCAACAGCTGACAATGTGATATATCATTCACACATTCGCAGGGTGTGACCTGTTTCCCTCACACAAGCCTCTCTCTTTTGCCCTGTTCTTATTTTCTTAAAATATATCCCATTCCAGAAAATGAAATTATGAAACAGCAGTAGCTACTGTTGTGCTGTTGAATTCTCCCTGTCACACCAGATTTAACTGTAAAGCACATTAGGCAAGTCACACAATTGCTGGCCTAATATATAAGTTTCTGCCTTTTGAAATTACATCATGAACAAGAAATTATGAAATGATGGTAATGTTGTACTGATGCTACCTCTTATGCCGGAGTGTACTACTGAGCTGCTGTATGTCACTCCCCCTGCCACATTTCTTGTAAAGCATGTTTTGATAATTCAGTGTGAAGAGCTATTCACCACTGTCACCCTGTGTGAGTCTGTTACACTGGCACAGTTATTGTGTAATGCACAGCATACATAAATTCTGTGCTCCCAGAAATGTTCTCAACTACCAGAATAAGTACCTTAGACTGCTAGATGATGCTACAAGGTGGTGTGCTGCATCAATATCCCTACACTACCTGTCATGGA
Source organism: Neoceratodus forsteri (assembly GCA_016271365.2). Lineage (NCBI taxonomy): Eukaryota > Metazoa > Chordata > Ceratodontiformes > Ceratodontidae > Neoceratodus > Neoceratodus forsteri. The sequence continues at coordinate 955,229,042 of CM057454.1, read as the reverse complement.
AATTTGTGACCAGAAATTCTGAGTGTTTTTGCATGAAATGCCTCTTTATGGCACAGATTCAGATGACGATCTTTGATTTTTGAGTAACAATTTGTGTCCTACAAGCAAAGATAAGTATTTATTTTAAGTTTTTTCATTTCCAGCTTGGTTGTGGGGAATGTCTTTCTAACCATCTTTTGTCTTCTTTCTCTCTTTTCGGGTATATTTATTTATTTATTTACTAGATTTACCAGGAAGGCATACTAAGCAACATGCTCGATTCCAGATGCGACCTGGGGGCCTAGGCTCAGTACATGGCATGTAGATGAACAATTTCAAGTACAGTAATTGGAATACAGAACTTTGGGGGAAATGGTGCAGAATGTTAAACAGACATGAGCTTGTGTCAACAATATGAGCTGGCATCTCACACATGCCACAATGAAGCAAAATTCAGAAACATGATTGAGGATCGAATGAGGAGGAGGACACTCTGTAACTTCATTTTGGATAAAGTAGATGCATTATACTGTAGTCGACATAAGTAAAGTATATTTCTTTAAATGATTACTTAAAATGTAAGTTATTTTAATGTGTCTGTGATCGTAAAGACAGGATGAGGCTCTGTCACTTCATTTTAGAAGCGAAAGACATGTTGGAGTCAATGCAAGTAAATGTACATTTCTTTAAAAGATTATGGAAAATTAAATTTAGTTTAATGTGACCATTACTGTGACAACAGGAGGAAACTCTGTCACTGCATTTTGGATGAGGTACTGTAGATGTGCTGGAGTCAATGCAAATTTCTTTAAATGATTTTATCAATAGTGTGGACTCAGTCTTGAATGTCCTCCTCATCCTCATCTAATTTCTCCACTACTGTGTATGGTCTTATTAAAAGAAATACAGGAATATGGGCAGACTAGGTGGGCCTAGAGGTTTTAATCTGCCATCAACTACTGTGTTACTATGTAATGAAAATAATAATTTATTATAATTACTGGTGACCCTATTTATCAAGGAAGAGAACGTGGGTAGGTGCCTTTTGTATAAAGTAGACCAAATGTTCCTATTAGGGGCTGGTTGAACGGTTGACTTCAATGTAGTGGAAAAAAGTTTCTGGAGACCAGTCACTCAGTTCATCATAAGAAATGTAGTATTATTTTGATATTTTCTTAGAACACCTTGATCCCCTAGGTACGCCTAACGCTTTCACCCAACACCGACTTCCTCAGGGCTTAGGATCTATAAGAGTATACAAATATGAGCATTACTATCATACTAAAATAATTTTGATTAAAAATATTTTTGAAAAAGCATTTCTCATAATTGGTGACAGTACCAAAACTGACCACTACATATTTTAAGTACCTAGATTAATACTAAAAAATCTTTTTGTGAAATGGTATACCTTATTATGTGAAGAGCACCCATGGACTTTTATTTGTCATTAAGAACAAAACTAAGATTTCAAAATATTATTTACATAAATTTACACTCGTTTATTACAAATATATGGATTATTTTACCTTGTGTTCTAAATAGATTCTTTCATTATTAGCTTTAGAACAACTAGGATTCAGTTTCCTGTTTGTCTGCAAATACAATTAATCTTATGTCAATCAGTCCATTTAAATTAAATCAAGTTCAGGTTATTACTATATCATCTCATCCCAAATTCTAGCTAGGAATATTATCCTAAATGCAGACTGGTATAATGACCCTATTTATCAACCAGATTATGAGTACTCTGAAACACTGTAAAACCCCAAAACTGGTTATTATGGTGTTGCGAAAATCTTTCTTAACCATCAGTGCCAAACATTTGTACTGTGATAGCTGATTGGCTCCTAGTCTGAGAGTGGGTGGTTTCAACTATTTAAAAAACATTGTGGCTCCATTTCCATGCAACCACAGTAACCGGTTGCCCGCCCACACCAATAGTCTGCCTGGCACCATTCTCCCATGTAAGTTGTACTTCTTTTTTCCCCACTATTTATCTGGTTGATCCTGCCATCACAACCAAAAACATCCTGCTGTAGTTGCACTTTTGGTGGGGCTTCGTCTGACCCAGTGTGATCTCAACTCTGCCTCTTGGGTAACAGTAGCATTTTTAAAGAAAGAATAAAGAGAAACAATGTCTGTGCTGCAAACTGATTAACATACCTCATCTTACCCAGTTTAAGCGTCACATGCGGCAGCACATCATGAATGAAAACGTGTGTGACTGTCTCAAATAATCATGCTACTTGCCCTCCATCAGCCCCTCAGCTGTTACGTGCATCTATGACAAGGCCTCTGGCTGTCTCCCTCCTCCCCCTTCACTACCCCTTTCCCTCCCACTCACCTACCCTCCACGCCCTACACCCTCTCAGTCTGTCTTTAATATTCACCTTCAATACCTCTGTCTGCCTCATTTTCCTTGTCACTCTTCCTCCCTCCTTCCCACTCCCTACTTACCTCCCCACCAACACACCCCTACCTACCGCTGGACACCCTATCCTGGTGTCTGCCTCCCTTTCCCCTCCCCCTTCTATCCCTTCCTACCTCTCCTTACATGTTGACAATGCCTCCTGGCTGCAATCCAGTTTCCTTTTACTGACCTACCATTAATTTCAACATTGAACCTCTATCTGCCCTTGCTATCTCCTACTCTTATGTCTCTCCTATGTGTCCACTACTGTGCTCAGAATGCTAATAATGATGTAACCTATGTATTATAACTTTATTGCTGTATGCTGTACATTAAGTTGTTTTTTTCTCCTTTGTCTGTATTGTAAGCCCCTCCCAAAATGACGTGGAACCTTTGTAAATGAGCTGCTCTGCGTTCAAAGGTATTTTCTAATCCGAGAATTAAATAAATAAATAAATAAAATGTCCTTACTGGACAGAGTGTGTGTGTGTGTGTATGTGTAACAACTGCTTTACCGAATGTTGGCATTCACTCCCTGCACCAGTAATTATAAAAATAAAGAATAGGCAAGTGTGTGCTTATGGATTTTTTTTATACACCCTTGGTGTGTGATGACCTCATAAACCACTCAAGCTTTGAGGTTTATGGGTCAATACACACCTCAGGTGTGTAAAAGAAATCCATAACTCACATTTGGCTATTCATTATTCTCTATTTAATATTACCATGATGTTGATCATGACCGTATAGACAGGTGGTGATTCTTTCACCTCATTTTGAATGAGGCAGATGTGTTAGAATTGATGCAAGTAAATGTATATTTATTTAAATGATTACAGAAAATTAAATTTAGTTTAACGTTACCATGACCATAACCATGAAGGAAGTAGGAAACTCTGCCTCCTTATTTTGGATGAGGTACATGTACAAATGTTGGAGTCAATGCAAGTAAATGTAAATTTCTTTAAATGGTTGATAAAAATTAGATTTACTTTTATAAGTAAGTAAGTAAGTAAAATTTTATTTATATTAAGCACCCTTCCCAAGCTCAGGGCGCTTTTACAATAAAACAAGTAAAATCAAATTTCAAACAATAAATCAAACAACCATACAATACACTTACTCATTATGTTCCAACAAATGCTAAGGCAAAAAGGAAAGTTTTTAATTGTTTTTTAAAACTTTCAACAGTTTGGCATTCTCGTATCTGACGAGGTAGAGAATTCCACAGGGTTGGTGCCATGTAGGCAAAGATCTACCTCCTGACATCTTTAGATGTACCCTGGGAATCTCTAGCAATCCCTCATCAGAGGAGCGAAGAGACGGGCAGGACAGTAAGGCACCAAGAGCTCTTTCAGGTAGTGGGTCCCAAATCATGTAGGGCCTTAAAAGTCAATAATGCGACCTTGAAGGTGATCCGCCACTGTACTGGCAGCCAGTGCAAATCACGCAGCACAGGTGTTATATGGCTAGATCGTGAAACTCCCATCAACAACCTGGCCATTGCGTTCTGCACCAGCTGCAAGCGGTGGATATCCACCCCCGGCAGCCTTAGATAGAGCGCATTGCAGTAATCAAAACGGCTGGTAACAAAGGCGTGGACCAAAGTGGGAAGATCTTCCCGTGGAACCAAGTGTTTCACCCGGGCAATATTTCTCAGATGATAAAAGGCAGATTTGACTACGGCCGACACTTGCATCTTCATAGTCAGGCATTCGTCAAAAATTACTCCCAGGTTACGTGCTTGGCCAGAGGCCAGGAGCAGAGCCCCCAAGATATAAACCGAGGGTTTCCCGTCAAGCCCTGTTGTCATCCCTCCAGGGTCCACAACCAACACCTCAGTTTTCCCTGGATTCAACCTAAGCCAACTAGCACTCATCCAATCCTGAATCTCCAGAAGGCAGTTGTTAAAAATAGTGATGGAATCCGACTCCTGATCAGGCATAAAAGACAGGTAGATTTGAGAATCATCAGCATAACAATGAAAACTCAACCCATACCATCTTATAATGTCCCCCAGTGGAGGCATATACACCGCGAATAACATAGGGGACAGCACCGACCCCTGCGGTACCCCACAGGGCAGATAGTGAGGGGCCGAGGTGTTATGTTTATGTGACCATGATGACAGGAAGAGACTCTGTCACCTTATTTTAGATGAGGATGACTTGTTAGAGTTGATGCTAGTAAATGTATAGTTCTTAAAATGATTATAGAAAATAAAATTTACTTTAATGTGACCATGATGACAGGAGGAGACTCTCTCAACTTATTTTGGATGAGGTAGATGTGTTGGAGTCTATGCAAGTAAATGTATATTTCTTTAAATGATTAATAAAAATTAGATTTATTTTTACATGATCGTAACCATGACCATATGTATTATGGAATCAAGGATGTAATCATGAAGCATGTGTTCTATTAAGGCACAGCTTCCCATATCACCACCTGCCTCTAGCACCTGCTGTGCATGTAACAGCATTTCCCTCACACCCGTAAAAGTGAGATGGCCTGATGCTGGCAGATACTGAACTATGGTTATTTTAACCCTTCATTTTAAATGGTATTGTGACAGTACAGGAGTGGCAGTGGGTGTTTTGGGGGATGTTGTATGCCCTGTTACAGTGGGTGAGTCACACAGTGTGACTGCATAAACAGTCCTAACAGGAAAATGTGATTGAGGTGGGATGGAGGGAGGAGAAGGATGCTGTGTCACTTGGTTTTGGATGAAACAGATGTCTTGGAGTCAACACAAGTAAATATATTTCTTTAAATGATTCATAGGAGGTTTTGAGCCAAATCAGACAACAGCCGATGTGCAGCTTGCCCTTAAATCAAAGGGAATCTCCATACTGTACACAGCATGTGAAATACAGTGAGTGTTTAAACCCTTTTTAAAAGCAATCATATCTGCACTGCCTACCACCCCCAATGGAAGCCTATTTGATAAGTCTACCACTGTCTGGGTGAACCATGCTGCTCTTTTCCTGCTGCATTATAATTCCCCTTTAAGTTGGAGTTCATGTGATCTCGTGGTATGCAACTGGACTTAAGTTCTAGTCATAGGCAGTCCCACAAGTCATTGTTAGTGAATGCTCTAAAGACCAGATGCATGTCCTCTCTCAGACATCTATAGTCAAGTGAGTGTAACCCCAGAGCTTCTTGTCAATCTCTGCAACTCAGATGTCTGACTGACTTAATCATCCTAGTAGCTTATCTCTGCACTCCTCCAGCACTGAAATGCCTGCTTTGGCCCAAGGAGATGTAAACTGTACACAGTACTTCAGGTGAAGCCACACCAGAGAGGTATACAGTGACATCAGCACCCTCCTGTCCCTACTCACAATGTGTCTTGATATACATCCTAGTATAACTCCAATCTTTCTGCACAACGTGACAATTTTATTGAGCTTAAGGTCCCTAGTTATTACTACCCCAAGTCTTTTTCCTGTGATGTTTTTCTAAATGGGCCCTATGCACGATGTCAACATGCCCATGGAAACCCAGCTCATTGGTATCAGATGCTTGAATGCCATGGAAGGGGACCCACATGGCATTCATGAAGGGGGCATGCATTGGTTATATGCCCAATCCTCCAGCCACGCAGACAACACCATGCAGGGGGCATGCCATGGGTGTGCCAGCACTAGACATCATGCAGTAAGTCACATAGTGCTGCACTCCGGATGGGGCACAGTAGGGTGCCGGCTATATCAGGGCAGACCCTGCTGTATCCCACTGTTCACCCCCATGGACATTGACTGCCAGTCATGACAGGACCTGGAATAAACCCTTAGTGCTGTCATAGTCCATGAGGCAGATGGGGAGGGCCAGGGCAGCTGGGCAGATAAGAACCGCAGCACCGGCAACATGTACAGGGACTGGGGGTGTTGGTGCCATGAGGGTGGCGGATATGCCTACTGCAGTTCCCAATTGGGCTGCACTGTGCCAGGGAGGTTGGGGGCAGTCTCCTGGGCTAGTGAGGCTCTGGGGTATGGCCGCACCGGTCCAGGGACCCACACGGGCTATGCATGACTTGGACCCATGCCAACAGGCACAAGGGATGCACTCCCAGTCCCAGGATGGGTATCTGATTGGATGCCCACCCGGGTTCATGACTCCTCCCCTGGCTGCCCTGTGGAGTCCTGTACACTGGAGGGGGAGGAACCATGGACAGGTGGGTGGTGGTTGTGAATACTGGCTTCTACACACCTGTCCACGGGTATGCAGTTACGCCCAACCCACATCGTGCATAGTGCCCAATATGAGGCCTCCAATAGCTCACTGTGCCTAAGCATTTGATTTTCCCAAATGCATAACAACACATTTTTTTCAAATTAAACACCACCTTATGCCCCATTGACCACTGCTCTAGCCTTGTCAGTTCTGACTGCAACTTTTCTTATCACTGGTGCTCTGTACCATGGATCCCAATTTAGTGTCATCAGCAAATTTCAACAACTAGACCCTTTACCCACACCCCATAGATATTATGTAAATTATTGGAGGCATGGTCCCAGCACAGAGCCCTGTGGCACACCGCTCATCATCTCTTCCCAGTCTGACCTACACCTTGTCAAGCTGATAAGCTGTCTCCTGCATGTGAGACATGAATTGATCCACCTCACAATGTTTCCATGTAATCCTAGATTTTGCAAGGCCTCAATAAGTTCCTTGTGTAGCACTTCATCAGATGCCTTGCTGAAGTCCAAAAAGGCCATGTCAACATGCAATCCACCATCAAACGCTCTACTCACCCTTTCAAAAAAACTGAAGTAGGTTTGTTTGGCAGGACCTCTCAGTGGTAAATCCATGCTGTAACTCAACACATGCTTCCGTATTTCTAAGGTGTTCCTCAGTCCCATCCTTTATGATCCCCTCCATTACCTTACCCAAAACAGTTGTCAAACTAACAGACCTGTAATTATGACACTCCTCCATTCTTATAAATGGGAATCACAGTTGCCTCTCTCCAACTACTAACCACTTGCACAAAATTTAGGAATTTCTGGAAACTCTTAGCCATGGGTCCTGCCAATTCTCCAACCAGCTCAGAACCCTTGGATGCACACCATCAGGTCAAGGAGACTAGATATGATCAAGACATCACAATCTGCTCCTAAATTCCTCTGCATTTATAATCATCAGTGGATCCCCGACTTGGCCTTCCCCCCAACTACCATGTCCATCTTAGTGTTAAAAACTGAGACAAAGTACTGATTTAACATATCTGATATGTCTTTATCACTGGGTATTAGTTCTCCTTTGTTATTAACAAGGGGGCCAACCTGCACACTACCCCCTCTTATGTGGTTAATGTGGGTATGTAAGGATTTATAATTATCCATAACATTTTTGACTAGGCTCAGTTTGTAGTCCCATTTGGCCTTCCTTACATACATCTTACATTCCAGAAATATCCTTCTGTATGTTACCCATTCCACCTAAGTCTTTCCCTTTTTCACCTTCTTAAATGTTCTTTTTCCTTTGTTCATTAGTTTAGTTACCTTTCTATTAGACCAAGGAGGAATTCTTCCTTTGTTATTGTATTTGTTTTTCTGTGGTTACATTTGTTTACTAGCTGGTTCAATTTATCCATAAGGGTATTTCACATATCTTCTAGAGATTTTGATTCCAGCTCCTCAATCTAGTTCCAGCATTGAATTTCCCTTCACGTACCATTAAAATCTGCCTCTCTAAAACATTTTATTTTTGTTGTTCTTTTGATCATTGTATGTATGTTCTTAATCAAAATCTGAGTATGTCATGTCACTGGTTCCCAAAGGGTATGCTACACAACACTTAGTTATATACTCTCCCAGAATGCTTAAAACTAAATATAGGATATTATTACCCCTGTTTGGCAGTTCAGCATATTGCTCTAACCCATTAATCTCAAGAGTGCTAATGAATTCTCATTCACGTGCTGTTTTGCCTATACCTTTGTCCCAGTCTATTGTAGGAAGATTGAAATCTCCCATTATCAAGCATCCGTCTTCTGGGTTAAGGCTAGCTAAAACCTCAGTCAATCAGTTGTCCATTTCCTGCTGTGCCAAGGGTGGTCTATATACTATACCAAATGTAATTTTTTTTCCCAAACTCTAGAAATATTTTAACCAAATTTGTTACAGAGCATTGCTCTCATCCATTCCTAAAATTGGCTCAGTGGTGATGTTTTTCTGCTATATATATATATATATATATATACAGTATATATACATATATATATATAGCTACTCCCCCTTTCTCTTTGCTCTCTATCTTTGCTGTACAATCTGTAGCCTTTTGTATCCCTATCCCACCCATTACCAGCATGCTACCATGTCTCAGTTATGTCACCAATCTCTATTTTCTCATGTGCCAGTACCCTTTCCAGCTTTCCCTTTTAAATATGCTCATTGCATTAAAAGCATATACTTCTACTCACTCCTTTGTGTCCTCAGCAATGAAGGGCTTGAACCTCATATTTTATATTCCTCTCCTCCAATCTCCTGGCCAGTCAGTTTAAATGCCAATCAGTTATACTTCAAATCCTATTTTCAAGCAGTTGTGAGCCATATTTGTTAGGTGTAACCCATCTTTTCTGAACAGTCTAGGATCACTGAATTTATCCCAAATTCTAAGAAAGGTAAAGCCATCCCTTATACATCAGTGTCTAAGCCACCATAGAGCTTTGTGATGTTTTGAGTCCTAGCTAATCAACCATATGGACTGGTAGTATTTCTAATACCACTTCACTGCATTCTTTTCTTTAAAATTCTACCCATTTCCTCAAAGTCCCTTGTATCTCCAGAGTTTTCTTCTACCAATGTCATTTATTCCTAGGTACATCACAGTGATTGGTTTCAAAGTACCTCTCAAGTACCCATTAATACTTTCTATCAAATCTTATACCTGACCCCTGATAATGAAGCCACTAATCTTTAATCTATTCTCCCATCACAAATTACAGAATCAGTGAACCTCAGTATGGAGTCACCAATCACTATTATATCCTTTGGTTAGACACAGGTTCATTTGGCCTGCCTCGGTTAGTACCTCTTGATTACTATTTCATGCTGGATATCCATCATAGTGTGCTGATGGGTAGTTAATTCTGCCACTATGTCTGTTTTGGCCATGTGACTCATAGTCCCCTCCCTTAATACAATATGCTGGTTTCCACTGCTAATTTATTCTTTAGTGCCCTTGTCCCACATTCCAGGCAGTGGTTCATGAAAATTAAATTTATTTTAATGTGACCATGACCGTGACCATGAAGGAAAGAGGAAACTACCAAATAAGTCAAAAAATATATTTCAAATAAATATTAACTATAACAAGAGTGCTCCCTAACTAAAGTAATACACCAATAGAGAAAAGAAAACAGTAAAGAAATTGCTGGGAAGTATCTTTTTAAGCAGTTAAGCAGTTCTATAGTAGGCAGTCTCCTTCTCCTCTGCCACCTCATTTTGGATGAGGTAGATGTGGGATTAAGAAGACACACAGCAACAGGATGGGTAATTCTAAACAAGTCACCAAGTATTAAAGTAACACATACCATTAATTAACTAAAGAACTACAATCAGTATAGTAACAGACTGAGAAAAATAATTCATTTAAATATACAAACAGACATAAAATAACAAATCACAGACAAAAATAATAAATAAACATTGAAGAAACAAGTAAAACTAGTGCATGATCTGCACACAGGCCTGCCTTACTTGATAGCTAAAATAACCACACACCCCTCCACAGCACTGCCTCAGTACTCAAAACAAAACCTCTACTCTCTCTCTCTCTCTCTCTCTCTTATATATAAATATCTTATTTTCCTATCATAGTTTCCCAGTTTGTCCTTCTGCTTTTGTCCTCTCGCCCCATCCCCCTTCCCTCCCCATCCTCCTTGCTTTCTATTAATCCCTCCTTCCTTTCCTCTTCGTATTTCTACAGTGACCTTGTTTTTCCTCTTTTTTTATTCCTTTTTGTGTTACTTGGGGCATCCTTCTAAATTATAAGGCTACTCAGTATTGCCCTTTAACTCAATGGCTGTCTGTAAATGTATACATAGCTCTTTCCCATTTAAAATATTTAAAATGTTTTGTTTTACTATTTATTGCATAATGTAAGGTAATATGAGCTAGGTAAGTACTGATATTAATTATGTGTCTGTTTTTACGCTGCAGGGGATTTATTTATGTATGTGTAACTACAATCAGTGTAGTAACAGACAGAGAAAAATAACTCAGTTAAACACACAAACAGGCATTATATAACAAATCACAGAAATAAATAATAAAGAAAGATTGAAGAAAACAAGTAAGCGTGTCCTTGATCTGCACACAGGCCTGCCTTACTCAATAGATCGATCTCCACTCATATGATACCACCCTTCCCCGCTTGGTCTCTCCCTCCTTCCCCTCTCTCCCCCTCCTCTCTTCCTCCCTCCCTCTCTCTCTCTCTCTCTCTAGCCACCTTCCCCACCTTGCCATACACTCTCACATGCACTATCCCCAGCTCCTCAGCTCCAAAGCTATAATGCAATGTGGACAATGCTCCTTCTGGGCTGCTCTATCCCCATGCTCCATTCATCAACCACTCTCTCCTCTCATACATTTTCTCTCTCTCATATACTTCCTTATGCCATATAGCACTTAGTATTAAACTCTTAATGAAACTCATAAGAAACTCTTAGCTGTTTTCTATGTTTTTTACTTCCTGTACTGATAACTCAACTATGTCTGTATTTGTACTGTTTAACAGATGTGGACCCTTTGTAAATGAGTTCTTATTCAAAGGTTATTCTGAAATTCAATAAAATAAAATGAAATGATGGCTTAAATAGCCCCAACCCTATCACAGCACTGCCTCAGTACTCAAAACAAAACCTCTACACTGTATATATAGTTTTCCTATCATAATTTTCCAATGTATCCTTCTTCTTTTGCCCTCTCGCCCCATACCCTCTTCCCATCCCACTTGCTTTTCTTAATTCCCATTCCTTTCTTCTTCTTCTTCATATCTCTACAGTGACCATGTTCTTCCTCTTCTTCTTTATTCTCTTTTGTTACTTGGGGTACCCTTCTGAATTATAAGGGTACTCAGTATTGTCACTTAACTCAATGGCTCTCTGTAAATGTATACCTGGCTCCTTCCCATTTAAAATATTTAAAAGTTTTTTTTTTTTTACTATTTATTGCATAATGTAAGGGAATATGAGCTAGGTCAGTACTGGTTTTAATTATGTGTCTGTTTGTACACTGGAGTGGATTTATTTATGTAGGAGTATTAGTGGGTTTTGAAATGTGTTAAGCACTGTCACTTTAAAATCTTAAAACTGCACACCTGTACACCTGCTATGAAAAGAATTTTACCTAGAAGACACCACCTTTGAAAAAGCATGTGATATGTGAAACGTCAGGATTTTGTCTGCATTCTGCTGTGATCTTTATGTATCTGCAACAATAAAATCTGGGAAGTTTTGCATGCTATAAAGTGAATGGACTCCTGTGTTTGGAATTGGAGGATTGCCTGCCATGACATCTGCCTGACTCTTCTGGTGTAGCTCTTCTGCATCACAGGTATATCTGTTCTCAGCAACACATGAGGGTGAGTCCATTTGGTTAACAAACTGCAGCAAGGTGCATTTTGTGTCAGAAAGCCCCAGAAGCATGAATTCAGAGGAGTGAATACAAGTGCAAATTTCTATAATCTTGCTGACCAAAATAGCAGAGGTAGTAACTGATGGGGACAATGTAATTAATTTATCTTACTCTGAATTGTGCAGCAGTGAGCTGTCTGTTTGAATAAAGGACTGGCATTAGTCCCAACCGCAGTCTTGGATTTCTTCCAAATCACCATTGACCTTTATAGACTTTGTTGTGTCTTAAGTCTACGCTGCTTCTACTTTAAAGATAACACTATGGGCAGAATTGGTGGGTTAGAGGTATGGGCTTCTCAAGTGGTACAAGCTAGCAAATTAAATGTGCATGCCAAAGAAATGCCTACTGCAGTCTCTATCCAAGAAGTTCTGGATGCACTTAATGATTTTGCAAACTCTTCAGGTGTGGGTACTAAGCTGGAGATTAAAGGCCATCTAATTTTGATAAAGTAGTAAGAAGAAAACCTAGCATGTTTTGCCCACCAAAGACTCCAGCAGTTAGCACATTTCAAAAACTGTGTGAAGGGATTTAGAAAATCTCTGACAGGAAGAGTCTGCAACTGATTCCCTTAAGAATAATAATCAAATCATGATTAAGCCTGCTGATAAAGGTGGGAGTGTGGTGGTGTTCAATATGATTGAATATGTTGCAGAGGTCCATCACCAATTAATTGACTGAGAATATTATAAGCTGGTTGCTTCAGACCTCATGCCCCACTTAAAACAACAGATTGACTGTTTTAGTGAATGGACATTTTCTCAGGAACTCATTAATGAAAAGAGAAGCAGTTTTTGAATACTGATTCCTTCCTTGAGGCCCAAATGTACATTTTACCCAAGGAGCACAAGACCTTACCTAAACCGACAGGGAGGCATATTATCCTGGGGTTGGGTACAGTTACAGAATGCTAGACCATTTTGTAGATGATAACATGAAGGCTATGGCAATGGAACTACCCACTTTTATTAGGGACACTGGAGATGTATTAAATACATTAGAGGGATTAAATGTTGACAGGGACACCATGCTGGATATGCTAGACATGGAGTCCCTCTGTATGAACATACCTCATACAGGTGGGCTAAGAGCCTTGAGATATTTCCTGAACAAAAGAGGGGATGGGTAAGACCAGAAACTGACTTTTTAGTTGAGATGGCCAGAATTGTTCTGGAAGGCAACTATTTTGCATTCATGGGTAAGTATTATCATCAACAAAAAGATACAGCAATGGGCACCAATCTATTCAAATTTGTATCTAGTTTTCTGGGAGAAGTCATGTGTGTGGAATAGGCATTCTAATCCTTTTTTGACAAAATGAGTATGTGGAAGTGCTATATTAATGATATCTTTATAGTGTGGCAAGGGGATATGGCAGAATTTGAACATTTTGTTAGATACCTGCAGGAGAGTAATCCCAATTTGTGGTTTACCTGTAATGCCAGTAGTACTGAGGTTTCTTTTGGATCTCAAAATACAAAACAGTTACATGGAACAACAGCCACGGCATGTATAGGAAACCAACAGACCTGTGTACTACATTGTTGGCCAGTATTTACTGCCCTCACCACAACATAGAGAACATACCCAAAAGTGAGTTCTTAAGGATTAAACATAATTGTAGTCAGGAAGAGTATTTTGCAGGGAACCAGAAGTATTAGAACACTTCAAGGAAACAGGCTGTGCAGGCTCTACTATTGACATAGCTAAGCCACTTGCAATGAATGTAGCAGATTCCCTTTAGTTAGAGGTAGAGCTAATGCAATTAGGTATACTGTACCAAATCAAATTAATTTTGTAAATACAAACAGTTTCAGATTATGGAAGGTAAAAGAAATCATATACAAAAACTGGCACATTATGTGAATATCTTCGCTTGAGAGAACAGCATTATCTCCCCCCAGAATGGCTTACAGAAAAGCCAGAAACTTAAAAAAATAGATTTTTTGGTCCACACAGTCCAGCCAGTACCAAGACCAATGAATTGTCTACCCCCACTCCCTAGGGGTTATAAGAAATGTGGAAGATGTAAGTACTGCCCATGTGAAAGAGTGCACCTCATTTAGGAATCTGTATAACATTGAGAACTTAGACATATTACATTTTATTAACTGTGACACAATGTTTGTGGTGTATATGGTTAACTGTAAGTGTGATGCCTAACACTTGGGTATACAAAGAGGAAGTGGAAGGAGCAGATGGGGTGCACATTAGAGCCATCAAAATGACAATTTGAATATGTTTGGGCAAAACACATCAACAATCCAGCAAACAAAATGTCCATGAGCTTAAATTCACTGGATTTGAACAGGTGTGTCTAGATCCCTGAGGAGGAGATAGGAGTTAGCTATTAATAAGAAATAATTTTATTGGAGATATAGGTTGGCAGCATGCACTAGTGTGAATGGTCTTAATCAACAAATTGAATTTGAACCATTTCTAGTAGACAGCTGTTAATAAGATTACGTCTTTGTTCTATATAGACTCAATGTTTATGTTGTTCTCTCTTCTAGGGAACCATCCCTTAAGAAGATTCAAGTGTTTTTGTGGTTCAAGTCAAATATCCCCAGTCAAGTCCCTTTTTTCCATCCCTCTTTTGGTGACATTAACATACCTTAGGATATGTTTTAACTGTATACTTCCTTATACTTTTGCATTCTTACTATAATAATCTGTTTTGGCTTCTTGTAATTATCTAGTCTAAATATAAATATATACTGTATATATGTGTATATATATATATATATATATATATATATACTGTGCATATATATATTTATAAAATGGGTAAGAAAAATTATGTCTGCTGATTTGTTGGCTGGCATCACATGACCGTCATGGATATCAGAGCATGACCACACACCTGCACTTTACCCCCATAAAACTATTTTACCATTTATAAGATAGAATAAGCCACTCTAGGATGTGTGGTCACGCTCACAGATATATGCACACCTTGGGTGGTTGACGCACTTGGCTTGCAGCCTCATGTGTACAATGCACACCATGGCGTGTGTATATCAGAGCACGACCGCACACCTAAGAGTGGGTTAACTATTATATATATTTTTTTTTTATCATAATTTCCCAGCTTGTCCTTCTACATTTGCCATCTCACGCCTCCATACCCTCCTCCCCCCTCCTTGCTTTCCCTATGCCCCCCATTTTTCCTTTCCTCTTCTTATCTCTCCAGTGTCCTTGTTTTTCCTCTTTATTATTATTCCCTTTTTGTGTTACTTGGAGCACTGTTCTAAATTATAAGGGTACTCAGTATTGTAAGTGTAACAAAATGGTTCTCTGTAAATGGATACCTGTCTCTTTCCCGTTTAAAATATTGAAAACATTTTTCATATGCATTGCATAATTTAAGAGAATATGACCTAAGTCAGTACTGGTTTTAATTTTGTCTGTTTTTTACACTGCAGTGGATTTATTTATGTATGTGTATTAACTGGGTGTTTGAAATGTGTCAAACACTGTCACTTTAAAATCTTAAAACTGCACACCTGTGTACCTGCTATATCATAGAGGGCACCACCTTTGAAAAAGCATGTGATATGTGAAACAACTGTGCTTTTGTCTCCATTCTGCTGTGGTCTTTTATGTGTCTGCAACAATAAAATCTGGGAAGTCTTGCACACTGTAAAGTGAATGGACTCCATGTATTTTGAATTGGAGGAAGGAGCACCCTGACTTCTGGTTAATTGGGGAGTACACAGGTAGTTGGAAAGCTTGTTTAACCAGAACCTGAAGCCATAAAAAGCAGAGTGTTGCACATGTCTATCTTTCAATGAAGGACAATTTAGATGATCATAATGTGTGCAATGGTGGATACGTACTGGGCAGTGGAGGATGAACCTGCAGGAGGCATTCAGTAATGAGTCTTAATTTGTATAAATGACATTTGGGAAAATGTCATAGACTATATCACCAAAGTCAGTTACAGAAAAAATCAGGCATTCATCCAGACTTTTCAGACTTTGTAAGAGGCAATCTCACACCCTGTTGAGGGCTCCAAGTTTCTATATGGACTTGTACACCAGAGACAGCATGTGGAGAGAAAAGTCCAGGGGCTGATCAAGCAGAATACTAAGATACGTATATTTTGACTGCAATTTCAGAGTGACACTATAAGGTGCTTTTATGCCCAGAGTAGGGGCACTCAACAGGCTTTTTTGGGGGTCAAAACAACATTGACACTGTTTTGGACTGATTAAGGCAAGTCATTTAGCTTTAAACCAGCCAGAAAAGTTACTGAAATCAGACTGCAGGGCAACAGAGATGTCAGTTGGGGTATGGCTGGATGCAAATAGAATGATATTGTCCACATGCATATGGAACATACAGTGGCGTGAAAAAGTATTTGCCCCCTTCCTGATTTTCTCTATTATTGCATATTTGTCACACTGGATGTTTTCAGGTCTTTAGACAAAATATAATATTAGATAAAGGGAACCTGAGTGGACAAATAAGACTTTTTTTTTTACTTATTTCATTTATTTAATAAAAAAAGTTAACCAGCACCAACTGGCACTGTGTGAAAAAGTAATTGCCCCCTAGTTAAATCAACCCAATTAAAGGGATAATTAGAATCAGCTGATTGAACACAGCCAGGCTTGATTACAGCCAGCCTTGCTAAATATAAACCTCACTTATTTTGGCCCTTACCATCAAAGTCACATTGCCAGCACAAAGATTCAACAAGCACATTATGCCATGATCAAAGGAAGTTCCTGAAAAGATCAGAAAAACATTTTGTTGCCCTCTATCAGTCTGGAAAGGGTTACAAAGCTATTTCTAAGGCTCTGGGACTCCATCGAACCACAGTGAGAGCCATAATTCAAATGGAGAACACTTGGAACAGTAGTGACCCTTCTCAGGAGTGGGCGGCCTGCCAAAATTACTCCAAGGGCAGTGTAAAATCATCCAAGGTCTCAAAGGATCCTAAAACAACATCCAAAGAACTGCAGGCTTCTCTTGCCTCAGCTAAGGTCAGTGTTCATGACTCCACAATCAGAAAGAGACTGGGCAAAATGGGCTTCATGTGAGAGTAGCAAGCAGGAAACCACTGCTAACCAAGAAGAACATAAATGCTCGTCTCTCATTTGCCAAGAAGCACCTGGATGATCCACAAGCCTTTTGGGAAAATGTTCTATGGACAGATGAGTCCAAAGTGGAACTTTTGGACAACATGGATCCCATAATGTCTCGCTAAAGCAAACACAGCATTCCACAGTAAGAACACCATACCAACAGTCAAACATGGTGGTGGTAGTGTGATGGTGTGAGGATGCTTTAACTGCCTAAGGACCTGGATGACTTGCCATAATTAAAGGAACCATGAATTCTACTCTGTACCAGAAAATTCTTAAGGAGAATGTCCAGTCATCCTTCCGTCAGCTGAAGCTGAAGGTAGTTGGTCATGCAGCAAGACAATGATCCAAAACACAAAAGCAAGTCCACATCAGAATGGCTAAAAAGAAGTAAAATTAAAGTTTTTAGAGTGGCCTAGTCGAGAGTCCAGACTTAAACCCAACAGAGATGCTGTGCAGGACCTGAAGCGAGCAGTTCATGCTCGAAAGCCTACCAGATGTTACTGAATTAAAGCAGTTCTACAGGAAGAGTGGTTAAAATTCCTCCACAGCGATGTGAAAGACTGATATTGAATTATAGGAAGTGTTTGGTTGCAGTCATTGCAGCTAAATGTATGCAACCAGTTATTAAATGTAAGGGGCAATTACTTTTTCACACAGTGCCAATTGGTGTTGGTTAACCTTTTTCATTAAATAAGTAAATAAAAAAACAAGTGTTATTTGTTCACTCAGGTTCCTTTTATCTAATATTACATTTTGTCTAAAGACCTGAAAACATCCAGTGTGACAAATATGCAATAATAGAGAAAATCAGGAAGGGGGCAAATACTTTTTCACGCCACTGTACAAAAGTATAACTCAAGTGAGGTCATAAATAAAAATATTGAAAAGGAGGGGTCCAAGAACACAGCCTTCAGGAACTCCCATAAGGACTAGTTGGGGATAGTGTGGGATAAATTGTTAGAGCTCTAAGTCCAATCACGGTTTCATTTGCTCCAACATCTGCACCTTTAGCCTTGCTGTCTACTTGTCCTGTTTATGTAATTCCCCAACATCTTCAGAAGGACATTATAGATAGGAAGGATGTAAATTTAGTAGCACAACTGTTTTTTTTTCCCCAACGATGCCATTGAGAACAGTGTTATGTCCACTGGCAAACTTTCCATTATCAGAAAAGCTAAAGGCTCCCCCATTATTAATCGCCAGGTCCTAAAATCACGGCAACTTACAGCATTTTCCTGGATGTTGTCTGTAGTGCAAATTGAGCAGAAAAGACAAACTTGATACATATTTATTTTTTATTTATTGAGATATTCAGAAAGACCTTTGAGTCAAAACTCATTTACAAAGGTTCCACGTCATACATAGAAGGTACAAGGACAACATTTTCACAGATTGCAGTACATTACGCTACATAACACTGGTTACACATTTGTTCAGTGGTGACTACCATTCCAAGATAACATGATTTACAATGATTCACACAGCCATAAGGTAGCAGAGAGGTTCTGAAGAAAGCTGTTTGTCAAATAATTAGCTAGTATAAGATTAGATATAGAGGATACAAAATAGTTGTTCTAGGTCATCGGGGGGGGGGGATGTCAGTTGCAGTCACATAGATTAGAGGCCTGGAGGTGTTTCCTTAGCCTGGCTTTAAAAGGGCCAAGCCTAGTTTCATCAGTTATTAGGCTTGGGAGCGAGTTTGTCCAGGAAGGGGCTTTGTAGCTGAAGGATCATTGGAATTGGGAAGTTCGACAACTGGGTACCCATAGCAATGGTTTTTTCGAGCTACGGGTGGTTCTGCAGGAGATGTTGGGAGGATAATTTTGCTGGCAAGGCGGGGGGAGAGGCCTAGGATTATCTTTTTGGTCATTAGGCAGGTGTGGTACCTGATTCTGTTGTCTAAGTTTAGCCAGTTTGTGGTACTGTAGAGGGAGCAGGTGTGTGTGAAGTGATCACATCCAAGGATGAGAGACGGCAGGCTTTGTTAAGCATGAGCCAGAGTCTATTGAGGGCTGTGGTGGGTGCAGCACTGTAGCTGAGAATACCGTAGTCTAGCAGAGAGATGATAGAGGAGTTTATGGTAAGTTGTAGTGCCTCAGGGGTGAGGCAGTGTTTGCACCGATAAAGTACACCTAATCTAGAGCTTACAGCAGTTGATAGGTGCAGGATATGTTGATTAAAGTTGAGGGCCGGGTCTAGTGTGATCCCTAGATATTGAAAGGTGCTTACTTGTTCTAGGGGGGTTTGATCAGCAGTGAGAATTTGGGGGCAGAGGCTCTTGAGTGGGTTCTGGGGATGGGAGAAGATCATGACTTTTGTCTTATTGTAGTTAATTATTAGATGCTGGGTGGTGAGCCATTGTTCAATTTCACAGAAGGAGTGTTGGAGAGTTAGGTGGAGTTTAAGGGGGTCCGGGTCAGTGGCGAACAGGAAGGCATCATCCAGATAGGAGCAGGCTGCCAGAGCAGGCCGATGGGAGGGAGTTTAGGTATAGACTGAATAGCAAAGGGCCAAGAATGGAGCTCTGTGGGACACTGGAGCAGATTGGGAGGTTGGGGAAGAGGATGGTGCTTACCTTGACCAGCTGTGTTCTATCAGAGAGATAGCTGGTGAACTAGCTCATGGCATCATTGGAGAAGCCACTGAGGCCAGAGTGTTCAGCAAGAGGGCATGATTGATGGTATCAAATGCCTTAGAGAGGTCCATGAAGATGGCACCTGTGAGGTGGCCATGGTCCAAGACTGAGTGGGACATGGAGGTAAATTCAAGGAGGGTGGTGGTGGTGGTACTATGACCCTTCGGAAGCGTGTTTCTGGTTGCATAGAAGGTTATATTTAGTAAGGTGGTCAGTTAGTTGATCAGCGACTATGTGCTCTAGTGCTTTAGACGGGGGTAGAATGGAGATGGGGCAGTAATTGTTAGTGGATGTGCTGTCCCCACTTTTATGGATGGGTGTGATGGAGGCTGATTTCCAGCAGGAGGGGAATTTCCATGACAGAGGGAGTGGTTGAGAATGTGGGTGAGCGGGGATAGGACTTCCAGGAGGGTGAGGCGGAGAAGTCTCAGGTCCAGGGATTCGTGACTATAGTGAGAATGGCTAATGGCATTGGCAAGGTAGGGCTTGGCTGCCTCCAGGGTAAGGATACATAGATAGAAGGGAGGAGCAAGGGGTGGATAGGGGTCAATTTGGGCAGGCGGGAGATCGGAAAAATTGGGGGGAGAACATGGCTGAGGTCAGTGAAGGCAGAGTTTAGGGCCGAGGCTATACTGAGGGGGTCGGAGGAGAGGTTTCCATCTATTAGCATTTGTTCTGGGGGAAGATTTGAGGCTTTGCCACAGAGTTCCTTAATATTATTCCAAAATTTGCACCCAGTGCCCCAGGTGGAGGTTAAGGTGGCTTTGTAATAGTCTGCTATGGCGGTGCGTATGGCCCAAGTGCACTTGTTATGGGCCTCCCTATACTGTTGCCTGTCCGTAGGCCATTGGGTCTCATTAGCAAGGTGCCATAGGGTGTCACGCTGTCATAGTAGGCCAAGGAGGTGGTCTGAGAACCAGGGGGCATGGTTACCTTTGGACATACTCTAGGTGAGGGGTCGAACTTGTCACAGGCAGCATTGAATGTGGTAATAAATAGATCAAGTGCATGATCTGGGTCAAGGGTGTTTGCTAGGGGTGTCCAGTCCCAGCCTCTGAAGTGGGCCTTAAGTTGGGCTAGTTTACCAGGCCCAGGTTTGTGTTGTGAGGGAATTTTAGTTGGGGTTTTGAGGGGTGTACAAGACCAGTTGCAGAGTACCGGAGAGCAGTCACTTAGTGCGTCAGAGAGTACTAGGGTGCTTGTTATTTTGTGGGGTAGGTTTGTGAAAACTAGGTCTAGTAGAGAGGATGTCCCCGTGCAGGTGTTAATCCTGGTGGGGGTTGTGACTACCTGTGTGAAATAGAGCGCAGAAGCCTTGTTAATGATCGGGATGGTAGTCTAGGCCAGCCAATTTATGTTGAAGTCACCCATGAGTATTCTTTCATGCTGTGGGGGAAGAGTAGAGAGATAGGACAGGATGGCTTGGAAGGCTTGCTTCTGGTCCCGGGGAGGGATGTAGGCAGTAGTGAGGAGGATTGGGGAGGTTGACTTTCCTAGAGTTAATTTTAGGGTGAGACCCTGAGCCCTGGATGTTAATTGGGGCAGAGGAAGTACGTGGTCTGAAAGCAAGTCCTTAAGGTAGAGAGTGCAGACTCCCCCTCGCTTACCCACCCGGTCAGAATGAAAGAGAAGATATCCAGGGAGGTTTACTGCTGAGTCAGTGACAGAGGGGGAGAGCCAGGTTTCACTCAGTGGTATGATATCAGGGTGATGCTGCAGTACCCACCCCTGAAAAGAGTCCCATTTTTTGTAAGGCTGCAGATGTTGATAGAGGCAATGCACAGCCCATTGACTGGTGATGGGTGGGATGGTGGAGCATTCTGCAGGCCTGGGTTGGGGTGGACATTGCCCGTCAGGAGCAGAAAAGCATGAGTGACCTGGTGATTGCTACTTTCGGTCGGGTAATTGGTCTTTAGTATATCGGATGCGGTACCCCATGGTAGGTATTGGAAGTTTCAGGGTATGGGAGGCTGATAGGACAAGAAAGTGGGGAAGGGGGGAGATGCACTGTGGTGTGGATATGGTAGGTGGTTGGCAAGAGAAGGAGGGGCTCCAGAGGGTCACTTGCCATGGGAGATGGCATCTATGGGGGATGGAGAAGATGTTGAAGTTTATGCTTATGTTTGTGGTGTTGTGGGGGTTGGGTGCTGTCGACTGGGTATTTGCCTGTGCTTGTAAAGGCTGGCTGCTCATGTGTAGTGTGGGGAGGGGGGAGCAGGGTGGGGAGTGCCAGGCTGCATGAGGATAGGGTGTGGCAGTTATGCCCCACTTTCCAATGTTTGGAGAGGGAGGGTGGGATGTTAGTGGGAGCAGTAGAGGAAGAGTAATGAGTGTATGTCGGAACATGGTGGGGCTAGAGAGCTTTTTTATTGCAACATGAGGTAAGGTCAGGAGCATGAAATGTAAAAGGACCTCTAGTGGTGGGAAAATATAAGCTGCAAGTGGGAAAGCTGGCTGATAGGTTAATTTCATGATCATGTGATCCGAAATGTACCTATATATGCGAATGCCAACCAAGGGTGATGGTGGGGGCGGTAGGGAGCCGAACGCATAGCGTTCAGTGGGGCAATCTGATGCCTGCACTTACAGCAAAGGTCGCGATCAGGCAAGCTGCTCCCCGTGTAAGGTTCAGTACCTGTGCAGTTGTCAGCATTCCATTGCTGTGGGGGAGAGCTTGTTGAAGCCCTCATGACCTTCTTTGTTTCTGAGGGGCTCTGCTGTGGAGGAAGGAGAGAGAGAGAGAGAGAAAAAGGTTATATAGGTAAGGAGGAAGGGAGTATCACTGAAGGGGGCTGGACTGTATCGGATTTTCAGGCAGCGTATCTGAAATGGTCTAAATTCTAAACTCTTCTTCTGTTAAAGCTTGCAATAATTAAAGTAGCTCAACAGGTTTTCTGCAATTAATTTGAGTAATAAAGCTAGAGTCTTGAATTAAAGTAACATGCTATGTAATAAAGCTCGAGTCTTGAATTAAAGTAACATGCTATGGTAAGCAGAGTCCCAAATCAGAAGAGCTGAAACAAATAAATGTCTTAAGGGGAAAAAAGGTGCCAAGAAGCTGATTTTGAAATGCCTGCGCTTGCAGCAACAGTCGCTATCAGGTGAGGCTCCCAGTGTAAGATTCAGTATCTGCGAGTTTTCGGCTCTCCGTTGCTGTGGGGGAGAGCTTGCTGAAGCCCTCACGACCTCCTTTGTTCCTGAGGGGGTCTGCTGTGCAGTTTTCGGCACTCCGTTGCTGTGGGGCAGAGCTTGATGAAGCCCTCATGACCTCCTTTGTTCCTGAGGGGGTCTGCTGTGCAGTTTTCGGCACTCCGTTGCTGGGGGGAGAGCTTACTGAAGCCCTCACGATATCCTTTATTCCTGAGGGGGTCTGCTGTGCAGTTTTGGTGCTCGTTGCTGTGGGGAGAGCTTGCTGAAGCCCTCACAACCTCCTTTGTTCCTGAGGGGGTCTGCCGTGCAGTTTTCGGTGCTTTGTTGCTGTGGGGGAGAGCTTGTTGAAGCCCTCACAACCTCCTTTGTTCCTTAGGGGGTCTGCTCTGCAGTTTTAGGCATTCTGTTGCTGTAGGGGAGAGCTTGCTGAAGCCCCATGACCTCTTTGTTCCTGGGGGTCTGCTGTGCAGTTTTGGCACTCCGTTGCTGTGGGGAAAGCTTGCTGAAGCCCTCCGACCTCCTTTATTCCTGAGGGTTCTGCTGTGCAGTTTCGGCACTCTGTTGCTGTGGGGGAGAACTTGAAGCCCTCATGACCTCCTTTGTTCCTGAGGGGTGCTGTGCTCATACCAGCAAGAAGGAAGAACTTGATACATATTTATACCTTGTCAGTGATCTGGCTATTTGATTTAGGGAAACCACATTCTACAATTACTGTAAGTCATTCTTCACCAAAGCAGCAGCTTATCTTGTCCAGTTTCATCTAAATTTAATTTGGCAGCATCATTCTGCTGATGCTTCACAGATCAGAGGGCCCGCTCCTGTTCCATCCATGCCTCATTATTCCACCAAACATTTTTATGCCATCTTATCTCTCAAGATGCAGTCTTAACTACTCAAGCTAATACTTTATTCACTTCTTCAGCCACTCAACAAAAAAATATGATTTTTCTTCAATTAGCTTTTCCAACTGCTAAGTGTCTCAAGTCTACCTCTAGTAAGACTACTAGTAATAATTTCAATACTTTTGGGGACAGATATTCAAAACTTTGCACTTGAGCCAGGTTTGTGCGGGTCCCATATATGAAAAAGACCAAATAGCATGGACAAACTACATTAGCACCAGGCAAAAGTGTAATGTATGCACCATGCAAAGAGAAGGGGCGTGTACATGAATACAGGCACTATGCTATATGCAGTGAGTTAGCACCACGCAAAGTGTGTTTGTGCGATTTTGTGTGACACTTTGCGTGGCACAAATTACAGCCCAGAGAAAGGTAGTCTTAACTCTGGGCAAAACGAGGATGGGGGCATGGACACATCAGCAACAGGCAACATGCCCATAAGCAACAACAGCATCATGGTGCACCTGATGACTGCAGCCAATGAGGAGGGAAGAGGGCAGGTGGCCACCCTGGGCTACTCCATATGCCATGAAAGAGACATGCTGCACACATGTACAATCCCCTCATAGGGGTACACCACCACAATCCATCACACACATGCAGCACTGGGGAATGGATGGTACTGAGGGGAAGGTGTACAGGTAGCCAGGCTGCACCACATAGTAGGTGCTGCCACACAGCTGGGGCTGCCCACACAGTGCAAATGTGCCAGTAACGGGAATGCCCCTCACATCAGTGTACCTGTATAATTGTATATGTCTGCCCCCCCCAGAGCACACACCTGTCCAGGCTCCCAATCACACATGGCCAGCCATGTGTATGTTAGTGTGGGAATCCCATGACACTGGCGCAGCATATGTGGGTCACAGGACAGTATGACTGTGGTGTCCACTGTCAGAACACACCTGCCAGCTGTGCATGTCACTGTGTGGATAGCTGCAGTTATTGTTGCCTCGACACACCATAGGCATTGCTGTGTCCCTCACAATACTGTACCAGCTACTATGATACTGTACCACCTGATACACACTGTAGCAGAAATAACAATATGTCTATGGCATGCAGCACAACCACCCATTGCTGTGGTGCTAGTCCACTGGCCACTGTTTCCAAACCCAGCCTGCAGCTAAAAAAAGGGTTTGTCATGTCTAACATTCAGGTGGGGTTGTTAGCACACCCAGTCTGCAGCTACCGATCTGTAGTTCCAGTCTGACATACAGGTGGAGCTGTGTGCACCATGCAGTAGCACTGGGAAATCTATATGGTAATGCATGCAAAGCAGGCCATAATGAGATTGCTAATGTGGGTCTTTGCCCATGGATCGCCTAAGTAGCCTCATCTGCATAGGAGCTTTGAATATAGCAAAATTTAGCACTGGGCTAATGTGTTAGCACTGGGCACACATGGAAGCACCCGGCAAATGAGTTAGCCCCAGGCAGAACTGAACATCCTTGATCACTCCCAGCACAGTTTTAGGCCTGACTACTTGTGTACAATCAATCTAATAGCCTTTTACAATCATATTAGTCAGGGCCTGGACAACAACAACCCCATGGATCTGATACTATTGGATTATAGCAATGCATTTGACAAATTTTCTCATGGTAAACTCATCAACAAATTAGAAGCCATGGGCTTTCTGCATGTCTAGTTAGGTGGGTCAACGAGTGGCTTTTTTAATAGGCTTCAGAAAGTTAAAATTAGCAATATTCTCTCTAAACCGGTTCAGTCCTGGGCCCAATGCTGTTTAACATTTTATCACTGATATGCAAGTAGAGCCAGACAATTTTCTCTCAAAGTTTGCTGATGATACAAAATTGGGTGGTAGGGTGGATAGCTCCGATAACGTGGCAGTTCTAGTCTCAGACTTCAGATCAGATCAGAAAAGTTTATTGTTTGACAAGCAATATTGTTGTTACAATTAAACAATATCATCAAACATCTCATACATTAATTCAGATATTTACATATTTATATAGAAAAATAGTGTACAAAATCTTATATTTAAGTACACTACTCATTCATTACTGTTCCTTTTATCATCATAATCGTAATTTAACCACCTACTACACCTATCCTTATCAATTTCATTTTCTTAAAATCACAATCTTTGGACTTATCCCCACCTTCCTGGTACCAAGTTAGTTATTTCAAAAAAATATATATTTCTTAGATGTTACCAATTCAGTCATTTACCACATCTCTTCAGTTATGTTTTTTTTTTCTTTTCAATACAACTTAGAAACTTCGGCAATTTCTCCAGCTGTAGAACATTTCTGCTTTTAAGTAAGCTATTCATTTGATATATGGGAGCCATATCTAAATTTCCCAGGATATCCCCCAAGTGCATTTGTCTTTCAAATGCATACAGTGTACAGAGTATCAGAATGTGGAGCAGATCATCTGAACCTAATTTACAATCACATAGGCCTTCTGTCTGCTTCACAAATATACCTCTCACCTTCTGGGAATCGAAGTATTCAAACCGGAATTTAGTTAAACATTTCTTCTTTTTTGGGTCTCTTAGAAGGATTAAATAAGTTTCCAATGCTACATTTTTTTTTTGTTCATAGCCAACCAATTACTAATTTTTGCCTCTCTGCTAATTTCGATCTCTGATTAAATAAAAATATTTGTAATTTTTCTTTTATATGGATCTCTATTTCTCTACTAGGAAGTATTGGCTATTAGCCAAGCTATCCAGAAGGCCATATGGTTTTATGATGTTTTCTAGGGTATACAATCTGGGACATGTGAACCCCATGTGCTTATAAACTATAGATTCTTCTAGGCACATTCAGGGCAATCTTTCTTTGTTCATTACAAATACCTTTATCCAATAGATTGCTAGTCTCTGCTCAATATTAAACCTTACAGGTAGTTGTCCCAACTCCAATCTAGTCAGTGCTGAAGAAGCCCTCAATGGTAATCCTAATATGTGTTTATAGAATTTATTTAATAACACCTCCAACATCTTCATTTCCCTCACCTCACCCCCCCAAAGTCTGCCCCATACAATATTTGATTTCTTAATTTTGCATTAAGAACATTCAAAATTCCTTTGACAGACTGTCCCGCATATTGGTAGACAAATGTTTCCACCATAGGAACAAACCTTTTCATCTTAGCAATTATATAGCTCCTGTGAGCTTTCCATTTTAAATTGAATGTAAACGTTATTCCTAAATAGCAAGAACTTTGCACTTTTTCTGTTATATTAGACTCATATTCAAATCTTTGATCCTTCCCTGGTTTAGTTTGTGATGTATTACATACCATATACTTGTTTTTTTTGTAATTTATTTCCAATGCCTTTGACTTACATCCCCTCACAAGTTTTTCCAAGCTCCTTTTTATTCCCAAACAACTTGTTGATATTATAACAACATTTTTGGCAAATGCCAAATAAGGGCAACACCTCTCTCCTATTTTTGGCATATGTAATTCCTTATCATATAAGCTCATCAAGATTTTATTGAGATATAAATTGAACAAAATAGGTGACAGCACACACCCTTGCCTCAGTCCCATATTAGTGCTAAATTTCTTGGTTCTATCACCCACTTTACTGTATCTTATACATGTCAAACTCTCAGTATATAATCTTTTTATAAAATTAATCATAGCTTGTTCCATCCCATATTCCTCTAGTACTGTCCATAGCATATCCCTTCTGATCTTATCAAAGGCTGCTCTCAGGTCTATAAAAACACAATATAATATTTGTTTTTTATATTGATATATTGGTTAATTAGGTGGGTAAGAACAAAGCACTGGTCAATCGTCAAGTGACCTACCATGAATCTTGCCTGGGCCTCATCCATTACTGAATGTTCCCTTATCCATGACATAATTCTTTTCTGGACCTGACGGTCGTGAAGGCTCAGTTCGTAGCCCTCCCCCAGCAGCCCTGCAGGGCTCCTCACTGCCTCGTGGACCCGTTTGCCAGAAGACCCGGCGGTCGTGAGGGCTCAGTTCGTAGCCCTCCCCCAGCAGCCCTGCAGGACTCCTCACTGCCTCGTGGACCCGTTTGCCAGAGGACCCGGCGGTCGTGAGGGCTCAGTTCGTAGCCCTCCCCCAGCAGCCCTGCAGGACTCCTCACTGCCTCGTGGACCCGTTTGCCAGAGGACCCGGCGGTCGTGAGGGCTCAGTTATAGCCCTCCCCAGCAGCCCTGCAGGACTCCTCACTGCCTCATGGACCCGTTTGCCAGGTAATTGTTTTCCGCAAAAAGCAGTCGGCTGCCCTGCCCAGCTTAGCCTCTCTCCACCGACTGGACCAGCGACGTACCTAATTCGGCTTACGTGTGGGAAAACGGCTCACCCTCCCTTCGGTGCTGCAGCTGGACTGAGGTGGTCTTGGCGTCAGTTTTTAAAATGGCTGTAGCCTCTCCCGTCGGCGCAGGAGCCGGGTTTCATTTGCTGGATAAACAATCAGGAAAGACTGAATAAGCCTCTAAGACACTAACAGGCTTATCAGATAAAGTTCAAAAACTTACACGGCTTCAGGCGATGTTTAATCGAGTTTTTCCCTCTGATATCATTTAACTGAGGATGAGCAAATTATTTACCACTGGTTCATATATCTTACGAGTAGCTGTAACTTTGAACAAGACTCAATTTGAAACAAACTGAACTATATGCAATTACAGTCTTAATTAAGCTTGTGTTTGTTGAAAAGACTACCTTGTTGGACCAAAGAAAGTTAAATGAATCTGCCTTGTTAACCCCTCACCCAACCCAAACCTGATTTGTCTCCTGCTGTGCTTCCCGCCCTCCCCTTACCTTTAAGTAATTGTCTTGTGGTCTCTTCTCTCCGCAGAGGACCCAGCGGTCGTGAGGGCTCAGTTCGTAGCCCTCCCCCAGCAGCCCTGCAGGACTCCTCACTGCCTCGTGGACCCGTTTGCCAGGTAATTGTTTTCAGCAAAGAAGCAGTCGGCTGCCTGCCCAGCTTAGCCTCTCTCCACCGACTGGACCAGCGACGCACCTAATTCGGCTTACGTGTGGGAAAATGGCTCGCCCTCCCTCCGGTACTGCAGCTGGACTGAGGTGGTCTTGGCGCCAATTTTTAAAATGGCTGGAGCCTCTCCTGTCAGCGCAGGAGCTCTAGTCCCACCCCCACCACCACCCTTGGTCAGCTCTCTGTTATATAGGCTGTGGAGAGCCACGTGGTGCCGAAAATAACCTATCAGCCCATTTTGCCATCTGCAGGTTATTTTCTCCCACCACTAGTGGCTGCTCTATCTAGCCTAGCTCACTTCTCCCATTTGTATTCCACCTAATGCTTAGCCAAGCTGAGCCACTTTTTTAACCTTCACCCTCAATCTACCTGGCTCCATTGTTCTCCGCTCCAGCTAGGCGGCGGGCACTCATCGGAATTGGCCGACCCCCCCACCCAAATTCGGACAAAACCCCTAACTCCCACCCTGTCTCTCTGTTATTGTCTCCCTCAGTTTCTCTGCCCCACTTCGTTCTCTCCCATAGTCCCTATATATCTTTCCCCTGCACTTGCTGGAGCCTCTTTGAGGTATGGCCTCTCCACCAAGTCCCCTACCCTCCCCCTGGCTCTCCTCAAAAGGGCTCAAAATCGCACACCTGAATGTGCGTAGCCTCCTACGAAACCAAACTGAGCTTACTGCGTGGGTTGCCCTCCATAAGCCGGACATCCTGGGCCTCACAGAAACCTGGCTTAAGTCCCATATACCTGATGCCCAGTGCATCCTCCCGGGCTATAACCACTTCAGGCGAGACAGACCTGGCAAGAAGAGAGGTGGCGGGGTGATCCTCTACTACAAGGCGCACCTTAACCTGTCCCTCATTGACCACTCATCCTCCAGCCCTCCTGCATGACGAGTTTCTGCATGCACTCCTCCTGCTGGGCCACACAAAGAAAATTCACATAGTGTGCACCTACACCCCCCAAGGACGGTCTGACTGGTCTCTCCTCCCTGCTCTACTCTGTATCGGCGCCAAAGTGGGTCCCAAGGAACCCTGCTAATAGGTGACTTCAATCTGAACTGGCTGGGTACCAACCGCTACTTGTACGAGCCTCTGCTCTCGGGGCTTGCACTTACCCAAATCATAACTAATCCAACCAGGTCCAGTGCGCGGGGAACTCTGGTTCCCTTATTGACTGGATCCTCTCAACAGGCCTGCCAATATCATGTCCTCCGGTACCCTTCCGAATGCCATCTCTGACCATTCCCCTATCTACTGTGTCTGGGGCATCTCTCAGCCTAAAGTCCCTAGTAAATTGATTGAACTGAGGGACTACTCCAAATTTAATACCCACGACTTCCTGTCTGACCTCCTCGCTATTGACTGGACAGAGGTCACTACCTCCCATGACCCCACGCGGGCCTTGGACCTATTCCTAGCCAAGCTTACCCCCCTTCAGAATAAGCATGCCCCCCACTAGGAGAAGGGTCCGAGGCACTGTCACCAAATGGCTAAATGGGGGCCTACTCTCCCTTATGAAGGCCAGGGACAAGTGCTGGGCGACCTATCAGGCCTCACAAAATAACCATGATCTAATGACATACAGGCACCTCAGAAACTCCTGTAAAAGAGCCATCCGCTCAGCAAAAAGCGAGTTCTGTAAAGCCGCCTTGCTCTCCACTAGCAGCAATCCGAGGAGTTTCTGGCAAAACATTAAAAACGCTATCGGGGGGTCAGCTAAGGCACAGGTCACTGACCTACTTGTTGGTGGAGTCAGCTGCAATAATCCGCACACCATTGCAAACGCCTTCAACTCCCTGTTTTCCGAGCTGCCCCCCCCCCCTCTTGCCGTCCCTCCTGGTGCCACCCCTCCCGGTCTCTTCCCTCGGCCCCTCTTCCAACTGAGACAAGTTTCTCCTGAGGAGACCCAGACACTACTCTTAGGCCTCTCCCCTCACACAGGCGCAGGGCACGACCGGCTCGAACCAAAACTGCTCAAACTGGGGGCACACCTCCTTGCTAGGCCCCTCTCGCACCTATTCAACACCTCCATTAACACTGGGATCATTCCTGACCTGTGGAAAGTGGCCAAGGTTGTTCCTGTATTCAAACAGGGTAACCCCAAAGATCCCGGCAACTACCATCCCATAACCATTCTGTCTGCTGCCAGTAAACTCCTCGAGAAAGCCGTTGCCTCCCAGCTCTCCCAATATCTCCTGGACCACAACATCCTCTCACCTGCCCAGCATGGTTTCAGGAAAGGGCATAGCACGTCCACGCCCTTGCTGTAGTCACTTCACTGATCAGGACAAATGTCGACCAAGGATACCTCATGGAGCCATCTTTGTGGACCTCTCAAAAGCATTTGACAGGGTCAACCATTCTCTCCTTGGGTCCAAACTTCTATCCCTCGATTCTCCTCCTCTGCCCATGCTTGGTTCCTAAACTACCTCTCCAACCATCAGCAATTCACCCACTTCAATCGGACGTCCTCCAACCTCTCACCAGTCCACTGCAGGGGTCCCAAGGTCCGTCCTTGGCCCAACCCTATTCTCACTATTTATCAACGACCTCCTGTCCGTCACTGCCCATGGCCCACACCACCTGTATGCAGATGACCTCGCCCTCCTGACCAGCCCCCGGACATCTCCACAATAAACTCACACCTGAACTTCGACTTTGAACGCATTCAAACTTGGTTGGGGGAACACAGGCTCACCCTCAATCTCAACAAAACCCAATCCATGCTGTTCGGGTCCTTGAACAAAATAAAATCCTGCACTGCCCCCCTGCTGATCCATGGGGTCGACGGCTCGCCCCTTGAGACAGTCACCACCACCAAGTACCTGGGCGTCACCTTAGATCCGCAGTTGGACCTCTCCTCTCACATTCGTAATGTTTGCAAGGCTACTAATTGTAAGCTCGGTTTAGCCTACCACGCTAAAAACTGCCTTACCCTGCTGCTCGCCTGGCCCTAGCCAGGGGTCCTCCTCCCCTCACTCTGTTACGGACTTGTAACTTTTGCACCAGTTCCCAAATCCAGCCTCTCAAAATGGGACACGGCTTACAACAATGTTTGCCGCTTCGCACTCTCCGCCCCTTCCCTCACCCACCGTTGTGATCTATACAGCCGCCTGGAGTGGCTTCCCCCTGAGAAGCATCGCTCCTTCGTCCTAGGTAACTTCATTGACAACATCATCCGTTCTGGCATCCCTCCAACTCTAGCCCTTCCCCTTAAACCTGGCGCCCCATCCTACCACCTACGATCTGGGGCAAATCAGGAACGCCTGGTTCCTAGAACACGAACCCTGGCGGGGGAACGGGCCTTCCACACTTACGCCCCCAAACTCTGGAACTCGCTTCCTGGGCTCACTCGGTCCTCCTCCTCCCATCCAAGCTTTAAAGCCTCCCTCTGGAACTTCCTGAAACCTTCCTCCCCCTGCTCCTGCTCTTCGTAGTCCTTCTCCCCTGCCCTCCCCACCCCCAACCTGATTGGATGGAGCGGCCTCAGCGCCTCTTGCACTTCTCCCTCAGGAACTGGCCATGTATATCTGGTCTTACCACCTTGCCTAGGCACTCCCCTTCCCCCTGCAGGCACTTACCATTAACCTTGTTTCTGTTGTTCACCACCTAATTTGTCCCCCTACTGTCCCATCCTACACTAAAAGCACCGTGCCACCCCTCCTAGAGTCAGCCCTGATCTGTCTGCCAATTTTAGTTCTGTTTCTTGTCCCCTCAATTTGTACATGTATGAATTTCGTACCAACCTTGTCCTAGAGCTAGCCTTGAAACTGCCTGTATATTTCTCATGTATCCCTCTCTGTTCCTCAACTGTTCAATGTATACCTACCTTGCTCCAGAGCTTGTACTGCACTGCCTGTTATCTTACTGTGTATCCCTTATGCTTCCTCAATTGTTT
Source organism: Neoceratodus forsteri (assembly GCA_016271365.2). Lineage (NCBI taxonomy): Eukaryota > Metazoa > Chordata > Ceratodontiformes > Ceratodontidae > Neoceratodus > Neoceratodus forsteri. Next base: position 955,196,372 of record CM057454.1, on the reverse strand, counting down.
ATGTATGATGTTTTTACCTGTAACTCTCCCGGGTCGCTCCTGAAAACAGGCATTTGGCTGTCTAGTGTGCTTACCCGGTAAACAAAAGCAAGTAAATAAATAAATAAAATCTTTGTAAAAATTTTCTGGGAATTGTCTAACAAACTAATTGGCCTGTAGTCTTTTGGATTATTTGTATCCCCCTTTTTAAAAATCAGTATCACAATATTGTCTTTCCATGTGGGTATTACCTCACTGGTCTTGACTACATAATCAAATAACTTTTTCAATAGTGGAATCCACAATTCTAAATCACTTAATATAATATCCACAGGGATACTATATGGCCCCAGTGGTTTATGCTTTTTTGCTTCCACAAGGGCATTATATATTTCAGTTCTCAGATTCTTTGTTTTAAAGGGGCCCACTTATTTTCCTCTCTGTTTTGTCCACTATATATTGAAAAAAAGTGATCTAAAATATTTTCCCACTTGTAAGGTTCAATATGACTTTCAATTTCCTTGCTATATGTACTACACCTCATACCACCATTCTCCAAAATCTTTTCTGATCTTTTTGTCTCTCTACCTCTTCTAACTCTTTCCATAACCTCTTTCTATATTTCTCTCTTTTTTACCTAATAATATCCTATAATCCTTCCTAGCTTTTATCAGATGGATTTTATATTTTTGATCATTCCTTTTTCTTACCAATCTCACTAATCTATTAATTTATTTTTCTGCAACTTTATATTTTCTGTCATACCATCTACTGCCTTCTCTTTCCTTAATATGGAAAACTTTCTTAATTATCTGTGCTAGATGTTTCATAATTTCACCAGACTCTTGGATAATATTATTCTCTTCTTTTTTTAAAGTTAACTCTATTATTTGTTCTCTTATACCACTTTCTGATATTAAATTATTTGATTTTAGGCTGTCAATCAACTCCCATTGAATTCCTAATTGTGTCCTAATTAAGTCACTTACTCTGTTTATTATTTCTACCTTGTCCAATACTTCAAGCATGATCTCCAGTGGACTGTTTTCACTCTCAGCCCTATAACCCACATGGAGATCTCTTATTTTCAATACTAAATGTATGTTTACAACATAAGTCTATTGTTGATGAACCTCTTTGTCCCATGTAAGTATATTCCCTTTGTTATCTCTTTTGGTCCTGCCATTAATTAGTGTGAAATTCCTTTGTCCAACACTCTACAAACTTCCTTTCCTGGCAGAAACTTTATAATCTTTCCTAATTCTTGTTTCCATATTATCCTTTTTGTCCATAACTGTGCATAATTCTCTTATATCCTCTGGCATATTCATGCTATGTCCAACACTTGCATTTAAATCCCTCACTATAATTATCCCACTATCAGGTACTTTTTACCCCCAACAATCTATTACTTCTACTAATAAAACTAAAGTATGTACATCTTTATATTTTGAATTTACCGGTGCCATATAGACATTTATCAGGATCAGAGAAGTTCCTTTACTTGATATTTTTACACCAAAATGTTTTCTTAATTTATAAAATTTCTTCTACTTTAATATCTTTAGAGATCCTTATCCAGGTTACCAATCACCACTAATCTTCCAAATTTTTATCCTTCTTGGCATTTTGCCAAAGAACCTATATCCATTAAGATTAATCACCTGGGCATCATGTCTCCTGGAGACATATATATTCAAACTGTGTCACATATGTTTTAAATGAGGGATCAGCTAACCTATCTTTTATTCCTGAAATATTCCAGGAGATACTTTTTCCTTCATTGTTTCCTTTTGACATCACTTTTTAGTCTTAATTCATCCACAGTTTCATTATCTCTTGACTGTCATTCATCATTCAATTCTTGTAATACATGAAAGCAATTTGCCACTTGGAATACATTTATCCAGTGTTCTGATTCAAAGTTAGTTGCCTTTATTTCCTCCAACACAGACTCTCCCCTTATATTAATATCTATCCTGTCCAAAAATTCCACTTTGGAAAGGATTAGATGGTAGTCCATTCTGTTGTTTACCCATAATGTCATTGTCTGTTGTCTTCCCATCTTATTGCTTTCCCTACCTTTTTATTCAAAATCCCCAATTTTTAATGAATTCTATAATAGTTCAACCACTTTACCTCTCAATTTCCTTTGAGTCTCATTTAAAAAGTTATTTATTCCAAAGATCAAAATTAGAAGGTTTTGTTCTCCCTTATCTTTTGTATTTATCTTTCTGTAATATTCTGGGAGCAACACCTTTATGGTAACAATGCTTTCTACTTCATATCCTAATTTCCTAAATTTCTGTTTCTGATTTTCAATAGCCTTCAAGGCAAAATACTGATCTGATATTAATAGAATCATCTCCATGTCTTCTATTGGCCGAATGGCACTCATATGTTCAACATTATAGATGGTTGTTCTTGCTCTTGTAATATCATTTGTAAACAAAATTTCATGTGAACATCCAAATGTTCATCAGTCTCATTAGGGATAATGTTTTACCTTATGTATAGGCAGCACATAATCTGATTCCAATGTTCCTCTCAAAATTTTGTCCAGCTTCATACTCTGATTCTCACTTCCCAGTTTATCTTCTATCTCCCTTTGCCTATTTTCTATCTTACTTTGCTCCTTACCTGCTGTTTCTTTTATTCTCCTCCTTTCCCTTTCTTTAGGACTCGTCTCTCCATTCCCTTACCTTCTGACCTTCTTTTTCCTTTTTTGTTTTTAATTTTGATCTTTAACCTTTCTCTGGTTTCTTTTTCTTTTCCTTTCTTTACTCTTGTCATTAAGAGGTTCCTCCTTAACTCCTTTGTTGTATTTAATGTCAATGTCCTTAATATTCTTTTCAATAGACCCACTTCTTCCTTTCTCTGGTTTACTTGTTTTCATTTCTTTTATCTGTTTGTCAACCATTTTTTGGTCTTGTATAGATCTTGTTTCTTTTCCTTTAATTTTCCCCTTGTTCCTTTTCCTCTCTTGCATTAACCCTTTTTTCCAATATATCTTAATTTTCCTTTTTCATTTCCATAACAACACTTCCATCCCTTCATTCTTCTTGAGGTAGCATAATAAGTTCAGAACCCTCATCTGTTTCTGTTTCTGTGTCTATCCCATATTCATTATCTCTTCCTCTCTATCATTGCTTCTATAATCATTATAGTCTCTACTACCCCCTATTTGATCAATTTGCAGCCCTTCCTGTCTGTGTTTTATCGCTTTTATCCTATCCTTCATTTTTGGACTATATAGGGAATCTGTATGATCTACTATCTTTTTCTTGTCCCTTTAAGAAATCCTGTAAGACTTATTTTCCTTCTCCCACTCATCTCTTATCCTCCCTAAGTCTTTGTCCATTCTTGAATTCTGTAAAATAAACTTTCTATTTTCTAAACAGACCCCTTTTAAGAAACTTAGGTCCTGTTTAATTAAGGTCAGCTGTTCATATAGCAATATATTAGCTTGTGTTGGATCTCTTAGGGCCCTAAGTACTTCCTTTAACAAATTGTCAAAGGAAAATGAATCCATCATTATAGGGCTCATCAATTGTGTCTCCTCCTCCCTATTAGGACTCCATTCCAATGTTGTTTCATCTTTTGTTGTTACTTCTATTAACATTTCTCCTTTTACATCTCATTTTGCTTCCTTCCTTCCTAATTCTGATTGATTCATACTTAATTTAAACTCTTTTATTTTTTGCTCAATGTTTTTATTAGCTTCCCTAGTTTCCCTAATATCCTCCACTATCTTACTCACTTCTTTATTCACAGCTTCTAAAACAACAGCACTACTAAGATCTGTCATCCTCTCCTTTTCTGTTTTTTTGGAGCCAAAAATGTTCTTTAATGACAATTGTCTCATCTTTTTCTGTGATGTTATTGGTGTAGATGTAATCTCTTCTACCCCCTCAATTTCCCTCATCCCTGTTAATTTTTTAGCCGTTTCTTTTTCTACACTATTTCCTATTTTCCTATAATTACCCTTATAGATACAACCTAATTTCTTTGGTATTCTCTCAATTTTCCTGATTTTTGTTGATTGAGTCCGTCCGTTATGTTTTCCCACTTCTGGTTGTAGATGGCATTCTTTAATTATCAGTTTGTCAGAATAGTCTCTAAAATAGGCTCAACCCATTTTACACTCTAACCTTTACAATCCCTTCTCAATAACACTTCTTTAAATGATTATATACTCATACAATCTGATACTACTAAATCAATGGCTTGGTATCCAGAAATCAGGAATCCAGAAATACTACTACCTCCTATTATCTTCTCTAAATCAATTTGTTAATTGCTTAAATGCTTAATGGTACAATTCCTTATCAAAATACAATAGCGTAGTATATATAACCCCTACAAATAAAATACCATACAATAAACATTTTCTATACTTAAAAACTCCAAATGCAGTGCAGTGCTATGAAGTACTATGGAGCAGGTGATAAATTCAAATTTTCAGTTTAGTAAAAAGGATAGTAGCTAAAAAATTATCTCACTGCTGTGGATTGTTTTACTCTAAGATACAATAATTTCTCCACCTAAGCTGACATACATGAAAAAAATATTACAAAGAAACATCACTAAATTCATCAGCAAGATCACCAGCAAAATCACGAAAAAATCACCAGTGAGCTCTCCAGAACAAACTGGGTCAAAGTTTTTCAGTCCACCCACTCACACTGTCTTATTCAGCTCTTTCAATCAAATTTCTTCTGTGTCACTTCTTGGTACTCCTTCTTCAGTTCCTTTGATCTCTTGAATCCCTTAGGATATCTAAAACCTCCGAGGACTCCAAACACAGTCCATCTTTTTAACCAAATAGGCTTAAACCATATGTGCTTGTTGTTAGATCTTCATCTGTAATTTCCCACTATAACAACAAAGTTAAAATACACAATGTAAAACCATTATGGTAGCATGGTAATGCTACCATAGTTAGGGTTGAGTAGCCCTTTTAAGGTTAAATGGTGAAATTTTGCATCTTAATAACTTGCCACCGTTCAATGGGTTGCCTGCAATTTGGCAGGCACAGACTAGCAACATAGACCTTAGGATATGCACAACTTTGTACTGGTCAGATATACGGCTGTGGGTTATTAAGCAACATTCATAAGCAGCAATTACGCTTTTTTATAATTCTTTGCTTGTGCCTACAGGTTGCATGGTTTTCGCAACCAGTCCAAAAACTTCAGGAAACATTCAGCTGGGGTCCCCAATGTGCCCTTTGAAGATTTTATGAAAAAATATTAAACGGTTCAAAAGTTATTCAAAAAACAAGTTCCCATTATAAGTCAATAGGAAAAGTTCAAAAGTGTCGCAAATGCACTTTTTAGTGTCGCAAATGGCCCTAGTAGTGACGCGAATCCGCTATTTTGTTTTCAGTTGGTGATCAGAAAAATGCTTGGCATTTGAAATTGGGACCATCTAGGGACACAATTATTTGTGTGTTTACCTAGTTGAGCCCTGAGGATGCTAGGCATGTCTTTATTTTGAGGTTAAACACCCCAGAAATATTGTTTTTCAAATTTCTGGAAAAAGTAGTGTCACAAAGTAGTGTCGCAGCTGTGACACTTTTGCAAATTTTGCTAAAGCTCCTATTTTAAAAATAAATTACAGACTGTTGCAGTACACAGAGAATCACAAGAAGCCACTGCTGACCACCCGCTAGCACGCCACTCTGGATCTGAGTCAGCAACCTGAATCAGTGTTCCAAGAGCATGTGTGTTTATACTCTGTGGTCACATGATCTTCACTACCCTATCACCACTGTCTTTCCTAGGGTTTCCTAGGGTTTCACTTTTGAGTTTTCATTTTATTTTATTTTCAAATCTATTCCTTTTCTCTAACTCAACCCACTACATGGCCTCCAGAGAAAAACAACCTGAAGGAGATTATATCCCAAATCATACTCTCACCTCTTCGACGAGCAGACCCAGACCCAGGCCTCAGCGGATCTCTGAGTCCGATGTCCCATATCAACTAGCTCTGCAAGTAAATATAATTTTCTTTTCTTTCTAGCTATATGAAGCTATACAACTTATAATATAATACAATACAAATGTAAGCAAACCACAGATGCCAATATAAATCACGTGTAAAAACACTTACAAACTGTAGATACAGAGAAACAGAGATTTTCAGAGAGAAATACACTAATTGCTAACAAAAAGCTCAATAAATTGTATCACAATAACAATCTGTGCATATACATATACTGTATACACATATGCAACTCGGTATCCTCAAACAATATTTGTCAAGCAAATATTATCAATCCTCCAAGGTTTAGGTTTTTCAGGATTTTCACAGGGATTTTTCACAGGCTGCTAAACCCCCACAGGTCTCACTGGGACTGTCCTTCCTGCAGGGGCTTTTTCCACTGCCCAGAACATCTACACTGCAGTAAGATGCTCAGAGGCCTGTAAAGTTCTCCTGCTGCTTGCGTTCTTAGTTCAGGACTCCAAGATCATCTGGAAAGGTCAGCAACCATAAAATAAATGTGGCAACAGTGGCATATCTGTTATAATTAAAATATAAGCATTTGCTGACTCCTTCTCCAGCTGCTCCTCCTCAACAGTCAAGCGTGTAGTCCCATCCCTCCAAGTAAAACCTACTGGGAGATGTGATTCTGAAAGTTTCCCTCTCAAGTTAAAACACATTCTTTCCATTCAGCTGCACCTCAGGTGCAAATTGTTTCTCAGACATGAAATCTGTTGGACACTCGGCCCAATGAAATGGTATAATATTTAACATTGATAAGTGTGCAGTTTTACATTTTGGGAAAAGGAATCCCGAAACTGTCTACCAACTTGACAATACCCCACTTAAATCATCATGCAGTGAATGAGACTTAGGTATTTTAATCAACAACAAACTTTCTTCCACTGATCACTGCACCAAGGTTGCTTGAGTAGCCAATGGACTACTTAAACAAATTTATTGCACGTTTGTAACTAGAACTGAATGGTGCTTAATCCCTCTATATAGGGCCTATATTAGACCTTATGTTGATTATGGGTCCCCCTTTTGGAGTCCCCATCTTAAAGGTGATATAGCACACCTCGAATAGATCTAGAGGCGTGCCACCAAAATGGTACCAACACTGACACACTTGGACTATACAAGTAGATTAAAGGAAACTGGCCTTCATTCCTTGTATAACAGAAGGCACAGAGGGGATTTACTCTTTGCATACAAATTATTACAATCCCCTGTGCTTATGAGGCAATGCGGTCTCACTTACTCTAACAGATGCATCATTCCCAGGTTACATAACAAACAGCTTGAAGTCAAACAAGTCAAAACAACTAAAATGGAAAACATTTACTCTCTACAAGCTCCCAGAATATGGAATACCCTATCTCAGGAATTAGTGGATTCTGGGTCAATGACAATTCGCTCCTGATAATATGCGCTGTGACAACTTGCTCCCGGCAACTCGTATACAAGACAATTGGCTCCTGTACTTCCCACTCCACGTATTTTCACTCCCCATCACTCAGTGAAAAATTTACATGCCTAATAGCAGCTTTGCACTGAACGTTATCCATGCTATTTACAAGTGTCTTGCTCCAAAGGTGGCTGAGTTAAACTTACAAGTAGTAAAATAGTTTCACAAAATCTCACAAAAAAATAAAATGCTTGACTTTGATACCTTATTGCATGTTCAGAACTGCACATCTAGATGTGAGGAAATTTGACAAGCTTTTAATACAAAGACCAAATAAATGTTAAATTTAATTGAGTAAAATGTGTTAATTTTGCCCATCCAGCTGGCAGCACTGGAACTGCTACATTAATGTGTGGACTGCCAATAATAAGAGGAGTTCTACAAGCCACCAAGATCTGCATAATGCTTCTCAGCTTCTGTTTGTGTTTTTTCAACCAAATTTTGCTGATTAGTCGCTGGTTGTACACTCAGACCCCCACTACTATTTATAAAAACAAACTCAAAATGTTTTTGTACCACAGAACTTACTTCTAGTCTTAAAGCCCAAGTAAGTTGGAAATTGAACAGTACAGGCAGCATGCGGGCAGCGCGATGTCCAGTGTGGCTTGGTGGTGACTGGCAACCATACGGTCATGGACTTGACATTTTAATTTCTCTTTTCTTCAGCATTCATTCCATTGCTCCCATTCACAATTGTACTGTAGACAGTGGCTCCCTTTGGCTGGCTGGTAGCTACAGAGTGTGGTCACCAGTTGGTCCTCCTGTTTTCTTCTTCTTATAGAGTCTTCTTCCTGGAAGTTCTGCTGCTGCTATATAGCAGGCAGTAGAAAGGGGGGACCCAACTGAACCAGATGGATGGACATTATCTTTTTTTAACTACTTTGTTGCAGATCTTGCTTGTAAGGTTTGAGCTGTTCAGTGTTGGTGTTTAAGGAAACGAGGGCTATTAATTGCTTGTGGGAGTGAATAGATGAGGAGCGAAATTCACAAGGGAGTGAGTTGTCAGGAGCGTATTGTCGGGAGCCAATTTTCAGGGCTCAAATTGTCGGGAGTGAATTGACATGCTCCCATGGATTCCAGTAACTTCAGTTTATTCAAAAATGGATTAGATACCTGGTTTGCATCAAATTCATTTAGGGATTGATGGCCCACAGCATGTGGAGGAAAATCACAATGGATCTTGGCCTTCTTTTGTCCAATTAAACCATGTAAACCTGTCAAAATCATAGCACAGTTCTGCTGTGTTTGGCCTGCAATGTTTGCAGTTGTTTTCCACCACTTAATTGCTATCACCCACATTGGCCACCTACTGCAACTCTGCCTTACTCCACCTCTGTGTGTAATGGCTGCTGTTGCAGTTTGGCTTCTGTTGCTATATTCAGAGCTTTCTTATTTGCTGGGCTATTTTTGCACTGCATTCTCAGTGCTGTTTGCACAGCTTCATTTGCACGCTGTATTCAACTGATTTAGCCCCAGTGCTATTCCTTTGAATATAGGGTGCAATTGGTTCCAGGCTAATTTTGCATGCTGTGCAGTGCTAATTTTGCCCCATGGCTAAGTTTTGAATACCTGGCCTCTTGGTTCTACAAAATTGTGTCACCTTTTTCATTCGTGCAGCAACTGTGATGGTGCCCACATTCAAACTGTATGTCATCATCCTCAGCTCTGAACCAATAAATGGCTATTACCTGCCCATGCATATTATTGAGAAGAGCTTCTCATTCACCATCTGGACCAGTGTTTTCTGCTCCACTGTTATTCATAGTCTTCTGAATGATTTGGATCTGCTCTCCAAGAGCTGGGCATGGCGTTATCTCTTCTGCCAGCTGAGGATATGAAATTATTTTTGCTTGGCCCCTTTTCAAGCCCTCCATTTCCTGTTGTTTTGTGTCAGCCCTATTCATAAAGCCACTTGCCTGTTCATCCTAAAGAATCATCTCATCATTGATCTCACCACTCCTTGACCTAAACTACCCCTAGTATTAATTCTCGAATACTGGTAGAAAAGTGGTTTCAATTTTCCACTTGAATTGCCAGTGCCATTTCCTTATTAAAAGCTGATATCACAAACACCTTTAAAATCATTCTAATGCACCCACACTTGTGGCATTTTTCTGGTGTATAGTTGGATTCCCTGTTTTTTTGTGTGTTTTTTATTTGAATCTAGTCTCACATTTGGCTGCCGTAAAAGTCCTTAAAAATTTGATAATCTTCCCAGAGCTTTATGTTGTAATTGCTCAGTGTTTGTCATTGGCTTGTGGTTCTCCATTTATCTGACCATTTTCTTCTCATCAACTATCCCTGGACTCCCCCAGCTTTGGGTATCGGTATTCTCAAATATTTATTTTTCATTTTAAGAGTTTCATTATCACTAAACAAGACTCATGGTCCCTCCCCCTCACCAGAATGTTTTGGGCATTATCCTTCACTCAAACGAAATGGAAGCTAATTTTCCCCCTTCTGAACTACAGAAAATATCTGATGTGCTCTTCTCCTTCCTGCAAAGAAATAGCAAAACACAGGTTCAGGAGACACTGCAGGTGAAACCAAATGGAAGGTGGCTACTGAAACACATACTGGAGCCATGGCTTGATCATGTGAGCACAAATTGTTAATAACAAAATGGATGAATACCAGAAAAATCCACTATTCAATTCCTTTTTATTGTATAATGTCACAACTTGCAATTGGCAACATTTCATGGTCATTGCCACTTCATCAGGTCACTGTGTTTGCAGTTTTGTCCTACTGTTTGTTTTGACATTTTTCATGTCATACTGCTCATCTGTTTAGTCTAATCTTTCAAGGTAATGGACTTTAGCCTGCTGATTGACTCCATCACTCTGGTGCTCATTGTACTGCTGGAGTTATTTCAACTCTCATATACTCTTTGGAGAAGTGGTGAAATAGAAGTGCCAGTGCTGTACAGGAGTCTGAGATAAAAATTTCAACAGCCTAGTACTGGGATCCATAGTGGTGAACTGAGTTACAAACTGGTTGATGGATAGGAGCAAATAGTGGTGGTTAACAGCATTCAGTTTAATGATGGGAGGCGACCAGTAGGGTACACAGGGCTTGGTACTGGATTGATCTCTTCAATGTCTTCATAGGGACATTGTAGAAGAACTGGAAGGAAAGTACATATGTCTTTTAGCAGTTGATATCAAAATCTGCAATAGGGTGAACACTCAGGAGTGGGCGGTGCTAATCTTAGGAAACTTGAGGAGTGGTCAAAATCATTCAATTGAGGTTTAATGCCAAAAAGTGCAAAATCATGCTTTTAGGGCATAGGAACCCAGGAACTAAGTACGGGATGAGGGGAGATACTGATAGTTACAAGACAGCAAAGGGATCTTTGGATCATCATATGAACATATGGTCCTGCTCAGAAGGACACCCTGCCCTGGAGCACACAAAGCCACTCACCACGCAAAGATCTAAAGCCCCTGCTCAGAAGGGCACCCTGCCCTGGAACACACAGAGTCATTCGTCACACAGGTTTAAAGCCCCTGCTCAGGAGGGCACCCTGCCCTGGAGCACACAGAGCCATTCCTCACACAAAGAAATAAAGTCCCTGCTTGGAAGGGCACCCTGTCCTGGAACACATGGAGCCATTCACCACACAAAGACCTAAAGCTCCTGTTCAGGAGGGCGCCCTGCTCTGGATCATACAGAGTTGTTCACCACACAAAGACCTAAAGCCCCTGCTCAGGAGGACACCCTGCCCTGGAGCACACAGAGCCATTCACCATGCAAAGACCTAAAGGTAATCTCACCAAAACAGCTCAAGCAACCTTAATCTTGAACATTTGCTCCTGCCTTTGTCCTGGTTTGAAACTTGGCACCTTTCTTATTGAACTTTCTTCATCTTGTACCAGCTACTGCTAGTTCACCAGCTACGGGGTCCCAGTTTGTGTTAATTAATTTTAAATTTCATACCCAGTGTGGACAGAAAGCAATTTCCAGTTTTATAACTGCCTTAAAAGATTAGTGCAGCCAGCTCCCTTCCTAGTGTGCTTTGGCTGTACTTGCAAAGCTGTGCTGCTACTGCTATAAATTGCTTGTGCCTTTAAAACTAGGTTCCCCGAGTAGAATGTGGAAGCAAATATAGTGTTTATTGACCTGATGAAGCTAGGGTAGGGCAGTAAGCTCAACTCGAATTTATTAACTTGCTCAAGTTGAAAAGATTGTGCTGCTGCTGTTGAACTTCAGGCACCATTTTCAAATCTACTTTGCCTGAGCAGTACCCAGCATTTTCAGAGCCCTGCACTACATGCAGTATTAGTCAGGCTAGTAGTGCTTCACTTGCAGCAATTTCAGAATTTAATGCTTACACTTAATGAAACTCTGCATAGGTAAATTTAACTCCCTGAATATTTGGAACCTGAACCTTGGATAATTTACTCACGTTGGTGATATTTTAGCAGACTCAGGACTCACCTCCCTGATAAGCTTCTTAGCTGGGTCAGGGCTCCTGTTGTGGGTGCTGGGCTCATTGCTTTTTCCCTGCAGCCGCTTTGCTGTTTTAAGGCATCCAGGCTTCAGAGTGACTACAATAGCTACAGGGCACTGAGAAACTCCTGTAAGAGGAACATTTGCCTAGTTAAAAGCTCATTCTGTAAAGACTTATTAATAAAAGCTGCAGGAAACTCCAAGAAATTCTGGTCTGTTATCAAAACTCTCCTTGGTGCTAATAAATCGACTACCCCTAATGACATGATACTAAATGGTGTGCATTGTAATGATCTGGTGACCATCGCTAACTCTTTCAACTGCCTCTTCTTGGACTTATCTAGCTACTCATTCTCCTTCCCTTCTGGTCATCCCACTCATACTCTCATGGATACTGAACCCCTGCACTCTCATCCAACACTCCGGTTCCGGACCATCACTAGAGCCGAAGTCCTAAAGCTGCTACTTGCTGTCTCAGACTCCACTAACTGTGGTGCTGATGGTTTGGAACCTAGGCTCCTGAAAACTGCAGCACCTTTCATATCCTCCCCCCCTTACTAAAATTTTTAACCTATCACTATGCCATTGTGCAGTTCCTGACATATGGAAGATAGCTAGAATAACTCCTATCCTTAAAAGGTGCAATCCTAAAGACATGTTTGACTATTGACCTATTTCTATCCTTTCTTTGCTCTGTAAAATTCTGGAAAAGCTAGTGGCGACCCAAAAATAGAGTATCTTCAAAACACAACCTCTCTCCAGTTCCCAGCATGGATTCTGCAAAGGTCACAGTACCTCAACTGCCCTTCTAAAACTAACCAACGACATCTATGCTGCTATGGAATCTGGTCTCTTGACCGGTGCAATCTTTATTGACTTAACCAAGGCTTTTGACCTGGATAATCATACTCTTCTCCTTAATAAGCTCTGCTCCTTGGGTTTTTCAGATGAGATGGTGAACTGGTTCAACAGCTACTTATCCAATCATAAGCAGGCTGTAGCTTTTAATGCAGCCATGTCTGACTATTCATCTATACATATTGGTGTCCCCCGGAGTTCCATACTTGGTCTTCTGCTCTTCACTATTTTTCATCAACAACCTCCCATTGCTGGCACCCATCTGTGCTTCCTTGCTTTATGATGATGACCTCGACATCTACCACAGTGCCAGAAATGTCTCGGATATCAACAAACCCCTTGCACTGAACTTCCTAAACATTCAAACCTGGCTAACTGAAAATAACCTTGTTCTCAATGTAAGCAGAGCCCATGCCATGCTCCTGGGCTCTCCTGCCAGACTTAAAGTGAATCGTAACTCCCTCAATATAGCCTGTGCTGATGGTTCCCCATTAGTCAGCACCAGTTCCTTCAAATACCTGGGCATTCTTCTTGATGAATCTCTGGAGTTCGATCTTCACATCACTGCCACTTGCAAATCTGTTAATACAAAAATAGGGGGAGCCTACCGTACCAGCTATGCACTCACTCCATTGGCTAGGCTTGCTGTTGCACAAGGCCTTCTGCTCCCAGCATTGGCTTATGGCTTAGTCACCTACCTAGGTGCTACCAAGACCTCCCTCCATAAATGGGACACCAATTATAATAACATTTGCCACTTCACCTCTGCTTCCCCACTGTATAAACACCACTGTCAGCTCTATGCTGACCTAAGATGGCCCAGCCCTGTCATTCACCGACTACTGTCCTATGATTCCCTACTGGATTGTATAACAAGATCTGGTCTCCCTGAGTCCCTCACCTCTTAGCTTTACTGCCGTATCCCCTCTTATGGTCTCCGGTCTAACAACCAAACCCCTCTCTACATCCCTAGATGTAAAACCACCATGGGTGCACAAGCCTTCCCTTGTGCTGTCCCTAAATTTTGGAATTCTATCCCTCTAACTATTCACCTTGCACCTACACATGTTGGTATCAAGAAACTTCTCCATGAACATCTACTAGCATCTAATCCCTGCACATGTTTCCATTTACCTTAGCTCATCCATTTTCTCTCTGTCTTACATGTTGCTTTTATCTTACTTACTCTCCCTCTTCCTCTGCATTCGCTCATCTACTCTCACCCTTCTCTCTGTCTACCTCTCCCCTCTCCCCTCTCTTTCTCACTATGTTTATGTTGACCCTGTTAACAGCACTTACTGCATATATGGACAGCATACTTGATCAGGCCCGTTCTGCACTTGTCTATATTTTTGAATATCTTCTAGCTCTATTTTGTTTATATTTTGACTTTGTATAACTCTGTACTTTCACCGTTTGCAAATTGTCTGTTTTTTCTGCCCACCTGGTATCGTCTGTCCTATTCAATGTGCTGCATCACATTGTTGTTGGCTCATGTATTTGACTTGTATCCTCCCAGTTCATGCCTGAAAATAGGCACCTCTATGCCTATTGCACCCACCCAGTTACCAAAAGCAAATAAATAAATATGAATAACTAGCAGATCAAAGTTTTACTGTCTACCACGCCTCCTTGTGAGTGCAGGTCCCTTAGTGTTTATCTTCCCCAAATGCAATAATTTAGGTCACTCCTCAAGTTTCCTAAGATTCTCACCATCCCCTCCTGGGTGTCCACCCTATTGCAGATTTTGGCATCATCTGTAAAAAAACATTTTGGAGGACCTAAATTGGGTAAGGTTAGTGGTTTGCTGGGGTGCATAGGAAGGGTACCTCCAGCAGGAGGATGGAAGTGGTGCTGCTACTGTATCATTCACTTATGAGAGACTGCCTGGAGTGCTGTGTCCACATTTGGAGACTGAACCCCAGAAATGACATAGACAGGGTAGAGGTGTTCCAGAAGGTGGCAACTAAAAGATGCTGGGTTTGCACCAGAAGCCCTACAAAGAGAGACTGAGGGATCTCAAATGTACACCCTGGAGGGAGGAGAGAAGTGACATTATAGAGATATAGAAGTATTCTCAATGGAGGTGAGCAAGGTATGGGGAGTCTCTTTAAAAGAGAAAAGTAACAGGACTAGGAGCATCCAATTAAGGGGGTTGGGAAGCACAAGAGAGATATGAGGAAATATTTATTCACTGAAAGAGTGGTAGACACATGGAACAGAATGCTAGAAGATGTGGTGGAGGCTAAAACAGTGAAGGGCTTCAAGCATGGGTGGGATAGACATGGAGTATATTAAAAAAGAGGTAGGCTGGCTAGAGGGTCATGAGACACCAGATAGAGTCTGCAGAGGCAGATTAGGTAGGGAACATCTAGGCAAACTAGGTGGGCTAAAGGGTACTTTTCTACCAACAAATTACATGTTTCTATGTTTCTATTCTACCACCACAGTTCTCTCCCCACTCACCTGACCTGCACCATTGGACCTGCTTCTGCCCCAACACTTCTTTTTATTTTGTTCATTTTTTGTCACTCTCTGATGGTTCACAAGCTAATATCTTTACTTAGTGTCCAGTTGTACCCCCAGCCCCATTTCCCAAAGCTGTTCATTCTCCATATACTATAACTTAAGCCTATCACCAATCTTGGTCTTCTGAGAACTCTTACCATTGTCAGAGGCCAGTTCCTCTGATGTTCTAATGGCTTGGAGATGCTGTGTCATCTAACTAGGCTGTGTGGTGACTTTCAACCATCTGTGCATAGCACAGAGCTTCACTTGCATGCCAGCCCCTGCCACTTTCTCTGTGCTGTTGCACTAACCAGTGTGACAAGACACTGACACTTCTAACT
The DNA here is from genome assembly GCA_016271365.2 of Neoceratodus forsteri. NCBI lineage: Eukaryota > Metazoa > Chordata > Ceratodontiformes > Ceratodontidae > Neoceratodus > Neoceratodus forsteri. Next base: position 955,180,778 of record CM057454.1, on the reverse strand, counting down.
CAGTTGTGTATTTCATTTTGAAAACTGGTGGCTGAGAAAGCACACTGAGTTTAGGCTCATTTCCATATCAATCAAACTGTAGTTCAAAGTAATGGTTGTGATTACTTTACACCAGAATATTCTGTGTATGGGACCCCAGATGACTAGGTGTCTAATAGAGCAAAAAGAAAACTGAGCTCTAGAACCAAAGTTGAAGGTGTTAAAGTGAAATAAAATTACAACACAGCAAAAAAACAAGCAGTCATCCATTAGTCACTACACAGAATTGTGTGGAAAATGTGACAAAATCTTTATCGACTTTCACATATAAGGTTAGATAAAATGCATGGGTAACAGCAACAAAAAAATCCTCAACATTTCACACTGATTATGTGCTTTATCAAGAGGACTAAAAGTGCTTTACACGCTGTCATTATATACTATAGTGATATGGGAAATTGTTTAACCATGAAAGGCACACTAAGCGAGTTTGTTTCCAGGTGCGACCTGGGAGCACAAGTAAGTTAAGTGATTTGCTCAGGGTCACACAGTATGCAAGTGGGGGCTGATGGGATTCAAACCCAGGTCACCAGGTGTGCAGCTCAGTGCCCTTAACCATTATGCTATACTGCCTCCTTAGGAAAGCTACTTCCATCCAAAAGTCACATACAGATTTAAAGAGACAGCATACAATAACATTAAAATATAAACACAGGAAACAAAGGTCAGACTAAAGTACATTAAAATCATATTACACGATTCAAACGTCAGATCAAATGAAGTGACAATAGTGCTTATATTGTTCATGTGCTTGTCCTTGTCAAAGAAGCCTGATGTCCAACTTCAATTAATGCTTCAAGTGGGACTCGAACATTGTACTCCAAAACAAACCTTCATTAAAGTAGCACCAATCACACAGTAGTACAGAGTAACATAAAAAATAGCAACAATATTAGGATAATTATAAACCATCACCAAACTATTCAGTTTAATAAATTATTTAAACAATATCTACAGATATAACACTAATTAAAAACACTGAAACCACAGGCCAAAGTACATATAGTGTTCCTGTGCTTACTAGGGAGACAAGAGTCCAACTTCCACAGAATTACTTTTGGTGGGACTCAAACAATGTACTCCCACACTAGTCTCAAATAGAAAAGAACCAGTCATAAGGCAGTGCAAAATACATACACACAATACTGCAGCATTACAACAAAATGTACAATATGACTCAAATAAAAATCAGTGTCAGGAAAAAAACTGAGCTAGAAATGGCCCCAGGCTGAATTTATCATTTAGACAATTATTCTCAGTTATTTTAAAGTGAATATCCAGAATGCCTTACGTCTCAATAATTTATTATCCTGATTATGATAGAGATATACAAGTATCTTACAGGGAGGAACAAGGGTGCAGGAAAACACTATTTTTAAGCGAAAAAGATGTTTCAGGACTAGAGGCATGGGATGAAGTTGGAAGGAGGGATGATTCAGAGGAAACATGAGAAAGAATTTCTTCACAGAACGGGTGGTGGACAAGTGGAACACCCTGCCAGAGGAAGTGGTGGGGGCTGAAACAATCACGGGATTTAAGAATGCATGGGATAGACATAAAGGAATTCTAGAGGTCAGGGGTAAGGGGAAATAGACTTCTAGGAAAACAAACTGAACTTACAAGCTCAAATGGGCAGACTAGGTGGGCCATAGGCCCTTATCTGCCGACACTGTCTATGTATCTATGTATCTATGATTGCCTCCCCCGGTCCATTTGTATGTTTTCTATTTTCATAAATGTAAAACAATATCTGTATTAAATATTTATAATATGGACTGCCACAGCATTATCCATGTCTGTGTGTGAAAATGCAATTCATATGCTCATCCAAGTGTTTCTTCAGGAGTCTACCTGTTTCTCCCTATACACAGTAGAATGAATAGCAGCTGCATTCTGCCAGATATATTATATATTACACCAGCAATATGACATGTAATAAAATCACAAATTGCAAATGTTTATCCACACTGACGCTTGTAAAATCATTAGGGGCAGGATTCACAGAGGGCATGCACGTGATGTATCTTGGATGCCCTGGCACAAATGAGATGCTCCTAGCACCAACTCTGGTATTCACAGAAGATGGGCTGGGGGATGCCCTTTGTGCATCCCCTCTGTGAATATTACAGTTACTCCCAGCCTGGGCTGCATCAGCACAACCCCCTGCTCAGGCTATGAATCCAGTTGGGCAGCACATCTCATGATGTGCTGCCACTAAAGCATATCGCAACCATGGACATGCAAATAGGCCATTAGGCATGCAAGGTGCAATGGAGCCATTTGCTTGTCTGTGCATGTTTTGCATGTTCAGCAGGTGAGGAGGGAACAGGAAAAGTGTAGCTCTTAAATTGTTTTTGTGTCACGTAAGTACACATACAGAGCCTCAACTATAATAGGGTGAATTAATAATCGTAATAATGGCCGGTTCGTTAACCACACAAGATGGCAAAATCATTGATATGTGTTTCACATGTGCAATGTACAGTGCATAACTTATTGTAGGCCAGGGGAATATTGTTAAATGTTGTAAATGTTTATTAAATGAAGATCTGATACAGGAAATCAGATTGTTTAATGATAGATTATCCACTTTAGAGAGCAGTTATGCAGACACCATCACCAGAATAAATAGATCACATCCTCAAGTTGATTTGGCTGTTTCAGGAAATTGTAGTAATAGTATACCATCTGTATCGGTTGAAAGGGATTCCCATGGGCAGGAGGGTTCCCTCTCCATAAATCCTCCCACTAGAAAATATGTAAGGGGGGGAAGATGACCTCATGTTTACAGAGAATGCCTTGTGCTTGGTAGCCAAGAAGAAAGTGGCTAAAAGGGTAGAAAAGTAGCACTGTTTGAAATGCCTACTCAAAACTGCTTTGATCCCTTAATACATTTATTAGATCAAGATAACCAAGTTACTAGTTGGGATTCCTTCCCAAACACTCAACAACTACTGCTGATAATCTAACACCTATATTAATAGATACAAATATACCAGTTGTTTCAGAGAACCTGATTGATCTGTTTAACAAACCTGAAAATATGGTTCACATGCCCAAGGATATTACAGAAAATAAACCAGCGGAGTCTAGGTAAATATTTGTATTGGACGACTCCATCATAAAAAATATAGATAGGTTTATATGTAACCAAGACAAAGTAAACCCTACTGTCTCCAGCTTTAGAGGCACTAAAATTCAATATATCACAAAAATGCTTGGAAATATTTTGAAACAAGGGAAATAATCAGTTGGTCATAATACATGCTGGGGTTAATAATGTTTTGGATTAAGATCTTCAAAATATTAAAGAAGAAATCTTAGGAATGTATAATCTTCTGACAGATTTTGATTGCCAGATTGCATTTTCTGAGATTCTCCCCATTCCTAGGGCTCCCGTAGACACAAAGTAAGAAATAAAATCATTGAATAACTGGCTTCATTTTTAGTGTTTAAAACAGGGTATACATTGTTTTACACACTGGGGAACTTTGCACACACACCTGGCTTGATATGTAGGGATGGTTAACATTTAAATAAATTTGGTAATATAACATTAGGTAAACAAATAAATGAGTACCTACTTTCTCATTTAAACTGAATGAAAGGGTGGGTTTGAAAAATACTCAACAAGACAGGGAACTTAAGGACCTACAACTTGGGACTTCACTGATTAGAGAGGCAGACATATCAAATAGTACCCCTCCCAATAATTTATGTAGTAGCTTGAATATTCTGTTGCTTAATGCTAGAAGCTTGAATAATAAATCTGATGAATTAAGATATATATTAGGAAGAGACAATATAGACATATGTGGTGTCTCAGAAACCTGGTTCACTGATTCTACTTGGGGTACTAATATAGAGGGTTATTCTATATATTCAAAAAATAGACAAAACAATAAAGGTGGAGGTGTAGCTCTATATGTGAATAACTGTTTAAAAAGTAGGCAAATCACCAGTGCCTTAACTACTCATAAGAACACTGAGAGCATTTTAGTCCAAATAGATACTGACAGGGTATTAACAATTGGTTTATATTATAGATCTCCAAATTTGGACACAGATAGTAACAAAATGTTTTTGAAACAATTGAGCAGTTAGAAGATTATGAAAATTTAATTTTAATGAGGGATTTTAACTTACCAACTATCTGCTGGTCAACACTTACTGGTAAAATTAAATTAGATCACAGATTTATTGAACTATCCCTACAGCATAACTTGGACCAGATTTTTTCAGAACCCACAAGGAAAGAAAATATATTAGATCTTATTCTAATGAATATGACTAACATTGAAGGTTTACCAGAAGTTCTTGAGCCTTTTGGAGAGAGTGACCCCAATTTTTTTTTTTAGAGTTTGAAAAATTTCATTTATGTTAATAACGGCATCGCCAGAATTAAAAATTATCATAAAGCCAATTACAAGGCCATTAAAAATCACTTTAGTGAATGGGATTGGAATTCTGAACTACATAATAAGAACTGTGAGCAAATCTGGGATGCTGTTAGAAGTAATATTTATTAATGTATTAATACCTGGGTACCCGAAAACAAGAAATATACACAAACTAATAAAAGGGTTCCCCTCTGGTTAAACAGTAAAATCAAAAAAATTATTAGAAAAAAGAAAAAGAGGTATATAAAATATAAAAAGGCTCCACCTGATGAGAAATGGCAAAAATATACCAGGATTTCCAATTTGCGCAAAAATAAACAAACATTAGAAGCACTAAGAAAACCCACAAACAAAAATTGCCTAATACTACAAAAGTGAATAGAAAACAATTCTATAATTATATTGGATCACTAAGGGGAAGGGCCCCTTCCATTGGTCGTCTAGTTAGAAATAACACATTTCTTATAAATGAGTCAAATATGGCCAGAGAATTTAACAAAACTTCTCTTAGAGTCTTCAAATCTAAAGATAATTTTTGCACAGGTAACATTACAGTTGGTAATAATTACCCCTTAATAACATCAGAAGATGCTATGGCTGGAATTCATGCTACTAAATCCAATTCTTCTGCAGGTCCAGATGATATTCCAATTGTTTTTATTAAAATTGGATTTTGTTTTAGTTGCTTTGCTTACTTTACTATTTAATGTATCTGTTAGAGAAGGTTATGCTTTAAGAGAATGGACTATTGCTACTGTGGTGCCAATACATAAAAATGGGAACAAACAATTTGCTAGTAATTATAGGCCTATTAGCCTGACATCTTGTTTAGGTAAATTACTTGAGAGAATATTAAAGGATAAAATATTAAAGTACTTACAAAATATAGGTTTCTCTGATATTAGTCAGTATGGTTTTGTACAAGGAAGATCCTGTCAACTTAACTTGATAAATTTTTTCGAGCCAGTAAGCATGACCCTGGATTAAGGCCTTCCAGTGGATATAATCTTCTTGGATTATGAAAAGGTATTTGATTCTGTACCTCATGGTATCCTGATTAACGAATTGGTAAAACTGGGTTTTAATGCTAATATTGCTAGTTGGGTTGAATCATGGCTTACTGACAGAAAACAATGTGTCAGTATTAAAGGATATTGTTCTGATTGGGGTCATATGACCAGTGGTGTTCCACAGGGCTCTGTGTTGGGCCTCTTGCTGTTTAATTTGTTAATAGCTAATATGCAAACAACCAACAGCATCTGGAGCCGATAGTAAGCTTGGTTGCATTGTAAACAACTCCGATGCTGTTGGCACTTTACAAACTAATCTTGATAATCTTGTTCAGTGGTCTATAGAAAATAAATTGACCTTAAATTCTGCCAAGTGCAAAGTTATGCAACTGGGTAAAAATAATGTATTAGCAACTTACAAAATCAATAATTGTATTCTAAAATCTATTACATTTATTTTTTATTTTTATTTATTTATTTATTTATTCAATCTAGGATTACAAGTACCTCTGAACGGGATTTGGTAGTCACAATTATGAATGATCTGAAGTTTACATCTCATACTAATAACATCATAAAAAATGCCATGGTACATTATCCTGTATATTTAGACATATTAAAAGCAGAGAACATGAAGTGTTGATAGCATTGTATACCAGCCTAGTAAGGACACAAATTGACTATTGCACTCCCTTTGGCACTCCAACATCTATAGGTAGCATAGTAGCAGTAGAAAAGGTACAAAAGTGACTAATCAAAAAAGTACAGGGTTTAAAAGATCTAGATTACAGTTCATGATTAAGATAATTGGGGTTATTTTCTCTTGAACATAGAGCATATAGAGGTGATATGTGTCTTGTATATAGATCAACGAAGGATGTAGCTTTATGTGAGGCACTCTGTCTTCAGAAATCTACAACAGATTATAACACTCGTTCACATAAATTAAAGTTTAAAACAGAAATAAATAATACCTTAAAGAGAAATATGTTTCTCACACAAAGGATACCTGAAACATGGAACAACTTATCAATAGAGGTTGTTTCCGTAATAATTTGTTACATTTTAAATACAAGTTGGATAATCATATGGGGACAAGAAATTTCAATTTTGCCAATAGATGATGAGTTTGTAATGGGATTACCCACTTAACTCATTACCATACCTATGAACCTATTATGGCCCCCATTAATGTGTGCCATGCAGGGCTGCACCTTGCAGAATGATTTGGGTACCCTGCATGTGCACAGCTTTGTAAAAGACAGAGTACAATGCTCACTTCAAGCCCATTGGTTGACAGGGTCCACCAATGGGCTTTGAGTAGTACAGTAGCTGTCATTCACAGACAGTTCTATTGGAAGGCAGTCATGGCAGCATGTGGGTGGGTGGTGCTGCTCACCAGTTGTCAGGGACCTGCAGGGATGGGTGAGTGAGGTGGGGAGAGGCAGCCTGAGGGGGCACGGGGTGGGGGGTCTGCTGAACTTTTTATGGGGTCTTCTGAAGCACCGTCAGTGAAGCATGCGGGTCATGGAGGGGGGTTCTTTGTACACACATCTACCACCGCAATGTGTGGAATGGAAATAGGGATGTAGGCAGGGAGAGGGGTTTCTGTGTACTACTATCTACTACCACAGTGTGTGGCTTGGAAACTGAGGCTTGGGCAGGGGGGGTACACTGGGCTGGCAGGGTGGACAGGCTGCACTACTGCTTTCTGCAGTACAGCAGCCTCCTGTGGGTGGCCTACTTGTAGACTTATCTCTTGGAGGTGCATCTCTGGACTTGCTCATGGGATGTGCCTCCAAGCTGGGCTGTGAATGGGGCTGCACACCATATGCATGGGCATGTTGCTGCACTGCCCCTCCAGATGTGCTGCATATCATTATGGGCAGTATGCAGCACATCTGTGATGTGTCGGTGCATTGGGGCTGCACCAGCATGTCGGTCCCTCCCAGAATTGTGCCAGTGCACAAGTTGAGAATGTGCCAGCACATCTTGGATGCACTGGGTGCATCCTTTTTGAGAATCCTGGCCTAGATTTTTTTCATAACTCTGCAGAACTTGCACCTACTGCAAGGATAACTACCTGCAGGTGGTGGTGGTATCCATTCTTGTCTCAAATCAACCTCAGGTATAGGTTAAAATCTACTAACCACACAGACATTAATGTTGGACCCTCTGCAAAACATCATCCTGGTGTGGGGAGAGGCTTGAAAACTTCCTATTAAGACTGATCAACCTTCAGAACTTCTTGATAGTTCTTAACACTTTTTCTATCTGTGATGATTGAATAGAGACTGTATTGACAAAATTAACCCTCTGAGTATCATTTTAATTTTTGGATCAACATTTCTCTGTATGAGGATATCATGTCTCAAACCTCTGCTCTCTGCCTCTCTTTATTAGGCATTGTTCATTGTAACCTTGTTTTCTGAATCTGTCTTGAAGAACATCAACATTTCTCTCACAATCACTTTGTGCAGCACAATTTCGACTTACTCTTTGAAACTCATTGGACTGCTAGAAATATTGTGTCTCCGATGGCAACTGGAAACTTGTAAATAAGAATTTCCATCTGTTTCTTTGATGCAAAGATCAAGCGACACCCCATCCCATCTTTTTAATGGTAATATCAAAATGTTAGGCTGTCCAACTGGAAGTGCATATAAACTTAAGATTTTGATTTGTAGTTACTATGTAACCAACAATTGATTGCAACTGATTCCTACTTCCTCCCCAAACAATAATTATATTGTCAATAAATCATTAATAATATTTAAGATGTTCCTGTAAAGGATTATGGTTAACATCTTGAACATACTGATTTTCCCATTCTTCTAAATAAATATTTGCATAATTGGGGACTAAAGAAGCCCCCATTGCTGTTCCCTTAATTTGAAGATAATGGGTGCACAGAAAAATGAAAGTATTGTGTTTCAAGACACATTCTGTTAAATCCCACTAGAAAATCAACTTCTTCCTTAACAAAGTTACCAGATTTTCCCAAGGTTCACTCTAAGGTTTGAAGCCCTCCATCATGGGGAATATTAGTGTACAGCAAGGTTCTAGCTACTGTAGTGTAACACGTAACCAGTCATCATGCACATAAATGTATGTGAGGACTATCAATATGTCTGAAGCATCCTTAATATATGAACCATAACTACTTGTGATGCTTTTGATGTTGGGAGCTACAAACTTAGTGACTGGCTCTGTCAATGAGCCAGTACAGGATAAGATAAGGTAGCTCAGCAGCCTCAATAAATCTTTATGTATTTTAGGGAGTGAGTACAGAGTTGTTTTAACAGGAAGTTTAACTTTCAGGAATGTTAAAGTTTTGTCCATTATAATATTGTTTTCATAAGCCAAGTTAGGCAACTGAACCACCTCCCTTTAGAATTTCTTAATCTGAGCACAATTGAGTTTCTTATAAACCTGTTCATTCTTGAGTTGACTGGCTAATTCACTTTCATACCTTGAGGTATTCATTGTCACTATCAAACCACCTTTGTCTGATGGCTTGATTTTGATTAATGAATTATCCTTCAATGTATTTAAAGCCCATAACTCCCCAGTACTACAATTGACAAAATTAGCCACTTCATCAGTCTAGAGCATTTTATCAAAATCACCCTTGCATAGTTTCTGAAATATTGATACTGCATTATTCATTGCGGCAGAAAACAGATGGCAAAAGCCCTGTACTATATCACCTGCAGTCTTTTGTGTCTCTGGTACATCTTTATTCAGGGATATTCTGAATGGCATTATTTGCAGGTTTGCCTACTGAGAGTAAAAACATTTTAAGTGAAGCAGTATTATAAATTTCTGAAACTCAATCTGGAGTTCAAATGGATTGCTTAACCTTATTGGAAAATAATTCAGTCCCATTGACAAAACAGTCATTTCAACATTGATCAGTTCATAATCCAAGATGTTCACTATACTTAGTTGTGGCACACTGCCCTTTGATTCTTTCTCCATTTTCACATCTGATTCCTATTATGTTGCTTGATTCATTAGTTCCTGCCTCACTGATTCTTGGAATTTCATCCTTTATTCCTCCTGTGTCTGTTCCTGTCCTTCTCATTCTTTTTCAGGGTTTGAATCTGACTATTCTCAGGTTTCATCTAAGGAAATGTGTCTGTATGGATTGCTACAGTTGTGCACTGGGAATAATTTGTTCTTATTGTAAAAAATGATGCACTTTCGTTCTGTGACCCATTATTTATTGAGGAGTCTACATTATTGTATTTTGCTTTTTCAGAATGTATCTTGGGTTTTGGGCCTTAGCTTTCTTCTATTCAAATATCTTCCCAACCTGAAATCATCCGTATTGCTTAGAAATGTTCTTTTCTTAACTGCACTGATATGCTCATCATATTTCTTAAGGGTCTCTTGAAAAGCTAACCAATAGATATTATATTCTATTGAAACTTTAAAGGATTTTACAGTACTTTCCTATGGTGTCAATTCTGCTGATACCTTTTGTTCACTTTGCTCTGTATCCTCCAGAATAAAAGTTCAAAAGTGCTCTGTGCCAGTTCTCCGTGAATCCTTCTTTCTCTGTCCCATCTTGATAATACTGTATGTAGACCTCATGGAACTCTGCGCACTGATAAATAAGCCTCTAAAGAAGCACTATTCCAATAAAGACATCTCACTCTTAATGCCAAGTGTCCCATACTAATAAAAGCATCTTTAATGCAAATGGGCAAATTAACAGTCTCTGTTTTGTTAGTAGTGACTAAAGGAGGCATGTCAGTAAGAAGAGGATTAGTTTGCCACATGTGGAAAAATGAAGATTCAACAAAGCTGTTGCTCTGGTGGCTATGTTCATGACTGCTGCCACCTATAATTGGTGTATCAGTTAGCATTTTACCAGTGATAATGACTAGTGTGGTTCTGAGCATGTTAAAAAAGAAAATCTGATCGCAAAAAAAAAAAAAACAGCTTCAGAACCAATTCCAGGGTACTAAAGTAATACCACACTACTACCTAGCAAAATGGCAAGGTAGAGTCACTGTTACACAGAATTGTGTAAAAAAATGTGACAAAATATTATTAACTAATGCATGTGAGGTTAAATAAAATACCTAGGAAACTAATTGCAACTAGAGATGCAGCAAAGTAAAATTTTGCCCACGAAGTGGGCACGTCTCGTTATCATCCTGCTACGCGAACTGCCCATTTTAAACACTAACTTTGCCACTTTGCATTGTGATTATCACTTTGCATTGTTCACTCTGCCTTTCTTCACTTTAAGGTGTAGTGAGAATTTACAGGCAGCCCACAGACATCACATGGCTTACACAGTGTAGGTCACATGCTTTAAGCAGGTAGGCAGGCAGGAACTGACTCATGCTTGAAAGAGAGTTTTAATTTCATCTTGTAGTAGGAGAAAGAGGTAATGTTGGTTAGAGTGAGAGAGAAAATCTGTTGGAAAAACACTTCAAACCTTTTAGTTTTTTTGCTATAAGTGCTTATTTTGAGTATTTGTTGTCTGGATTTGTGTTTGTGCAGTATTTCAGTTTAGTATTTGTTTATTGTTAATTGTTTTGTGTGTCTGTGTGTGTGCATTGTGAGAGAGTGAGAGAGGCCCAGAATGGAGGGAAAGACTTGAGGATTTTCGTTGATGTGGCAGCAATCGAGTGGGCATGTGCACATGTAGTGGTAGGCTGAGTCTGGACCGAGTACCATCCTAAGTGTTCCCTCATCAAGCAAGAGATACTGGAGTTGGTGAGTGTAGGGAAAAGATTTATCTACTAGAAATTTTTTTAAAGCCTGTTGCAACAGCACACCTTACTTTCTTGCTCTCTATTCTTCTCTCCTTTATAACGTTACATAGGCTGGCCACCTATGTAATACTTTTATTAAGATCTCTCTTCCCTCTCTTATATCTTTGTTCTCTCATTTCTGGTATGTGAAGTTCTCCCTCCCCCCCCCAAGGTTTGGTTCAGTTGCATATTTATATATATAATTGTGCAGTGCAGGAGTAAAAGAAAACCTCCCCTCTTAAAATCCAAGTACAAATAAACCCTTCACACTAGTGTAAATTTAACTAGTGTTTCCTTCTTTGTTGATGAAAATTATTGAATTCACCCCTTTTAAACGCGTTTTCCTATAAAACGACTTTTCATTCAGAATTCGCACTCTGCAGTATGCCTCTTAAATCTGAGAGGCTATTTTACTGCACGAACGTGTGAATTCCCATCGTGTTCTTGCGAGCTGCTGTACCCCCCCTCCCCTTTTTCCCCTCGTAGCAGTTTCAAATGTAACAGTGGAAGCTGTACGAAATATAGTAAAAACAGAAAACCCTTTCAAAGCATATACTGCTGGTAGCTTAGGTAGAAAGGCAGAATTTAAGTTTGTAAATTGTAACTGCTCTTCCCACTCCTCTTGCTTGTTTTAATTTGCCACTGGTGTCTCTCGGTAAACAAATGCACCGTGCTGTTAAGCGCTGGCGTTCGGCTGTATTTCTGGAACGTTGCTTCTTTCGTTTGGCATGTAAAATAATATAAAATTCTTGCAGCCTTATAAAATGCTTTCTAATGCAGAGTAATTAATTAGTCTAGTAGCTAGTTTTAGCGCTATGAACGTCTGTGAAATTCATGCAGCCTATGGTTAACTGAACTGTATGTTGCAAAGCTGTAAAACTCAGACACTCTCTAATTTAACTGAGCCCCTTTTACAAAACCCTCTTTTAAACCCAGTCTGGTAAACCCTCTATGCAGTACTTTTTATAATGCTCCATGTTTATTTTAGTTTAGGTTTACCCTTGTGTTTAAGTGAACAGTCCCTCCACAATGTTAAGCTGCTAAGTTAGCCTTTTCTTTAGAGCTGGCCGGCTGGGTGCTGACTATATTTAAAGGTATACACTAGGGGGTGGAGTTCTATTGGGACACTTTAGAATTTATTTTTTAAATTATCTTCTTATTTTTAAATCCTGAACCAGTGATATGCTCAGTAATGTAGAGACTGCATTGTGAATGTGTTTCGGTACAAAATTATTGTTTATTTATAAACAAAGTGTGTTTAAACTAATTAAAGAGGGAGGGACTTGGATATCACATGGTTGAAAGACTATATAAAGTAATCTTTTGGTTCATTTAGGCAGATAGTCTGGTGAGATGCAGACCTGTTCTGTCCTCATAGTATGCATATACATTAGTGGTATTCTGGTGTTTGTTTTCAGCATTGTTATTGCAATTTTATTTTCTTTCTGTTATGCCTGAAGTTTGGCTTTATTTTATTTTGTGCTTATAAATAAATTTTAGTGTGAAGCACCTATTGCTGTGGCAAGACATCCTCCTTATTGATACCCACATCTCACAGTGGCCTTGAAGCACCACCTCCTGTGGCACCGACCAGTGCTCCCCAGTTCCAGAAGCACCTGCTATGGTCCCTCTGCCAATGGCTCAGCAGCAGCAGGAAGTGCGGGAGGAGGAGGAGCCACAGCAGCAATTGCAGCAGCAGGTTTCTGTGTCCCTGGCCCCAACTGTACAGATGCAACCCCTGGCTCCGGCAACACCTGGGCCCAACTGCCTGTGCCTGGTCCTCTCTGCACCTCAATGGTGAGGGAAATTTTTACTACACTGCCTGGGGACAGCAGTGTGGTAAAGTGCATTTTGTGGGGTGTTGAGGTATGCCGTGGCCCCAGAGGAAGTTATCTTGGCACAGGGGGTCAGCGCACCCACTTGTATAATCACCACTAGCTAGAGTGGTAGGTCAAGGTCACTGAACAGGCCAGTAATGCACCTTCTGGCCCTGCTGGGAAAGAGGGGCAGAACGGTGTCCACATGCGCATGGTGTGAAGCAGGGATGGCCATGGCAGAAATGGGTTCCACTACTACAACCTGCAGTGCTTCCTGATGATGGTGGTGGCAACCCTCTCCAACTGCCTGCCACGCAGGCCAATTTGGGCCTGCTGTGGAGCGAGATGGATGTTGCAAACCACCTGCTGGACAATGTTGAGCAGCAGTTGGATCGCATTGAGGGACACCAACTACAGATCACGGGGATGCTTGAACTGCTGCTCTCCCATCACAAGATCGATTATTAGTTTTTTAGTTTTTCCTTGCACCCACCACCACCACCCTCTGTGTAAAAAATAGATACCGATGTTGCCCCTGATCCGTCCCCCCCCTCTATCTTGAAATTTTGGTCCCTTTCTCATGCACATCTTTTGTTCTGGATGTGGCTACCCTGTTGTTGAGTCCATTTCTGTACTTGATAGTTTCTATCATACCCCATTTCCTTGTGTTTTGTATGTCATGTCCTTTAGTGTATCTTCACCTGGCTTCATTCTGGTGCATATCCTTCAACATTTTAGTTCCCCTCCTTTCTGCAGCCATTTTTTACTTCATTTTGATGTGATGGCTCCCAATACATCCCAGTATACCATGTGCCCCAGCCCTCCTTGCTTCCTTCTGGCATTTGTCTTGCTTACCTTTAGGTCATCTGAAACAGGTCACTATCCATTTTTGTTGTTGCTCATCTCCCCTCCAATTGTGCACCATTATGTGTATAATAATGTTCAGTGTGTGTTCCATTTTTCTTTTTGCATAACCTTGTCTAACTCCCAAAAATGGTGAGAACCATGCCCAAAAACAGCTGAAATAAAATAAAGTAAAAAAGTGTTGTCCTTATCCTCATTATATTCCTACTTAAAATCAGAAAGCCATAACACCACATGAATAAATGCCAGTAAAATATGTTCACTGCTAGTGCAAATGTATTTATGGCAAAACAAGACACACTAATGACCCTTGTGCTTTGGCAGTTTGGCCTTCATTAGTGTGCTCCCTAATGAAGGCCTGATCACCGAAGTGCAGGGGGCATTTGTGTGTGGCTTGTTTTGCCATCAATAAAGTTGCAGAAGCATTGAACATTTTTTCTTGGCATGTATTCGTATAGAGTGGTGGCTTTGTGGGTTTGTCTTGCACTTCTGGAGCTAGTCACTCTGCACCAGCACCAGTCCACAGTGTTAGCGCAGTGTGCTTCTGGTGGTCCTGTTATATTCCTACTTAACAATGTCTGTTTACCATGAAATATCTTTGGTGCCTCAGTAATGTTTCCTTTCTGTCATGGTGATTTGTTTGGTGAAAAGCAGGAGTGAGCAGTGCAATAATCTGCTAAACATCATGTGTGCAGTGGCACTGTCAGGTGCACACAATGTCCAGCCCCCTGAAAACATATATGATAGCTGACTTGTTCCACTGTTGATGGTATATAGAACAAAGCATATATAACATATATTTTATTTGTACCATCATCAACAGTGGACCAACTCATATAATATGTTTTCAGAGGGCTCAGTGGCAGTGTGCACCTGACAGTGCACACATGCTGTTTAGCAGATCGCTGCACTGCTCACCCTCAGCTTTTCAACAAACCATGACAGAAATGAAATATTTTGCTAAGGCACCAAAAATATTTTATGGAAAACAGACATTATTAAGTAGGAATATAACAGGTCTAGTAGCATGCTGCACTAGCACTGGGGCTGGGTGCTGGTGGACATCAACAGTGGAACACGTCAGCTATCAAATATGTTTTCAGGGGGCTGGACAGTGTACGCACCTGAAAGTACACAGCACACATGCTGTTTAGCAGATTATTACACTGCTCATGTCTGCTTTTTGACACACGCACACAGCAAGACAGAAATAAAACATTACTGAGACCACTAAAATAATTTATTTTTGTAAAGAGAGATTATTAAGTTGGAATATAACAAGGAAGGGAAAGGCACCACTTTTTTAGCCTATATTATGTAGAATGTTTTTGGCAAGTGTTCATAAAAATCTTGGGATGCTGTCTTGTGTCCTGAAAATTTCTGACTCCAGATGAAGAGAATGGAGAGCATAAAATGGAAAAAAGTCTCCATTAATTCATGCCATACTCAGCCATGCTTGCAGTGCACCCCAGTCACAGAATTAATGTGTTTCCACAAAATGCTGCTGTCTTATGTGCAGAAAATTCCTGACTCTGAATGAAGATAAATGAGAGTATAAAATGGAAAGAAAAGTCTCCATTAATTCATGCCGCCAGTCATGCATGCACACACTCCAATAAGAACTATGTCCCCTGCTGCTGTTGGAATTTCATGTAATGCTTCTTGACCTGGCTGGGCTGATGCACAGTGTCTTGCCAAATGATGTGCTAGAAGGATAACCCGACCATTGAGTTAACTGTTGATAAATAGGTCTGCCTCCTAAAAAGGCAGACTCAATTGTCCCTGGCCCTGAACAATGGAGTCAATGTAGGCAAGGGAAAAAGAGGCAGGGAAGGGGGGAAGGGTTGGGGAGCTGGGGAGCTGAGCTAAGGACATGCTAGTGAAGGAGAAAGATGGGTAAGGGGACTTCCATAAAAGAGGCGGAGCCTCATGACATCACGCAAGGAGAGGGGAAGTTGATTGGGTGAGGGAAGACAGAAAGGGGTGGGCAAAGGGGGGTTTAAAAAGAGGCAAGCAAGGCAGAGGAAGCTCACAATTTTTCTTATGTAAAATTTCTTTATAGGAAAGCATGTCAGTTGGCAATTACCCTCATATAGCACATCAGTGTAACAGCTGATTTTAATTTCTTTAGCTTTTGAGCCATTGAGAGATCATTTGGTAGCTTGTTGATACAGGCAGGGGAGTTTTGGATACCTACAGTGATTTTGTTGGTGAATCGGTTTGTTTTGCTACAGGAGTAAGTAAAAAAGAGGCATATACAGATAGAAGGAAATATGCTATTGCGGGGCAACAGTGTCGCTGGTCATATCACATGAAAGATAATGATTGAAGGTGCTGTGGATTAAGCAGGTGAGGCAAGGCAGTTTTGAAAAGTATTGGATTGCTGGAAACAGTATTGAGAAGATTGAACAGGCGATGTATGGTTTGCAAGTTACAGTCAGCATGGTGGCTAATTGGTTTTGTCATGCATCCTGTACCGGGTAGAAGATCTGGAGTAAGAAATACCATTGCTGGAGTGAGGCTGGGACTGTGAGCCATGTTTGGTGCTCAAGCTTAGGAACAATGTTGCTAGAGTTTTGGGAATGTAAGCCACACTGGTAGGAATTTAAGGTAGGAGGCTGGTAGCAGCACCACGCTCATAACCACCGGAAGAGTTTGGTACCTTAGAGCAAGAACTAGGATTATTATGACCCATGTGAGGTTCGAGGGGCAGTGGGCCATATAGCGGCCTATGAGATGGAGGTTTGGGGGTTGAATCCTAGTTAGGAGCAGTTTTTAGGGGATACGGTCATGATCTTGGGAGCAGATCAGTGGACCAGATATAGCAGAGAGAAGAGACACTCTGGCTGAACTGAAGCTGGTAATTTACTGTTAGAAGTAAAATGTGGTCCCACATAGAGCAGTAAGTTTCAAGTCCCAAAGGGCAAAATCAGTCTCTGCAACAGAAGTAACAGATGCTGGTCTAGGGGCACTTTGATCACATTGGGATTTCAGAGGACAATGGGTTTTCTTCCCACCCAATGGGTGCAGCAATTCTGGTAGGTTGTCAGCCCTCCGACCCACCAAGGGAGGGCAGGAGGGTCTCAGATGCCTTGTCCCAGTTCTAAATAGACACATGGCTGCCAGGATGGGGGAGTTGTGTCGGCCGTTTGGTGGAAGCCATTTTAGGTAAGACAGGTGACCATGAGGGGCCGCCATCTTAGATAAGGGAGACAGAGCCCCGGGCGGGATTGGAATGGAAAGCATGAAGGGACCGACTGCAAGATAATGTAAAAGCCAATGGCTTTGTGGATGGGTCATTAGACATTATTGTTAAGGGCACAGGGTTCAAGCCTTGTGGAAGAAAAATTTTCTTTTGGTGTTGTAGTTGATCTTGTTAGTGGAGACTATTGTTAAAGTGCCCATATACCCTGAAAATAGATTGTAGGTCCTGCACTGCTAGTTTATAGGAATGAATGGATGTTGTTAATAGAGGCTATTGTTAAAGTGCCCATATATCAGGAAAATAGATCATAGGCCTGCGATGCTAGCTTATAAGGACGAATGGAGCAATTGATGAGGCACCTGAGTAGACAAGTACTTATATGAATTTCAGCCATTCTACGACATGCTCAGAATGCACAGCAAGGCGGGTGGGACCATACATAGTCAAGGGCATGGAAGAATAGAGAAAACAAGCATAATACAAAAAAAAAATAGAGGGGCAGGGGAGGGATTAAAAACAAAACAAAAAAAACCCATAAAACATTAGATGTTAAAGTTAAGGCAACAGGGGGAGAGTGCCTGGGTTGTGGTCATGATCCCCTATCCCGATAGCCATTTTAGAGAAGTGGTCAGCCACATGTCAGCCACCATTTTAAGAAGGCATACGGCTGGGGGGGATTGCAGTGGATGGGGCAGGCCTAGTGCAAAGGAACTATATATAATAATAATAAATAGATACAATAATACTATGCAAAACTGCTATAAAATGGGGAGGGAGCCAACTGGGTACAGTGATATATTGTGTTTCTGGCAGAATTTTGTTACTTGGTATGAGGGGAAGACAGGAAGGTACAGAAGTTTAACGTTTTGTTAAGGTACTTGCTGAGGCACCTGAGTAGGACAGGACCTTTTGCAGCAGGCCGTCCCTGGGGTAGGGAAGGTTAAAAGCACACGACAGGACCTGGGGGCAAAACAAGCAAGGGTTTCCATTGCAAAAAGGGAAATAGGACAGGGGACAGACATTTAGGACAATGAACCATGGGGACTGCAGGGGAGTCTTCTTGTGATACTCCAAAAAAAAAAGTCAAATAAAACAGAAGACAGTTTATTTAAGAGTTTCATTGGGGACAGGGTAAGCACACTTAAAGAACCAGGGAAGGGGTTCTGGGGAACATTTGAAAGAGAAAGTCTGTTATTTGAAAGTTAACAATTTCTGCTTAATTTCAGCTTCAAGTACCAGAGCCAGACAGCATGGCCAAGGAAGGACCACCATTGAAGAGGAAGATTGCAGAGTCTTTATGGACTATGGTGGTGAGGGGCAACCAAGGCACTGGAGGAGCATGGAGGAATGCCAGAAGGGGCTAGAGAGGAAAGTGGGGCTGGGGGAAAAAAAGGGGTGGGGTAGCAGGGGTTGCTTAAGACTTATACAGCCAGAGGGGAAACAGGCCTGGGCCACCACTGACACTGGTTGCAGAACCAGTCACCTGGTCTGCTCCAACACCCCAACCATCCCTTTGACTCCACAGCCCTCCAGAGAGGTGGCAGTGCCTTCCTGCTCCTACAGCAACTGCCAGTCTGCAGGGCACTGGCCATCAATGAACCCACTAGCTCAAAGCATGGGTGGGGCTGTCCCCTCAACACAAGAAGGAAGGGATGCACATCAAAGGGTACTTCTACATGGCGTGGAATGGTTGGTAAGCACCTGGGGGAAGAAGCGGGGGGGTTCAGATTGCAGGGTGTTGGGAAGGAGAGTTAAGCCAGAGAAAAGGATAGAGCCAGGAATGTGTGGGTCCTGGGGGGACTCAGAATCCTCCATATGTTATGATCTTTCCTTTTACAGTTGTACTTGAGCTGAAAATTGAAGGTTACCATGCTTCTCACAGGCTGCTGAACCCAAATACAATCACAGGGTCCGCATAGGAAATGTTTAATTCAGGTTATGCTACTAAAATAAGATAGGGCAGTCATTACAGAGCATCTTTCCCCAGGCAAGTCATTTTGGCAGAAAACACTTATGCTTCAAGGCAAATGGAAAGCAGGGAGATTAGTGGCAAGGTTTGCTCCCATGTCTCACTCACATAGGAATCTGACCCAGTTTAGTGAAAGAGATCGGTATGCGAGTGGGTGGGGTGGGGGGACAGAACAGTGAAGTGCAAAGGTGTCGGTGACCTGCAGGCATTAGTTGAAAGGAAAGGTTGGGTCAATACAACAGAGGCACGGCAGGATAGAAGTGAGGCGGTTTGAAACAGTGGGGGGTTTTGTCAGCCCACAGGTCTGGACAAAACCAGACAGAGCAAGAAAAAATTAAAATATATATATATATATATATATAACTAAATACATAACTAAATAAGCTAATAAATGGTGATGTTAGTGGGGTACCGGTGGCACCACTCAGGAAACAATCAATAATGGACAATAATCCTTTCAATCCGGAAGGTGAAGTAGGCAGGTAAGAATGACAAGCAACGTCCAGGGAGGTGTCAGAAGCTAGGTTCCCGGGACTGGATGTATAGGCGGGCTGAAGCAACAGATTGAAGTGCAAAAACAAAGGGGGGATCATTTATTCACTCATCAGACAGAACTGCCAGGGGGCTGATGGGAAAACCAAAATGAGAGCAGCTATCTCGGGATTTTTTCAGTGGATAAGAACATTGCAAAAACTATCCGTGGCATCTTGTAGATTAGCGGAATGACATTAGTACACTTTCTGCATCCAGGCTAGACCAGTTCAAGTTATCAAGTAACAAATAATGGGGGGGCCACTACGTGATGTGTCGTAGCCACTAAGGCTCACTCAGATGGGACTTGGTGTCTAGTGAAGGCTTTGCTGAAGTTTCATTGCCTCCCACCCATCTGGCAAGAAGGAGAAGGGGGTGAGGATTTGTTTGGGGGGGGTTTGGATGGTCTGTCAAAGGTTCATGGCAGTAGGCATCCAGTATGGACATTGCTAGACTGCCAGAGGTGGATGGCAGATGAAAAAAAAAAGGGGGAAGAATGGGAGGAGGGAACAATAAAGGAATATGTTGACAAGAAGACAACTAAAGGAGAGAAAAGCGGTATCGGTCTACACCGTTACCTACATAAACAGGAGAAGATGGCACCCAGGTTTTCATTGAAGAAAAGGTGATGAAGAGGAAGAAGGGGGAGTGATTGAATAACTTTCCCCTGTGGTGTTTGGCCTTGTGGGCCACCTTTAGACAGCTACCCAGTGTTAGCCGCATGCTCTTACAGTCTAAGGGAAACAGAGTGCTGTGCACTATATGACCCATAAAATAGGCTAGGTGCAAGCTGCAGAAGGTATAAAAGAAGGAAAAGCCCAAACATTTTGGGGGGGGGCATGTCAATCATTTACAGTTGGGTTACACAGCATAGGAAAAGGAAACGGGATTCAGACTGTTAGCAGAGCATAATTACTGTAATAGTCAGTTGACAACGACATTGAGTAAGGGGTGTGGGGAGTAACACAAGGACAGACAGGCCTCCAGGAGTGTGATCATATGGTTCCCATGTTTGGAGTTAAGGAAATCAGTTGGATGTAGGAAATAAGAATGGGGCAGTACCATGAGCATAAATATCATGTATCTGCCCAGGCACAGCAGTGTATGATCAAGGGTAATTCTCTCCCATATGGAGGAGGCAATGACAGAGGTTGCTGAGGAAAGGGGAGAGCAGGAGAGGAAAAATATATATATATAGCCTGGGGGCTGGTAATTAAGAAGAGGTCAGATGAGTGACCTGCAGGGATTCATTACTATGCAAAGCTGATGGGCAGGATCCAAGTTAAGTCTACCAGGAAGGGAGTATTGGGGATGTCTGTGGACATGGGGACAATTGTGCCCTTTCAGGAGGTGAGTTTACAAAAATAAAGGAAAGGAGGAGGAGCAGCGCACCTACTTAGAGAAGCCACCGTCCATCGCAAGCTAGAGGTGGGCTAGTGGAAAAGAAAGGTGTAGGTGTTTAGAGAGGGGAAGACTGCTGAAGATGGACAGCAGGTTTTGCCAGGACTGCCTAAGGTGGACGGCAGAGAAGAAGGGCAAGGAAAACAGGAGGGGGAGGGGAAAGGGGTGGATAATTTGACTCAGAGGCCACAGCAGAACACCGACAGATGAGTGTTGTGGTTTACTCCATGCCCAACAAAAGAGAAGAAAATAGAAAGCGCCCCAGGTGTACATGTGGGGGGTCGAGAAGAGGAAACAAGAATGAAAATGGTTATGAATACGGCAGCCCCCAGCTTTTAAGTTGGGGGATGGGCAAACAATGAAGAAAATGTGGTTTATGGAAATTGTGTATAGAAATGATAATAAGGAACATGAGTGTGTAAAATATGATGATGGAAATGTTGTGGAAGTGAACTTCTGGAAAAAAACAAAAATAAATTAATTGCCAACTGAGTATCCACACAATTAGTAGTCTGTGTTTTCATTGGACAGGGCTCTAGGGATAAATAGGTTTGCCTCCTAAAAAGGCAGACTCAATTTTCCCTGGCCCTGAACAATGGAGTGGATGTAGGCAAGGGAAAAAGAGGCAGGAAGGGGGAGGGGTTGGGGGACTGGGGAGCTGAGCTAAGGACATGCTAATGAAGGAGAGAGATGGGCAAGGGGACTTTCACAAAAGAGGTGGAGCCTCATGACATCACACAAGGAGAGGAGAAGTTGATTGGGTGAGGATAGAGAGAGAGAGAGGGAGTGAGCAAAGAAGAGGTTTAAAAGATGCAAGCAAGGCAGAGGAAGCTCACAATTTTGCTTTCGGTAAAATTCCCACCCACCCATCCAGGAGGAAGAAGAAGGGAAAGATCCATGGTGGAAAAAGAAAGGTGTAGGTGCGCAGGAGAGGGGCAGACTGCTGAACAGGGCCACAAGTAATGGGGGGAAAAGCGGGGATGTTGTCTGGGTCCCCGAGCTCAGGAGGGGCCCACCTGAGGAGCTGGCATTACCCCTAGCATTAGGTGGTTTGGGAAACGGGGCCCATATCAAGTGACTTGTCCGGGGCCCCAAAATTCATAGCTGCAGCCCTGCTGCTGAAGGTGGACAGCAGGTCTGCAAGGACTGCTGGAGGTGGATGGCAGAGAAGAAGAAGGGGCACAGAAAACAGGGAGGAGGGAGAGCAAAGGGGATGGATAATTTGACTCAGAGGGCCACAGAACAACACCAGACAGATGAGTGCTATGGGTTTACATCCATACCCAAAAGAGAGAAGAAAATGAAGACAGTGCCTCTCCAAGTGTACGTCTGGGGTCAAGAAGAGGAAACAAGAATGAAAATGTGTTATGAATATTAGGCAGCCCCCAGCTTTAAGTCGGGGGGAGATGGAAAACATTGAAGAAAATGTGGTTTATGAAATTGTGTATAGTAATGATATGGAACATGAGTTTGTAAAATATGATGATGGAAATGTTGTGAAGTGACCTTTGGAAAGAATATAATAAATTCATTGCCAACTGAGCAACCACACAATTAGTAGTCAGTGTTTTCATTGGACAGGGCTCTAGGGACAATGATGATAATGCTGTTGGTTGCCCAGTGTCTGCTGCACTGACCCCAACAGGATGGATGTCCTCTTGTGTACACTAATCCTACCGTTGGTGTTAATGTACCTGGCACCATGGTTTTCCACAGAACCTGACCTTAATATATAGAGTGTGTGTGTATATATATATATATATATATACACACACACACACAGTAATCATTGCTTTTTTGTATCACAGGTCATATAGTCTAATCGGGGTGCATTTCTGGCTTGATGAGGAATTTTGGTGTTGGAATACTGTCAAGCCAGTGAAGGTAAGTATTTTTTTTGGGGCGGGGGGCATTATTTGAAACAAGTTAGACAAGATTCATCAATGTTTGGTCATCTTTACAGGTCTTCAGGGTATCTTCTGTACTGAAAACAAAATTTAACTCCTGTGATTCGTGAAGAACATGATTTGTCTAGTGATGAGTGACTGGTGTGACATGACTAATGAACTGTACGCAGATACCTATGACTGTACTTCCCTGACCTGTACCACACAAAACTCCCCAATTTGAAAACTCATATTAATGACTACAATGGTCAAGCCGAGATGCTACAAAACAGGCTTATGTGCAACTAACAAAACAACCCCAAAACTTAAAATTTTGTAATTCATGAATCGTAATCTTCAAGATGAAGAATGTGATTTGTCTTAGAATTATGATGAGTGGCTGGTGTGACATGACTAATGATAATAAACTGTATGCAGATACCTATGGCTGTACTTCCCTGACCTGTACCACACAAAACTCCCCAATTTGAAAACTCATATTAATAACTACAATGATCAAGCTAAGATACTACAAACAGGCTTACATGCAACTAACAACCCAAAAACTTAAAGTTTTGTAATTCATGAATCGTGACCGTGAAGATGAAGAACACAATTTGTATCACGAGTGACTCATGATGATCACCCTGACTTAAAACACACATTAGTGAGTACAATGTTCATGCCAAGATATGCACCACACCAGTACTCTGAAGGAAGCCAAACAAACAACTGTGACTGATGTTACAGATGGAGATTGGGCCCTAAAGAGATGCAAATGCACAGACAGATTAAGATTGCACTGTGCACTCGAAAGATGCAGATGCAAAAGCACAACACCTAACCAGTACTCACAAGTCACAAATCCAAATCTGGAAAAGAATACCTTTTGCCGGTTGGGGGGGGCAGTGCACTGCAGTAACAGTCCACTACCAAGATACCACAAAGCATACAAAAAAATCACGCAGGTGCAGTGGATAGCAAGTTCACACTGCTGCAATTACTGTGTGGCACAATAAAATGTGTCTGATTTAATGGAACACATCGCACACACACACTCACACACACACTACAAGTAATGCTCAGCAAACTGAAAACTTCATTAATATAACCCAGTCTTTTAAACAAACTGAAATTATGCACTGCTAAACCCACAACAATCAGCAAAAAATGTCAAAATTAATGAAAATATTACTGTGTACATTAACACAGTTATACAACAAAAATATAACCAAACAGAAAGATGGCCCTTTTCTCCCAGTTAATCTACCTCCACCACAGATATGCACCTCCCCCAAAGCACACTTCAAGTGTCTGTCAATACACAGATTGAATGTTCTAAATTAACATTCAAAATCCACACATAAGCAATGAACACTGGATGATATGAGCATAGGAGGGTTTCCTACAATCAATATACTAAATTTTGAGAAAAAATGGCCCAAAAAGGCTTTTTTAACAGCTTCTAGAGGGTTTGAATCATAGAGCTCTGAGAACAAACTTTCTGCAGCTACCACTACACACACACTACACAGAACTGAGGCTGTGCAGAACAATCTCGAGCCCATGTGACCTGCAATCCCATGAATCATTGCAAAAGTTGTCTTGAAGATCAATAACAAGGTGAAGTAATGCAAAGTACATTGATGTATATGTACTTTGCATTAAAGTTGGTTTACAAGTGGTTGGGGAAGGTGGAGTAATGCAAAGTCATTGCTACCAATGGACTTCGCATTCCTCTTTATGACATGAAGTACTCCGCTTTGCATTGTGGATTACTTTGTGGATTCCACATTACTCAGCAAATTGCTTCATGGGGTGAATTTCGGCCACTTATCCACCTCTAATTGCAGCCCTTTTATTTGGGATGATGTGAGTGCTCTCCTGTAGAGTTCTCCATAGTCCTAAGAATCTGGCGGCAAAGTTTACATCACCACCACTTTTCATTGTTTTTTCGATTTGTTTTTATCTTTTTACCAGAAGATGATTTGGGCAATGATCTTTTTCAGCCATGTTTGACAAAGAGGTTCAACACAAATACAACAACAGCATACAAAACTTGACAATTGTAAAGCTTTTACATTTAGAAGAAATTGCATAGATAAATTAAGAACTTTACTAAAGCTTGATGGAGAAATGTTTATATTAACATGAGAAGATAAATTATTCAAGAAGGAGAGACCAGTCAAGGAAAGGAGCAAAGTCTTGCCTCCTAGTAAAATACACTCTTGAATTAGGAACAAAATTACTAAACAGATTAGGAGGTGCTGCAATTTTGTAATTTTTTTGAGCAATGTCAGGCAAACTGAAATAATCCTATTATTTATTTATTTATTTATTTATTTGAACATTTGGTAACTGGGAAAGGCACACAGATCTGAGGCTTGTTTCAGGGCGTGAGCGGGTTACAAGGGTAACAAGATATTATACACATGTAATACATACTTATATACATATGGATACATACAATAGCCACAATAAGTTTGGCTAGGCAGGGTAACATTTATACAGAATTGATATAGTGGCAATAATTTAAATATAGTATGCTTATAGCACCAATCAAGGAAAACGCTCCTTCCAGTTCACCGCCCCTCATTTCTGGAACTCGCACCCCTCTTCCCTGCTTGACAAACCCTCCCTCTCCTCTTTCAAGGCGGTCTCAAAGTCTACCTCCTGGAACTGAGCCACTGCTGCTGTAACCGCTAGATAAGCTCCCTATCCCTCATGACCTAATGTGGCTATCTACAAATCCTTGGCACCCCATGTACCAACAAACCTCTATTAACTGTTTACTCTTACAAACTGTGTTATGTTTCTCCTCTGAATGACCCACAGACATTTGTTTTTTCCCCTGGCAATGCAATTTTTCTCTGAATGATATTACTTGTTACATGCTCTCTGTCTCTGCCTTACTGTTGTACAATCCTCCTGTACAAATTGTATATATTTTTTTTGAAGCTGTTCACTCTACCTTATGTACAAACTGTATATATATTTTTGAAGCTGTATACTGTACCTTATGTAAAGTTGGTGGTGTATTCACCCCGGGTCGCCCCTGAAAAAGAGACCTTTGGTCTCAGTGAGCTTACCTGGTAAACAAAATCTAAATAAATAAATTATAGGAAATACATTGATAAGTGAGAGATTATCCTAGTAACAGGAGACTGCATACATACATACATAATGTCCTCATAGAGCCCAATGATGATCGAAGGGTACTGAAGTACAAAACAACATATACTGTCTAATGTTGTTTAATACTTTGAGATGAATGTGTCTGGTTGATTTGTAAATAACACTATTCCATAATGTAGTATGGCAAGTAGAACAAGAGTAATTGGACTGCAACCTGAGAAGTGCAGTGCCAAAGTCTAAAAAATAACAGAGAAAACAATCAACAAAGACCGGCACCTGCTGAAGTGGCATTTCCAAATGTAAATGTAGACTGCCAAAGAATTAAACACTGATGACTGAAGCAGCCCTTCTTGGCAAAAACTTCTTCTTTATTCAGTTATACACAAAAAAATGTACTGCAAACTCTGGTGAGCTTCCCGGCTGCTAGCCCTTATTTGTAGAATTAATTCTGTTGTATATATATATATATTTTATGTAATCCTATGTATATGTGCAGGGCAAACGACATGCTAGTGCCATCACAAAGATACATAAAGAAAAGTCTGGATTTTTTAAAGGAGTTTGACCTCTTACCAGCAAGGCTAGCTTTTCTTGCAAGCCCAAGTTCTTGTCAAAAGCTTGTGGATACATGATCAAAGGGTATTCCTCTAACGTTAACTGGCCAAAGAAAACAGAAGTAATAAAATCAGCTTGTATAATCATTCAACTTACAGGATCTTTCTTATAACTAATTAAATTAAGCCAGTTCAAAATTCCAGTATGAGAGAAGCTATTTCCACTGTTGTAAACCCTTATGATCAAAAGGGAAATAGTCTTAGACAAGCGTTGGCAAAAATGGTTCCCACAGTATGCAGAGATTTTTTTTTTGCAAGTGCCAGGAAACATTCTACTAACAGGTCTGTGTGAGATTGCAATGCCAGGTGACAGAAAAGGTTCCCACAGCACACTGACATTTTTTCTATGTGCCAATACTTTGGGAAAGCACCAGAGTGATACCTGGTGGCCTAAAGTGGAAGGGCCAGCCTTTATTCACAGAAGGGCCAGTCCTTATTCACAGACTGGGGGGTGTATTCTATTTAAACTCTCCAGCAGAGACACTCAGTGCCCATTTTCACATTTTGCTTGGATTCCCTCTCCTGACCACAGCAAACACCTGTCAGCACAGACACTGCCTAAAAATCAAAGGCTGCTTCAGAAAGACTGAAATATTTTGCAAACCAACAGTTCACTGGTCTTTGAACTTATCATACCTCAGGTAAACTAGTTAACAGTGTTAGAAACATAGAAACATCAATTTTGATGGCAGATAAGGACCGCTTGGCCCACCCAGTCTGCCCATTTCCCTACCTAATGGATAAGCTGCAGATCCTAGTTAATCAGCAGCCTACTTCTTCCTACCCCCACCCCCTAGAATTGCCTTATGACTGTCCCATGCATGCTTGAACTCCACCACTGTTTTTGACTCCACAACCTCCTCTGGAAGGCTGTTCCATGCATCCACAACCCTCTCTGTGAAAAAATACTTCCTAAAATTACCTCTGAGCCACCCACCCTCTATCTTCAAATTGTGCCCCCTTGTTCTTGCACACCTCTCTTTTTGAAAGATGCTACCCTCTTGGACTTTGTTGATTCCCTTGAGGTACTTGAAAGTTTCTATCATGTCCCCCCTTCCTCCTTTCCTCGAGGCTATACATATTAAGCTCCTTAAGTCTCTCTTCATATGTCTTCTGGTGCAGTCCCTGCACCATTTTAGTTGCCCTCTTCTGGACAGCTTCCATCCTGTCTATGTCTTTGTGGAGATTGGGTCTCCAGAACTGCACACAGTACTTCAGATGGGGTCTCACCAGCTTTCTGTACAGAGGCATACTAACTTCCTGTTTTCTACTGGTGATGCCTCTCCTTATGCATCCCAGTATCCCCCCAGCCCTCCTTGCTTCCCTCTCACATTGCTTGCCCACCATTAGGTCATCTGATATGACTAGCCCCAGGTCCCTTTCCATAAGTGTGCTTTCTTTGTACATCATTCCATTTTATTCCTGTAGACTATAACCCAAATTAATATTCTCCTTTAAGTTGTATCTGTATTTATTTAAGTAGTTTAGTAAAACATGTGTTTTCCTAAAGAAATTCTGTATGCATAAGATTCCTTGTATTGTATGTGGGACAGTAGACAGTTTATTAATAATCTATTAAAACTGATATTGCCAAAGGGACCACTATAAGCAACCAAATTGGAAAGGGGGTCTGGAAAGGACATCTGGAAGTAAAGGGAGAATACCAGAGTCTACAAAGATTTTAAACCAGGCTGTTGCATGTTCTGTAGGGAGAAGGTCAAATAGGGTTTTTATGCTGCTACCCTGAAGAAAGTGCGAGATCTGGGTCTTCCTTCTGTGTGTAATAGCCAAGGAAGAGTTTATATTTGGCCACAAGACTCGAGGCTGGTATTGTGCCCTTATCTAGAGCTAGTGGGATGCCCTGGATCCTTGTGGAAGAGGTGCAGTCATGACATCGATGAACATTCTAAAATCATGAGGAGGGTATCCCTGGCCCCCCCATCATGAATTGTACTAAAGGGTGGCACTGTGAGCTCAGTGGGCCTGACTCCCAGGCCTGAATTCATGACAAAAATATCCAGGTGAAGGACAGCAATCAGCAAGCAGCAGTATAATTCCACAGTTCAAACAGTGCAAAACGCAAGCCCCAAGCTTCAACAAGGGACCAAAAGGGGCAAGCGTTGGTCTTGTGTTTACACTTGGGGCTTGCTTTTTGCACTGTTTGACTGTGGAATTATACTGCAGCTTGTATTTTGCACCTGGATGTTTCCAGAAACTTTTTATGCTTAACTGAATAAAGAAGAAGTTTTTATGCAGAAGTGCTATTCCTGTCCTAAGTCTTTGGGAGTCTATGTTCACATTTGGAAATGCCTCGTTAGCAGGTGTTAGCTCTCTTGATTGTTTTCTATGGATAGTAAAACTTGTTTTGCTATCAAATACCTAGCTTCTTTAGTCGTTATGTGTGTGTGTGTGTGTGTGTGTGTGTGTGTGTGGTGTACTGACCACACAACAATTTTGTAGCGACAACCATCACAGCAACAATATCACCAGGTCACGGTGGATGGTCCTGCTGTACACTGGCACTGTGTCTCCCGTGTTAAGCCCCACCCCAAAACAACTCCAACTTGTGATGAAAATGTTTATGAAACCTTGCAACATTTAGTTACTGTTTGTCCCTTGTATCAGGATTCATGAGACATTTTAAGAGATGTATTAGAATGTTATAACAATACAGATTATAATGTTTTATTTATTCTTCTTCATCCATTTAATATAAAGGACATCAAATTAATAACTGCAATTTTTGCATCACTGATGAAAAGGAAAATGTTGTCACAGAGTTAAAGGAAAGAAAAGAAGTAATGTATATTTAAATACTGAATTTGATGTAGATATTTGTATACATCTTTGTATGTACTGCTTATTGATGTTATTCATTTGTTCAAAATTACATGTACTTTATGCACAAGATTGAATGTCAATGTATACCTGTTTTTTAAACAAATTGTCTCTTTTTAATAACCCTGACATTTTGTCATGTCTTGGTTGACAAATAAAAATTATGATGATGATGACTGGAGGTGCAGGGGCCCACACAAAAAATCCAGTTCCAACAGCACAATGCTGATTGTCAGAATTGGGCCTGTCACTTTAGTGGATGTCAGCAATGGAGTTTGCCCTTTAAGGGCAGACCAACTTGTCCTGGTGCAGCCCCCTTTATTGGAAGATGGTGTGCTCAGAGTGGGAGGGGGGAAGAGAAGGGGTGGGACAGAAAGACAGAGCAATAGGCAGGCAAGGAGGAAGGGGAGGGGCTAAAGGAGGTACATAATGGGCAGCACAGTAGTGGTTCAGCCACTTTTTCTGATTTTTTTTTTATTATTTTCTCTTTATGCTCCCTTCTCACCGCAGTACTTCCTTTCTTTGGGAGACTCCTGTATTGGCCTTGTACATCCTTGCTCCTCATGCCAGGCATCGGCACAGTCCATACCCCCCATGGAGCCTTGGTTGTACCCCCCAGGTGGGTACAGGATGGGAACTTCCATTTTACCACCCCGACGTATCTGTATGTTGTCGGATGGATGCTGTCATCAGGCGCCAGCTGGGGCACTGGGATTGAGGCCTTGGAGCTCCATCTACAGGGAGCACTGCTGGGTTTTTCTGCTTTTTCTGTCCCCTCTCACAGGATGTAGGCATGCTAGGGAGTCAAGGGGCAGCAAATGTCGAGATGTGCGAGCGCTCCAGCTCCTGGTCCACATTCTCCCCTCCCTTCTTTCTGCAGTCCCACTGCACCTCTACCCGTGGTCACCCAGGTGGCAGTAGAGCAGTGGGACCTGCATTCCACCCCACCCTGGAGGTGGAGAGCAGTCTCTTGGTGCTCAATCCTCCTCCCCATGGCTGACCATCCAGCAGCCTGAGTCCATTCCTGAACCTGGGTTGCAGGCACCACAAGTGGTAACCCTACCACTGTGCTGGTGGGCTGGCTCACTTTTACTGAAGTTTTGGTCATACTAAAACTACAGCATGTCAGATTGGCAGCAGAGGTTTGTGCACTAGGATAAAGAAGGTAAGAAATGCACAGCTAGGTGGAAACAGGGCTGATGTTTTAAAAAGCTTTCATTTGAGGCAGATTTTATATTAAGAAAAACTGTGGATGGCTTGATGGGAGAGGATATAAAGCCTGGTGGCAAAGTTTTAAAAAAAATGTGGATGTGTGGTTTTATTTTAAATTATGAGTTCATTGTCAAGTTTACAGTAATAGTGAGGCAGGTTATGGGAACAGAGTTGAGATTTACATGATGGAAGGGGGCAAGCAACATGCAGGGTGTTGGCTGACGGTGGCCTAGTAGAGAGACAGTGAAGAGTGTTGTTTGGGCAGAGCAAGTGGCTGGGAGGAGGTTTAAAGTATAAGGGAAAAGGTCCAGTCATGAGGGGAGCAGGTCTGGTATTGGGTCAGGAGAGAAGGTAGCTAGGGTGCACGGAGCCTGCTTGGAAGAGTTTGTATCCAGTAGGGTGTGTCAAAAAAAATGTGTTGAGATGCCCTGAGGAATGAGAAGCCCTTGATCTGGTGCTGGGTTTGGTTGCCTTTGAGAATGGGGACAGAACGTTCTGGTGTCGAAGGCCCAAAGAGGGCTAGTTTGGGACCTATAGAGACAGCCACTGGGAGGTCAGCACACATTGTTTTTGTTAAGATTGGATGGGGAGAAGCTGGTAGTTGATGGGAGGATCTCGAGCTGGTGCAGTGCTGTGTTGTTTTGATCATGGGACAGAATGATTGGTTTGAAGGCCTGGCAAAATAGGCTAGTGTGGGGCCGACATACATGGCCATGTGGCATGACGTCACATGCCATGGGAGGCCGTGTGACATGCCGGCCCAAGCAGGGGGCGGGCCTAGCAATAGCAACAGAAGTTGGGGGGGAGAGACTATGGCCTGCAAGTTATTGGCTGACCAAAACCAAAGGAGAGAGGCCTGGTCAGATGGGCTGGTGCCACGGAATGTAGGCCGGCAACATGGTGTGATGTCATATGCCCAGAGGACTGCATGGCAAAGATGGCACTCTGACAAGAGCATTTGGGGGAATGAGGGTGGGATATGAAGGGAGAGAAGAAGGGGAAGCTGGGCCCCAGTGGAGGGAACCCGCGGTGGGCAACAGACATTGATGGGCAGAGGGCAGCAAGTGATGAGGCCGAGAGGCCACATGGAGGAGCCCAAGTAATAGGGAAACAGAAGGGGGCCTGGATAGGCCCAAGGTGGTTGGAGAGGGGAGAGATGCCTAGAAGGTTCAGGCAAACCAGCAGG
The DNA here is from genome assembly GCA_016271365.2 of Neoceratodus forsteri. Taxonomy (NCBI): domain Eukaryota; kingdom Metazoa; phylum Chordata; order Ceratodontiformes; family Ceratodontidae; genus Neoceratodus; species Neoceratodus forsteri. The sequence continues at coordinate 955,148,897 of CM057454.1, read as the reverse complement.
TCACGGGCACGGGGGTTCCCAAAAATCCATAATGCCATTAGAGGGGGATTCAGGCAAATTGAACCCAAAACAGGCCCTGGGGAAGGTGCAAAATGGGCTGATAGAGCTGACTACTGTGAGGTGCAGGCAAGGGTTGGGGGGTAGGAAGAGGCTGGTGGTTTTACATGCCCAGGGTGGGCTAAGAGCAATGGAAGAAACTTAGTTATAACAGAAGGATTAATTAAAACTTTTGTCAGTTATCTTCACACCTCTATACAGGAAAATGCAAGGAAATGGCACCAAAAAAGAAGATGCTATCAAAAGAGGATGCCTACAAGGCTATTATGGAGCTTGCAGAGAAAGCCAACAGAATGTGGCAGATGGTGGAAGGGGAGGAACCGGGGAGATCCGGGAAGAAAAGGAAAGTGGGAAAGGGAAAAGAGGTCAGAGGGGAAATGGCCGGCAGGGAGGCTACACAGCCCTATCAGGGTGCAGCCACTGCTGGTTGTACCTCCCAGGGTGGCTAACCCAGTACCTCCGCAGCTCTATGACCCAGTCCCATCAGTACTTCCCCATGACCAGGTAGGGGTTCCCTGGGTGGAACCAAGCCCGGATCCCCCAAACATGATGGTTCCTCCACAGCTGACATTTCAACCAGCCATTCAGCCACAGGGGGGACATACCAGGGTATCATGAAGACAGCAGGCTACAGGAAGACAGCAAGACCATAGGTAATGTACCCAGGTTGGTAGGAGAATGCATCAAAGAATATATAAACCAAACTATTTTGGCACTCAGGACAGGGTGCTTGGGCCAAATGGAGTCAGCACTGGCAGAGATTAGGTCGAAGAAAGAGACAACGAAGGATGAGGAGAAAGGGGAGAGTGTAGGAAAAGGAACAAGGGAGATAGAAATCCAGGAATGAGAATAAAGGAACATGTATCACTGGCCACAAAAGAGAAATTATGGAAGGGGAAGTACATGGATATTTTTGCTTCAGTGAGCTGAGAGGCGATGGCAAAATATGATGAAACAGAGAATATAGGAAAGAGCGATATTCCAGCAGCGGTAGTTTTATTGGGTAAGAAAAAGGAGGACAAATTTACTAAAGAGAAGACCTGGGATGGATGGTTTGTAGGATTTGCCACATATTCAGTGATACTACTGGAGAATAAGCCAGAGTTGGGTATTCCACATCATATACTCCCTGATAATAAGGCAGGCGAAGGCAAAGGGGAGTGAGGTGGATATACTATGATGAATTCTTCATACAAAGGATGGCAACATATGGGGATGTAAGATGGGACATGAAACAATTAGATTTGTGGACTGACTATGTAACTGATCAATCCACACCAAAAGGAGAGATGGGGAAAAGGGACGCGATGCCCCAGAGGTGTTGTTGGGGTTACAGTAGGGCTTTTTGTTCCTGGCCACAATGCCATTTTTGGCATATATGCTTCAAATGTGGGGGGACACACCCAGCAAGCAAATGCAGAACAACAAGGGCACAAGGGGCCCAAGGGCCAGGGGGCAAGGAACAAATCAGCAGTTTTTTCGAGACGGGCAAGTCTATTGTGGGCAGGCGTGGAACATAGGAGGAGAGGCAGAGGGCATACAGGTAGAGGGAGTCAGACTTACTGACCATCAGGGCCAAGAAGATGGCAGGGTGGGGAGTATAAAGAGGGAAAGGAAGAGGGCAGGGATCAATTTCAAGAAGCTAGACGCCCATCAAGACAGATGTGTGGGAGGACTGGTTGAAAGATACCCAAACAAAAGGTGGCAGAGACAATTAAGACAGGTTTTCGGACAGGTTTTTCATTACAGTGTGAAGGCCTGAGGCAAAACAAGAGAAGCAAACAACTTGGGCTCAGTTAAATGAAAGGAGGAAATCTCAAGACAGAAAATAGAGAAGGAAAAGGCAGCTGGTAGAGTAGAAGGGCCATACATTACCCCCGCCATTGCAGAATATAAGAATTTTCTCCATCGGGTTTGATTCCCAAAAACAGCAGGGAGAATACAGGGTGATTCACCACCTGTCATTTCCAGAAGGGGACACAGTGAATGATTTTATAAAGGAAGAACATAGTATAGTGACTTATGCCACATTAGAAGAGGTGGTCCAGATCATCTGAGTGACTTCTGATGCTTGGATGGCCAAAACGGATATAGAGTCAGCTTTCAGATTGCTTCTGGTTAGGAGGGAAAATTGGGACCTATTGGGATTTAAGGTTGGGGGTCAGTACTATTTTGATAAAGCAATGCCCATGGGATGCTCCATAGCATGTGCTACATTTGAAGCATTCGGCACATGCCTACAGTGGATATTTCAGGAAAAAACTGGACACAAGACTGTCATACACTACCTGGATGATTTCCTTTTAATAGGCAGTGGGAGGAGACAGAGACAGAAAGAATGTTGGCCAGTTTCCAAGATTTGTGCAGAGAGTTAGGAATTCCATTGGCACCAGACAAAACAGAAGGCCCCAGTAAGGTTTTAGAATTCCTGGGCATTGAAATAGACACCCAGGGGAGGTCTTTAGGTTGCCAGACAAAAAGGTGATGAAACTGAAGGAACTGATTCAAGTACATACAATTAAGAGAAGAGTGCAACTGAAACAGGTACAATAGGTCTTGGGACATCTAAACTTTGCATGCAGAGAAATTGGGTCATGGAGGGTGTTCACTAGAAGACTAGCAAGGGCCACAGTGGGAATAACTAGACCACACCACTGGGTAGACATGACACTGGGAGTTAAGAAAGACTTCACAGTATGGGAGGAGTTCCTCAGCATCTATAATGGTTGTTCCTTTTGACAAGAGGACTGGGTTTATAACACAGAGCTCGATCTCTACACAGATGCAGCAGGGAGCTTAGGTATGGGGGGCTATTTGAGGGGCAGATTGTTTGAGGAACCATGGCCTACAGACTGGGTGAGGGACAGGATGGAGATCATGCCCATTTGGGCCTGTACCTTGGTGTGGGGAGAGGAGCTGCGGAATCAGAAGGTTACATTTTGGTGTGACAACAAGGCAGTGGTAGATGTTTTAAACAACAGAGGAGCCAGGTCAGAAATGGTCATGCGGGTCTTGAGACAGTTGATGTTAAGGGCCTTGCAACTGAATATGTCATTCAGGGCCACACACATAGAAGAGGTACACAGCATCCTGGCTGACAGCCTTTCCCATCTGCAGCTGGATCATTTCCGGATGCTGGCACCAGCAGCAGTGGAGCAGAAAATGCCCATACCAACAAACATCTGGGATGTTGGCAAGAGGGAGCAGAACTGCTGTTTCATAGCTCATGGGCACCATGGACTCTGAGGGCCTATGAAGGGGCTTGGTGGGTGTTCCAAACATTCAGGGCAACACACCACATGGAGGTAAGTAGGACACTTATGGAGGAACAGTTAGGAAGTTCACAATAGAGCAATGGTAGAGAGGAATGGCCCACACCACATTGAGGGTCTATCTGGCAGGGATTAGTTTAGTTTGCAGCCTGAAAGGATGGAAAGACCCAATGAAGTCAATGTTGATTAGAAGAATGATGCAGGGCTGGGGTAGGTTAAAACAAAGAGCTATGGATAGTAGATGACCAATAAGAGAGCAGTGTCTTGCGAAGCTAAAAGGGGTACTACCGACAATCTGCAGATGGAAAGACGAGGCCCAGCTATTTCACACAATTTATCTGGTAATGTTTGCAGGGGCCATGAGAGTTAGTGAGGCTGTGGGACATAGCAGTAAGGATGAAGAAGGGGGGTTGGAATGGGAAGATATAAGATGGGACATGAAGGAGATATAAATCATGATTAAGAAGTCAAAGACAGATCAAGGGGGACAGGGTTGTACTGTAACCTTGAAAGCTCAGGTAGACAGTGCAGTGTGCTCAGTAAAGGCTTTGTGGGCTAATGCCACAGAGCGTGGGTGTAGGACAGGGAGATTATTTGTGCATGGAGACGGGAAAAAGGTCACAAGTTATCAAGTCATGGCCATGCTCAAGAAAGGCATGCAATTCCTGGGTGAGGATCCAGGCAATTACTCATCTCACTCTTTACGAATAGGGCCTGCTTCACAGTGGGCAGAAGCAGGAGAGACAGTGACTAATATGTTGGAGAAGGGGCGCTGGCAGTCTGCCAGTTACAAGAGATACATTCGAGCACTGCAGTATGGAGACTAACATATCACCAGTGTTTTGTTTTGCAGATACAGAACCACTTTGGGGGAGAATGGGGACTAGAGAGGGGATATGGTAAATGAGCGCAGACTATATGTAAAATATGTATTTTGCTTAAATCCTATAGGAAGAGGGAGGATCACGGAAGTGTGTTGTGCTCAGATTGGCAATTAATTTATTATATATCATAATTCCATTTACAATCTCATCATCATTTGTTATTGTCTCTTTCACCATTGTATTTTATTGCATCCATATACCAATCTCTGATCATCCCTCTTTCTTTCTCTTCTCACTCCCCAGGTGAAAACCCGTGCCTTCTTCTCTTTTCCTGTTTGGTAACCGTGAGAACCGAGACGCTTTTTCTCCTTCAGCTTCTTCTTCTTTTCAACCTATTCCTTTTCTGCCCCCTTCCTCCGTTAGCCAGTCTCCAGTTGGCATTGGATGACTGGCTTTCCCCAATTTAGGATATTGCCCCCCACTTGGGGACCTCCCCTTTTTCCTTCTTTCTTTTCCTTAATATTCTATTTCCTGCCTGTCTCCTCCATGCTTCTTAAAACCCATAATTTCTGTATTAAACATATCTATAGTTAGATCTAACAGGTGCACTGCATCTGACCTGTAGAACTGCTCTACCCACTCTTCAACACCTCACAGTATTATGCGGCCCTCTCATTTTTCTTATCTGTGTTCCTACTCTTCTATTCATTTTCTCCTGGCCCTATCTAAGGCTCTATGACTGTGTTCATGTCTCCATACCCTTTCTGGGATCACTGCTGACCTGGAAAGGCATACCCCAAGCCACCACTGGTGTATTTTCTCTAAGTCCCTTTTATCTGCATGTATGTCCACCCATGGCTTTCCCCCAAAGCTGCTACCAGGACCAGGAATGGGCGGATCAAAGGGCGGCGGACATGTGCCACCGCTTGACACTGTACCCCCAGGCCTGGTGGGTGACTGCTGCTGCTGCCCCTCCAACCGCTGTGCCCCAGGGTCCACTCGTTCCACCGCTGTGGCCGCAACAGTGCCAGACACATGCACAGCCACCGGTGCTGCCCCACCGGTGCTGACAGGCACAGCCTGGGACTGTGCCAACATGCTGGTACACAAGTTGGAACCAGAAAGGCCCAGGGCACGTGCTTGGCCTGCTGTGTGTCCGTCATGGGACACACACATATCACTGCCCATTGCAGTCCTTGCATCATCAATGGTGCGAGTGCGTGCTACAGCCACAGTCACAGCATGCTGGCATGCTTGCATGCCGGACTGCTGAGACACAGGCTGTGCACCCCCCCACCAATCACCGACACCAGTAGCAGCCCAGCATGCATGCTGCTGCAGTGCATGCTGGCTGGTGACAGAGGTGGATGGACCCTCCTCCATGTCCAGCAGGTCATCATCACTGCCTGACCCACCACCACCGTCTCCTGAAGACGAACAGGATCTGTAACAGAAAGAGAGTACATGTGAGTGCATGTGAACAACCTCCCCCAACACCACCACCATGTCATACCGTGCAGTGATGGGCTTCCACCTGTCTGGAATCCACCTCTGGCACGCCTCAATAGCGCCTGCTGCATTGATGCAGCCAGTCTCTCCTCAGCCGGGTCAGCTCCAACACCGCTGGCTGGCCCCGCCAGTGCCAGCACGTGCCGCCCTGAAGGCTGCCACCTTCTCCTTCAACCTCCTGTGGTCTGTCCCCATCTTCTTCTTGCATTCCTGCACGGGCTGGTGTCTTCCGTGCAGGTTCCATGTTTCGAGCTACCCCTCCCATGCAGCCGCATGGGACTGAGGGGTGCCCGCCACGTCCACTCAGTAGTGGCTCCTCCAGGTAGGCCTGGAAGAGGACCTCTGTCTCTGCTGGGTAAAGTTGGGCCTCCTCTTACGCCCACCATCGTCACCCTCACCTTGTCTCTGCTCGGTCATGGCGATCTGTATGGGGGGAAGTGGACACCTGTCACTGTGCAGTCTACAGCATTTTCCCATGACCATTGTCCAGAACATCACACAGCATGCAACTCACCTCTCACCTGCAGTACCCGAATCTGGCCAGCGCAGCCCAATGTCGCACATTTATAGCGCAATGCCTGAAAATTAGGAGTGGAGCAACTATAATGAGATGCAAATCGCGCCACTGCACCTTTGAATGGCTGATCAGATGATTTGCATGTGTCGGCTGAATATCGCGCAATTGCGCTTTGTGCAATACAGTTGAGTCGGCTGAGCCAATGGCGCAGATCTGTGACTGTGTGGTACATTGCATTGCGCATGCCCAGATAGCTTACGCAGGCATCTGCCACGCTGCTGACATGCTGTGCGTGATCGGCAATTCAGGCCATGGCCACCATTGTGCCAGTGGCGCTACAGCACTGGGCACTATATGGCGCTGTGGCACTACTGCGCAATAGTCCACTGTGGCACTGGTGCGCCGAGGTGGTCGGTCGCGCGGGATGCGTATACATCCAGATGGCACTGCGGCGTGGCCTTGCGTCATTGCCCATGACCTGGTGTCCGACCTTTGCCCCCTGGTGCTGTTCGGCTGCCATGTGTACGGCCCTATTGCGCTGTCTGGTGACAGCGCTATGTGAACTGATGGCGCTGTTCGAACAGCGCGATTGGAACCTATGGTGGTCTATTGTGCAACATCTCCACGTGGGGTTACAGCGCAGTGGGGCACCATATTGCCTGCTGTAAAGTTGGTAGCATGGCACGCAGGAGGGCAGTGCAATGGAGCCCCGTGGAAGTGGCCAACTTGGTGGCCCTGGTGGAGCCCCACTATGGGGCACTGTATGGTGAGGTGCCCCTCACCATAGCTAGGACCCAGGTCTGGCAGCAAGTGGTCAGTGACCTGGTGCCAGTCACTGGGCGGTGTCGGTCAGCTGAGCAGTGCTGGCACCGGTACAGTGACCTCCGCAGGAGGGATCCTGAACTTTATGGGTGGCTACGGTCACGTGCCAGGAGGGGCGTGGTGCCTAGGCCAGGTGGGTGTACCGTCTATGCACCTGTATTCTCTGTAGGGTGTGACTGTGTTTTGGTGGATGTGCATAGGTGATGGCTCTGACATGGTTGGCTGTGTCAGTGTGTGCAGGTGTGAGATGCATGGGGCTGGCTGTGTGGGGCACTCTCACTGGGGCAGGGGCAGTCTGCTTTGGAGTCACACTGATGTTTTTCTCAACATTTGTCTCCCACAGGGCCGGGTGGAGAGGATGCAGGCACAGGGTGAGGAGGCCGTGCCAGGGCCCCGGTGCCGGTCGGTGGTGCTGTGGTGGTGCGCCCAGCAGCAGCAGCAGCAGCAGCAGCCACAGCTGCTTGAGGACTGTGAGTATCATTACTTCATGGATGCTATTGCATGCTGGGGGCATGACCACCAGCCATGCATAACACAACCATGCACAACACAGGTGACATTCATCACTGTCCAGTGTCACAGCACGCCTGTGTATGCCACTGGTGGTCCATGCATGCACTGGGCACATGGCTGTGGGACTGGCATCGCACCACGCTGCCACGCGTCACTTGACAGCCTTGTTTGTGCTGTGATGTACATGGCCAGTGTGTGTGTGCAGTAGTGCACATAGCTGGTGCTGCCTGGTTGGGCGTGTCATGTGCATGGTCACTGTGGGTGGTGCATACTATCACAGGTGCGGGGCACTAGGCTTTATGCCTTGCAGGATGGGTGGTGTTCAGGGTTTGGACAGTCACAGCCATTGACTGTGTTCCTTTTCCTAGGTCTCAGCATCCTAAGAAGGATGGAGAGTGCCCTTCAGACTTACACATGTGTCAATTTGCAACTCATGGATCCTGACTGACATTTACCGCCATGGGATCCGGAGATGGCGGAGGGACAGTGAATGGCAGGCAGCGGCGAGACCAGCCTGCCAGGCCATGATTGTGCTTCCTTTCCACTTCAACAATTCCTCCCACCCTGCCTTCCTCTCTCCCAGTTGATCACCCCTACCCTTACCCACCCCTACCTTGTACCCCCTTGTGTTGTACATGACTGTATATAGTTGTTCTTGTTCTTGTTTTTGTATTTTATTGTTTCTCGAATATATATATTTTGTTATGAATACTGTGGTGGTCTCTGATTTGCAGCTGGCTATGGTTGCTCAGTTGCAGTGGTGTGCATGCCATCTGGGGTGGTATGGTCCTGGGTGTGTGTGTGTGTGTGTGTGTGTGTGTGTGCATGGGGAGGTGTCTCCAGTGTGGCAGTGTCTTTCTATTGGTCTTGCCATCTGCTGCCGCCCACTGCTGGGTACACAGAGTGGGTCTGGCTTGTATGCTTCTCTGCTACACGGGGTTGACGTGTGCCGGGCGGGATGCATGGTGTTTCCTGCAGTGCCAGTCACTGCACATGGCTGTGTCTTGGGGTCATGGTGCAGGTGTGCTGTGCATATGGGGGGCTGATGTGCACTGTGGTTGTCATCCCTGTGTGTGGCAGTCTTAGCCTGCCAGTGTTGTGCTGGTGCGCCATGGCCCTGCTGTGCTTTGTTGGCTTGTCCCCAGGGGTCAGTAGATCATCCGTCCCACCCCCAGTGATGCTCTGCTTGGGGTGTGCAGGTGTCTTGTTGGTTCTGCAGTGTGTTCCTGTGCCCATGTGTGGCATGGCTGCGGTGGGCCCCAGCCTGCCTCCCTGGATGTGCAGTTCCATTGCTCTGCGGGGGGGACTCTGCTTGCGCTATGGCACCTCTGGACTGCTGAGCTGGGCTGCCCTGGTTGTGCTATAGCGCAGCCTTTCTGCTCAGTTTCCCCTTCCTGGTTGCGCTATGGTGCATTTTGTGCGATATTCAGATGTTGGCTGCTTGCGCAATTTGTTCTGCTCCATGTTTGAATATCGCGTCTGTTGCGTATATGCGCAATCGATTTGTGCTTGCTGCTGCTGTTGCGCACATTTTGGGCTCAGTTTGAATATCTGGGCCTAAGTTTTTTTCTGATTCTACTTTGTATGAAGGCATTCTTTTTCATTTGAACAAAAAAAAGCATAAGATAAAGCATGCCTTCATGTGAAAAATGAATGGGGGGAAATACTAAGTCCAAATTCTTTTTTCACATAAAGGCATCCTTTTTTGTATGCTTTTTTTCATTCAAATAAAAAAGAATGCCCTCATACAAAAAAAAAAAGATTTAGGACTTCATTTTTCCCCATTCATTTTTGTAAGAAGTAATCCTTTTTTGTATGCCTTTTTTGTTCGTACAAAAAAGGAAGCTTTCACGAAAAAAGAAAGCATTTGAACTTAGTTTTTTCCATTCTATTTTTGTATGAATGCATCCTCTTTCATAGGTTCATAGGTAAATACAAGTCAAGTAGGCAATTATGCCTTTTACTAGCTCATCACCATTCTTCACTGGTGGAAAAGGAATTTTTTGTTATTCATATATATATATATCTAGACTGTTTTTGAAGTGTCCATTGTTTCGCAATCAATGATACTTTTCGGTAGACTATCCTATGTCTTTATTACCCTTTGTGTGAACCAGTGATTTCTTTTATTAGTTTTGTTTAAACTACCTATTCATTTTTATCATGTGATCTGGTGTTAGCATTAGATGAATTGCTTAGCAGTCCAGTAGTTTCGAATGCTGATTCTTCATTTATAGCTTTATAAACTGTACATAAATCAACCCTCATTCTTCTGTACAGCATTGAGTAAAGACCTAATTTATTTAACCTGGTATCATAGTCAAAATTTTGCATTGTTTTAATTTCTTTTGTGGCTTTATGCTGAATTTTTTCAATTAGTTTATTGCCTCTATGAGTTGTTGTGCACATACTGCAGAACAATATTCCAGATGTGGTCTGACAAAGCCTGAAAAAAGAGGGGTAATAACTTGTTCATGTCTGCTCCTGATATTTTTTAAATACATTACAGTATTTGGTTTCCTTTTTAGCGATGTTAGCTGTGTATGTGTCTGTGTCAAAAGCAAGGTTTTTGGAAAATGTTACCCCCAAGTCTTTCTCTTTTTCAGTAATTTGTAAGTTAATATTGTTCAATTTACAAGAGTAACATGGATTGTTTTTTTTCCCAGATGCATCACCTTGCACTTGTGTACATTAAATGATAATTCATTTTCTATTGACCAGTTCTCAAGATGTGTAACATTTTTTTGTATTTGAACTGCAGAATCTATGTTAGTAACAATGCCTCCCAGTTTGCAATCATTGGTGTATTTAGCCATCCAGCAATGATTGTTCAAGGGGAGCATTGTGGAGATCAGTTTATTGAAAAGAACTGGTTCCAAAATGGAGCCCTGAGGGACGCCGCTAGTAACAGAGCCCCATGGTGATAAATAACCTTTTAATGATACACGTTGTATGTGGTCGGAGAGACATGATTTGATCCAGCTTATAATTTGAGGATGTATTTCTATTGTTTCTAATAGACTGATGAGGATTTCATGGGACACTGAGTCAAAGGCTTTCGAGAAATCCAAGAATATAACTTCAATAGATAGGCCCTTGTCTAAAGCATCACTTACTGGTTCAAAAAGTTTAGAAGATTTGTTTGGCATGACCTTCCCTTGACAAAACCATGCAGAGTTATATCTATAAAATCAATGGGCCAGATTCAGAAAAGCCAAAGCAGGGTGCAAGGCAACTTGTGTCTGAGAAAAATTGTGCAAGTCGCACTTGCATCCTGGGTTGCGGCCCCACGGGATTCACATAGGCAGCCTGCAACATGCTGCAGGCTGCCTGCACCCAACTGTACCGATGCACCTGAAACCCCCTTGTGACATGGTATAAGGGGGTTTCTGGCAGCATTTGCACTCTATTCAGGTTGGGTGGCCACTACGTCCACAAATGGGATTCAGAGACAACCACCAGTGAACACCTGTCAAAGACCAGTTACACCAATAAAAAGGTGGTCTAACTGGTCTTTGCTGTTCACTGGAGGTTGCCACTGTGTCCCAGCCCCACAACCCCTGTGGGTTACAGACCCCATTGGCTCTGGGTCCCAGGCATGGCATGAACAGTGCCAGGCTGGGTGTGCAACACACCCCTATGCCCAGACCCCCACACACACACATGTCAAGGCCCCCACGCATGCCCTGGGGCACAATTCTCCCCTGCTGTGCCCATAACCCCCTAGTAGTCTAGTGGCCCCCCACTCCCCCACCCCACAGTGTGAGCCCCCACACACACCCCAATACACCAACAGTGACTGGCACAGCCCTCCCTCACCACCAGGGCCAGTAGCCAACTCACCCACTGTGTGTGCATATGTGTGTGTGTGTGTGTGTGTGTGTGTGTGTGTGTGTGTGTGGGGGACCACTGGGACACAGGGGCAGGTAAGGGTCCTTGATCTGAAGGGGTCCATGGCAAGGGGCTTGGGACTGAAGCCCACACTGTATGAGGCCTCAGAATGGGCATAGTGGTGCCATGGCAGCCCTCAACTGGTGCAACTGCCACCTACCCTGTCCTGTGACCTATGGCAATCACAGGTGCTGCACCCTACCTTGCACAGCTAGCACATGTCACAGGACGCAGACCGTTGCACCCACTCTGATCCTGAATTGGGTGCATGGGCCAGGTCGCAAGGATGGTCACCGCAAGCTACCATTGCTGCAGATTGCGGCAGACCTTTCTGAATCCAGCCCAATGTTTTTAAGATGTTCTACTATTTTGTCTTTTAATAATCTCTCCATAAGTTTGCAAAATTCAGCTGTGACTTATTGGCCAATAATTTAGAACTGAATTTGTGCTACCTTTTTTGTTTAAGGGGAATCGCTGTAGCTTGCCACCATATAGGTATGGTTGCCCCTTTACTGAGAGAAGCATTGAATAAGATGTCCAAAGGGCCCACTGTATGACAAGCAGAAGTCTTTACAAAAATTGGATGGATTCCATCAAGACCCGCAGATCCATTTGGTTTTAGTGTTTTAATGGCATCCATAACCTCATCTTCACTAAGGGGCTTTATAGTATTATTTAGCTCAGTATTAGATGCTTGAAATTGAGCCTTGGAGCTAAATATGCTAATGAAATATCTGTTAAATTATGTGGCCATACAGTATATGTATACATACAGTATATATTTATATGTCATCTATATATATATACAGTATATCTATATATATATATATATATATATATATATACACAGTATATATATATATATATATATATATATATATATATATATATATTATATATTTCATGATATGTCAGTATCACCTCTGACAATATACAGAATGAAATACCAAGTAACTCAGGTGTATCTGGGTCTGAATCTGACATAATAAACAAAGAGCCAGTGTCCACATCTAATTTACTGCAATTGCAAACATACACAAAAAATTTCTCTAGCCAGAGACCTAACAAAAAAGAGGCAGAGGCAAAAAGAGGCAGAGAAATGGAAGTTAACATAAACAATGGTGAGGACTGGTTTCTAGTACAAAGTGCTAAAGCTCCCAAAAAAGGATGCGAGGCTGGCACTTTCATGTTACCCCTAAATAATTGCTTTGATATGTTTAATACTGTAGCTGTAATAGTGATACAGATGTTAATGTCACTACTAATGATATACAACCCATACTGCCAGAAATACCATCAACAGCTCCAAATGAGGGTCTGAGTAAAAATGTAGATAGTGCTATTGTACCCTTAAATCCTTTGGTAATTTGTCATAATATTTTAACATCTGCAGTCACAGATCAAGCTGTAAGTGACTGCTGATCGAGGGTTATTGCATTTTCCTCACGTTTGCAGCCAGAAATAATACTAAACACTCAAAATAAGGGGCCACCAACAATCCATGATAATAACATCACATCCTTAAATGCTACAGATATCAATACTCTAACTTTTGCTTCCAATGACCTTATGGTATGCTCTCATCAGCTTCCAGGAACAGACATAACTCCATCAGAAGAAGTTAACTTGATGAATTTTCAAACTGAACATCGTCGTAAATCAATATACATCTTGGGTGACTCTATAGTGAAACATTTAGATAGGCAAGTATGCAATGATGACAAGGAGTTTCATACACTAGCCTCCTTTGGGGGTGCAAAAATCTCAGACATAATGTACATGCCAGACAATATCTTAATTAATCCAGCTGATTCTCTAGTTATTATTCATGCCAGAGCAAATGACATCCTAAGACATCCTTTAACTAAAATAAAACAGAATTTTATAGCCATGGTAAATAAACTTATTTACACTGATTATAAGTTTGCTTTTTCTGAGATTTTTCCAATACCTAAAGCTTCTTACTATACAGAACTTAAAATTAAACAATTGAACAACTGGTTGTGAAACTGGTGCCTAAAACAGCACATTGACTGCATAACACATTGGGAAGAGGTCCATGGTAGCTACAAACTCTTCTCATTGGATGGTCTTCACCTTAACAGGCAAAGAAATGTCTTTTTGGGAAAAAAACATTGTTGCATATGTTCATAACAATTTAAACTAAGCAACACGGGAGAAGAGATACCTCCAATCCTGAAACCTATGAACACTAATGATAATGAAAGCAATGCCATATTCACAAAACTCCCCAAAATAGTATTTTCCTGGTTAAAATGCAACATGTAGATACCTTAACTTAACTTAAAAATATAACACAAAAATGGGTATAGTATACAAATGCAGCAATTCCAGTGATTTGTAGTTCCTGGGTACACCACAAAGAATTACAAATCCTCTTCCTAGTTCCTTGATGAAATGTAAGGCTCCAAAGACTCGCAGTAGCAAGCAGTACCTCTGCAATCTGTATTTTTCTTCAATTTAACACAGAATGTCAAGTTCCATAAAGCACATGTACACTGATTTTAAGGCAAACTACAGAACTAATGGCTAGTAGAAATTGTAGCATTTTTGTATGCTTTTTTCATTCCTACAAAACAAGAATGCCTTCATATGAAAAAATAAGTTTGGATTAGTTATGTTTCCTATTCATTTTTCATATGAATGCATCCTTTTTTGCATGGTGTTTTTCATTCATACAAAAAAATAATGCCGTCATACAGAAAAAAAAATGCTTGACTTACTTTTTTCCCCACATTTGAATTTCTACAAGGCATAACTCCCTCAATATTTGGAATTGAGGGACAGTCTGCATATCAAAGCAAATGTCTTAATGAGTACTGTAAGAATAACATGTATCCCCTCAAACATTTACGGGCAATACAAAAAACATGAAAATTCCCATAGGATAACATTGGAACTTCAATAAGCCATTACTCCCACAATGTTTGGACTTAAGAAAAATCTATATATCAAAACAAAGGTCTTAATGAGCAGTACAAGATTGGCACATATCACCCACCCCAAACATTTAGGGACAATACAAAAAAATAACAAATGATCATATCACTTGAAAAAAAAGGAAAAGTAGTCCATGTCATTGTGCTGGAATGGAGCTATTTAACTGCAAGTCCTTTGAAGCATTAGTGTCTATTTATTTTAGTAAGGTGATGTCTGTCAGTCTGTCTGTCTGTCTTGTCTCTTCCCTGGCCCCCCCCAACTCTCCACATGCACACATGATGATGATGATTATTTATTCTTTTTTTGTAGGGTATCTTCAGGATGCAGCTAAACAGTGGCTTCTTTTAGTGGTGAGAGAGCGATGTTCCTCTGCATGCCCTGAGAGAGACACACAGAGAGACAGCAAATTGTGTTTATTTTTTTATGTTGTTTATTTCTTGCTCTAGTTTTGCTGTCTGCAAGTATAATTTTTCTATGTGACTCAAGAGTGCCACCGATTTTATGTAGTGCAAGTCTGATGGTTTGGGCATCATGCTTCTGAAGGAGCCATTTCCCTATCTCTGTGGATCCATAGCACTGCAATGCCAGTTGTGCTGAGTCTGACCTGCGGTTTCCTCATTTGGGGAGGTCTTTTAAAAAAATAAATTATGCCTAACCACAGACAAAGTACATTAAAAAAAATAAATGCTCTGTGGTCAACTTGATGGAAGCTATTTCTAGGCAGCATACGTGATGACTCCTGGCTTATCTTTTTAAACAGCATTTCATCAGCAGGTTTTCTGAATTGTGGAGCCAACAGACGTCAGACATTTGCTTAAAAAGTTGTTTTAGTTTACTTTAGTGGGTAGTGAAGTTGGGTACTGTTCTCTGTTTCAGAACATTGGGGGGGCCAAAGAGGGAGCTCAGCTTGGCCTCTGCTGGACAGAGGTTGTGTTGGCACTGTAATTTCTGTTGTTCTCTGTCCTGACAGGCTGAAGAGGTGCCGACTGGCACAATATACCCTGATAAGGACATGTCCACTGGCACCTCTTGGCCAATCAGGACACAGAAAACTCCCAACCTATTTTATAAAGGATTTTAATGCATGTCCAAGGGGTGTAGTAGTGCTTGAGGCTGAAGGCCAAGTGTCTTTACTCCCCTTGGAAATGCATAAAGCTCCCATGATGCACACCCTGGAGGTGCTTATTACACTCATAAAATGGCTCTATGTAGGTTTTCTGGGAGGCCAATGTGATTTGTCACCTGACCGTGTGGTTATAGAGATTTAATGCAAGGTCAGGTGATGTCTCTCATCAATAACATTTCTAGATTTTTTTCTTGCCATTATGTAAGTATATTTAAAGGAACCACAATATCTGGTTTACTTTTGTTACATTATCAATGTGAGGAATAATCCTCAGGAAGGAGTTCAAAAGCACTCCTAAGTACATAAAATGCTGCTCTGTCGATAAGTTACATCCAGAACTATCATGGATGAAAGGGTTTTTCTCAGCTCAGGCCAGAATCTGTTTTGTATCATATAGCATTACTTTAGTTTTAGACTCATTTACCTAATTTAGTTGAATGTATTTTTGACCAACCACAAGATTAATTTATCATAGCTTATTTGCAAAACTGATTGAATCTGTATTGCTGTGGGGCCCATGATTAGAATTGCCATATCATCCACATACAGAACAACTTTTGTATTAGTAATTTCTGCAGGTGAATTGTTTTCAACAATAGAAAATAACAATGAGCGCAAAATTAATTCTTGAGAAACCTCTAAACAAACATTTTGATGGCCACATAAAGTATTTCCAGTTCTTACTACAGTATATGTATTTTATCTGAAAGGTAGCTTCTGGACTACAAAATAGCCACTGCACCAATTTGGTTTTATGTGATCATAGAGACCCCTAAAGAGCACCAATCATATAGAGCAAGACAAAAAACACCCAGCACAGGCAGGAAGATGGACCCCAGGATAACTGTCATAAATGGTGATGGTCAGTTACTGCAGGCAACAAAAAAATCTGTATCTATTTTTATGCAAGGGACTACAACTCCGCACTCAGCATAATAAATATAATCAACTCTGTGAGGGTGCAGATTTAGAAGATAATGCAAAAGAGTAAAAAAAAAGCATTTTTTATTTGTCTGGCACTGGACCCGAACCTGGGTCACAGGCTCCTGGAGTGGTAGTATAAACCACTACACTACACAGCCAGCTTGGTGGGGCTAGGACAAGCATCATCCCATATCCTGGATTAGTGAGTATAGCTCCCTGCTACACTTGCTGTGCAGGATATAACGATATTTTTCACCAGTCGCTGTCCTTAGAAGTGCTATTATTGAGTCGCCCAATAATAGTCACTCATATAGGATGCTGCCCATCAATTCCCATGACTTTCAGTGTACAGTACTAATAAGTAACAGTATCTACTAAACTGAAGGCCTTGGTAAAGTTGACAAAAATAGCCCCATTTCAAAGTCCTCACTGAGATGCATCAGGACAGTACTTATCAACTCCTATAGTAGACAGTATTCTTTATTCAGTCCTAAATAATGTATACCCTATTATTGCTGATATTTGGGAACTTAAAATTATTACTGAACAGCCTAACTGGCTATGTCACCTACAAACAAAAAATTAAGCCCTTTTGACTCTACAAACAAAAAATTAAGCCCTTTTGACCCTGGTTCACACCCTGAGTCCAGAATGACAGAAACAGAGCCTGATTGGGAGGGAAATAAAGCATTTGAGAGGAGACTTTCCTTTAAGGGATGGGTGGTGGACTGCACAGGTGTTGAAGTAAAGTTTTGCTACCACAAACTAACAGAGCTAGTGACGGGAAGAGCCACACATTTCAGTGACATTCCACTGGGCCAACTTGCGTACTTGTTGTAATTTTACTTCCTCCAATTAAAGTCAGAAGATCTAGTACAAAGAAAATATTGCAAGCCCAATAAAACATCTGTTGTACTAGCATTTGATTAGTGGGCTAATGCCATTTCCCAACACTGCTTTATCACCCAGAGAGCAGCTCCTGGTGGTGGCATGGCAGTGTTATTTTGAATGGTGTGGGTGGCACATCCCACCATCCAGCACTCCCTAGGACACCAACATATGTTTGCTTTCATTGCAGTAGGAGATGGTGGGACCAGAGCAGGGAAAATGGCCTCTGGTAAGGCATACTGTAGAATGGCCCCTGCCCATATAGCACCATTCCCTTTATTACAGCACTGCAACCCCCACCATGCTATGGTGTTTTCTTCCTAGATAGCAGCAGGAAAATCCCCCCGTGACTGGTTACTCCAAAACTGGGAAAGAAATCAGGATCATGGGACCCTGGAAATTGTGAGTGGCAAGTGGGTCCTGTGCTAGTGGGACTTATTGTGCCAAAAAGTATGGGATGCAAGGGAAGGAGCGAGAGGTCCAGCCAAAAAATAAAAATAAACTATATCACTTGATTGTCAAGTAATGTGTGGTATCAGTTGATTAAATCAGATCATGAGCAAACCTGCTACAACATCTTTCGGGGGGTGGTTGCTTGGCAGCATGTGATCACTGCTGTTTGATGCACTGCCATAATGCCTCTGCTGGAGGCCGCCATCAGAGCTTTTACCACTTAATTGAAGGATCTGAAAACTAAATGCTCTTTTCTGCTCCATCAAGCCTCTGTCATTTCTATCCTGTGTTCAGGGCACATGCCCAGGTTGATAGTGTGCTGGAGCAGTCTCTGACACAAGGGTCCATGAAGCTGGCCTGCATTTCTGTTTTTTTCCTGTTTTTTGTTGTTGTTAAGATTCTCTGTTTCTTTTTTTTTTTGGCCTCTAATTTGGTGCTGGTTGCTGCCCACTTTCTCAGGCCACTGTTGCCACTATGTTTTGTTACTGGCCTCTATATGCTATACAGCATTTAGATCCAGATCTCCTGATACCTGATTATTTCCTGGAATTTACTGACTCCAGTAGGATATAGGCTGTGGGCTGGGGATCACCTAAGGTGGTACTTATGCCATGAAAGCATGAGTAGGAAGATTCAGGGCAGTGGCAGTCATGGGAGTTGGGGGTCTAGTATAAGACAAATAGCAGCTTTCCCCCAAGTAGGTACTCCCTTACTCCCTCCCTCCCCCCATGACAAAGCAAGTCTCTGCCACTCTTGGGCTGATCTGTAGTAGAGAAACTGACTTGTATGATAACTCAGTTCCTTACACTCTAAAGGGGACATTGTAGAGCAAGCAGCTCTAACACACCCTCTCCAGGGCTTGCACATGCTGCAGCATGCTCACACAGATGTCAGCCTGAAGTGTAGGAGTCAGGATAAAATTCAGTCCTAGGTCTCTTGGGCAGCACACTATCATGCAACACCATCCTGCCAACCTTGACCTCTACTTTTAAAACTTTTATTTTATTGCATATAATTACAAAAATAATTTCTCTCTAAAAGGTGAAAAAATAATGTGTAGTCATGATTAGGGTTTTGTTGTATGATAATTCCAAGCTTTTGGGCATCCAGCGATAATAGTGACTGATAATGAACAACTACAAAAATAACGACTCATTTTCAGTGCCATCAGTTTGGGTTACCCTACAAACTAGCAACTGTATGGGAAAGTGATCATGGGAAAGGGTGACCAGAAAGGGGGAATAGCAAGGGGAAGGGGAGGGACAGGGAAGGAGTTTTAGGGGACTGGTGTACCTGCTGCCACTGAGCTAGCTGTGTGGCATGGTGGTGTGGGTGGCCAGCTCTGGTACTGGGTTTGGGGCTGGGACTGGGAGTGAGTAAATGTTGCTGCTGGCTGCGGCTGTGGGACTTAATTTTTTTTGCGAAATCTGGATTTTGCTCCCTTCCCGACATGCACCCCTCTGGAGTTGAGAATCTTAATTGAGGTGGTGGGGCACAGCTCCCCCTCCCTGCTGAGAAACACATTTTAATATTCCGGATGTTGGGTCATCTTGAAGTGTATATTGCCAGTTTGCTTTTTGGTGATATACACTCACCACAATGGCTATCACTGTTTTGTTATCGCTATTATGACATGGAACCAAGCTTTTGTATCACATGTTGTTTTGTCTGCTGTGTAAAATGTTTTGAACTTCAATAAAAATATACAAAAAAATGCTCTTCTATGGTCTACAGTAGATAACTTGAAATAATACTATTTAAACTGTGTTATCCTTTAAGAAAAATAAGCTAGTATGAAGTGGAAAGCAAAAACAGCTAAACCAGGAAATTGCAGACAGGCAGGAAGTTTCTCTTTCTGCTCTACTGTTAGGAGAATTAGATTTTATGAACCACGTGGCTGTACTGTTCATCAAAACAGGATTCTCAAACAGTGCTCTCTATAACTACATTTAAAATGCACTTTTGTGTATACATTAATGTACTTTGTTTCACGTTTTAATATTCTAGTGCATTTTCTACTACTTTAAGTTACCCTTTCTCATATATACTGTGCCAGCTTTACGGTACCACTATCCACCTTGCCTCACTCTTTTATATTGCTTCTCTCTCTCCAGCCATCTCTGCTCCAACCAATTTTTAAAAGATTTGTTTTTCCAATTAAACAGGAAACAAGAAACAAGATGCAGTCGTATTTCAATTTTTGTCTTCAGAAATCATCAGGACAGGTGATCCTAGGATGTGCTAAGATAAATTGCTTGGGTATTATTTAATTAATCCTGGGATCATCTTGAAGTCATCAGGTTATTTGGTCCAACATTTCCTGATGACCTCATATCCTGATGCTGTTTGATAACACTGGAGTGACTTTTGAAGTAATTCAATGATCAACACATTACTCTGGGATTTCTTCTAAAGTATTCTGGTTTGGATTGGGTAGTCAAGGTCTAATACTATATTGCAGCAGCCAGGAACACCAGAAGTCAAGCCCTGTTAGATATATTGCAGGACTGCCTGCTGGTACAGTTGGTTAAGTAACCCACTGGACAGGTGGACATTCTAAATTTGGTGATCACTAACTTGGTGCTGGTGAGAGGAGTGGTGGTAGGGGAGAAACAGAGGTTCAGCATCCATAACTAAGTTTGAGTCAGGCTAGCCTTAAGGCCCAGAACACCCTTATGAAAGCTGAAGTCCCACATTTCAGAGGAGCAGACTTCAAGCAGATGAGGGAGCATGGTCTTAACAAATTGACCAGGGTGGACAGTGCTAAAGGTATAGAGGAAAGATGGGTAATCAAAGGGACCATTCTTAAGGCAAAAACATCATGCACAAGAACTGTTACAAAATGAAACAGATACAAGAGACCAAAATGGTTCTCAGAAAAAGACAGAAAAGCAGTAAGGGTAAAGACTTAAACAGGGTACAAGAAAAAAAGAGGGTTAAGAGGAATGGGGAGAGCAGCAAAAAAAAACCCACTAAGAAAGCAAAAAGGACAGTCAGGGAAGACAAGGAAGACACAGAGCTGCATATTGCAAAAGTTGTCAAGTGTGAGGGAAAACAATTCTTCAAGATATATTATGGAAAAAAAGGAGGAAAGGAGGGGGTACTGTTAGGCTACAAGAAGGGGGAGGATACTAGAGGAAGGTTAAAAAAGCAACCAGTCTTAATGTTTACTTCTCAGTCTTCACAAGGGAAAACAGTGGGCATTCCTGAAATGAGGCAGCCAATATTTACCAGAGAAAGGATCCAGAAGGGGCTTGAAGCCCCAAAGATAGATACAGCCCTGGGGTCAGATGTGATGCATCAAAGGGTGTTCAAGGAATTGGTTGCACAGCTGACTGAACCCCTAGTAGTGTTATTCAATAGCTCAATTCGGACAGTGGTAGTTTGGAAAGACTGGATGGTAGCAGATGTAGTTCTGCTTCACAAGAGGGGGACAAGGAGTAACATGGGAATTACAGAAAGGTCAGCCTTACCTCTGTAGTGGGTAAACTGATGGAGTCACTGATTAAAGGGGACTCTGTGGGACTAACTAGAGAGCAATAGTCCAAAGGACAGTAAACAGAATGGGTTTGTGGCAGGGATGTCTTGTCAGACCAATTTGATAGTTTTCTTTGACAGGATAGCAAAGGAAGTGGATAAAAGCCATGTTGTGTATTTGTTCTACTTCAATTTCAGGAAGGCTTTTGACTTGGTACCACACTGAAGACTGCTAAAGAAGCTAGAGGACTTGGGTGCAGCTAGAGACATAGCTAAATGGATAGAGAACCGGTTGAAGTACAGTAGAGATTGCAGAGACTGCATAGGATGGTGGTAAATGGCTGTAATTTATTGGAAGAAGTACAAAGAAAGTTTACAAAACCTATTTCTGGTCTTTGACATGAATCTTGTGATACAAGATTGCAGTCTCTTACTCTGATGCCACTTGCCTCCCACTGTCTCGGGGCGACCTACTATTTCTTTTTGATTTAATCCAGAACCCTTATCTCATGTCGGAACTTGGGTTTGAATTTAAGAATAACACTCACAGCGCTAAAGGCCACCCCTTACAGCTTGTTGGGAAACTTTTCAACCACATAAGCAGAAAATTTTTCTTTACTTTCAGAACTGTTGACCCTTGAAATAGATTACAGCTTGAGGTAGTCATAAGTGAAAGTAAAGGCATATTTAAACATCGCCTTGACAAACTTTTTCTGTACATCAACTTTTTTATTATTCATTGTAATAGCAAAAGACCTTCATGGTCCCTGGCCTCCTTGCTCTTCAAGAACCTTAGTATGAACCTTAGTATGGTATCATATTGGAAGAGGGGAAGGTCATGCATCGGGTTCCACAGGAATCTGCCCTGGGACCTATATTCTTTAATATGTTCACCAGTGACATTGGAGAGAAACATAGAAACATAGATTTGATGACAGATAAGGACCGCTTGGCCCACCCAGTCTGCCCATTTCCCTACCTAATGGATAAGCTGCAGATCCTAGTTAACCAGCAGCCTATTTCTTCCTACCACCACCCCCTAGAATTGCCTTATGACTGTCCCATGCATGCTTGAATTCCACCACTGTTTTTGACTCCACAACCTCCTCCGGAAGGTCGTTCCATGCATCCACAACCCTCTCTGTGAAAAAATACTTCCTTAAATTACCTCTGAGCCACCCCCCCTCTATCTTCAAATTGTGCCCCTTGTTCTTGCACACCTCTTTTTTTGAAAGATGCTACCCTCTTGGACTTTGTTGATTCCCTTGAGGTACTTGAAAGTTTCTATCACGTCCCCCCTCTCCCTCCTTTCCTCGAGGCTATACATATTAAGCTCCTTAAGTCTCTCTTCATATGTCTTCCGGTGCAGACCCTGCACCATTTTAGTTGCCCTCCTCTGGACAGCTTCCATCCTGTCTATGTCTTTGCGGAGATTGGGTCTCCAGAACTGCACGCAGTACTCCAGATGGGGTCTCACCAACTGTCTGTACAGAGGGATAATAACTTCCATCTGGGCAAGCTGTGTCTCTTTGCAGATGACACAAAGCTGTGCAGTAGGGTAGATTGTGACAAAGGGATCAGGGAGATGCAGAGAAATCTACAAAGGCTAAAGAGGTAGTCTAAGGTTTGACAGTTGAAATCCAACACAAAAAATGGACGGTTATGCATCTAAGGGAAAAAAAAAACAGGACAGAGTACTGGATGTCAGGGGTTAAACAGAGCACAATAGCAAAGGTAAGGGACCTGAGAAACATCATCAGTAACTCTCTCAAACAACTAAGCCAGTGTAACAAGGTCCATAGTAAGGCTAATAGGATGTGTGGGGGGGTACCAGAAGGGTTATTAACAGAAGGAAAAAGGAGATACTACTTCCTTTATATAGGTCCCAGGTGAGGCCATATCTGGAACCCAGTGCTCAGTTCTGGAGTCCTCATCTAAGAAAGGACAGGGATAGGCTGGAGATGGTGCAACAGTGGGTGACCAAGATGATTCAGGGCCAACAGGGCAGATGTTTCAAAGATTATCGCAAGGCACAGAAAATGTACTCTCTGACTTCCAGTACCTCACCCTAGAGAAATGGCTGCCTGAAACAGCACTCTGAGAGCCACCTGCTAAAATACCCATTAAGTAATCATCTTAACAGGAAATATTTCTTTACACTGCAAACTATTAATCCTTGGAACACCCTGCCTTTAGACTTAATCATTAGCAAAACAAAAAATGAATTTAAAAACAAACTTGACAAACTCTTAATATCAGGGATAGATTAACATTATTATAATTAAATACAGGAGCATATATGGGCCTCACCACCTCCTTGCTCTTTTTCATCCTTAGTATGAACTTTAGTATGAACCTTAGTTCATACCTCAAACTTACTTTATAACTCACATGAGAGATTCCTCTCAAACTGAAATCAGCTCCTGTCTTGCCGGATGCAGACAGGTCTCTGGACTACTGCTCAGTTTCAGAATTGTAAGGCAGGGAGGGCTGGGGCATCCATTTGGGTATTCATCTGACATTTTACAAAGTCAGGAACTGTGCCATTCCACAATCCTCTGCTTCACATGGAACAGGAGATCTACTGCTGGGCCAGGTCACGCATCAATTGGATGTCTACCCGTGTCCTCCAATTCACATCAATCCACCACCCAGGATTCTGTACTCCAGGTGGGTGGGACTGTGGACAGTAGCTTGGCAATCATGAATGCCAGACTCTGAATGCCCATTCACAGGCATAAAGCTGTGCAGCTAGGTATGCACAACCTGGGCATACACAACGCTCATTCATGCATGGGCCCCAATATTAGGATTTTTGTAAATATTTACAGCAGTTTCATACCCTTTTGTCTTAAGTGCATAACCATCACCAAACACATTCTAGTGCTGCAGTCATGCAAAATAGGCAAACTGTCTTTCCATCCCAGTAATAACAATTAACTTGAGCAACTACCTGTCTGCATGCTTTCACTTGCTTAGTGTTCCTTAATACTTATAATACCTTTGGCAGTACTTGACTCAGCCTGTGAAAAAAATCAGGCACAGTACATTTGCATTTCTCTTCCTATTATATAAGCCCTTAATGCTGTCTGGAGTTTAAAAAATGCTTCTACTCATGTTTTTCATAAAACACCTTTGATACGGTGTGCAGCCAAGAGGGTCCAAAGGTGAACATTTTCAGCACCTTTTGACCAGGACTGAACAGTCTTGTCACATACAGATTGGCTTTAGATCAGAACTGAACCAAACCAGACCAGAACAGATGGCAGTTGCACTCACAGTGATGCCATTCACCACTCCCTTCTCCCACAGGTGCAGGGCCTGTGGAGAGTCAGCTACGTCATCTCAGTGGTGTACATATTAAGATGCAATCCAAGACAGAAGCAGTCATTTGAATTTGAATTTTCACAGGAAATTAAAGTGTGCATATTTTATCAGAAGCAAACCACCAAGACCCTAACAGCTATCAAAATAAGACTTAAGTACTGGTGGACTTTGATCTGCGCTGTCTCCTGTGCTAACATAGGTGGTTAACTTAACTCAAACTTTTGACGGTCTGTTGAAAAGAATGCCAAATGCTAAAAATTCACTGGAAAGATTCTGGTGACCACTGTGGATAGACTCTGGAGATCCTGGTAGCCGCTGTGGATAGACTCCTATATGGTACTCTGGTATTTCATACTAACTTTGCACTTTGCATTCTACACTTTAAAATGTAATTGTACATTGCACATTTGCACATTTGTTACCGTACATTGTACATTGGATATGAACAGAACTCTTATGGACTGACTAGGAGTTTTGTATAATAGATTGCAGATGTTTTGAAATCTACTGTGTTTCACTGTGCTGTTTATTCCTTCAAAATTTTTTGTGATACTTATTCTGTGCCCCTCTTATAATTATATAACTGTATATTTATGCACAGGACTGGAGAAATGGTAAATACCAGGCTACAGATGAAAAATCTTAGCTGTTCATCCCTTCTAAGTGACTCTGCCCTTTCTAAAGAAAGGAGAAAGGGTAAAACAAGTACAATAAGTTACCCAAGGCAAACCAAAATCACTGACCATATGAAGTCACACACACTGGAAGGTGACAAAATATCTACTCCAAATAAATCTATTATAAATAAGTCCCCATTAAGCTGTGACAATGACTCAATTGAAGCTACCCCAGTTATGTTTATTAGTGAAAGGTCTGTAACTACCAACAATTATGTGGAATATGAGGATGCATCACCAGACACTACTGCCACATGGAATGGTGAAATCCTGGATTATGAAATACCTGGAAATGTCATATGTAGTCTAGATTCAGAATTTGCAAATCTCCCAAACATGGAGAAAATGTCTAAAGTGGGGGAAAATGACACCAAAAAATATGTTAACGCTGAATGACTTGTTGCTCATTTCTGGATCTGAACTTAGGAAAGTAAATTTTAAGTTATAGATGACAATAAAATGGTTAAAAGATCTAGCAATGAGCTGTAGTAATATTCAAACACCTAAACAGAATGAGGGTATTCATAGAACACACATACATATAGACCAGTTAGGAAACATGGATAGGGCTGAGCAAAAACATCCTGTGGATAGTCCCCAATATATATCAATCTCTATAAGTGAAGAACTGGTTGCCAATTTAGGACATCAATACACAGCTAATCTTATCCTAATGGAGCAATTAATTGTACTTAAGAATTAATTGGAGAACATTAGACTAGCTATAGCTGCCAATCATGCGAAAATGGTATCAATTGAAAATAAATTAGAAATGGTGTTTCCTACTCCATCATCAGATTCAGTTATATATATAGAATCTCAGCAAAAGGAAGAAGATAAACCTGAGTATAAAAGACCTGCTTTCTCTATAACTGAAAGTCTTGATTCTGCTGTTGTGTCACAAAAAGGTAAAAAAAAAGCAAGAAAGAAGATAAAGGTTAAAATACAACAACAACAAGCTCCTCAGCCTCAGAGGAGAAGGAAGAATAAAAGAAAATATCAAACAATAAAGAAGTAACAACTAGAGAAACTAAGCAAAGTAGTCAAATTGAGATATGGGAAACAAATATTATAATAAAGAAGTAACAACTAGCAAAACTAAGCAAAGTAGTCAAACTGAGATATGGGAAACAAATATTATAGTAAAGAAGTAACAACTGGAGAAACTATGCAAAGTAGTCAAACTGAGATATGGGAAACAAATGTAATAAAGAAGTAACAACTAGAGAAACTAAGCAAAGTAGTCAAATTGAGATATGGAAAACAAATATGAGCTTAGATAATAAAATATTGAATAACACCTCTCCTAATTATCTTGGAGGTGGTACAGCACAGTGGGTTAAGGCTCTGAACTACAGATCAGGAGACCTGGGTTTGAATCCCACAGCCACCTAGGTGCATACTGTGTGATCCTGAGCAAGTCAATTAAGTTCCTTGTGCTCTCAGATCACATCTGGAAACAAGTTTCAGCTTAGTGTGCTACTCCTGGTTAAACAATTTTTCTTTTCCCTTGATTATAATGTGGCTTTATTGAAAACAAACTTAGAACAACAATTAGCATTACCAGAAAAAGAAGTTAATGCCTTAAAACAACTTTTCCCAAATAATGAGGACCATCGGAACATACGTGTACAGAAAATGATTAATAATGAATATGGATATGGGGTGGACCATGGGAAACATGCTAAAATTGAAATGGATAACCAGCCCCAGTTAGAGAAAGAACAATTGGAAGTGCAAGATACAGAAAGTCAATTGGGAAAAGGTTTGATTCCCATAAGTAGGAATTGTGCTATTAGACACAAGGCCCCCAAGCAGAGGGGTCTCAGATTTGTAAAGTAAACAACAGGAAATATAAGAAAAAGAATGACAAGAAAAGGAATAACAAAATAAGAAACAATAAACATAAAAATCAGATAGAGGGGATCAGAATAAATGAAGAGATAGCAAAGGAAAATGATAGCACCAGGGTGGAAAAGGATACCAAAAGAAATAATGAACAGAAAGATGTTAACAAGCAACAAATAGAATCCCCAGGACAAGGTCAACAATGTTGATCTAAAGGATACTGACACTAATCAAGAAAACCATTTTAAACAATGAGGCACATGCAATAATTGCATTAAGAGGGGTACAAAGAGAGGAAATAGAAAATTGCTTTGTGCAGATGGAATTGGGGAAATTGATATCTATTGAGATGTTGGACATAGATGAATTATATGATATTGTGGCTGCTATAAGAGTAGATGATCTATTTGCAGGCACCTCTCTTGTCTGAGGGAGGAGGTTGCCTGTCTCCAGGCTGACCTGGCTAGGATTCATGAAACCTCCTCCCCCACCCAGGGACCACCAGGGCCACTGCCACTACCTCAGAGGTTGCCAAGAAAGAGGAGCAGCTGGACCAAGGTGGGCTCAGGGAGGGAGAGGGTGGTGGAACAGAGGTGCATCCCTCCAGCTGTACCTCTCCATAATTCATATGCTGTTCTGGTGGATAGTGGTTCCTCTCTGGAGGCACCTGCAGTGGAGACCAAGGAGGATGATGGAAACCTCCAAAAAAGGAGATGCACAACAGTGTGGCATGGGACCCCACAGGGGAAGGAAACAACTCCTGCTGGGGGACTCAATCATTAGAGGGGTAGAAACGGGGGAGGGAGGGGAGAGGGAGGTCAGGTGGCTGCCTGGTGCCATGACTTGGATGGACAGGTAGTAAATCCTCAGGCTTATGGGAGCAGCTGCACAAGGGAGGGAGCTTGATGTCATTGTCCACCTAGGGACAAATGACCTGGCTGAGAATGGGATCAGAGCAGTGCAAGAGGAGTTTGTAGAGTTGGGGAGGGGCCTTAGACAAGTAGCGCATACAGTAACGTTCTCAGAGGTGCTGCCTGTCTATGGCAAGGGTGATGCTAGGTTACTCCACACCATGGAATTCAGTGAATGGTTCAAAAACTGGTGTGGAGCTCAGGGTTTTGGTTTCATTGGGGACTGGGGAGCCACCTGGAGGGATGCAGGCCTATACTGGCATAATGGTCTGCATCTCTCTGGGGCGGCGGGGGGCCCGGATCCTAGGTGATAGGTTTTGTTTTTGTAATGTATGGAACCATGATAAGATTTTGTACTTGAAACCATAACCCCCACAGGATAATCTTGTAAATAGGGCTTAATAGCCCTAATGATTAACTCCTATCAAAAAATAAACATTTTTATCTATCTAAATGCTTAATTGGCAAGCATTTAAACTAGCCAAGTGGGGAGGCACTGAAAAGGAACAGGGAAATCCCAGTCTCCCCCCACAAAACATGGTAATTAGTGAGGTGAACACCAAGGTAGAGAAGTCATTAGGGAGCAAGACAGAGGTAAATGCAAAAAAAGGCAAAGGCAGTAAGGACAGGGATGGGGCAAAAAGGGGTAAGGCCATCAAAAAATGGAGGGTGATGAGTACCAATGCCCATAGTCTGTGTAACAAGCTCCCTGACCTAGTGGTCTTGATGGAAGAGGGATTCCTGGATATTGTGGAAGTCACAGAAACATGGTACACAGAGATCCATGACTGGGATTACAACATAACAGGATACACAATCTACAGGAGGGACAGGGAGGGAAAAAGAGGATGAGGAGTAGCTCTCTATGTAAGGGAAGGGATCAAAGCAACAGAACTAAAGAGTAAACAGGGAGCAGATGAGGCACTCTGGGTCACCCTGGAGACAGGCAATGGCACCACAATCTGCATGGGGAGTTGTATACAGACCCCCATCTCAGGGGGAAGGAATGGAAAAGAAAATGAAGAAGGCATTCTTAGAATGGCAGAAAAAGGGGATATATTGTTATGGGGGACCTGAATATGCCAGATGTTAACTGGAGCACCATTGCTGCAGGCACATCGAAGAGCAGGGTCATTCTTGATGCCCTACAAGGTGCATGCCTCAGACAGCTAGTATTGGAACCCACTTGGGAGGGAGCAGTCTTAGACCTGGCACTCTCAAATGGGGATGGAGAAAGAATCTCAGATTTAGAAGTGTGTAGTCATCTGGGAACAAGCGACCACCAAACAGTGTGGTTCATGATAGACACAGCCATAGAGTTAAGGTTACCACCTACTCGGTTTTTGACCGAATGATTCGGTTTTCTAGGTCCAGATTCGGTCCTCCTGTTTTCACCATTGCAAATTTGGTTTTTATGGTGAGTCAAGCAGCACCCATTAGATTCCCCATTAACTGTTTCATTTTCTTCTCATCTAACTGTAAGCAAGTGTCTGACATTTTAGTGTGATTGTACTTGCAGTGCTTGCCTAATCAGGAAGTGCCTTCAAGAGTAGGGCACTTAAAGAGCCAAATCCCTGTCTGCTCAGTTGTCACCTCTAACTTCACACCAGCAAATTGGAAGATTATTCATGGGAAGGGTAAACAATACCACCTTAATTAACACCTTCATTTTCTGAAACCAGACAGGCACCACATTAGGTGCTTCCTGTCCCAGTATGGACTGTACAATGTGTTTCAGAAACTTTTACCTGCTAATCCAGTTTTATTCAGAGGTAGTACTTTTTCAGTCATTTTGAATGCTCACATGCTTGTAAAACAGATTATGGTAAATCCTTCACCATTTTACTTGCATGGTCAGATTACAAACAAATTCTGATGTCATGAAGACCTTTGTTTGTATACCAGTCAGTCTGAGAGGTGAAAGTATGGCTATTAAGACCATTAGCAGCAAATCAAACTAATCATTTCCTGGCTTCATTGTGACTATGGTCTTTGACTGCTGTGATAAGGAGTACTTTTATACCTTTAAATGTTCACCATTTTTCTTTTAGGGTCTGTCCTATATTTTAATATTTGTTACCCTTTTGTTGTTAAATTAATAATCTAATATTTTATTTAATTTCTAGCAATACTATGCCTCTCTCTCCTCAGTAGTTATTGTTGTCAATTTTCATACTACTTGGATATTCCAGGAAGACCAATCCATGCCTTTCAGATGAACAGCACAGAATAATGTGGCTAATGTCATGCTAAGCTACAGAAATGAGAAAAGGAAGAGAGAGAGAGAGCAGTAGCTAAAGAAATGACAGGAACACAATCTAGATTTGATGGCACTGCAAATTTAGGCAATTTATCAAAAATTTTTCAAAACATTCTTTTTTTTTTTTTTTGCCAGAAGAGACATGCTAAGCTAAAGCTTGTTTACAGGTGCAACCTGAGGGCACAAGGGAATTAAGTGATTTGTGTAGGTTCACAAAGTATGCAAGCTTAGGCTGTGATTCAAACCCTGGTCTCCAGAATTGCATCTCAGAGCTTTAAACCACTCGCTATACTGCCTCCACGCTACAGATCACATATCATGCTATCTGCTATGTATGACTGACATGGAAAAAAATAGGTATTTAACAGCATACAATATTTCCTACCACTTTAAAAACTTCTCTGACATTACAAATAACTTTAGAGTAGGAGCAATGGAGGGACAGTAGCACATCTTAAAATGGCAGATGATATTTGTAATTACATCTCTCGCCACCATTACTGGTGTAGTTTATTTATTTTTGAAAGAGTTTTACCAGAAAAGGCCACCTGATCCAAACTAGCCAGTTGCTAGAGGTGTCCCTGTAGTCACTGATTCATCAGCTAAGCTGTGTACACAGGATGGAAAGTCCCCTGAACCCCCCCCCAACCCCACCAAATGTTAACACACACTGAAATTTAAAATATTTAAATCTAAATCACATAAACCAAAAATAATAATCATGATGTAATTTAAAGAAGTTGTACACAATGTTATATCAGCAGCAATTCAGAATAAATCAAGTGAATCAGAGTCCAAGTCATGCCCTCATTAGTCATAAAAGGGGCGGGGTTAGGGGTGGAGTTTGGGGGTGTGGTTTAGTATTCGGTTTTCATCTTATCCAAAGGTGGCAACCCTACATAGAGTCAAGCCATACAAAAGCAAGAATATTGGACTTTAGGAGGACTGACTTTGGGAAAATGAGAGCATGCCTCAAAAAAGCACTAGTAAATAGGCAAGAAGGAGAGGTGGAGGAACAATGGGGAGTAATCAGAACAGCCATTACAGAGGCAACAAGGCTTTGTGTGAAACAAATCAACAAAACACAACGAAGGAAAAAAATGATGTGGTTCTCAAAAAGGTGGCAGGGAAGGTTAAGGAGAAAGGGATAGCATTCAGGATATATAAGGAAACACAGAAGGAGCAGACAGAGAACTTTATCAGTTAAAGCAGAAAGAGGCAGTGAATGCAATCAGTTTAGCAAAGTCCCAAACTGAGAAAAGGATAACCATTTCTGTTAAGAAGGGGATAAGACCTTGTATAGGTACACTAGGGAGTGAAGAAAGACTAAGGGAGGGATACTGAGGCTTAATAAAGGGTAGGAAATGTGGGCAGAGGGTGACAGTGAAAAAGCAGGGACACTGAATGAATATTTCTGCTCAGTATTCACAAAGGAAGGGGGGGTACCTAAACCAAACAAGAGAAACACTCTGGATATGGGGATCGATACCAGTCCATTCACAGAAGAAAGGGTTCTGAAAGAACTAGTAAAATTGAAGGTGGACAAAGCAATGGGGCCTGATGGGATTCACCCAAGAATTCTAAAAGAACTAAGGGTAGAACTAGTAACACCACTGACTACTCTCTTTAACAAATCATGGGAGGGTGGGGTGGTACCTGAGGACTGGAGGAGGGTGGATGTGATTCCTCTTCACAAAAATGGGAGCAGGGCAGAGGCAGGAAACTACAGATCAGTTAATTTGAACTCAATGGTAGGGAAAATGATGGAATCACTTCTGAAGGAAAGAACTGTGGAGTACGTAGAAGCCAGTGGGGCACAGGACTCAAGACAGCATGGATTCACAGTGGGAAGGTTGTGTCAGATGAATCTAACAGATTTCTTTGACTGGGTGACCAAAGTAATAGACCAGGGAGAAGCTGTGGACATGGTCTACCTAGATTTTAGCAAGACATTTGACACAGTCCCCCACAAAAAATTAATATACAAGTTAGCCAGCCTTGGAGTGGGACCCAAGGTGGTAGCCTGGATAGAAAATTGGCTGGACAACAGGGCACAAAGGGTAGTAGTAAGCAGAATCCACAGTGAAGAAAGGAGGGTTACTAGCAGGGTACCGCCGGGTTTAGTACTGGGACAGGTCCTTTTTAATGTCTTTATAAGTGACATTGCAGAGGAACTGGAAGGAAGGTAATGTCTCTTTGCAGATGACACAAAGATCTGCAACAGGGTTGATAACACAAGATGGAGTGTAAAGGATGAGAAGGGACTTGGCAACATTGGAGGAATGGTCAATTGTATGGAAGCTTAGATTCAAAGCAAAGAAGTGCAAGGTAATGCAACTGGGAAACAAAAACCCAGGGGAAGAGTACTCAATGGTGGGTGAATTACTGACAGGAACAAAAATGGAATGGGACCTGGGGGTAATTATATCAAATGACCTAAAGGTGAGCAAGCAATGTGAGAAGTCAGTAAGGAAGGCTGGGGGGGGTATACTGGGATGCATAGGGAGAGGCATCAACAGTAGAAAACAGGAAGTTGTTATTCCTCTGTACAGACAGTTGGTGAGACCCCATCTGGAGTACTGTGTGCAGTTCTGGAGACCCCATCTCTGCAAAGGCATAGACAGAGTGGAGGATGTTCAGAGGAGGGCAACCAAAATGGTGCAGGGTCTGCACCAGAAGACATATGAAGAGAGACTAAAGGAGTTTAATATGTATACCCTTAAGGAAAGAATGAAGAGGGGGACATGATAGAAACTTTCTAGTACCTCAAGGGAATCAACAAAGTCCAAGAGGGTAGTATCTTTCAGAAAAAAAAGAGGGCACTATTTGAAGATAGAGGGGGTGATGTGTATATATATATATATATATATATATATATATATATATATGTATTGTGTTGATTATTGTCACTCCATTGTGTATGATATTATTCCATTTTGAAATGCTTAATGCTTAATCATAGTTATATAAGATGTTTTGTACAAGATGTTATGAGACTTTAATGCTTAATCATAGTTATATAAGATGTTTTGTACAAAGATGTTATGAGACTTTAATGCTTAATCATAGTTATATAAGATGTTTTGTACAAGATGTTATGAGACTTTTCTTTTGGAATCTCTGCATTGTTTGCTCATGATGTTCTGGACACCTGGCCAGTGTTTAGGGCATGATGATCTGACGAATGCCAAATATTTATTAAGTGGTGTTTGTCATGCTGAACCTGTGGATGTTCTGGGCACCTGGCCAGTGCTTAGGACATGTGGTTTAGCATTTCTAAATACCAGATAAAACATATAAAATGGGACTTTCCAGATGCCTGGTTTGAAGCCTCGCCTGCAGAGTGGACGCATTGCTGCAGGAGCTGTTCCCAATTCCTGAGACTCCTAGCCAGGCTGAAGGGGGCTTCCCAGCCATTGGAACAGGCTTGGATGTAGCTTTTGGAATCGGTGATGTATTAAGTTTTGTGGTTGGAAGCCTCTCCTGCAGGGTGGACGCATCGCTGTGGGGCCAGTTCCCAGTTCGTGAGACTCCTAGCCAGGCTGACAAGGGGGCTTCCCAGCCATTGGAAGAGGGCTTGGATGATGCTTTGTTGAATCGGTGATGTATAACCTTTGTATTATATTTGTTGTTATAATAAAGCTTTGGCTTGCTGTACTTATTGTGCTGTTATTGTGTGCATGTGAGTGTGAATGGTAAATAACTGCCTGGTTTGAGTTGGCAGAACATTTTTGGCGTAGTCGGCAGGATTCGAAAATAAAATGTCTATTTTTAGGAAAAAGGATGAGTTCTTTTTTTTTTATCTTTTCTCTTTGATGAAACTGTGAAAGAATATGTTGAAAGATGTATTAAGGAAAAGTCTCTCAAACAAGCAAGGGCAACTGCCCTTTGTACTTGTAATTTGTGCTTGCTGCAAGTATATACTGTTAGAGCCAATGATGGCTTTCACAGTTCAGGCTGCTTTTAGGAGAAAAGCAGCAGCTGATTAAGTGAAGTTAGATAAGCAACATCTAGAAAAAGAAAAATAAACTACTGTGGATGTACGCACAGTAGGTGACTACAGACGGATGATTTGAAAATCCTCCCCCCATGTTGCCTATCTGTGTAGTTTCAAGTTTTTCTGTATCAATTTCAAGTTCCCTTGCCTCCTATAGAGGCTGAGACATTTGATCCCAAACCCAAGTACTGGGGACCTCTACCAGATGGATTTCAACCTAGTACTGTTAGAAATTTTTTTGTTGTTGTTTTGTTTTAAACTGCAAACCAGAGCTCTGGAAAAAGACTTGGTTTGGCAGGTTACTAAAATGGCAAAAGAAAACCTTTGAAAGGGTTAAACCTTTAAAAGGGTTAATAGCTGCAGTGTTTGGAAATTATCATGAAGGTCCTGCAGTCAGTTTTCTTACTCAGACTAGTGTATCGGAAAAGAAGAAGAAAAATACCTTGGCACCGGGTAAGTCTGAAATTTTTTTATTTAAAGTTGTTTTATGTCTGTCTTTTTTATTTTTGTAATACGTATACTAAACAAGGTAATGCTCCGTCTTTCTCGTGCATATTTTCTAGCTTATATCTGTGTTTATGTTTTGTTGTCAAGGTTGCGAGATAGGATTGACTGCCTTCAGTGCACAACATGTTACAGTAAAAAAAAAAGAAAGAAGAAGCTTCTTTGCCTCATAGCTGACTGTTTTAATTGGCTTTATTTTTAATGGAACATTTGTGCTGCCTAGATAGGGTCAGTGAAGAACTTTTGTTTGGTGGAGCAGGTAGTGTTGATGGTGAAGAGTTATGACGTCATATAGATTGCAATGTGCAGAAAGAGTTGTAGTTTGCAAGCAACGTGCCAAGCCACTGCTAGGTGAAAATGTAATGTGTTAACAGCTATAAATGGCTTTATAACTAGAAACTTTTTGCAAAATGGCAGAGTGCCATATTTTAGTTATGTGCCAAAAGGTGTTATACGAGATGTGTTCACTTACAGATGATGTGTTTAAAAAGTGTTTTGTTCTGAAAAGATTTGGCATGGCAATATGTATAAATGTGTTAGTTTAAGAATTGTCAGTGTTACAAGACAGGCAGGAGGCAGCACATATATCTAAAACACGTACAGTTTTCTAATGAAACTATGGGCATTACCTCAGCAAATTGGTGTGAAACAATGTCAGTCTTATTTTGTGTTAAGTATTTCTTTTTGTGTATGTGTATGTGTGTGTACTGTCTTGGCCAGCAGTTTTATTGTGTGCTCTATTGTTATTTAAAGATATTTTAATATTGGTGGTGTTCAAGGACACTACAGTAATGGCTGGGTTTGAACGACCCTTGCATGCACACTGTGACTTTTGCACGTTATTTGACCTTCTTGTGTTTCAACATTTTATGTTACTACCAGTTCAAACTTGATGTGTATTCCATGCCTAAAGCACTACCTTTTCACACAAATGTATGTTTTCATGAAAGCACACCAAGAGGAACCATGTAATTTGACTTTTATTGCAAAACTAGTATTCTAAGTGAAGAGGAACAAACTTTTCTTCTCGTCTCACTGCTTCTGACTTGCAGCCATACAGGCAATACTCAGCTGGAAGGAGAATTATTCATCATCTCCCATATTTTTATTATATGTATATATATATAGTACGATTTTGAAAAAAAGGACTATTACAGCTGTTTTTGAGAGTTTACCATCTACAGTTAAAAACAATGGCTTTTGTTTTTATGTGTGACCATGGTGTAATCATTTTTTTTTTTTTGTCTTTTTGAAATGCATTCTAAGAGATACATACGTACGGTATTACCATCAATCTGGACATTTTGTCATGCTTAGGATAAGGGAACCCAGGGACGGTTGGCTTCTTTTATCCTATGGAAATAATCTTGTTTTAATTTTTAAACTGGTGTGTGTTTGTTTTTGTTGTTTGTCTGTGTTTCTTCTCTTTCTTCTAGAGAAAAGAAGTTCCTCATCTTTATAGTATTGTAATATTATCTTGTTATAATTTAAAGTGTAGTAGGTGGGGATCATGTCACCATCCACAGCTAACCTTTTATTGCTACAGTATTCAGCTGTCTCTTGCACCTCGACTGTCTCTTCCACCAGTAGGAGCTTGGGGGAGGCTACCTCTTCCTCCATCCTTCCAGTGTAATACCCACAAAGGTTGCAAGGTACATCACTGTTCCCCAAAGGTAAAAAAAAAGTGTATTTGCCAATAATTGTTTCTTATTTACAGGTTTTAGAAAAGACCCAAGGTATTTTAACAGCATAACCAGCCCAAGCCCTTCTTGTTTTCTCTAGTGCAAACAGTTGAATCCCACACCTATTATTAATACAAGGGCTTCTGCCCTCAGCAAGTAATCAGTTACGCTGGAGGGTAGAGTTGATTATGTATGTTATAATGTTTTGATACAAATGTTATCTTGAGAATAATAAAATTTGTGTATTTCTAGGTCCTGCAATGGGTCCTAAAAGGAATGTTGGTGTGTCTTATGGTCCATTTGGCAGAGCTAGTTACCCCTGGAGGAAGGATTAAAGGGTTAACTGTAATGACACTGGTTGTAAAGAGACCTGGAGTTGGAAAAATGATACCAAAGATAGAACCCAGAGAACTTTAGCTGACCATCCGGACAGAAGTGTGTGGTACTGAACATGACATTTTCACCAGGGTCAATCTCTGGATGACAACTGGTGGCCCAGGATGATTATATGTACAATATACCAATGATACTAATGAAGTCTCTTTGCACAACACGACTGATATTAAATGCTGCAACCTACCTGATGGGTGCATGGCAGAGCGAGGCACGACATTGCTGTGCAAATCAAGCGAACATTTTAACTAAACTCTCCGGTTAATGGAAATAAACACTTTATTTTGCATGAATGCTACAGAGATAACCAACAGGACTATTTGGGCTGATTACTTAACTATGTTGAAGAATCATCCTACCGTTAGTAATGACAGCCTAATTAAAGTGCCATCTACTTGCATATCGGTGGCGCAACAGTATCAAAAGAATGTTATTAATTTTAATATAACCTTTGCTTCTAGTCATAAGTGTGAAATAGACGAGCTTGGTATGATACATTACTAGGTGGCACTGGTGCTGGTGTAGGAATATTGAATAGCATAGATATAGACTCATTAGCGAACAAGTTAAAAGTGGCAGGGACAGATGTATCACAGTTAGTTAATTTACAAGTGCAATGGATGCCTACTGTTTTTAATCCACAGAAGTTAACGTTAGATTACGATGCAGAATTCTTGCAATTGTTTAATATGTCACAAGCTTTGCAGTTAAGCACATTCTAGAACATATCGCAGTTTATTAATTGGACAGGATGCACTATGCAAAAAATATATGCAGTAACACAAAAGAACAAAGCACAAAGTGATTTAATGAGTAATAATGAATTTATATGGAGGACCGTGTTTAAGCAATGGATACCAGTCACTAATTGGATATCGGTATCTTCTAATAAAGTTAAATGTACTGACACGTATTGTTCTGGACAAATTGTCCATTATAATGTCAGTGACCCACAATTAATGTGTAAATATGTAGTATTACCCATAATATTTGGCCCCAATATTTGATCCGAATTTTGGTTACCACATTTTAGCAGGAGTATATAGATAGAATAATAATAGGGCTGTGATTTAAGTTTATGCTCACAGCGATGGATGGGGTGTTGTGTGGAAAACATTCTCAAGTAAATAATATGGAATTGTTACTTGTCATATCGTATACTGAAAAATATATGACAATAGACCTTTTATGATGCCATTTTCATACAAATTGTATTCACAATAATCAAAGGACCGAATGATATGTGTATATATATATATATATATATATATATATATATATATATATATATATATATGTATTGTGTTGATTATTGTCACTCCATTTTGTATGATATTATTCCATTTTGAAATGCTTAATGCTTAATCATAGTTATATAAGATGTTTTGTACAAGATGTTATGAGACTTTTCTTTGGAATCTCTGGCATTGTTTGGCTCATGATGTTCTGGACACCTGGCCAGTGTTTGGGAGCATGATGATCTGGCCAATGCCAAATATTTATTAAGTGGTGTTTGTCATGCTGAACTTGTGATGTTCTGGGCACCCGGCCAGTGCTTAGGACATGGTGGTTTAGCATTTCTAAATACCAGATAAAACATATAAAATGGGACTTTCAGATGCCTGGTTTGAAGCCTCGCCTGCAGAGTGGGCGCATTGCTGCAGGGCTGTTCCCGATTCCTGAGACTCCTAGCCAGGCTGAAGGGCTTCCCAGCCATTGGAACAGGCTTGGATGTAGCTTTTGGAATCGGTGATGTATTAAGTTTGTGGTTGGGAAGCCTCTCCTGCAGGGTGGTGACGCTGTGGGGCCAGTTCCCGGTCTGGTGGAGACTTCAGCCAGGTTGGATAAGGGGGCTTCCCAGCCATTGGAAGAGGGCTTGGATGATGCTTGTTGAATCGGTGATGTATAACCTTTTGTATTATGTTTTGTTATAATAAAACTTTGGCTTGCTGTACTTATTGTGCTGTTATTGTGTGCATGTGAGTGTGAATGGTAAATAGCTGCCTGGTTTGAGTTGGCAGAACAGGGGGGACATCTCAGAGGTAATAAGAGGAAGTATTTTTTCATGGAAAGGGTTGTGGATGCATGGAACAGCCTTCCTGAGGAGGTTGTGGAGTCAAGAACAGTGGAGGAATTCAAGAATGCATATGACAGACATAAGGCAATTTTAGTGGGGGGGGTAGGAGGAAGTAAGCTGTTGATTAACTAGAATCTGCAGCATATCCATCACGTAGAGAAATGAGCAGACTAGG
The DNA here is from genome assembly GCA_016271365.2 of Neoceratodus forsteri. Lineage (NCBI taxonomy): Eukaryota > Metazoa > Chordata > Ceratodontiformes > Ceratodontidae > Neoceratodus > Neoceratodus forsteri. The sequence continues at coordinate 955,109,812 of CM057454.1, read as the reverse complement.
TGGGCCAAGTGGTCCTTATCTTCTGTCAAATTCTATGCTTCTATGTTTCTATGATCTGACATCAAGAGATGTGATACTTTTATTTTTTAAATGAGAGAGTTGCACAATATGTTTGGAGAAACTCAGATAATTTGAAGAATTTTAACTTAAGTATGGACTATCCTTTAGCAGTATGGTCATTACATTTTAAGAAAATACAGACAAAAACTGAACTCTTACTAGAATTGACTAAGTGTTTTTTTCTGCAAGACCTTTGGTTACAAGATGACAACTGTTTGACTGATGTCACTTTATCGATCTTTGGCATATCGTATATCAAGGTCAAAACACAAGCAAAGTTCAAAGCAATGATGGTCTATCTGTTTGACAGTTTCCTGGATATTGCATTTTATGAGGATGATATAAATAATGTTGAAACAGTATACAGAGATTCATCAAGGGGAGACCAAATTGATTTAACATTGCAAAATATTCTACTGGCTAAAACAATTTTAAATACTAAGACTAATATGGATAAAATGAACATACTAATTATAGATCTAAATGAGACATATTGGTGGCAATTCTCCATGGTGCAGGATGTATGCACTGAGAGCACATATCCCATCCATGGAGGTCCACACCCAGGGACCACTGTGCAGTAGCCGTATTCACAGCCACAGGCCACCGTGCAACCCTTTCCATGACCCTGCCCCATGGTACATAGGTGCACAGGGACACATCTGTGGACTAAGGGAGGCATCCGGTGGGATGCATGGACCTGGTCTGCCGCTGGATCACCTGTACCCTTGGGTGCAATGAACATTGGGCAGTTGCAATACCAGCTGACACATCGGGGCAGGCAGGTGCCCAGTCAGCCACACCTGGCCCACCATATGAAACCTGTGGGCTGGTACAGCACATTAGAGGCCTATCCATGCCCCAATTTCACTGCCACTTCTATCAGTGGCTTCCTGTCAGGGGCACGTACCAGCTACATCTGCCTTTGGGACATGCAGCCTGCAATCCCCTTGCCCAGTGCTCCACACTTTCCAGAATATGGTGGAGCCTGAGCATGCCCACGGACCCCCCTTCATGTATCTCAGTGTGCAGGTAGGAGATCGGGTGCATGCCAGCCCTATTCCCCTTTGGAGAATAGGGTGCAGGGGCCACAGCAGCCACAGAGTGTCTACGCACCCCCAGATATGCAGCACGTAGACACTTTGTGACTTGGAGAATAGCCGCCATTGTGTGCAAAAGGGCCCACAATATAACGAAGTAGATTTACAAGAACTGAACTACAGCATTGAGACCTTAATTAGGTTTCAGCTGTTGGAAACAGAAGTTAACAGTTGACTCAACAAAGATGTACTATTAAATACAGAGGAGATTGAAGTCATACAAAACGACTTAAATGATAGTAGAATGCTGTACTTGAAGAAATATGCCGGAAAATTGGGGATTATGTCTTGGAATGTAGCAGGTCTGATTTCTAAATTTATGGATAAGTAATTCTGTGATTTTTTTTTAAAGAAAATGGATGTGATAGGAATACAAGAAACATGGCTTGGTGAAGAATGGATATGGACTATGAATATGAATGGATATATGTTAATACACTCTCCAGCAAAACAAATTAAGAAAGCAGGAAGGATAATAGGGGGACTAGCCATCTATATAAGAATAACTGATTTTCTGAAGCTTGAAAACTGTATAGTAAATTCAAATTATATCATAGTAACACTGTTTGAATGGGAAGAAAAGATAATAGTTGTAAACCTCTATAATCCTCCAACAAAATCTACTGTATATGATAGTCTCTTAATTGAACATATTGTGACTAACATAAAAAATATGGGTAATACTAATTATACTGATATACTTTTCTTGGGTGATTTTAATATTCAATATGGAGAAAGCAGGCAACAAGATGGACATAAGGATTTAATGATGGTATTGAACATCCCAAAAAGACACTCACTAGATAAAAAAATAGATATACAGATTCTCTGCAATTAATATTAAACGGGTATTTTCCCTCAGACTGTGATGGCAACATGACTTGTGTAACATCAAGGGGCTTCAATATTGTAGATTATATGATAGCCTCACCATACAACTATAATAAATATGAAAATGTTAAGATAATTAGTAGAACTGATAGTGATCGTTATTAATTGATACTGATTAGGAAAACCCAGAATATTATAGTAACGAAGAACAGCAAGAAGTGCAAATTATTAATAATGAAATCAAATGGGATAATCTACCAGAGAGAAAAGCAGAAGCCCAAAGTAGAGAGTATATACAAAAAATGACACCCAGAATAGAACATGAAATTGACCCTATAAATGTTTATGATCTAATAATTTCACAATATAAAGAAATTGAAACAAAATGGTTATATTAAATGCAAGCTGAAAATAGAAAATAGAGTTAAAAATCTGCATTTCAACCTTAGGTCTTCTTCAGGAAATATCTAAAAGAAAAAAAAAAGAAAAGTTAGTGTAGAGGGGAGGTAAAATAAGGGATATATATACATATATATGGTGGGAAAGAAAAAAGGGGAAGGCTCAGGGAGAAGAAGTGATAAGTGGCAAGATTAAGAGAGAATCTGGGAAACAAAAAGGTGATGATGGAAAAGACAAGGCATAATAGGAGTGAATGAACTAGAGAAGCCCCCAGGTGGGGACTAACTAACAGGGCCTAGTAAGAAGGCTGAAAGGCGACAAATGTGGGGAAAAGAGACAGAGATGGAGACATATAGTGAAAATGAAGAAGAAATTAAATGTGTACAGACACAAACAAACTTTAGGGAAAACAAGGGGTGGCTGAAATATGTTAGCAGAAAATATGTCTATCATTTAAATTGCAGGGCTGCTGGGAGCCAAGGTGGATGGTCAGCTTGGTTTCCATGTTTTTTCTATGGTCAGAATCCCAGAGGCCCTGCTGAAGGACACAAACAGAAAGGTCATTGACACTGTGGTCCCTGGAGATAAAGTGGGATACAATGTGTTTATTAGTGTCTCCATTCCTGACTGCCCTGTAATGTTCCCTGAAACGGTCAGCAAGGCATCTACCAGTCTCTCTGATGTAAATACTTGCACACTTCTTGCAAAGAATACAACATACTACATTAGTGGAGGTGCATGAGAACCTCTTGGTGATGTGAAAAACACCTGTAGGACCCAGAATTTCAGTCACACTAAAAACACATTTGAGGGTGTAGCAACAAGTTCTCTTGCAAGGTTTGGTAACTGGTAGGGAGGAACTGTTAGGAGTAGGCAGGCTGCTTTTTACCAGTAGATTCTGCAGGTTGGGTGGCTGGTAGTAGGAGGCAATAGCTGTTTCTGTAAAGGAAGCACCAATGTTGGAGTCAGTTTGCAAAATACTGTAGGAAAGTTACTGGTGATGATCCTGTGAAGAAGTGTACTCTGATGAAAAAGAAGCACTAGAGGAATTCATCATTGTTCTTGCGTGACGCTATCCTTCCGGTGGGTGTCAAGCTTATGGGGCATGTTATTGACCCAGAAGAGTGCTCTGTCTACTGTGCTTTTAGGGTATCCCCGGTTGATAAAAAAAACTATGTATTATTTGGGCCTGCTCAGCAAAATCATCCTCTTTACTGAATAACCAGCGAAGTCTAAGAAACTGAATAAGGCAGGCCATTCTTGACATGTTTAGGATGGAAGGACCTGTGGAGGAGGAAACTGTGGGAGTCACTGGACTTGCAGTAAACTGATGTCTTCAGACCAGTGTTCTGTACTGACAGCTGAATATCCAGAAAAGACAGTGTAGAGGAGAATACTTCAGCAGTGTATTGAAGGGAAGGATGGGCCATGGTAAACTGCCCTCCTATGTTAAAGACACTAACCATGCTCTCCAGTTATTTGACAAGTTCAGATTCAGTGGCTCTCATCAGCTTATCTTCACCATGCACATCAAATCTCTTTACACATCATGTTTTTCACATCGCCAAGAGGTTCTCATGTACCTCTACTAATGTGGTACAGTATATTATATTCTTTGCAGGAACTGTGCAGCTGTTTATATCAGAGAGACTGGTGGACGCTGTGCTGACCATTTCAGGGAACATTACAGGGCAGTCAGAAATGGAGACACTAATAAACACATTGTATCCCACTTTATCTCCAGGGACCACAGTGTCAATTATCTTTCCGTCTGTGTCCTTCAGCAGTGCTTCTGGGATTCTGACCATAGAAAAAACATGGAAACCAAGCTGATCATCCGCCTTGGCTCTCAGCATTTCTCCAGTTTAAATTATATAAATAGTTTCTGCTAACATCTTTCAGCCACCCCTTGTTTTCCCTAAAGTCTGTTTGTATCTGTACACATTTAATTTATTTTTTCACTTTCACTGTATGTCTCCATCTCTGTCTCCTTTCCCAACATTTGTCACCTTTCAGCCTTTTTACTTTGCCCTGTTAATTAGTCCCCACCTGGGGACTTCTCTAGTTCATTCACTCCTATTATGCCTTGTCTTTCCCATCATCACTTTTTTGTTTCCCAGATTCTCTTAATCTTGCCATTTATCACTTCTCCTGAGCCTTCCCTTTTCTTTCCATATATATATATATATATATATATATATATATATATATATATATACACCTTATTTTACCCCCTCTACAATAACTTTGCTTTTTCTCTCTTTAGATATTTCCTAAAGAAGACCTAAGGCTGAAGTGTAGATTTTAACTCTATTTTCTATTTTTGGTGTACATTTAATATAACCACTTTGTTTTGCTTTCAGACCACATGCTGATGCAGCACCTTGTTTTTGTTTTTATACGGAAATTGAGATACAAATAGGGGAAAGAAAGGAAAGATAATCAAAAAAGAATATATGAAAATTGGTTCTATAAAAATTGCAGAGAAGGGGGAAAAAAGGATTGCAGGTCTAGTGAGGAAATTTAAGAAATACCAGACAAAAAAACAATATATCAGAATTGAATAAAAATAGAAGGCTGTTTAGAGACTGTGTCAATGCACAAAGACAACAGCATCAGACAGAATTGTGGGATACCATGTAAAATGCAATAATACGTAAGAAAGATAAAACCTTCTGGACACTAGTGGCTAAAGGTACCAAAACTTATAAAAACAATGTGATTCCTATATTGAACCAGATGTGTGGGTTAAGTACTTTCAAAGAATTTTTACATTGGTAGAGCCAACAAGAATTATTGACAAGAATGAGACAGATGAACAATTTATCTGGTTCACAGTAATGGAAGTTATAACAGCCATAGAAAGCTTTAAAAATCATAAGTCTCCTGGGCCTGATAACATATCAATAGACTTCAGTAAACTAAAAACTGACTGGTGGGTGAAGACCCTAAATAATTTCTATAATCAGTCAGTTATGTACAATTTCATTCCTGACAGTTGACTGGGAAGTTATGTTGTGCCAATACTACAGCCAATAAGCCTGTTGGACACCATATCCAATATATATGATGACGTTCTCCTAACTAGACTAACTTTATGGTTAGAAAAACATAATGTAATTCTGAAACTTCAAGCTGGGTTCCAAAAGGGGAATGGAACCATAAATATTTTTTTTTCCTTTTAATCATATGATAGAGAAATATTGTAATATTAAGAAACAATCAATTTTCATTGCATTTGTAGGTTATTACTCAGCTAATGATACAGTTCTTAGATCATTATTATGGGAGAAGATGCTAAAACTTGGAATAGACCCAAATCTAATAATATTAATATAAAGGAGCTATATTAATACATGGACAAAAATTAAATATACAGGGACAGGACTGTTAACAGAAAAGGTCATGACAGAAGTTGGAGTCAGACAAGGCTGTGTACTAGCCATTACATTATTTAACATTTACATAAATGATATAATTATAGCTTTTGATGAACTGGATTTTCATATACCAAAATTAGACTACCAGTGTTAGCCTATGCTGATGACCTGGCAGTACTCTCTATAAGTCATCTGGGTCTTCAAAGAGCCTTAAATAAAATGTAAACATTGGGCCCAATTCTAGAAGCTTGGCCCAAGTCACTGTCAAAGGTGACTTGTGCCAAACGTCATTGAGACATGGACCCTGTGCCCTATTCTAGAAGGTACAGGGTCCCCACAGCTAAGTCCCACAACCTGCAATGTGCAGAAAGGTACACCAACCTACAGGCGTACCTGAGGGGCATGTCGAGGTGCAGCCCCCAAGCAAACGTAATTGCTGCCCGCCAAGCCCTGCAGGGCAGCTGTGTCCCCCGATCTAGTCCCCGACCCAATGTTCTGCCACAAACAGATAATTATGACCCCCAAGGAGCCCTGGTAGTCTACTGGCCCCCACCACCCAACCAGCAGTGCAAGTCCACCCACATACCTCCATCCATTTCCCAGCCAGTGACTGGCACTGCCCATCTCTCACTTCATTGCCAGCCACTGACTGAGCACCGAATAAGTACTTACTGTATAGATGTGTTCAGAAATAAATGAGTATTCATTCATTTCTGAGCATGTCTTTCCAGTAAGTGCTCATGCGGTGCTCCGTCAGTGTCTGGCCGTGAAGGTGAGAGGTGGGCTGTGCCAGTCACCAGCTGAGAATGGGTGGGAGGGGACTGGCACTGCTTGGTGGGGCAGGTGGGGGGTCACTAAACTACCAGGGATTGTGAGGGTATTACGTCTTAAACATTTGTGGTGCAATATCTGGTTGGGGAATGGATGGGGGGACACAGTTGCCCTGTGGGGCCGCTAGCGGAGTGGGATTTAGGGGCATGATGTGTGTGGGCTGCCCTGAAGGGCATTTAGGCTCTGGGGGCTGGGGGTGTGAGATGCCCAGCTGGGCACGGCTGCTATGGGGGATCAAGGGCTTGGGGGGCTGTGGGCTGCCCTCTGGGGCCCCGATTGGGGGTGACCAGGGCATGGAGGGCACATCCTGGAGTGGTTACAGTGGGTCTATGGAACCCCCGGAGCATGCATGTACAGTTACATCAGCTAAATGCTGGTGTAACTTATGTTGCCAGTTCTCCTCCAGGGGTTCTTGTAGAATCCCTACATTGTGGACTGTGTTGCTGCCCTACTGGAAGAGGGCACAACTGCTGCTGTAAACCCCCTAGTGCCATGATGCTGGGGGTTTATGGTGCAACTGCTGGCATAACTGCTCTTTGGTGCAAGTGGCCTGCAACATGTCACAGGCCACATTGTAGAATCCCACAAGTCACAACTGCTGGCATAAGTTGCTACTTGTGCCATTCTACTTGGTGCAAGTGCTGTTACGCCATATGTATCTCTTTTAGAATCAGGCCCATTATGTTTACTACACAACTTAAAACCCAATACAAGGAAAACAAAGGTTATGGTATTTGGAAGTAAAAAGAAATATAGGGAACTAAATCTTTAGGTACTAATCTGGACTATGTAAATGAATTCCTTTATTTGGGAGTGTCCCTATTAAAAAACTTTTAGTGGAACAAACACATATAGTGTTGTGCTAAAAATTTGTATAACTCATTGAAGGCTTTGAGGAGATTCAGCTACCTATATGGTGGTAATACAGTTATACCAATGATAAAAGGAATAAATAAAAAAATAATAAATCAAGCACTGTATGCAGCAGATGTTTTGGGGGTAGAAAGTACAACTAAGATGGAGGGAATAATAAATAAAGCCTACAAGCGATCACTAAGACTACCCGATAGTGTACCAAGTGCATTGGTTAGAACTCAGCTTGGGCAATCAAGCTGACAGCATATGGCTCAAACTAGATTATAAAATGGGCTTCGAAATCCCAAAGCACTGATTGGCTACAACATCATCTGAGCCGTGTCCTTATCAGATGATATTGTAGCCAACCGGCACTACCACCCAGCAACATGCCTCATGACAGCAAAAAATCAGTGAGCTCTGCCAACTGAAAACAAGAACTCTGACTGGCAGAGCTCACTGATGCCACAGCGCGACACCTTCTTGCCTCAGACCGCGAACTGAAACGGCGCTACAAAACCACATATCGCAACTGTATTCCTTTAAATGGAAGCGAATAAATAGTCCACATCACCCTCAAAAAGCAAACCACACAGCAATAAACCCAAGTCATCCATGGAAAACAAAACTTCCTAAAAGAAACGATGCACTTGCTCCAGCTCCAACATTGCTGCCATCACCGGAAACATAGCAACTTCAGCTCCGACGAGAATCAAACCCCACAAGAAACCTTCCCACCAACAAGCGTAATACAGCAATTCAATACAACTCCCAAAACTTCAGCATTTAACGTGTGAACCTCCATGATACACAACATAGAGTTCATCACCCTATCGGCGAGTAAACGCAGTAATTACGTGAACAGGAAGCACCACCACTCAACGAGCAGATTCCACACAATTAACTAGCCGGTGATCGCAGCAATGTTGGACCTGGAGCAAGGTACATCGCTTTTCTTTGTAGGAAGTTTTATTCTTCGATTGATGACTTTGGTTTATTCCTCTGTGCTTTGCTTTTTGAGCATGCTGTGGACAGTTTATTCGCTTCGATTTAAACAGCAATAGAGTTCTGATCAGTGGTTTTATGGCGCGTTTTCAGTTCAAGGTCTGAGGAGAGAAGGTTGCGCTGTAGAATCAGTGAGCTCTGCCAGTTTCTGCTTAATTCCTAAATTAAAACCCAAATCATTCCTCTTGTTCCCTTAATTGAAACCCAAATAAAACTGTAAAAATATTTAAAATCCATGTCAAACCTTCAATGTTACTATCCTAATGGCAATACAGTGAGCTCTGCCAGTTTCCTGTTTGATTCCTTAATTAAAACCCAAATCTTTCCTGTTTGTTCCCTTAATTAAACCCAAATAAAACTGTTAAAATATTTAAAATCCATGCTAAAACCTTCAATCTTACTATCTTAATGGCAATGTAACTATCCTAATGGCAATAACACAATAGCAAAAAGGGACTATTTTTTTCCCTACAATATGTTCTTCTATTATTTTTTAAAATATCAATAAAAAAAACTTTAAGAACTACAAATGTTTATTCACTTTACTGTTGCCCATTTTTATAAGCACAATAACACGCAGGGGTGTGGGTTACGTGCTAAGAAACTGCCTAGGGGCATAAGGCACTCGAGCAGTGCCTCATGCCTAAGTACACCCCTAGGCGTGCTCTTATCAGCACGTAACCCACACCTCGTCATGTGTTATTGCTTACTTAATACATTATTGGGTGAAACTAACAACAGGAAAAGAAAACTCCATACTGGGAGAGTGCCTGAAGGATATATCATAAAGAACGGAATATCACACTGAATTGTTATTGTCAGTTGCAAGAGTTGGAAAATCTCAATCATGTGGTGTTAAGATGCCCATGGTATGAGCAAGTACGAGCCAAAAGATTAGGAAAGATTATTGGATCATTATTCATTCCAACTAGGTATATATTAGACCTGCTATTCAATTTTGAGAATCCTGAAATTCTTTAAAACTTGGCAATGTACCTAAGTGAAACTAAGAAAATAAGGAATAAATATATTCAGTGTTTTCTAGTGTAATAATTAAGAGTGCAATAACTATTAGCTTTTGATAGGCTAAGGATGCCATCTCTCGTGATTGCTTTTGTTAAAATGTATTTATAAAACTACAAATTAGATCTTTCATTTTTTAATTTATATGTTAAGTTATATGAAATGGATATTGTAATGCATATGAAATGTCTATGAATGCTCTGTATGTCTTTTTAAATCTATGTGTTTGTAATGGCAATTTTGCCAAACAAATAAACTTGACTTATCTTGACTACTGCTGGGCCAGGTAAGGCATTCAACTGGATGTCTGCCTGTGTCCTCCAGTTCACACCAATCCACCACCCAGGATCCTGAACACCAGGGAGGTGGGGCTGTGAACAGTTGCCTGGCAATCATCAATGCCAGTCACTGCATGCCCATCCACAGGTGTGGAGCTCTGCAAGCTAGGTACTGTATGCACAAACTGTGCATACATAGCATGCATTCATACATGGGCTACAATATTAAGATTTTTGTAAATACTTACAACAGTTTCAGGCCCTTTTGTCTTAAGTGCACAACCATCACCAAACACACATTCTAGTGCTGCAGTCATGTAGAACAGGCAAACTGCCTCTGCAAACCAATAACAACAATTAACTTGAGCTACTACCTGTCTGCATGCTTTCACTTGCTTAGTGTTCCTTAATATTTATAATAACTTTGGTAGTACTTGACTCAGCTTCTGAAAAGATCAGGTGCAGTACATTTACATTTCTCTTCCTACAGTGTTATATAAGCCCTTAATACTGTCTAGAGTTTAAAAATCTGCTTCTGCTCATGTTTTTGTAAACATCTTTGATATGGTGTGCAGCAAAGAGGGTAAGCCCCCTGTACAGCAACACTAATACAGCAAAAATGTTGATACCTACAACATCAATGTTTTCATGGTAATAGTCTGCCCAAAACTCTGGCACTCTGTCTCCTGGTCCTGCACCCTCTCCCCAATCCAACTCTGACTCAGAGTTAGAATCCTAGAGATCGGAGGGTGCGGGGGCCAGAGCCCCCCGTGGGGGTTCAGGGGCAAACACCCCGATGAAAAAACAGCCGGGGTCTCCAGTCAGAGTTATGTCAACCACAAGTTGGGGTCAACATAAGTCCATCACTGTGATGGCAGTCGACAACTTAGTTTTCAAACCGGCATCGTGGAGCCCTGCAATGAAGAATCTCTTCTACTTCCTCTTAGGCTTGCCACTGGACCCTAAATATGTCAATGTCATGAGTGTGATGATGTCAGATGTTGAACAAACTTCCACAGACAAGGGCTGGGGCATATGTTATGTTGCATAGCAATATGAAGTCAGGTTCAATATGGAGCTGCAGGGTCCCAGTGGTGAACATTGTGCAGACATTCAAGAATGAACAGGATTTTCTGTTTCCTTCATTCCAACATGTTTAAAACTATGCTTAAAATGTTATATGTTTCTTTGGGGACACTCAAGCTGATCCTTTTGTACTTAATAAAATAGCAATGCATTTTTGATTTAATGCTTTGTCCTTTAAAATTGGTTTAACTGCTTAATATTTTGCCCATCTCCCACTGAAGCAATTTTCCATAGCTTAAGTCGAATTCACTATTTTATCAAAAATATCTGTTTAAATATTTATCTTGTGGGTATAACTTCTGGTCACAGACCTCAGGGTGGGAGCTGCTAGAAACCTAACAAGCTCTATATGCAATACAGTTGTCTTAAAAATATATTCCAAACTAGTGTCAAATAAATACCATGAATGGGATCTATGTGATAGAGGCAATCGCCGATGGGGAATCGCAGTAGGGTGATGGCACATCACTGAAAAAATATTTTGGTGATATACTCCATGGCACACAGCAAAACGGTGCTGGGGAGTTGGGAATTTTCATTTTATGGGGGCTGATCATCCCGTACCCCCACACCCCCTACTTAAAGATTCTCAGTTCTAGGGGGGTGCATGTCTGGGGGGGGTGCAAATGCTGCAAAAATAAAATTTCAGGCTGGGTGCAACAAAAAGTACCTGCACCCAAACCCAAACCCAGCACCATTCCTGCTTCAGCCCTGAACCCACTCACCACACCACGGAAGCAGTTTGGCAGCTCACCGTGATGCCACCCCCTACAACCCCTCCATCCCCTTCCACCCCATGCTCGATGTGCTCGCTGCCCCTCCCTCACGTTGGCATGTAGCGACAGGATGTCACTATTTCACCCACCCATCTGGTTGCCGACCTTCCCCAGTAGCCCCGATGACAGGCATTGTGACTGAGTTGCCCTTTCGGTAGGTGCCCAATCGTGGTAGCCAAAGTCAAAGGATACCCCATGAAGGACATGGGTCTGTTCAGGATGGGTCATCAGGACTCCCTAGAGATAATTGTTCCAGACCAAGCAAACTTTTTAGATCTATTTCTTGGAACATAAGGTATGTCTCCCACATGCACTACATGCTAATGACAATTCCCCATGTAGAATAAAATAATTTGTACCTAACCTTTCCAACACACTGTCTAACTGAAATATTTGCTTAAAATTGTCTCTGGATTTAAAGCATCAAATTGAAAAATACTCTTCATTTACATTTTTTGTCTAACATGCTATTGTAATTACCTCCCCTGGGGTGTTTCTGCACTGCCTCCAATCCCCAAAACCTAAGGGATGCCCCCGTGTGCTGTTCTTTCCTGAAATGATATGATGCTGCTGTACTTATCTTATTTTTTATATCTCCTTTATGTTCCTGAATTTTCACTCGAAGAGGTCTTACATTCTTTCCCACATAAATCTTGTCACATGAACATTGCAAAATGTAGACAATGCCTGTAGTGCTACAGCTAATATGTTGTTTAACAGAAAATATGTTTCTTGCTTTTCAGATGTATGAAAATATAACTCTTACTCATGCACCCACAGCCAGAATATCAAAAATAAATCTTTCTAAAACTAAGATTGTTGTATTTGGGCAAAATAAATCTAAAAAAGAACAACATAAAGAAAACTGGACCCTAGGCACCCAGAAAATTGAGGCAGTAGAATCTTCTATATATTTAGATGTTGTATTTAGTGCAAATACACTATGGAATAATCATTGCATTAAAACTCTGGAGACCTTAAAAAAACAACACTTGGCCTGGCCAAATCTAATTATAGATATAATGGTTCCAGTGTAAGGCCCCTGGTTTGGTAATTGAAGCCAAATTTCAAGCCCAATTGCTCTATGGGTCAGAGGTTTGGGATATTAGCCATAGGGAACATTTAACTACTTCATGATGTAAAATGCTAAGGAAAACTTTGGGGCTTGGTCCATCATGCCCAGCATCCTATATTACAGCTAAACTAGGCATAGTGAACATAAATGATAGAACTGAGATAAGAAGAATAAACTTCAGGCTGAGGCTAATAAAGTTATAACTTGACAGAATATCAAATCAGTGCCTTGAGGGGTTTCCCCGTCAACACTTTTATACATGAAGCTGAGCTCACTGCCCACTCAATTAATAATAACAAAAATAATACTTTATTTATTGTTCACCTTTCAAATATCAAGGCGCAGCACAATAAGATGATAAAATACAAAAAGTCAACATCATAAAACCAAACAGAATCAAATCAGTAAACAGTATAACCATAAGCTTTTTCCCAAAGGAAAGATTTCAAAGCCTATTTAAAACTCCCCAAGGTTGTGCACGCCCTAATCCGACAGGGTAGATAATTCCAAAGGCAGGGGGCCACAAACATAGAAGCATCGGCCCTAGCAGATTTTAAAGTCACCCTTGGAATCTCTAGCAACCCCTCATCGGCTGAGAGGAGCGATCTCAGAGGGTGGTAAAGGATCAGGAGTTCTTTCAGGTATTAAGGGCCCAGTTCATGCAGGGCTTTAAAAGTCAGTAATCAGACTGTGAAGGTGATCCGCCACTGAACTGGTAGCCAATGCAGTTCCTGCAGTACCGGTGTAATATGGGAAGATCTAGGAATACCCACCAGCACCCATGCTGCGGAATTCTGCACCAGCTGCAAGAGGCACATATCAACCCCCGGAAGCCCACAGTAAAGCGAGTTGCAGTAATCTAGGCGTGAGATCACAAAGGCATGGATTAATGTTGGCAGCTCACCGGACAGAACAAGGTGCTTGAACATAGTGATGTTTCTTAGATAACCACTGCTGACACCTGGGACCGAAGAGTCAGCCTTGCGTCTAATATCACCCCCAGGTCTTGTACCCATTCAGAGACCTGTAGCTCGACATCCCCATAAAACAGTTCAGATGGGGAGCCGGCCCCAGTTCCCCCTATCTGGCAAAACAGATCCAAAACCAACACCTGCATCTTCCCAGAGTTCAACTTCAGCCAACTGAACCTCATCCAATCCTGGATTTCATTGAGGCAGCTATTAAATACCGAGATGGCTCCTTCCTGGTCGGGTGCAAAGGACAAGTATAGGTGGGTATCATCGGCATAACAATGAAACCTCAGCCCATACCATCTCACAATGTCTCCGAGGGGAAGCATGTACACTGCAAACAACATGGGGGACAATATAGAGCCCTGAGGAGCACCACAAAACAGAGAGATGGGATCAGAGGTAAAAACCCCTGAAACCACCCTCTGAGTCCTTCTGGTGAGGTATGAAGTGAACCATCTGAGGACAAGCCCCGAAAGCCCACAAATACATCTCAGGCACTCAAGTAGGACCCCATGGTCAATGGTGTCAAATGCTGATGACAGATCTAATAGTACCAAAATGGACAATTTTCTCTGGTCTCTCACCATCAGGAGATCATTGAGCACCCAAACCAGTGCAGTCTTGGTACTACGCCTCTTTCGAAAACCTGATTGGAGAGGTTCATAGATGCTATGGATGTTCAGGTGGATCTCCAGCTGGGCCGCCGCTACTTTCTCAATCACCTTCCCTACAAAGGGGAGGTTCGAGCTAGGTCTGTAGTTAGCAAGACAGTCTGGGTCCAAAGAAGCTTTCTTCAACAAGGATGTCACCACCGCCTCTTTCAAGGACCAGGGATATTCACCTGAGTCAAGGGAGCACCAGATTATCTGTGCTAGAACCAGGAGAATGGACTCCCCACACCCCAAATTCAGGGAAGTAGGACCTGGATCTAAACTACAGCAGGTAGGGTGCAACCCTTGGACAATCTGCATAACATTCATGATTTCCAGGCAGTCAAAGGTACTCCAGGAAAACGAAGGGGTGATGATCAAATCCTGACCACTAGCAACCTGCATAGAATGTGTCGAATGGATCTCTGACCTAATGTCCACCATCTTATCAGCAAAGAACCAAGCAAGCTCATCACACTGTAATTGAGAAAATGCTCTTCGGCGCTGTAGACAGGTTGGTTTTCCCAATCTGTCCACAGTTCTGAACAGCTGAGCTGGTCAGTTCTAGGTGGCAGAAATTTCCCGAGACAGGAACTCTGCCTTCTTACGAGAAATTTCTGACTGATACAATTGATAGTGTACAAACAGTCTAAGATGGTTGGCATACAGGCCAGATTTCTGCCAACAATGTTCTAACCTGCGTCCAAGTCACCGCATCTCCCTCAAGGCCCCATCAAACCATGGAGCCCGGGGTTGAATGGAGAGAGGACGCACACGAACTGGAGCAATAGCACCCAGGGCAGAGGTGATGGCATTATTATAGGCCATAACCAATGCCTCTGGATCATTGCAATGCACAGGAAATTGCAATAGTTCAAGGACCGCAGCAAGGCCACTGGAAGAAATATTCCAAAAAGGGCGGTACTTGACCATCTCCACAGGGGTTGGTTTACAAGGTGGGGTGCCAAAATTGAATCTCACAGTGTAGTGATCAGACCAGTTGACTGGTTCCACCCCCACATCAGAAGCCTCGATCCCCCAGAAGGAAGACCAAATCAAGAGAATGGCCACCTTTATGTGTAGCAGTGGTAACCACCTGAGTTAGGCCCAGTGAATCCATTAACTAGAGGAAGTGTTGTCCAAATTGTGAGAGTTCATCTTCGATCCGGGCATTAAAATCACGCAGGACCATCAGCCTGGGAGACTCAAAAGCCATGTCGACAACGAAGTCCGCTACTTCCTTAAGGAATTGCTTCCCATCTCTGGGTGGACGGTAGATGAGAGCAATTCGATAGCCCACACCTGCCACAACAGCACATTCAAAAGAGATGGTCTCCTCAACTGGAACACTAGTGAGTGCCAATTCAGTCTTGAAACTGACTGCAAGCCCACCCCTCTGCGGTCCAACCTCAGGTATGTATCACCGTATACCCAGCTGGAATTGCGGCCTCAAGTATTGGTCCCGCATTATCATCCAGCCAGTTCTCAGTAATGCAAGCCAGATCTGTTGAACTAACAAGATTGGAAATCACAGCAGTCTTGTTCTGGACAGATCTAGCATTGCACAACAGCGCCCGAGTTGGACAAAACTCCTGGGCTGCCCTGGCTACCTGCCCATCACCAACGATGGTGCCCTTGGGTATGGGGACCAGATAAGATGGTCCACGCTCCAGGGTCCACTTTGCCTCAGGGCATCTCCTGGGCTTAACCACCCTAATGAGAGTGCTCCACTCCTCCAGCCTCCACTATTCACCCCCCTTCCCCCCTCCTGTGGGCAATACCTAAAGCCTGACAACGTTGATAGGTATAAAAAAAACAGAGGAGGGGTATAAAAGGGAGGAGGGAGTGAAGAGCAGAGGCTGAGTAGTGCACAACCAGGGGGGTAACAGGCAGACACATCTCAGAGGTCCACAACCTAGCCCAGCACTCAAAACTAAACATTCTAAAAACAATTACAGGTTCCTCTGATTGCAACATCTATTAGGGTCTACTCCCAGCTATGTTCTTTTCTAAAATACAATCACACAAAGGACTTAGCTCAAACTTTGAGGAGTATCCCTAATATCAAGGTAGAGAGTAAGTCTCTTCCTGCGGGATGGCTACTGCAGCTTGGAGATTGCCAGCTCTTGTATTTTGTTATGGAGGCCAGGACTTGGCTTCCCTTTTCTGAAATCCTGAACAAAGCAAACATACCTAAGACCAGAATTTTTAAAGTCTTTCAATTATACCATCTTCTAACCAAGGTCATAGGGGTCATTCCCCACAGCCCTCAAAATTTTCCTTCCAAGTAGACTTAGGCCACTTAGCAGGCTCCCCACAAGCAATATCTAAAATGTACAGCATTTTCTATGACTGGATCTGTCTGGATAGTTTCAGTCCTACCGCTTTCTGGTCCTCCTTATTTCCAAATAAGGTCCTAAACTGGCCACTTCTATGAAAAAGTTGCACAAGATTCTCTTTCAGGACAGGCGCCAGCTTATGCAGTTTCAGATTCTGCATAACCTTTATTATTCCCCTCAAAAATTAGCTAAACTGGGTATTGTAGCTTCCTCCACTTGTACTCGATATCTGCAAGAGGAGAGCAACCTGCTCCATATTTTATGGTCCTGTCCGAAAGTAGCCCCATTATGGGCCTTGATCAAGCAAAGGGTTGATCCCCTCTTAGGATTGTCCAATTTATTTTCTGCGGACATATGTCTATTGGGGGACTTTTCTTCTATCCCAGTGCATAAACATTAATACCACAGAGCACTGATTTCTATGTCTGTTAAAAAAGTGGTCCTAAGGCACTGGAAAGATAGTTTAAACATTCCCTACATGGAATGGTTATAAGAGCTTTTGGCAAATCTTGGAACTGAGAGGGCCATTGCTAGTCTTCATAACAGATCCAACAAATTTAATAGGGTATAGGGGCCCCTGCAAACCCTTTACTCATTGTAACCTCTGGATAGTGTTACTTCATCCTCTACATGCTGATGTTCTAATACCTTGCTCTGTGATGGGTAGTTAGGACTGGTGGGTATTGGGAGTGGGGGAGAGGGGGCAGGGGGAGGATAGATCTTTTGTCTTCATGGTACACTAATTGTATACTCCATGTATGTTATGGATCTATTCTCTGTATTGTAAACCTTATAATAAAGCCTGAATTGCAAAAAAATTGAAAATTAGTACCTCAAGAGAAGTTTGAGTGGTATAAGTTAGGTAACACTTAAAACTTGTGGTACCCTACAATATTAACATTACTAAAAAAACATAAACAACAGGCTTTAAAAGGGCACGGTGTCATGCTGCCATATGTCAAAACAGTGCAGCTAAAAATGCCACAGTGAAACAGTGCCAGACAAAGACTGAGTCTTGCAAAGCTCCAATCTGTTCTATGCACCATGCCCATTGAAAACAATGGGTATTTATGGGTTTTTTTGTGTGGGGTTTGCTCCCCCCACACCCCCCGGAACTTCAATAACTAACTCCAGGGGGAGGGACCTCGGGGATGGGGAGAACCTCAAGAGGAGGTCGTTTTTTGGTTTTTTTTAAACAAAAATCATTGCAAAAAGTTGTAGAAGGGGAGACCTGGGAGGGGGAACCAAACCCCGGTCCCAGGTCTCCCAATTGAGTCATGTGGTAGTGCTCTAACCACTCCTTCAGAGGAGCGGCTTGGCCAGGCACCCAGCACATGGTAACGTCTCAATCCTCCCATTCTGTATGCAGTGACAGGAGTAGCGGTATTCCCCTACCACTGTTCTACCCCTGTCACTGTAAACTCAGGCACTCACTATACAGCGCGGTTAATACCGCACTGTTTTACATGCAAAGTATTGACCCCAGTACCCTTTAAAAGTATACATAGATAAAGGAATTATGATTAGTTTAAAATATAAAAAATACATTTCTAAATAAATTAAAACATTTTGGTGTAATGATGATTTAATGTGCATTAGCAATACAACATATTCTAAATAGTTTGTGAATAATACTTAATATTTTGATATGATGCTTTATTTGGATATTTTAACAGATCCTGAGCAATGTAGAATATTCACATTGTATAAATTTTAAAGGTTTGACAGTAATGTCCTGAAACATAGGCATAACAAATTGCCTAATGGGATGGACAATTGCTCGTGTTCAGTGGGGGGCACTGAAGATCTCTGCCATGTAATGTAGAGTTGCTCTTAGTATACTAAAGAATGAACCTATTGGCTAAAGCCACTCTTAAGTTCTGTTTATAGTATAGACTCTTTAACTTTGACTTCCATTCAACTGCATACTGAAAATGCTTGCACTATAGAAAGATTGGTTAAATATTTTCCAGCAATAAACAAAGTAAAGAAAAGGACTGGCAAATGTTCAGTAGAATTTTAGTCTTGAACTAGTATAGAGGTATAAATGTATCAACTTTATTTGGGGTGTTATAGTTTTATTTATTAATTTGTTTTTCTATATGCATTTTCTGGGGGGGGTGGTTTATGGGTTTTCTCCTAACCCCTACTCCCACGCATTCCCACCGTATGCATATGGAGGCATGTACACGCATGCCGAATGGGATGCCCTTCCCTACCAGTTGCTGAATTGACCGCCTGCGCCAGCACCAAACCTCTATTCAGTGATGGTGAGACTATGGGCAGATGACCCCACCCCTACCCAGGAGAGGAGAGCCAATGCTCGATCCAGCTCCAACCCCCCTCATAGCAGCACCCCAGTGACCCTATGTCTTTCCCGAACCTGGGTTGCGGGCATACCATGAGGTAAGGCATCCAGCGCTTCAACCCTCTGCACTACCAAGCCAGCCTCTGTGTTATAGTTTTAATGTATGAAGTGCTAATGTATATTTATATTGCTTAACACTTTTATGGCTGTGTAATTTATATGTATGATTATTTATATTCATAAGTTTTGTGATGTATTTAAGTACTTGGGCACTCTCTTTTAATTGTATTCATTGATGACTAATAAGTCAAACAATAAACTAAAACTGAACTGATGCACCGGTCCAGTGGCACTGAGTGCTGAGGTGCTGGATTCCACACCTTATGTCACACTGATGACCGAGTGATGGGAGTGACTTCGGAGTTGGAGGGTCCGCTGGGGGGAGGAGGAGGATTGAGCATCCCAGGAACTACTCGCCTCCTCTGGGGAGGGTGGGTGGGACAACTGTCACTGTGCTGACTCCTGGTGGTGGCTAGGGGTTGGTGCAAGCAGCTGTTCACTGTGGGGATGGCACAGATGGCGTCAGATGTGCAGTGTGCGGAAGAGTGCATGGCAGCATCATTAACACTATTGCATGCCCGTGCCGTGGGATAGAGAACCAATAACTGAAAATCTTCTGGTGCACTAATGAAGTCCTATCCATCTGTACTGTGCCACTCTGACTCGAGTTGCTCCTCTGAATCCTGGCCTCTGGCTTCTGCAATGGTGGGGTAAGTACCGCAGTGAAGCAGCCAGTGAGAGGAATGGAGGAGGGAGTCGAGCACAGGCACTGGGAGTGGTGCAGGGGCTGTGGGTCCAGATGGATGGGGGGACCATAGTTAACATCCCCCCAGCTGAGGAGGGAATAAATACAATAACAGGAAAAAACCAAAACTGAACTGACAGAACATCTGCCGCACAAGTGTGTACCATTTCTGAGGGAGCCAAGTAAAGGTTGTTCAGTCTGTGTCACATCTGGTCTTTTGTGCACAGTGTGCACTTAAAGTGTCTTGTCTTTTTTCAGCCATGATCGGTAGAACAGTGAAAATGTCCTGATTCAGTGGAAATTCTGAGACAGCATGCCAGTATCTGTTTAGTATTCTTTTAATGTCTTGCAGTTTATTGTTATGTTTACTTGCAAACACTGTTCTGTTGTTTTGTTCTATCTGCCTATTGTGTGGTACCATTTCCTGTACCTGGGTGATGTTTTTTACCCTTTTAGAAGCCATGTTCAGAGTGGCTCTATTATCTCCATGTTTTTCATATCTTTTCTTGTGTCCTATAAATTTATATTGAATTAATTCCTCCTCACTATGATTCATTCATACTCTCAAGAACTGAGAATATGGTATGCTCTGTATTACTTGTTTTGAATGGTAACTACTGCCATGTATGACTGTATTCTTGCCTGTAATGTTTCTGAATAGTGTAGTCTGCCTTTCTTTAAAGGGGAAGTAAACATTGTAGGAGGCACTCAAATTTTGAAAATCCATAAAAAGATCTTTCAAATGAGGTATTGGGCTTACCTGTAGGTGTCAGGAGTCCTGATATATGAATATCTAAATCATCTGTAAATCAAAACAAGGCAGCAGCTGTTTCATTGAATCATGAGACCAACAGTGATGTCACTGGGGGCCAGCTATAATTAACAACATGCACCTTGCCCCTCATTGACATCATGTTCTGTTTTAAAATGGCTGCTGCCTTATTTTGATTTACAGATTAATTAGATAGTCAGAACTCAGGACTTCTGACACCTACAAGGAAGTTCAGTGACTTGTTTGAAATATCTTTTCATGGGTATTCACAATTTCAGTGACCCCTGCAATGTTTACTTCCCCTTTAAGATGATATTGATATCCAAGTATGCAACATATTCTGCATAATTCATTATACTGAATTTCAAATTTTAACCACAGTTATTCAGGTAGCTACAAAAAGCTAGGAGAAGCCAACAATTCCCGTTCTATCTGCTCAGTTTCTCCTATCGCAAACATTTCCTCTACCCATTTTCCCAAGCCGGGCATGTTTTCCAAATTTATTTCAATCCAGAACTCCTGAATTGAACAAATGGGGACTGCTGTTACAGCTTCACTGTACTGCTCAGCGGGTATGGTAGCTCCGTTCTGGGGATTTGAAGCACAGTTACTAACAGGGACAAATTCTGAGATGGCTATGTTTATGATCAGTTGATTGCTATGCACTACTGGAAACTCTGTTTATATAATGATTCAAGTTGTGGCACAACTCTGTCTGTAGGAACAGCTGGCCCAGTTATAGACCTCACAATCTGATCATAGCTTTAAATGTAATAGTTTATACCTACAGGCTTAAATCTATGTATATTTTACTTTGATCTGCTATTCAAATGGATCCCCTTTCCCCCTCTCCCCCAGGACACATCTGGAAATGAGCTGTTGTAGCTCAGTATGCCTTTCCTGGTGAAACATTTCAAATAAATAAATAAGTAATATTGACATTATAAGGAGTCTTCCCCTACCTTGTTGGAGATTTTTTTCTGGGTTTACCTCCACTGCTTTATTATTACTGAGATAAACTAGAGGTTTTGTTTCTAGTTAATGAAATATGGAGTCTCCTCAGCCTATGATCTTCTAGAGAAGGTGTGGCACTCAGAAGGCATGTGAATAGCCTATGTACCCTAGGTGCATACCCATGCCCATAGTTTCAGTTGGTTCCTCTGTTTCTCTCAGTGTCAGAGAAATCCATTTGATTTCCCTGGAGCCCAAGGACATGTTTCTCTCAGTGTACCCCCAGGTGTAGTGACATTTGGCCCCACACCACCTGTGTAAGTATTTATACCCACCCCAACCTTGGAGGTCAGCGTTCTGCTGCCCTCAAAAAGACTACTGAGAAAACCAGAGCCTCCAGGGAGGACAGTTGTATGTTTTCTGATTAGCTACAGGTTTTTTAAATGTGCCTTACTCTAGGCAGCCCAGTTTGCTACCATTAGATCATTACAGTTTCATTTATTGATTCAAGTGTGTGTAGAATGTTACATAAAACAGAGGACAGCATCACTATTTCAGAAGGACATTTTGGGGTTCAAGCAAGGGAGAGGAGTGTGGGAGACACATGTCATTATGGCATAAGCTCTATGTGGACTACACAGCTGTTTTAGAAGAGCTGGGCCCTCAGTGAAGAGGGAGTATGAGAACCCCAAGTAAACAGAGTAAGACACACTATTTGAAATATATTAATGGGTAACCCCACAAAATTTCAGATTATGGGCTCAATTTTCAAAGCCTGGAGGATGACACAAGGTGCCTGCATCAAACATAAGTGACGCAAGTGGCACCTTGTGTCAAAAGATGTGTCAATCCCTATTTTCGAACACAATCTGCATCAAAAAGGGGAGCAATTGCACCAAAGTGGCACTGTACCAGTCTTGCGACCCAAATCAGGGTGCACCAGGTCACAAGGGGGCTTGTGCTATGGTGGGGCTGCAACATCCCCTTTTCTGCAATTGTTCAAACCCTGCCATGGCAGCAAAATGAGGCTCACATTAGACAAGCCAGAAAGTGGCCTAAGTCACCTGTGTCACTGCTTGGCAGGGTGGCATGTGAGCTGTGAGGCCAGGAAGATGGGGAACGGGGGCTGCAGGGTCACTGAGGGTGCCATAGGGCATGAAGGGGAATGGCACAGGGATTGGAGCACGCACATGGCAGAGGTGCCATAAGGTGTATTAAACAGCCAATGGAACTGGAATCCTATTATCACATGCTCCAGGTGGATGCAACCCAGGCACCTGCCCCACAGAACCCTCAGTCCTGTGGGGCAGGTGCCAAAACTTCTTCCATCTGGGGCTGTGTCTATAGCTCAGCAATCCTACCCCCCACCCAGTCCCTCAGATGTTTTATACATCCTGTGGCAACTCTGCCATGTGCCTCCTCTGCTCCCTATACCTGCCACTGTGCCCCTCTCATGCCTTATGGCACCCTCAGTACAACTGAGGCCCCCATTCCCCACTTTCTCTCAGGGTTCTCCCCCCCACCTCTGCTGGTTATGTAGTCTTGCACTGGGGGTTGACATATTCCTCAG
Source organism: Neoceratodus forsteri (assembly GCA_016271365.2). NCBI lineage: Eukaryota > Metazoa > Chordata > Ceratodontiformes > Ceratodontidae > Neoceratodus > Neoceratodus forsteri. The sequence goes on along the minus strand of CM057454.1, from coordinate 955,086,744 downwards.
TCATACTCCGAAGATGCGCCCAATATTTGGTGTAGCCCTGCATCTGCGACTGTGACAACTCCCAGATCTTCAGCAGAGGGACCCTGATTTTACAAAAATGGGTGCAGGGTCCCTGACACAACAAGAGTTTGATGTAGCCCAACATCAAAGCAAATTTTTGTGATCTAAGGGCTGTCTCAAAATTGAGCCCTATGTCTTGAAATGTAAATGGCCTATCAAACCCTGTGAAAAGGTCACAGGTTCTGTCCTCTTTGAAACCCTTAATGCCTCATCTCCTGCTGTTGCAGAAAATGCATCTAAGTAGTAGAAAACACCAGATGTTGCTGAAATTTGAATTCTCCACAGTAGTAGAATTGGTCCAAACAGATGGCCATTGAAGAGGCATGGTGATTTTGATACTAAGGGGTTCTCCCTTTCAGGTGGAAGATGTCCTCACAGACAAGGAGGGCAGGTTAGTATTAGTCCGAGGCACTACTCAGGACAAACAGCTTACAGTGGGTAGCATTTATATTCCCATAGGCGGTGATAGAAACATAGAAACATAGAATGTGATGGCAGATAATGACCATACGGCCCATCCAGTCTGCTCATTTCTCTACTCAGTGTGACAGCCCATATCCTGTTTGATCTGTAGCTCGTCTGCTCTGCCCAACTGTAGGGTGCCCCTATGCTTATCCAATGTGCTCTTGAACCACCATATTGTTTCACTCCCACTACCTCTGCTGGAAGGCTGTTCCATGGATCCACCACCCTTTCTGTGAAAAAAAATACTTCCTAACATTCCCCTTCAGCCTTTCTCCCTGCAGTGTCATGTCATGTCCCCTTGTCCTTATGCAATGCTTTCTCTGAAATATGCTTCCCACCTGTACCCTGTTTATACCTTTCAGGTACTTGAATGTCTCTATCATATTCCCCCTCTCCCTTCTCTCCTCCAATGAATAGATATTAAGGTCTCTGAGTCTTTCTTCATAAGACTTCTGATGCAGTTCGTGTACCATCTGCGTCACCTTTCTCTGGACTGCCTCCATTCTGTCCCTGTCTCTGCCTTTCCTGAGATGTGGTCTCCAGAACTGGACACAGTACTCCAGATGAGGCCTCACCCATGAGCTGTACAGTGGCATCACCACCTCTTTCTTTCTGCTGGTTATGGCCCTTCCTATGCTCCTCAACATTCTGTTTGCCTCCCCCACTGCCTTCTCACACTATTTGGATACCATCAGGTCACTGGATATGATAATTCCCAGGTATCTCTCCTGCCTTGTGGTGGCCAGAACCCCCCCCCATCCTGTATTCCTCTCTTGGATTTCTGTGATCTAGGTGCATTATCTTACATTTGTTAGCACTGAAACGAAACTGCCATACCCCTGACCACTTCACTAATAAGTGTAGATCCTTTCTTATTTTTCCCACCCCCTCCAGTGTGTCAGCTCTTTTGCAGATCTTGGTGTCATCTGCAATAGGCAACAGTCAGATAGGTGATGCATCCTCAGTGCAATTACTAATAAATAACAGATTGACATTCCAACAGGTGGTACTCCTGCCAGGCATAGATTTCAGTACCCTAATGGATCTCAGTAGAGACACCACTAGTCCCACACTGGCCAGTCAAAAAGCACATCTGTAGCCTGCTTAAGGAAATGGGTATGATTGATCTTTGGAGGACCACCCACCCAGGAGGCCAAAAATACACTTATTATTCCCAAGCAATATTCTGATCTCAACTATTTATTTTGAGTGTGGAACATTTGGACTGGACAGGTGAAGTACATCAGGATCCTGTCCTACTAGTTGATTGCTCATCTGTAAAATTAACTTTAGATATTGTCATGGAATCCAGGGCAACTATGATGGTTCAATACCTCTCTTCCATGTGACACAGAGTTTATAACCCTGATCAAAACTCTTGTTCCCTGGATAATTACTGAAAATTCCACCCTGGATATACCTGCCATGCTACAGTAGTACACAGTGAAAACTGTCCTTAGAGGGGAGATCATAGCACACACCATAAGAAAAAAGAAACAGCATGATGCACAATTAAATTCTACAAGAAGCTTTACAATTTATACATCTAGCTCATATGCAGGGACTGAACTCCCTCAAAGAACCTGTTAAAATAGTCCAGGCATGTATCCAAGATCTCCTCGCAGATAAAACTGAACACACACTTTTATGGCTCCAACAGTCAAATTATGAGGGGGGGAGCAGCCAAAGTGCTTACCTATAGGCTTAGACAAATGCACAAGGCCATCACTTTAATAAATCTCACAGATTTGAAACTAGTAGACTCCCATTCCAAAACATCTGATATCCTCCGAATACTGAAAGAGTATTATTCTTCTGTGTATACACAGGAGAATGGCCCTACAGCAATGAAGCAGCAGCAGTTTTACACAGAGCTCCACCTTCCAAAACTTAGTGAAATCCAACAGGAACATTTGCTCCCTCTCATTACCCAGGAGCAGATAATCAGAGGTATCCATGCCCTAACAATGGCAAAAGCCTAGGTCCTGATGGGGTCTGGTATGTTTGCCCGACATGGAAATGCCCAATCAATATCCTGACTCTGTATTCCCGACATTTGAAACACTGACTGTACTATTTGCTCAAACTTTCAAAATCCCATCAATGCACCATGCATTATGTGGTCTGTGGTATGCAACATTCTTTACTCTAAATTTTGGCAAGCAGCATTTCTTTGGCATCCTGTGTGTAGTTCTGAAGAGCAACATTGATGTTATGTCAAGATGTCATCAGCTGTTCAGCTGATCAGCTGGTGTGCACATCACATGTGTGATCTATTAATTAATTAGGCTGCAATTAAGTTGTGACCTTTACAGTCAGTGGCTGCCTGTTCAGAAACACACTGAATGTTTGCAGTGGCAGCCACTATGGTTTGTAGCACAGCGCCAGCTCAAAATTGGAAAGTAGAAAAAAATCAGTCATGCTGGATATTTGTATGTGAAAGAGCGCAACCAGGGGGATTTGTACTGCTGGTGTTGCCAGAGTAGGAAAACCTTGAACTGTCTTGGTCAGCATCCACAATTGCGTAAGACATCTGATCATAATCACTCCCTCGATGCAAACGATGCATTGATAGCTGTAGCACTAGCTGCCTTGAAGTGCTTGGCTCTTGCAACAAATGACACACCAGCACAGTTAATTCAGACCCAGGTGTCTAATGTATCAAATGAGTTCAGGCAGAATATGCCAGACAAGCACTCCATGCAGCAGGTAGTAAAATGTGCCAGGAGGCAAAACGCTCCAACAGAAGTCCATAGCTTGGATGAGCTACAAATACCAGGCAGCCTAAAGCTTGTGAAGTGTGAGATTTTGGCCAAAGAGTCATCTTTTGGTGAGGACAGGCTCCTATTATTTACCTCAAGAAAAAAATATGATAAAGCTCTCTGCAGTGCCGTATTGAATAATGGACGGGACATTTAAGACTGTACCTCCATTATTCAGGCAGCTGTACTCTATCCATGCCCCTGTTGGTACAGCTGAAACAGCACGCATACTACCACTACTGTTTGCGTTAATGTCAAGCAAATCCCTTGAGAGCTACAGTTGACTTTTTCAAGACATGCATGACATTGCTGATGACTACAGCCTGTCATTGACTTAATCTCTTATAATGATAGATTTTGAACAGGCTGCTGTCAATGCATGTAGAACTGAATTCCCTTCTAGCCAAAGAAAGGATTGTTGGTTTCATCTGGGCCAGATAGTTTGGAGGAAAATTCAGAACACTGGACTAGCAACTGTATATGATGAGGACCCTGAATTCAGTTTATTACTAAAACATTTGGTAGCACTCATATTCTTGCCAACTGATGAGATTGCACCATTGTTTGCTGAGCTGAAACCACAAATGCCTTTATCATGCCACCTATTAATTTATTGGTTTGAGGAAAATTGCAACCCCAGTAGAATTCAAAGGTGCATGAGAAACAATACCATAGTTTGTAGCCCCACACATTTCCCACCCAAGTTCTGGTCCTTGCATGAGCAGATGCAGCATGGCTATCCATGGACACAAAACAACTTTTAAGCATGGCATCGTAGACTCAGAGCTCTCATTGGAACAGCACATGTTGGGGTGCATAGATTTGTCTTTGAGCTACAGAAAGAGCAGTTGAACACAGATGGTACCATCGAAAAAATCAACCGTGGGCTGCCAAAATCACTTCTGAAAAAGAGGTACACAAAACAAGAAGATAAAATTTCTACAATTGTTAAGGATAAATCAATTTATTCTGCATTAGATTATATCACTGGGATTGCACATAACCTGAGTTTATGAATGCATTTTGATGACTTAATAAAAGAGAGTTGCAGGAGTTGAAGGAGTTAAAGGAGTGTTGATTTTAACATTTTAATAAACAAAGTAACTTTTAAACTTGAAACTGTGAACTGAACTCAGTGGTTAAGAATGTGATTGCAAACTGTGAACTGCATCCTTGTTTCCACCTGACTGCAAACATACAGACAGCAGGTGAGTTCATCTGTGAATAAAAATACATACAAAATTATATAATTTTACTGTGTAAAGCTGCTTTTGACGTTGAAGTTGAATGATATCAATGTCACTCATTTTATTTCAGATGACATAAATGCTGCCATGCCGTAATATCAATGTTGTTCATTCATACATGCAGTTTTGATAAAGCCTCAGTAGTGCTGATTTGCTGAAATTTTGTACTAGCAGTGGGTACAAGTGGGAGGAAGTAGTACTGGCAGTCTATTATTAATGTTGTGATTTTGATTAGCTGGTGTTGCTGGGTTGATCTGATAAATGTTGGGCAATTACATGTCAGGCAATCGTATGGATGCTGTCCAGATGGATATGGGTCTGAATTCCATACAAGGTTCAAAGGCATATTTCTCAAAAGTCTCCAGCTGACCTTTAGGGACTGCATGGAAGAAGGAAGACCGCAGAGATATGGAATCATGCAACTATACCAGCAATTTTAATACCCCAAGAAGAGGTGAGCAAGTGTGAGTTGTACCAGCCCATACTGATTTTAAATATGGACTATAAATTATTTATTAGTATACCTGTGCACTGGTTAGATGATATTCTTCTGACTATCATTAATCAGGAGCAGACAAGTTTTATTAAATGAAGACAGATGGTGGATTATATCATGAGGACTTTGCTACTCACTTCACTGAGTATGTCATCACTAAAAAATACCATCTCTAATACTTAGCCTTGATACCCAGAAGGCCTTTGATAGGGTCTCCTAGGCTTTTGTCAACGTGCCTTGACATGTTTTTGCCGCCCCAATTTCTTACACACTGATCAGGAATTATATTGTGCCCCCCTCCCCAGGCCATGGTTAAAGTGAATGGTTCCCACTCAGAATGCTAACTTCCTTCATTCTTACAAGGGGACCAGATTTGGGTGCCCCCCTGTCTCTTTACTGTTTTGCTTTATATTTTGAACACTTAGCACAATATCATAGACAACAGGAAAATGTCCATGGTATAGATGTGGGAGAGTGTAAACATAAGGTGGTCTTCTATGCAGACAATCATGACCAGATATGTCCCTTTCTCATCTAATTAGGTGACTAGAGCACATTGACTATATGGCAGGATACCATATAAATGAAGACAAAACTAAGGTACTGCAGTTATGATTTGACTCTACCCCACAGATCAGACAAACCTTTCCTTTCCATTGGGTGAGAACAGCAATCAAATACCTAGGGATAAAAGTGCATGTAGTTCATCTGTGAATAAAAATACATACAAAATTATATAATTTTACTGTGTAAAGCTGCTTTTGATGTTGAAGTTGAATGATATCAATGTCACTCATTTTATTTCAGATGACATAAATGCTGCCGTGCCGTAATATCAATGTTGTTCATTCATACATGCAGTTTTGATAAAGCCTCAGTAGTGCTGATTTGCTGAAATTTTGTACTAGCAGTGGGTACAAGTGGGAGGAAGTAGTACTGGCAGTCTATTATTAATGTTGCTATTTTGATTAGCTGGTATTGCTGGGTCGATCTGATAAATGTTAGGCAATTACATGTCAGGCAGTCGTATGGATGCTGTCCAGATGGATATGGGGTCTGAATTCCATACAAGGTTCAAAGGCATATTTCTCAAAAGTCTCCAGCTGACCTTTAGGGAGAGCAGTTGATGTTGCCTACCTTGACTTCAGCAAAGCTTTTGACACTGTTCCACATAGAAGATTGATAAATAAGCTGGGTAGGCTCGGGGTGGGTCAGAAGTTGGTCAACTGGGTGGCAAACTGGTTGACGGGCAGAAAACAGAGAGTGGTGGTAAATGGTATACAGTCAGAAGAGATGCAAGTCACAAGTGGGGTACCTCAGGGATCAGTTCTGGGGCCAGTCCTCTTCAACATCTTCATTAGTGACCTTGCAGATGGACTAGAGGGTAAGGCTTGTCTGTTTGCAGATGACACCAAGATCTGCAACAGAGTAGATGATCCAGATGGGATGGGCAGAATGAGAAGAGATCTGGATAAACTAGCAAAATGGTCAGAAGAATGGCAACTGGGATTTAATGCAAAGAGTGCAAGATCATGCACATAGGAAGAAACCCTGAAGCCACCTATAGGCTGGGAGGAGTTGCTAGCAGTCACAAAGGAAGAAAGAGACTTGGGCATCATCATCACTGATGACCTGAAATCATCAAACAGACCTCTAAAGCAGTAGGTAGGCTAGGGGGTGTTAGGGGTGTATTAGTAGGGGTATCACAAGTCATAAGAGGGAGGTAATAATCCCTCTTTACAAGACACTGGTTAGGCACCAACTGGAGTACTGCGTGCAGTATTGGAGGCCACACCTTTACAAGGACATTAACCAAATTGAGGCAGTCCAGAGAAGGGCAGCAAAATGGTGCAGGGACTGCATCGAAGACATATGAGGACAGATTAACAGAGCTCAATATGTATACCTTGAGCAAAGGAGGGAGAGGTGATATGATCGAGGCATCAAACACCTTAAGGGCATTAACAAGGTGAAAGAGTCTAACATGTTTAAATATAAGAAAAATAGCAGGACAAGAGGACACAGCATGAGATTAGAGGGGGGCCGATTAAGGGGGAATGTGAGGAAATTCTTTTTCGCAGAAAGGGTGGTGGTTGGATGGAATGGCCTACCTCAAGAAGTGGTGGCTATGAATACAGTGCAGGGCTTCAAACAGGCATGGGATAGGCATAAGTGAGCAATACAAATGAGTATGAATAGATAGGCCACTGACAGAGCAAAGGCCGATGGCACATTTATAAGGTAGAAAAAGAAATGGGCAGACTGGATGGGCCTTGCGGTCCTTATCTGCCGTCAGCTTCTATGGTTCTATGTTTCTATGTAGACCTTAAAGATCCTAAGTGACTATGATCCATTAATGCTACAAATACAGTCTGATCTAGAGATGGCAGTCTCCCTTTTACTCTGATTGACCATATAAATTCTGTTAGGATGAAGGTATTACTCTGCTTTCTGTATTTGTTTCAGTGACTCCCTGTCCCCCCATCTAAGGAGGAGTTCCAGCAATGGAACAAATACATCTCTACATAACTATGGACAGGAGGTCATCACAGAATTGTTTTTAGTAAATTACAATTGAGTGCAATGCATGGTTCATTGGCACTGCCAAATTTAGAGATCTACTCAAAGGCAGCTCAAGTGCAACATGCACTTTACTGGACACAGACACGGCATAGGCCTAGATGAGTAGAAACTGAGTTTATATTATATGGAAGCCAATAAAGTTTAATTCAGTAGGGGGACCTTTCAAATTTACTAAGGGATGTCTTTTCGATAACATTGCCAATTGCATTGACATGGCTGACACTGCTGTCACACAAAGCTAATAAATATAGGGCACAATGGTTGTGTATTCCATTGTATGACACAACCTACTAGCCAGCTAGATGGTATCACAGTTATGCCATATGGGCCCATGTAGGATTCCTACATGGGTCCATTTCTCTGATAATGAGGTCTTTAAATCATTTGATCAGCCGCAAAGAGAATATGGCCTGGACAGGCATGATTTTTATAGATATTTGCAAATAGGGAGCTACCTGACAAAAGCGCTGGGCACTAAGCTAGCCCAAAAAGAATTCACAGTTTTCATATTACTGACTGAAGGAGTACTAAAGAGCTAGTAAAGGAATAATGCATGACAGGGTGTGTGTCGTGCTGGGATAACGCCACTTGGGGGTTGGGCATGAGGCATATTGAGTGCATCCAATGCCCCAGGTGTAGCATTATCCCAGCATGACACATACTCTGGAATGCATTATTCCTATTATACAATTGCTCATTGTTATATATGAAATAAAAAAATAATTGTAAAGAATGTTTTTAATAGTGTGAAAAAATATTTGTGTTGCTTAAGAGGAGATGCAAAAAAGAGATCATCTTTGAGGTCCATAAGCTCATCTACATTGGTTCACAGTGCTGAGACTAGACCTGTGGCATTATGCTGGGATAACGCCATTGGGTCCAGCCCCAAACTGACAAATCACAGTCCAAGATTCTTTCTTGCCATTGTATAATATAGCATACTGGTTAAAGGCACTGAGCTGCAAACCTGGAGACCTGAGTATGAATCCCATCAGCCCCTACTTGCATACTCTGTGAACCTGAGCAAGTCACTTAACTTCATTGTGCTCTCAGAACAGACCTGGAAACAAGTTCCAGCATAGTGTGCCTTTCCTGGTCAAACAATTTCCCATCCCTCCCTCCTCCGTATTTCATTTCATGTCACTTCTCATCATCATCATGCTCTGCAGGCAGGCCAAGGGGTGAATATTTTTATTTGAATTTTGTTAACCAGGTAATGCCCACTGAGACAATGGAGCCCCTTTTTCAGGGGCAACCTGGATTAGTTACATTCAATAGCATCATACAGTGACAATACATAGATATTTTGATACATAAAAGCTACACAGACTGTGAGGACAAGAATATGGTTCATGTTACATTAAATCAAGAGGCAGAATTAATAATAAAGCTAAATGATAAGGACTGGGAGAGGGTTTGGCAGAGGTAGCACAAGGTTACACACTTCTGTAAAAGGAGGGAATACAATTGGAAAACTGCAGCTGCTTCTTCTGGATGCCTGCAAAATTGAATCTTGGTACCACCAGCCATTGTTGGAGAGGATGTGGTCAGGAGGTTGTGACACATACACACATCTTCTGGTCCTGCCTGCCTTCTCTCCATTTTGGTCAGAAGTTGAACAGGATATTAATGCTATAGTTGGTTGCCAGTTAATATCTCAGCTTCAGATTACCGCCGCACAAACACAAAGAGGAAACTGTTGGATGCCATAATGTCCCGTAGAACATATGGCCACCTTCGACATTTCTGTTTCTTCACTGCTGCGCGGACTGGAGTGAGTTATATATAATTTGGGGTGGGGGGGGCCCTGTAATTTGTCATGCAATCTCTGAAATGTGTCTTGGGTGCTCCATTTCTTTATTTTTTTTTGGGTTTCCCGTGAGTTACAATATTTTGACATGCCACACAATTTCAGTGTCAGATATATGTGCTCAGAGGCATTACCTCAGGCTCTTTTACATCGCCATTTGTTTGTGTGGCTTTGTTTTTTTTTTTTAATTCAATATACTTTATTAAAAGTATAACAGCAACAAACAAAAAATGTCAGGCAACTGTTGACTCATTACAAGTATCAGTAAAACTATAACAAAACAAAAGATGGCAAGAATGATCAGAACAGTAATGACAATAATAATCAACCCACCAATCCTGCCCCTCCCTGCCCCAACCAGAACCCCAGAACCCCAACACCCACCCCATCCCACCCCACCCAGAGCACAATAAGGAGGATAACCCCAAAAAGAAAAACAAGCTGAATGGGGAAGAAAAGAAAGGGGGGAAAGGTGCAAGAGCCTACTGCACCCCCTCCCAACAGGAGAGAAAGACATCCTCTTCTCCACCTCCAGCTAACACCCTCTAAGAAAATGTCAGACAATAATTTGTAAAGCAACACATGAGATCAGAGAAACAAAAACCCTCAACAGACAGTCATGTCTGTCAGGAAGTTGCCCACCAGGCAAATCTGTAGGGTGAAATAGGGATCCAGTCCCAAAAGTGGATCTAAAGAATTCTGAATTGCCTGCCAGAATGGTAATACCAGGAAGCAATTCCAGGTGATATGGTTAAGTGCCCGATCAGAACGCCCACACCGAATACAGGATGGGGAAGTGGACCTACCCATTCTATGTAGCCTAGAGGGAGTGATTTATAAATTATGCAAGATACGGTATTGTAAGAAGAGGAGCCAATCATGCTTAACATATCTGTACAAATGCTGCCCAACCTGCCATTATGCTTCCTCCTCCAGGTCAAGACCCAGCTCCTGTTGCCAGTAGAAGCAGATTCCTTCAGTGCTTCTCGGATCCCACTGCTGAAGGACATCATAGAATTTGGAGGCAGGGTGAGGGTGAATCGCAATATTTGTAAAAGTTTGTAGCAAGGGTCTAGTTTCCCCTCGCCAAGGTGGGGGCCCCAGAAAAGATAAGAGTGCCTTAACCAGCTGTAAGTGTTTGAAAGGGTGGTACGTGGGGACACTGAAGTGGTCCTGTATCTTACCTGCTGAAAGGGGCCTATCTTCCTTAAGTAAGGACTCCACTGAAGCCTGTTGAAGTGATGGACAGAAAATAGAGGGTAGAGGATGGTTCTGTATCCGAAAGTGTGGATTACCCACAAGCGATTGAGCAATATCTTTGCTGGGATCCAAGCACTAATGGGAATAAATCTGATGGAGAGCTTTAAGTGACCAAAATATGGGGGAGGCCCAAGTGGTTTAGGAAGCTCAGATGGCCCGTGGTCATAATGTCGCAAGACATTATGCTGCAGCAATATACTGCACTGCCAATACAGCTCAATATATTGCCAGTGGCATAAGTCTTTGTTTTGTGGGGGCTCCGCCTCCTGAACTCTCCCACCTAATATAATTAACTCGGGGGTTAACAGTTACTATCGCACAAAGTGTGAAAAAAGGAAAAATGTCATGCATCTGGGACCAGTAATCAAAACCGGTCCCAAACACACTGCCTGCCTCCTTGCTGCCAGTGTCTTATTTCACCAAGTCACAGCAGCTGCAATGTAGAGCATACAACATATTAAGACAGTACGGCTTGGGCGGCTTAGCATACAGTAAATCACCTAATGAGAGACTATGCAGGTGGAGTAGATACTGCTCTAAAGATAGCCACAGGGGTTAATATGAGTGACCGGGGGAAATATTAATGTCAGAACCCCACTGAAAGAGTTTACTACAGTGTATGGCACAATAGTAAAGAAAGAAGTTAGGCGCCCGTAGGCCCCCGAGCTCTTTCCGAATGATGACCTTATAATAGGCCCTACGGACAGCCTTTCTGTTCCACAGAAAGTCAGAAAGATTGCTCTTAAAAAGTGAGAACCACATTTTTGGGAGGTAAGGGTCATTCATACCCAGTGGGTATAAGATCTGGGGTAATACATTCATTTTTATCATGTTCACATGCCCCCACAAAGAGAGGGGAAAAGAACTCGATCTCTAGAGGTTCAGCTTAATGTCTTGACAGAGAGGGGAGAGATTGAGCTTGACCAATCAGGAGATAGATCTGGAAATCTTAATTCTGAGATATGTGAGAACCTTGGGTTCCCAGGAGAGAGACCAAGTCCATTTATACGTTGTTTATGCACATACGTATTTAGCGGCATAACCTGAGATTTATCCAAATTTAGTTTGTAGCCTGCTATCCATGAAAATCTATCAATCTCCTCCAAGGCAGCAGGATTGGACATCTGTGATTCCTCCATATGCAAGAGGAGGTCATCAGCATATGCAGAAATTGTATAACCTACACCCCCCACTGGAATATATCTGATACCTGGGTTAAGTTGAATAGATAGAAGAAGGGGCTCCAGATATAAATTAAACAAAAATGGGAAAGGGGACAGAAAAAGAGAACACACCATTGCAATGGATTCTGGCTGAAGGGTGATGGTAGATGACCTTAAGCTAGTCACAGAAAGGAGGAAGGAAATCGAACAGATGGAGTGTAGTGAATAAGAACGGTGAGGACACATGGTCAAAAGATTTTTCAGTGTTGAGTTCATGCGGCTTTATGACATAGTGCCCTACAGTTCACGGTTATAGGAAATTGTGCCTGAAAATAGTGCTGCTTTACACCTTCCCTATGATAAAAAAATAAGCACTACTATATATCACTCTTTTAAGCATTCTTCTCACAGCTGCCAAAAAAAAACAATATCTAGGCTGTGGCTCTAACATGACCCCCCCCCCCAACAGTGGCACATTGGAAAAGTATACTTTTAGATACATAGCATACAAAAAAATGATGGTTAAGCTACAGAACACACTCCTGGTGCTGCAGAACAAATGGGGCACTTGTCTGATACATATTATTGCATACAGACAAGATATAGTCCACTAGGAGGGATACAAGGGCAGGCAAGCTTTAGGGGAGAATATGGGTAAAAACCCCATAGTGTGCACTGAGCCTCCCACAGCACCGCAAAACCACTCCTTGTTCCCCATAACTGTGAGCTGGTGCCACTTCATGGGACGGCCAGCAGCATATCCCTCCTCTCACCTCCTTGGCCGCTGGCCATCCAGGTGATGCTGGGAGAGCACTGCCTATATATAGGCAGCACTCCCAGCACCACTTTAGATTGCCAGCAGCCAAGGAAGTGTGTCGAGGGCCGTACCACTAGCTGTACCTAGCCTGGCACAGTCACAGTTGGTACAGGGGGTTGGGGGTGTTGGCACCACGTGGGGAGGGTAGCGGGTGGTCCTGTACAGGAGGGTGTCTGCACCCAGGGGCTGGTGACACATTTGTGGTGTGTGTTTGGTGGAGCAGCCTACAAGTGGCCGAGGCACAGCTGTGTGCTGGGGAAGGTGGTGCTAGGCAGCCATCAGGGATGGCCGCAGTGGTCCTATTGGTGGGGGTGGGGGCTATCCACCTGCTTCAGGTGGCAACCGGTTGTGTGCATGGAACACATTGGGGCTGTACAGCAGGGTTCTCGCTGGAATACCCTGCGCCCTCCTCTACACCCCTGCAGCCAGCACTACATGCCTTAGTGCATGGTTTGTAGTACTGGCATGCCTCCAATCTGCCACCAGTGCATTGTGGTCCACGGGCCCAAGGGATTGGGTGCATTGGGGCTGTGCACCCCATGTTAGCACATCCTGCATGAGGAGCACAATGGGTGTGGAGTGGCTACATGTTGCAGATATGCAGTGCGTAGCCACCCCACCCATTAGTGCATAGGGCCCATTAAGGCCCCAAGTATTTGGAATTCAGTAATTGTATTCTTTATTCACGTTCCCGTAGTGGAACAAGTAAAAAACAGCCCCCACCTTCTTCCCCAGCTTGAATGTTTAGAGACCCACAACCCCCTGTCTCCCCACTTTATCACAGCCTCCCCCCAGCACCCACAGTTTATTATTTAAATAAAAAAAATCCCATGATGGTCAACTAGCACAACCTGCCCATCTCCACAGCCAGCTGTCTTCTCTTGTAAAGTTTCTGCACTTCTTATTTAGGGCCTAAGAAAGAAATAATTCCCCCACCCTCCACCCCAACAGCAGCATCATACAGCTCCCAACCTGCTCCGCTCCAGCAACCACATTTCATTATTAGAGAAGATCCCCAGGCATGGGAAGGAGACCAATACAACCTGCCTCCTCCATGGCCAGCCACCTTCTTGTGAATAGAAGTGCTTCTGTGCTTGCTTGTATGGTAAAACAGCTGATCACATGATGTATAAACCGGGGGGGTTGAGGGTAGTGGATCTTTAAACAATTGGCTGGGTGGGGAGCTGCTTTTTACCTTTTTATAATTTCCCCAAATATAAATAGGCATGAGTAGTTCCACATGTCACTATTCATTAGTCTTATGGAAATAACTAATAGTGCATTATTCATTTTATTTATTTATTTAGCTTTTGTTGACCAGGTAAGTGCACTAGACAAATCCTGCCTATTTTCAGGCACGACCCGGGGGAGGGGGATACAGATGAATGCCAAATGACCTTGAACCAGATTAAGCTGTTGGTGGTATTTTTAGTGAATGAGGGGAAATTTGGCCAGGACACGAGTGCCATGGGATCTTTAACATCCACCTGAACTACCACCAATCCAGGCAGATGGGACCTTGGTTTAACGTCTCATCTGAAAGACAGCACCTCAGAAGTGCAGCACCCCTCTCATGCTGCACTACAGTGTCAGTACTGGGATATTAACCCAAGTGCCAGATGTGGGAACTGAACCCACAGCTCTCTGATCTCCCGGCCTCAGAGGTGAGTGTGCTACCTACTGAGCCACTGACACTGACAAATTCATGGTATTCAGGACATATTATTCATCCCTCACACATCACTAGTAAAAACTCAAACAGAGGCAGTGAACTTGGGAGTTCCTGTGAAAATAAGTTTTCACAACTTCTGTAAAGACAGGAAACATGGAAGGAGTTTGGACAATGATGCAATATGAAGGGCTAATCTGCTATGTAAACTCATATGCTCTTTTCTCTGACTGTGCACTATGAGCTATGACCTCCTACCAACAAGCTTCAATGATGTATCACAATAGTATGAAAAAATGTGCTGTTCATCTGAAAAATTTAATAAACTTCATATATTTTAAAAAAGAACATGTACTCACTGGAGACCAGGTAAGAGATGAGGAAATGATAGAGACCTTCAGGTTCCTGAAAGGAATAAACAAGGTGAACTGCAGGGAACTATTTAGCATGAGTATAGTGTCAAGAATCCAAGGCCATGAGTGGAAACTCAGTGGGAAGGTTTAACAGGAGTGTGAGGAAGTTCTGTTTTAGGGAAATGGTGGTGGAGCTGCGGAGCAGTTTGCCAGAGGAGGTACTGAGCGCTAAGACTATAAATGGTTTCAAGCATGTCTGAGAAGGATTAGGTAGTTGCTTGGATGGTAGCAGTAGTGAGGGAAGCAGCAGGGTGGACCAGGAGAGATAAAACCCTGCATGGACAATAGGTGCTGAAGCAGATAGGGAACTCAGTGCAGGCTGAGTGGACCTATGGTCTTTTTCTTCTGTCATTATTTGTTTTTATGTTTCTATATGGTCTCCCATAAATACAAATACTTAAGAGTGATATTTGTGTTTATATTTATATTTGTAAAAAGTGCAGTGCATGCGAGTATTTCTCACAAATAGCATTTGTATTGCACAGCCCAACTACAGATATGTAAAACCAAATTCCTTTTTTCTATTCTCATTTCCTGTTTTCTAATTACTGTACCTTTTACAGCTGTTTGCTTTGCAACTTATGATGAAATTCTTAAAACCTGGACATCATATAAGAAAAGTACCCACAGACATAGTCAAGAAAACGTATGGCCATGTATCATATTTCTGCCTCTGCCTTATTTATTCCAGGCACATCCCTCACACTTAGAAAAAGTTGCCTTTCCTTTCAGCCATGGTCAAGGTCCAGAAAGTCTAAACATTAATGCCATCAGTGAAAGTGGAACCTCAGTAATGATGCAGCAGCTTGGCACTCTACTAATCACTACAGCACTGATCTGCTGCTCCAGTCCACAGTAACAGCACTGAAAAAACTTTAGAACAAAAAAAAATGACAGACTCAGCCAATCAATACAAAGAAGCATTATTCCTTTAAATGAAAACAATCCTGCCAAAAAGGCTCTTTCAATCACCAGTATCATGAAAGAGAAAGAAAGTCACTCTAGAAGAAATACTGTTCAGTCAGTGTAATTTCTGTGAGAACATAAAACTACATAATAAAATTTGTCTGGAGACAGTCTATCTTTTCTTTATTCATTGTAGTTTTTTTCATAAACTAGGCAAAAATTCCCTCTGGCATGGATTCTGCTAGGAATTTATATGGCAATTTAATGTGAATTTACATGAATGAGTTGCATATCTTAAGTCCACAACATACTTTCCCACCACTGTGGCATTCCGAAGTGCATTTCTTCTGTTAATAGGATCCTTAGGATACTAAAAGCATGCACTGCTTCAGCAAAGAGGTAGAAATGCACACATATGTATGAGGGCATAGATAAAGGAGATTTAGTATACTGCATAACGCATAGCAGGAGTTCTCTATGTCACCCAAAATACACATTTTGGCAGAGTAATTACTGCAGATGATAAAGACTGGTATAATACAGATATTAAATTGGATGTCCATTAAAAATGCGAATCAGCCGGTGTTTACTTTTATATAGCTTTTGTTTTTTTATTAACATTTTTTTTACCCTGCCTGTGAGCTGCTTCCTCCACCTTGGCCCAGTGACAGGCTTGGGTGCCCTTCCACTCCTGGGTTGCCTTCCAGATCTGTAACTGACAGTGAATGAACTGAAAGTGACAGAAGGGTACCATCATAGCCACTGCTCCAAGAGTTCCTATCCCACTTTTTGTTCCTTTGCCTACCTCCTCCTGGTGGTGTTGTACAGTGCCTTATCATGGCGACAACCACAGGCAATGTGGAGGCAAGCTTCCACAGTCCATCACATAATAATAATCTTTATTTATTTTTCACCTTTCAATTATCAAGGCGCATTACAAAACAAAACAGCAGATAAAAACATTTGCACAGTAAGACCTGAATTCTAATATTAATCACAATAAGCTTTGCTATATAAGTAGGTTTTCAGTGCCTGTTTAAACCCCCCCATGGTCGCACACTCCCACAGCCAGTGGGGTAGAGAATTCCAAAGGACTGGTGTCACGTGCATAAATACATGGGCCCCTGAAGATTTCAAAGCTACCCTTGGAATCTCTAGCAACCCCTCGTCAGCCGAACAGAGCAGTCGCTCCAGGCAGTAAGGAGACAGAAGCTCTCTCAGCTATTCAGGGCCAAATCCATGTTGGGCTTTATACATCAGTAATCCAATTTTAAAGGTGATCCACCACTGAACTGGCAGCCAGTGCAGTCTGCACATCACCGATGTGATATGGGATATCTGAGGAGTCCCCATCAACAACTGGGCCACAGCATTCTGTACCAGCTGCAATTGGCGGATATCAAACCCCAAAAGCCCAAAGTACAGGGAGTTGCAGTAATCAAGGCATGAGGTCACAAAGGCATGGATCAGCATGGGAAGGTCACCAGACGGAACAAGGTGTTTGATCCTAGTGATGTTCCTTAGATGGTAAAAGCATGACTTAACGACAGCTGACAGCTGAGATCGAAGAGTCAACTTGTCATCAATAATCACCCCTAGGTCCCACACCAGTTTGGAGGTTAGGAGCTGGGTGCCCCCCAAAAAAAGTCCCGAGGGTAGACCAGCCCACAGCCCCCCTATCTGGCGACCAGGATCCACAACCATCACATCCGTCTTCCCTGAGTTCAACTTCAGCCAGCTGGAATTCATCTAGTCCTGGATTTAAAGAAGGCAGTTATTAAATACCGAGAGTGCTCTATCCTGGTCAGGTGCAAAAGACAGGTAGAGCTGGGTATCATCAGCACAGCAGTGAAACCTCAGCCCATACCATCTTACAATGTCTCTGAGGGGCAGCATATACACTGTGAACAACATGAGGGACAGCACAGAACCCTGTGGGACCCTCTGAGTTCTACTGGTGAGGAAAGACCTAAACCATCTCAGAACTGAGCCAGTTAGGCCACAAATAAGCATCAGGTGCTCAAGCAGCACCCCATGATCCACGGTGTCAAAGACTGAAGAGAGATCAAGAAGCACCAAGTTGGAGCAGCTTTTATGATCTCTCGCTATCAGGAGATCATTGAGCACACGAACCAGTGCAGTTTCGGTACTGTGTCTCATACGAAACCTGGATTGGAAGTACTCGTAAATGTTATGGATGGTCAAATGGTTCTCCAGCTGTATAGCCACTACCTTCTCAATTACCTTCCCCAAAAGGGGAAGGTTAGAGATAGGTCTGTAGTTTGCCAGGCAGTCTGGGTCCAGAGAAGCTTGCTTCAGGAGGGGTGTTACCACAGCCTCCTTCCAGGAGCTAGGAACTCACCCGACTCAAGGGAGCACCAGACTATCTGCACCAAGACCAGGCCAATGATGTCACAACAGCCCAAAATCAGGGTAGTTGGGCCCAGATCTAAATTACAGTATGTAGAGAGCATACCCTGGACAATCTGCATAACATCCACGATCTCCAGCCAGTTGAAGGTACTCCAAGAGAAGTAAGGGACAGTGACCTGGCACTGATCACTAACATCTCCCATAAAGTGTGTCGAATGGATCTCTGCCCTGATGTCAGCCACCTTATCTGCAAAGAACTGAGCAAGCTCTTCACACTCCAATTGTGAAAAAGCTCTGTTCACCTTCAGACAAGCTGGGTTGCACAGCCTGTCCATAGTTCGAAAGAGCTGAGCCAGTCAGTTCTGAGCAGCAGCAATCACCCCAGACAGGAACTCTGCCTTCCTAAGGGGCGATTGCTGACTAATAGAGTTGGTAGTGCTCGAGCAGTCTAAGATGGTTGGCTGCCAGGGCAGATTTCTGCCAACAACGTTCTAACCTTTGTCCTAGTCACCGCAACTCCCTCACGCTCCCATCAAACCATGGGGACTGAGGGCAGCGGGAGAGAGGATGAACATGGACTGGAACGATGGAATCCAGAGCTGTGGCAATGACCTTATTATAGGCCAGGACCAGAGCTTCAGGATTCCTGCTTGCTACAGGAAAATCTGATAGATCAAACACCGCCACCAGGCCTTCGGGACTTAAATCCCATAAAGGGCGGTACCTGACCATCTCCACAGGGGTATGCCCACATGAGGGTGTGCAAAAATTGATTCTCACTGTGTAATGGTAGGACCAACCAGCAGGTTCCATCCCCATGTCAGAGGCATCGAGCCCCAGGAGGAAAACCAAGTCAATGGAGTGACCGCATTTATGAGTAGCAGAGGTAACAATCTGTGTAAGGCCCAGTGATGTCATCAACTGGAGGAAGTGTTGTCCAAATTGCAAGAGTTCATCATCGATCCAGGCATTAAAGTCACCCAGGACCATCAGCCTGAGCGACTCAAATGCCATATCGATTACGAAGCCCACTACTTCCTGAAGGAATAGCTTCTCATCCCCGGGTGGACAGTAGATGAAGGCTATCCTACAGCCTACACCTACTACAACAGTACACTCAAAAGACCTGGCATCACCCACCGGTACACTCGTGAGGCCCTATTCAGTCTTGAAACAGACCGCCACCCTCCCACCCCTGCAGTCCAATCTTGAGTGGTGTATCACTGAATATCCAGCTGGACTCACAGCCTCAAGTATGGGGCCAGCATTTTCATCCAGCCAGGCTTTGGTGATAGGTCACTATGAGTCGCTGTTTTTGTAGTCGCTCATTTTGCGTGTCTATTATCACTTTTATTTTCAGTGTAATCCATTAATTTAACAGAAACAAATAATGCCAGGAATTGGGGTTGAATGTCCCTTCTTCATTTGACTGTTGTGGGAAGTAATATATGCTGTTCCACTTCAAGTGTGTGGTGTTTTTGACCTGTCTCCTATTCCATTGCTCCATGGTTTCCTGAGCAGTCCCGTACAGGTTGATGAGTAGGGTAGTGTACTATTGTGATGTTGAACTGTCTACTCCTAGGTTTTTGGTGAATTCAGTGGATGTACAGTGCATCATCTGTTGCATAGGTCTCCTCTTCCAGTGTTGTTGGATTGCATGTTACATAGTAGTTGGAGTAAAAAGTCAGCATTGTGTGGTTTCAGGTTGTGCCATTATTGAAACATTCTGGAAGGGGATAATCTTTGTGTTTCTATTATGCCTGCTACAACTCTTGTTCCCATATTTTCCCAGGCTATATTATTGAATGGGTGAGTTGTTAATTTTGAGGTTGCTGTTGCCACAAGGTGATTGGATATAATGTGTCTATAGCGAGTCAATTTTGGCAAGGCAATTTGGGCGACGTAAAAATAATGATTTCAAAATGGGATCTGTGCCCTTAACCATGCATGGTAAGTTCAGCAACTTTGTTTCCAATGGAGTACATTTTGTATGTGGTATATAGGGGTTTGTTTGTCAGACCAGTTCTGAGCTGGCCATCTGGTGCTGTGGTTAGGGTCACCACCTGTGTTGCTGATGGACCCGGGTTGGAGCTGGCTGTGGAGTTTGTTTTTTTTCCTCTGGTTTGGTGGTCTAATTTTTTTTGTCATCTCTGCCTCCCCTTCTGCCCACCCTCCCAACTTTATTCCCTCCTCCCACAGGCTGCCTCACCCCGGTGTTCTTCCCCGCTGATTTTTGTGCCCCTTGGAATAGTCCTCCTCCCATGTTTTCCCCTATCCCCAATCATCATCCCCCATTGGTGTTTGTTAGATAATATATGGGGGGTGCGGGGAACACAGGGGGCATGGCTCACCCACATAAAAACTAAGTTTGCATCACCCCCCAGATAGAAAGTAAGCATCAGTGCCAATCGCTGTTCTATGCCAGCATAGTAGTGCTCATTGCCATTTTTGTTTTCAGCGATGTGTACTCACTATTTTTGGTCTGTGCCATTTTTCAGCTGCTATTATCACATAGAACTGAGTGGTTGTGCTAAAATGAATTTACTGAGGAGCCAAGAGTCTTGATCACCTTCATTAGTGTTTAATGTATCCAGTTTAGTGGCCAATTCTTGAGTGTTGGGAGTGTTTACTGTATAGGAGAGTGTTTGTGTTGATTTAAACTGATTGACATAACTCCTGTTCGATCCAAAGCCATGCTGGGGTATAAGATTGGTGTTGGGATGAGCTGTTGTATGAGGTCCATTTGTTTACATTCCATAGTTGGGTTGCCTAATAGTATACTTTTATATTCAGTAGTTTAAGGCCCACATTCTCAGTAGTCCTTGTGAGTTTCTTGAGGTTGTATCTAGCTCTTTTACCTGCCCAAATAAATTTACTTATCAGGTTTTGGATTTACTTGAGTCATTCTGTGCAATCTCACCATGCAGCATGCTCATGGTGAAAAATACCCTTCGTAGGAAGTTCATTTTGTCTGGTTGTATTCTTTGTCCCATTGAGATGGGCAGTTTGTTCCACCTTTCAGTGTCTATTGTTAGTTTCTGTAGTAGCCAGTTGGTATTCATTGTGACAGTTTCTTTGTTAGATGCGCAGAGGAGTATTGCAAGATATGAAATGTTTTTGGCTTTCCATTGAAAGCCTAGTTCAGTTATATGGCTCCTTCTGCACTGGTGGTTTAGTGGTAGGACTTCTGATTTATCTATACTCAGGTGGCATCCTAAGAAGAGATCAAAGGTCTTGATAACCTTCAGGAGATGAGAAATCATTTTATCGGGCTGTGTGATTGAAACAATCACGTCATCCACATAAGCTATTAGTTTGTGGCATTCATGGAACCATAGAATCTTGATGGCAGAAAAAGACCCTCAGACTCATCCAGTCTGCCCTTTTCATCCCTGAATTCATTTTTATATTTTATGCCCTAAATTTTCCCATCCTTTCGTTTTTTCAGTAGTAATGGCTCCATGGATAGGTTAAAGAGGGCTGAGGATAGGGGCCATTTTTGTCTCATTCCTCGCTCAAGGGGAGAAGGGTTTTGATCTCAGGCTTTAGTTGAGACTGCAGCTTGAGGGGAGCTATGCACAAGTTTAACCATCTTTGTGAAGGCCAGGGGGAAGCCATACATAGAAACATAGAATTTGATGGCAGATAAAGACTGCTTGCCCCACCTAGTCTGCCCATTTCTCTACCTAACGGATAAGCTGCAGATTTATTTATTTATTTATTTTATTTATTAGACTCTAGGATTACAAATACCTTTGAGCAATTGCTGCTCATTTACAAAGGTTCCACATCAAAGGATGGGGAGAAAACATACATACAGAGGTAGACCATGGTTACAGGCATAATACTGCGATGGCAAGATTTAAAATTTAAAGTACATAGTGGAGAGACATAAAGAGCCAGTATATGAGAACAATACATTTCAGTGCAGACAGTACATTATACAGAACAGATAGTGATAGTAGGGTTAAGGAAAGGGGTGGGCAGGCTGAAGGTCCATTGTCAGAGGGTGATGGATGGGTAGCATAAGTGCAGGGTAGGTAGAAGTAGGGGCCCGAAAATCTGAAACTGGCTACAAGGGGGGAGGGGGAGGGTGAGGCATGGTGGTGGTGGGGAAGGAAAGGAGTGGGAGGAGGGAAGATGGTGACCAGGGAAAGTGCTGGGCTGGGGGTAACAGGTCACCTTAGCCTGGGGTAAGGGAGGAGGCTGCCACTAGGAAAAGTAGTCACATTGCATGGTTGTTGTTAGGTATAGCCGGAGTTGCCTTTTAAAGGGTCCAAGTGTTGCAGGTGTAATTACTTAATTGTTAAGGGCATTGTACTACTGAGGAGCTCTATGGGAAAATAACCATTGTCTCATTGTGGTCCTGCATTGAGGGACCTGGAAGGTTTGATTTTGAGCACTACGCGTATGTTGGGTGCTGCTGTATGCTATGAGGAGCCTTTGAACACCTGGCGGCATGAGACCCAAGAGGACCTTCTTGGAGATCAGGCATATCTGATACTGAATTCTACTATGAAGTGGAAGCCAACTGGCCTGTATGTACAGGTCACAGGTGTGAGTTTGGTGGGCAGTGCCAGTTAGGAGCCTGCAGGCTTTGTTGAGGGACACCGATATCCTGTGAAGTGCAGTGGGGGAAGCAGAGCCGTAGATAGCTAGACCATAGTCAATGATGGAGATGACAGAGCTTTAGATAGCCAGTCTAAGGGCATCCTCAGTCATGTAGTGTTTGTGCCTGTGGAGCATACCAATTCGTATGTTGGTGGCCTTTGCTACATTGTTGATGTGTCGTGCATAGGAGATGGAGATGTTCAGTATGATGCCAAGATATTTAAACTCGGGCACATGTTCGACTGAAGTCCCAGACTGGTTCTTGATGGTGAGAGATTGAGATTTGTACTTGCTACGAGTGTTGCAGAAAGTCATGACCTTGGTTTTGGTATAATTTAAAATGAGCTTGTGAGATTTGAACCATTCTTCGACATGACTAAAGTCTCTCAGCAACTGACTCTCCAGGTGTTTGATGTCATGATGGTTAGTAAACAGGACACATTGTCCATGTAGAGTAGTATTTTCTGGTGGCAAACACTAGGGAAGTTATTCAGAAAAAGAGAGAAGAGTAATGGACCAAGTATGGACTCCTGTGGAACTACAGAAAGGACTGGTTTATCATCAGAGGTGACACCGGCAAGTCTGACATGCTGGACCCTTCCCCCGATGTAGCTAGCGAATCAGTGCAATGTGTCATTGGAGAGCCCGATGGTTGACAGCTGCCTAAGTAGAAGTGGGTGGTTAATTGTATCAAAGGCCTTAGTAAGGTCGATGAATACTGCCCCTGCACAGTTACCTTGGTTGAGGGTGGCATTTATGAGTCCTGTAAATTCCAGCAGTGCGGTGGTGGTACTATGTCCTTTTCTGAAGCATTGCTGTTCCGGGCATTGGATGTCATACTTGTCCTGGTGCTCGACTAGTTGATCCAAGACTATACGTTCAAGCACTTTGGATAAGGGGGGGTAGGATGGAGATAGGCCTGTAATTGGTGTGAAGTGACTTGTCTCCACTTTTGTGGACTGGTGTTATAGATGCCTGTTTCCAGAGCGATGGGAATTGACCCAATCTTAGCGACAGGTTGAAGATCTTAGTCAGGGGTTCAAGGATATCATCTAGGAATAGCACTATCAGCTTCAGCTTGAGTGCATCACCACTGTACCTAGCTTTGCAGATGGCCTTGTGAATACAGAATCTGGCTATGTGCATAGGGACCTCCTTGAAGAAAAACTATGGAGCCATGTGTACTTGGGATGTCATACCATAGGGGGTGCTAGAGAAAGGGGCGTTGAAGAAGTCAGGTGGGAGGACACTGCTGACGTTTGAGAATCCATTAAAAGCAAAACTCAGCACTCTGTAGTTGGCGTAAATACAGGCATGAGTTTAATAAGACATTCAAATGCCAAGCCTCACAAAGGACAGGTAGCACAATTAGGTAATTCTCAACCGGTTTCGTGCACACAGCACGTCATCAGGGGGTAGTTACTAGTAATACAAAACACATATTTATAGGGAGACACTTAAAGAAACAGCTCCTCAAAGAAAGCTTTTAAATCAGACTACATACTATACATACATATAAATACATGAAAAATGATACATTCTATGATACACTGTAATAGAAGTACCACAACTGTATCCACATTAATATATACTATTACTATTTATACATAAAAAAAATGAACATCATATTATAAACTCCCTATATCTTGAACAATTGTATTTGTTTTTGAAAACAAAGAAATGTGCAGCAAAACTAAAGTAAAAGAGCAATTCTATGTGGATCTCATCAGCAAATCACTGCATGCTTTAGATACTATAAAATATATATTGAAAATGAGTATGTTATACAATACTAGACAGGAAATCAGCTCCCAGCCATCGGGACACACTGAATCTTCCATGTCCAGGTATTTTGTAAACAGCAACATGTATCTGTGAAAAAAATCAAAATATATATTAATATTGTAACAACACTAACACATTTTTTATATATATATAAAGAAAATAGACAGGGAAATGACAAAGAAGAAGGGGAAGAAGAGGGAAGTGGGGAAAAAAAAGGAAGGTAATGTGCTATGGGGAAGGAGGAAGGGAAAAAAGGGGAAGGTTGGGGAGGGAAAAGGGAGGGTTGTGAAGGGTGTGTGGGTATTCGGTGCACGGGTAAAAAGAAAAAGGGGAAGGGGAAAAAAGAAAACAAAAAAGGGGGAGAGAAAAGGGGAAAAGAAAAACAAGAGAAAACTGAAAAGAAAAAGAAATGTATATTTATTTTGGCTTTAAACAATTCAACAGTTCCATCTTGTCATTCAATCCTAGGGCAACAAGAGCCCCTAATATATAAATCCAAAAGGACTCTCTGTACTTCAACTTAACATCCAAGTCTCCTCCCCGAGGCTCTAACTTGACTACATCAATTCCACAAAATCCAAATACATGTGAGGAGTTTGTATTAATACTCTGGTCACAATATATGGCAAGTGCACTTCTGGTATCTTTATTGGAGATAGATCTTAAATGTTCACCCAACCGTATCTTTAATGGGCGTATAGTTTTACCCACATAAAATGCTCCGCATTGGCAAGTAGCTAAACAAACTACATTCATAGTGCTACATGTAATGAAATCTCTGATTTCATAAATTTTACCACAGTTACAACTGGTAAAGGTCTCACACTTTAGTACGGACTTACAGAATTTACAATTGCCACAATTATACATACCACATGGAACATGTGAGGAAACCTTGTCAACACCCATACTTAAAGGTACAGTGTAGCTGTGCACTAACCTATCTCGTAGATTTGGCCTCTCCGATAGACCATCCTAGGACTATGACGGGTGACTTCCACCAGCCGTGGATCACCGAACAAGACATTCCAATTATTCTGTATAATCTGCTCAATAGCTTTAGAATGTCTAGTATAGTTGGTGACAAAATTTTCTCTCTGTTCCTTAGGTATTTGTATTTTTTGTTTAACAAGATCAATCCTTTCTACACCTGCAGCTTCTTGTAAAGCCTCCTGAACTGTACTATAGGCATAGCCTCTTTCTATAAATCTGCCACACAAGTCTGATCCCTGGGTAATAAAGTCCACATCTTTACTACAATTTCTTCTCACCCTCAACATCTGGGCCTTCGGTATACTGGACACTAAATGGTGTGGATGGCAACTA
Source organism: Neoceratodus forsteri (assembly GCA_016271365.2). Taxonomy (NCBI): domain Eukaryota; kingdom Metazoa; phylum Chordata; order Ceratodontiformes; family Ceratodontidae; genus Neoceratodus; species Neoceratodus forsteri. The sequence goes on along the minus strand of CM057454.1, from coordinate 955,060,998 downwards.
GATGTGTGTAGAAGAGAATTCCTATCTGTTTCTTTACGAAACAATCTAGTACTAAGACTACCATCTCCTTCCTTAGTTATACTCACATCTAGAAAGGATACACATATAGAATCCTGTTGTAAAGTAAATCTCAAGTTTTCATTGCTTTTTTCTAGAAATTCTACAAACAACAAAAGTTCTTTCCAAAGTGCCATGCCACACCATAAAGATGTCATCAATATAACAACACCAGATGTCGATATTATTGTAGAAAGGATTAATATCCATATCATAGACAATGTTCCTCTCCCATAAGCCCAAGTACAAATTAGCATAATTGGGTGCAAAAGTAGCGCTCATAGCTGTACCTTTAATTTGCAAGAAAAACTTATCCTGAAACAGAAACAAGTTTTTTGTCAGTACATGCTCTCCGCATTCCAATAGGAAATTATTTTTTCCATGGGAGACTTGTGTATCTCGTAACAAGAAATATTCTACAAACTCGGCACATTATTGAGATTTTGTGGAATTGAAGTAGTCAAGTTAGGGCCTCGGGGAGGAGACTTGGATGTTAAGTTGAAGTATAGAGAGTCCTTTTGGATTTATACATTAGGGGCTCTTGTTGCCCCAGGATTGAATGACAAGATGGAACTGTTGAGTTGTTTAAAGCCAAAATAAATATACATTTCTTTTCTTTTCAGTTTTCTCTTCTTTTTCTTTTCCCCTTTTCTCTCCCCTTTTTCCTTTTCTTTTCCCCTTCCCCCTTTTTCTTTTTACCCCTCATACCGAATACCCCACACACCCTTCACAACCCTCCCCTTTTCCCTCCCCAACCTTCCCCCCTTTGTCCCCTTCCTCCTCCTCCCTTCCCCATAACACATTACCCCTTTACCTTTTCCCCACTTTTCCCCCTCTTCTTTCCCCCCTTCTTTGTCATTTCCCTATTATCTCTTTATATATATAAAAAATGTGCTAGTGATGTTACAATATTAATATGTATTTTGATTTTTTCACAGATACATGTTGCTGTTTACAAAATACCTGGACATGGAACATTTGGTGTGTCCCTATGGCTGGGAGCTGATTTCCTGTCTAGTATTGTATAACATATTCATTTTCAATATATATTTTATAGTATCTAAAGCATGCAGTGATTGGCTGATGAGATCTACATAGAATTGTTCTTTTACTTTAGTTTTGCTGCACATTTCTTTGTTTTCAAAAACAAACACAGTTGTTCAAGATATAGGGAGTTTATAATATGATGTTCATATTTTTTTTATGTATAAATAGTAATAGTATATATTAATGTGGACACAGTTGTGGTACTTGTATTACAGTGTATCATAGAATGTATCATTTTTCATGTATTTATATGTATGTATAGTATGTAGTCTGATTTAAAAGCTTTCTTTGAGGAGCTGTTTCTTTAAGTGTCTCCTATAAATATGTGTTTTGTATTACTAGTAACCACCCCCTGATGACGTGCTGTGTGCACGAAACTGGTTGGGAATTACCTAATTATGCTACCTGTCCTTTGTGAGGCTTGGTATTTCAATGTCTTATTAAACTCATGCCTGTATTTACGCCAACTACAGAGTGCTGAGTTTTGCTTTTGATGGATTCCTATGTTCTAACTCGAGCACCTGTGTACATGGAGGAGCTGTTTTTGCTGTGCATTCGAGGTTTGAGAATGCATTATCAAAGGTGTTGGTGATACTGCCAAAGTCTTGTGTAGGGGTACCATCAATGTTAAGCATGTGGGAGATGATTTAGGATCCTTGCCTGTCAGGTCTTTAATATTATTCCAGAATTGTTTCCCATCACCCCAGGAGTTGGTCAGTGATTTCCTGAAATACTTGCTTTTGGCATTCCGTATTGCACGGGTACAGTTATTTCTTGTGGTTTTGTATTTTTGTAGGACCCCTTGCATGGATGAGGCATGAGCACAGTGCCAGAGGTGGTCCTGTAGTTTGAGCTGTGTTATGAGTTCAGAGGTGATCCATGGGTTGGGTCTGCCTTTGACCTTCATCTGTTTGAGTGGAGCTTAAGTATCACAGGCAGCAGTAAAGTGGTTTATGAAGAGTTCCAAGGCTTTGTCAGCGTCATTTAATGTGTCAGTTATGGCCCAGTCCAGCCTGTTAAGATGGTATTTTAGCAGTTGTAGGTGCCCCTGTCTTAGTACCCTGGTGTGAATTACCTTAGGGGGGCCATGGTGAATTTGTTAGCCCAGGAGCAGATAACAGGTGAATGGCCACTTATAGTGTCTGGGAGTACTGAGACCTTTGAGATTTGTTCTGGGTGGTTAGTCAGTAACCAGTCTAGCAGGGTGTAGGTCCCAGTCCTGTTTTTGCACCTGGTGGGAGTAGGGACTAGTTGTGTGAGGTGCTGTGCTGCGACTGCATCTTTGTAGGTGCAGGCCTCTGGTAAAAGCCAATTTATATTAAAATTGCCCAGAATTATAGTCTCAGAGTTATGGTGTAGGCCCTATAGATTAGCCATGAAGCTATTAAAGCCCCTAGTCTGATCCTTAGGGGATAGATACACTGAGGAGAAAGTAAGATGCTTATTATGGGATCTGAGAACTTTGATAGTGAGGACCTGACAGAGAGAGAGTCTGGGCTAGAGAAAGGAATGACATGACCAATGAAAGTATCCCTCAGATAGATGGCGCAGACCCCTCCTTGTTTTGCAATTCTGTCCTGCCTGAAGATAGAGTATCTTATGACTGCAGTGTCAGGTATCTTAGGGTTTAGCCATGTTTCAACCATAGAGAGGATGTCAGGGTTGTGATGCTGAACCCATGTTTGGAGGTTGCCAAGTTTGCTGAGGAGGCTGCAGACATTGATTGATGCGAGTATGAAGGACCCCTCCCTCCGACTGGGGGGGGGGTGAAGTTTGCCCTGCTGGCCCTGAGTTGGGGTGTATATTACCAGAAATCAGAAGTAGCATTAGAAGAATTCTCAGGAGAGAGGTTTTAAGCATTTTATAGACTTGCTTGTTTGTTAGACGCTTGTGTATCCTAGTTATCCAACAGCCTACTTCCTCCTACCTCCCACTAAAATTACTTTATGTCTGTCCCATACATTCTTGAATTCCCCACTGTTTTTGACTCCACAACATCCTCAGGAAGGCTATTCCATGCATCTACAACCCTCTCCATCAAGAAATACTTCCTCACATTGCCCCTGAGCTGCTCCCCATCTTCAAATTGTGCCCCCTTGTTCTTGCACATCTCTTTTTCTGAAAGATGCTACCTTCTTGGACTTTGTTGATTCCCTTGAGGTACTTGAAACTTCCTATCATGTCCCCTCTCTCCCCCTCCTTTCCTTGAGGCTATACATATTAAGCTCCTTTAGTCTTTCTTCATATGTCGTCTGGTGCAGACCCTGTACCATTTTGGTTGCCTTCCTCTGAACAGCCTCCACTCTGTCTATGTCTTTGCGAAGATGCCTCTCCCCATGCACCCCAGTATCCCCCCAGCCCTCCTTACTGCCTTCTCACATTGCTTGCCCACCTTTAGGTCATCTAAATACCCCAGGTCCCTTTCCATTTTTGTTGTTGTTAGTATCTCACCCCCCATTGTTTACTCTTCCACTGGGTTTTTGCTTGCCAGGTGCATTACTTTGCACTTCTTTGCATTGAATCTAAGTTGCCATACATTTGACCATTCCTCCAACCTTGCCAAGTCCCTTCTCATCCTTTCCACCCCACCTTGTGTATCAATCCTGTTGCAGCTCTTTGTGTCATCTGCAAAGAAACGTGCTTTTCCTTCCAGTCCCTCTGCAATGTCACTTATACAGACATTAAAAAGGACCAGCCCCAGTATTGAACCCTGTGGTACCCCACTAGTAACCCCCCTTTCTTTACTGTGGACTCCATTTACTATTACCCTCAGTGTTCTGTTGTCCAGCCAATGTTTTACCCAGGCTACCACCCTGGGACCCACTCCCAGGCTGGCTAGTTTGTTTATTAATCATTTGTTCCAGACTGTTTCAAATGCCTTCCTAAAGTCTAGGTAGTCCTTGTCCACAGCCACTCCCTGGTCTACTACTATAGTCACCAAGTCAAAGAAATTGATTAGATTCATCTGACATGACCTTCCTGCTGTGAATCCATGCTGCCTTGGGTCCTGTGCCCCACTGGCCTCTAGGTACTCAACAATTCTTTCCTTCAGAAGTGATTCCATCATTTTCCCTACCACAGAGGTCACACGCTGACAGGTCTGTAGTTTCCTGCCTCTGTTTTGCTCTCACATTTGTGAAGGGGAGTCACATCTGCCCTCCTCCAGTCCAGAGGTACCACACCATCCTCCCATGATTTGTTAAAAAAGATTGTCAGTGGTGTTACTAATTCTCTCCTTAGTTCTTTTAGAATTCTGGGGTGAATCCCATCAGGCCCCATTGCTTTATCCACATTCAGTTTTAGGAGTTCTTTCAGAGCCCTTTCTTCTATGAAAGGGCTGATATCAACCCCCTATCCAGAGAGCTTCTATTGACTGGATTAGGTACCTCCCCCTCATCTTCCTTTGTGACTACTGAGCAGAAGCATTCATTCAGTATCCCTGCTTTTTTCACTGTCCCTCTCTGCCCAACTACCCTCCTCTTTATTCAGCCTCAGTATACCTGCCTTAGTCTTTCTTTGCTCCCTAATGTACCTATAAAAAGTTTCATCCCCCTTTATAACCGAATTGGCTATCTTTTCCTCAGTTTGGGCCTTTGCTATTCTGACTGACTTGCCCGCCTCCTTCTGCTTTAACTAGTACAGTTCTCTGTCCTGCTCCTTCTGTGTTTCCTTATACTTCTTGATTGCTATCTTTTTCTCCCTAACCTTCCCTGCCACTTCTTTTGAGAACCATAGTGATTTTTTCTTTCATTTTGATTTATTTGCTTCACACAAAGGCTTGTTGCCTCTGTAATGGCAGTTTTGATGTTTCCCCATTGTTGCTCCACCCCACCTTCTTACCTGTTTGCTAGTGCATGTCTGAGGCACTCTCCCATTTTGACAAAATCAGCCCTCCTGAAGTCCAGTACTTTCACCTTTGTATGGCTTGACTCTACAGCTAAGTTTATCGTGAACCACACTGTTTGTTGGCCACTTGTTCCCAGATGGCTACCCACCTCTAGATTTGACATCCTCTCTGTGTCCCCATTTGAGAGTACCAGGTCTAAGATTGCTCCCTCCTGAGTGGGTTCCAAAACTAGCTGTCTGAGGCATGCCCTCTGTAGGGTATCGAGAATGGCCCTGCTCTTGGCTGTGGCTGCAGCAAAAATGCTCCAGTTAACATCTGGCATATTCAGGTCCCCCATCAGCAATATCTTCCCTTTCTCTGCCATACTATGGATGCCTTCTATCATTTCCTTGAAGGGGGGGTCTGTATACAACCCCTGTGCGGATTGTGGTGCCATTTCCAGTCTCCAGGGTGACCCACAGTGCCTCCTCTCCTCCCTGTTTACTTTTTAGTTCAGTTGCTTTGATCCCTTCTTTACATAGAGAGCTACTCCTCCTTCTCCTGTTCTACCCTCCCTGTCCCTCCTGTAGATTGTGTACCCTGGTATGTTGACTTCCCAGTCATGGTTCTCTGTGTACCATGTTTCCGTGACTGCCACGATATCCAGGCATCACTCTTCCATCAAGGCCACCAGTTCAGGATGCTTGTTACCTAGACCATGGGTATTTGTACTCATTAGCATCAGTTTTTTGATGGCCTTATTCCTTTTTGCCCCATCCCTGTCCTTACTGCCTTTGTCTTTTTCTCCATTTACCCCATCCATCTCCCTATTGACTTTTCTATCTTTGTGTTTACCTCACTAATTACCCCGATTTGTGGGGGGGCTAGGATTTCCCCTTCTCCTTTTTAGTGCCTCCCCCTGGGCTAGTTTAAATGCTTGCCAATAAAGCTTTTAAACCTATAACCTAGGATCCTTGTTCCCCTCCTGGACAGATGCAGACCATCGCGCCAGTATAGGCCTGTATCCCTCGAGGTGGAGCCCCAGTCCTCAATGATGCTGAAATCCTGAGCTCTGCACCAGTTTTTCTACCACTGATTGAATCCCATGGAGTGGAGTACCTAGCTTCACCCATACCATAGACAGGCAGCACCTCTGAGAAGGGTACCATGCATGCTACTTGCCTAAGGCCCCTCCCCAACTCCCCAAACTCCTCCTGCACTGCTTCAATCCCTTTCCCAGCCAGTTCATTTGTCCCTATGTGGACAATGACATCCAGGTCCTTCCCCCATGCAGCTAATCCCGCAATCCTGAGGATTCGCTCCCTGTCCCTCCAAGCCATGGTGGCAGGCAGGCACCTTACCTCCCTCTCTCATCCCTCCCCCAGTTCTACCCTCCTAATAATGGAGTCCCCCACCAGGAGTTGCTTCCTTTTGCTGTGGGTTACCATGCCACCCTCCTGTGGATCTCCTTTGTGGAGGTTCCCAGCATCCTCCTTGGTCTCCAGTGCAGGTGCCTCCATAAAGAAACCACACTCTGCCAGAATGGCATATGAATTGTGAAGAGGTAAAACTGGAGGGATGCACCACTATTCCACCACCATCACCCTTCCTGAGCCCACTGTGTTCCAACCACTCCTCTTTCTTGGCAACCACTGAGGCAGTGGCAGTGTCCCTGGTGGTCCCTGGGTGGGAAAGGAGGTCCCCCAAAATTTGGCCAACTCAGCCTGGAGATCAGCAACCTCTTCCCTCAGCTCAGAGAGGTTCCTGCAGATGAGACAACACAGCATCCTCCAGAATATCTTCCTGAGGACTGCTGCTCCACAGCCACTGCACTGCACCACTCCAATCATGTCTTTATTTGTGATCCTTTAACTGTTGTTTTGTAAACGTGCTCTTTCCTCTCTTTGTTTATTTTATTTGTTTATTTATATTTTTATATATATATATATTTTTCCCCTACTGTCCTACTGCCTCTGTGCCCTTAAAGCTCCTGATCTTCCTGTTCTTGGACAGTAAGTTCCTATATTCCTCAGCAGTCTCCTTCTTACTTGCTCAGAGTCAGACCTCCAGCAGCTAGAGGGTGATGAAGAGCTACTCTTTTCCTTCTAGGATAGTGATTCTTTTGTGCCTCTGTGATCACTCCTTTCCTGCTCCCAAACAGGAAGTTCCTTTTGTTAGTCAAATCCTGTGCCTATAAAAGTAGAACCAGCTAAGGGTGGTGGTGGGGGGGGGGAGTGGAGGGAAGGGATGGAGGACAATATAGTCCCAGTAGAGTAGTATAGTTCTAACAGCACTTCCCTCCTCTTGCTGTTCTCCGCCACAAGCTATCTAGGTCAGTTTTTAAATGCAAACACCTGGCTTCCTTCTCTCTAAGCCATTCCCCCCTAGTTAACAGTTTGTTTCTTCACCTAGCTAACCGCACAGATAGTAATTCCTTCACCCTAATTCACAGTTTTTTTCTTCACCTAGTTAACTGCACAGATAACAATTTCTTCACCCAACTCAGACAAACACACTCTTTTTTTGTGATAGTTTTTGCCCTAAATTGAATTTCCCAGTAATAGATTTCTCGTTCTTTAGTCCAGTAGAGTCGTATAGTTCTAGCAGCACCTCCTTCCTCTTGCTGTTCTCTGCCACAAGCTATCTAGTTCAGTTTTTAAATGCAAACACCTGTCTTCCTTCTCTCTAAGCCACTCCCCTAGTTAACAGTTTGTTTCTTCATCTAGCTAACTGCACAGATAACAATTCCTTCACCCTAATTCATTTTTTTCTCCACCTAGCTAACTGCACAGATAACAATTCCTTCACCCTACTCAGACAAACACACTCTTTCTTGTTTTTTTTTACCCCAAATTGAAGTTCCCAGTAATAGTGTTCTAGTTCTTTGTTCCAGTAGAGTCATATAGTTCTAACAGCACCTTCCTCCTCTTGCTGTTCGTACCTGTCCATAACGGTGATCAAGTAGGGCCATTTCACCAGGTCGAAGACTTTTTCAGCATCCAGAGTCACCAAGGCTGCAGGGATTTGCTGATCACTGGCTATTTCTGTCAAGTATGCCATTTTCCTTGCATTGTCTGAGATGTGCCTATCTGCCATGAAGCCTGCTTGTGAGCCATCAATAAGTGATGGCATGATGTGCTGAATCCTGGTGGCCAGTACTTTTGCTAGGATCTTTGCATCAATATTCAGGAGAGTAATGGGTCTGTAGCTGGAAAATTTTTCTTTATCTTCGTTTGGTTTCAGGATTAATGTAATGATTTTTATATGTTTATTTAACATTTGGTTACTGGGAAAGGCATTCTGAGCTCAGGCTTATTTCCAGGTGTGACCCAAGGAAAGGGGTTACAGAGGAGGACAATATGGAATGTACATAATAAATACAGGATGCAAACATAATATAAAATATAAATTACATTTCTCCATTGGGTGATAAGAGGCAGTTTGTAGAGACAATTACAGAGTGACCAAACACAAGGGGCCCAATTCTCAAAATAGACTTTAGAGCGGTGCAGGGTGCGTTGGATGCACTGTGCACCAAAGCACCCTGCATCATTGACAATGCATCCTATTGTGCAAGGAATGCACGATGCGCCAGATGCAGTGCATATGGTGCAAGAACAATAAGTGCATGAAATAAATAGTGTAGGCAAAATGCAAGGTGCAGGCAGCATCAAAATGCAAGGGGTGGAGGAATGGCCGAACCATGGAGGACACAGCAAGAAGAGAGGGGGCCCCCAATCCCAGGAACATGGAGGAAGAAGACTGGGCACTCCAGGAAGGAAAACTTCATGGACCAGGAGACAAACATCCTCCTGGATGCAGTTGAGGCCCACATAGCTGGACTGAGGGTGACAAGAGTAAATGATTAACAGGCAGACCTGCTACTGTCCCATGGAGGGGACCAGAAGGTATGGACACAGTGGCAGGAGGCATGGGATGAGGTAGCTATAATGGTGAATGCAGTGGCACCCTGCAGGCACAGTGTGAGGGAGCTGCAGAAGTGGCATTGTGACATCAAGTGCCATGCCAAGTAGAAGGCAGCCCACAACAGGCACTGCACAATGGCAGTGGGTGGAGGACCATCACAACCACAGCCCCTCAGCAGACATGAGGAATGTGTATTGGCACAGATCAGCATGCACAGCATACAGGGTGGCACTGAGCTGGACCTGTATCGGCAACAACATGCAGTAGATAAGCACCGGGCATGCATGTGGTGGGTGGCACTACTGTGCAAACAGCAGATGTGGCACCATCAGTGGAGGATGATACACTACATGGACAGCAGGGACCCACAATGGACAGGGACCTGGGGTGCAGGATCAGAGGGACACAGTGTGGCCTGGACCACCATGCAGATGCATAGGATACAAGAGGCGAACCGTCCACTGGGCGTCACATGCTAGACATGCACCATGGCAATGGACACATACCAGCACATGGGCACCAGAAGTAATGCAATGTGCACATCTGTCTGTACACTCAGCAGGTGCCCAGACTACATCAACCAGAGGACATGCCACTGCCAGGTGGGCAACACCACCACAATGCCATGCTGTGACCCACAGTGACAGTGAAGCATCAGAGCACAGCATAAACAACAGCAGTGATGAGGAACAACAGCAGGCATCTACCGGTGACAGCACAGTGAGCCAGGCCAACAAGAAGGTGACAGATAGTGAGGCGGATGACCAACAGGGATGTGACACCAACAGCAATGCTGTGCTGTCCAACAGCTACAGCACTGTGGGGCACAGCACACCTGTGGCCAGAACTGCAGACCAGCAACACGCCACGGTGGACACTCAGCAGCAGGGGGACAGAAGGGATGGCACTGTGGTGGGACAGGCAGACACTGCACTCACCACTGGAGGCCATGACAGCCAGGCACACAGCACCGCCACACCGGACCATGGAGGTGCAGGTGGGACAGGTGAACATGGTGTGACACCACTGCCACTGGATGATGACCTCAGGGATGACCTGTTACGATACTGCCAGGACATCCTGCTCACCCAGGAGGCAGCACAGAGTGAGATGGCAGGGATATCAGACAGCATATGGGAACACACCGCTGCCACAGTAGCACACATTGGACAACTGCAGCTGACAGTGGCAGATATCCAAGCAGCCATCATACATGGGGATCCAGGAAGGGGCATGCCAAACAACACAGACAACAAGGCTACTCCAGGACATATGGCTGTGCGTCATATGCTAAACGGATGCCATAGAACAGCAGACCACTGTCATGGAACGCAGCATGATGCTGCATATCACCCAAACAGAGGCAACAACGGCAATGGCAATAACACTGCAGGAAATCACAAGATGCATGCAGCAACATGCAGCCAGTGTGGCACCGGTCCCACAGGTTTGTCTGGAATGCAATGTGCAGCGGCACAACAGAGGGGGCAGGAGACAACCTCCACAGCATGGGGAACACAGCCAGCATACAGGATGTGGGACAGAGCCAAGAGGGTACACAGGGCACGGGACAGCCATTGAAGCCTATGGGACAACAGCCATACACAGTGATGACACAACACGTGACATGCACAGCTGTACCTGAGGACAGGGCAGTGGGTGACATGGCAGGCCAACATGCAGACAAAGGGGACCAGCAGCTGGACACAAATGTCTCTGAAGACAGACACGTGGGCCCAACAGACATCAGGGATGGGCCAGAGCCATGTAGTGATGATGGTGTGGAAGATAGCCATGGTGCAGTGGGGCACACACACTGCAGGGGGCCATAGCCACACAGGACACAGAAGACATCTGCAGCACCACACACATGAACACTGCTGAGGGTGTGCACAGGCACATAAGGGTACTGGAACATGAAGGGCACGGGGGCTGGACATTCACCTGCCTGTCAGTGACATGGAGCAGTCTGGACAGACACAGAACAGTATGGTGCTGGACAACAACATGGCCATGCCAACATCCAGTGCAGCATGGAAGCTGGGACAGCACATGACATCCCGATCCCGAGTCCACAAGAGGGCCCACCCTGAGGAAGGAGGAATGGTCTGTGAGGGGTGGATGGCCAGGTAAGGACCACCAGCAGCAGAACCTGTTGCACAGATGGCAGCAGCAGTTAGCAGGACTCAATGAAGGGGGAACAACAGCAGCAGTATGACAGGGACTGTTGCAGCACAACAGACACCCCCAGTGACAAGATGTTGGTCACAGAGACACAGGGTGCACACAGTGTGGGCTGTGGCAGAGGTGCAGACAGGGTGTGTCACACTGCAGGATACTACACAGAGCAGCAATATGGTAGTACAGCCACCATGCGCATCATAGATTGAGCCACCTGCCACTGTAGGCCATAAAACGAAGCCAGCACACACACACCAGTAGGATGTGCACATCATGCCAGGAATGCGCAACGAATGGGGGGCCAACCAACATTAATGGCCGCCACTACTTACTGGTCCTGTGCCCACACCAAACCCTGGGTGGGGACCCCAACAAAACACACACCACACATGGATGTGCATGTGCCACGCATACCTGTACTGCATGCACATGTACCCTATGTTCCCTGTACAGTGCCCAAGGCCATGGCACACCCAGTCATGTCACCACAGCATGGGACACACAAACAAGCCTGCATCCCCATACAGTGGCACCCCCCACATGTCAGCGGTATGCACCCTGCCATCCCAGACAGCAAATACTGGACACCTGCACAGCCCCCAAAGCCTGCTCTAGGATCTGTCGCATGCAACAGGGTGTGTACACCATGGCATGCCAACAACCGTTTACACTGCACACCCACACCCATGCACCACCAACCACTGCCAACCAGACAGGCCCCCTTACGCATGTCACCAGAGGGATCAGTGGGTGCATACACAATGGTGTTGTGCACCAGCACAGACATGACTCGTGCCACACACGGCACCATACCCATCCATGGTACCATGCATGCCCCCACACCCAGGCACATGGTCTCTGCAGGACTGTTTCCTCCCCAACACACAAGGGGCACCACATACCACCCAGCACCAACACTCACACACAGTACCCACCGTGAGACATGCCACCATGGCAGCCATTCAGAGCTGTGCAATGCATGCCACAGGGTGGGCCCTGTGGTATGCAACATACCGTGACACACCACCTGGCCCCACCAAGGACATGCGTACCACATGTCTGGTACCATCACATGCACAGCACATGCAGGCCCAAACCGTGGGGTCCTACCTTGTCGACTGGTGGTTTGGCTTAACCACTGTGGCATGCCACTGTGGAACTAAGAGAACCCCAACACTGGGTGACACATGCCCACAGGGATACAGCATCCTGACACTGTGGCCAGCGTGTTGCACCACCAATCTCTGTGGCACAATGCGGTACATTCCACATGATGTTGGAGAGTGGTTCCTGTTGTCTACATGTTGCCCTGCGTAGGCCCCTGTGGGCTGGCACCCACACATTGGCTGGCACTGACCTGTACACAGCATAGGCAGGTGAAGAGCATGCACAGTACAGAATGACACACAGACACAGCTTGCATATGGAACAACAACAATGTATTTGGAACACAGCAGCAATACACAGTATCAACAGTGAAGCAATTCAAGAGTCACACAGTGCAATGGGCACAGCTCCCCACACAGCAATAGGGGTATGACGGTGATACAATTAACTGTATTGCATGCTCAGCCACAGAATTCCTGCAGCACCAGACAGCTGTGTCCATTCTACCCTATGTGCCTTGTCCATAGCATGTCCACCATTGTATGAGTGAGGCCAGGACAATGTTGCACTCACATGCCTACCGCTCAATGTCCACCAAGCTGGTCCAGGTAGTCCAGCAGGTCATGCACTGCATCATTCATGTAGGTCAGCAGCCTTGCCATGGGCCTGATGCACGGGCTGAGTCCCTGAGCAAAGTCATGGAGGGCGGGTGGTGGGGCTGCATGTTGTCTTCGCCCCTCGCGTCCCTGTCTGGTGACATGTCCCTGTCACTCACAGGCTGCCCTGGATCATGTTCGAGGGCTGCTTCACCATCACCATGCATAGCAGCAGCACCAACCACAGTCTGGTCAGCATACACCTGTCCAGCTGTACCATGGATGGCCCTGCCTGTTGCCATGTTGGCCATGTCTCCTGCTGCAGATAGTCCCACAGCACTGTTGTCTGGCCCTACATGATGGCGACGCTCCTGTCAGTCACCCAGGACATCCTCCTCCTCCTCTGTTGTGTCCTCTGCACCCTGCTGCGGTGCCACCTGTTGCCCACACTGGCCATTATCCGGGTACTGGCTGTGTATGCCCATGCATTAATCTGCTTCAGGCGGCACATCGCCCACCCCAGGGAATGCCACTATGCATCCTGGCCTTGCTGTTCACTCCTCATACCAGCATTGGCACCTGGAATACAATGTGACAGCCTGTGAGTGAGTGCATCATGCGTCCATGCCACTTTGTGCACTGACTGAATGTATGTTGCCCAGACCACCTACACAAGGCCAACAGGCCATCACCATGCTATGCCACGTGTTGCATGGGCTGTGACATGCACTGACCATGTGTGGGGCACACCCCCACATATGCATCCATGGTGCACATGCCCTACCAGCAACCAACAGCCACAGCCGGCATTGCTGGCCCTGTCCGTGTGTGTGTGTGTGTGTGTGTGTGTGTGTGTGTATCCCCCCCTGCTTGCTGGTCCCTTCACGGTAGCCTACACAGCTGCATGCATGTCATGACCGCTGTATACCTACCTTTGCGATGTTGATCTCTGTGGGGTCCTCTTTCCTGTCTGTCTGTTCTAGATTCCCTGGGACTGCCCTGCACTTCGTGTGTCACTGCCCTCTCCTGCGGAGACATATTGGTGTGTGACATCAACAGTACCCAGTCATGGTCACTATAGTGTGTTGTGTGTGATTCATGTTACTGGTTACACATATCTGACCGGTGTGTCCGTCCTCCATGCATTTGGATGTCTGCCTCTCATGCCATCCTCTTCAGGAAGGCAAGGAGCCTCCCCTTCCTCCAGGCCAGGTCATTCCATCAGTGTCTGACCTGCCACATAGTCCTCCTGATTCCAGACACTGCCTGGAGTCTGTTACCTATGGTGGACCACAACCTCTCCCTGTCTGCTGGGCTGGACTGCTGTACTCCCTGTGGGAACAGCACCCTGCTAGAGAAGCACTGTCTGATCATCAGTGAAGTTTGGGGACCTGCTCCAGCATGCCATTGCAACTGGGACTGCCACCTGATGTTTGCCCTTGGGATTGTTTAAATCCCTTGACTCCCTCTGCACTGTATGTGGAGCAGTGTCCTGTGCTGCACTGTCTTGTGCGGCCTAGATCTTGTGCCACTGTGGTCCTGGCACGTGTTGGTGGCTGAGCTCCATGTGTTCCCTGCTTTCCTGTGGCTATTCACACATTGTGATGCATGCTGCATAGTGTGGCACAGCATGCATCTGCATGCAGCACACAATGCAATGTGAATTGCATATGGGATGACACACTATGCAAGCAGCGTGACTGTGGCTGCCACCCAGTGCAACATGCATTATCTCATTGTTGCTGTGCAGTGCAACCTGCAGTGCATGGGTTGTCATTCACCCCCCCATGTCGCTACACACTGCATTTGTTCAGAGTGCCATGGCTGTGCTTGGGGGGAGGCATGCCTCAAGTGATACTGTGCCAGTCCTCATGGCATGCCGTATGGGTATACCACAACACACCCATGTCCAGCAGCCATGGGTGCACTGCACCCAGCCATGTGCCACAACTTTGGCTGTGCTGCATAGTGTGTGTGCTGCCACCCACCCACGCAGTCCTCCTTATCCCCAGTGTGCCTGCCTCTTGTGCCCACCATGCAATGACATTGCATGGTGACACCAGCACCGGTGTGCCGTGTGACACATGACCGTAGTGCTGTTCCCATCCCATGCAGTCTACATATGCTGCCTATCACTATGGCTGCTGTGCATGGGACCCCTCATGTCTCACCATTCCTGCCATGTACTGCCCGTCCACATGTTGCTCATGCTAGCAATGGAAACCTGGCTACTCATGCTGCTGTCAGTGTCACTGTGCATTGTGCTATCTGGGACAGCACGCAGGCAATAGGCACATCTATGTCAACTGTGCTGTCACTGCCTGTGTGGTGGCCCAGATGGTGACACCTCCATATCACCACAGCTGTTGTGGTCCACCTGCAGTGTGGGCGCTCCACAGTGGTCTCTGGGTTCCTGGCACTGCTTTGTTGTTCTCCACAATGCCATGGCAATGCTGCCTAGTGTGCATGTTGAGTGTGCCATTGCTGCATGTGTGTGGTCTTCCCATGGCCTCAGGGCTGTGGTCCAAGGCCAGCACACAGCATGGTGGTTTTGCTGTACCTGTGTCATTGCACACTGTGCATGCTGTTGTGTGCTTATCCAAAGTGTGACCCAATGAGCTGGGCTTGCATTCATTGTCCAGCCAGTGTGCGTTGTGCCTGGCCTTGATGTTGCCAATCATTGGCAGGCCCCGCTGCCTCCTCCTCCCCTGCAGTGTCATCATCCTCGCTGGGTGCCTCCTCATCCTCTACCAGTGATGTGCTACGTTCAAGTGCTATATTGTGCATCACACAACATGTTATGAACAGTTTGCATGCCATTACTGGTGTGTACTGCAGTGCACCATCTGATCTGTCAAGGCACCGGAACCTCATCTTGAGGATGCCAAATGTGCACTCTATCGCACTGCGTGTTGCTGTGTGGGCATCGTTGTACCATAGCTCTGCTGCACTCTGTGGATGCCTCACCAGTGTCATCAGCCAGGGCTGTTGTGAGTATCTGCTGTCACCTGTGGGGAGGGGGGTGTAGGTTACTGTTGTGTCCACATGCTTCCCATGCCTACCCATGCTGCATGTGTCTGTGTATGCCTTACCATTCAGCCAACCATCTGTGAGTGTCCCACTCTGGAAGGCCTCACACACTCCACAGTTCCTGTAGATGTACACATCATGTGTGGGCCCAGGATACTGTGCCATGACATTGAGGATCTTGCACCTGCTGTTGCAGATGACCTGTACATTCATGGAATGGTATCCCTTATGGTTGACATAAGTCTCTGGTTCATCCAGGGTGCCTTATGGTAATGTGTGTGCAGTCTACTGCACCAAGCACACATAATCCTGCTGTACTGTAGAATCCCTGCTTGATTGCCAGTTGCTTTAGGGCATCTGTGGGTAGGTGGATGTATTGGTGTGACCTGTGTACAAGGGCATCAACAACTACCCTCAGGCACCATGATACAGAGGGCTGTGTGATGCCCACAGTGTCACTGCTCAGTGTCTGGAATCCACCAGTGGCCAATACCCATAGGACTGCACATACCTTCACCTCTGTTGGTATGGTATGGCCTCTCCGAGTCCGGCTTCTCAGGTCAGCATCAAGTTCCTGGTATAGCTGTGCTATGGCTGCCTTGCCAAGCCAATATCATGCGATGCACTACTTCTCGGTCAGGTCAGGGAGGGTTAGAGCAGTCAGGCAGAGGCACATCCCAGATCCTATTCCACTCAAGAAGTCAGGTCCATGTGGGCGGTGCATGGATGGTACACATGCATAGCATGCCTCCGGTGTCTGGGTTGCTGCTGTCTGTGCACCTGCTGTACAGCACTACCCAGTTGTGCATCCTGGTGGGCATGTCACCTATGGCGTTGCATGGCTAGCTGTATGCCCAGTAGGGCCTGTGGTGCAAACATCCTCCTGAGATTCGTCTGTCTCTGTTCTGCTGCAGTCCTGTGTCTCAGTCCTGTTACACTACCCTACCTCTTCTCTTCCTTTTTCTAAGTCCCCTTAGATCAGCTGTGTGTGGTGTAGCAGGTGTTTGAAATCTCCAGTTTGTGGCACCTTTGTGAGTTGCTCTCCTGCATCCTGCATGTCTTACCCCTGTCGCAACGCACCATGAGTCATGGCACTAGCAGCCATCTGGCGCTGTGCTGGCACATGGGGTGGTTGATAAGCAGGTCTTTGCACTCACGCATGGTGTGTTTGTGAATCCCATCTTGCTTGCATCTTGGCGCAGGGTGCTGCTTGCATCCTACTAGTTGATGCTTTAGAGTAACTGGTAATTACTATTTTTCTTTTAAACTTAGAGTGTAGGCTTTTAGTGACACTATACTTTCTTTGTTGTCTTTACTTATAATTGTTTTTGGGCTGTTGAAAATTTTAAACATAGTGGTGGTGTAATTCTGTGCTGTCTTTAATTGCTGCAAATTTAATCTTGGCTTGTCTGACTGCCCTGTAGTTGGGTGAAGGGTGTCAATTGTCTGGCCTCTGACCTCAGCTACGTGATAACTGGAAGTGGGGCTTAGTCAGAGTTAAAGTAGCAAGCAAAGTTTTATTTTCTCAAAAGAAGCCAGAAGTGGAAGGAAGGAAACATATTCAATTCAGTGCTTTAGAGTAACTGGTAATTGCTATTTTTCTTTTAAACTTAGATTGTGGGCTTTTAGTGACACTATACTTTCTTTGTTGTCTTTACTTATAATTGTTTTTGGGCTGTTGAAAATGTAAAACATAGTGGTGGTGTAATTCTGTGCTGTCTTTAATTGCTGCAAATTTCGCCCCCTTCCCCAACTCTTAATTATATGCCCTGTTAAATCTGATTGACGGGAGCTAAACACAGGGTATAGTAAGGGGTGTGAAATAGGAGGGGCATAAGGTGGAAGAAGCCCACCCTCAGCACGACAAGTGTTTTGGCTCATTTATTTATTTGTTTCTTTTTCTTTAAAAAAAAAAATTATCTGAGGATCAGTGGCAGGATTTTTAGTACAGTAAATTAATAAAAAGGGAACTAGGAGATTTTCAGTAGCAGACAAGAAGTGGAATTGCAGTATAATGTGGGGAGTGGTGCAATGCAGTGGCTGTGGGGCAGCCATATTCAGGCAGACCTTCTGGACACTGAGGTGCTGCCCTATCTGCATGCATCTTCTGGACTGCGGGATGAGGTAGCCAGACTCAGAGCAGAAGTAAACTGGTCAGGAGTACCATCACCCCTATCCAGGGACCACCCAGTCCAATGCAACTGCCTCAAAGGATGCCGAGAACGAGGAGCACTTGGATGACAGTGGGCCAGGGAGGGTTAGAGCAGTCAGGCAGAGGCACATCCCAGATCCTATTCCACTCAAGAACTCATATGCCACACTGGCAAATGAGGAAAACCAAGTAGAGGTACCCAGAGAAGTGGAAGGAAAGGATGTGGAGGTTAGCCAAGGAGGTGACATCAGCGGGGAAAGCAGTGGACCCCAGAGGAGGAGGAAGTGAATCCTAGTGGGGGACTCCATCATAAGAGGGATCCAGCTAGGAACACAGGAGGGGGAGGACAGGGAGGTGAGGTGCCTACCAGGTGCCACGGCATGGAGGGATGGAAGGAAGATCCTGGGGATCACTGGGAAGGCAAGACGGGAGGGTGAGCTGGATGTCATTATCCACCTAGGTACTAATGACCTGGCAAATGGGGAGCCAAAGGAAGTTCAGGAAGAGTTTAGGAAACTGGGGAGGGGTCTCATGCAAGTAGCTACTTCTGTCACTTTCTCAGAAGTACTACCTGTGAGAGGCAAAGGAGAGCATAGGAGTGCATGCACCAGGAACTTTAACTCATGGTTGAAGAACTGGTGCTGTGAGGAAGGGTTTGGATTCATTGGTGACTGGGGACCCACCTGGAGGGATGGAGGTTTGTTCAAGCCTGACGGCCTGCATCCATCCTGGAGGGGAATCCAAGTACTCAATGATAAGTTTAAATGCTACATTGACAAGCATTTAAACTAGCAAAGTGGGGTGGCAGGCCAGCAAGGAGGGTACCAACTTGCTCACCTCCCACAGCTAGCAGTGGAACCAGTGAACCAGAGGAGTGGCTATCTCTGCAAAGCAGTGTGCAAAAGATGGAGATTAGTGCCCAAGAGGTGGATAAGCAGAAAAGGGGCAAAATTCAGCAGAAGGGCAGACAGCAAGGAGAACCAGAGATAAATGACAACCAAGGAAGGGGCTGGAGTAGAACAGTGAAACAGTCTAGGGAGGTCAAATCATGGAAAGCCATGTGTGCAAATGCCAGGACCCTTAGCAACAAGATGGAAGATCTGGAAGCGGTCATGGTACAGTCAGACCTGGACATTGTGGCCATCACTGAAACCTGGTATAATGATAACCACGACTGGGAGATGGCCATACCTGGCTACAACATATTCAGAAGAGACAGAGCAGGCAGGAAGGGAGGAGGAGTGGCACTGTATGTGAAAAATGACATAAAGGCCACAGAGATCCAGGAGGAACAAAATGGGGAGAGATACTGTGGGTTAAGCTGGAAAGGAAAATGGGACAGCCATCCGACAGGTGTGGTCTATAGACCACCAGCCCAGGAGGAAGAAACAGATAGGAGTTGATGCTAGCCATCCAAAGGATGGCAGACAAGGGTGAGGTAGTACTGGTTGGAGACTTCAATATTCCAGACGTGGACTGGAGCATCCCAGCAGCAGCATCAACTAGAGCAGATTTATCCTGGACTCCTTCAGGGTGCCTTCCTCAAGCAATTGGTCATGGAACCAACTCGGCAGAAGGCAATACTGGACCTTGTGCTCACAAACAGGGACAATGTGATGGGGTAACAGTGGGGAGCACCTGGGAAACAGTCACCACCAGTCATTGTGGTTTGAAATCACAGAAAGAGCAGAACCAAACCACACAAAACACGTATCTTGGATTTTAGGGGGGAGACTTTGGGAAAATGGGAGATACTTGAAAGAGGCATTAAGGGAATGGGACAGGAATCAGGGTTGAGGAACAGTGGGCAGTATTTAAAATGGGATTACAAGAACAACATAATTATGCATTAAGCAGGTTAGCAAGAGGAAAGGAAGAGGAGACCATTATGGTTTTCCAAAGAGGTAGCAAAGAAAGTGAAAGCCAAAAAGATTGCATTCAGGCAATACAAAAAGACACAGGCAGAAGGGGATAGGGAGAAGTACCAGGAGAAGCAAAGGGAGGCAGGAGGTCAGTAAGGGAAGCCAAAGCTCAGACAGAAGAATACATTGCAAAATCAGTGGGTAGAGGGACAAAACCTTTACAGGTACATAAGTGAAAAAGAAAGACAAAGGGAGGGATAGTGAGACTGAAGGGGAGGATGGGGCTGGTGGAGGATGACAACAGTAAAGCTGACATATTAAACAGGTATTTCTGCTCAGTCTTTACTGAGGAAGAGGAGGGTAATGGGTCTGAAGGGAGTACAAGGGGTGAGAATGGTGCAGAAATGGACACAAGTCCCTTTAAATGAGAAAGGGTCCTGAAGGAACTGGAAGTAATAAGAGTTGATAAAGCAATGGGGCCAGATGGGGTGCACCCCAGGGTCCTTAAAGAACTAAGAGAGGTGGTGGCTGAACCTCTGGCTATCCTGTTTAGTCGATCACTGGAAACAGGGGAGGTACCCAAAGACTGGAGGATAGCAGATGTAGTCCCCTTATACAAAAGCGGGAACAAAGAGGAAGCAGAGAATTATAGACCAATCAGCCTCACCTCGGTAGTGGGGAAGATCATGGAAGCACTACTGAAGGAGAGATTGGTGGAACATCTGGTTGTCAATGGACTACAGGACCCAAGGCAGCATGGTTTCACCAGGGGGAGGTCATGTCAGACCAACCTCGTTGAATTTTTTGACTGGGTGACTACAGAGGTGGTTCAGGGGAAGGCAGTGGACATGGCCTATCTGGACTTCAGCAAGGCCTTTGGCACTGTGCCACATAGAAGACTATTACATAAACTGGGGAATATGGGTGTGGGCAGGACAGTAGTGTCGTGGATAGGTAACTGGCTGGGTGGCAGGACACAGAGGGTGGTGGTAAATGGCTGTCACTCCACAGAGGGAAGAGTGACCAGTGGGGTACCACAGGGATCAGTGCTGGGACCAGTCCTATTCAACATCTTCATCAGTGACATTGCGCAGGACCTAGAAGGCAGAATTTCACTGTTCACTGATGACACAAAGCTCTGTAACAGAGTAGACACACCAGAGGGTGTAGACACAATGAGAAGCGACCTGCAGAAACTTGAAGAATGGTCAGGGGTTTGGCAGTTGAAATTCAATGCAAAGAAGTGCAAGATAATGCATATGGGGCACAAAAACCCTGGCACAATATATCAGTTGGGGGTGAGGATATAGCATGCACCAAGCAGGAAAGGGATCTTGGGGTTGTCATCTCTGATGACCTCAAGGTAGGGAAACAGTGTGACAAGGCAGCAGGTAAAGCAAATAGGATGCTGGAATGTATAGGCAGGTGCATCACCAGCAGGAAAAGGGAGGTCATAATTCCGCTATACAAGACACTAGTGAGGCCCCACCTGGAGTACAGTGTACAGTTCTGGAGACCATACCTACGTAAGGACATAGACAGGGTAGAGAAGGTTCAGAGGAGGGCAACAAAGATGGTGCATGGATTGCATCACAAGTCCTATGAAGACAGGTTGAAGGAACTGAACATGTACTCCCTGGAGGAGAGGAGGGAGAGAGGGGATATGATAGAGACATACAAGTATCTTACAGGGAGGAACAGGGTGCAGGAAAACACTATTTTTAAGTGAAAAAGATGTTCCAGGACTAGAGGGCATGGGATGAAGTTGGATGGAGGACGATTCAGAGGAAACATGAGAAAGAATTTCTTCACAGAACGGGTGGTGGACAAGTGGAACACCCTGCCAGAGGAAGTGGTGGGGGCTGAAACAATCACAGGATTTAAGAATGCATGGGATAAACATAAAGGAATTCTGGAGATCAGGGGTAAGGGGCAACAGACTTCTAGGAAAACAAACTGAACTTACAAGCTCAAATAGGCAGACTGGGTGGGCCATAGGCCCTTATCTGCTGACACTGTCTATGTATCTATGTATCTATGCACGCACCTTGTGTCTTGGTGCAGCATTTGGGAATTGGCTCAAGGTATGCAATGACAGTTACAATCGAAAGGTGTAGGGATCACAGCAGGCTAACACCCTGACCCAGAGTATTATGTTGTTCTCCAGGAGGTCAACCCCAAATCACACAAACTCCTTCTCACAAAGCTGGTATTCCCATCATCCTCTCCCCTCTTTATTGGAGTATGCTATTTCTCCCGCAGAGCTAACCCCTCATCTATTGTCTCCAGCCTAGCCACTCTTATCTCTTCCACTGCTTCTGGAGAAATCCTAGTCCTGGGTGATCTTAATCTCAACTGGCTTGCCCCAAACCAGAGAAATCACCCAGGAGATCAAGGCCCTTAATGTTACACAATTTATCTCAGACCTGACCAGACTCAATCCCCATTCCACTAACCACTCACTGCTAGATTGGATCCTAGCTAAACATCCCCAAAACTTCTCTTCAGCTGGTATGCTTCCCGATGCCTTTAGTGATCACTGTATCACCTAATGCTGTAGGAAGTCTTGCCCCCCCCACCCCACCCAAGTATATGTGGTTCAGGACCCTAAGGTCACTGAACCAGCAGGCTCTCCTGGCTGATCTTTATCTTGCCAATTGGTTCAGAGTCTTCACTGCACCTGACATCGACGCTGCACTGGCCACTTTCAGCTCTACCTTTCTGAGCATATGGAACTACCACACCCCCTCAAATGGCTGCAGCTCCATCACAGGCACCTTCCCTGGATCTCTCCCAATCTGGTGAGGCTCCTTAGATCCAGACACCACACCTAGAGAGTATATAAAGCATCCTCCAACAGCTCTGACCTCTAAATATACAGATCACTAAGGAACCCCTGCACCAAGGCAGTGTCCCACTAAAGCAAGTTTTTCTAAACTGCAGCTTGAAGACTGCCACCCTTCTCTGGCATCATTCTGGAAGACTCTCCATTCCCTGCTAGGTACTTCTTCCCACTCACCCCCCCCCATCCACACCCAAACCACTGGCAGCAATGGTCCTGGATCTGCCAGCTCTTCCATAAACCACTTTTTCACCACCTGTGCCCTCCCCCCCAGGAACCCCTTTCCTTCTCTCCTGCCTATACTAATCAACCCCCCTCGTCCCTCCCTCTGAGTCCAGTCACACCTTTCCCCCATTACCACTATAGAGATACTCAGTGATCTCAAAGCCCTAAACTCCATTAAGCAGAGTTCTGACACACTCAGTCCCAACCTCTTGAAAATCTCCGCCCCTGCCATAGTCCCACCCATCACCTATCTTTTCAACCTTACTCTCTACCAGCTGCCAATCCAAGGCCTGAAAACCAACCAAAGTGATCCCTCTTCACAAAAAGGTTGACCCCTCCATCCCAGGCAACTATAGGCCCATATCCCTCCTACCCTCCCTCTCAAATATTCTTTAATCCAATATCTCCAAAAGACTGAATTCCTTTCCATCCACCAATGACATCTTGACTCCCTATCAGTCCAGCCTTCAAAGTCTTCACTCCACGTCCTCTTCCCTTCTCCAATTAACCAATCATATTCACACTGCTATGGACAAAGGCCAACAGACACTGGCCATTTTTGTTGATTTAGCTAAGGCCTTTTACTCTGTTGTTCACAAAATCCTCCTGGACAATCTATCATCTATACAGTAGGTCTCTCACCTTCAACCACTAAGTGGCTCAAGGCTTATTTCTCAGATACATTCCAGTATGTGCAGCTGGGAAACACCAGCCCCCCCATCCAAGTTGGTGTACCTGATCCTCAGAACCATACTCTCCATATTCATAAACAACCTCCCATCTGTCAGTTCTGTATCATATGTCCAAATGTACACCGATGACATTGTGATCTTCGCATCTGGTCCCTCTCTTGTGCAAATCAAGCTCATCCTTCAAGCCATCTTTGAGAACATGCTGGGAAGGTTTGATGCCAAATTACTCAAATGTAACACCAAGAAAATGATAGTTATGGCTTTTGGCTCTGCCCAGAACCTGGCCAAACTGTCTCTCCCCCTTCTATGCCCTAGACAGCTCTAAAATAATGGCCATTGACTCTTACAAATATCTGAGTGTATGACTGGACCTCAAACTGGATTTCTCCCTACACCTTGATGCTATACATAACAAGCTTTGCCCTAAATTAGGCATGTTGCATAGGCACAAGGACAGTCTCTCGATCCCCATCAGGAGGAAAATTGTCTCCAAACTCATCCTTTCTTCTTTCGACTATGCTGACATGGTATAGTTTGGCACCTCAATCATCCCTTGCTAAGCTAGATTCTCTGTTTCATGCCTTGTGTAATTTCACTACTAACCTCCCTTACCCCACACATCACTGCCTCCTCTACCATACCATATCCCTTCCCCCACTCACAAACCGATGCCTTGCACACTGCACCTCCTTCATTGCCAAGTTCTAGTATAAGACCCTTCCCCCCTACCTCTCTTCACTTATATCCCCTGCCCCCAACACTGGTTACTCACTGTGCTCCTGTGATCACCACTCCTTTGCCCTATCCCTGCCTCACTCACTCTCAGGGAAACTAGCCTTTGCTTACTGGCTACCAGCCCTCTGAAACAATATACCTCTCTCAGTGCGCAGCCTGCTAACCTCTGCATCCATCAAAAATTACTTCAGATGGACCCCTCCCCCATGTTTATGCTCCTCCTCCCTCCACACCCGAATTCCCCTGGCCTCATGCTCGTACTCACTGCTGCTCTGTTTACCTCATACAATGCCCTATGTGTATTTGCATGCTTATGTCTCACTGTACTTATTATTTATTGTGGTACTGATTTCTCCATGCACTAAACTCAGTGTCCTTGTCCCCTCATCAACACATGTGCAGATTTATTGCTGTATTAAATATACTATGTACTTGATGCAATGTATAATGTAAATATTTTGATATTTCCTGTATGAACTGTACTACTGTATATACCTGATGTTTAGTATAAAGTAAATGTTCTGTTATTTCCTGTTGTTGATTATCCTCTTTTATTAATGCATACTACAGTATCTTCTTATCCCTTGCCTTGGGTTGTACCTGAAAATGAACCATGGTGCTGTGTGCCTATCCTGGTTATCAACTTCTAAATAAATAAAATAATGTTGAGAGAGAGTGGGCTATGGAGGTACATGAGCAACAGGGGTAGGGGAGAAGGTGTAAGTGCTGTTTGAGGGAGGAATAGGATGGAATGTTCAAAAGCTGGGGTAGCTGGATGTTTCATAAGGCCGAGAGTCTGTAGGAGAAGGCAGCTTTACTTGCAGACAATGAGGGTCTGGGAATGAAGAGGGTACATCCGTCCATATCACACAGGTCATATGGGGAGCCTGCAGCAGGGGATAGGAATTCAGTCAGGTGAGGTGGAAGCAGGCTGGATCATTATTTGGTAATGAGAGAGACAGAATGTGTAGTGCGTCTATGCGACAGAGGTGTGAGGTCTAGGGAGGAGTCACAGTGGCAGTGATGACTTCTTGGGGGAGTTAGAGGTGAAACAGCAGAAGGAATTTAGCAGGGTGTCTAGAGGGGAGAGCAGGGAGGCAGGGCCTGAGCCATAGACAACATCGGCATAATCAAAAATTAGGGTAATTGTCTTAGAGACTAATTAGCGATGGGTTGAGAGAGGGAAGGAGTCTTTTTTGTGATATAGAAAGCTAAGCTTAGAGTGTATCTTAGAGGTTATTGCATCTATATGCTTCTTCTATCTTCTATCTTCTTAAATGACCTTCCCTCTGTTTGCTTCCCATCCTCTGCTATACATATGTATGCCGGTGATACAGTTCTGTATGCATCTGGCTCCTGTCCTGATGAAGTTACAGACAGCTTACAGCAAGACTTTGACGAGGTTCAGCTCTGGTTTGCTAACTATCAACTTTTCCTCAATGCCATGAAGATAGTCTCCATGACCTTTGGCACAAGACAGAGACTCTCAAGGCTCCCCTCCCTACCCATTTTTCATACCCTTGATGGGACTTTACTCGAGGACACATCCTCCTTCAGGTACTTAGGTGTTTGGCTGGACCAACACCTAAACTTCTCTGGACATATTGATGCCATCCAGAAAAAAACTGCACCCCAAGCTTGATGCCCTGTTCAGGAACTGTAGTTGCATCCCTCATACTGCTAGGCATGAACTTGTCCAGAAGATGATACTAACCATTTTTGACTACTGTGACATAGTCTATGGTGCTGCCCCGATGTCCTCCCTGGCCAGACTGGACACCTTCTTCAATTTCTTCTGCCGCTTTGCCTTGGATGCCCCCCCCCCGTACCCACCACTGTGATCTTTATCGTGCCCTATCCTTCCCCACTCTTGCAAATAGGCAGCTCTCCCACTATGTTAAATTCACCTCCAGGCACTGGTTGGGTGAGTTCTCTGCCTACCTCACCTCCTCTTTTATAACACCCCTCACCCTTGCATTTCCTTACATCAACCGACTCTCGCATCCTGGTAGTCCCCCGCAGATCCACCCAAATCGGCCAATCCAGTTAGTCTCACCATCTCCCAAAAATCTGGAATTCCCTCCCGTCTCAGATCCAGCACTCATCCTCTGCCTACTCCACCAGCTCTGCCCTTAATAATTACCTTGCTCCTAGCTGCTCCTGCCATGTCCCTCCCTAACTCCCTCCTCTAAGCCCTGGACAAACCCTACCCCTCTACCATCACCTTCATTTTACCTTGTGCACACCCACCCAAATTCCTAGCTCTCCTCCCCTTTCCCCAAATTGCTCCCTCTTACTGGCCACCCTTGATCTCTCACAGAATATAAGGGGCCCCGAATGGTCTCCATGGGCTCCTCCCCTATCCCCGAAAGGTGCTTGTATCTCTCATCTACTCCCTTCCCCCACCATCCTGAAGTGGTCTCTCTGGTCAGTGCAGTGCAGATCCTTGCATCCTGAAGTGGTCTCCAGGGACACAACTTTTTCCCCTTCTCCACACACCTCACCACTGCCTCACTTTTCCCCCTTTTCTTTCACATAAGCACTTGTTACTTATTAACCAAGCACTTATTATTGTCCACTGTTTTTACCTATCACGTGCAACACTGTTGTAACACTGTTTGTAATATCTACCTTACAACTGTATGTTAATGTTGAACTTATAACTTGAATATTTAATGTCTCATTCCTAATATACCCCTTCCCTCCAGGTCGTACCGAGTGACGAGCGACTTGTCGCTCAGTGTGCCATCCTGGTGAAATATTTCAATAAATAAATAAATATGCTAGGAGAAATTTAATTGGGGATCAAGTCAGACCCCTAGGTATTTGTAGGCCATGACATAGTCAAGAGATGAGCTGCCTAGGGTAGATAAAAGCTGGGAGGAAAGGTAGTCTAGAGAGATTTTAAGAAGAGCCAAAAATCATTGATTAGGTCTTGAAGGTGTTTATTTTCAATTGGTTATTAAGGAACCATGATTGCATCAAATGGAGATCTTGCTGTAGCAGGGTGTGAACATCCGAGATGATTGGCCCAGAGACAAAGAGAATAGTGTCATCTGCATACATATGTATCCTTGCTCTGGCGCATATTGACTGGAGGTCATTTATAAAGTCTGAGAACAGGATGGGGCCCAGTATTGACCCTTGTGATACCCCTGCTGGTATGGGGGGGGAAGAGGAGTTTCCTACCCTGACTGACTGCTGCCTGTTTTTGAGGTAAGACGTGAATCAAGATACTGTGAGGGGGATGAAGCCAGCTGCACCTAGCTTGGTGAGGAGGAGGGGGTAGGAGGCTGAGTTGAACACCTTGGCCTAGTCCATGAAGATGGCAGCTGTTACGTGGCCTTGGTCCATGGCTAAGCGGATGTGTTCTGTGATTCAAAGTAGGGGCTTTACAGTAGAGTGGTGCTTGCAAAAGCCAGATTGGAATGGAGGAAAGGAAGCAAGTGGAGGTAAGGTACTCTGACAGTCTGGACTATACTGGGGATTCCTGCAGTTTGGCTAAGGCTGGGAGGAGGGAGACTGGATGATCATTTCTGGAGACTGTAAGATCACTGCCTTTCAGAAGGAAAATCACTGTAGCAGTTTTCCAAATCTAGGGGACTGTTCCAGTGGAGAAGGAGATATTTAGTATGTGGACTAGAAGGGCTGCAATTATTGGGGCTGACATATGCAAGAGTTAGGGGTGTATATTGTCTGGGCTTGTTTTGTTTATGTTTAGAGATAAGAGAGCATGAATCACTTCCTGAAGACAGATGGGTGAGAAATGGAAATTATTTTGTTCTTGGAAGTGGGCACAAAGGGAGTGCTGGTGGGTGGTCTGGGAGGGAACAGGTTGCAAATAAAGTATTAAGAACATCAGCAACATTTTGGGGGTCGGAGATGGATTGCCCATTGTGTTTTAGGCCTGGGACTGTTGCTTGAGTGATATTGTCTTACAGAACAGAAGAAAATAAGAAAGTGCTGGCAGAAGGGGACCTTGCAATTCATCTAGTCTGCCTGTGAAAGTTACTCCCCTCTCAGTGTCTTTACTACCTTAGGTTTCCACAGTGCCTATCCCATGCTAGCTTGAACTCCCCCACTGTCTTCACTGCCACAACTTCTGGGGCAAACTGTTCCAGGGCTCCACCACCCTTTCCACGAAAAAAAAGTCCTGTTACTTTTTTGAAACTACCTCCCTTCTGGCACATGTTCTGCCCCCTTGTTCGTGAATTCGTGTTAGCGTGAAGAAGGCAGTGTTAGTGTTCTGCAGACATTTTTTGAAATATTTGGCCTTGTCATGATGGATTGCTTTGGTGCAATTATTCCTGAGTGATTTGTAATTTTGTTGTGCATAATGGGACAATGAGGATTTGTAGAGTAACCAGGCCCTGTCCCGAGCCTTGCATTGGTCAATCAGTGCTGCAGAGATCCAGGGAAGGTATCTTTCCCTATCTCTGGTTTTGACCAGGGGAGCACGATAGTGCCAGATCTGGGTTAGAGTGGCTAGGAAACTGGTGAGGGCAGAGTCCACATTGGGTGCAGTGTAGCAAGGGGTCCATTCTGCTGTGATCAGGTCTTGTGAGAGGGCTTCGGTGTTTATTGAGTATAAAGGCTGTGACTTTAGGTATTTAGGGGCAGAATGTGGGAGATGAATTTTCCTGACACAGTAGGTGACACAATGATTGCTTAGGGTGTCAGGCAGTACACCAGCAGTGAAGATTCTATGGAGGTGGAAAGGGAGAATCCAATCAATGAGTGAATGGTTTTGCAAGTGGAGGTTGTAGCAAGTAGGTTCCTTGATCATTGGGGTTAGGTTGAGGGTCTCTATTCTGGAAAGGGAGGTTTTGGAAGAAAGGGAGAGCCAATCCAGGTTATAGTCCCCTAGTAGAAGTAGCTCACCATTGGCTGATAGGGGAAGTAGAGTCGGCATGCCAGAGATTACAGAGTCTGGGGTGAGTTGTGGAGAGGTGTAAATGACACCTATGTAAATGGGTAAGGTAGATGGGAGGGACAGCTGGGTGAGG
This sequence comes from Neoceratodus forsteri, assembly GCA_016271365.2. NCBI lineage: Eukaryota > Metazoa > Chordata > Ceratodontiformes > Ceratodontidae > Neoceratodus > Neoceratodus forsteri. The sequence goes on along the minus strand of CM057454.1, from coordinate 955,031,713 downwards.
ATTAGTTAATTGGTAGCGGGACAGGATTAACGTTTGATGATGGAGCACGAGAGAGAGAGAGGTGTGTGTATAGAAGGACACCTCCTCCCCACTTTCCATGGTCTTAGCAGAAAATAGAGTATCCAGGGCTCACTATGGAGGAGTCATGGATCTTGATGGAGAGCCAAGATTCAGTGATACATTGTACGTCTGGGTGAGTGTTGTTTTACCCAGCATAGAACGAAGTCTAGCTTTGGTAGGAGGCTTCTGATATTCATGTGAAAAATCTTTAGTCCCTTCTGTGAGGAGGCTGGTTGAGAAAGCATGGGGCTGTCCTGGATTTAGTTCAATTTCACCTTCTAGGAGGAAGGTGAGGAGTAGGAGGGAGAAGGTAGCTGGGTATTTTTGACCCAGACGTCCTGGCGAATTACCGTCCTATCTCCAACCTGTCCTGTTTGAGCAAGGTTGTTAAGAAATTAGTGGCACAGCAGCTTGAAGATCACCTGGTGTCCTCAGACCTCTGTGAGCCATTTCAGTCAGTTTTTTGGGCCAGACACAGCTCAGAAACAGCTCTAGTGACGGTGCATAATGATCTGCTCAGGGCTAGAGATAAAGGGGACAGGTCAGTTTCTGTGCTCCTTGATCTATCTTCCACTTTTGACACTGTGGACCACATTGTGTTTCATGATTGGTTCAGTGAGTTTTGTGGACTTGCCAGTACTGTCATCAGATGGTTTGAGTCCTATCTCTCAGACAGGGTGCAGCAGGTGGCAATGGGGAATTTCTCCTTTTCCCAGCGCTTCTGTCCTGGGGAGTGCCACAGGGCTCAATCTTGTCAGTGATGCTGTTCGCAGTGTACGTGCTGCACCTGGGTAAGATCAATCGACAATACAGCATGGAGTTTCATTGCTATGCAGATGATACCCAGCTGTATTTGTCCTTTGGCCCCTGGAACATCCAGAGCTGTCAATGTGCTTAACTGTCTGGCTAAAATCAATGAATGGATGGCTTTTAGCTGGCTGAGACTTAACCTGGCCAAGATGGAGATGCTGGTGATCAAGCCTGGTCACAGACATCATGGGTTGCCACCTGGGGCTGATACAGGTCTTGTACTGGGATCTAACCCATTGGTGGTCTCTCCAAAGGTGAGGAATCTGGGTGTGATCCTTGACAGCAGATTGACCTTTGAAGATCAGGTGTCATCTGTTGTCAGCAGTACTTTTTACCACTTGCAGAACATTGCCTGGATTAAGCTCCTCGTTCCACCTGAGGACCTGCCAATGCTAGTACATGCCTTTGTTTCCTCTAGGCTCAACTACTGCAACTCTCTGTACTTCAGGGTCATAGGAGGGACCAGTCACAAACTGCAGCAGCCTGGTTACTGACGGGTCTTCCAAGGTCCAGTCATGTGACTCAGGTCCTGCATGCCCTGCACTGGCTGCCAGTCAGGTGGAGGGTCCTTTACAAGGTGGGTTTACTCACCTTTAATGCCCTATATGGACTGGGTCCTGGTTACCTGTCAGAGCTTCTGACACTGGTTACCTCTGCTCACTCCCTCCGCTCCTCTTCAAGGGGCCTCCTGGACATTCCCAGGGTTTGGCTCAGGACCTCAGGAGATCATGCTTTTAGTGTCTCTGGGCTGACCCTGTGGAACTTACTTTCACCTGCAGTCTGGGAGACTCTCTTGATTGAGGTATTTGAGTGGAGGCTGAAGGCACACCTCTTTAGCCTGGCTTCCACAGACTGCCAATTCCATCATCGTTGTCCAGTCCCTTGATCGTGACAACCTTAAGCCCTTTTTTTTAATGTTCTAAACTGTAATTTGTATTTTGTAGTATTGAATTTTATATTTTCTCCTACTGTTTTAAATTTTTGTTCATTTTATTAATATTTGTTAAGTGCCCAGAGCCTCTGGGATTAGGCACCCTATAAATAAAATTACCTTTCCTTGCCTTAGTGAGGAGTTAGGTGAGAAATGGGAGTACCAGAGAAGTATAAAACTCCTGGACATATGGCGGGGTATGTCATTGGCATGGGTAAATGGGAGTGGGGTGAAGGGGGAGAGTTTGGTGAGGGAACATCTGCAAAGGACAAGAGGGGGTGTAAAGGGGAGTGGAGTGCGGGTGAGGATAAGAAGGGAAAGTACAACTGGTGGGAGAAAGAGGGGGAGTGGAAGTTAGGAGGTATGAATGTAGGAGGAGGTGACCAAGCACATTTAGCGGGGACCCTTTGGCCTGATGCTACCTACGGGTGGCAGAGGGAGGGGGGCTCCTCGAGAGGGAATAAACATGTAGCAATGAGCAGAGCTAAGTAACCAGCCGTGGTTACTTGTCAATGGTATCCTTGGGGTGTAAGCTCTTTTGCTGGGAATTGCAATGCTGTTGCACTCCGAACTGCACTAGAATACACAAAAAGAGACTGCAGTAGGAATGTTCAGCAGGCTGTGACAATATCCCTTAGCACGTTGGAGCTAGGGGACCCTTCCAAGTGTGTGGTGAAGGTGGGAGGGAGGAGTGAACCAATAGAGGCTAGCTGATGGGAGTGTGGAACTCCACTGATTGGATCTACAAGAGGGCTGTCCTAGATAAAGAGAACTAGCTTTGGCTGGGAGGGCAGGAAACTGCTAACGGTACCTTTTAACATGGTCTTTGGGAGCATCTTCATCTCTAGTGATTCCTTTAGCGCTGCTCTGAGTACTGGGGCTAGTTCCATTGCAAAACTGTGGTAATAGTATGATAAAAAATCATCTTCTCCCAGTGCCTTTTCTTTTGAGAGGTCTTTCATTGCAGCCATTACTTCACTAGCTGTTAATTCCATGGATAATAGCTCTGCCTACTCCCCCATAAGCTTTGGCAGGTCTGTGTCTGCTGTAAATCTATTGATGTCCTCCTGGGTTCCAGTATTGTTCGCTTTGTACAGGTTTCCGTAATAGAGTCTAAATCATTTATTTTGTGTGGATCTGTTGTTATTTCATCCTTGTTTTGCTTCTTCAAAGGAGGTAATGAGGTTCTTGGTGGCTTCCTGCTTGAGACTTAATGAAAGGATCTTAGTAGCTCTGGAGTTGTTGGAAATGTAGCTTGTCTTGGTTTTCCTGTGTGTGTGTATTCTACTTCCTGGCAGAGCTTCTCCTTGTATTTATTTTTGACTGTAGTCCAGTCGTCCCAGGCCTCGTCTGAGCGGAGGTTGTTAATGTTGTTGTCTGCTCTCCAGATTTCTTCAAGCAGTGCTTTTTTTTCTCTGCATTGTTTTCTTTTCCTTTCTGTACAGGTGGCTCTGCATTTCCCTCTAACTGTGCATGTTAGTGCTTCCCAGATCTTCAACCAGTTTGTAACAGTGGGCCGGTTGTGCTGTAGGAAGTCATTGATTGCATTTCGGAGTTCCTGTTTGCACTCCTTGTTTTGCAGTAGAAAGTCATTGAATTTCCAGCTTGTTGTCTTGGCCTCTGTATGTCTAGCTCTAGTGTTAAGCTCATTGGGGCATGATCAGAGATGGTTACTGGCAGAATTGTAGTCTCCTAGATACCGGAGGCTTCTCTGTTTGGGATAAACCAGTAGTCTATCCTAGAGGCTGTTCTGTGTGTATGTGATCTAAAAGTGTATTCTTTGCCATTTGGGTGTAGGTTCCCCCATACATCTAGCAAATTATTTTCTTCCATGAAGGTTTCAATGGTTTGTATGCTTTGTATCCATACTCTCATGGGGTTTGCGTTATCCATAACCGGGTCCATGACAAGGTTTATATCTCTCCCTATTATTCAAGTGTATTTGCTGAGGTTTGCCAGCTGGGCCATCATGTCATTGAAAAACTGTGAGTCATCTTTATTAGGTCCATATATATTGATCAAGGTCACTTTGGATCTTCCAAGGACCCCGTAACTATCAATGTTCTTCCTTCAGTGTGCATGTCTTTTCTTCCATGAAGACCAGGCTTTCATGAAGTAGTTCAAGTTGTTTTTTATTGTTCAGTAAATTGCCTTTACAATATGCTAACAAATAAAATAAAACATGTTTTACAGTCATTCAATATGAATGTGTAAAAAAGCAATTATACTTTGGGTAATATAATAAATAATATAAATTAATTGTCCAGATCTATTTTCAAGAATAATACAAATTTAACGATCGTGCTGAAATTACAAACTCTGAGGAAAATTTACTAAAAAAGCAGCTTAGGAAAACAGTATACCAATTGGATAAGCCCTTTTTCCATAAGTTAGCATTTTAACAGCACCAGTAATCCATTAATTCATTCAGAGACACAAAATGGAACATTTTTAAAGTATCTAATGGAATAAATACAATGAAACACTATCCCACCTCTTTAGTAATTGAAGAGTTTAGAAGAAGTCCCAAATTAAATTTGGGGATTAAAGTCTGACTTTCTTGGGTCCAAGCTCAAAGACACAATGCCCTTTATTACATTTCCCTGAACCAATGTATTTCATTGGAAAGACCTAGCCCCAAAATGTACAAACAAGAGACTCCGAAAAGAACTGGTCTAGTTAAACTAGATCCGCTGTATAAAAGCAGCATGAGTTTCCCTGGTAATTAGTTTACACATCAATGGTTTCTTAATACAGTTTCATCAAAGCTATTCTCGGATTGTCAAAAGTACAAAATATTAAAATTTATAATTTTGTGAAAACCAAAATAGAATGTCTTTAAAAATTTAGACTGCAATGTTTTTCAAATGCTGGCTCCACATGTGTGGTAGCGTTTGAATGTTTTTTTTTTTACAGTATATGGGGAGCTCTCATTATAAAATTGAAATCACACATTTCCTGCCTGCATTACAAATGCCAAGCATGACCATGCAATCTGAATAATTAGTAGGTGGAGAAAATCTATTTGACATAGTTAATTGTAACGTATTGCTCTTCTGTCTTTTTTATATCACTTTCTGGAAACTAAACACTCCCCTCCTGAACCTTTTTTATCCTGTGAAGTGTTTAATCGTCTCTATCATATCCCCCCATTCCATTATCTCCACATATTGAGCTCCTTTAGCCTCTCCTCATAGGGCTGTTGAAGAAGACCCTGCAACATTTTAGTTGCCTCCTCTGGACCGCCTCCGCCCTGTCTATGTCCTTCATGAGATGCGGTATCCAGAACTGGACACAGTACTGGAGGATGGTTCTTGCCAATGATTTATACAGGGTCAACAGCACCTCCTGCTTTCTGCTGGTGATATCCCCTCTATGCACTCAAGCATCCCACTAGGCCTCCCAACTGTCCAGTTGCACTGCATGGCCATCTTTAGGCCATCCAATATGATTATCACTAGATCTCTCTCCTGCTTCATTGTTGTCATTATCACTCCCCCCATTTTGTAATCTTCCCCTGGGTTTCTGTGTTCCAAGTACATTATTTTGTGCATTTTTGCATTAAATCATAGCTGCCAAACCCTCAACCACTCCTCCAGTTTTCAAAGATCTCTGTTCATCCATTCAACCACCCCCTGCCTCTGAGTGTCCAACCTGTTGCAGATCTTGGTGTTATATGCAAAAATACATAGATACATAGATACATAGACAGTGTCAGCAGATAAGGGCCTATGGCCCACCCAGTCTGCCCATTTGAGCTTGTAAGTTCAGTTTATGTTTTCCTAGAAGTCTGTTGTCCCTTACCCCTGACCTCCAGAATTCCTTTATGTCTATCCCATGCATTCTTAAATCCCGTGATTGTTTCAGCCCCCACCACTTCCTCTGGCAGGGTGTTCCACTTGTCCACCACCTGTTTTGTGAAGAAATTCTTCCTCATGTTTCCTTTGAATCATCCTCCCTCCAACTTCATCCCATGCCCACTAGTCCTGGTACATCTTTTTCGCTTAAAATAGTGTATTCCTGCACCCTGTTCCTCCCTGTGAGATACTTGTATGTCTCTATCATATCCCCTCTCTCCTTCCTCTCCTCCAGGGAGTACATGTTCAGTTCATTCAACCTGTCTTCATAGGACTTGTGATACAATCCATGCACCATCTTTGTTGCCCTCCTCTGAACCTTCTCTAACCTGTCTATGTCCTTACGTAGGTATGGTCTCCAGAACTGTACACTGTACTCCAGGTGGGGCCTCACTAGTGTCTTGTATAGCGGAATTATGACCTCCCTTTTCCTGCTGGTGATGCCCCTGAAATATTTTCTGAGTGCCACCTCAGGCTTTGAACCCTGCACCTTGCTGCTGCAGCCACCTTCCTAGGACCTTTCCAGCTCCTCTGCTTTGTCACTTATAAAGACATTAAAAAGGACCAGATACAGCACTAAACCCCAGGGTACACTGCTGGCCATTCTCCATGCCTTGGAACAACTCCATTCCCCACTACCCACTATCTCCTATCTTCTATCCAATTTCTCACCCATGTTACTACCTTTTTGCCCACCCACAAGCTACCCAGCTTGCTTACCAGTCTCCTATGTGGAGCAGTGTCAAAAGCCTTTCTGGAATCTATGTAGGCCACATCAGTTGTTCCACCCTGATCTAATCCCCTGGTCACCCAATCAAAGAAATCTATCAGATCTGTTTGGCATGACCTCCCCCCTGTGAATCCATGCTGCCTCAGATTTTGTAACCTATTGGATTTAAAATATTCCATAATCCTTTCCTTTAGCTGTTGTTCCATTAATTTTCCCACCACTGATGTAAGGCTGACAGGCCTATAAATGCCAGCCTCTTCTCTGCAACCACTTTTGTGAAATGGGTCAACACCTGCCCTCCTCCAGTCCTGTGGGGACTCCCCAGTCACCATTTATCTATTAAATAGGACTGTGAGAGGTGCATTCAGTTCCTCTATGAGCTCTATCAACACCATTAGATGTAAATATGGCTGTTCACCTATGAACTATTATGGGCACATGAAAGCACTTTATATAGAGGATAAGGGATGATCTTTGGTTAATAACCATATTGTAATCTCTTTGAGTGGTTGCCAGGACAACATTGTAAACCTCAAGAGCGCAGCTTGAGAGGTTACTGTTGTCCTGGCAACTGCGAGAAGAGATTTCAGTGAGGTTGTTAAACGAAGATCATCCATTATATTCTATAGAGTATGGGAACCAGTCCTTACTTTTCTGTTTTTTTTTTATTTACTTTGCACTGCTCTCCTTCAGTGTTGATCTCCCCGCCATGACCATTTTTTGGAATGCAGAAGTCCATAAACTAAGGTAGACATGCATGAGGAAATACAAAGAGGCTATTATGGTATCAATGTGATGTAGTCAGGAAGGGTTAATAACCTCTTGATGTCATAACAATACCATAACAAGGTTGCAAAATGCGTGATTTCAATGTATAATAAGGGTTTCCTGTACATTATAAAAAAAAACATTCAAACACTACCACACGTGTGGAGCCAGAATTTGAAAAAATATTGCAGTCCCATTTTTTTTTTATGCTTCCATCCTGCACACTGATTGATCCCTCATTTGGGCTTCTCAGGGGCTGATTCTCACCCTGGCTGCTCCTGTCCCCACCACCCCACATCACAGCCACCGTAGGGAACCCCGATGTATCCCTTCATTGGGTGGGTCTCCTTTCTAAGTAGGGAATGAGCCTCACCAGCCTCTCCAATGGTCATGGGTGCTGCTGAGGTGGCTGATGGAGGTCCAGAGCTCCAGTGGTGAGGACCCAAGAGGCCGTCACTTGATCAACCAGTGCACCATTTTTGCTTTTCTCCCACAGGAGCATGACATGCAGGATGCAAGGCAGATTCCAGCATCTGTCATGCTCCTTATATAGTGGGACCAGGCATGCTGCTGTACCCCTGGCCTCCATCAGGGGTCAGTAGGCACCAGTCCTCTATTCCACCCTTCCCCCAAAAGAAGGCAAGCAGTCAGCAGATACTCAAGCCTTCTCTCCCCCGTCCAGCCCTCTGACACTCGAGTCCATTCCTGAACCCGGGTCACCGGCATTGCAGCGGAGAATCTTTCCACTGTGCTGGCGGGCTAGCTCAGTCACCATTTTTAAAGACATTTTGTTTTTGTTTCGCAAAACTACAAAAGCACCACATTTGTGACAGGATCTAAAGTACTTGGACGTTTCAGGTTTCAAACCATTGTCATTTTTGCCTTCTTCCCCAAAAAGAAACCTTAATTTTGACATTTGGATAGTTCTGGTATTTATAACACACCACATTTTGAAAACTACTTGACTGACTTTTTTACAGACATGACTGGGTTTGTATCTCCTCCATTAAAGAGTGCATCTGCCAATTGTCAAATCCGTACTTCAAAAAGTGGTTAAGCTATAAGTGGGCAAAGATTGGTGAAGTGCCCACTTAGCAATAACTTTCTATATAATATTTGTGTGGTAGCACCAGTATAGTTAGGGTTGAGGGAAAGATTCCATGTTAAAACCACAACTTTGCACCTTAATAGCTTTAGTGTTGTTCAATGCAATTGTCTGAAATTTGGCATTCATTGTCTAGGAGGCAAGGTCTAAATACAGTATGTGGAAAGTTTTGTGATGGCAGCCTGTGCAGTTTCTGAGATCCATATACTGTATGTCATTTACCTGTAGACGTCTGATTTTTTCCTATACTTAACATAGGTTTTTGGTTTTGCTCTCACATACAGACAAGGAATGGATATTTTGTTCTGACATTTTCAGGGTGGAAGTGCACTGTGCCAAGGTAGTGCCTTTGAAATGTTTTGTGAAAAAAATATGAATTAGTTCCAGAGTTAAAAGGATTTAAGTTTTGCTTTTTTGCTGCTCTGAACATGCTCAGTAGTTTTTTTAAATGTTCTGATACGACACAAAAAAACTGCATGTCACAGAAGGTTATTGTCTTCTCACCAGTTGCTTCTCACAGCACCAAAAGAAAATGTTTGTATCATGAGAGCTGCCATCCTGTCCCCCCATCCCGATCCCAAAAGCATGAAAACTCATACAAACTATGTAATTGTTTTTTTTAAAGCAAACACTTGAACGTAGCTAAACTGATGTGCTTAGCTAAATTCTGGTGTTTGTTTTTTTAAAAAATGCCCAGAAATACCTTTTCGTGGCACCCCAAAACCCATGGTGCCCAGCTTGGTGAGAGGATTCATTCACCCATGTTCCCTGTGTGAGAACAGCTGGACTCTCTTGAATGAAGAAGCTGCAACATTCTTTCTGTCTGTCCTTATCTCTCTTCATCTATCTGTCTGTCTGTCTGTCTGACTGTCTGTCTACCTACCTACCTACCTATCTATCTATCTACTGTATCTATATATCTATCTCTCTCTCTATCTATCTAATACATTACATAAGCAGACTAGGGTACCCACCCCGGTACTGCTTCTCTAGATACCCTCCCCTCCATGTCACCTGCCCTCCTTTCCCATGATCTACATGGCAGCATCAGGTGCCCACCCACATCAAACAGTAGCTTGATAGTGGGGTGACCAGTCTTCAGTGTTGGAGTATCCTCTGAAATAAAGAAAAACATTCTTTGATAGTTTTTTTTCATTTTACCCTGAAAAAAGAAAACATTGAAACATAGAATTTGATGGCAGACAAGGACCGCTTGGCCCACCTAGTCTGCTCATTTCCCTACCTGATGGATAAGCTGCAGATCCTAGTTAGCCAACAGCCTACTTCCTCCTATCCCCCATCTAGAATTGCCTTATGTCTGACCCATGCATTCTTGAATTCCCCCACTGATCTTGACTCCACAACCTCCTCAGGAAGGCTGTTGTATGCATCCATAACCCACTCCAAGAAAAACTATTTCCTCACATTACCTCTGAGCCATCCCCCCTCTGTTTTCAAATTGTGCCACCTTGTTCTTGCACATCTCTTTTTCTGAAAGATGCTACCCTGTTGGACTTTGTTGATTCCCTTGAGGTACTTGAAAGTTTATATCATGTCTCCCCTCGCCCTTTTTTCCTCAAGGGTATACATATTAAGCTCCTTTAGTCTCTCTTCATATGTCTTCTAGTGCAGACCCTGCACCATTTTGGTTGCTGTCCTCTGGACAGCCTCCACTCTGTCTATGTCTTTGCAGAGATGGGTTCTCCAGAACTGCATGCAGTACTCCAGATAGGATCTCACCAACTGTCTGTACAGATGGATAACAACTTCCTGTTTTCTACTGTTGATGCTTCTCCCTATGCACTCCAGTATCCCCCCAGCCCTCCTTACTGCCTTCTCACATTGCTTGCCCACCTTTGGGTCATCTGATATAATTACCCTCAGGTCCCTTTCCATTTTTGTTGTTGTTAGTATCTCACCCCCCCATTGTGTACTCTTCCCCTGGGTTTTGGTTTCCCAGGTGCATTACCTTGCACTTCTTTGTGTTGAATCTGAGCTGCCATACATTTGACTATTCCTCCAACCTTGCCAAGTCCCTTATTTTCCTTTCCACCCCACCTTGTGTATCAACCCTGTTGCAGATCTTTGTGTCATCTGTAAAGAAACATACTTTTCCTTCCAGTTGCTCTGCAATGTCACTTATAAAGACATTAAAGAGAACCGACCTCAGTACTGAACCCAGTGGTACAGTACCCCCGCTAGTAACCCTCCTTTCTTCACTGTGGACTCCATTTACTATTACCCTTTGCATCCTGATGTCCAGCCAATTTTATATCCAGGCTACCACCTTGTGACCCACTCCAAGGTTGGCTTCATCAAATAGACACCCCACACATCCCCACACATCCCACCAGAACCTCCCACTCAGCATCCTCTGTCTCACTTCCCCCCACATGCACCATTATTCACCTGAACATGTCCCGTGGCATAGATCCACTTTCCATTCAAAGACATGTCTTGCTGCTTGAACTGACGACAGCAATATGAGAAAATCAGGTAAGTGCAGTTTAATGTATTTCAGTGGGGTTTGAACTTTGACTCATAACTTTGCCATTATTACATACTTTGACCCCAGATTTTCAACATGGACTTTTTGGGATGCCACCACATGGCCAATGGTGGTGGAATTTTGAAAATCTGCCCCAAAAGACAACTTTGTGGTCACTTTGTGAAATCACTTTTTGGGCAAGATTTGAAAAGTTTCACCTTCCTTGCTCATGAGGTAAGATAATATGAAGGCTATGTTAAAAAATTGGAGTCAAAATATATAAAAATGTCAAAGCTATGAGCATACACTGAGCATTTTCTATGCTTGCTACTTTGCTAATTTTAAATAGTTTGACCCTAAATTTTCAACATAGCCATTTTTTCACACCACCTCATTAATGCGATACCTCAGCTGTCATTTTTCAAATCTTAGCCAAAATGTGTTTTTGCACCTATAGCACAGAATAAAATTTTGGTGGGTATTTGAAAATTTTCATCTACCGGGTTCATGAGGTGGGGTAATATGAAAACCATGCTGAAACTTTAGTGTACAAATATGGTAAAATGAACAGGTTATGACTGGACACTGGAGTATTTCAAAGTTCACTCATAACTTTGCTCATTTTCAGTATTTTGACCCCAAAAGTTGAACATACCCATTTTTTTCACACCACCTTATAAACATGACAAGTGTTACTTTTTAAATCCTGGATGAGATGTGTTTTTGCACTTCTGGTGTGAAATGACATTTTTCTAACAATATACTATAAATGTCACATGGCATTTTTATAGGGGGAGTCATATAACAGCTATCTTGAACATTTAGGGCCAAAATAAAAGGATATATATAAATTCATTGCAAAAATCTTCTTTAATGCACTAAAAAAGGTTTAAGAGACAAAGGTAGGGAAATATGACATTAGAGTTTCCAACCCTAACACTCCACACTTGCCATCCAGGCAGCACCAGATGTGGGGTGTGCCTTGGGGTTGCCAGCCTTAACACTCACTCCATTCCATAAGTAAATAAGCTGGGGTTGGTACAGTATATGAGAATGAAGTGAGCGTGTTGCTGTCTGCAAGGTTGGGGTGAGGTGTTATGGCTGGAAACCCTAATGCCACATTTTCCTACTTTTGTCCCTTTAACCCTAACAAGTGCATTAATAAAGTTTTTTTGCAATGAAGTTTCATATTTTTTCAGATAGTAAAATCACATGCTCATTTGCCTGTGGTAACACTGGGCCCTGCACTCCCATCCATATTTTTTTGAGATAGTGTTACTGTATCCTTATTTGCCTATGGCAGCATAGGACCTGAGGACCCTGTGCACCCATACCTCCATACATGCATATATGTATGTTGCTGTGGCAGTGCAGGGCCCAGAGGGATGTGCATTTCCATTTGTAGGACAACAGCAACCAAACTTTCAGCATAGCCTACTTTTTACCCCACCTCATGTACCCAGTAGGGTACATTTTCAAATTGCCTCCAAAATGTGATTCCACATCCCTGTAATGTCATTCTATACCACAGGTGCAAAAACATGCTTTGGCCAGGATTTGAAAAATGACAGCCTCTACATGAGGTGGTGTAAAAGGAATGGTTATGTTGAGGTCACGTGAAGCAGCAGACTGTGTAACAGCTTCTTTGGCTTGCTCCCATCACCCAGCATTATTTCTTAATTATTTGATCATTCCAGAGAATTTCAATACCCTTTCCCTGTGGATAACTGCTTCCTATACCTCCAGAGCAAGTTCTGAATGAAAATTATGGACGCCTAAATACATCTTGCACTACCGAGGCATACCCCTCCTGTCACCCTGGAGAAACTCAGCAAGCACTCCAGGACCCAGCAAAGCTCCAGCCATAAGCCAAGTACTACAGTGGCCTCCTCTACACAGGCCTCCAGTGTGACTCTCCTCACCCTGGAGCAATTTCTTAGAGAATTCAGCCTGTTTTGTGATGATCTTATATCATTAGCCATGGAAGTCAAACAGATGGTGTCTGCACTCGATGATCTCTCTACCAGAATGGCAGATTCTGAAACTCACCTTATTTCTGTAGAGAAGTGAGCAGATAAGTCAAATAGTGAGGCGGTTGAATGCAGGCACAGAATTAAGAAATTGGAAAACAAAATAGAAGATTTGGGGGGAGTCACAGAAACTATGTGGTGATCACTAGAATACCAGAGAAAGAGGGTAATAATACGATTTTATTTATTCAAAAACTGATTGAGAAGATGGCTGGCCCCTCTTCCTTCGGAGCTTCTTACACCACAGAATGGGCCCACAGAGCCCTAATGCCAATGTCTACTGAGGCACACCCTCCTGTCACCCTGGAGAAACTCAGCAAGCGCTCCAGGGCCCAGCAAAGCTCCAGCCGTAACCACTTATATTCAGATCCTTGAATTACCAAGAGAAACAGTTATTTTTGGGGAAAATTAAAGTGTTACAGGAGGTGCTTTGTGAAGGGAACAAGATCCGGATAACACAGGATTTGCCAGCTTCTGTAAGGCAGTGGAGGACATTATTCCACCTTATTGTCACAAAGCTTATAGCCGCTGGAGTCAAATTTAGGAAGGGTTACCCTGCACGTTTGCAGGTACTGCTAGCTGGATCATGGGTCACTTTTGAGGAAGTGGAACCAGTGCAAAAAGCCCTAAAGGAAGCCTTGCCTGATCTTTTTCACTCTCGCTGAATGGGGCTATACTGCTGTACTGGTTGCAGATCTATGAAGGTATAAAGATGGTAGAGTTTTTCAAGTGAAGAATACAAGTGCTCGGTAACAGAAGGAAGGATTGTCAGACTTCCTGGTTTGAGGATCAACCCAATTTTGAAAGCGTCATACAGGTTGCAGAGCATCAGATTATTATGACAAGGGATTCATCACTTTAAGAAGGGCTAGTTTCTTTCCATAAGTCAACACTCGGTTTAAAGGCTGACTTTCCTTGTTTTTCTATACGGTCTCACAATTTTGCCGGATGTACTTTGGGAGAGGAGAGACAATCATTATGAATTGTTTAATTTGCTGTTTTACTGGACGCTCAGCTAACACAAGAGAGTGCACAGTGCACAGGAATGAATTTCAGTTTTATGGCTGTTTTCTTTTGTATCCTGGGTCTGTTATATAATCATGGAATGTTGTTTTTGGTTATAGAGGTTGGTTGACTCAAGGGAAAGAATTAGGAATTACTGAGTCTCAGCGCTAAAAATAATCTGGTCTTACTTTAACAAAGGTATACAGGCCCATATAGTTTCCCATTAGTTTTAAATTGTTGCATGAGTTGAGCACAGGATAGAATAGATGTTGATGCTCTGGTGGCAACGGATTAACAAATATCCACCATTGTTGTAGAGGGAACACATTTTGTAGGTTCATATTCATTAGATAATGTTATCTTTAGAGATACAGTTGGTTAGAATTTAAGATAGGAATATCTGTTATTTTGAAACATCACTAGGCTGGGTGATGGAGAAGCGGAGTTGAGGATACACATAGGACAGGCTGTATAGCGTGGAAGGTACAGTAGGGAGGACATCTAGGGGATTAGGAATACGATTATTGTTAGGATTGGGATGTAACGGAACACTTAGGGGATAGAGGGAAAGGGAAGGGGGGTTGAGTATAGATAGGAGCAAAACCAGACCAGGAGTTTTACCACAAAGGCAGAGCCATTTTTTCTAGTTTTGTGGGGACCACTCTACTAGTGCCTACATGTTTATGGGAAATGGTTAACTCCATCTGAATAGCTATCTGGAATGTTAAAAGGGTGAGGAAAAAACATAAACAATATCAAGTTCTAAAACATCTTAAAATCTTAAACATAGACATAGCTTTTCTTCAAGAGTAACATTTATTAGACTCCAAGGCATCCCAGTAAAGGAGACAACAAAATGGACAGTTGTTTTACTGCAGAAGGCACAACTAATAGCTGTGCGGTGATGATCCTTATTCATAGGAGATTCCCATTCACTACGACTAATTTGGTTAGGGACCCACTGGGTAGATATATATTGGTACAAGGATTACTGTACAACAAAGATATATTGTTGGGTGGCATTTATGGTCCTAATCAGGACACGCTAGAATTTTTCACACAACTTGCCCAAGCAGTAACCCCATATATTTCCATTACATTGATTCTCGGGGGTGATTTTAACCTGGTTTATGACCCAAATGTAGATAGATAGATAGGGCCAACAGAAAAAAGGCTTGTCACCTGCCCAATGGGTGTTAAGGGAATTTATTGATCAGAGTGGAGTGTGTGATATCTGGAGAGTGTTTTATCCACTGGAGAGGGAATATACTTATATTTCTCCCCTTCATCTCTCTTAATCCAGAATAGATTATATTTAAGCAATATACCCTGACAGGGTGTGGGTATACTGGTGGATTTACTACGGCTGGTGTGGTTTGGTCATGAGGCCGCAGGCCGAGTGACTTAACCGCACCAGCCGTGGTAAATCCACCAGTATACCCACACCCTGGAGGGGTATATTGCTATTATACAATGTTACAAATAATTTGTTTATATGTTTTGTATTTTATTTGTATATTTTTCTTAATTATGTTGTGAAAATCATGTATATGTTCTTCCGCTGAGAAAAAATAGTTCCTTGTTAATATTAAATATATAGACAAAACCTTTTCAAGATACAGCATTGTATTTGTGTAAATAATTGTTTTTTATGAACATTTAATAAATCCAAGGTTTCATTTGTGAATTTTTTTTTAAACAGCATTCAAGGTTTAATTTGTGAAACAACATTTAGGAAATCAACAGCTATGAAGTTACATTTTTATATCTTGTATGACCTTTTTACATTGATAACAGTTTAGAGTTTTTATTTTTGATTTCTAGGTTTTGAAGTGTTGCTACCCTTTGTAGTTTCTGAGTGTTGTGTCTTTAAGAAGTTAGGTTGCGAGTAGTTTCTGAGCATCTGCTCGATGTGTACAGCATGTCACATGGTCAGTGCATTAGTTGTGCTGGTGAGACATGGAGGGTTCATCGTTGAGAGTGCATCTTCGTAGTTTTCTGAGGTTGGATGATTGTTTCTTTATTTCTTCCATCGCTTTTCTTGGGTTACTTGTCTGATCTGGAATTGAAGGGGAAAAAAACTTTTAGTTAATTTGGATGCGGTAGAGTTTTATGTGAAAGTCGTGGTGCTTACCTTTTTCAGTTTTGGTTTTGTGTTCTTCCAAAGTTGAAATTTATGTTTCCATAATTAACTAAGTGGGAGATTGTTGGTAACATTTTCATTCCTGTGACGTTCGGTTTATAGGCTTGGCTGCTTGCAGTTCTTGTTGCATATGTAGGAGATTCAAGATTGCTGGCCTGCTCAGGTTTTGGGCACGGGTTAGTTGGCAGCAGATCTTTGGTTTTCTCTGTTGTGTGTTCGTCGAAGAGTATTTCTTGCAATATGGCGAGCTGGGATGCGGATACTTGTTCGATTGACTGCTGATTTTCAAAGAGAGGGATTTTGGCATTTGTGATTTTTTTCTTTGTTGGAGGCTCTGGGTATATCTCAGTTCGGTCGTGTGGTGATTCAGTTATTGTGTAGTAGGCTGTGCTTGTGGAGGGTCTATTCTCAAGTTCTTTATAGAAGTACTGCTTTTTAATGTCTTGTTCAGTTGTTTGTTTTACTGTGGTGTCTTTCCTGTCAGTTTCCATATTTTTACCGGAGATTATGGCAGCCCAAGTTTAATGATGTTGCAGGTTCGGACGCCAGTAGCTTTTTAGTGAGGTTTCACTCTTGTGGCCTGTGATGTCCATTATTTGTCTTGAATCTAGGCCTGCATTTGTAAGCAAGGTGACAGCGGTGGCTCTTAAACAGTGGTTGGTGTAGATTTTGTAAGCTCAGCTTGTTGCATATGTTTGGCAACATTTTGTTAGGTAGTTTACACTCTAGCGGTTCATTAGTATACCATTTTAGTGTGGTATCTAATTATGTCTCTTGCAGTTTTCTGGGGTGACAGAATAGTGCTGGTGGGTTTTCTGGGAGTTTTGATGTGTACTTTAAGAAGCTCTGAAGTGGACATAAGGGATCTCCTGGGCTCTCAAACATGACTCCTCTTTGTAATTGTCTTTTGGGGTCTTGGAAGTCTTTGTGGTTTTTTTGTGTCTTCATTATAGGATTTTGTGAGAAATCGAAGACCATTTGGGGCAGTTTCTATGTTAAATGAATCTATTTTGAAAGCATGGACACCCTCATTGCCTCTTCTTGCTAAGTATAATTGAATGTCAAACCAAACTTTGTGTAAAAGACCTTTAGGTGTCAGTGGCGAAAGGGCTTGTGAGTGTCTTAAGTGTGATATTTCTTCTTCAGTTAGTGGCTCATGGTGTTTTGCTTGGTCTTTCCCTGCTTTTCTATATGCTTTTATGACTCCTTTGAAAACATTGTTTGCACAAATGAAAGTGGAGTCTACCATTATGTTCACTGCTCTGCTATTTGGGGGGGTCGTTGATGTGTCTATTGATGCCAGCTCGTAAAGCTACATAACTGGTTAGGGAATATTGTTCTCCTGATGAATTTCTCACTGTGCTGTAGAACTGGCATAGGACCAGGACGAAGCCAGAAGGGGAAGGAAGGAAACATATTCAATTCAGTGCTTTAGAGTAACTGGTAATTGCTATTTTTCTTTTAAACTTAGATTGTGGGCTTTTAGCGACACTGTACTTTCTTTGTTGTCTTTACTTATAATTGTTTTTGGGCTGTTGAAAATTTAAAACATAGTGGTGGTGTAATTCTGTGCTGTCTTTAATTGCTGAAAATTTTATCTTGGCTTGTCTGACTGCCCTGTAGTTGGGTGAAGGGTGTTAATTGTCTGGCCTCTGACCTCAGCTACGTGATAACTGGAGGTGGGGCTTAGTCAGAGTTGAGGTAGCAAGTAGAGTTTTATTTTCTCAGAAGAAGCCAGAAGGGGAAGGAAGGAAACATATTCAATTCAGTGTTTTAGAGTAACTGGTAATTGCTATTTTTTTTTAAACTTAGATCGTGGGCTTTTAGTGACACTGTACTTTCTTTGTTGTCTTTACTTATAATTGTTTTTGGGCTGTTGAAAATTTAAAACATAGTGGTGGTGTAATTCTGTGCTGTCTTTAATTGCTGCAAATTTTATCTTGGCTTGTCTGACTGCCCTGTAGTTGGGTGAAGGGTGTTAATTGTCTGGCCTCTGACCTCAGCTACGTGATAACTGGAGGTGGGGCTTAGTCAGAGTTGAAGTAGCAAGTAGAGTTTATTTTCTCAGAAGAAGCCAGAAGGGGAGGAAGGAAACATATTCAATTCAGTGCTTTAGAGTAACTGGTAATTGCTCTTTTTCTTTTAAACTTAGATTGTGGGCTTTTAGTGACACTATACTTTCTTTGTTGTCTTTACTTATAATTGTTTTTGGGCTGTTGAAAATTTAAAACATAGTGGTGGTGTAATTCTGTGCTGTCTTTAATTGCTTGCAAATTTTTGCCCCCCCTTCCCCCAACTCTTAATTATATGCCCTGTTAAATCTGATTGACAGGAGCTAAACACAGGATATAATAAGGGGTGTGAAGTAGGAAGGGCATAAGGGGGAGGAAGCCCACCCTCAGCACAAGTGTTTTGACTTATTTATTTATTTATTTGTTTTTTTTGTTTGTTTTTTTTTAAGAAAATTATCTGAGGATCTGTGGCAGGATTTTTAGGACAGTAAATTAATAAAAAGGGAACTAGGAGAGCTTCAGTAGCAGAAAAGTAGTGAAATTGCAGTATAATGTGGGGAGTGGTGCAATGCAGTGGCTGCGGGGCAGCCATATTCAGGCAGACCTTCTGGACACTGAGGTGCTGCCCTATCTGCATGCATCTCTCTGGACTGTGGGATGAGGTAGCCAGACTCAGAGTCGAAGTAAACTGGGTCAGGAGTACCATCACCCCTATCCAGAGACCACCCAGTCCAATGCAACTGCCTCAAAGGATGCTGAGAATGAGGAGCACTTGGATGACAGTGGGCTCAGGGAGGGTTAGAGGGGTCAGGCAGAGGCACATCCCAGATCCTATTCCATTCCAGAACTCATATGCCACACTGGCAAATGAGGACAACCAAATAGAGGTACCCAGAGAAGTGGAAGGAAAGGATGTGGAGGTTAGCCAAGTAGGTGACCTCAGCGGGAAAGCAGTGGACCCCAGAGGAGGAGGAAGTGAATCCTGGTGGGGACTCCATCAAAGAGGGATCCAGCTAGGAACACAGGAGGGGAGGATAGGGAGGTGAGGTGCCTCACCAGGTGCCACGGCATGAAGGGATGGAAGGAAGATCCTGGGGATCACTGGGAAGGCAAGACAGGAGGGTGAGCTGGATGTCATATCCACCTAGGTAGTAATGACCTGGCAAATGGGGAGCCAAAGGAAGTTCAGGAAGAGTTTAGGGAAATTGGGGAGGGGTCTCAAGGCAGTTACTTTGTCACTTTCTCAGAAGTACTACCTGCGTAGAGGCAAGGAGAGAGGAGTGCATGCACCAGGAACTTTAACTCATGGTTGAAGAACTGGTGCTGTGAGGAAGGGTTTGGATTTATTGGTGACTGGGGACCCACCTGAAGGGATGGAGGTTTGTTCATGCCTGATGGCCTGCATCCATCCTGGAGGGGAATCCAAGCACTCAATGATAAGTTTAAATACATTGACAAGCATTTAAGCTAGCAAAGGAGGGTGGCAGGCCAGCAAGGCGGGTACCTACTTGCTCACCCCCCACAGCTAGCAGTGGAACCAGTGAACCAGAGGAGTGGCTATCTCTGCAAAGCAGTGTGCAAAAGATGGAGATTAGTGCCCAAGAGGTGGATAGGCAGAAAAGGGTCAAAATTCAGCAGAAGGACAGACAGCAAGGAGAACCAGGGATAAAGGAGAACCAAGGAAGGGGCTGGAGTAGAACAGTGAAACAGTCTAGGGAGGTCAAATCATGGAAAGCCATGTGTGCAAATGCCAGGAGCCTTAGCAACAAGATGGAAGATCTGGAGGTTGTCATGGTGCAGTCAGATCTGGACATTGTGGCCATCACTGAAACCTGGTGTAATGATTACCATGACTGGGAGATGGCCATACCTGGCTACAACATATTCAGAAGAGACAGAGCAGGCAGGAAGGGAGGAGGAGGCACTGCATGTGAAAATGACAAAGGGCCACAGAGATCCAGGAGGAACAAAATGGGGAGAGATACTGTGGGTTAAGCTGGAAAGGAAAATGGGAACAGCCATCCACACAGGTGTGGTCTATAGACCACCAGCCAAGGAGGAAGAAACAGATAGGAGTTGATGCTAGCCATCCAAAGGATGGCAGACAAGGGTGAGGTAGTACTGGTTGGAGACTTCAATATTCCAGATGTGGACTGGAGCATCCAGCAGCAGCATCAACTAGAGCAGATTTATCCTGGACTCCTTCAGGTGCCTTCCTCAAGCAACTGGTCATGGAACCAACTCGGCAGGAGGCAATACTGGACCTTGTGCTCACAAACAGGGACAGGTGATAAGCAGTGGGGGAGCACCTAGGAACAGTGACCACCAGTCACTGTGGTTTGAAATCACAGAAAGAGCAGAACCAAACCACACAAAACACGATCCTGGATTTTAGGGGCAGACTTTGGGAAAATGGGGAGATACTTGAAAGAGGCATTAAGGGAATGGGACAGGAATCAGGGGTTGAGGAACAGTGGGCAGTATTTAAAATGGGGATTACAAGAACAACAGAATTATGCATTACAAGTTAGCAAAAGGAAAGGAAGAGGAGACCATTATGGTTTTCCAAGAGGTAGCAAAGAAAGTGAAAGCCAAAAGATTTCATCTCAAGCAATACAAAAGACACAGGCAGAAGGGATAGGGAGAAATACCAGGAGAAGCAAAGGAGGGGAGATCAGTAAGGGAAGCCAAAGCTCAGACAGAAGAACACATTGCAAAATCAGTGGGTAGAGGGACAAACCTTTACAGGTACATAAGTGAAAAAGAAAGTCAAAGGAGGAATAGCGACTGAAGGGGAGGATGGGGTCATGGATGATGACAACAGTAAAGTTGACATATTGAATAGGTATTTCTTCTCAGTCTTTACTGAGGAAGAGGAGGGTAATGGGTCTGAAGGGAGTACAAGGGTGAGAATGGTGCAGAATGGACACAAGTCCCTTTCCACGAGAAAGAGTCCTGAAGGAACTGGAAGTAATAAGAGTTGATAAAGCAATGGGGCCAGATGGGATGCATCCCAGGGTCCTTAAAGAACTAAGAGAGGTGGTGGCTGAACTCTGGTTATCCTGTTTAGCCGATCACTGGAAACAGGGGAGGTACCCAAAGACTGGAGGACAGCAGATGTAGTCCCCTTATACAAAAGTGGGAACAAAGAGGAAGCAGGGAACTATAGACCAGTCAGTCTCACCTCAGTAGTGGGGAAGATCATGGGAACACTACTGAAGGAGAGATTGGTGGAACATCTGGTTGTCAATGGACTACAGGACCCAAGGCAGCATGGTTTCACCAGGGGGAGGTCATGTCAGACCAACCTCATTGAATTTTTTGACTGGGTGACTAGAGAGGTGGATCAGGGGAGGGCAGTGGACATGGCCTATCTGGACTTCAGCAAGGCCTTTGACACTGTGCCACATAGAAGACTATTACACAAACTGGGGAATATGGGTGGGCAGGACAGTAGTGTGGTGGGTAGGTAACTGGCTGGGTGGCAGGACACAGAGAGTGGTGGTAAATGGCTGTCACTCCACAGAGGGAAGAGTGACCAGTGGGGTACCACAGGGATCAGTGCTGGGACCGGTCCTGTTCAACATCTTCATCAGTGACATTGCACAGGACCTAGAAGGCAGAATTTCACTGTTCGCTGATGACACAAAGCTCTGTAACAGAGTAAACACATCAGAGGGTGTAGACAGAATGAGAAGGGACCTGCAGAAACTTGAAGAATGGTCAGGGTTTGGCAGTTGAAATTCAATGCAAAGAAGTGCAAGATAATGCATATGGGGCACAAAACCTGGCACAATATATCAGTTGGGGTGAGGATATAGCATGCACCGAGCAGGAAAGGGATCTTGGGGTTATCATCTCTGATGACCTCAAGGTAGGGAAACAGGACAAGGCAGCAGGTAAAGCAAATAGGATGCTGGGATGTATAGGCAGGGGCATCACCAGCAGGAAAAGGGAGGTCATAATTCCGCTATACAAGACACTAGTGAGGCCCCACCTGGAGTACAGTGTACAGTTCTGGAGACCATACCTACGTAAGGAAATAGACAGGGTAGAGAAGGTTCAGAGGAGGGCAACAAAGATGGTGCATGGATTGCATCACAAGTCCTATGAAGACAGGTTGAAGGAACTGAACATGTACTCCCTGGAGGAGAGGAGGGAGAGAGGGGATATGATAGAGACATACAAGTATCTCACAGGGAGGAACAGGGTGCAGGAATACACTATTTTTAAGCGAAAAAGATGTTCCAGGACTAGAAGGCATGGGATGAAGTTGGAGGGAGGACGATTCAAAGGAAACATGAGGAAGAATTTCTTCACAGAACGGGTGGTGGACAAGTGGAACACCCTGCCAGAGGAAGTGGTGGGGGCTGAAACAATCACAGGATTTAAGAATGCATGGGATAGACATAAAGGAATTCTGGAGGTCAGGGGTAAGGGGAAACAGACTTCTAGGAAAACATAAACTGAACTTACAAGCTCAAATGGGCAGACTGGGTGGGCCATAGGCCCTTATCTGCCGACACTGTCTATGTATCTATGTATCTATGACCTCATTTAGTTGGTCTAAAGTGATCATTTTTAAATCTATTTCTTTGTTTTTTTCTTTTAACCAGTCAAAAAATACATTAATTGCCCATTTAGTTTGCTTTATTGTACTTGCTTCATTACGGGATAGTTCAAGTTGTTGCAGTGTTGCTTCCGACGCTTGCTTGTGACGTTTAGCTCTTTTTTCTTCACAGGATACAATGCTTCCGTCCATATGGGGAATGCTGGTATTGCAGTGGATGGAGACCGAGGGCTGCTGCTGCATAGGCGGGTAAGCTACTGGTGTTGGGTCGGTAGTTTCTGAGACAAAGTCGAGAGATGTTGGGAGAGCTTTCCATATGATGTCATTGCATACTTCTTGGCTAACAGGTGAGTTTTCTGGGTCAGAGGGCTCGTTTTCCTGACTGAAAATTTTTTCAAGGTCGTCAGAATCGAGTAAATGGAATGAGATATTCATTTTGTAGTGTTTACGTTTTGACTTGCAATGGCAAGCGGCGATTACAAATGGCGGCGGTTACTTCAAAGTTTCACAGTGGCAGTGTTATTTTTGGCATGGCATGAGTGCTTGTTGGCTGGCACCTTTTTCAGTGGGTATATTGGAGGATTTATAACTGCTTGAAGGTGCCAGCCAACCAATCAGAATAGAGGGATTAGTGTAGTTTCTGAAGTCCATTGTATAATCTCCAATCACACTGTCTTATACCTGTGACCCTTGATACATTAATATTACCCGGTCCACCCTTGGACCATTCCCTGGTTATAAGCCATATTTCTTTAATATCCTTACCCAAACAGGGTTCCAGATGGAAACTGAACGATCAGTTGTTGAAAGATCCTGGGGCAATTAAAAGCATTCAAGAACATATTGGTATGTTTAAGAAGTACAATCAAGAAACTTCTGGGAGGCCGGATATTATTTGGTGTGCTTTTAAAGCATACATTAGGGACATCCTTATAAGTCTAGCCACCAAGAAGAAGAAAGAATGCACAGAGTGATTGTCACAGCTACTTTCCCAGATAAGGGCTATTGAAAGAACCTTGTCTCCTCATTCCCCTGAAGCAGTTAGACAAGAATTAATTAAAGTAAGAGCTGCCTACATAGAATTATTAAGAGAAAAAGCTGATTATGATATATTGAAAGCTCAAGCTTCATATACAGATCAAGGAGAAAAGGCAGGGCTCCTTCTAGCACTTAGGATTAAACTAACGGGGTCCTCTCGGTACATATCCGCAATAAGGTCACTAAAGGATGGCTCCATAAAAACTAAACCAGAATATATTATAGGAGAATTTACTGAGTATTATAAGGGACTATATGACCCCATGAAATCTCCCCCACTCAAACAAATGGTTAAAAACTCTGTAGCTGAGGCAAATCTACCTCAACTTATGGCAGAGCAACAGAGTAGGCGATTGGTTCATTTAACTAGCAAAGACATTTCTGAAGTTATTGGAAATCTACCAGTGAATAAAACTCTTGGGGTAGATGGATATTCAGCTACTTTCTATTAGAAGTTTAAGGACCAATTAATCCCTATGCTCCTTCCCCTATATCAGCAAATTCTCTCAGGAATGGAGGTAGACCCTACTCTGTTTGAGGCTCTGATAGTCCTTATATGCAAACTGGATAAAACACCCAAACTTGTTACGAATTATAGACCCATCTCATTAATGAATCAGGATATTAAAATACTGACTAAATTATCAGCAAACCTTCTTGGACCAATATTGTCTATTCTGATCGGACCTGAACAGGTTGGATTTATGAAAGGAAGATCTTCTTCTGATCATTTATGTACCCTGTCCCATGTCTTCTCGGTGTGCAGGGATGCACCTTTTCCAGCTGCCCTGGTCTCCCTGGATGCTGAGAAGGCATTTGATAGGATTAATTAGCAATACCTGTTTTTAACTTTGGAAGCATTCAGCTTCCCAATAGATTTCCTAACTTGGATCAGATCCTTATGTAAGTCCCCAGTTGCCCATGTCACTGGTAACGGAGCTACTTCAGAAGCCTTTCCACTTCATTCTGGAACTAGGCAAGGTTGCCCCTTATCCCCATTGCTTTTTAATATTTATTTGGAACCATTAATTCATAAATTGCAAAACTGTTGCACTATTCAAGGTATCCCTATTCACCCCTGTGAAATTAAGGTATTGGCCTATGCTGATGACCTTCTTTTACAACTTTCGAATCCAGTCATGTCCATACCCCCCATGCTAGAGGTTATTGAGGCTTTTAGCAGAGTCTCTAACTATAAATTAAATGTAAGTAAAACAATTGTTTTCCCACTCAACCATAAATTGTTCAAGGTGGACATCCTTGCTCTTGTGCTCAGTTGGAAACAAGATTCTTTAAGGTATCTAGGTATTGAATTATCTAGACAATCTGGACAAATTATCAACTTAAACTTAGAATCCTTAGTTACCAAGATATCTTAGGACCTAGATTACTTGGCGTCACTCCCGATTTCTCTATGAGGCAGAATAAATTTGTTCAAAATGAATGTCTTCCCATGACTTTTCTACCCCCTCTCATTACTTAACATTTGGCTCCCAATGGCTTGGTTCAAGAAAATACAATCCCTGTTTACTAAATTTATATGGTCTAATAAAACCCCTATAATAGCTTATAGTAAGTTAACCACTCCCAAAATAAAAGGGGGGCTTCACCTCCCTCATATAGGATTTTATTTCTGGACCAGTCATGTTAATAAATATTTAAGATGGCTTTCCAAGGAACAGCAGAGTCAAGCCCAGTCTTGGCTTAAAATAGAACTGACTTTGATATGGTCATGTGGTTTAGACCCTGAAGGATTATTACATGTTAGAGAAGGCTTGCTCCCTTTCAAGCTCAAACAGTCTATAATAGCAGTATCCTTGAAGATTCATGCTCAGCTATGTCATTATCTCAAATATGATTATGCTAAAGATCTGGATCAGCCTTTTGTGGGAAACTTACAGTTAAAATTGATGGAAGGACTATTCCTCCAAATTGGATACCTGGTATACAAAATATACAAATTACATGTTTTCTTAACTATAGGGGGTCATGGCTTACAGTGGCAGAAATCAAGAATAAGCTAGGGTCCTCACATACATACTTCTTCAAAATGGTCTGATTGCAGCACCTGATAATACAAACATTTGATAAGAACCCCTCTTTAACTAAAGTGTTCTCCTTTGGTAAAGAATTATTCCCATTAAGTGGTGGTCTAAAAGCAGTCTCAAAGATATACAGCACTTTACATAATTGGAAATTCCCTGACTGCTTTGGCCCTACCCGATTGTGGGAAACCTTATTCCCAAACCACATTATCGAATGGCCTGTACTCTGGCACAAGTGTCATAAATTTGTGACACAAGATAGACTTAGACTCATGCAGAGGTACATCCTTCACAGTGCATAGTTTTCACCACAAAAATTGGCCAAACTTGGTCTAAAACCTTCACATTTATGTGTTAGATGTCTTCAAGAGGAGGGGACATTATATCATATATTCTGGTCATGTTCTAAAGTGGTTCCACTTTGGTCTAATATTAAAAAATTGTCTGATCCCCTAATAGGGCTTGGAGATCTGTTTACTCCCAAGGTCTGCCTTCTGGGCGACTTTTCAGGAATCAGGGTCCTTAACCACAAATATTACATGGCTATCAGATCCATGGTGGTTAAAAAACTGATATTAAGACATTGGATTGATCAAGAGGAAATTTCTTATAATGAATGGTTGACAGAATTGTTGGCAAACTTGCGAACAGCAAAAAACGATAGCCAACCTGAATAACAGAATGGGCAAGTTTAAAAAAATCTGTGACCCATTATACACTCTACTTTCTTTATAAAATACATAGTGTATGAAGGGATTGATTGGACTTTTTAATCAAGTAATGGCTCCAAAATGTTTATAGAGATCTATTCAGACAAAGGTTGTTGCTCTGTTGGGGGGAGAACAGGGGGTTGGGGGACAGATTCATATAGATACGATGTCTCAAGTACCTGGTACCATGTATATGTATATCTGTTTTATGTGTAAAAGAAAAACTGTTGAATAAACTTTAAATTGAAGAAAAAAATGGCTATGTTGAAAATCTGTGGTCAAAATATTTTAAATGATCAAACTTCTGAGTGAGCATACCAAAATTTCTTCAGATGCACATAACTTTGCTGTTTTTACATATTTTGACCCCAGATTTTCAACACAGTCTTCTTATGATCCCACTTCAGGAACAAGAGTGGTGAACATTTTCAAATCTTGCCTGAAAGGTGATTTCTCCAAGGGACAGTGAAACAACCTTTCTATTCAGATTTGCTTAATTCAGCTGCCATTGCTCAAATTTGGTGTCAAAATATGAAAAAATGGCAAAGTTATGCCACAAAGTTGAAAACCCTATTAAAATACATTAAACCAAACTTACCTTATTTTCTCATAAAGCAGTCAGCATTTCCAGAAGCAAGACATGTCTTCAATCAGAGAGTGGATCTTTGACCCTGGAGCCTGTTCAAGCACATGAGGGTGTGTGAGTGGTGTAGGGGTGTGTGTGTGTGTGGGATGGTAGTGATCAGCGAAGGACCATTTTCCTTTTTAATGGATTAAAAAAAGACATTGAGGGACCATTTTTTGTATTTCAGGAAGGATGGTGATTGGAGGGTGTGGGTGCCACTAGGTAGCAGCAAAAGAGGAAGAAACCATAAGAATGGCAATCAGAGGATGGGGGTTATCACTAGACACCAGAGAAAGACAAAACTGAAGGTGGATGGTGATTGGAGAGTGGGGAGTGTCACTAGACACCAAAGATAGATTCGAAAATATAGTAACAGTGATCAGAGGGGTGGGGTGTGCCGCTAGACACCAGGAAAACAGTGACACATATGGAAACAGTGATTGGAGGGTGCCACTAGATACCAGAAAACATTACAAATTATGGGGATAGTGATCAAAGGGGTAGGAGTGCCACTAGACACCAGGAAAAGTGACAGTTTATGTAATGAGGCAAAGGGGAATGAGGGGAGCATTTGATTGTCAGTGTGAGATGAGAGGAGCAGCAAACGGCAAAATATGCAAACAGCACCAATCAAACCCCAAGGGCTGGAGTTTTAGAGATTATCCACACTCTGCCATGCTTAGGAACTGTGCAGCTCTCTATCTGTATCCATTTGGGATCTTCCCTTGCTTTTGGATTATAGAGATAAAAATTATTACAGAGGATTGCCCCATACAATCAATTGTATAGCCATTTTGAAGTGCTTAGTCAGCATGTTCAGAACCCAACATTTTTAAATGGAATAGCTTTGGAATGGATTAATTTTTTTTTCACCAAACCAGCAAAAGGAACAAATGCTTTCTACCCTGAAAGTTTCAGACAAAAAGGCAATGGCAAGTAAAATGCAAAAAACATATTATACAAAATGTTTGTATGATATAATACGAAAAAAGCATAAGTGAGTCACAAAAAATTATTAAAAAAAATGAAAAAACAACGATTGGTGTAATTTTTTCCAACGGTTAAGTGCACAGCCAACCTAACAGGGTCCCAATGACCAACATACTAGTACTGTGCAGAATTTTCAAATTCTGGTGGAATGAAATTCCACAGAATATTCAAAATTCAGCCAAAATTCTGCCTGAAATAGAATGGCAGAATTCTGCAGCATAAAATAGTTGTGGAATGATTTTCTTGGGAAAAATCACTGTTCTGCATGACATTATTCCACGGATCTCAATATTTTCTGTGGAAATTGTTGAGGAATAATTTTCCTTGGAAAAAAATAATGTTCCATGGAATATTATTCTGCTGATCACAGTAGGCAGAATTCTGCCGGTGAACAAGTGAAATTCTGGCAGAAATTCTGCCAGCAGGATGGTCATTCTGCACTAACTCCGCCAATGGAATTTTGCATTCCACACAGCACTACAACATACACATGTTGTTCTCCCTTTCCAATGCCATTTTTGTACCTTTTCAATTTTTTTTGGAAAAAACAAGATGGCAGTAAGTGAAAAAAGATTATTGCCCTCATGAAAAGGGATTGCCCATATGATCACTTGATACAGCTGTTTTGGAATGCTTACTGGGCATGCTCAGAACCCCAATTTTTTAAATTAAATAACATTGGAACATATTGATATTTCTTCACCAAACCAGCAAAGGAGACATCTGTTGGCCAAGTCCTTTTTAGCCTGAACATTTCAGACCTAAATTCCAAACCATCTGGGTACTAGGCAATGGCAAAAATAATCCAGGAACAGCAGCATTTTTTTTCTTTTTTTTTTGCCATTTGCTTCTCAGAATCTGCACATCCAACTAGAATGAAACTTGTGAAATCAAGTGATCTACCCTAGGGGACCGTACATGCAAAATTTTGTGCAAATCTGTTGAACAGCTGTGAAGATATTAAACTGCAAAATTTGGGGTTTAACATTAAAGTACCTACTCAGCCCTAACTATAGTTCTGCTACCACTCCATTATAATACATATATAGGGGATACATGATGGGCATGAGTGTGATATGGCAAATATTGTCACTCCTGCAGAGTGAGCTCTGGATATCTCATGAGTGCCGAAGGCACGAATGAGATATCCAAGATCACGATGCAGGAGTGACAATATTTGCCATAGCTCACAATCTGCCCATCATGTATTCGATATATACAATAGGGCCAAGAGTTTCAGAAGTTTTGTTATGCTGTCTTGTGTTCTATTCCTGTTAATGTGTTTGCTCATTCTGTGTGTGAGCTTTTCTGAATGGGCTGGCAGTGTTATAAACTTGAGAGACACATGAGTGTGTTTTGTAATGCTAAATGAGTTAGTTTTAGATAGGAATGAGAAACATACTTTTGTGAAGCTGTATTGTTTAGCAGTCTGGCTGCAGTGAAGTTAAAAGCATTACAGTAATTGTAATGAACTGAGAGGCAGAGTGTCAGAACAGCTGATACTGTTTTCAATGGTAATTAAGTTAGCTGCTGGCAGAGTGCAGAGTGTTCTGTGAAATTGTGCTCTTTAGGATTCTGGCTGCAGTGAAGTTGAAATTGTCACAATAATTTTAATGGGTGAGAATCAGAGTTTGAGGAACAAGTGAGAGTGTGTTTCAGTGGTAGTTGAGTTAGCTGCAGGCAGTAGTTTAGACTGTTCTGTGAAGCTGTGCTGTTTGGAATTCTGGCTGCATCAAGTTGAGAGCATCACAGTAATGAGCTGGAAGTTGGGGGATAGGTGTGTTTTGTAATGCTCACTGAGTTAGCTGTAGGCAGCAGTGAGACCTCTCAGGTAGTTCTGCATTTGTGTCTATGGTAACAGCACAGGTGTTTCTTTCATGCTGAGGGGAAAGCTGCCTAGGGTGATGATATCAGTGACCTTTTGTGACCTATGTGTGTAAATGTCTCATATCATCACAGTAGAGCAGAGGGTAAAAATATCACACTGCAGTGGATGATACGCTGTTTTATCTCATTCATTTACCACTCACCCCTATTGTGTAAATATATATATATATATATATATATATATATATATATATATATATATATATATTTATTAAGAAACTTTGTGTGTAGAATCAGTCTTGACTCCAGTGGGTGTGCTTTGGTATCCCATCCTGGTGATTTAAGTTCATAGGTGATCTAAGTGACCTAGCTGAATGGGGTGAGGGTGGGTGACACTGTTATGTGATTCTCTGCCAGTAAATGCAAGATGCAGGGTTGCCCACATGGTCCCAGGTACCATATAATGAAATGAAAATTATAAGTCTAATTAATTATTCATAACCCTACCCTGTCTCTGATTGGGTGCCGCACCTGTCTGAAATCTCTTAGAAATGACAGGCACAGCACCGGCTTACATCTTCTTGCTAGTGCAGCTGTTCTGTGTAGCACTACATGGAAGCACTTTAGCGATGCAAAAGGTGACAGAAAAGTTTTACCACTGAGCTTAAAAATACAAACTACAGGCAGTGTAACACAAAAGAATGGCAGTACCTTCATCATAGTTCCACATTTTTTCAGAGCCAAAGTTGAAGACTGGCAAAGACAGATACCAGTCACTTCAAGTCAGACTCCGAAATGACTCCCATCCTATGAATTCTAAGAAACCCACTAGCACTACCATAGAAATGGGCTCCCTGTTAAAGAATATTCATTAACCATCTCGTGCAGCCATAGTAACCAGTTCCTCACTATGACAATGGCTCAGAATGTATGAATATTCATGATCCACCACTGCTGCGCACTGCAACAGAAACATCTACATATTCTGACTTGGTGCGAGCCACCACCAAAAAAAAAGTAAGTAAAATACAAAACAGACAAATCATTATTAAGATTAGACTTATAATTGCAATAACGATACCAGAGCTGGTTATTTCCTCAAGATTAATGACTGTCTGGGTGGGGGTGGCCCTTGGCTGTGTCTTGGACCACCCTTCTCCCCTAGCCAGTCATTACTCTCTAGGAAATGACCAGCTTTTCAGTCATTATAGCTTAAAAGAAAGAGATCACCCACCAACTGTGGCTGCATAAGGTCAAAACTATAGTATCCAGACAAAAAAACCTTGCAGCCCTCCCAAAGTGTAAAACAGTAAACTGAGACCCAAAAAAATGTGCCATGTGTGGGAGAGCTGTGAGGTTTTTTCTGTCTGGATATCATATAATGAAGGAAAGACATCTTGTCATAGATCTCCACATTTCTGCACTGTGGGTGGCAGAGTGTCCTGTGCATTGGCTGACAGATGGACTCTTTGCCCTGTACATCTGTATCTGATCCACTTGCAAGCACAGGTAACAGAGGACCCAGCACTTCTGCAGCTCCCAACACCATGAAACAAGTTCATAAACCATGCGGCATGAGCCACACCATGTGAGGAACTCTCAAAAAGTACCCAACACTCAGAGACCAAACAAATAACACCTGTCACTGCTCACAGCACAACTCCCAAATGAGACACCCTAATAAAGAACCTCAAAACACCTGTTACTGTAGCAGCACCATGTACACACATCACACTGCATCAGCGACAAACAACAGCATGCTATAAAAGTAAAAGCGCTACTCCACTTCACACAGTCCTTCCAATGACTGTTTCAACACAACTGGTTTCCTGTGCTATATTGATGGGATACCATGCATCTGCATCTATTCCTGCAGGTTCCAAAGGGACCTGCTTGAATGAGAATATGATTCCACTATCTCAAAAAGAATGGAAATTCTTTGCAAAAAACTACATTAATGCATCAGTTAGGGTTCAAGTTAACACAACAAAAGTAGAGAAATGTGGCATTAGGATTTTAACCATAACTCCCCACCCCAAACCCCTAGCAGCAAAAGGAAAACAAACATTAGGTTTTTGGATCTCTGGAGTCTTTTTGAATCAGTGGTGTTGTCAACCCTAATACTGATCCTGTTCCCTGAGCATACAGTGTCAGATGTGGTCTCCATTCTTCAAGCAGGGTCTGCAGGCCCTGCAGGAAGAAAGCAGCAACAGATTCTGTTGGCAACATGTGGTGATACATACTTCTCTATCTTTGAATATTGTATCACTATGAGGCACTGCCTTGGAGCTATACCTTGTGCTTCCAATAGGAGGCTGTGGACTGGGGAGGAGGGGTAAACATTTGGGTTGACATCCCCAAGGAAGACTCCACCATTGATTTGCCAAGACTCTGGAGACCCAAAACCTTAATGTTTTTTCCTTCTGCTTCTTGGATGGTGAGGATGGGCAGTTATGGTTGGAAACCATAACACACATTTATCTACTTTTATTGCATTAACTTGAACTCTGACTGGCACATTAACACATATTTATTATAAAGAATATATATATATGTATATATTTCTATATAATAGAATGAAAAATCACTGAAAATGCTTTTTGCTGATTGTTTGAAAAACATCACATGGCCATGCATAATTCTGCAATGACCACATGCCTTCACTTCTTTACATCCCTCAGAACTTGCTCACTATAACCCCAGAGCACCAGATCACTCCACACCCAGCAACACCCAAAGTGGCACATATGCTACCAGATAGCCAAACAGAAGGAAAAAACAACAATAAGCTTTTTACGTGTCTTGCTGCCCAAAATTAGTTCAACATCCCTCCAAACATTCTATCTGTTACACGCAATTACTGTATTACAAAATCACTTATCTGGTTGATATTGCCATTTTTAGAACTCCCTTGCTTAACCCATTTTCTGTGCTTTTAGCACTGTCACTTTTCCTAGACAAAATGTAGCGTGAATGAGTGGGATTCATTTTATTGAATATTGCAACTAATGATAAAAAAGTCTGCTCATTTTCAACATAACAGAAACATTCATAATGCTTTTCTTTTCTTTTTTTTTTGTAGTCCGCCCCCATTCTCCTGAAGAGAGCTCAGCCTGTGCCTGCACCACCCCTCCATGCTCAGCTTTACCCCGGGCAGTGCCACCAGGCGGGAACCCCCTCCCCAAGGTCCATGGTAATGTGCCCTGGCTTACCCCCCAGTGTGGGGCCACAGGAGCGGGATCCCCCGGCAGACACTATAAGCAGCGGGGTCAGTGATGGAACTGGGCATCATGTTCAGGGGCTGGGATTTTAGTGATGGTAGCAGTACCTGGGGATGGGAATGTGCAATGATGACCGGCATCTGCCCCGCCCCCCTCAGGTAATGGCACTGGCACAATGGATCTCCCAATCCTCCACCAGGGGTCTGTTGTATGCTGGACACTCTACTCCCTTCCCCCTTCCCTGCTCCTCACCTTGCATCTCTCTATCTCTGCCTCTCTCCATCTGTCTCTTACTCTCCATGGCATGGTGAGCTGCTTGATGTTGCTCTCTCTCTCTCTTTCTCTGTCTCTCTCCCCCTCTCACTCTCTCTCCCTCTTGCTCTCTCTTGCATGGTGGGGGAACCTATCTGGGATGTGCTGCTGGGATTGGGAAGGTTCATTTCAGATTCAGTGTGGGATAGTCACCTCCATAAAATGGGTAACATCATAAGGTAGGGCAGGGGGGAAAGTAGGTGCAAACAATCAGCTCCAGAGCACAGTGTGCTCAATCTCATCATCTCACTCTCTCCTAGTTTTCATTTTTTTAAAATTGAATAAACTTTATTGGAGACCAGAAGAAAAAATGTGTTCAACAAATAAATAAACTGTAAATTGCAATAAGTAAGATAGAGAAAATATAAATAAAAAAAAACAGTATACTGTACATTTATGGTGTATAACACTACAACCCCAACCAACCCCGTCCATCCACCACCACTGGAGAACAGAGTAACCCAACCCCCCCAAAAAAAAGAAAAACTGGGCTGGGGAACCTGAATTGAATGTACCTATATACTGAAAAAGATTCATAAAGGGTACTGATAAAGATTCTCATAGCATTAATATAACCTGTAAGGGTTCCCAGATATGGCTATGGTTAGATAATCTGCCAGCCATGCTGGCAATGAGGCACTCAGCCTACTGGGCAAATAGTATCTCCTTCTACCACTCTAAAAATTGTGGTATGCATTGATCTAACCAATGCTGGAGAATAACCTTCTTTGCATATGCTGAGATCAAAGCCAAATGCAGCCTCTAGTTACCTATCAGGACATTGGAGTAGCCCCCCCAGAATGCATACTTCAGTAAGAAAAGCATCAGATAGCACTAATAAGGGATCTAAGTGTGTGCAAACTGCATTCCAAAAAGGGACTACTTTCCTCACAGGACCACAAAATATGGAGTACGGTACCCAGTTCTTTGCCACATCTGGAGCAGAGACTTACAGATAATTTACTCATTCTATGCAATTTAACTGGAGTATAACAGAGGTTATGTATAATTCTAAATTGCATAAAACTGTACCTATCCCACTTAATGAATGTATAAAGGTGTTTCCAAATAAGAGGCTAATTCCTAGGGGAATTGGTGGTCAGGAGAGATTGGTCCCAGCAATAAAACCTTGGGCCCTCAGTGGCAGCTAATACATCTCGTAGTATGCGATAATAATATGATGAGAGGTGGGGGCATTCTGAATGAGAGGAATAATCAAATTACCTAGAAGGCTAAGCCAGGGTCCACTACCAAAAAACTGCATAAGCATGTGAGACAACTGGAGATATTAAAAACATATGGAGATAGGCCAGTGATATTTGGTATGGGCATCCTGAAAGGATAACAGTCAGTGATTGACAGTAAGATCTCCAACTGTATCTACTCCCATATCCATCTAAAATCTCCTCAAGAGTGGCTGGGCAGCTATACAAAAGTTTGGGTTTCCAAATAAGGGTTGAGCTGTATCTTTATGGGGATTAATTTTAAGTAGGGAACAAAACTGTAGGTGAGCCCGAAGAAAAGCATCCAGGGGGGTATCCCACAAGGACCAGGGAAGTCTCTTCCTGGGGAGATAGAGAAGCGACCGGATATCCATCTCTCCTAGTTTTCATGGCTGACTTTCTGCTTTCTGTTCAGCAGAAATCAAGTCTCGATGGTACTTACCCTGACTCACTCCGTGAAACTGTGGATTCAATAGGGGATTTAATTCATGGGCATGGAATGCTATTGAACCAATTTAGTTACGTGTGTTTGACAATCCATGTTATAAGCTGCAATAGTTGCTAGTTATGTGGTGGGCTAACTTTAAGCTATTACTTTTGGTATTCAAAGCCTAAAGGGACTGGTACCATGCAACATCAGGAAGTCATTAGTTACCTGTGAGTCACCTCTGTAGAAGAGGATCTTAGGGTTGGGAGGGTTTTATGTTATGCTTGCCCCAAATAAATGTATTAATCTAAATAATGCAATAGTTAAGAATTTAAGTATTGTAATCAAAAAATTTTATAAACAAAAGAATATGGATTACAAATGCATCACCAGTGCATGATCTATGGAACAATCCCAATTTAAAAACAAGCATTTGTCAATGCTAAATGTTGACTGCATTGGCATGTTGAGCTCGCTCACTGCCCCTCTGTCACTCGCTCAGTCTGTTTCTCCCAGTGCTGCAGGCTGCTCTGTTGTACTGGGCTCCTGCCTGTGTTGGCACCTTGTTCTGCCCACTAAGAAATCTGCAGCTGTTCTGACACAGCTGCGTTGAGGTGGCTCAACTCCCCCTCTCTCACTCACTCATTCTGTTTCTCCTGTCACTGCAAGCTGCCCTTTTGTACTGGGCTCCTGCCTGTGTTGGTGGCTTTTTTGGTCCACAAAGAAATCTGTAGCAGTCCCGACACAGGTCTGTTGAGTCTGCTGACTCCCCCTCTCTCACTCACTTGTTCTGTTTCTGCCGGCGCTGCAGGCTGGCCTTTAGTACTGGGCTCCTGCCTGCGTTGCTGCCTTTTTCTGCCAACAAAGAAATCCGCAGCAGTCACGATAAAGCTCCATTGAACTCGCTCTCTCCCCCTCTCTCACTCGCTCATTGTGTTTCTCCCAGGGCTGCAGGCTACCCTTTTGTACTGGGTGCCTGCCTGTGTTGGCACCTTTTTCTGCCCACAAAGAAATCCACAGCTGTCCCAACAAAGCTCCATTGAGGTAGCTCACTCCTCCTATGTCACGCACTCATTCTGTTTCTCCTGGCGCTACTGCCTGCCCTTTTGTACTGGGCTCCTGCCTCTGTTGGCACTTTTTTCTACTCACAAAGAAATCTGCAGCAGTCCCAACAAAGCTACATTGAGCTCGCTCACGCCCCTTGTCTCACTCACTCACTCCGTTTCTGCCGGCGCTGCAGACTGCCCTTTTCTATTGGGCTCCTGCCTGCATTGTCACCTTCTTCTGCCCACAAAGAAATGTGCAGCAATTACAATACAGCACCGTTGAGCTTGCTCACTCCCCCTCTCTCACTTGCTCATTCTGATTTTCCCACCACTGCAGGCTGCCATTTTGTACTGGGCCCGTGCGTGCATTGCTGCCTTTTTCTGCCCACAAACAAATTGGCAGCAGTCTCAACAGAGCTCCATTGAGCTCACTTACTCACCCTCCCTCACTCGCTTATTCTGTGTCTCCTGCCACTGTAGACTGCCCTTTTGTACCGGTCTCCTGCCTGCGTTGCCACCTTTTCCTGCCCCCAAAGAAATCTGCAGCAGTCACAATAGAGCTCCATTGAGGTCGCTCACTACCGCTCTGTCACTGGCTCATTCTGTTTCTCTTGGCGCTGCAGGCTGCACTTTTGTACGGTGCTCCTGGCTGCATTGGCACCTTTGTCTGTCCACAAAGAAATTTGCTGCTGTCCCAACAGAGCTCAGTTGAGGTCACTCAGTCTCTCTCTCTCTCTCTCTCTCTCTCTCACACACCTCATTCTGTTTTTCCTGGCACTGCAAGCTGCCCTTTTGTAGGGGGCTTCTGTCTGCATTGGCACCTTTTTCTGCCCACAAAGACATCCGCAGCAATCATGATAGATCTCCGTTGAGCTCACTCAGTCCCCCGTCTCACTCGCTGGTACTGTTTCTCCCACTGCTTCAGGCTGCCCTTTTGTACTAGGCACCTGCCTGTACTGATGCCTTTTTCTGCCCACAAAGAAGTCTGCAGCTGTCCTGACAGTGCTCCGGTGAGTTCGCTCACTCCCCTCCCTCACTTGCTCTCTTGTTCTGTTTCTCCTAGTGCTGCAGGCTGCTCTTTTGTACTGGCCTCTTGTATTGGGGCCTTTGTCTGCCCACAAACAAATCCACAGCAGTCCTGACAGAGCTCAGTTGAGCTAGGTCACTACCCCCTCTCACTCACTCGATCTTAATCTGTCCCAAACACTGATTTCCCACAGCGACCGTGCAATTCTCCGGCAGGAGTGCAAAAACTTATTTTAGCCAGGACGTGGAAAATAACAGCTGTACTGTTCATAAGGAGGTGTGAAAAAATGCCACTGTTGAATATGTGGCACGAAAATATTACCAAATTGCAAAGTTACATGGGTGCGTGGAAACAGTTCAATGCACACTTGTAACACAGTCATGATATGGAGTTTTGTGACCAAATTTTCAACATAGGGATAGTAGGACCTCTGCTCATGAACACTGCCATTGTCATTGTCTTAATGTGTCCCAAACACTGTTTTCCCACAGCAACCACGTTATTCTGGCCAGAACTGTGAAAACACATTTCAGTCAGGATGAGAAAAATGACAGCTGTACTGCTCATAAGGAGGTGTGAAAAAATGCCACTGTTGAAAATCTGTTGTGACAATGTTACAAATCTGCAAAGTTAGAAGGGTACGTGGAGAGTGCACAACACACACTTGTAACACAGTCATTTGATGGGCTATCATAACCAAATTTTTAACATAGGCATTTTAGGACCTCTGCTCAAGAACAGTATCACTGTCATTTTCTTAATCTGTCCTGAACAGTGATTTACCACAGCAACCGCCTTACTCTGCGCCGGAAGTGCAAAAACACATTTTGGCCACAATGGGAAAAATTACAGCTTTACTGTTCATAAGTAGGTGTGGGAAAATGGTAATGTTGAAAATCTGGAGTGAAAATATTACAAATTTGTGAAGTTACGAGCATGAGTGCAAACTGCGCAACATACGCTCATAACACAGTCATTTTATGGAGTATAGTTACCAAATTTTCAACATAGGCATTTTAGGACATCTACTCATGAACAGTGTCACTGTCATTTTCTTAATCTGTCCCGAACATGGATTTCCCACAGTGACTGCACTATTCTGCACCGGAAGTGCGAAAACACATTTTGTCCAGGATGTGAACAATGACAGCTATACTGTTCACAAGGAGGTGTGAAAAAATGTCAATGTTGAAAATCTGGCTTGAAAATATTGCAAATTCGCAAATTTATGAGCGTGTGTAGCAGCTGTGCAGTGCATGTTCATAAAACAATCATTTTTTGGATTTTTTCCATCAAATTTGCAACACAGGCTTTTTGAGAGCCCACCTCATGAACACTGGCACTGTCATTTCGTTAACTGGCACTGAAAGGTGATTCCGCACAGTAACCGTGAAATCACCTTTCGGGGCTGATTAACACCATGACAGTTTGAGAATTCATGAGGAGGGGTACCATAAAACCCATATTGAAAATTTGGTGCCAAATTCCAAAAAATGGCTGAGATATGCATTAAAGTTGAAAAACCTATTTCTACCACTATACAGCTTACCAGCATTTCCTCAGTTCGTGGTCATCTTTGAAGAGTGCAGGCGTGTTCCGGTCCACGAAGATCATCGCCCCAGACTCGGAGGTAAGTATGGGATGAGGGTGTGGGGAGGCAGGGTGTGCATGGGTGCGGGTTGTGGGTGGGGGCAAGAAAGAGTGCCGAGGACACTTTCCTTTTTCAGGAAAAAACCCGAAAGACATCAGGACAGTTTTTTACTTTACAGGGGCATGTGGCAGCGTGGGTGGGCTCCCAGCATGTCACCAGAGGCTTTCTTTTTGGGGCCAGCAGTAGCTGATGGGGATTGGGCACCCCTATTGGCACACAACAAAGGAGGGGGGTATCATTATGCCGATGGGGACTGGGCACCCCATCAGCAGACAATAACAGTGGGGGGTTTACCTAATGCCGACGGGAGTGGACTCCCCCATCTGCAACAGAAACATGGGGCACTGAAACCAACAGGGATTGAGGTCCCTGTCGGCAAGAAAACACAGTGGGGGGGGTTAATATTATTTATGAACATGGTGGCAAACTGCTGCCATGTTCACAAACAATATCAGTATGTAAAGTTCCCGCCCTGCAATGACGGGTCGTTCCCTCATTGCAGCAGATGGCTTATGCTGCAATGACGAGGTGGACCCTGATTGCAGTGGCTAAATTGTCACAAGTTGGTGGCAAGGTTCCAAACTTGTGTCACCAGCAGCATGCCACAGCTTTGGGGGAAGCGGGACAAGCCTTTGCAGGCTGTGGGGGCATTGGCCACAACAGTGCCATGCCTCCACGACCTGCTTCTGAGAAAGCTGCCCCAATATGTTTCTAGTGCTGCTCACAATCAACATAATAAATGGGAGGGTGTTGCAGAAAAAAAAATCATGGGTTAGTAGAGGGATGAAATGAATGGCAAGACCTATTTGACAATGGAAAATTGTGAGTTGGGAAAATGAAGAGACAAGTATGAATTGAATAATGATCAATGTTTTTATTATAATCAGTTATGTAGTCTGCCCAGAAAAGATGCCAAACATTAGGAAAGAGCTGAAAATGTAAAAGGTTAGAGAAGTAGTTGCAGACCATCTCAAATAGCAAAACAAAAAAGGATTTTTGCATGGATCACTGGAAAAATGCATACTCTGTGGAAAAACATTTATAGTGATACCATTAAAAACCTGGGAAAATGAGCTGGCCCAGTGGCGCTGAGGGTTGAAACACTGGACCTCACACCATGCTGGTGACTCAAGTTCAGAAGCAAGCTCAGGCCACTAGGGATCAACCAGGGGGAGGGCAAGGAGACAGATTGAGCAGTTGCAAGGCTGCTCTCCTTTCTGGGGAGGGATGTGGGGTTTTCCTGGCTCTAGGGTGCCTCCTGGTGGAGGCTAGGTGGCAGCACCAAGCCAAGGGGGGAACCTGGCATTAGGTCAGGAGGGAGGGAGGGGCCATATCCAGAGCTGCAGAGCACATGCGTGCCTCAAAGCACATGCACAACTGTGAATAGGGGTCCTGGGAACTAGGGGTGAAAATCAGAAATACCATGTCTCCCCCATTGTAAAATAAGGTGAGGTGGTAATGGGGGAGCAAAAAGTAGGATGAAAAAAATGGGAAAATGAAGTAAATATTTCTTTTACAAGCCAACAATGGTTACTAGCTTGTAAATATATTCAGGATTACAGGCTCTCAAGGGATAAGACCATACAATTTAAGATTTTTAATAGAGCATATTTTTCACCGTGCAAATAATATGAAATGAATATGAAACCAGATTCAAGTTGTTAGCATTGTGGACATTCAAAAGCTGATATTTTTTATTCATTCTGGGAGGGCCTATTATGTGAAACATGGTGGTCTCAATCTTCTAACATATTTAAAAAAACACATTTTCATTTTTCCCATTGGTAGAACCCTACCTTTGCATTATTAGAAATATTAAACAAAAAAAATCAGTAGAAGATAATGATTGGATTATTTTAAAAGCCAATATTATGTCAGACAAAAGACTTAAAACACTGGAAACATCCAAACAACTATCTATCCTTGCCAAAATCTGATGGGAAGCACTTATTTTTCAGCTTCCTATATAGTGCAGACTTTTTTATAATACTGACGTATTCTGGAATTTATACAATAAAGATCCAGAAGTATGGATGGCTAATAAATCTGAAAACTCTTAGAAGACTGATGAATGTTATTTATGCAATTTCCTAATATTATAATAACATAGAAACATAGACTGTCTTGGCAGATAAGTACCTGACGACCCATCTAGTTTGCCCTATTTTCCCTACCTATAGTGTTGCTGCAGACCCTATTAGGTCTCTGCCCCCCCCCGCACCACCACTAAGATCCCTCTGTGTCTTTCCCATGCATTCTTGAACCCTGTCACCATTTCTGTCCCCACCTCCTCTGCTGGTAAACTGTTCCATGTGTCAACCACTCTCTTTATGAAGAAGAATTGTACTTCCTCACAATTTCCTTTGAGCCTCCTCCTTTCTAATTTCATAGCATGACCCCTTGACCTTGAACATATTTTTCTGTGGAAAATGCTTTCCTCCCATACCTTGTTTTTGCCTATGATATATTTGAATGTCTCTATCATATACCCCCGTTCCCTCCCTTTCTCCAGGGAGTACTTGTTAAATTCATTGATCCTTACCCCATAGAGCTTTTAATGCAGGCCATGCACCATTTTGATTGCCCTCCTTAGTACTGCCTCCACCCTCTCTATGTCTTTATGGAGGAGGGGCCTCCAGAACTATACATAGTACTCGAGCTGCAGACTAACCAGTGATCTGTGGGGTATTATTACCTGCTCCTTCTACTGGTGATTCCTCTTCCTATGCAACCCAACATCTTTCCAGCCTTCCCCACTGCTTTGCCACACTGCTCCACTACCATCATAGCATCAGAAATGATCACCCCAGTTCCCTTTCCTGCTTTGTAACTGTTAATACCTCTCTTCCCAGTTGTTCAAATTATTTAAACTTTTGTACAGATGTTTTTTTTTGAATAGGGAGAGTAGATATTTTGGTACTGGCAAACATCTAGATAGGGCAAGTGTTAATATTAGTAATATTAACTTGTACTGACCAGTTCTTATATGGCTGTATAAATTCTCACAGCAATTTATGTTTATTATTTATGTTATATTGAGACCAAAATAAAAATTTACTTACTAAAAGAGAGGATTTCATGTTCCCATAGCAAAGGCAAAATTCTGGTCTCATATGTAGCATTTAAATCTGCTGGTGACCATGCACTTGCCATGGTTTCACCTAGGCTGGAAATTCCTCCCAAGATCCATCAAGTATGCTCCTTCCACGGAGGTTTTTAAGACCAGATTAAAAATGTGATTATTTATAGTAATTGGACTCATACAGTAATATCCCATTTCTAGTGGTCTGGTTTGGTTGGTAATGCAAAATATTAATATAGTGCATCATATTCATTTATTGTATTATTTTAGAAAGGCATATTAAAACTGGATTATTTTTTTCAGTTCTGTGTTTAAAATATGTTTATTTGTATTATATAATGTATTATGTTTAGGCGGCTTGAGTTGCTTTTGATTCACTCGTTCTGAAAAGTATTTTGAGCCATTGAAAGGTGCTATATATATAATGTTTATTAATAATTGTAAAAATAATTGATGAGACCCATTTTATCAATAAAATATGAAAAGTACAGTTTGCAATGTAAAATATAGGCCCTAATTTTAAATATCTGAATGCAACACTTGCAGCAGTTGTACTTCCACAGTTGCATCTATGTAACAGCAGAAAAATGACACATGCTTTAAATACTCACTGTATGCATCATTTTCAGTGTGCATGGTACTTGCAACAAAAAGACAGACTACATTTTCAGTGCTGTAACTGTCTTTTTGCTGTGAAGCACACATTAAGCATGGGGTTTAATGTTCGCTGCCGCCCCTTTAAGATCACTTAGAACCTGCATGTAGCAAATTGTTGCACTGCCTGGCAGTGCCATGTATGCCCGTCAGTCAGAGAATTTGTCAGTCTGGGGCTTGTCCTCATGAAGAGAACATCTGCTGTACAGAATAAACCTTCATTCTTTATTTTATGTGTCCATCCAGTTATTCAAACGGTCCAGCATGTGGTCCTCACCAGCAGCAACTGAAGGGTCTGACAAACCACAGAGAAAGTAAGGGGTCCTTTAGTGGAAGATCAAAACCAAAAAATTAAAAACACCACACATGGTGGACAATGCGGCCCTTCTTCAGTCCAGACTCCATCTTGCTTGTCTGCGTCATGTGGTACCCAGTAATCATCCAAGTATGCCTGAATTGGTTGAATGCTGATTAAACTGCAGCCTTGGCTGCACAGAGAGCAAAGCTGAACTGTGTCCTGCTGTATAGCGGGCCTACAGCCCTCCTCCTGTACAATACTGTTAGAAAGTCACCTGAGCAACATTGCTAGCCAGAAGCTAAATGACAGAACTGTTAATGGTTGCCATTATTCAAGCCTGTGCTCTAGGGAGCTGTGAACAGACTGTAACCCTTCCCCCAGCTCCCACCTTGTGGGAGGGCTCCTAAATGCCCGTTCTGCCAGACAAGCTCCCTCTTTGCCTCTCAGCAGCACACAACAAACCAAGTGCCTTTCCTAGTGTGGATTGGAGCTCAGAAACAACATATAGAAAAAAGAATTAATGAACTGCACCCAAATGCTTCGCTCTAATTAACCACACTCCTGGCTACCTTGAGGTCCTGCCTCCTACCTTGCAGCACAGTAGTGCAGCAACCAGAAGTGAGCAAACTGCTCTCTCCCTGAATTCTTAAGAATCTACTCCTAGGCAGCTTGCTGTTCTCTTCCCAACTTCTGAACTAGCCACAGCAGCAAGCCACTTTGCCCTACCCGCATCTCCGGCCCCAACTCACAACCAGCAGCCATAACAGACTATTCCCACTCCTCCAGCACAACAGCAGTTCTCCTCGAACTCTTCCTGCAACATTGGACCCACCGAAACAGCTTCTGTCCACCCAACAGCATGTTATTACCCCAAGATCCTGGTAATATCAGTGACTGCTCCCTCCCAACCTCGGCTTCACCGACTGCCACAAAAGCCATTCAGCCCCACTGCCCATCTCAAAACTATGGCTCCACTTTCCCCATCTGCTGCTCACACTTGACCATGCTCCAACAAAAGGGTCACACACAAAAAAATGTAATACCTGAAAACGGAGATCAAGAGAAAAATAAAGCATCTGGGCACAATAAACAGGACCAGGGACACAAAACAAAAGGCACTTAAATACTAAAGACCAAAAGATAGAGAA
Source organism: Neoceratodus forsteri (assembly GCA_016271365.2). NCBI lineage: Eukaryota > Metazoa > Chordata > Ceratodontiformes > Ceratodontidae > Neoceratodus > Neoceratodus forsteri. Next base: position 954,987,880 of record CM057454.1, on the reverse strand, counting down.
AGAAGAAACAAACACAAAAAACACAGCCTTACAAAACCTGTAGAAAATAAATAACCAAATGGTGCCACAAACTTGCAGGACACTAATCAAATCAGTAAAGAAATAGTAACTGAACTAAACTCAACCCTGGGAGACAAATGGAAAGAAAGGCAGCATAATAAACAAAATGGAAAGAAATCCAATAAATATAGTAATTTCCCCATCGACTTGTGACTCACCGCAAAAATCAGAGAGCCCACCAATTTCTGTGTTAGGTTTGGGGAAGAAGCACAGAAATGCGGCAATTGCCATTTTGCCAATAGTGAAACATCCAGGCAGCCTCATGGCAAGGATCCTCCATATTGTGCACAGCAAAAACAGCAAGGAAGGAAGTGATCCTTAACCCCCCCTGTTGGCAGCCATCTTGCTACAGTCAGGCCAGTCAAAACCACAGGAACTGCATGTCAAAGTTTGGCAGCCGTCTTGTGAAGGGCACAAAATGACCTCACTCCATAGAAATCAATGGCAGTCCTATTGAAATGAATGGACACTGCAACAAATAGCTGATTTTTCCAACAAAATCATTATTTAAATAACAGACAACACTGAATTAAGTTGGAATTGTTCATTGAGACGTCATTTGATGAAGTTTGCTACAAATAATTGTACTTTTGCCACCAAAAATATTTTTTGCTTGCCACTTCATCTGCTACATGATGTCCCAACTCCTGCATGACAGCAACTCTTTCTCACCCGCATGACCTTCAATCGGTGAAATGCAGCTCATCTCCAATCACAATGTCCGATGATGACACAGATATGGGCGCTGGAGCGTCTGGAGTTTTACCTTCACCCACCTCAAGGGCTTGGGGCTACAAAATCAAAACAATACTGCACGATATCCAGTCATCCATCTCAGCTCAAGGAGCACCAGCCATGCAAGCCATTCAAGACAACCTGTCCTACATTCAAGCTATTTCACCACAGTCCAGGGTCCATACCAGCCTACAGCCAGTGCCCTTCTCAGTCTTGTCTCACAAAGATGCTGTTGACTGGCTTGAGCAATTCCAAGCATGGATGTCTTTCAATGGTTGGACTGATACTTTGCATATTTCCAATGCCTTGCACTTGCTTATGAGAAGGCCTGCCATATCCTGGTTCAATGCACTTGCAGAACAAGTCAAAGGTGACACTGCCACCCTGCATGCAACCTTCAAACACAATTTTCTTCAAGCACATCTGCCCTGGTTATTGGAACAACAACTGTGAAAATGTACCATGCAACCCTCATAATCACTAGAGGCATTCATTGTAGACATTGAGCCATGCAGCAAATGCCTGCAGAAAATAGAGAAAGATCAAGTAACAGCCTTTGTCTGGGGACTGCTTCCTCAATTCCATACCTATGTCCATACAGTAAAAGTCAACCACCTGGATAGACACCATCCAAACAGCATGGTTAGCCCAAAAGTCCATCTCAATGTTTCAGTCTGCCTGTGCTCAGGTGCCCTATACCTTACAACTGGTTGCTCTCACAACATGTGTCCAACAACACCAAGCAATGATTGACAAGCTTATCTCAACTGTCAATACCTTGCACATCAGATCAACTGCTTCCTCTACAAATTCTATCGACACTATGCAACCATCTCAACAGGGACTTGATCCACCTCCACCTTCCTGGGAGCCTGTAACCTGCTACTGGTGTGGATTCAGAAGACACACTGCCGCTGTCTGCCAAAAGCTAAAGTATTACAGCAGGATTAGAGATGCAGAGAATTGAAAATCTGACAACGAAGGGACCACTTCACATTATCATAACGCTACGTGAAGTGGCTATTGCAAAGTGCTCACTTCACCTTCCCATTATGACTCTGCAATGCCATTCTGTCTTAATACGAAGTAAGGCGGAGTGACAACAATATAGGCAGCCCCCCACACATCACATGGCTTACAGTACTGTAAGTCACATGCTTTAGCCAGGCAGGAAGGGACTGAGTCATAAAAGCACTTAGTTTGACTTTCTCCTTTGCAGTGGTAGAAGTCAGAAGCATTTTGGGTGTAGAGAAGAGTTTGGTGGTATCTTTCAAATTGCCATAAAACCCAGCTTTTTTAAAAGCTAAATCTTCAGGGTTTTTTTGTAGTGTGTTTTTTCAGTTGTTTTTTGCTACTGATTTTTTTTTTATAAGTTTTGTTGTGTGTGTGTGTGTGTGACTTTGAGTAACTGCCTTTGAGGCGTCAGTCAGAGAGGGTCTTAGTTGTGAGCGATGGACCTGGGAAAAGAGTCTGTGGCCCGTGGGCATGGGCAGAGGGGAGTATGAATGTGTGGGGGGGAGTTTGGGTGTCATTGGACTGTTTCTGACTGTTTGGTGTTGCATCTCCCCCTCTGGAAGCAGCAGCAGCAGCAGCACCACCAGTGCCACCAGTGGTGGCGGTACATCCACCAAGTCCGCCACTACCACCACCATCAGTATGGTTAGTTTGTGGTGAAACATGGGCACGTTTTCAGTAACAAGAGCCTTGTTAGTGGAAACATGCCCAAGTTTCACCACAAACTGACCATTATAACATAATGAAACATTCATAAAGCTGACAGACATTCAGTATAATGGAGCACACCACCCATGCTTTCCCTGGCATCATGTCATAATGTTGCTGAGCGTGGGGGGCAGAACTTGAGCGGCTCTTCAGAATGGGAAGTCCTCCATAACCCACTTCAACACAATTACAGGCATTTTTGCCAGGAAAGTATTGCACTATGTAAGGACATGTGGAACAAGAAAGATTCCCCTGGAGGTAAGGCACCCATGTCTGAATCTGTAATGTTTTTAGATGTTTTGTTCATTTTAGCCGCATCTTAGTTTTATCCGAAATTAGTTTGGTATTCTGTATTGTTCTTGTTTTAACCCTGCCCATAGTGCATTCTGTGATGAGTTGGTCATTTAGTTTTGATATGGATTGTTGAAGTGGGGAGTTTGAAGGAAGGAAGACTGCCATAGAAACCAGGGTGAACACTGACAGACGAGGAATTGGGCTTTCAGCTGAACAGAGGGTTTTTTCCTACGCACTGTTTGGCTGTCTTTTTACTAAATAGGAGGACTCACTTGGATTTGTCAGTTCTTGGAGCTACATTTGGGAGCTGAGAGTATTGTTTCCTGGGAGGTACAGAAGAGTCCTATGATTAATAATTTGGATTGGTTAAGGCCTGGACGAACTGCTGTGAAATGGAGAAGTGAAAGATTATTTTGACTTGGACTATTGGGCCATGAGTAAAATTGTAAAAAAACAAAACAAAATGAATGAACACAGATTTCTGAACAGAATTAAAGGGACGGTGTGTCTTTGTACTGTATGGGGGGGGGCGCCTCCGTGGACTTAGGCTGGTGGTGACTCTACTCTCTACAGCCGAACAGAAGTCACTTGGTGAGTTCTGGGAAGCCGGCGCTTCAGTGGAGCTTCTCCAAAATCCTTCATAGGGCATTTCCTGGTGTGTCCCCTAGGGTATTGTAGCTGCAGGCTGTGGGGAGTGGATTAGGATAACCTGTGAGGCCTTAGCTGGTTGGGAGTGGGGCTCCCCCATACAGTTCTTGGCTAACCCCCTAGACCGCTGCAGTTTGCTCATTTTGGATCGTACTGAAGCGTTATTACAAAAGGACTTTTTGCTTAAATGTGTCAGCTTGAATCATTGAAGATTACTGAGGAGTGGTTGGACATTAGAAATAATTCAGTTGGACCTACTGAGGGTCCTATGCCTGACTGTTATGTTTTAGTTCCCCCCTATACGGTGAGAAATATTTAATTTAGACTCTATACTGGTGTCGTGAGAGGACTCCAGTTTTGCAAGCTGTATCCCCCACTTTGTGAGAGGTAGTGGGGGAAATAAAAGTCTGGACAATAAGAAGGCTGGAGTAGTGAGAGGACTTCAGTACTTTTTAATTTTATATGTTCATTATTTACTGTATTTCTCCTGGATTTTATATTTCACTTTGTGGGTTATTTATTTATATTCTGGGATTGTTTCAGTTTATAAATTTTGGGGAGGAAAAATAGCTTTATAGGGAGTGAAAGTACAGTTTTTCTGAGTTTGAGGATGTGTTGGGCTGAGGCTCTCCTGGTCAGACACTACTCCTCATCCAAACTCCAGGACCTCAGGCTCTTCTCACCCCCTCCCTTACCTGCAGCAGTTTATTACCACTGTAGGGCACTGGGTATTGTTAGTAGGACAGGGGGGAGAGGGGCGGGGTACAGGACTACGGGGGGGGAGCGGGCAGTCGTATCAGGGTTGTATGGTCCAGGAGACACCCTGGGGTGAAATGGTTACTGGAATGTGGCCCTCCATGTCTAGTTACCATACCCAAGGGCTCCTGCTTATCTGGGCAGATAACTCGGTCGGCCCCAGAACCCAGTCCAACCCGAGTGGTGTTATGCAACCCGAGAGGTGTTATGCAAAGGTCTGATAGAAGCAAGACAGCAATTATTGCTGATCTTGTTGAGGTGACAGACCTGGCCTGCACCATTGAGAACTGGCTTGATGACAATGCAGGCCCCATTCTGGAGGGAGCTGTCCCAGCCAGTTTTTCGGTGATACACCACTCGAGATCGGACCACGGGGTGGGGGGGGTTGCTATCTATTTTAGATCAAAATTGGATCTTACTGTTGTACCAGGGAAGGGAGCCAGATCATTTGAGTTTATTGCTGTAGCAGGTGTGGGCTGTAGGATCATTCTCATCTACCGTCCACCCAGGGGTGAGAAATAGTTCCTGAAGGAAATCATGGACTTCATCATCGATATGACATTGGAGTCACCCAGGCTGATGGTCCTGGGTGACTTCAATGCCTGGGTCAATGATGAAATCTCACAGTTTGGTCAAGATTTCCTCCAACTTATATATTCGTTGGAGTTCACACAGGTAGTTACCTCTGCCACACAAAAGCAAGGTCACTCTCTTGATGTAGTCTTCTTCCTGGGGATCGAGGCCTTCAACTTGGTGGTGGAACCAGTTGTGTGGTCCGATCACTACACGGTGAGATTCAATTTCCAACCCCCCCCATGGACCCGCCCCAGTGGATATGATCAAATACAACCCATTGAGTGGAGTAACCCATGAAGGCATTCTGGTGGTGTTGGACCTTTTGGGAGTTCCGCAGGCAGGCAAGGATCCAGAGAATCTGGTGTTGGCCTATTACAAGGCCATCACTAAGGCTCTGGATTGCATCACCCCAGTCCATGTTTAACTGCTCTCTCTTTGGCCCCGACTCCCCTGGTTTGAGAGAGATGAGATGAGTTGGACGAAGGTTACAACATCGCTGTCAGAAATTGTCCCTTGATGCTAATCACCTTAGATTGATAGAACATTATCATTGTTATCAATCAGCAATCATGCGTAAGAAGGCAGAATTCTGTCCGGCGAGATTGCTGCAGCTCAAAATTGACCAGTTCAGCTCTTTCAAACCACAGACAGGTTGTGCAACCCATCCTGTCTGCAGATTCAAGGAGTATTTTCACAACTGAAGTGTGATGAGTTTGCTAGATTTTTTGTGGATAAGGTGACTGACATCAGAGCTGAGATCTGCTTAGCGTCTTCTATGGGAGTTGATGGTGGTCGGTATTTGGTCACTCTCTTTCGGTCAACCTGGAGTTCTTTTGACTGGCTGGAGACTGACAATATCATGCAGATTGTCCAGAATTTTAGGCCAACGTACTAGAGTTTGGATCCAAAGCCTACACGCCTTTTATTGTGGTGTATTGAGTTTATCGGCCCGATCCTGGCACAGATTGTTTGGTGCTCCTTAGACGTGGGAGAATTCCCTAGGTCCCTGAAGAAGGCGGTGGTGACACCACTTCATAAGAAAGCTTCCTTGGACTCAAACAACTGTGCCAGCTACAGATCTATCTCTAACCTTCTCTTTGTTGGGAAGGTGATTGAGAAAGTGGTTACACTACAACTGGAGAACCGTCTTACCATCCATGATATATTTGACCCTCTCCATGCAGGCTTCTGGAAGAGACATAGCACTGAGACAGCTCTGGTTCAGGTGCTCAACGATCTCCTGATGGCAAGGGACCAGAAACACAATTCCATCTTGGTACTTCTGCATCTCTCTCTTCAGCATTCGACACTGTGGATCATGGGGTGCTACTTAAGCACCTGAGGGTTATCTGTGGCCTGGCTAGTCCAGTTCTCAGATGATTTTGTTCTTTCCTTGCTGGCAGGTCCCAGAGGGTGGTGTCTGGGATTTTTTCCTCAGAACAAATAAGGGAGGTAAAAGGATTACAATATCAAGATAGTCTTCAGTTTCTAAAATTGTATCCTATGGATTGTAGACGTCTAAGAGGAGAGCTATGCTTGATCTTTAGGGCATTTACAAATCCAGAATTATTTGAGTATACTGGCCTAAATAAAAATATATATCATCACAAGAATACAAGGTCCCATAATTTTAGGCTTATAAGGGAAATAAATAATACAGCAAAAAGGAGACAGTGGTTTTCTCAGAGAGTGGTAAACACTTGGAATGTACTGCCAAGATCAGTGGTTGAAAGTGGAAGTATGTCAGGTTTTAAAAAAAATTTAGACATCGTTATGGGTGATAAAAAATTTCTATGATCCACCGTGATAAGATGGCAAGTTCATTTATGGACCTCGGTCTTCAGAACTTGATACAAAACCTATGAACCTATGAACCATTCTGTCTGCTGTGCGGGGTCCCTCAGGGCTCGTGTTGTCCCCCATGTTGTTCGCAGTGTATTTGCTACCCTTCGGAGACATTGTAAGATGATATAGACTGAGGTTTCATTGTTATGATGATGATACCCAGCTCTATCTGTCTTTTGTACCCAACCAGGATAGTGCGGTCTCGTTGTTTTACAGCTGTTTGACAGAGATCCATGACAGGATGAAGTCTAGCTGGTTGAAATTGAACTCCAGGAAGACTGAGGTGTTGGTAGTGGATCCAGGGCACTATATAGAAAAGCCAGTGGTAGGTCTACCATCTGGGCTTTGGCTGGATGGTGTACAGCTACCAACCTCTGAACAGGTGCATGATCTGGAGGTGGTTCTTGATGATGGGCTTACACTGTGGGTGCAGGTGTCGGCAGTCATCAAGTCTTCCTTTATCATCTTAGGAACTTCTCCAGAATCAGGTGCCTTGTTCTGTCCAATGATCTGCCTATGTTGATCCATGCCTTAATGACCTCATGACTGGATTACTGTAATTCTCTTTACCTGGGGCTTCCTGGAGTTGATATTTGCCTCTTGCAGCTGGTGTAGAATGCTGCAGCTCAGTTGTTGACTGGGACATCACGCTCTAGTCATATTTTATAGGGCCCTAATAGTGTAGTCGGTAAAGCATCAGACTTTTAATCTGAGGGTCCAGGGTTCAAGTCCCTGTGAGGGCGATGATGGGCTTTGGAAGTTCTAAGAATTAATCTTTCTGCTTTCATGTCTTTTATGGGCAGACTAGGTGGGCCAAGCGGTCCTTATCTGTCGTCAAAGTCTATGTTTCTATGTTTACTCCCATGCTGCATGTTCTGCACTGGCTGCCTATACAGTGGCGGATCACTTTCAAAATTGGGCCATTGGAGATCTAAGGGAACAGCTCCAGGCAGCATGGGCAGAGATTGCACACCTCAAATTGCATAGTCAAGAGGAAATATATTATAAGAACCACCTGTCATTTCCACAACATCCAACAGAAGCACCTTGACAGCAGAGGGTAGTTGGTCCAGGATGTTAGCAGGTGGTTAGGAAGGGCAAATTGGGTGCCCCATCACTCAGTGATCTCCAACATATCACTTCCACAAACCATATAAAAACTATGAGCAGGTATCTGCCTCTATCTCTGAAATCAAAAAAGGGGCAGAGGACACTGCAGAGCAGGGTACTGCAGCACAGGAGCTAGCACAACAAAATGCACCCAAAACAGGAGCCAAAACAAAAAAAGCAAAAAGGAAATCCAAAAAACTTCTGATCATAGGAGACTCCATGATTCGGGGAGCTGATACGTATCTTCAGCCAGGGGTAATGGTCAGATGTCTCCCAGGCACATCAACATGGAGAGACATTGACCGCATTGCTAAAATTGCTCAGGAAGCAGGAGAAAACATTGATGTCCTGGTACACATAGGGACTAATGATCTCACCACCCAGTCAGTTGTGGAGAACAAGGAACACCTGACCAGGCTGAGTGACAAACTATCATCCATTTCGTCTGGCATCTCTTTCTCTGAGATCCTGCCAGTCTGGGAGGGGGGACAGATGGACACAAGGTCAGATAAGGGAAGATAAACATGTGGCTCAAGGGCTGGTGCCAGGAAAAAGGAGACACATTTGTAAGGAACTGGCAACAGTTTTGGGAGTGAAAGTTCTTTAAATTTGATCCAGAAGCAAATGATTTGATACCTTTTAATGGACCAACATAGATGTAACAACAAGAACAAAGTGCTCTAGCTTTCGGACCAACCAGTCCTTCTTCAGAAGCTCATGGCAGTTGTTTAGGAACCATGAGCTTCTGAAGAAGGACTGGTTGGTCTGAAAGCTAGAGCACTTTGTTCTTGTTGTTACATCTATGTTGGTCCATTAAAAGGTATCAAATCATTTGCTTCTGGATCTATTCTTGCAAGGACCAATATGGCAACTACTAAATCTAGATTTAAATTTGATGGACTGCATCTGAGTAAGGAGGGAGTCAGTGCATTGGGGCAGAAGTTTGATGTCTTTGCAGAATATTTTAACTAGCAAATGGGGAGAGGGGTACCTGAAACATCGAATGGAAAGAACACCCCTCCCCCCCTCAGCAAGTGGTCAAACAGGATTACAGCATGTTTGTAGTTCATTTGCATCATCAGGTAAAGAAAAAGGTCTGGCTCCCCATACGATGCAAAGGGGAAATGCCAGACCTCGCCCAACAAGTGACACACCAAAATCTGACCAATGGAAAATCATGTACACAAATGCTCGCAGTCTGGGAAACAAGATCCCAGAACTGCAGGCAATAATGACAGAGGCTAAACTGGACATAGTTGCCATTAGCGAGACATGGTTTACCAGTAATCACACTTGGGAGACTTCAGTGCCTTGCTATATACTGTTCAGAAGAGACTGAGGTGCAGAAGGGGGGGTGGAGTGGCTCTTTATGTCAATGAAAAATATCAAAGCTACAGAAATTCTGAATATACATAAGGAGCCAGAAGAACTGTGGATCACCCTGGAAACAGGAAATGGGACAGCCATATGAACTGGGGTTGTGTACAGGCCTCCAGACAAGGGGGAGGACATAGACATGTTACTGTTAGAAGATATACAAAACATGACAGCTAAAGGGGAAGTTCTGATAATGGAAGACTTCAACATGCCAGATATAGATTGGTCAATACCAGCAGGGACATCTGCCAAAACTAGGCACATGGTGGATTTTCCTGCAGGGGGAGGGTCTCAAACAACTGGTACAACAACCCATTAGAGACAGGGCTATCCTAGATCTAGTACTGACCAACAGGGAAGGGATCACAGATCTCCAGGTAGAAGGTCACCTTGGGGTCCAGTGACCATCACATGGTGTGGTTCAATTTGGCCACTAGAACAAAATCAGCCCATTCCAAAGCAAAAATATGGGACTTCAGAGGAGCTGACTTTGATAAGGTGGCCAACAGAGTTAAGCTAGCCCTGGCAAAAAGAAATACAGATGAGAGGGTACAGGCAAAGTGAGCAAGCATTAAAGATGCAATACTTGAAACAACATCCCATTGTGTTAGTGAGAAAAGGAAGTGCAAAAGAAGAAGGAAACCACTTTGGTTCTCAAACACAGTAGCATAAAAGGTCAGAGCCAAAAGGCTGGCCTTCAGGAAATATAAGGGAATGCAGCAGGATGAAGATAGGGAGGCATAACAAACTACCCTAAGGGAAGCAGGGAAGTTAGTAAGGCAGTAAGGCAGGCAAAGTCCCAAACTGAGGAAACACTAGCACAAACAGTAAAAGAAGGTGACAAGACTTTCTATAGATACATTAGCGAAAGGAGAAAGTCCAGAGTGGGTATTGCTAAGATCAAAGAGGATAAAGAGGCATGTGAGGAGGAGGAGGACCATGTAAAAGCATCTTTCCTAAATAGATACTTCTGCTCAGTATTTACTGAAGAGAAGGTAGGGCAGGGCACACAGCTCTGCACCATGGATACAGGGGAGATAGAGGTGTGCACTAGTCCCTTCACAAAATAAAGGGTCCTACAAGAGCTTGATAAGCTCAGGGTGGACAAGGCAATATGACCTGATGGCATACATCCCAGGATACTAAAGGAGCTAAGGGCGGAACTAGCAGAGCCATTATCAAAACTGTTTAGTGAGTCTCTGAGCACAGAAGAGGTCCCAGAAGACTGGAGAAGGGCTCATGTGATCCCGCTCCACAAGAGTGGTAGCAGGGAGGAAGCAGGGAACTACTGACCAGTCAGTCTTACCTCAGTAGTGGGCAAGATTATGGAGACACTCCTTAAGGAAAGGATAGTGCAACACCTGGAATCCATAGGAGCACAGGATCCAAGACAGCATGGGTTTGCAAAAGGAAGGTCCTGTCAAACTAATCTCAGAGATTTTTGACTGGGTAACCAGAGTGGTGGACCAAGGTGAAGCAGTTGATGTTTCCAACCTTGACTTCAGCAAAGCTTTCGATACTGTTCCACAAAGAAGATTGATTAATAAGCTGGGTAGGCTTGGGGTGGGTCAGACATTGGTCAACTGGGTGGCAAACTGGTCTATGTGCAGAAAACAGAGAGTGATGGTAAATGATATACAGTCAGAAGAGATGTAAGTCACAAGTGGGGTACCTCAGGGATCAGTCCTGGGGCCAGTCCTCTCCAATATCTTCATCAGTGACATTGCAGATGGACTGGAGGGTAAGGTTTGTCTGTTTGCAGATGACACCAAGATCTGCAACAGAGTAGATGATCCAGATGGCGTGGGCAGAATGAGAAGAGATCTGGATAAACTAGCAAAACGGTCAGAAGAGCGGCAACTGGGTTTTAAAGCAAAGAAGTGCAAGATCATGTACATAGAGAAGACAAATCCTGAAGCCACCTGTAGGCTGGGAGGGGAGTTGCTGGCAGTCACAAGGAAAGACAGAGACTTGGCATCATCATTACCAATGACCTAAAATCACCCAAGCAGACCTCTAAAACAGTAGGTAAGGCTAGAGGGATGTTGGGGTGTATTAGTAGGGGTATCACAAGTCAGAAGAGGGAGGTAATAATCCCTCTTTACAAGACACTGGTTAGACCCCATCTGGAGTACTGCATGCAGTACTGGAGGCCACACCTTCACAAGGACATTAACCAAATTGAGGCAGTTCAGAGAAGGGCAACCAAAATGGTGCAGGGACTGCATCAGAAAACATATGAGGACAGATTAATTGAACTCAGTATTTATAACCTAGAGAAAGGAGGGAGAAAGGTGATGTGATTGAAATAGTCAGACACCTTAAGGGCATTAACAAGGTGAACGAGTCTAACATGTTTCAATATAAGAAAAATAGCAGGACAAGAGGACACAGCATGAGATTAGAGGGAGGCTGATTAAGGGGTAATGTGAGGAAGTTCTTTTCACAGACAGGGTGGAGAATGCATGAAATGGCCTACCTCAGGAAGTGGTGGATATGAATACAGTGAAGGGCTTCAAACAGTCATAGGATAGGCATAATGGAGCAATACAGATGAGTATGGATAGATAGACCATTGACAGAGCTAAGGCCTATGGCACATTCATAAGGTAGAACAAGAAATGGGCAGACTGGATTAGCCTTGCAGTCCTTATCTGCCATCAGCTTCTATGTTTCTATGTTGGTCTGTTGACCTATAAAGCCCTGCATTGACTGGGACCGAGTTACCTGCAAGAGCTCCTGATTCCCTGAAGCCCCGGCCGGCCTCTCCACTCATCTGGCAAGGGGTTGTTAGAGGTTCCCAGGGTGAGTTTAAAAACATCTGGCACCCAGGCATTTATGTTTGCAGCACTGCCCCTGTGGAACTCTCTACCTTATCTGATTAGAGTGTGCAAGACCAAGGAAAGCTTCAAAACTAGCCTGAAAACACATCTTTTCCAACAAGCTTTAATTACTGATATTTCAACTGGGGATGGTTTATAAACCAATGCTGTATTTGTGTTTAAATTTTAAATTGTTATATTTTTTGTATGTGCAGTGCTTTGAAATATGAATTGCGCTATATAAATAAAAGTATTATTATTATTATTATTATTAGGTGCAACACCATAATAACTACATAACTTGGTGAATCTCTTTAAAGCAGCAGTGCAACAATCTGTTGAACATTTTGACCTATACTTTTTAATGCTATTTTACATTGCTACTTTAAATACATCCTGACTTGTATGATACTATAAATTCCAGTACTGAGTCTGATTTATTACTTTTTTCATGTCTGAAATAATAAAAAGAGTACTCTTTTTAATATGGGGCAGACCAGGTCTTTGCCAGTATTTTCCACTGCTTTTCTCCATCAGTTGTTATATATCACTTCTGTTGTAAAATTAACAGTTATGTAGCAGGCAGTGTTTTATGACCTTACAGAACAATATTTATTGAAAAAACAGCTACAAATCGTGATAAAAACCTGGTCAGAACAATATCAAAAGGCCTGCTCCTTTTTTTTCCAGACATGAGAAAAAGTAGTAAAGCAGACACAAATTGTGAAAAGAAGGGTATCATTCAAGTCAGGAGGTAACTAGTGGCTGGCAATGTAAAATAGCATTAAAAAGTATAGGTCAAAATTGTCACCATATTCTTGCAATGCTGCTTTAATTTATAATTTAAGTATGACATTATGTGCTCACAATCACAACACACAAAATGCATCTGTCTTGTGTGCAGAAAATTGACAAGTGGTAACGAAGTGAAATGGGAGCATTACATCACATGCAAAGTCCCATCAGAAATGATGACCGTGAGTGAACTGTTGCTGGTGCAATGTGTTTTGCAATTCCCGCAAATGCAATGCAATCATCTCAACTGGATGGAAGGGTGTCCTTTGTCTGTACACTAATAGTAGCCTTAGTGAGTTGATGTATATCAGTGTGTGTAATATATATATTTGTATTTTGTAGGTGGGGGGTTGACATATATAGATATGCACGCATTCTATTGTTTTGTGTCGTAGGTCACAGATACTGTTGGTCTTCACATTCCAGTGCTTGATGAGAACTTTTTGCATTGAAATTAGAAATGGACAACTCTTAAGCCAATGAAGGTAAGTATTTTTTTGGGGAGGGGAGCATTACTGCAGATAGGTCTAATTAATGGTTTCTTATTTGGTTGCTTCCTCACAGATTTTATCTGCATCCTTCTTGAGTCTGGTTGGTAATGATGGTCATTGATTGAAATTACTTCTGTGTGTTGCATGTCTGCCCCAGCCCGAGGGGTGGTGCCTGATGTTGAAGAACTTCTTTGGATAAGGCAACTATGCTACAACAAAGCATCTGGAAGTTTCCTAAAAAAAGAAATGAAGGACTTCTTACAGCCTGATTACAGAAGTAATACATTATGTTTAAGCCATGGCTGTTCCATGGGTATCTGGATTATTAACACATATAGTAAGCTGTCCCAATGCAATCAGTAGCTCAATCACAAGTTAATTTAGTACCAGGCTGTGTAACAAATATACTGTGCCAGTGTCCCTGGTTCTCAATCTCTCAACTCAAGTTACATTTCAAAACCACATCTTGTCAAGTAACACAACCTGTGTGCAACTTTTTCAACGCTGTCATGGCTGCACAGCTGCAAGTTCAGATTACAATGCATGATATCTTGCAGAAATAGTTTTGGTGATGTACACATGTCACCTAGTTTATGAATCCTCCTCAGTCACATTTGTTGCACTCTTTTAAAAAAAATTGAACAGATGAAATAAAATCTTGATACTTACCAGTATGGATATGAAATAGATATTCCATAGGTTCCGGTGTACAGTACTGCTGCAGTACCATTGATACCGACTTTCAGCGAAGGAGAGTTGTTTTTTGTTAACCTGTAAAAAAACAAAATAAGTTTACAGTATGTGTTTGACCTTTGCAGCTTAGAAAAGCAACAGAAAACAAAACATACAGCTAAAGGAAGTTAAATAGCATTAAAAACATTAGTATACATAATCACTTTATAGTTTTAATATTAAATCAAGTAACTCAAGTCTAACTATAAATGCCTTACTAATAACTTGTATAATTTACTACTAGTAACCATCTGTTAGCTTTCACTGTTTCGTAAATATGCTGGACTATGTACCTTGTTGAATTATTAATGTATGTTATGCTTTCTGCGATGTGGATCCTTTCTAAAGGAGTCTTTGACTCAAAGGTATATCTGAATACTCAATAAATAAAAAACAAAAAAAGCCTTGTGTCAGTGGCTGATGGATTGGTCTCCTGTTCAACTCCCTCTGCCTTGGCATGGTCAGTGTAATGCGGAAACATTGTCAGAATGACACTGGTGGTGGATGCTGGTGGTGATAGCTGTGGCACATGATGACATTCCCAGTGACATCTTCCTGCGTCTGGTGGTGGTGGTGGTGGGAGTGGCTAACAGTGATGGTGGTGGTCCGGGGGGCACACTACGTCATTCTCTGTGGCAGCAGTGGCTAACAGTGATGGTGGTGGTGGTAGTTGTCCGGGGGGCACACTAAGTCATTCTCTGTAGTGGCAGTGGCTAACATCGGTTCTGGTGGTGGTGGTCCGGGGGGGCACACTAAGTCATTCTCTGTGGTGGCAGTGGCTAACAGTGATGGTGGTGGTGATGGTTGTCCAGGAGGGGACACTAAGTCATTCTCTGTGGTGGCACTGGCTAACAGCGATGGTGATGGTGGTTGTCCGGGGGGGGACACACTAAGTCATTCTCTGCACTGGCAGTGGCTAACATCGGTCCTGGTGGTGGTGGTTCAGGGGGGCAGACAAAGTCATTCTCTGTGGTGGCAATGGCTAACAGTGGTCCTGGTGGTAGTGGTCCAGGGGCGCACACAAAGTCACGAAAAAGAAAATATGTATCATACAGCAAATGTCAACACCTTTTAACAACTTCAGTTAAAACCTGCCAACATTAACTACATCATCATCCTCATAAAGAAAGCTGCCCTCACAATCATCTATGCCTGAAGTCTGACCACTGGAAAATTCTTTCTCCATTGTGTCATCATCTATGTCAGTGGTAGGCTGTTTCATGCTGCCACTGCCAGGGTCACCAGGATGGTTAATTTCTACATCATCAAAACCACCATGACTAGCCGGGGTATGAATACAGAGGTTGCAGTCTGTGCTGGCATGTGCCTCATTCATTTTTATGAATGTTAGCAAATTAACATTTGTAGGACAGAGGTTTGTCTGACGATCCCTGACTATTGCACCTGCTGAGCTAAATACCCTCTCAACACTTACACTGGAGGTGGGCATGTGAGATACTTCAGTGCCACTACAGTCAGCTCTGACCATTCACTGACCTTTCTGCTCCAGTACAAAAGAGGATCATCAGTTATTGACAGATGCCTGTTTTCAGACAAGTATGACTCAACCATTCTCTGGGTGTCACAAAGTCCAGTGGTTGATGCATCATCCTGTTCTCCGAAATCATTGATTTCTCAAATCCCCACTTGGAACAAAGCCTCCCAAGTGAATTGACACCAACCACTTTGGATGACAGACCACCTGGAACTGCAGCCCCCTTCCAGTTACAGGATATGCTTGATGCTCCTCCAAGTGCACCTTCAGACGGATTATGCTGAGGTTTGCTGATCTTGGCACATGACTTGTGAGCCCCATGAACCAAGTGCACCAGTTGTCCACTGACATTTTTTACCTGTTCAGGCCCTCCCTCCAGTATGGAGGCAATTCCACATTTGTATCTTGGGTCCAGCATTGTTACTATGGCACAGTTGTCACTACGCTGAATGCTCAAAATCCGATGATTCTGGTCAAATACTGTCAGCATGTGTTTCTGCAACATACTGCTAGCACTGTCTCTGGCAACATCAAGGCCATGCAGTACATTCACCAATGTCTGTCTCAGTACCCACAGCAGTGCAATTGATTGGCTAATGGAGGCAGACTCGCCACTCACTGCCTGTGTGGCATGTTCAAAAAGCTGCAAAATTGTTATCACAGTGTCCATGAGGTGCCACTGTTCAGTCGTCATAGACGTGGAGGCCCCGTAACTGTCATGGCTACTGTGCATCACAAGATATTCTGCGATGGCTTTGTATTGTTCATGCAACCTCTCTGCCATGAATAAAGTGGAGTTCCACTGGGTGACAACTTCCATCTTCAAGCGGTGCTAAGGAAGGCTGTTTCACATCTGCAACTACCGAAGTTGGCCACGGGCCTTTGCAGATCGTGAAAAGTGAGAACAGATACGGCGTGCAACTGTCAGCATTTCCTTTACATCAGGGTGTTGCAGAAACTCCTGCACCACAAGATTCAAACAATGGGCCATGCATGGAACACGAAAAAAGCCACCATTTGTGATGCATTTCACCACATTTGACCCATTGTCACTTGCTATGAACCCAGCTGTTATGGACAGGAGGTCAGCCACTTGTCAGTTTCAGTCAGTACCACATCCAACATGTTTTCACCAGTGTGTGAACAGGTCACATTGTGCATAGCAATCATAGCATGCTATCGAATTCCAGGAAGATTGCTACCACGACACATCACCTTACTGCACTGATTATTCACACTACCAACATCACAAACAACCCCCAGCACCTGTGCCTAGTGTACAGTTATACACAAATATGAACTCCCCGCTGTTTTGCCACTTGCCCACATATCCATACTTCAATGGATGAATGGAGAGGAGGAATGTTGAAGGGCATGTCTTACTGAGTTGGACACAGTATGGTACAACTTGGGGACAGCATGGGTCGAAAAGTATGTCCTGGATGGGACTTTCCATTTTGGAAAGGCATGTGCAGCAAACCAACAGAATCCAGAATTCTCCACAAAGGAGAAGGGCAAAAGATCAATTGCCAGCATTTCAGCTACAGCAGCATTAAGTTCATGTGGCACTCTATGATTGGTGGGTACTTCAGCTTATGCACAAAAACACCCTAACATGGGCTGACTTAAACATTTTACATGGGGTGTGATGACAAATGGTTCTGCTCTGCGAATGGCAGGGGATGGAGTGTGGACATTTGATAAAGGCGGTTGCACAGGTGATGATGACAAACCCACAAATGCAGTTATTTTGCCAGATTTGCCAACTGGGGTTGATGTACCACTTGCACTAGACATACTGCATTCACCACCACCACCACCAAAACTGCTACTCTCACCAGCACTGGACAACATTTCAGAAACATTATGCTCCTCCACCTCATCATGCCTATAGTAATCTTGTGCTCTTAATTCCTCACTACTGCACATCTTTAATTTCCTATTGGATTTAACACTCATGGAAGGGGATAAAATGCTTGTTAATAATGATTATGAGGGTGAGCTTCCCACTGTGGTATTAGCTGCCATCTTGTGCTGGGTCCACAGTGCCATGTGCCTATTCTTAAGATGCGTATGCTGTCCTCCTGTGCCCAGATGGATCCTCTTTTTACCTCGACTCACACGCACATGGCAAACCTAGCAGATTGTAACTGACTCATCATTTGCATCTTGCACAAAAATCCCAAACAAGGGATTGTGATGTTCTACTTTTAACATGTCCAAGATGCTGCTTATTGGACTCTGTTCTTTGAAACACTGAAATGGGGGTGCTATGTGATTTTGTGGGCAGAACACACTTGGACTGCAATTGACCACTACGACTACCTATCATTATTACTGGTTCATCATCATCATCATCATCACCAGCACCACCACCATCATCAACTGAAACTGGTAAATAAAAAGTTTTTACAGGGGGGGGATTAATGCAAACAGACCCAGACATAGCCACCTTGAATTTCTTTTTCTCCGGTTCCCAACTGGGGTCAATTACATCAGCATCATATTCATCAGTATCACCCACATCCACATCTTCTGCTTGGATGCTGGCATGTGAACTGCATGTTGCAACCACAGCAACATCATCATCATCACATTCATCATCATCATCAACACCACCAACTCCTGATATTGTTTCACCACACTGTGAATCACTGCGTGGAAAATGCATGATCTGAACAACGGTGGAAGAAATGTCACATTGTATGCTATCGTTAACATGATTATCAGAATCCTTAGGTTCAGTTACTGGGATGTTCCTGTGAAGTATGACATCATCTACACTGCCACTCACTTGCACTGCTTCACACTGCACTATATTTTTGGACATGGTACACTAGTCAGAAATGGAACTTGAGGCAGCAATACTCATACTATCACCACCAGCAACTGCTCTAACACCACTGGCTGGGACAACATGATCTCCTCCAACTATGAGTGAAGCTACTCATTGGGCTGTAAAAAAACATTGCAGGAGAAATACCTTTCCTCACATCAGCAATGCATTTCTGTGTCTGTGTACTACCTCACCCACAGACAATCTTATCTCTGGCAGCAGTGCCATGGCAAGAACCAGCTTTGCTTGCACGTCTATTTGTGGGCATTTTGGAGGATCAACAACAATTTTCTAAACAAATTCAGACTTTGGAATGTTCACTCTGCATGGGGGGACGCTGGATGTGAAGCCAAAAAAACAACTGTGTCTTCAGCAACAGATACAGATGCAAATTCACAAGTGAAAGCAACACCGTAACTAAACAGTGGTGCTGAAGTCACAAACAATCCAATCTGGAAATAAATTCCTTTTGCCGGTGGGGGGGCACTCACTGTAGATTTTTATGGCAGTGCAAGCAGCAAAATAAAGAAAAGATACCACAATAGCAGTACAAAATCACGCAGCTGCAGAGGATAGCCGGTTCACACTGCTGCACCTGTAATTATACTGTGGCACAATAAAAGGTGCATTATTTGCTGTTATGCAGCACAACACACACACACACACACATACACACACATATGCAATTTGTCTACAAGTAATGCATAGCAAATTGAAAAGTTCAGTAATATGCCACGTACTGTAAACAACCTGAAATTATGAACTGCTGCACCAGATCCACACAACACACAATCAGCAAGAAAATGTTAACAATTACTGACAATATTACTGTGTGTACATTAACGCAGGTAGTTATATAACAAAAATATAACAAAAAAACAAAGAACTCCCTATATGTTCAACTTAAATCTACCTACACAACAGATACACTCCTCCCCCAAAGCACACTTTCACTGTCTCTTACTACACAGACTCAATGTTGTACATTAACATTAAAAATCCACACACAAACAGAAACTCTCGATGATATGAGCACAGGAAGGTTTCATACAATCAATGAACTAAAAGTCTGAGCAAAAAAATTACTCAAAATGGCTTTTTTAACAGCTTTTAGAAGGTTTGAATCACAGACAGCTCTCAGAGCACACTAGGTCTCCTACAGCTTCCTACACACAGTACCACAAACTGGCACTGTGCAGATCAATAGAGCCCATGTGACCTGAAATCCCATGAATCACTGCAAAATTCAATGCAATTCACCTTAAAATTTGGTGGAGTAGTGATCTGGGAAGGCGAAGTAATGTGAAGTAATTGTTTGCAATGGACTTCGCGTTACCCATCACAATGTGAATTACTTTGCTTCGTGTTGATGAGTACTCCACAAATCTGCCTTGTCTCCGTGAATCACTTCCTGGAGCAAATTGAGGCCACTTCACCCACCACTAAGCAGGACTCAAGAGAACCAAGGGTGCCCACAGCAGCACAATCAACATGATAACCGCACCTACTCGCAGGATCAGGGAAATGAGCACTGCACAACAGACTTTGCGCTTTCATTGGGCAGGGGAACACAACAAGTATCCACACCTCTGACCCTCTCAACTCAAACAAACTGCACCCTCCAACTGTGAATCTAGGCACACTCTCACTTCCAGGGGCAAAAGTACCTGTCATCAGATCACCTGTCCTAGCCACCTATGTCCCAGTCACCATCAGAAATTTGATCCACACACACCTTGGTCAACATTGGAGCAGATATCTCAGTTATCAACAACAGTATTCTGAACAACCAAACTATTCGATCATGTACCTAATGTTTCTCCAGCCGACCTAAAGTGCATCATCACAGCAAGTACAGCTACAGTACCTATCACAGGTGTGATCCATCTCAAAGTGCACTTTGGCTCACAGCAAGCTACTGTCAAGTTTCACCTCATGCCTGATCTACAACCTGCAGTGATTCTTGGCCTGGACTTTCTCAAAGCTCACAAAGCTATCCTAGACTTTGTCTCAAACAAACTGTCTCTAGATCCTCAGAGGCAACATGTAGCTATAGACTCAGTCACTGTGCCTGCTCAGTCAGAGATGGTTTTGATTGCAAAGATTTGGGGTGAACCAATTCCACAAGGTGTTATTGACATCATCACAGGATCCCCCTGCTGTATTCGTCATGTCTTCTTCCAGGAAACACCTTATTGGTGGTGCATGGTGCCGCAGTCTTCCAAAAATGCTGCAACTTCACAGATGAGCCTGTGGTCATCTCAGAGCAGTGCAGGAGAGCAACTAGCAAGGCAAACAGGATGTTGGGATGCATCATAAGGGGGATTACCTCTAGGAACAGGGAAGTGATTCTGCCACTGTACAATGGACTGGTTAGACCACACCTTGAGTACTGTGTACAGTACTGGAGATTACACTTGAAGAGGGGCATACAGCTCCTGGAGAGGGTACAGAGGAGGGCAACTACGATGATATGATGACTAGGGGATTTGACGTACTGTATGAGGACAGACTTGAGAAGCTCTGCCTGTTTTCGTTGGAGGAGAGGAGAGACAGGGGGGACATGATTGAGGTCTTCAAGTACCTAAAGGGAATAAATAAGGTAAACATGGAGGGGATCTTTAGATTAAAGCAGGGAGGTATCACCAGAGGGCATGGTTTGAAGTTGGAAGGTGGAAGGGTGAGGGGCAAAGAGGAGGAGGTTTTTCACTGAGAGGGTGGTGGACCCTTGGAATGTACTGCCTGGTGAGCTGGTTCAGAGGTCCACAGTGGAGGGCTTCAAGAGAGGGTGGGACAGACACAGAAAGTAGATGTATCAGATGATGGCCTGGCCCAAGGGAGTGGGGATGGATGATAGGGGTTTATGGAACACCAAGGGGGGAAGGCCTCGGCACCCAACTAGTGATCTGAGGTTCAAGCAGACTCAATAGACCGTAAGGCCTAATCTGCTGGCAATTAGTATGTTAGTATATGCAACCACCTCGACAGCGACCTGATCCCCCTCTATCTTCTCTAAAGCCTGTAACCTGCCAGTGGTGTTGATTCAGAGGCCACACTGCCTCTGTCTGCCAAAAGCTAAAGTATTACAACAGGACTCAATAGAACCAAGGGCACCCACAGCAGAGCAATCAACATGATAACCACAACTACTTCCAGGATCAGGGAATCGAGCACCACCCAACAAACATGGAGCTTTTGTTGGGCAGGAGAATCCTTCCAGGGGAAAACAGCAACTGACCACCCCTCTGACTCTCAACTCAAACAAAGTGCACCCTCCAACTGTGAACTCAGGCACACTCTCACTTCCTGGGGCAAAGGTACCTGTCATCAGATTACCTTACCTAGCCAACGATGTCCTTGTAACCATTGGAGATTGGTCCATGCATGTCTTGGTCAACATTGGAGCAGAAATCTCAGTTATCAACAGTATTCTGAACAATCAAGCTATTCGTCACATACTGTACCTAATATCTCTCCAGCTGACCTAAAGTACATCATCACAGCAAGTACAGCTACAGTACCTATCACAGGTGTGGTCCACCTAAAGCTACACTTTGGCTCACAGCAAGCTACTGTCAAAGTTTTGACCTAGTGCCTGATCTACAACGTGCCGTGATTCTTGGTCTGGACTTCCTCAAAGCTCTCAAAGCCATCCTAGACTTTGCCTCAAGCAAACTGTTACTAGATCCTCGGAGGCAACTTGCAGCTATAGACTCAGTCGCTGTGCCTCTTCAGACAAAGATGGTTTTGATTGCCAAGATTCCAGATGAACCACTCTACAAGGTATTGTTGGCATCATCATGGAATCCTCTGTGCTGCATTTGCCAAATCTTTTTCCAGGAAACACCTTATCACCTGTGCATGGTGGAGCAGTCTACCAAAAATGCTACAACTTCACAGATAAGCATGTAGTCATCTCAAAGGTGACAACATTGGAATCTTTGTATGCTTGTCTTCAGGGGACCAGCTCCATCTCAAGCAAAAACCTCCATTAACTCCAGTCCTGTCAGTGCTATTATGACCACTCCAACCTCAACAGAGTTACCCTCAGTCACTGACTATCCTGTTCAAAACTTCCAGCGTCTCCAACAGAAAAGCAACAACTTTGAAATTCCTGCAGTATTACTCGGATGTTTTTGTGGGTCCAGGCAACAAGCTAAGATGCTGTGATATCCTGCAACACACCATCAAGGTGCAAGGCACTCATATTTCTAGTACCACTGAGTGGAAAAGTCGACAGAGGTCCTGAACTTTTGGTAACCGGACCAAGTGTGCTTTGGGACTAATTCCTCTGGTGATTTCTATGTAATTGTTTTGCATGCAGTAAATGTTTTCTTGTACCCCCATGCAACTATTCTGAGGGCACTGCATACAGTACCTGCATTAAAGTTTTTCCTTAGGAATAGCTCCTCAAATGGACAGTCTAACTGTAATTACTGTTTTGTAACTGTTCTTAAAATGTTATCCTTGCACTGTTATCCTCCTTCTGCTACCCTTCCCTCTCTTCCCTTTCCCTTCTCCTGTACTTTAGCACTTGTGGCATGACCAAGCTTCAAGTGCTATGGTGTTCCGCTCCCTCTTGTACTACTCTGACTGGTCACCAGCGTAGTCCAGATTCTTTCCTCCCTCCCTCCCCCACTGCAGTGGAGTACTGTTTTGTTTAAATGTAATGCCTTGAAATGCATAAAAATTTTTTTGCTTTAAAATGTTTTTAAGAAACAATTAATAGTTATTGCTTGTTCGAGTGGTGCTCACATTCACTGTTCCGGTGGTGATGTGAAGCACACATTAAGCACAGGGTTTAATGTTAGCTGCCGCCCCTTTAAGACCTCTTAGAACCTGCATGTAGCAAATTGTTGCACTGCCTGGCAGTGCCATGTATGCCTGTCAGTCAAAGAATTTGTCAGTCTGGGGATTGTCCTCATGAAGAGAACATCTGCTGTACAGAATAAGCCTTCATTCTTTATTTTATGCATCTGTCCAGTTATTCAAACAGTCCAGCATGTGGTCCTCACCAGCAGATGGGTCTAACATGCAACAGAGAAAGTAAATGGTCTTTTAGTGCCAGACCAATACCAAAAAACTCCACACTGCAAATACCAAAATGCAAGATGGTTAACACACTCATGGTACAGGGCCTGAACCTAAACTTTATTTCAAACAAAGTATTGCACTGGAGAGTGAATAGACACTACGGGCATCCTGTCTGTATCATACAAAAGATGCCACCACAAAACCCTTCCATTATTTATTGCAAGGTATGAAGAATCCCCACTTTACCCACCCAGGAACAATGCCAAAAGGACAATGTTAACAGTGTTACTTTTAAAAGATTTTCTGTAGAGAGACCTACATCATTCCCATTAGCGCTGCTTCTACTTGTATGTATTGGGGGGGATTATGCACAAACAAAAAGGTAAGATGACATATGTAAATTATGAAACACATATGTTTTCAGTCTATGAAAATGTGAACTTGTGTGGGTGTACTTTTTCAATTCTCAAACTCATTTTTTTTTATTAAAAAAATACTATTTAATTTTGATTTGTATTGTTTTTTTCCTTGAACTAGAATTCATTTTCTGAAGCCCTCAAACTCCATGTTTGTAATCTTCAGTGAGTTTTCAAGTAGCCTTTGGGCAGCTTTAATGCTGACTGGTTCCATGTCATGAGCAGTGAGGAGCTAGCTATAGGGTGCACAAAGCATCACAATTTATTTATTGATTTATTTATTTATTGAAGTCTCAGATTTACAAACACCTTTGAGCCAGAGGCTTTTTTTTCAAAGGCACAATGTCAAGAGGGATGGAACAAGGGTACAATTTTCATGGAATGGGGCAGTTACAGAATATAAATTTACATGAAGTACATTATACATAAAATACATAGTAAATGCTGAAAAGGTTACAGGAGTTACAACTTCACAGGTAAGTAAAACACTAAGTGAGAGCGGTCAGTGGGAGTGACCTTGGCATGAGTCTCTGAAGTAGGGATACAGAATACAATGTGAACTGTAATTTATACAGCAGGTTGGATTGGCTACCCCTGGAGCAAAGAGACACTATACTTCTTCAGTTAGAGGGGAATGGGGAAGAAGCTTCTAGCTGGATGCTGGGAAAGTAAGGAGACTTGAAAGATTTTCTTAGCTGGTTTTCTTTGTGTTTCCAGCAGACTATTTGGTGTTTGTGTGTGTGTTTAAAAGTTGCTATATGACCTGTAAGTGCAGGCATCATATTACAGGGGATTAGAGCTGTTTGAAAGTAAGGTGGGACTCCCAACTCAGTCAGTCTTCAGTTAGAGGGGAATGGGGAAGAAGCTTCTAGCTGGATGCTGGGAGAGTAAGGAGACTTGAAAGATTTTCTTAGTTGGTAGTGCTTGGAGGTGCAGTGAGGGGCTGATACACTCTCGTGAGAGTCGAGTGTAGGCCCTGATCCCACCCCAGAGCTCAGCTCTTTTATAGGGGAACACTTGCCCTACAATTAGAGGAAAAGGCTTCAGGTGCAGCTTATGTAGTTCTAGCCACTGGGGGTTGGGTTTAAGGGCTGTGAGAGAGGAGCTTAGGGAATTGTACACTTCCCCTATAAGTATACTGTGTAGTACTGCACCTAGTAATGGAGTACCTGTTTACTGTGGGACTGTATCTAGGATTAGTAGGTGACATGATTAGTGGGTAGGGATATATCTTGGACTAGTGGGGAACCTGGTGGTTCACCCACGGAATCCTACTTGGAGAGGGATGGGACCACATGTCATTAGGGATGGCATCTTTGGGAGGGTGGTGGGGTACACAGGGTGTGGGGCAGCCATGATACTGGACTGGGCATGGAAGTTCAGTGGTTGCCCAGTGTGCTACCAGCTGGCACAGCTTAGGGAGGAGATTGAGTTGATTAGCAGACAGCTGGAGGGAAGGGAGAGATATGGTTGGGGAATAGGGCAGGGGCTCTCCCATGGGGTTGCACCAAGCACTGGGGTGGGGGGCATAGGGAAAGGAGTGCAGGAGAGTACTCTGGGGTCACATAGGGACCCTGACAGGGGGCCCAAAAGGAAGACACTACCAAGGAAGTGGGCAGGTATCTGGGGACCCTCACAGAAGGGGGGCCAAAGGGAGGACATTCTCAGGGAAGTAGGCAGATGGCTGGGGTTGGACAGAAGGAAGCAAGGGGAAGAGGTGGATCAGACCTTAAGCTCAGTAACCACTTCAATTCTCCTCTTCTGCTTGAGGATGAGGGGGGTGATGTAGCCATGACAGGGGCGGTTAGAGATGGAAAGGGAGTGGGGAGCAGGAGACAGGGGCCAGATTGCAGGAAAAACAGGGGGGAACTTGGAACGCAGAAAAATTGGGGAGCAGTGGATCAGAGCAGGAGGAGGAGGAGGAGGAGGTAGAGGAAGGAAAGCACAAGGAGAAGGACCAGTTGGGAGGAAAGGGCAACGAGAGGGACCAGAAGTACAAGGTGGATACAGTAAAGGCAGCTGAGGGTTTATGCCAGGGAAGCACAACAGGCAAGCAGGAGCTGAACAGAGACAGGAAGGAAGGGAGGGAGGATGAGCCAGGCAAGTTTAGCAGATGGGGGGAGGACCAGTTGTGAGCAGTGATGGGGGGGATAGCAGGGTACAAAAGGATACTCGGGAGGAGGAGTAGGAGAAGCATAGGATCGGAGGGGAAGGGGTGGCCAGGGTAAATAAGGAAGGGGTGGCAGGGGGCACCCAGATAAGGGGAGGAGCAAGGAGACAGATGGGGGCAGGGGCCAGTAGAAAAGATGAGAGACATGGAAGGTGGGAAATGGAGGAAAAGGGGTGGTCAGAGTGCTACTGTTGGGTGATTCCATGATCAGGGGTATCAAATGGGATAGGGAGGGGGAAGCCTGCCCGGTTAGAACAAAATGCTTCCCTGGACTAACTGTGCACAGGGCCAAGCATAAGGTATATCAGCTGGCAAAGGATTGTGGAGGTTCTCCGGACATAATAGTCCACCTGGGTACCAAAGACATTGAGGGAAATAGTGAGCTAGAGATACAGGCAAGGTTCAGGGAGCTTGCCAGGGTCTGTCATGACATAGGATGCACGATTTCCTTCTCAGATATCCTGCCGGTGCCAAGGGCTAGTGGGGAACACAAGAGGAAGATTAGGGAGATAAACCAGTGGCTTAGGGAGTGGTGTGTGGTCAGAGGGTATGGGTTGATGGGGGATTGGGGGGAGACCTGGGAGGATAAGAAGCAGTATGCTAGAGATAGGCTCCATCTCAATTTGAGGGGGAAGGAAATCCTTAAGTTGAAAATAGAGGGGTCATTGGTGAAAGGTGGGGTTTAAACTTGTGAAGGGGGAGGGATGGGAGAAAAGGCTGTCGAGGTGGGTCCGATAAAGGAGGGACTCTGTCTCCACCCTCCTGGGGAGCTGGAGGAATGCGAGAAAAGGCCGACTGGTAAGGTGCTGACCGGGGGAAGATGGAATCTCCATGGGAACATGAGCTGGGGAAATTGAAGGATACGGAAAGGGTGGAAGGTAGTCCTGCTAAATGCCAGGAGCTTGGCAATAAAATGCCTGAGTTCTAGGCGATGCTAACTGAAGGAGA
Source organism: Neoceratodus forsteri (assembly GCA_016271365.2). Lineage (NCBI taxonomy): Eukaryota > Metazoa > Chordata > Ceratodontiformes > Ceratodontidae > Neoceratodus > Neoceratodus forsteri. The sequence goes on along the minus strand of CM057454.1, from coordinate 954,961,018 downwards.
GGTGGATGTGGCAGCAGTAACTGAGACCTGAGCCACCGCAGGGCACGACGGGGACCTGAACCTGCAGGGTTACACCATGTTCAGGAAGGATGGGGGGGGAAGGAAGGGGTAGGGTAGCAATAATAGTCAAAAACTACACTGGCATAGGAGGAGTGGAAAAGGTGGAGGGAACTGTGGAGGCAATTTGGGTCACCTTGATAACAAGGGGGGACAAGAGAGCAAAAATAGGAGTGGTGTATAGACCCCCTGCACTGGCTGAGGAGCTGGAGGATAGTCTAGTGGCAGATGTTGGTAGGTACTGCAGATTGTGCAGGAGAAGGGTGGTGGTGTTGGGGGACTTAAACATGCCAGGAACAGACTGGGAGACTATGACATCCTCGGTGGCCAGGGAACAGAGGTTGTTGGATGTCTTTCAGGACACATTCCTAACTCAGCAGGTGGGGAAACTGACCAGGGAGGCAAGGATACTGGATGTGGTCCTGGAAGACAGTAACCAGATTGGGGGCCTGGAGGTAAGGGACCCATTGGAGAGGAGAAACCATGTCATGGTCTGGTTCAGTCTGGACCTAGGAGACGTAGAAGGCTGCACAAAGATGGAGGTAACTGACTTCAGGGGGGCGGATTTCAAGGAAATGGGTAGGATCCTTAAGAAGCATTTGGGTGGGATTGGGCCAAACATGGACACTGACAGTAGGTGGGAAAGCATCAGGAGGGGTGCAGGATGCTATCAGCACCTGCGCAAGAGTAAGGTGAATATGCGGTAGGGCCCATAAACCCTGCTGGTGGACCAGGGAGGTTCAGGAGGTGGTGAGGGGAAAGAAGGCAGCTTATAGATATTTCAAGTGCTGAAATAGTGAAAGGGATCAAGGGGAGTACGAGCAGATGGCCAGAAGGGCCACTAGGGTGGTGAGGGTGGCTAAGGCAAGGAAGGAGCAGAACCTGGCCAGGGAAGTTAGGAGAGGGAACAAGGGGTTCTTTAGATACATTGGAGAAAAACAAAGGGTGAAGGGGCAGATTAGCAGGATTAAAACAGGGGAGGGATGGGCACAAGACCCAGGGAGCAGGCTGAGGTACTAAATGAGTGCCGCCTCAGTTTTCCTCAAGGAAAATGGGGGCTGCATCATACATGGGAGGAGATGGTGAAACTGAGGAGGGGAGAGGACCCTTGCCAATCGGCCGGTCTGGGGAAGGGGGTCATCACTGGCAGGAGGGGGGAAGGCAAAGCAGGGGGATGAGGTAGCAGAGGTAGAAATCATGGCAGATAGAGTGAGGGAAGCTCTCAGGTCCCTTAAGACAGAGAAAGCACCAGGACCAGGTAAATTACATCACAGAGTGCTAAAGGAATTGGTGGATGTACTGGCGAAACCCGTGGCAGAGCTTTTCAGCATCTCTCTGAGGACAGGGTGGGTGCCCGAGGACTGGAAGGCAGCTCATATAGTGCCTATCCACAATGGAGGATCAAGGGAGGTGGCAAGGAACTACAGGCCTGTCAGCCTGACATCGGTGGTGGGAAAGGTGATGGAGGGCATTGTCAAGGAGAGGCTGGGGGGACCTGGAAAAGTCAGGGTGCCTGGATGATAGACAGCATGGATTCATCCTGGGGAAATTGTGTCAGACAAACCTTGTGATATTCTATGACTGGGTGACAAGTGTCTTGGACCTGGGTAGACCGGTGGACGTCCTCTATCTTGACTTCAGCAAGGCATTTGGCTCTGTTCTTCACAGGGGCCTGTTGAATAAGGTGGGATAAATGGGGGTAGGGAACCAGAATATCAAGATGGATAGGCAATTGGCTCCAGAGCCAGACCCAGAGGGTTGTGGTTGGTGGGATAGTCTCATCCCCAAGGAGGGTCAATAGTGGGGTCCCTCAGGGATTGGTCCTTGGGCCTCTCCTGTTCAATGCCTACATTTCTGACATAAGGAAGGGAATAGGGAGTGAGATGAGTCTCTTTGCAGATGACTCAGGGAGGAAGGGAGGGTGGCCCCACAGGGGGACCTGGAGGCTCTGGAAAGGTGGTCTAGAAAGTGGAAGCTGAGGTTCAATGCGGGGAAATACAAGGTACTGCATCTGGGAGCAAAAAACCCAGGCCAAGTGTACAACCTAAGGGGGAATGCTAAAAGGCTCAATGGCTGAGAGGGACCTGGGGGTGGTGGTGGTGGATGTCAAGATGAACAACTCTGAGACTTGTAGGAGAGCAGCGGCCAAGGCCAACAGGATGCTGGGATGCATCGCTAGGGGGAATCACCTCCAGAAGGAGGGAAGTGATACTCCCTCTGTATAACTGCTTGGTGAGGCAGCACCTCAAGTTCTGCATGCAGTTTTGGAGACCACACTTAAAGAAGGACACTGAACTCCTGGAGAGGGTCCAGAGGAGGGCAACGAAAATGATCTGGGGCTTGGGGGACAGGACCTATGGGGAGAGGCTCGAAGAGCCAAATATGTACACATTGGAAGAGAGAAGGGACGGGGGGACATGATAGAGGTTTTCAGGTACATGAAGAGGTTAAATAGGGGAGGAGCAGTCAGGGTACTCTGAAGGAAGGGGGGGCAACTAGAGAGTATGGGTGGAAGCTGGAGAGGGGAGATTCAGGGGAGAAAGGAGGAGGTGCTACTTCACTGAGAGGGTGGTGGATCCATGGAATGCGCTGTCCAGGGGGCAGGTGGAGGCAGAGATGGTGGAGGGGTTCAAGATGGGGTGGGACAGGTACAGGGGAAGGTTTCTGGAAGCAAAGTCCTGCACAGAGGGAATATCCGGGACTGGGAAGGGAGAAGCCAGAGAGGGCAAGGAGGGCAGTAAGGTCAGCTCCCAGGGTGGGGGCTGTCCAAATGACCAGACACGAAAGACCGTTAGGCCTATTCTGCTGGCATGTTAGTATGTTAGTATACAGGAACTATGCTTTGTGCATAGTTCACTTTATAGAGTTGTATATACCCCTATGAATAACTTTTTCATTCAAATAACAAATCCTAGGCAGCTAAGATCTAGTTCCTCTGTTTTGTTGGAAATTCCTCTTTGTAAAACAACAAAGAATCAAAACTCTTTTGAATATTGTGCTATGGATATTTGGAATAAATTGCCTGATTACTTAAGAAATGTAGAAAGTTTAGCTTCTTTTAAAGTATCTTTAAAAAGATACTTGTATTTAGGGGTAGGATGTAAGTGTGTCTGAGGGTTTATTTTGGGTGTTAAACTAATATAATATAATCTGTTTTAGGATTATATTTAACAAATGATAAGTGTGTATACTTACAATGTTCATGTGCTGTTTTATTATGTCTGTCTGATTGTGCTGTAATCTTGTTTCTGTACCCGGGTCAAGCCTGTAAATGGGACATGTGGCCCAGTGCTTTTTTTACCCAGTCAACAAAGTTTTAAAAATATAGGAAAGAGGATCAGAGAGAAAGGACACGGCCAGAATAAAGGTGAGAGCTACCTGGGTGAGCAGTGTAAAAGAGGGGTAGCAAGAGGTCTAAGTAATGGAAAAGAGTAGAGATGAGAGGAATAGAAGTAGGTCAAAGGAGACAAGTGGAAAGTAATAGTGGGGGGGCATGGGAGAGGAGGGTGTGTGTTAAGTGGGGAGGTGGCAGGGTTAGAATTGGGAGAGGGGAGCAACTATGAGAATACAGAAAGGAAGCTAAAGATATTTGTCCATCTGGTGTGATAAGGCAGAGGTGCTAAATATGGTAATGAGCATAAGGGGGAAGGGCAAGGAAGAAGGGGGAGAGGATAGTGGAAAAGGTGAAGTAGTAAGGGCTAGTAAGTAGTGCGAGATGGAAGGGGTTAGGAGGGAGAAGGCAACTAAGTTGTGAGGGGTGGAAGGGGTTTTGGAGGGGGAAGTGCAATTAGGATAAATTAGGAACGGCAGTCGTAGATGGTACGTTCCATAAGATACTGACAAAGCTTAGTTTTTAAAGCAAATCTAGCAAAACTATTTACCTCCATGCCCCATGGACCTGTATAAAGTTGGAAAGTATTTACATGAATATTGATGTCACCTGTTGTCATGTAATCAGGGCAAGTAGAGTCTGAATCTTTAACTGCATTAGCACAGGGTGGAAACAGAGAAATCTATAATGTAGGTGCCAACTCCTTCATTCAGTATAGGTTAACACACCACCTGCTAAGTTTAACACACCACCAGTGGAGGTTTACCCCACAGCCAGCCAGGGTTTACGCATGGGCAGCTAAGGTGAGCACATCACCAGTAATGGTTAACCCACAACCATGTAAACAGAGGACAGACAAACAAGGCTTCACATCCAATGTGTGGGAACACAAGGGTAGGTCACAGGTTAACAATAGGCACATTTGAGGTAGGTCATAGTTCAACAGTCAGAATATGGGTCGCTCATACTGTGAATCAACAATCGGCACACAGAGGTAGGTCAAAGGTCAAAAGCTGCCCTTGCTGTTATTTGAGTTGGGATGAATAAATGTATATATATATATATATATATATATATATATATACTATATATATATATATAGAGGCAAAAACTCCGTTTAATGCATTAGTTAGGGTTGTTCCAGGCGACAAAAGTGAGGAAATTAGCTGTTAGGGTTGAAAACCCCCTGGACCCCCCCCACCCCCAAGCGGCATGGGGAGCGCAGTGGGATCGTCGCCTAACTCTCACCTGACATGTGTAAGCAGCAGAGTATGGGAGATGGGGTGAGGTTGGGACCACGATCGCTGTGCGCCTGAGACATGGTGAAAGCTAAGGGTTCAAACCAACTGGCACAATCCTCACTGTCAGCATAAACTACTTCATACGATAGAAACAAATTTTGCCTCAATCCTTCTTTTGAGGAATGATAGCGAGAATAGTAGATGTAATGCAATGGCAGGGCCCAGCGCTCCCACATGATGTGTTGTGGAATGCTAACAGGGACAAGCAAGCAAACAGAAATGCTAACAGTGGCGCACATGGTAACACAAGCACGAATGAGAACAGAAAAGGGTAGCACATGGTGGCGTGAGCGGGAATGGTCTGCCACGTGATGTGTTGTCACATAGTAACATGGTGCCTGCAAACAGAAATGTCAATGGGCATGGTGATGTAAAGTGAAACAGTAAGATAAACAGTACTGTAGACATAAATGGCAAAAATAACAGAAGCATAGCGCAAATGAAAATGCAAAGGATAACGCCGTGGTGGCAGATGTCAATGGTAAGTGAACAGTAATGGATCCATAGCGGAAAGGGCAACAGTAACAGTAATGTAAGCGACAGGCTGGTTTTCCCCAAAGCCTGCATTGAGGAAGACAGTGAGTACAAATAATGTATGCAAAATAATGAGTATCGGCGCAGAAAATGAGATCTTGGAATACTAAATACATTATATCTCAGGAACCGTACGACATAGAAAAAAAATTTAAAAGTCATATCATTTACAACTGTCCTGGCTAATTTAAGTCTTAGCCCCATTAGGGGGCTAAGAAATTTTCTGACGAAAAGTCCATATCTACGCACCGTTTCGAGATACGGGCCCTGAAAAGGTCTGTGACATCAATGTTATCCTATGGGAAAAAAGAAAAGTTCAGAGCGCCATAACTTTGCCTCCCTGTAATGTTTTTCACCAAACTACTGAAAGGCACATCTGTGGGCTGTTGGCTGTCTTCCCTCCAAATTTCAGGAAAAAAACAGAAACCGTTATTTTGCAGCAGGGCTCCAAATGATTTCTGTTAAGTGTGGCGCCCGTAATGTTATCCTATGGAAAAACGTCAATTTTGGAGTGCCGTAACTTTTCCACCATGTGATATTTTTCACCAAACTACTGAAAGGCACATCTGTGTACTGTTGGCTGTCTTCCCTCCAAATTTCAGGAAAAAAGACCAAACCGTTATTTTGCAGCAGGGTGCCAAAGGATTCCTGAAATGCTTCGGGCGCCGTAATGTTATCCTATGGGAAAAACTGTCAACTTTGGAGTGCCATAACTTTGCCGCCGTGTAATATATTTTCAATACAACACTGAAAGGCACATCTGTGAGATGTCGGATGCGTTCCCTTCAAATTTCAGCCCAAAACTCCCAACGGTTATTTTGCAGTGCAGTGGCAAAGAATTGCTGTATTTTCCACAGACTAGAAAATTACTGTCGAATTTGCTAAAGCTTGCTGTGGATTTCATGACACTTTCGTGAGCAATGAAAGTAATTTATGAAGTACTTTTTCCAGAAATTTGAAAACATATTTCTGGGGTGTTTTACCACAAAATAAAGACATGGCAAGCATCCTCAGGGCCCGACTAGGTGAATACAAAAAAAATTAGGTTGCTAGAGGGTCCCAAATTTAAATGCCAACCATTTTTCTGGTCACCAACTGAAAACAAAATGGCCGATTTGCGAAAGTAACAGGCCCATTTGCGAAAGTAAAAATGCATTTGCAAAAGTGTTGGACTTTTTGTTAACTTTTCACATTGACTTATAATGGGAAACTGTTTTTTGAATAACTTTTGAACCGTTTAATATTTTTTCACGAAATCTTTGAAAGACACATCGGGGACCCTGGCTGCATGTTCCCTGAAGATTTTGGGCTGGTCACGCAAACCGTACGACCTGTAGGTGCGACCACAGAATTCCAGAAAAGCGTAAACACGCGCACAGATCACACTTAATAACTCCATAGCCGTATATCTGACCAGTACGAAACTTGGCAGATCCCAAGGCCTATGGTTCTTGATCATAAATTCCAAATTTCAGGCAAATCCATCAAACAGTTGCAAAGTTATTAAGGTGCAAAGTTTTCGAGTTTAACATAGAAATGGCTCCTCAACCCTAACTATGGTAGCACTACCGTGCTACCATAATATATATATATATATATATATATATACACACATACATATATACACACACAATGGGGGTGAGTGGTAAATGAGCGTGGTAAATTATGTTATATTCACCAGAGTGTGATAAATTTAAGACCTGATGTTTATCACACTCACGCAAAGCTGCACAAAGCCACACAAAGCCACATACCGTGCAAAGCAGCATAAAGCCACACAAATGGTGAATTTTGCAACAATGAGGCCCCCATTGTATATATCAGAGACATGATGGGCACTTGTGTGATATGGGAAACATGTTCAGTCCTGTACAGTGACCTCTGAAACCTCACTCGTGGCTTCGCCACGAGTGAGTATTCAGAGGTCACTCTATAGGAGAGAAGATATTTGCATATCACACTCATGTCCATCATTTATCCCATATATAATTATATATATATATATGTACAGTATATATATATATACACACACACACACATACGTTATGATAATCAGCAATAGGTTTTGTGATATCAGAGATGGGAGAAGTTTCCCCCCAATTACATTACCCCCACCACCACTGTATCACATTATCAGCTGTATCAGGGGCAATGTAGTTTTGTAAATGCACTGAATTCTAATTAAAGGAATAATTGTTATGCTACAGTGATAGTGTAAAACAGAGAGTACCTATATATTATTAGATGTTTACACAGCATAATTTTTAATTTTCAGACCTGCATATGAAGCTGGTGGTGGATATGATGGACCCATTTTAAAAAAAAAAAACATACATTAATATATAGTTCACACATTTATTCAGTAGTTTAGAGAGTCACTGAACTGTGGAATGAATGCATGAATTACAGCAGAATGTATGAATTACAGATTAATGTAGAAAGAAATTCCATAGAACTGATCACTGAACTGTGGAATAATTGCATGTATTGTGGCTTGATGTATTAAACTGTGTAATGAAATTTCTCAGAACTGTTATTCCACAGTTCATGTTTATTATTCTATAATTCAGCCAGAAAAGTTTGTGGAATAGGGTGAAAATTCGGCAAACACATTCAGATAATTGGGATTTCACCAAAGTCAGAATTTCAGAAAATTCCACAAAATTTGGAAAGTTCCATGAAACTGCCATGCATTTAGAATTTGCAGATTCCACCCAGCCCTAGTCACTGGTGGCCCTCCCTTCTCCCTGCCTATTTTCAAATACGCCCTATGTCTATCTATGTTTGAAACCCACACCATTTTCCCCTTTACCATGTTTTCTGCCAGTCTGTTCCAGTTGTCTATCACTCTTTTAGTGAAGAAATATTTCCTCACATCTCTCTTAAAACTGTTACTCCAGCTTCATCACATGCCCCCTGGTCTTGGTGTTCCTTTGCATTTGAATGAGACTCCCCCCACTCCCTGTTCACCCCTGTGAGGTACTTGTAGGTCTCCATCATATCCCCTCTCACTCTCCTCTCTTCAAGAATTTACATGTTAAGATCCCTCAGTTTCTCCTTGTAGGTTTTTTTGTGATATTTTGTATGCTGTCTTAAAAATGTGTTGGTTACACACCTGTTCTATTTCCCTCTCTTTCTTCCCCTGCCCCACATGTTGTATTGGCTGCAAATTTTTGAATGCTGGGGATTAATGACATCATTATGATTTTACTGGGTGCTAGGGTATTTAAATGGAGTTTGGTCATGTAAACCATGAACTCTGCTAAAGCTGCATCTGAGCAAAGAACAAAGGTGTTTGTGATATATTTGGTGCCACTTTATTTTATGTTTTACAGACACTGTGCTCTCAGATTTGTTTTACAGCAACACGTCTGTGCAGTAAAATGTACTTAATTGTGTGGGGTTTTGTGTATTAAATAAAACCAAACAGTTTGCTTGCCTACTATTATTGTCTCATAAAACTTCTGTGTGTTCTTCAGTACAGTTAACTGTGGTCAGTGTTTTCACAAATATCACAGCTGAATCATGTCACACCTGGCTGAATATCCAGTCCAAACTGCCCATTTCTTTTGAAAGATAGAAATAAACCTACTGTGTATGTTCTCATTGAAACGCTGTACTTTGGGTTCCTTGTAAACTGGATTATCTGGTATCATACTACAGTGCCAGAATTCCATGGATTTCATATTTAATGTATGTGTGACATCAAAAAGTGAAAGACCAGAAGTTTCATTTCACAAGCAAAGCAATAATTGTTTAAGCAGAATTTTTTCACTAACATCTCAGAATATGATTAGCAAACTGGCCACTCACCTGCTTTAAATAAGGGACTCGATACTTAAAGATTACAAATGATGATTGAATTTCTGATGTCAATTCAAGAATTGTTTTTTGGCCCTAAAACATTACAGAACATGTGCAGAATTTTGCTTCGTACAGCAGAAGTTATTGGTCAACCTCTGGTATTCATTAGTGGCAATAATCTCTCAGAATGCAATGCTCAGCAGCTTATGTGCACTGCAGTTTGATAGCTGCTTGCACTCCTTACCATTCTGCACTATTTTTCCGCTGGCTCAGTATGTGACAAGTGTATGAAAGCATCTGGAAACATTTTTAAAACTACTCCTTTTCTGAATGTGAGGGCAATGTGGTCTTATTATCTATGCAGACTTTGCAATTTCTTAAGTTTAAATGTTATTTTATTGCCTCTCTTATTTGATGGTTTCAGAAAAAATAGCTCAGACTTTTCAGACAAACTGCCAGAGTCTTGCTTGAGTTTTACTGTCAATTAGGCAAGAATTAGAACATTTTCCGCAAGGTCTGGTCTATAGAAACAAAGAAAAACATGGCAGAAAAAGGCTTAGTGGCCCATCCAGTCTGTTCATCACTGCAAAGACCCTGGAGGCCATCCTTCTCTTTTACATCTGCCCCTTCTGTCTTCCTGTGGACTGTCTTCCTTCAGCTTACCTTGAACCCCCTACCACTGTTGTAGGTTGCACCACCAGCTGACAGTCGATTCCAGTTTTCTATCACTCTGTTAGTGAAAATGTGCTTCAGACATCTTTCTTAAAGAGCAACTCTGCACTTAAGCATGTTTTCACAGATAAGATGTTTCAGCTTACAGTTTACTAAAGAATGCATTTTTAATTTCCAATGTTCCTTTCAAAGACTGAAAGGGCATCTTGGTAGTCCATCTAGAAAGTCTGCATATAAAACAGCTGAAAACATTTGCCTCTTGCCTGTTAACCTCAGAGTGCCTTTGGTTATAACAGCATAGTTCTCACCATAACAGACTCTGATGTCACAAACAGCAATTGCTTGGATAGCAGGGGAGAGTCAGGTGCAGCTTGAAACACTCAGCAAAATAATTGCTGCATTACCTACAATATTTAGTAGAACAATAGCAGGGGAAAGTTAAAAAAAATAGTAACTAAAAAATAAGTTAAAACATAATCGCTGTAAATGTAATGTTTTTAAGCTTTTTATTATAAAAGAACATTGCTCCTTAAATATTTCTTCTGCTAGCTTCTGTATATTCCCCCTCATACCTGTGTTCTTGCTTAAAGGGACACAGTCAATCCTCTCTGCAACATATTATTTCTAGCTGAAAACCTATATTTTGTGATTGTTTACCTTCTCTAAAATCCATTGATATCACTGGTTGTTTTATCTGTTTCCTTTCTTAGCAGAACAAAAATGCTTGGCAAATGGTACAAGTTTTATACAGTCTTGTTTTGCTTCAAATGTTTGACCTACTTTCATTGCACACGGGCTGAACATTAGGACCACCCCCAAACAGTGCAGCAACTCATAATGCGATAGTCTCTCCTCCTGCAGCATTATGAGTGGCAAGATTGTGTTAGGTGCATTCCCAAATCAAGGGACGATGCACTGGAAATTGATCAAAGAATGTAAACAAACATATTTTTGTGTGGTAACATCAGTATGCTGAGCAATCTGTTTTTTACTGTCAAAAATAAAAAAAGAATCAGACGCAAACTACCAGCTACATCAGCAATCTTTACATAATGTGAGCAATAATATCATGTGTTTTTTAATCTAGGGACAGTGGGAGGTTTAAGAGGATTGACAGTGTCCCTTTAAAAGAAAAATGTATTTAAAGCCCAAACAGCTAATCTTGTGAAGGTTAACTAAGTTTTTGTCATGTCCCCCTCCTGGTTTCTGGTGTGTACATGTCAAGGTCTTGCAGCATCTCCTCATACACCTTCCCTTCCATTCCCTGAATTATTTTAGTCACCCTCCTCTGTGCAGGTTTTATTCTGTCTGAGTCCTTATGCAGGTATGGATTGTATGGATTCCAGAATCTTGTGCAGTACGTAAGATGTGGTTGGACTCGGACCAGTGATTTGTATAGTGGAAGGATCACTGTCTGGTTTCTGCTGCTGAACTCCCTTTGCACCCCAGCTTTCTAGTTGCCTTGTCTACAGCCTTGTTGCAATGTGCTGCCTGTTTCAGTTTATCTGAGATTATAACCCCAAGGTCTTTCTCCTCCACTCTGCTTTTCAAACTATCCCCCACCCACAGTTGACTATTGTATTCTTTGTTCCTTTTCCTTATGTGCAATATTTTACATTTATTGCATTGAAACTTAGCTGCCAGGGGGAAGTGATATCTGTTGGTCTAAATTTCAGGAAGTGCATGGGAGAAAAGGGTACAATTTATAGAGTAGGTCAGGCAAGGTATAATTAGAAACTTGGGAGAGGAACATAGGCTTTTCTTAAAATATATTTTATATTCGACCAAACAGTCATTCATGTTATTATTTATGTTATTGTATATCCAATGGCTATTGCATCTCAACCCCTGATCACATTGTACTTTATCCTTTTCTACCTTACCCCCTCCACTCCAATGCCCCTAACCCCCTCCTTCTCCATCCCCTATCTCTCCCCTCCACTTCCTTCCCTTCCCTTCCCTTTCCCTATCCATCCCTCATTCTACCCCCTCTGCCCTCCTCCCCTCCTATTCACCCTGGTTGGCTCTCTTCCCTGGTTGTCTTCATTCCTTCTCCATTAAACTAGAGCTTCTCCACTGTGCCCTCCTCACCTTCCCTACCCCTCCCTCCTGCCCTCCCCAGCTCTAAGAGGTAGACATCCCACTCGATCCTCTTGCCCCTGTTTCTACTCCATCTCCTATCTGGTGATGTAGAGTCCAACCCTGGATGTACCTATCCCTCCTTCTCCACCTTTCCAACTGCTAAAGGCCTGAGCATATTTTACCTCAATGCTCAGAACCTTCTTGCAAAGTTGAACAACAAGGCTGGGTCACTAAATATTACACAGATTATCACTGATTCCACACAGCTCAAACCCAACGCTCATAACCTTTCATTCCTGGACTAGGTTCTCCCCCCCCCATACTGTAGCAGCAGTAATCCTGCCAAATGCTTTTGGCAAACACTGCATAGCATTCTGTGTCAGGAAGATCTGGCATCCATCATAAATAAATACATCGGGACCAGGTTCATCTGCTCGCTCAACACTTCTGCTCTCTTCAGTGATCTTGCTGCTTCAGACTGAACAGCCATACCCTCTTCCATGATTATCAACATTGACCTTTCCTGTTTTATTCCAGATTCTTATCTATATGGGCAAGCACATCCTGTTCAGAAAATCCAGGATGAAAAATTACCATCACCCCTAGATCACCCCTGAAATCATTGATCAGTTCAAGTTCCATGATCTCATCTGGGCATGTTTCAAACTATCTTCCTGCCATTCTGACCTTCTGTTATATAGGATTATCAGGAACTCCTGTACTAAAGCTGTCCAGGCTGCAAAATCACAGTATTTCAAGGCCAGTCTTCAGAACAACTTTAATGCCCCCTCAAAGTTCTGGAATGTAATTCACTTCCTTTTTTATTGTCCCACTCAGTTTGACCCTCTGGTTCTTCTAGTACTGTAAATGGTTCACCAGTATCCAACCACCCCTGTGTTGCTGCTCATTTCAATGAGTTCTTAATTACTTGTGCGCTTCTTCCACTCATGCTCGAGCTTCCTCCACTCCTCCTCACATTCCCTCTCGTCTCCCTTCTGGTTTCCTCTTTCTCCTTGTTAATACTCAGGAAATAATTTCAGCTCCTTACTCCCTCAATCTGTGCAAATCCAGTCATGACAGACTGGATCCCGAACTGCTCCATATCTCTGCACCTGCCATAGTACATCCTCTGACTGAGTTACTCAACCTCTCCTTCTCTGTCCCTAAGTTCTGGAGTTTGGCCAAAGTTCTTCCACTCCTCAAAGTCGGGGGAGGGCTTCCTCCACAGGTAACTTCTGGCCAACCTCCCTTCCCCCTCCCCTTGCTAAACTGCAAGAGAAGCTTGTCTACACTACATTCTTTGATTGTCTATCCTCCACTGATTTTTCTGTCCCCACTCCAGTCTGACTTCCAGAAGCATTGATCCACCATTTCCTCCCTGCTGTGTAACTAATTCTATCTTCTTAGGGATGGATCAGGGGAATACCACAGCTGCCATTTTCCCTAATCTGACCAAGGTGTTTGACTTGGTGTCCCACCGTTTCCTCCTGGATAAGCTGAGTTCTGCTGTCCTCTCAGTTCCTGCTGTAGACTGACTGCATTCATATGTCTCAGGCCAGCTGCAGTTAATACAGGTTAGTAGCACCATGTTACCTCCACTTCCCATCAAGGCTGAGGTCCCAGAGGGCTCTATCATGAGACCTATCCTGTTCTCCATCTTCCTTAACAAACTTCCCAATGCTTGTGCCAACTTGAATATCCACATGTAAGCAGATGACACAGTCATTTACACCTCCACTTCCTACACTACAGCTGAGGAAGGTGTGCTCCAGCAAGACTTCCATAATGTCCTGGGTTGGTTTCAATCTAACCAGCTCTGGTTCAACACAAAACCAAAAAACTGTTCCATGACCTTTGGCACTAGCCAAAATTTGGCCAAACTCTCAACTCTACCTATCTTCTCCACCTTGTATGGCACACCTCTTGAAGTGTTTCATTCATTCAGAACCTTCTGTGTGTGTGTCTAGACAGCAAACTTGATTTCTCTGAGCACATTGATGCCATTCCAGTCAAGCTCTTCCCCAAACTTGGAGCATTGCACCTCAATAAACTGTCCAACTCCACAGCTATGTCATAAGCTTGTCACCAAAATGATACTTCCTGTCTTTGTCTATGTGAACAAGGTCTATGGCACCTCTCCCTGCACCTCCCTGGCAAGACTGGACACCCTCTGCAACTATTTCTGTTGCTTTGCTACTAGCTCCCCCTCATAACAACTATTGCTCACTCTGCTTCTCCTTATCCCTTCTTCCTCTACCTTCACATTGCTGAACCACTGTGCCTCATTCATATTCAAATACTGGTTGTGTCTCTTCCTTCTTACCTCACCTCACTCCTCTTCTTCATCCCCTCTGCCACCTGTTTCCCTCACTCCAGGAATCCACACACTTTTACCATTCCTTATCCCTATTCCTGAGCTGTGCAATCAGTCTTTTCCTGTTGCCTCACTTCACTCTGGAACCTACTCCCATCTTCCCTCCATTCACTTCATCTCCTGTTTCCCACAGGTACCAGCTGAATCTCCTTCCCTGCCCCACCTCTGTTTTCCCACTACCTGATCCCCCCTCATATTTTCCTCCTTCCTCAGTGTAGGTGTGGCTGAAAAGCCTGACTTTTGCTGCTGGATCTTATTGCACTTACTCCTGTTTTAAATCATGAATTACATTCTACTTTACTGTAACAGTAAACTGTGTCAATGCTATGTAACTACATTAAACATGTACTGTGTCCATAATAGGTATTTACTTCCCTTGTTCTCTTCCCGGGGTCACACCTGAAAATGAGCCTTGGCTAAGTATGCCTTTCTTGCTCACCAATTTTCAAATACAAATAAAATAAATAATAATAATGTTTTTCAATAGTTGCAAGGGAGGGGAAGGGTAAGGGTTTACATTTTGGGGGGAATTGTATAGTTGGGGAGAGGTACAGGGGTAGAAGTAGCAGTACTCATTTTGAAAGAGTTGTGGATCTGCAGCAAAGTGGTGAATTTGAATAAATTAAAAATGGATAGAGTCATGGGGGGCTTATTTAGGACTGGAAAGGAGCAATGAAAACCAACATTTATATTTTAGCATCCTGATTGAGCCAGCCCACAGGTGTAGCAATAGTGTAACTGCTTGCAATGCTGATGACCTGGGTTTGGGAATGAGCCTAGAGCCCCGGAGGGAGGTAGGATGAGCGTCCTGTGGAAGGCTCTCCTCCTCTGAAAGGGAGGGTCATTGATTCCTGGAGAATGAGTGACACCCAACGGAGTGGTGTACACCTGTTGTGACCACACACTGTTGGGCAGAGGTGACAGCCGCCATCTGTGGGACTGCGCATGCGCTTCACTGATGTCATTGCATGTCCACACCTCCAGTTGTAACAGAAAGCAAAATCTCATAGGCTGGTCACATGATGATGCCCCTGAACCTCCACCCAATTGATGCCCCAGGTGTAAGCTTCAGCTGGGGCCACAAGTGGATCTCGGTCTCTCCTTTGGGTAGCCCCACTGCAGGGGCAAGCTGTGGGCTTTACAGTCTGGGCAACTTGGGGAGGATATTGGGTGCAAGGTCTGGTACAGAATAAGGAGGGACATCCCAGCCTGTACCTGAGTGGTAAAAAGAAAGTAAAAACAAAGAAAAAGCTCTTGACAGGTTTATTTGTTTGTTCTATTGGGGGGGCCGCTACTGTAATTAAAGTGTTGGTGATTAGCATAGAGAACTGGCAGATCTTTAACCATGTTCCTTTACTGTTAGCATTCCAGTTATAAATGTCCCCATCAGAAAACTGGAAGCAGAGACTGATTTTAATAATTTTACAATGTGATGTATTATGTGTGTACTGACCAGACAAGACACAAGTCATTATTGCTTAAACCAGTGACATCAGCACCACTCACTCAAGATTCTGCCACCAGGTCTAAAAAAGTCTGAGGGATTTTCTGTGGAACCATTTTTTTTTTTTTTGTACAGGAGCAACAGGAAGTTAAATGACTTGCTCAGGGTCACACAGTACGCAAGTGGAATCTGTGGGATTCAAACCCAGGTCTGGTCTGTTAGATGTCACCAGATTTGCAGCTCAGAGCCTTAAACCACTGCGCTATACTGCCTGTTTTCTGTGAAACTATCAAAAAACAGAGTTAATAAAGTAACATTTATACCTGATGCATGCCAATTCCTTCACTTAATTTGTCATAAATGAAGGAAAAGAAAGGGGAAATGGGAAATTATTTAACCAGGAATAGCACACTAAGCTGTAGCTTGTTTCCAGGTGCGACCTAGAAACACAAGGAAGTTAATTGACTTGGTCGGGGTCACACAGTATGCAAGTGGCTGTCTTGCCTGGTTATCCTCATGGTGGGCAAATGGCACTTTTTAAGGCTATTGCAATTGATCTATGATTGCTCATTCTCTGATGTACAGTGCATCTCACAGCTATATAATTGGGAGGAAACATATGCCACTAAAATGAGATACAGCTGAAGGGATGCAAGACCTTAAAGAATATCAGGTCAAGCCCAAGAGGTGGTCCAAAATATGGCAACTTTTCTTTAATGCAAAGATGTGTAAAATCAGGCACATTGTAGCCAAGAACCCAAGGACAGACTATAGCCTAAGCAGGGTCCTGGTAACAAAATCTGAGGAAGAGAACCACCTGAGGGTACTGATCACTAGTGACCTGAAACATTCCTCACAATGTAGGGAGGCAGTCTGCATTGCCAGGGGAATCAGCTGCATGAGGGAGAAAGTCATACTGCCATTATAAAGGTCACTAGTGCAGCTGTGCCTGTTCTACAGAGTATAGTACTAGTATCTCTACCTGAAGAAGGACATCAGCCTGCTGCAGACAATCCAGAGGATGGTGACAAAGATGGTTAAAGGCCAGCAGGGCAGGACATACGAGGTGAGGCTGGGTGCCCTAAATATGTGTTCCCTGGAGGAGAGGAGGTAGAAGAGAACATAACCATAACTTTTAAATATTTGAAGAGCATGAATAAGGTTAGACAAGGAGAACCTTTTCAGGCTCAGTGAAAATAAAATCACAAGGGGACATTGCCTTAAGTTTGAGGAGGGAAGGTTCAGTAGGAAGTTCAGGAGCCATTTCTTCACAGAGAGGGTGGTAACATGGTGGAATGGGCTCCCTGATGAAGTAGCATCACTAGAGATAAGAAAAAGCCTGAAAACAAGATGAGAGAGGGTAAAAGATAAGGTAAGGGGCAACAGTTGATAGGAAGATATCATGGGGATATCTGATAGAGGTGTGGCGTCCTTAGCTGCTACTTGGGACTCCTCAATATGAGCAGACTAAGACCACTAGGCCTTATTTTGTGGCAACATTCATATGCTCACATGTTCATACCTTTGCTGGGCTACCCTGGATAGCTAGACAACAACAAACAAAGAAAAAAAATAAGACACTGGATGTGGACCTTCTCAATTTAATACAAAGATACTATTCAGTTATCTGCCCATCCAACTACCCTCAAGAGCTGATACTCAACTGCCATTAAAGCACACAGCATGTAAGCTCTACAGTGCATTTAAATGGCTGGCCCAGGGTCACAGGAGATACCTGTACTTTTATTCTCCCTGAAGTGTGCAAAGACATTGCACACTTTTATTTGCTTGCAAGGTATACCCACAAGTCCAGGTCTAGATCCCTGCACACCAAAGGATCATTTGAAAGAATGGTTCCACACATAACTAGGACTAATTGGTCTCTTATCTTCTGTAACAGATGCCCAGCTGCATGGAAAGTCCTTCCAGAATTCCTATGCTTGGTAAACTGCTCCTGGCCCTCCAGCACAAAAGCCATGGAATGGTTCTTTTCAGCCTCTTCTGGGTATAATCCTTACTGCCATAATCCCAGTGGTGTAGCTTAGGTAGCAACAACAGTGAGCTGTTGTCCATACACCCCCTTGACTCGTCTTTCCTTGCACTTGAAACTTTGTTACTCCTTTGCAAACATGCAATGCCTTATACTGTAAGTTGTTCACTGTGTCTAGCACTATGTCTGTAACATGTTCACTTGTCATTAGTTTTGCCATAACAGGACACCATTGCAAACAAGCCATGCTCAATGCCTTTTAGCCTTAATAAAGTTGACTTGACTTGAATTGATAACAGTCAGAATAGTACACTGATCCTGTGTCATAACCAGTCATTACATTACTTGTTGCTAGCATCGACTGTCAGAAACGTTTTTTAAAAGAGGTAGAATCCATACTGTAAAAGTGATTAGCACTTCCGTTATGCTTTTAAATGTAAAACACATAGTACAAAATCATGTCATTGTGTGTCTCTCTCTCCTACCTCCCATATACTACTTAGTATGCAAGTCTTCAACCTCAGTGGTCTAATGGATAAGGCACTGGCGTCCTAAGCCAGGGATTGTGGATTTGAGTCCCATCTGGGGTGCAATGTTTTGACCTTGTCTTTCATTGTTCACTTGGGAACATAAGCAGGAGGCTGGTAAGGACAGAGATCTGGGATTATATTCTGTTTTAACTGAAATATTTGAATAGTTTTGTACGTGAAATTAGTTCTATGTGTTAAAAATTACTACCTTGAGTTAGAACTGTTACTTGGGTTGTGATATTTTAACTTTTGAGGCTTGGGAAGACTTGTTTGGCAGGGATAATTAGAGTGAAATTTAAATGTGTTGTTTGCCTGGTGTTGGTAAGAGCCGTCCCACGCACCCTGTTTTGTAGGCTTTCTTAAATACTGAAAAGCCACTAGGGGTTGGGATTGAAGGGCTGAGTATTTCTGTTTGGGACTGAAATTCGAAGTAACAGGAACTGGAGGGCCTGTGACATCATATGGTACCTGATGTCTGCATACACACACTGTTAGTGGGACTGGACAAACACTGGACTGTATGTGTTTGTGAGACTTGGGAATTTTATTGGTGGGGTTGAAATTGGGTTCATAAATAACTGCAGTCAGTATAGAGAGAAACTGTATTCCAGGGGAAAGGGACTGAGAAAAGGAGGTGTGCCATTATAAACAGAGGGGATAAACAGGGTGGCCAGCATTCCACCATGGCAGGCATCTTCGGAAGGGTTGCCAGGCTGCACAGGCTGTGGGATGGCAATAATTCTCAATTGGGCCTGGAGAGAGGGAGGCTGCCTACTCTGTAGACAGCTATCTTGTATCAGGAGTGAGGTATATTGGTTAAGGAGTAAGCTGGGGGTGTCCAAGGATAAGGGGTGTGGATATGGGCAGCAGAAGGGTGGGGCTGAGGGGAGGCTGGGGCAATGCTCTGAAATTACAGGACGTTATGTTACAGCAAGCAGGAGGGGGGATATTAGGGACAGAGGACCCTTAGGGATGTTGACGCTAAGGGGAAAGCGTATGGGGTGAACATTCTGAATACAAAGAGAGTGGAGGGGGAAGAGTCAGGAGGGGCTGTTGTGGGAAGCCTAAAACAGCAGACTGTGGGAAGGGAGCTCCTAAGGTGAACAGAGCAAGAGGGGAAGAAGAGGGGCAGTTTAGAGGTGCAGTCAGGAGAAACTCGGGTTACTTGATGGAGACTGACATAGAGTGTCACAATAAATTTGAGCTACTAAGCAACCTAGAGGGTGAGGAAGGGGTTGGTGGAAATGAGGAAACTGATACAGAGGTCAGGGGGAAGGAGTCGGATACCCATAGGGCATCACAGACCGGCAATGGAAAGGATAGAAACAGTCCCAGAGGGAGAAGGGGAAACATAAATGTTAAGCAAATGGGGGAGATGCAACATATTGCAGACATGAGGGAGGAGAACATGACTGGAGAGAAACTGGGAGACAAGGAGGTGGAGAGAGTCCCCTTCAGCAGTGGGGTCAGTACCAGGATGGGGCCTAGCTAAGGGGACCCACAGAAACCTCTGGAGGCAAGGAACTATTACAAGGGGGAGGATGACGGTGTGGGGAAGGGAAACCATCAGGGCCAGGATAAATGGTTCGGATAAGAGGGTTAAAGGGACACCTATTCAGAGGTTTGAGTTAAGTGGGCAAATAACGAGGGAGGCAGAAAGGGAGGGTGACAAGGGGTCTCTAATAAGGCAGGAAGACTCCCATGGAATTGAGATCACGAATAAAGGGGATGGGGGGGTTGAGAGGGCATGAGTGGAGGTAACCATAAGGATAATGGCAGTGTTACGGTTCTGTTATTCGGAGACTCGATGATTAGGGGTATCCAGTGGGAGGGACAGGGGGAGTGGATGCCATAGCCAGGTGAAGGTAGTGAGTATCTCTGGGCTGACAGTGCACAGAGCAAAGTTCATGGTGTATGAAATGGTTAGGGATTGTGGAGGGAAAATGGATTTCCTGGTGCATTTGGGAACTAACGATCTAGAGGGAAATAGCATTTTGGAAATCCAAGCAAGGTTCCAAGAACTTGCCAGAGTCTGTCAGGATAATGGATGCAACATTTCCTTTTCGGAGATATTGCCAGTACCAAAGGCCTCAGTGGAGAAAAAAATGAAGCTCACAGAGGTTAATGACTGGCTCAGGAAGTGGGGTGAAGAGAGTGGGTTGGTGGTGTTAGAGAACTGGAAAGGAGTGTGGGAGGATAAGGGACTGTATGCCAAGGATAGGCTTCATCTTGCCCCATTAGGGAAGGAAGTCCTTAAACAGGGGATGGCTTAATACATTCAAGAAAGGTGGGGTTTAAACTTGTGAGGGGGGAAGGGATAAGGGAGGGGCTGACCAGAAGCCTTCTCCTCCAGATGAGGGGAGTAGCCTTCTAGCCCAAGGGGAGGAAGGGGGAAACAGACTGGGGGTGGAGGTTTCAGGAGTAGCAAAGGGAGGATGGAAGTATAAGGAATCTGGGTGGGGTTCGACAAAGAGGATCAGGGATAAGGGGTGGGGGTTGGTGTTAGTAAATGTCAGGAGCTTGGGAAACAAGTTGCAAGAGTTCCAGGCCATGCTGTTCAAGGGGGGGTAGATCTGGCGGCGGTCACGGAGACATGGGCCAACAAAAACCATGACTGGGACCTAAACGTGGGGGGTACACTATGCTTAGGAAGGATAGAAAGGAGGGCAGAGGGGGTGGAGTGGCTATGTTCATTAGAGATGACATAGAAATTGCTAGGGTAGAAGAGGCAGAGGGAAACGTGGAGGCCTTATGGATCACCTTACGATCCCCAGAAGGAGATAAGGTCAAGCTGGGTGTAGTATATAGGCCCCCCGGGATGAGTGATGTTCCAGAGGATGGTTTGCTGGACAACATCATTTCCCAGTGTGGACCAAAAGGGGAAGGAGTGGTGTTGATGGGGGACCTTAATATGCCAGATACAAACTGGGGAACCATGTCCTCTAAGGTGGCCAAGGAGCAGAGGCTGCTGGATGGCTTCCAGGATGTGTTCTTAACTCAGCATGTGATGGAGCCCACAAGGGAGGGGCATGTCCTGGATGTGGTTCTGGCAGATGGGGATCTGGTAAGGGACCTGGTTGTACAGGACCCCCTGACTGGGAGCGACCACAATACTGTCTGGTTTCAAATAAGCATGGGGGAGGTGGGGTGAGGTCTAGGACACTGGCAGTGGACTTCAGGGGGGCAGACTTTGTGGGCATGGGAAATATTCTCAAGGATCACTTGAAGGGGATTACATCAATGACAAGTGTGGAAAGGAGATGGGAGGTCATAAAACGGGGACTTTATGAGGCAGTCAGGAGCTGCGCTAAGTTGAAACGCAAGGGAGCAAGGTCACATAAACCATGCTGGTGGTCCAGTGAGGTACAGGTAGCAGTCAGAGAAAAGAAGACGGCCTACAAAAAATGTAAAGCAACAAGAGGGGATAGGGATAAGGAAATGTACCATCTTGCATCTAGAAAAGTCACCCGGATGGTGAGGGGAGCAAAGTCCAGTAAAGAGCTGCGGCTGGCACAGGGAATACATGGAGGGGAAAAGGGGTTCTTCTGGTACATTGGGGAGCGGAAAAAAACAAAGGGCCAGCTCAGCAGATTGAGATCAAGTAGGGTGGGTGGAAGAGGCGAGGACCAGGCAGAGGTATTTAATGAGTACTTTGACTCTGTGTTCACTAGGAGGGAGATGGGATATCTACAAAGCAAGGCACGAAGGGATGGAAGCGGCAGTGATGGGATCAGGGAGCAACAGAAATGGAGCAAGAGGGAGAGAGGTACCCCAGGGGTGTCACATCTGGATAAGGATAAAAAGGCCAGTAAGGTGGAGGGGACGGATGATGCTATCTCTGCCAAAAGGGTGTGGTTAGCCCTCAAGGCCCTAAAGAAAGACAAATCTCCTGGGCCGGATGGCATTCATCAGAGAGTACTATGGGAATTGGCGGACATACTGGCTGCACCCCTGGAAGAGCTCTTCAACAGGTCACTTGAGACAGGGAGGGTACCTAGGGATTGGTGAGAGGCACATGTGGTGCCAATCCATAAAGGGGGGTCAAGGGAAGTACCAGGTAGCTATAGACTCATCAGTTTGACCTCGGTGGTGGGAAAATTAATGGAGAGTATACTAAAGGAATGATTGGGGGTGTACTTGGAGGAGGTGGGAGGTCTGGATAGTCGGCAACATGGGTTTGTGCCAGGTAGATCATGTCAAACCAATCTTGTGGAGTTCTATGAATGGGTAACATCAGAACTGGACAGGGGAAAGCCTGTGGATGTATTATTCTTGGACTTCAGCAAGGCGTTTGACTCTGTCCCCCACAATGGTCTGGTGGAGAAACTGATGGGGTTAGGAGTAGGCCCTTTGATGGTCAGATGGATTGAAAACTGGCTAGCTGGACGCACCCAGAGAGTAGTGGTCTGTGGGGAGCTCTCGAACCCTAGAGAGGTTGGTAGTGGGGTACTGCAGGGCTCGGTCTTGGGTCCAATCCTGTTTAATGCATACATATCGGACATCAGGGAGGGTATAGGGTGTGAAATGAGTCTCTTCACAGACGACTCCAAGATGGGAGCAGTAGTTGAGGGAGAAGAGGGGAGGTTGGCCCTGCAAGGGGACCTGGACACCCTGGAAAGCTGGGCTCACACATGGAAATTAAATTTCAATATCACCAAGTGCAAGGTGTTGCATCTTGGTCGGGGAAACCCTAAGCACAGGTACACCCTGGGAAGGGAGGCGCTGGAGGCCTCAATAGGGGAAAAAGACCTAGGGGTCATGGTGGATGCATGTATGAATAACTCTGAGCAGTGCAGAAGAGTGGCTAGCAAGGCAAACAGGATGTTGGGATACATCGTAAGGGGGATCACCTCTAGGAGCAAGGAAGTGATTCTGCCACTGTATAATGGACTGGTTAGACCACACCTTGAGTACTGTGTACAGTACTGGAGACCACACTTGAAGAGGGACATATAGCTCCTGGAGAGGGTACAGAGGAGGGCAACTAAGATGATACGAGGGCTAGGGGATTTGACGTATGAGGACAGACTTGAGGAGCTCTGCCTGTTTTCATTGGAGGAGAGGAGAGATGGTGGGACATGATTGAGGTCTTCAAGTACCTCAAAGGGAATAAATAGGAGTAAACATGGAGGGATCTTTAGACTAAAGCAGGGAGGTATCACCAGAGGCATGGTTTAAAGTTGGAAGGTGGAAGGTGCGGGGGAAAAGAGGAGTTTTTCACTGAGAGGGTGGTGGACCCTTGGAATGCACTGCCTGGCGAGCTGGTTCAGAGATCCACAGTAGAGGCTTCAAGAAAGGGTGGGACAGACACAGAAAGTGGATGTATCAGATGATGGCCTGTCCCACGGGGGTGGGGATGGATGATAGGGGTTTCTGGAGCACAAGGGATGGGAGGGCCTGGGCACCCAACTAAGGATCTGAGGTTCGAGCAGACTCGATAGACCGTAAGGCCTAATCTGTTGGCAAATAGTATGTTAGTATTAACAAGCACTCTTCAGTAGATAACTATGCCATCGCTAAAGTGTTTTACATTGCAGAACAGCACTGTAATTCAGGAGAAGGAACATCACACATAGCAACAGCTACTGTGTGTTCAAAGTAGAGCTGTAGTCCAGTACTTACAGTACTCTATACAATATCTACCAGAAGAGCACCACATTAAAAATACAAGTATGTATCTTGATGAAGTTGTGGTGGTCTATAAAATGCATGCCTGTTTGCATCTGTATTTTTTAATTTTTTTGCATTGCATACCTAAAATACTCACAATTCTTTTCCTGATACAGGAAATTAAGCATCCCTAACATGCAAAAATATTACTGAGAAATTAAATGCAGCTTATGCAGTGTGTTGCTAACTTTCATCTCATTCTAAAAGAAGAAATAATTCGAAGAAAAAATCAGCATATTTATACTTAATTATACAACCTAATCCTGTCATTGGATGCAAATAAACACATAAAATGGTCCAAACTCAGTTTGATGAAATTAGGCTTTAAGTTGTTATACTTTTCTTTCAAATTATTAAAACAAAAAAATGTGTTCTTTTTTCAAAATTCCATTTAAGTTATTACATGTTACACAGAGGTGGGCCATGTTAAATATAAAATAATATATGGGATGTTAAATATTATGAGTTTTTTTTACACACCCTTAGTGTGTGATTGATAACATATAAATCACGAGTGCAAAACATAAGCGGTTTGTGATGGTATCACATACTGAGCGTGTGTAAAAAAAAATGAATGTCAACTGCACATAATTTATTTTTTATAATTACTAGTTTTTTTTTTATAATTGGAAACACAAACGTTGCTATTAAAGTATTGTAATAGCTTGAAGAATTTATTTGCTTTGCAATGGTATCCAGTCAAGAACACAGAGAAATAAGAGCGCAGCGAAATACAGTACATGCAAAGAGAGTAGGGTGACTGAAAACAGCTACATGAAAATAATAATAGCATGAATAAGGTTAGAAAAGGATAACCTTTTCAGGCTCAGTGAAAATAAAATCACAAGGGGACATTGCCTTAAGTCTGAGGAGGGAAGGTTCAGTAAGAAGTTCAGGAGCCATTTCTTCACAGAGAGAGTGGTAACATGGTGGAATGGGCTTCCTGATGAAGTAGCATCACTACAGACAAGGAATAACTTGAAAAGGAGATGGGAGAGGGTAGCTGTTTTCAGTCATGCTGACCACAAGAAGTCCACTACTGAGTGTTGCCTGATTGTGCTAGCCACATAGTGTAGAGGTTAGGGTTACATACTGTGTTGCCACATCCTGGGTTCGAATCTTGCTTTGTATATTTTGTTTTGTGTGTGTTTTTGTGGGTTTTTTTTGCTGTTGCACCCCCCCATGTCCCACCCTGGAGTCCGAATGTTAAATTTACTCCTGAAAAATGCCCCCCCGAGTTTCATCCCCCATGGAGTATTTCTATTTAATCTGCCCATCCCTCTGACTTCCCTGCAGAGTTTGACTACTTTATTTGTCTACCCACACATTCTCCCCAGAGTTCTGCCCTCCATTGAGGTTTGTATATACCAATCCCCCAGCTCTACCGAGTTTGGCCCTGCCCCCTTTCTGCCCTCAGACACTTGCAGTCATGCCTTTGCCCTGTCTCTCCCATGTGCGGTGTTACCTATGGCACTTCTGTCTGCATGGTAATTGCCCACACAAGTATTTTCACACTTAATTGAGCTATAACCCTTTGCCATTTATGGTCCCTTATGATGAACATATTGCATAAACACAAACATTTAGACATTGTGAAAAGTGTCTGACAAAAAAAGCATATATTTGTAAATTTTTGGGATGGTGAGAGGAAATCATTTTGAAAATGAGACTGGAAATGAGAAGAGTAACCTGAAACATGCACCAAAAGAAAAGAAAGTCCATCAAGAGGTATTTTAATTTTCTGGTATGGTACTTCACAAACTGTGTGGCAATTGTTTGCTTAAAGACTTTTTGTACTGAGAGCAGAGGCTTTGTACCATCCAACTATGAAAAATGACAGTTTGCTTATGTGGCTTAAAAGCACATGAAGAAAGTGTTTACTTGAATGTGTTTGATTGACAGCTATTTCATCACAACAATCCAGTTATTCTGGAAAACTGTGGTTATTATGGCATTTGAATGTGCCACAAACCCAGGTATTAAATAACCTAACCAACAGTTATTAGTAATTATGGTTCAGAAAAACATAAAGCTTACTTCATCCACAAGAAGTATGATGATCATGTTTCAGATCACGTTAGTCAAACAAATAAAAATGTATGCTTCAGTGGAGTTCTGGTGAGCATTCTATACTTCCCAGTATGGCAATCCTTAGTTGTGCTGTTAAGTTAGACTCAGTTTCATGCAAGCAGTTTCTCACATGTACTGTACATAAAAGTGGTCTCTGTTATCAAGCCTTTAAAAGCTGTTGTCACATCACAGTGATGAATCATTATTACTGTACATATCATTAACTGTGCATCCTGAGCATGATTGACAGCTGTTAAAGTACAGCAAAAAGTTCCTTGTGCTGTCTAATTAGAGAACATTATTCTTCCCTACGTGTATATATTATACTGATGCAGTAGCACCAGTTTAGTGAGGGTTGGCTTGACAGGTTTTGTGTTAAACCCCTAAATTTTCACCTGACTAGATTTAGCAGCATTCAATAAAAGTGCCTCAGATTTGACATATATTGTCTAAGAGGTGTGGTCTAAATATGTGGAAAGGTTTGTATTGGCTGCTTTTGCAGTTTCCGAGATATGTGTGTGTTATTTTTCTGTAACTGGCTTAATTATTTTTTCAATATTTAACACTCTTTTTTTTGCATCCACATACAGTATACATGGAACAGAATTTTTTCCCCGAACTTTTTAGGGTAGAAATGGCCTGTGCCAAGGTAGTACCTTTCAAAGATTTCATGAAAAAATATTAAAAGAATCTAGAGTTATAAGGACTAAAGTGTTTTTTTTCTAAGTGTGCTTGGTAGGTTTTTTTGGATAACCCTCTGCTACAACACAAAAAATGCAATGTCACAAGAGCTTTTTGCTTTCTCACCACTTGCTTCTCACAACATGAAAAAAATGTTTTCTGTGTCATGACAGCCACCGTCATGTTTTCCCCAAAATAAAAAAACATGGAACATATAAACAAATGGTGTATTTAGAAAAAAACACCTGATCCTAGCTAAACAGAATTTGTTTATTGTAGCTACAGTCTGGTGTCTGTTTTTAAAACCTCCAGTAATATATTTTCTGAGCACTCCAAAATCCAGGGGGCCCAGTATAATGAGAGAAGCCATTCACCCATGTTCTTTGTGTGAGAACAGCAGTAGTTTATTGACTTCTGCACCCTAGATGGAGATCCACTGCTGGCCCTGGCTTGTGTATAAGCAGTAATGTAGATCTCTCTCTCTCTCTCTCTCTCTCTCTCTGTCGATCTGATTGTCCATCTGTCTGTCTTTCTTTCTGTCTGTATATCTATCTATCAATCTATCTATCTATCTAAACTTCTTGTTGTAATTCTTTATTCCATCCCCCTCACAGCTCAACCAGACCTCTCTTGTGTTTCATTGACAGTTTATATAACATCAGATACTTAGAAAAACAGACTGAGGTGCTACTGCCAACTGCTGGTGCCACTTGCCATCCCCCTCACTTCCAAGTCACCCACTCCACCCTATTGTATATGTGGTAACACTAAGGTGCCCACCCCTGATGCCACCATGGAGTTAAGTCACCACTGGGGTTCCCAATCCCCAGTGTCAGATCCTATAGTAACTTAAACCTGCAAAAAAGAAAGTCTCCAAATGTTCAAAGTTGCCATTTTTCACACTACTTCCTAAACATGACAGGTGTTTTTCAAATCCTGGCTGAGATGTGTTTTCACACATGTGGGAAAAATTATGTTTTGGCCAGTATTCTATAAATGCCACATGTCATGTTTATAAGGGGGAGTCATAAAATCACTATCTTGAAAATGAGGGTCACAATTTAAAAAAATTACAGGTATTAAGAAACATTGTGTGTAGTACCAGTCTTTACCCCAGTGGGTAGTGCTTTCTGATCCCCTGCTGATGAGCTGAGTTTAGGGGCAATCTCAGTGACCTAGTTGGATGGGCCAAGGCTGTGAGGAAGGTGCTGTCATGTGACATCACCCCCCAGCCTAGGAAGGGCAGGTACAGAGTTGCTTACATGGACCCAAATACAATATAATAAAGGAAATATTCTCTTGGTATAGGGACCTGCACCTGTGCACCTGTGGGTGCAAGAGATACCTATGTTTTGGTTGAGAGATGGATTCTTCGCTCTATGGGTCAGTATCTGTGGCAACATGGCAGCACAGGATCCCGAGGTTCTTTTGCTTTTGTAGTCCACCAGACAGCCCCATGAATTATTTATGTCCATTGCTGCACAGAAGTGCAGAGCCCCTAGGACATACACTTCTATAGGCATGTGGATCCTTCCCTTGGTGTAGGGAATATGGTTCTGCATCTGTTCACGAAGGTCCTGAAAGGACCAACATGAATGAAGACATGATTCCACTATCTCAAAAACAAAGGAATTCTTTACAAAAATCGTCATTAATGCACCAGTTCATGTTAATGCAACAACCTTAGGGAAAGGTGGTGTTAGGGGTTTCTAACTCTAACTCCTCACTCCATTCTCCAAACAGCAAAAGAAAAACAAAACAGGATTTTAAATCTCCTGTGTCTTGGTGAATCAGTAGAGGTCTTTTTGGGTTGTCAACTGTAATGCCCACCACCTCCCCTGACTCTTCTCTTCAGGCAGGGCACACAGGGCCCTGAATGAAGAATGCCAAAACAGATTCTGTTGGCAACATTTGGTGAGACATGTTTCCCTACCCTTGCACTAGATTGTATCAGTATTTAGGCACTGGCTTGGAGCTGTACCTTGAGCTTCTGATAAGAGGCTATGGGCAGGGGGAAGGGTGAGCATTAGGGTTGTCAACCCTAAGGAACATCCCACCACAGATTCAGCAGGACTCTGGTGACCCAAAAGTGCATAGTTAGAGTTGGAAACCCTAGTGCCACATGTCTCTATGTTTGCTGCATTAACTTGGCACCTAATTGGTTTATTAACACATTTTTGTTTTCTAAGAAAATATTATAGGGGCACGGTAGCACCCCTATAGTTAGAGTTGAGTAGGATGTTCAATGTTAAATCCTTAACTTTGCATAGTAATAGCTTTGGCAGTGTTTGATGAAATTAGCTGATATTTTGCATGTGTTGTCTAGGAGGCATGGTCTAAATACGTGGAAAGTTTCAAGATGGCGACTTGCACGGTTTCTGAGATCTGCATTTGTAATTTTCCTGCAGTCATCTATTATTTTTTTCCTATACTTCACATGGGATTTGGGTTTGGTGTTACATGCAGCATACACTGAATGGATTTTGTTTTCCTAAAACATTCAGAGTGGAAGGGCGATGTGTCTTTGGAAGGTTTCATGGAAAAATATTAAATGGTTCCAGAGCTATAAGAATATCATGTTTTGAGGTTTTTTTTTTCTGTTCTGGGCATGCTCAGTAGACTTCTGGGGATAATATTCTGCTACAACACCAACAATTATATGTTGCAAGACCATTTTTGGTTTCTTACCACTTGTTTCTCAAAGTGCGAAATTAGTTTTAGTGCTGTGACAGCCGCCATCTTGTTTTTTATCCCTCAAACTGGAAAACTTGGAAAATACATTAAAATGTTGGGAACTAGGTCAAAACAGGTACACAATAGCAAAGCAGTAGAAAACAGTGCAAGCAAAACAGTGTCAGTTAAGACAGAGTCATGGAAAAAAGTAAATGAAATACTGTATAGTAGGTTATATTAGTGGTCCAATAAATTTAGCGCTATTAGTGGATCCATTAACATGCACTAAATTTAACAGACCGCTAATATTCTAGTCAAAATGAACCACTACTTCACTCAGCTATCCAGCAAGGTACTGCATCTACATGAACTACATGAGTCACCACCCCTCTGACTTCTTTTACATCTCAACATCGATTGTGTGTTTTTTCCTTTCCTTTAACCTTAAATTAAGCCCACTATCAAATACACTGGGTCATCTGCTTTAGATACCTTGGGAGCACTACAACACTGCATGACACTGAATCAAATTTATGCCCCATTTCCCACACCACAGACAGAGGCAGCAGCTTAAGAAATGAGCAATCAAAGTGCTACCACCCCACATGGTGTTTAATCAAATTTATGCACTTGCTCCCAAGCCATGGACATAGGCAGCCACCAAGGTGGCGAACAGTCAGTCCAAATGGTGTCCAGAAGATCAGTCTCATCCATCCAACCACCCACCCACCCACCAAAAACACCCACTTTAAGGGAGCATACCACGTTGGTATTAGGGTTGAAGTAAGCTCATGTCCCTTTTCAAAGTTCAAGTACTGGATCAAGTACTGTGCAGTTCTGGAGACCTTACCTACATAAGGACATAGACAGGGTAGAGAAGGTTCAGAGGAGGGCAACAAAGATGGTGCATGGATTGCATCACAAGTCCGATGAGGACAGGTTGAAGGCACTGAACATGTACTCCCTGGAGGAGAGGAGGGAGAGAGGGGATATGATAGAGACATACAAGTATCTTACAGGGGAGGAACAGGGTGCAGGAATGCACTATTTTAAGCGAAAAGATGTTCCAGAACTAGAGGGCATGGGATGAAGTTGGAGGGAGGACGATTCAGAGGAAACGTGAGGAAGAATTTCTTCACAGAACAGGTGGTGGACAAGTGGAACACCCTGCCAGAGGAAGTGGTGGGGGCTGAAACAATCACGAGATTTAAGAATGCATGGGATAGACATAAAGGAATTCTGGAGGTCAGGGGTAAGGGGCAACAGACTTCCTGGAAAACATAAACTGAACTTACAAACTTAAATGGGCAGACTGGGTGGGCCATAGGCCCTTATCTGCCGACACTGTCTATGTATCTATGTATCTATGTATCATGATGAAGGATTAGCATTCCCAGGACCTGACTGGTTCTAGCTGATTGATGCCTCTTCTGCTGCCTTTGTCAGTCTGCGCTGTTCCAGCTGTGCCCAGGCAGTAGATGGAGGGGTTGTTCTACCGGAGGCTGAGGATCTGACTTGCTGCCCAAGTTCTATTTGCTGTTTCTGTACATTTGGAGTAGTCAGGATGTCATCCACCTGACTGCCATGTTTCAGTGGAAAGAGTTGTAAATAAAAAATGAATGGGAGTGAGTTTTCAGGGGAGCACGTTGTCGCAGGACTTAGTTGACTCAGGAGTGAATTGTTGGGAGCATAATGTCAGGGAGCCAATTGTCGGGAGCAAATTGTCATGTTCCTGACTTTGGTGGCTGTGACCATAACTACAGGTACAGCAACCGCTAAATATATCAGGCACCAACATATAAACAAGGTCTCAAAGTTCTACATTCGCTAAATATATCAGACGCCAATATAACCTGCTATACAGTATACAGTGCTCATTCAACCGTGGAGCTCCACACACCCCATCACACAAGGAAGGACACAAGACACAGCACAAACAAAGGAATGGGGCTCTGTACTCTGGGGGTGCAGTACACAAGTTGGGGGGAGACAGCTGGAGGGAGGGACAGTCACTATTAGAAAGTTGCAGTGATGCAGCTGGGGGGTGGGAATTGAAGTCACTCATAACCTCTGCCACAATATTATAAGGGGGGGCTATGCTTCTGCACCCCCATAACATATTTACACATGCTTGAAAACACACAAAAGTACAATAGAGTGCAGAAGACTTGAACCCAGGTCTGCTTGCCATCCCAGACATTCACAGCCTGTCACTGTAACCACTACACCACAGTGGCAGTATGCTGCATCAACAAATAGAACTAGCCCTATGATCTAATCAAAGCAGGTGCATCTTTCTGTCAATACAGTGTCAATACTAGTTTTAAAAATTCTTAAGGTTTTTGTATTCCTAACCCCCAGTTTGAATTCATTCCATAAAAAGGTCTACGTACTTATCTTGAAACTTCTCACAAATGCTCCTGTTTCGAGCCTCCCTAGTCCTCATTACCCCAGCCTTACCTTGGCTTCTGATCTGTCCCCAACACGCTAAGCACTTCTTTACCCCTCCTTTGCACTTCTCCTTTACCTCCCCTTTCCTAACCACCTACTTCTATCACCTACTAAATTCCAATGTTAACTTTCTATCCCTTATTAGTGCTAATAATGTTATTATATCATGTTTCTCTCTAAGCAAACTGGGTTTGAATTTTGTTTTTGTATTGCTCCATATTTTTCTGCACTGTTACCAAAAACATCCTTGTTTCAAGCTAATTCCTTGCAACCTACTTGTAACCTTGTAAAATTATTTTGTTTGTTGTACATGTATTTGGAATGTCAGCCCTGTATTTGTAGTTTTGTATCCTCCTGGGTCATGCCTGAAAATAGTCATGATTATGGCTAGTGCACCTACCTGGTAAACAAAAACTAAATAAATAAAATAAAATATTTTTGGTAAATATTATCGCCTTTGCATTTTACTATAAGAATTATTCACAAAGGGGACGACTAAGCATTTATTTTTAATTCTCTGAAATAATGCCCATGATTATTTGTCTGAGCAAATATAGATGAGGACATATTTTCAAAACTAAAATTCTTTAAAATCCATTGCTCTAGTTCACTTTTTTCTTTTAATTACTAAAGGTTCCCACTTTAACTGTTCTAACATACTGTACTACAATGTTGGCTACTATAATGACACTTCAAAACAAATTGGCCCATCTTATAGTAAGTCTTATCTAGTTTATCTAAGTGTGCATGAGTTTCATGTTGATAGATTATAATACCATATTCTAAAATAGGTAACAAGAGCAGCTGAGCTATTTATTTCTTGCTTCTTTTGTGAGTATCGAGGCTTTCCTGAAGAGAACTCCTAGCCTAGTGTTTACTTTGCTTGCAGTATTGGCTATATGTTCACTAAACATGAGCATATTGTCAATTTGAACTCCTAAATACTTGTAGGAGGTTATTACTTTCAATCTTTGTTTATCTAATGTAAGTATTTCCAGGTTATTTTCTAAGTCCAGTTTAACATCTTTAACTCTATATTCCATGGCCTGATTTTTTTTCCTTACTCAATACCATTTTTGATTCCCTTAGCCAGCATTGTAGGATATTAAAGTCAAGCTACAAAACAATTTTGGAGTTTGATTCTGCTCTTTGCTCTATCAATACCATAACATCAGCTTATAAGTATATACCACATCTGTGGCAGTGGATTTACACAAATCAAAAACAATAGGGGACCCAGAATCAAGCCCTGTGGTACCCTTTGCATAAGTCTTCTCTATCTGACAAACTGCCACCAATATAGACTTGCTGCATGCGTTTTGTCAAATAAGACAATAGTCAGGTCATCTCTGAATCAGACATGCCAATAGATGAGAGTTGCTCTAATAAAATTTAGTAATTAACCAAATCAAAAGCCTTTGAGAGGCCAACAAACACTGAAATGACAGACTCACCCTATTGGAGACAGTATCAATGAAGTCTGCCAGTGCATCAACCTCCCTGACCTAAAATCCACCTAACAATTTGATGAAAGATTGTATTTCTTTAAGTAGTCATACATCTGATTACATACACATTTCTCAAATAATTTTGGCATTGTTGACAGCAAGGCTGTAGGCTGGTTGTTTGTCAATTTATATCTGTCACTCCCTTCTAAATTGGCATAACCTTTGAATGTTTCCAGACATCAGGATATATTCCCTCTTCCAGGCTGGAATTAAATATTCCAGCCAGAACTGGAGTTATCTAAGTAATAGTATTAAGATTATTGCATTTTTTTCTTCTCATTTTTTTATTAAAGTTGAGCATTTTCATATTTATTTGTACCATGTTAAAATTGTTCTCCATACATGATGTATTGAAGTTGAGTGGCTGGACTTGGAGGAGGCAGTATAAATCACAAAAAAAGAATGGCATCAGCCACCAAAAACATTACTGCAATACACATAATTTATTGTGCAAAACCACCAGCAACAAACTCACAGTATTGTGTCTCAAGAAGACACTCAGTTAATTTCAAATGTCCTGACTGAGATACGTGTGCATGAAACCAGTCAGGCAGTTTGAAGTGAACTGAGTGGCATCCTCCATGAGACACAATAATGCACATTTGTTATTGGTTTTTTTCTGCACAATAAATTATGTGTATCATAATAACTTTTTTTGTGGCTGGTGCTGTTCTTGTTTGTGGCTGATGCTGCTGTTTGAAACTGGCACTGTTTTACTGTGGAGGGACTGTTCTCTCTTGGAGATGGTAAGACTCTTCTGTGCAGCCCTGTTTGTTTTCATTGGGGAGACCCCCCCCATCTCATACTCAAGTCCCCCATGCTAACTAACTCCCCTAATCTCATAAGTTACCCATTCCCCTCATTCTCACAGTTCCTCTTCCCATGAGGGCTAGGACCAAAAACCACAGTGCAGATTCTCTTGTTGCTCCCATTAGGCAGAGTGCCTGCACCTGCACTCTACTTGCTTCTGCCTCCCACAGGCATTATTTTTTTAATAAAGTCCAGTCAGGCATTTTAAACTTGGCTGCAATGCAGCTTTAACTGGAAGTACTTGCTGCCTTCCACTGGAACCCACCCCTGGACTTGCACCGAAAGCCCCCACAGGGCACTTGCAGTTGCAGTACTGCTCAGCTGAATAGATTGAACATCCACAAGTTTTGTTCCTTCTACAGCAGCCTCTTGCTGCCTCTCCTGTTTCATAGTCCAACAGTGAAATTAAATTTGCTGCCAAAACAGTGGCTTGGATAGGTGGAGGGAGGTGGTCCTAAACTGGCCTCCTCCTCTTCTCAATCAGTTCCTGTCCACTCCTTTCCTGCCCACAAAAAGCATGCAGCCTGAACTTCATACAAGCTGGGAGTGCAAAGCACCACATCGCACTCTCACTTTTATTGCAGTCACTCACACTAGTTGCTGCAGCAGTCCCGGTGCATCCACCTCCTCCTCACATTCCAGCTCTCTGCCTGTCAAATAACATGGGGGCCCAGGGACCACCACTATATCCCAGGGAAAGGGTTCTTATTTTATATGAATATATTGGACATTGGCTACCAGGAAAACCAGTCCACTAGAGTAGGGACCCACAAGTAGACTGGGCTGCCTACTCAATGGGAGGCAATCAGGGTGCTTGGCATCAACTTTCAAAAGAGAGGCTGTGCTGCAAAAACAGAGCCACTTCTGCTGCTTAGTCTGCTGCTGAAGAAAAATTCCCACAATCCCACCTCACCTCCTCCAATAATTAAATAGGCTCCCTGGGCTCCTTCCAGAGGAAGCTACCAACATCAGAGGAGGAGGAGGGAAGTGTTCTCATAGACAGGGCATGAAGAGGTAGAAAGAGACTTTTATATTTCTATAGTTTTATCTTATAGAGTGATTTTTACATCTATGTCATTTACTGTATCTTATAGAATGTCTTACAGAGTGACTTGATATATGTTTATCTTATAGAGTGATTTGATTTAAGTGGTAGTAATAATTACAAGGTAGAATGTTTTATGTGAACTGAAGGGGGAAAGGGGGAAAACTTAGCACATACTCGTGACGGCAGGAGGGCTGTAGAAAGGGGAACTGAGGGGTGCAGTAAGTGCTAATTATTGTCTTTTACTATTTAAAGGTAAAGTAAATGCTAGTGATTACAGGAGGGCTGTAGTGAGGGGAACTGTAGGGTACAGCAAAAGCTGATTCTTGGTCTTTCATTAATTAAAGGTGCCGTAAATGCTGAATTTGTGAGAAAGGTAGGGATTTTTATTATTTAAAGGTACTGTGAATGCTAGTGATTGCAGGAGAGCAGTAAATGCTGAATTTGTGACAAATGTAAGGTATTTTATTAT
This sequence comes from Neoceratodus forsteri, assembly GCA_016271365.2. Lineage (NCBI taxonomy): Eukaryota > Metazoa > Chordata > Ceratodontiformes > Ceratodontidae > Neoceratodus > Neoceratodus forsteri. Next base: position 954,925,519 of record CM057454.1, on the reverse strand, counting down.
ATAATGGTACTCAATGCTAATGACTGCAGGAGGGCTGTAGGAAGGGGAACTATAGGGCACAGTAAAAGCTGATTCTGGGTCTTTTTTTTATTTAAAGGTGCAGTAAATGCTGAACTTGTGTCAGACGTAGGGGCTAAAGCTGTGTATTAGCACACACAGCAAGTAAGAGGGTAGCAGAAGTAGTTTTGAACTATAAGTATATACACTCACTCTAGATGATCATTGTGCCTTTGAGGAGTGGGAGACAAGGAATACTGGGTCACTGTGTCTTAATGGAAGGGAGAGGTGAAGAATACTGAGGACTGCAATAAGAAGGCAGGGGGAAATGTAAGCAAGAGAAGTTAATAATTATATAGGAAGTTGGGGAGGGCAAGGGCAGTGATCTACTGGGATGGGGAGGACAGCCCTGGGGGTAAACAGGCAGAATAGTGTAGTGCAATGGTTGTGGGGCAGCGATGTTCGTGGAAACACTGTGGAGGTTGGGGTGTTGTCCAATATGTATCAGACTGGGGAAAATAGAAACAGAGATAAATAATCTAAGAGGGGGAAATGGTGAGGATGTAAAAGGGCAGGGGGAACTGCAATTACAATGGCAGCAGGGGGCTATGGGGGCTGCAGAAATGGAAAGAGTGAGGGACGAGTCCAGCTGGGGGCATGGAGAAAAGGGGCAAGGTGGGGGGGTCAGGGAGGTAAGGGACCCAGACCAAGCTGTGGGGAAGAAATGGCTGGGAAGAGGTGAGGAGAAAGAGGAAGGGGACTCCAGGGGCTTAAGGAAGGGCACATATCTTGACACCATGGGGAAGTGTAGCATCCACTGGGGGGTATTACTGTTTACAACAGGTTCATACTTTTGGAAGATAGGATGAAGGAGGGCATTCAGGAAGAACTGGTGAGAGAAGCAAGTATGGGCCAGGGAACAGGGATGAACAGAGGCAAAGGGAGGGGGAGTGGCATGGTTAGGAAGGCAGCCAGTGAGAAATGGTTGAAAGGGAGAGGGATGGGGGAAAGGATGGTAAAACTGGGAAGGGAGATGAGGGGGGAGAATAAACAAGGTAGGGGCACAGAAGGTACAGGGAGAGCAGGGAGGCAAGGAAGGGGAAAATGGAGGAAAAAGGAGAGGGGTAGCACAGGGGGAGATAGGAGTCAAGCAAGGGAAACAGGAGAAATGGGGATGCCAGGGAGGTAGAAATAAGGGAAAAGGGGGGGAGGAGGGAAGATTGGCAGAAAAGATGCCAGAATCTTTTGCCGGAGGGAATAGGTAGGAAACTGGGGAGGAACCAGGGTGACCAAGAAGGCAGTTCAAGATAGGGAGGTACAATTAGGAGGAAAGAAAACAGGAGGGAGGGCCCACCGGGAGCAAGGTCAGATCCATCAGCTGTAGAGGTGGAGAATGCCATGGTTTTTGGGGACTCCATCATTAAAGGGATACATTGGATCGGGGGGGCTACATACAGGCAGAGGTCAGTCTTTTGTGAACCAGGGATGGAGGCTGAGAAGGCAATGCAAAAAAATCAGGGAGTGTGCTAGGTTAGTGGGAAGCCACACCTAATCATTCATTTGGGGACTAATGATCTGGTGAGGAATGAAGTGGATGAGGTCCAGAGGAGATTTAAGGCACTGGCAAAGGAATGCATGGAAAGGGTAAAATCTTTGGCATTCTCAGAAGTCTTGCTAGTCCTCTGTGCCAGCACTGCAAGACAGAAAAGAATTAGAGAGTTCAATGAATGGCTCAGGGTACGGTGTGGGACGGAGGGGTTCACCTGTATAGGAGATTGGGGGACACATGGGAGAAAGAGGACTTATATTGGAAGGATAGACTTCATTTAAGTGAGAAGGAGGAAAGAGTGCTGAGGGTGTCAACAAGGATATATTTATAAGGTCTTAGGGAGGGGTTTAAACTGGAAGGGGGAGTACAAGGCTTGGAGGGATGAGAGTTTAACAGAAAGGGAGAATGAACTATCTAGCACTCCCCTTCAAAAGGGAGCAGGGAAGGAAACAAGAAGGAAGCTAGGGATGGCAGGGGGGTACATGGTGAAAAGGACTTTCTACAAATGCCAGAAGCTTAACAAACAAAATGGTGGATTTAGAGGCCATAATGATGGGAGAGGGCCAGGATAGTATAGCTGTAACGGAGATCTGGTGGTCTGAGCATCAGATCTGAGAAGTAGGCATCCCAAGGGTACAGACTTTTCTGGAAGGATAGGGCTGGTAGAAGGGGGGGTTGTGCTGTACATCAGGGAGGACATTAAGGCTGATGAATGGCAGGAGGAGCAAGGGGAGGCAGAAATCTTGTGGGTCACGCTAGGAAAAAATGGTCTGGGGCATCAATAAGACTGGATGTGGCTTACAGACCTCCAATGCAGGGGGAGGAAGTGGACATGCAGATGTTGTAGGTGATTCAAAGGATGGCACTCTAGGGGGAGATTCTGCTGGTGGGTGACCTTAACTTCCCAGATGTGGCCTGGGATATCCCATCAGCTAGGTCAGCCAGGAGCAGGGAGATCCTAGAGTCCTTCCAGGGAGCTTTCTTGCAGCAGCTGGTAAGGGAGCCCACTGGGGTGACAGCATACTTAATGTGGTTCTTACCAATGGGAATAGTTTGAAAGGAGTTGGAGTGGGGTCAGTTTAGGTGCGAGTGATCATAACACAGTGAGCTTCAGGGTTTGGACAGGGAACAAAATGAGTAGAACCATTACAGTGGTCCTGGACTTTAGGAGGGCAGGTTTTCCCAGAATGAGGAAAATTTTCAGGAACAAAATGGAGGAGAAGGAAAAAATAGTGGAAGTGGAGGAATTATAGAATTCAGTTGGGGGAGGGGTACTAAAAGCCATGGAAACCTGCATAAGGAAGGTGAGAAAGAGCAGAAGACGAAATAGGCCACTTTGGTTCACCAGGGAAATGAAGAGGGTAATAGGGGAGAGAAAAAGGGTGTTCAGAGAATATAAGAGGACTCAGGGGAAGAAAGACTGGGAGACTTACAGGGAGAAGCTGAGGGTGGTGGGGCAGAGGATTAGGAAGGTGAAAGCAGAAACGGAGGAGAGAATTGCTAGGCAGGCTGAAAGGGGTGATAAAACTTTTTTTCAGAATATAGTGGAGAGGAGGAAGGCAAGGCAGGGGGATATTAAGGGTGAAGGCAGGGGGAAATACAAGTGGAAGGGGACTTTGAGAAGGCAGAGGTACCAAATAGGTACTTTGGGTCAGTCTTCATGGTGTAAGGGGACCAGTGTTAAGGGAGAGGGGAAGGGATGACATAAGGGTGGATCCTAGCCTGATCTATGAGGACAGGGTCAGAGAGGAATTAGGTAGGCTGTGGGTAGACAAGGCAGTGGGTATGGATGCCCTGCATCCTAGGGTACTCTGGAACCAAGGGAGGAGATGGCAGCACCACTTGCAAGGTTGTTTAACTTGTCTCTGGACACAGGGTGGGTGCCAAAAGACTGGAAGAGAGCAGATATGGTACCACTTTACAAGACTGGTAGCAGGAGGGAGGTGGGCAATTATTGCCCGGTCAGCCTCCCCTCAGTGATGGGTAAGGATATGGAGATAATATTAAAAGAAATGGTGGTCAGCTACTTGGTGGATAGTGGGTTGCAGGACATCCATCAGCATGCCTTCACAAAAGGGAGATCATGTCAGATGAACCTAATAAAGTTCTTCAATTGGGTGACAAGAGTGGTTGATCAGGGAGGGGCAGTGGATGTGGCCTGTCTGGACTTCAGGAAGGCCTTCAACACTGTTCCACACAGCAGGCTGATAAATAAACTGGAGTGTTTGGGAGTGGGACAGAAAATAACAAGGTGGGTTGAGAACTGGCTGATGGGTAGAAGCCAGAGGGTGGAGGTAAATGGGTACATTCCAAGGAGGTAGGGGTTCTGAGTGGGGTCCCCCAAGGGTCAGTGCTGGGGCCCATCCTGTTTAAAATCTATATCAGCAACATAGCAGATGGGCTTCAGGGGAAGGTCTGCTTATTTGCAGATGATATGAAGATCTGCAATAGGGTGGACACCCCAGAGGGAGAGGAGGCTATGAGTTAAGATTTCAGGTTACTGGAGGGGTGGTCAGAAACATGGCAGCTGAAATTCAATGCCAAAAAATGCACAGTAATTGGGCAGAATAACCCATAAGCAAAGTATACACTGGGGGAGGGGGGAAGAAATGAAGGAGAGCAATCTGGGGTATCATGATTTCAGACAACCTTAAAGTAGGGACCCAATGCAGCAAGGCTGTGGGTAAAGCACATAGAATGCTGGCATGCATAGGGAGAGGTATAACTAGCAGAAGGAGGGAGTCGCTAATGCCACTTTACAAATCCATGGTAAAGCCTCACCTGGAGTATGGGGTTCAGTTCTGGAGACCTCACTACGCAAGGACATAGATGGGATTGAAAGGGTTCAGAGAAGAACCACTAAGATGGCACATGTGTTGAGTGGGAAGCTCTACAAGGAGAGGTTGAGGGTGTTGGATTTGTACCCACTGGAGACCAGAAGGGAGAGGGCGGACATGATAGAAATGTTTAAGTATGTAAAGGGGATTAATAAAGTAGGGGGAGCTTATTCACTGGGAAGGTAGGTGCTAGAACTAGGGGTCATGGACTAAGGGTGGAGGGGGGAAGTTTAGGGGAAATGTGAGGGAGGGTTACTTCACTGAGAGAGTGGTGGAGCCCCATGAACAGGCTGCCGGAGGAGGTGGTGGGAGCTGAAAAGGTGAAGGGATTCTAGAGGGCATGGAACAGACAGAAGGGGTTATCCAGGGGGTGGAGAGTAGGATCTGTGGGCAAGGGGGGCAAGTGGGGGGAAGGGTCAGTCTCAATGGCCCAAGAGGGTCCTTTTCTGCTATCACATTTCTATGATTCTACGACTAGACCACTAGGGATATTATGTATATAATTTACAGGCCGTACATGCCTATTTTTCTCTTTACTTTAACCGGACTGGAATGACACTGACTCCTTCCCTGTCAGACAAGTTTTATTTTGTAAAAGAAAAACTGTAAGGTGGCCACTCAAGGAACTAAAGCCACAGCCATGTGACACATATGCTCCAAGCACTCCAGAAGTCAGACTATAAATGACTAGAACCACAAAAGAAAGACCTAATGCTAGGTCTAGTTAATACAAACTTTTAATAAAGTTTAAAAAAACATGACGGACAGCAGCACCCCTATTCCAATCACATGACCAATGTTTCACGTGGCACTCAGGTGGTTTACAGCTTACAATCCCATATTTATAGTACCTCAATTAAAGTGACAGTGCATAATTATTCGAGTTAAATAAAATAAAAAACAAACATAATAAATACAATTAATCTCATTCAAAAAATAAATCAAATCTCCAAGAAAAGGAAGAGAAAGGAGGAGAAAATAGGAAGAAAAGAAGGGGAGGAGGGGATAGGAAAGGGGAAATGGAGGAGAAGGAAAAAAGAGGGGAAGGGAGGAGGGTATGGGGAGGGGAAGGGAGGGGAAAGGAGGAGAGGGAGGAAAGGAAGGAAAAATAAAGCATCTGATGCCAGACAGCATACAACAGCATAAATATCATAAAAATACTATCAAAATATGTACTGGCAGATTCTTTCTTACTCTACATCTTTATATAAATACACACCTAAGGGCGTTTGTAAAATGATCCCTTTATCTATATTTTAGAAATGGCCTTAAACTGAACATAACATTCAGTCCTTTTACCCTATGAGCCTTTAACAAATACTGCCACTTGCTTTCACATTTTAACAATTCATTGTTGAAATCTCCACCTCTAACATTTGGAATTACTTTGTCCAGGCCTTGAAATTTAAAAGAGTGTTTGTCTCCTTTTTCTATCACATGTGTTGCCAAAGCATTCATTTTATCCTGTTTGTGTATTGTTGACAAGTGTTCATAGATCCTATTCTTAAAGGGACACTTAGTTTTTCCTACGTAAAAATCCAAACACTCAATGCATGAAGTCACATAAATTATTCCACTCGTTGTACATGATATAAAATTCCTATTTAAATAGTCCCTCTTTGAAAACAGGTGTGTGGAAGTGTCACCTGTATTCAAATGAATGCAATAGGCACAGTTACCACATTTAAAAGTCCCATTAGGCAAGCAAGGTCTTGTATTCACTTCTTTTCGGGTATAATGGCTCTTGGTCGGTATTCTAGCAAGATTCCTGCCTCTTGTGTAAACCATTCTTGGGGCATTTTGAACAATATTTTCCAAATCTGGTTCTAATTTTAAAATGTTCCAATTCTTACACAAAATTTCTCAAACTTTATAACATTGTTGATTAAATTTCTGCAATAAAATTCAGAAGATCATTGTTATTATTACTACCCTTTCTAGTATGTTGTTTCATAAGGTTACTTCTATCCATCTGACCTACTGAATCCATTGCTTTTCTTACACATTGTTTATTATATCCTCTATGGACAAATCAAATGCTTTATTTTTCCTTCCTTTCCTCCCTCCCCCCTCCTTTCCCTCCCTTCCCCTCCCCATAACACCTCTCCTTCCCCATTTTTTCCCTTCCACCCCTCCTTTCCCTTTTTCCTTCCTCCACCCAGTGCCACCCACATCCCCCCTCCCCTTCTTTTCTTCCTATTTTCTCCTCCTTTCTCCTATTTCCTTTTCTTTGAGATTTGATTAATTTTTTGAATGAGATTAATTGTATTTATTATGTTTGTTTTTTGTTTTATTTAACTCAAATAATTATGCACTGTCACTTTAATTGAGGTACTATAAATATGGGATTGTAAATTGTAAACCACGCCTTGAAAATCATGAGTATCACGTGAAAAGTTGGTCACATGGTTGGAATAAGGGTGCTGCTGTCCATCATATTTTTTAAACTTTATTAAAAGTTTGTATTAACTAGACCTAGCGTTAGGTCTTTCTTTTGTGATTCTAGCCATTTGTAGCCCGACTTCTGGAATGTTTGAAGTTTTATTTTGTATCTAACTTGTTCTATCCTTTCTATTTACTCCTGAAGAATTAAAGATGCTTTGTGACTCCTTTCTTATATTTTATTTTACAGGTCTGAGGGGCATCATCCCTTCAAGACTCCTACTTCTTGTTCCCTAAGAGACCCTCAACATGTGACCTGTATTTTGTGGTTTGACTATAATGATGTGACCTTGCCCATTACAGTGTGTGTGTGTTTGTATGTGTGCATTTTGTGGTTTGACTGTAATGATATGACCATGCACATTGCAGTGTGTGTGTGTGGTAAGGTGATACACAATGCAGCACTTTTTTATATTTCATGAAAATTCAATATCTGCTAGGAGGGATATTGCTATGCTCAACAGTTGTCACAGGTAAATCCACAGAAAAATAGGCAATGATAGCAGAAAAAGATCAATGGTCTATCCAGTCCGCCTGAGTTCCTGATGTAACCCTGGGACTGGAAATAGCGGAGGACCATGGACCCCGCAAACAGCATAGCTGTGCATCACAGAATTAATGTTATAAGGTGCTAGCTGTCCACTTGAGCAGACTCGATAGACTGTGAGGCCTATTTCTGCTGGCATTTTTGTACTGTATGTTCATATTATAATATTATGCCGCTACACTACTTATGTGACTGGGTGCTACCATTGTCAGCTTGTTTATGACCCAGCAGGACAGCCAATCAGTTTCCATTTTCAAAAATGACAAATTCTATTTGGCAAAATCTTAAAATCCATTTTTCCCATTTTAAACCAAAATTGATGGCAAATTAGGTTTTTTAGTAGAAAAATGTGCCTCAGAGTTGAGGGGGTTTGTCCAAAAAGCATGAGCAAAGTATGTCTTTAATGAAAAATGTACTAAAATCTGCTGCTTTAAAATGGCAAGTCTCATTTGTTACCAGTGTTTTGTGTTGAAAATGGAAAAGCAGTGGCCCTACAGTAGGGTAAAAGTGGTGATCATCAGACCAACATATAGAGGATTGTGTATGAGTAAGCATACACAACAAGGCAGTTGTGATCGAGAGGTTTCCGTGGTAACCAGAGACCTCAAGAGCATAGCTCGAGAGGTCCGTTACCACGGAAACCTCGAGATCCTACAACTGTCTTGTTTGTGTATGCTTGCTCATACACAATATTTTATAGTGTATGGGCAAGCATAATCAGAGCTCCGTGATCCCCCAAACAAGTCAAATAAGGTTGCAGGGATGTGGCAGCTGGCCTTGGAGCTTCCCGCATCGCCGTGGGCTGCTCAATTGAGCTTGCGTGAATGCGTTCGATCTTGTTGTGCTGCACCGGTGACGTACTCGGTGCAGCACAACAAGATAGTGACACACTGAGGCAAGCAAAACAAGGCTGTTGGGAGCATGGATTTCCATGCTTAACAGCGTTCTACCATACGCTATACACTGGTTGCGGACCAGCTTATGCTACTCAAGGTTGGTTTATACAGTTATCTTTTTTATCAGTTTATTTGAGTACGAGTGTTCTGTTCCCACACACACCATGTTTTTTTTTTATTTTGCTTGGGGGTGTGGGTGAAACCCTCACAACTCAAAATAAATTGTTTAATTGAAAACTCTACAGGGCCATGCCAAATAACCTCTAGAAGCACAAGTAACATAAGCAGTTCCACTGATCTCCACTAACACCAAAATCAGCAGAGCAGAGCATTTGGAGGAGGGTTAAGTGTGTGCTTAGCAGTGGAGGGAACAAGAGCATGGGTCAACATGGAGTTGAGCTTAGTGTAGTTATCAAAAGAGCATAAGTGGGTCCATAGTCCTCCATTATTCCCTGGACATATGTCCCTTCAGGGTCCTAGCCTTCCCTGTTCAGGGTCTTAGCTCTCCCCATTCTCCTCCTAGTTTCTGCCACTCTGAGGAACCACTATACCAGTTATTCTAATGCTTCTTCCTTCCCTCCCCCCTCTTTTTTCTTCTACATCTTCATGCCTAATACTGGAAAATCCACTTTTTACATATTCACTCTTTACGCATTCACCCTTCACACATTCACTCTTTTTTCTTTCATATCTCTTTGCCTTTTTACTCTGGCACCCTCTTTTTCAATTCGGCAAGAGCAGCGATGTAACTGATTTATCCTTTTCTCTGTTTCCCTTACGAATTTATAAAAGCATGCCCTCTCAGTAGGGTCTTTCATTTATGTTTGAAATGAAAGAAGAATTCCCAGTTCATAAAAGAAGATTCTTCTTTCATGAGCTGAAAATTCTTCTTCATGAGAAAAAAAATCTTCTTTTACATGACAGCCATCTTGTTTTTTTAGTTTTTCAAAAAAAATTGAAAACCCATAAAAATTATGCCCTGAAGAAAAACAGACACATGAATATAGCTAAACGGGATCCCTTTAGCTAGATTCTGGTGTTTTGATTTTTAATAAAAAGGCCCTGAAATGTGGTTTTGGGACATCCCACAAATCCTAACTGGAAGGCATAGCGAGAGTTTTAGATTCTTCTTCCATGAGCTGAACTTCTTTCAGGGGTCTCACAAAAGAAGAAAGTTGGCTTATGAAAGAGGATGGTGGGACTTAGTTTTTTTTCATAGCTCTTTCAGGAGTGAGTCAACCTTCTTTCATGAGTCATGAAAGGAGAGGTTGGAACTTATTTTTTTCATAGTTCTTTTGAGAACCAAACTTCATTCATGAGTCACAAAAGAACTCACAAAAGAAGGTCAGCTCATGAAAGAAGGAGTGGGACTTAATTGTTTTTTTCACAGTTCCTTCATGGGGTGATATGAAAGAATCATTGCTGTTTCATGAGAACTCTCAAAAGAACTGTCAGTGACTGTGACTTTCTTCAACTGTAAAGCTGCATATGGAGTTGTCCTGCTATCTTCAAATACAGCAGTAAGCTGCTGATCCCTTGCTCTGTTTCTCTTTCTATGTCTCTCACTCTGTCTCTATCTGTCTATGTATCTGCAGTATATCTCTATTTTTTGATTTTTTTTACTTAAGCAGATCAGAGTGCCCACCCCAGTGCTACTTCTTTCTCCACCCTCACCTCCAGGCCACCAGCTCCCCTTCCCATTGTATAAAGTAGTAAATGGACCAGGACCCTCACTCCCAGTACTGCTTCTCTTGCACTCCCTCCCCTCCAGATCACCTGTCCCCTTTTTTTAATACAGGTGGTAGCACCAGAGTGTGAACCCCCAGTGCCACCAAAAATAATCCTGACACTGGGCTGCCCAGTCCCTAATGTGGGCTTGTGTCTTCCTACAATAAAGAGAACCATCTCTCATTGATCTTTTTTCTATACTGCTAAAAAGAAAATGGTCGTTCAGCAATCTGATCCCACCTACACCACTTTGACCCCCAGCTCAGCACTCACAACCACCCCACCCACACCCTCAGTCACCTGAACATGTCCCATGACATAGCACCAGTCTCTGGTCAAAGACACATCTTGCTGTTGGAATCAGTGACTGCTGTATGAGAAAATAATCTATGTGCAGTTTAAATGTATTCAAATGAAGTTTAAACTTTCATTCCTAACTTCATCATTTTCTAACATTTTTATACCACATTTTCAGCATGGCCTTTGTGGGACCCCACCTCATGAAAAAGGATGGTAAATTTATTCAAATTTGTCCCAAAAGGTGATTTTGTGATCACTAAACAGAATCCCCTTTCTGGCTGTATTTGACATTATTTTCACCCTTTCTCATGAGGCGGTGTTATAAGAAGGCTATGTTGAAAATTTGGGGCAAAAATATTTAAAAACATTAAAGTTATAAATGTACATTAAAATTATTCAATGAACGCTCATAACTTTGGTAGTTTTCAATATTCTGACACCAGATGTTCAACACAGCCATTTTTCACACCACCTCATAAATGTGACAGCTGTTGTTTTTCAAATCCTGGATGAAGTTGCAGGGAGGACAATTCAGAGGAAATGTGAGGAAGAATTTCTTCACAGAACGGGTGGTGGACAAGTGGAACACCCTGCCAGAGGAAGTGGTGGGGGCTGAAACAATCACGGGATTAAAGAATGCGTGGGATAGACATAAAGGAATTCTGGAGGTCAGGGTTAAGGGGCAACAGACTACTAGGAAAACATAAAGTAAACTTACAAGTGCAAATGGGCAGACTGAGTGGGCCATAGGCCTGATATGCTGACACTGTCTATGTATCTATGTAAAATGTTTTTACACTTGTGGCACGAAATTATGTTTTGACTGGGATTTGAAAATTGTAACCTATTGGGTCATGAGGTGGGGTCATAAAAAGACTAATGAAAATTTGGGGTCAAAATATAAAAAAACAAAATTATGAAGGTATGTTGTCATTTTTGTTAGAGCATACCTTTTGATCAGTGGATTATACAGTAGGATCCAAGGCAGCATAGTTTCACAGGGGGAGATTTTGTCAGACAAACCTGATTGAGTTCTTTGATTATGTGACCAAGGAAGTGAAACACGGCAAAGCCATGGATGTGGCCTACCTGGATTTCAGTAAGACATTCCACACTGTTGCACACACAAGACTGGTAAGAAAGTTTGGAAACCTAGGACTGGGTCCAAAAGTATTAAAATGGATAAGAAGTTGGCTAAGCAACATGAATCAGAGGGTGATGGTAAATGGTGCTCACTCTGAAAAAGGCAAGGTGACCAGCAGGGTGCCATGGAGTTCAGTACTAGGCCTGGTCCTCTTCAATGTGTTTATTAGCAACATTGCAGTAGGGCTGGATGAGAAGGTATGCCTATTCATGGATGACACAGAAATCTGCAACAGAGCGGACACACTGGGGGGTAGTGGTGTAAAAAATAAGGGACTATCTGAAAAAGCTGTTAGACTGGTCAAGGGTTTGGCAACTGGTTTCAATGCAAAAAAAAGTGCCAAGTCACGCATTTGGGGCACAGAAACCTGGGGGCAATGTACCAATTGGGTGAGGATGTGCTGTCAACCACAAAACAGGAAAAAGATCTGGGAGTAATCATTTCTGATTACCTGAAGGTAGCAAAGCAGTGTGATGAGGCAGTGAGGAAAGTTAGTAGAATGCTTGAGTGTAAAAGAAGGGTATCATCAGCAGAAAGATGGAGGTAGTGTTACCCTTGTATAGATTGATAAGGCCTCACCTCATGTACTGTGTCCAGTTCTGGAGGCCCCCTCTCCAGAAGGACATAGATAGGGTGGAAGTGGTACAGAAGAGGGCAACCAAAATGGTGCAGGGCCAACATCCAAAGTCCTACAAGGAAAGACTCAAGGAATTAAATATATACTCTCTAGAAGACAGAAAGGAATGGGGGGACATGATGGAAACATTCCAATACCTCAAAGGTATTAATGAGGTACATGGCAAACCTTTAGATCATGTCTGGGCCTGACTGAGAGCTGTGATTTTTGCTATACCCTCCTGTGTTTGTGGAGAAGATACAGGTAGTAGGATTGCATTGCATGTTTTATTTTAGAACAGGTATGCCATTGAGTGCCTAAAAAGTGCAGTCTTACCAGAACATCTTATTGCATACACTGCTTTGCTTGGTCAGATTTTTTTCTCATTTTTCACTGTTCACCACAGGAGGAGAGCCACTGGAAGCTGAGAAGCTAGGTCAGTGGAGCGGGCTGAAGCCGAGTGTTAATGTGAAAAAAAAAATGGGGAAGCCATTCAGACGGCTATAAATGAAAGCTTGGTTACTCAACAGTGGGAGACAGACTGACCACTGTAATATGGAGAAGTTATTTGTGATATTCGGAAACATTTGCGGTTCTTAAGTGTGGATTTGTAGACTGCAGAGGGACAGAGGGTTAGCAGAGGAGTAGAAAGAGCCTTTTTATGAGCTCATAAATAATTTTATAGCACATTTTACTGGTCCATGTTTTATGTTTCTACCAGTCCAGTTACGCCTAATTTATGTTTTAGATAGTTTATTATTATTTGTAAAACATAGAGTGGTCCTACAAAGCTCTGTGTGGAGTTCTGTGTATTTTCTTTTGAAGTGTGCAGTGAAACTAACACAGCACTAACTTGCAGGACAACTTAAAGATACAATAAGTTATATATACTAAGATCAGATTTTTTTTATTCTGGGAGCATACATAAAGTTTATATAAAATAAAACATATAAGAATTTTATTTGAATTTGTTTACATTTTTGTGCCACTCAGACTGCTCCAGTCACGTGATCCCGGAGTACATAAACTGCGCATGATCAGAGTTGGTATTCAGATCACTTTATTACTAGGGTTCAGTCTTGGTCAATTGGTAGACTAAATGAATGCTCGAGTAAAGTTTGTCCGAATAGTTTTAGCTTGCAGTTGTAGCATGTGTAGAAGCCGTGAGGTAGATTTTGTTACCTTACAGAACAATGGCTTATGTTTTACACTGCAGCTTGCTAAAAATCTCAGTCAATACTATTTGGTTATCACCAGTGTGTATGTGCAACTTTTCTTACAAGAACAAGTAAGTTTGTCATCTTGTAGAGAGTACAATAGACTGGTAGCAACTTGAGCAGGTATCTTATAGATATTTTATAGACTATTATTAAAACTATAATTGTATGGCTAAATTAATAACAAATTAATGATAAACTGATAGTTGCATATGTTGCATTAATTCTTGCATTAATTTTTGTAGCAGTAAAATTAGGGTTGATAGTAAATTAATATTTTTTGTCTATTCACCTGCATAACTGCTTAGTGTCTGTAGCATAATTTGAGGCCTCATTTTAGTATTTGTTTTTTGTCTCCTTTGTGTTTTACTATTTTAGTAATTAACAGAACTATTGGGAAAGCAACATTCTTATATAGAATCTTTACTGAAAAGACACAAATTCTGCAAATGAATTTATTTAAGACTGATGCTGCTAATACAACTATAGACAGACTGCTCAAGTATAGTACAAATTGGTAGAGGTCTCTGCAGTCCTTGAGGAATTGAAAAAGCAAAGGGCTGAAGGCTTATGAAGATCTGGAACTAATGAACTTTGATCTATAGTGTGTCTATATACACACAGCAACAGAACAAAACTGAAGGCAGATTACAAACTACTTGCAAGATGTATTTATTGTAGACAGTTCTGAACAGTGATTTGGTAAAAATAATTTTTTATTTTTTTTACTTGTAGCTTTTCAATCTTTTGTATCTCTGTATTTTAGGATTGGTATGCTAAGCACTTGATTGGGTAAATATCACTCTGCAAATATTTGTATTTTTAGATATTTTTAAGATATTTTGCACTAATACATTTTATGATAAAAGTTTCTGCTTAGATAATAGTTGCAGTCTGTTACACTTCCATAGTGAAAAGCAATTTTCCATTTAAAATGGTGCTTACAAGAAAACAAGTACTTGAGGAAGAAATTGATTTTCTAACCCCTATCAACTGCTCATTGTTTAACCAGACACTGTCTGTGGTAGTATCAGCCAATAATCATAAAACAAAAAGACAGGAAAAAGGGAAGAGCTAAGAAAAGGCATGGGAAAAAGATACTGAAGTCTGTAAAAACAAAGCAAACCAATACTGTAGATCTTTCTGAGTTGTTGCAAATGCAAGATAATGAATCCAAGGTGATTATCATAGCAGATACACAAGAAAGTAAAATCAGCTTATAACCTGAAAATGTGATTCTATGTGAGTCAAGATTATTTAATTCCCTGAAAATATTTCATGAAAGTGACTCATACCAAGTACCCTTGTATAATAATGTTAGTTTCACATCTAAATTAGATATAAATTGCAGAAGCAATACAAATATTAATCAGAGCAAAACGGAGAATCTGACAGTTAATGAGGACCCATATAAATTCTGTTATACTATGCCTATGTCAGATATGTCTCAGTCACTTGATTTTTCACCTAAGTATTTCAGTGAATCTAATCAAAAATCTAACTGGCAAACAGATTTAAAAGCATAGCTCAGCATCTACAAAACACAATAGATGGATTAAAACAGTTCAATCCTCCAGTTTAATGACAAACTAACAGATTATAAATAAATCCCAAGAATCTGCACATTGGAAAGACTCTCCAAATATAGACAACATAGTTGCACAACTAGATAAAGTTGACTCAGAATTAAAAACTTTCAGGAAAGAATAGTCTGCCTAGAGTAAATCTATACCTCCAGGTAAACATTCTGCTGAACATAAGTCAAATGGTTTGTACATAACATCTCCTGACAGAGTTGGAAAAAAACAACAACAAATCACACCCAGCGGGGAGAGTTGTTTGATATAAATGAATGTGCTATGTTGTGCTTATGTGGATATAACAGTAATGAAAATGTAACCTTGAGTTCAACTAAGGATAAGATTGTGCATCTGCTCAGAGCAGCAACTGGCTCCAAAATAACAACAGCTAATGTAGTACAAATTTGGAGACATAGGGATATGAATGGTGTAGAATGTGTGTTCATCTTCTGTACTGCTCCAAGAGCTGCAAACCAAATTTAGATAAACAATAGCACTTTAAAAAGGTATGGATGTATTATAGATTTCATGAACAGGCATCTGATAAATGGCAAGTTACATGGTACTACCAAAACAACAAAACCAATAAGTATATTTGGTTTGAAAGCAATGCCCAATTGGAATCCAGGGAAAATAAAGAAAGCTCTGTTCAATCTATTTACACTAGCCCTGAAAATACTAGCTACTGATTTATTAATTGTAGATGTTCATAATTGGAATGGCACATCAAAAACAGGCCAAGTAGATGTGCTAATCCAAGATGCTAGAATAGCTGATCAAAAACCAGAAAATGCTTCAATTCTAGATAGGCAGATGTACATATCATAGACAGTGTAATGTTAAAGGAAACCAATAAAATTAAAACAAAGACATAATAGAAAATGCAGATTAAGTTAGTAAAACTTTTTTATATGGTTTAAGCAGGAATAAAAATTAAAAATAAAAGAAAATTGAAGGCAATTCTTTTGGATTTGTTAGAGCAACATTTAAACATCTCAATAGAAAATCAGGATGCCATCTCTGTTGTTAGGATGTGCAAAGAATCAGAGTGTGATCAAATACAAATAACAGAAAACTTAAGTATCTACAATAAAATAATGGATAGGATTAATGGATGCTATGGGACTATACATAGTAGCACCATTTATTGAGATGGCTAACCTAAGCCCTATAGATCCACCACCAAGGGAGAAATAGTTGAATGTACAAAAAAGATAGGCATTAGCTTACAAGTATTAAAGGAGATGTGTTTTATAATATACCAATTGCAAATAACTTTGACATTTTGGAAACACAAGAAAACTGGCTTATGGATGGATAGACATTCCAGAATGAAGTGGATGATAATAATACCTTTCTAGTCCTGTCACAGAATGTTTCAGGGTTGCTCGTCCAATTTGCAGACAGTGACTGGAGGGATTTTGTAAACAGACATAATATTATTTGCCTACAGGAAAACCTGTCATTCAGTGGACTCTAATGTAGAACTGAATGGTTATAGTACCTTCCAAGTTTCTTGGGAAAAAAGTTGCAAAAATGAGTAGACACTTTGGTGGGTTAGTCATATGGGTAAACATTAATAGGAATATTGAGGAAAAATTTATAATGAATAGAGACCATTTTCAAGTTCTCTTGGTTCAATTTAACAACAAAAAATTCTGTAAAATAAATTCATATGTCCCACTCTACTAGTTCTAAATACTATCAGAAGTCAATTTGGAAAAAGTTAGATGATAAAATAAATACAAGCTGGTCTAGCGTGGCTTGTGAAAATATTCTTCTTTGTGGGGATTTTAATGCAAGAATTTGTGCATATGATGGATATTCAGGAAATGATGTTCATAATTTGTGTCATGACAAAGCCCATGAATGTACTAGAAACACAAGAGATGAGAAAGTAAATAATACTTGGCAGAGACTTATGGAAATTCTTAATACATATTATTTAGCGCCCCTAAATGGCAGATGAATTACGGATACAACTGGAAATTATACTTATTGTGGCCATTAGGGTCTTCAGTATTAGATTTTATATTTTGAAATGGGGAAATGGGCTACTGGGACACCTGCCAAGTTAAACTTAGAGCAGATAGTAATAATTTCCCTACTGTATCCAAATTAAAATGTCCCCATTCTATTGTAAATAACTGCTATTCTCTACTACAACTAGAGATTAGAAATCAAAATAGGATCAAATGGTACAATTCATGTGAGCCTATGATCATTCAAATAATATTGGCATACATAAATAGGTTTGATGAGACCATCAATGGTAATGAGGCATATGTAATAATTCAGACATGTGTTGAAGAAATAAGATCTGTTTTAATGGCATCTACTATACCAAACGGAAACTACAAAAATCTGACCACTTGGTTTGATACAGAATGCCAAAGAGAGAACAATAAATTAAATTGGTTAATTAGATCAACCAACCACCTTTAAAATAGAGAAAAAAAATAAACTATTAAACAAAGCTAGAAAAATTATGTTACTGTATTTTTGAATACAAAACAAAAACATATCAAAACAAACAATGGAATAAAATGCTAACTATAACAGACAATAATGGTAATCACTGTTTTTGGTCACTAGTTGTAAAGGGAACAAATAATCTTAAATATGAAATTGACACTCATATTTCTCTAGACACATGAGTAGCTCATTATACCAATATATTTTATTATCCATTAATTGGCAGTGCTAATAATGTAAGGATAGCCGAGATGGCAAATTTCAGAAGTATAACAATTCCTTTAAATTACTTTTAAAAGAGATAAGGCCACTGGGCCTGACTTAATACCAGCAAAAGCATATTTAATTGCACCATTGCACTGGGCCAATATTCTCAATAGAGTATTTTAATTTCTGCTGTTCCAAGCTTAACTTTTCAACCTCATGGAAAGGAACAATTATCATATCTATCTATAACAAGCATTTGTCAATGCCAAGTGTTGCTTACTGTCATTAGCAGTGGAAGTACAGGAGTTAGACAGATGCAATATAGGAATGACAGTGAAGTATTGAACTGGTGCCAACTCCACCCCCACCCTGCAGAGATGGACAGGCATTGGGGTGTGCCTTTGGGTTGTTGCCCAATGGTCATGACATTTCACCTCACCCTACCCTGCAGACACTTACAAGTGTCGAGGCGTGCTTTGAAGTGTTCGGGCTTTACACTCACCTCATTCCATAAGGAAATACACTGAAATGGGTGCAGTATAGGAGAATGGGGTGAACTCTGGGGCCAACATGTCCAAGGAGCACCTCAATGCCTGACACTGGCTGCAGGGTGGGGGTGCAATGGCATGAGCATTACTGTCAGCAATCCCAAGTCACACCTCTGATGCCTGTCAGTCCCTACTGGGTAGGGTGTTATGGTCAAAAACCCTAACACCCTGAGCATTTCTTGATATTTTTACTCCAAGTTTTCAACATGGTCTTTTTGTGATCCCAGTGCATGAACGGTGACACAATCAGTTTGTTAGCCAAAAGGCGATTTTGCACAGTGACTGCACCATTTGGTGCCACGGGTGCGAAAACACATTTTGAACAGGATGTGAAAAATGGCAGCTGTGCTGTTCATAGGGAGGTGTAAAAATGGCAATGTTGAAAATCTGGAGTGAAAATATTAGAAAACTGGTGAAATCACAAATGTGCATAGAAACTGCATGATGCACACCCATAACACAATTAGTTTTGCGATTTTTTACAGCAGATTTTCAACATAGGCATTTTGGGACCTCCGTTCATGAACAGTGTCACAGTGATTTTCTAAATCTGTCCTGAACACTGATTTCCCAAAGCGAACATGCTATTCTGCACTGGAAGTGCAAAAACACATTTCGGCCAGGGTGTGAAAAATGACAGCTGTACAGTTGATAAGGAGGTGTGGAAAATGCCAATGTTGAAAATCTGAACTGAAAAGATTACAAATTTGTGAAGTTATGAGAGTGTGTGGAAATTGCACAATGCACTCTCATAAAACACAATCATTTTATGGGATTTTGTCACAAGTTTTCAACATAGCCAGTTTAAGAACTCTGCTCATGTACAGTGTCACTGTAATTTTCTTACTCTGTCCCAAACATTGATTTCACACACCGACCACGCCACTGTGCGCTACATGTGCGAAAACACATTTTGGGTAAGATGTAAAAAATGACAGTTGTACTGTTCATAGGAGGTGTGGTAAAATGGCAATGCTGAAAATCTGAAGTGAAAATATAAAAAATGCTCAAAGTTACGAGCACGCGTAGGAACTGTGCAATGCACGCTCGAGAAACAGTCATTTTGGGGAATGTTTTTCACCAAATTTTCAACATAGGTTTTTGGGGGGCCTACCTCTTGAATAGCGTCACTGTGATATTCTTAATCTGGCCTGAACATTGATTTCACATTCTGACAGCGCCATTGTGCACTACATGTGCGAAAACAAATTTCAGGCAAGATGTGAAAAATGACAACTGTATTGTTCATAAGAAGGTGTGGTAAAATGGCAATGTTGAAAATCTGGAGTGAAAATATTAAAAATGTTTGAAGTTACAAACATGCATAGGAACTGCACAACCCACGCTTACAAAACTGTCATTTGTGGGAATTTTTTCATCAAATTTTCAACATAGGGCTTTTGGAGGCCTACCTCATGAACTGTGACACTGTCATTTCATTAATCAGTCCCGAAAAGTGGTTCCACACAGTGACCATGAAATCACCTTTCAGGACCGAATAACAAAATGACAGTGATGGAGTTCATGAGGTGGGGTCCCAAGAACCCCATGTTGAAAATTTGGTGGAAAAATTCCCAAAAATGGTCGAGATATGCACCAAAGTGGGAAAAAAAAAACATTAAGCCTTATCTAACATATAGCTTACCAGCATTTCTTCAGTTTGCGGTCAGCTTTGAAGAGTGCAGACATGTTCCCAATCCATGGAAGATCATTGCATGGGGCTCCGGAGGTATGTATGGTGTGTGGGGCATGGGGTGGTGGGGTACGCATAAGGTGAGTGTGGGTTGGGGGCAAGACAGTCAGTGAGAGACCATTTCTTTTGTTAGAGGTATTTTTATTTTGCAAAGATGATGTGGTACTTTTGCCATACTGGGGTGGGGTCCCAATGTGGCACCTAGAAGTTTTGGGGGGGCGGTGGAGCCAATGAGGGATTGGGCACACCCATTGGCTCAGGAGACTTTTGCCATGCTGGGGTGAGCTCCCAGCATGGCAGATCACAGTTTGTTTGGAGGGTAGTGAAGCCATTGGGGGATTGGTCACCCCATCAGCCATACAGTGTGCTGCGGGGGATGCATGAGCCATGGGAAGGGTGCATTATACTGACGGGGATTGGGCTATCCCATTGGCAAATGAACTGGGGAAGGGGTCCTGCCAACAGGAGGATTGGGCACCCCATCAGCTTTTTTTTTATTGAAATGTTTCACTAAGAAGGAACACTGAATGGTGGGTGGTGGCTTTCCATCGGCTTCCTGGAGACTGTGAGAGGCCGATAGAGAAGCCATCACCATGGGGACACCACCCAATCAACTGTTTTGGTAGCTTGTAATGTACCCAAACAGATGATTGTGTGGTGATGTGGTCCAAATTTCCTGATGCATTTAGGCATGCTTCCTAACTGCTGAAAGCAATGTGTTTCTTGCACATGCATGCAAGCAACACAAAAAGGGTGACAAAAATAACCCTCTTATGTATAGACCAATATCAGTCCTAGATTATGTGGGTAAGATTTTTTTCCAAAATTATACTAAGAAGGCTTTTAGAACAAATTAATCAACTTGGAGGACTATCGGAATACCAAGCTGGATTTAGGACTGATTACTGTACCACAGCCATTTTTTTTTATTATTAGGCACATATATGAAAAATATATAAAAATACGGAAACAAAAAGTATATGTTTCATTTATCGATTTTAGTTCGGCATTTGACACAATATTGTGAGGCTGCCTTTGGAAACTTATGATAGAATGGGGGATCTCAGAAGAATTGGTTGCAATAGTAAGTGTCCTATACACAGACACGTGGGCTCAGGTTAGGTGTTAAAGAACAACTTTCCACTAGTTTTCCAACTAATAAGGGTGTGAGACAAGGGTGCGTTTTAGCACCCTTGTTGTTTTCTATTTATATTGACAAGTTATTGACCCAACTACAGTTCTTCACTACTGATTCACCCAAAATTCTCTCCAGGCATTGTGCAGCATTGGCATATGCTGATGATTTGGCATTATTTTCTCCTACACAGTCTGGACTGACAGAAAAATTAAACATTCTACATACTTATGCAACTGCATATCAACTTAGAATAAATGAATCAAAAAGCCAGATAATGATTTTTGGAACTAAACAAATAAAATATGGCAGCTTGGTGAGAAAAAATTAAAAACGGTGTTACAGTTTACCAATTTAGGCTGGCAATGTACCTATTTAGACCTGCATCTCACACCTGATGGTAAATGGACTAATCACATTAATCAGCCAAAAACTAAACTTAAACAAGCTGCCAGTTCATTAAATTTATTTAATAGGAAATATGGGGGCAATTCCATCAAACTATTAATTAGTGCACTTAAAGCTAAGTATTATGCCCAAACATTGCACAATGCAGAGATCTGATATACGGACAGCTTTGACATTCTAGAAGTTCCTCTGAATAAACTATTAAAAATTAGTATGGGCTAAAGTTATTCTATACCAGCTTCAGTAACTAGAGGTGAATTGGGATTACCTAGACTTATGGCATATTTCTTTGAAAAGAAAGTCAATTATTGGATAGGGATTTTCCACATGAAATCACATAGGCTTCCATACCTTGTTTAGAGGAAAAATATGATTGGAATTAAGAGGAATATTACTGTCTAGCTGGTTGAAGAAAATGTATTATATACTGAAAGAAACATCTTGCCTTTTTGGAAAATTATGTAATTAGAGGTAATGAAATAAATTTAAATATTGAAAATTTGTTTCACATAGATTAGTTGAATATTTTAAAACTCATGATCTTATGGCATTAGAAGATATCAAATTATGCCATGATTAGTCCAAAATGATCAGACATACAAATACAAATATTATTTGGAAGTACTACATGAATATAATCAAAGACAATTATACGTTAAACTGGAAACGTTTCCAACAATGTATTAAAGGCAAGATATAATAAGCTAACCTGTATCCAAGAGTGCTATTGTTCATGTAGATACCAGCAAATAGAAAATATTTATCATACCATATTTGTTTGCCCTTGGCATAGTAGACCTAGAAAGCATTGGCTTACTCCAATATGGTCTACTGTTCAAACCAAGGATCAGGATTTGCTACTAAAGATTCTCTTTACAACAGAAGATGATCATATAATTAAATCTGTAGCAGGATATCTGTAATCTATCACCAGAATCAGGCTTAAATATAGTAATCCCTTATTAGGTTGAAGAACTTGTGGTAATTAAAATGCATGTTTGTGCACACTTAATATGCTAAAATTATTGTACTTGTACACATGGGGTGGGATATTCAAAGTAGTTGCGCATGGCACAACTGAGATGCACCTGCGTAAGTGTGGAAATGCGCCAAAGAGCGATATTCAGCAGGAGCCATTGCACTGTGCAAATTGCATTGTGCCAATGCACAACCCTAAAGAATGTATGCACAAGTGCAGGGGGCATAGCCATGAATAAGTGGCGCAGTGCAATATTCAACAGCAAGCAAATAGCGCAAGTGTGGAGCAATAGGGACATGCGTGGAACAAACTTGAGCCCATAAAAAGAGGGAGCAAGCAAGGGACGGAGGCTTGCGCCACAGGGGAGCAAGAGTGAGGGAGAGCAGTGGGCAGGCAGGACAGCAGGAGGGGTGCAAGACAGAGACAGAGGTGGGCAGAAAGTGCAACAGAGTGTGGGACTGGGCGAGTGACACTGATTGTGCCTGCATGTGTGAGCGAGAGTGTGTGTGTCTGTGTGTGTGAGACAGGAGCAGGGGCAACATCAGCGTGTGTCTGCGATACCAGGCATAGCAGTGGCAGTGAAAGTGCCTGGACAGGTGGGAGGTGGGGGCTACAGCCAACAGGCCACCAGCTGGGAACCCTGAACACAGGTGTGTGCCAAGGGCCAGGGCACATACAGCAGCACACAGACGGGGGTGCCTGGGGAGACAACTGCCCAGGGGGGCAGGACAGCCCAGGCCATGGCCAGTGCCATCTTCCAGATGGAGGCAGTAATGAGGGGTGTGAGGAGTCAGGAGGCAGAGCAATGCAGCCGTGGAAGGGTCCATTGGCGGTATACCCAGAACAGGTGGTACCGTGCCCAAGGTCATGGCTGCCATGTGTCTGCTCACCATGGGTACCTTCCAGAGACCAACAGGGGACACCACAGACATAACCCAGTCGGCTGCATCATGGCTCCTCACACAATTCCTCAATGCACTGCTGCCATATGCTATGGAATACATCAATTTCCCCAGCACACAGGCAGAGCGTACAGCGAACACGCAGGAGTTCCACAATGGTGGCATGTATGCCTGGCATGCTAGGGGCCATTGACTGCACCCATGTAGGCATCCACACACCACCTGGCCTAGAGGGGGTAGCCTACATCAACAGAAAGGGCTACCCCACGTCAACTGCCAGGGTGTGCGATGCCAGGGGGTGCATAATCAATGTCTGTGCCACACACCCTGGTAGAGCACATGATGCCTTCTGGCACCAGTCAGCACTATGCCACAGGTTCAAGAGTGGGGACATACCCAGCCACCTAGTAGGTGAGTATG
Organism: Neoceratodus forsteri; assembly: GCA_016271365.2. Classification (NCBI taxonomy): domain Eukaryota; kingdom Metazoa; phylum Chordata; order Ceratodontiformes; family Ceratodontidae; genus Neoceratodus; species Neoceratodus forsteri. The sequence continues at coordinate 954,901,899 of CM057454.1, read as the reverse complement.
CTGTTAGAATGGGCAGCCTGGCACAACAGGGCAGGGTGTGGGGGATGCTAGGCCAGGGTATCAGAGGGTGTGTCCGGGAAGGCAGGGGTTGCAGCTACACAAACCACCATGTGAACCACACATGTCACACAGGTGACAGAAGATACCCACTCTGGCCCTGGCTGCTCACCCCATACTGGCACCCATCAACACCAGTGCAGGAGCGATATGATGAGGCACACGCCAGCACATGGAACATCATCGAGCATGTGATTGGGCTACTGAAGGCCCGGTTCCATTGCCTGGACAGGTCTGGTGGTGCCCTACAGTACACCCCCTCAAAGGTATGTGGCCTATTCCTGGCCTGCTGTATGCTACACAACATGGCCACTGACCATGGGATAGCTGTGGAGGTTGAAAAGTGGAACAGCAGTGGGGACAACGTGGCCGCCAGGCCAGGTGGTGGTGAGCAGCCCCGCTGTGCGAAGGGAATCTAAGGCTGAACTGGATGGCCCAGTAGCATTTTGTCACAATTGCAGAGGAGCACTACGGTGCATGCAGGTAGGTGAACATGACCACGCGCACATCCCAGGGACCATGGCACAGTATTCAGGCATGCAAGGGGTGGGCCCCATGACAATAACAGCTGGAGGGTAGCGTGGATGGGAGTGGGACTGGACTCCATGGAAGCAGCCTGTACAGCACTGCACACCCCAACCACACACTCCCACACACACGCGCACACATACATGCACAAGCACCCACTGTAACTGCAGAGGCAGCTAGCGGGTGTGGTCAGGCGCTGAACACCAGTGCACAGTAGTGACCGGCATTGTTTTGGCATCTTCATGCACATGCCACAGTGGCCAGCGGCTGGGTGGGTGTGCACAAGGCCTGTGTGCGGCATCGACCATGGATGACATGTCCCTGGAATGCACACACACACACACGCCACACCATTGTGCACATAGGGCAGCGGCAGACAGCGGACAGGGAGGATGGTGGCTTAGGACCGCCACGCGGTCTCACAGCTGCAGCGGACACATCGACAGCCCCACTGAGACCTCCCAGCAGATGCTAGCTGTGCGATAGCCACAGGGGGTGTCTCTGATGGTCCCCCAGGTGTGTCATTGTGGGAACATGATCGGTCCCTCACAGGTGTCTGCAGGCTCCCGAACATGCCCGCTGCAGGCATGCCCAGAATGCCCACAGCAGATCCCAGCATTGACACTGAGGGGGTCGCATGACGCCATGACCGAGAGGTGGAGAAAGCACTTTGAGGGGTCTGCAGCAGACGGCCATGCACTAGGGTGGCCAGTGGTGCTAGGCCAGCCGTGAACACAGCAGTAATCCAATCCAGGGCTGCAGTTGTGTCCTCCCTCATATGTGTTGTCTTGGCCAGGAGCTGTTCATAGTCCCTGTCATGCCTCCCTGCAGACAGGTGCAGCTCTGTGCAGAGTGCATGCACCCCTGCCACAACCAGCACCAGTTGCTCCATGGAAGCCCCTAGCTGATGGGTGTGCTCAGTCAAGGGGTCAGTGCCCTGGGGGACATGGGCATTGTGCTGACCCACGGGTGGTGCTCGAACCCACAGCTGGTGGGGGTTGTACAGCGGGGCCCCCTTGGGACTGCTCATCCTGTGGTGCACTGTCAGTGGCAACTGCTCCCAGCCCTCTTCAACCTCATCCAGCTTCCACTGCTGCCCCTCTGGCCACTGTGCACTGATCAGTGCCAGAGCAACTGCACCACCACCACCACTCCCTTCAGCCTGCACCACACCGATGGTTCCCATAGCACCGCTGGGTGTGGGGGAAGGTGGGCAGATGACCGCCACCAGGGCACCGTCTGCGCTGCTGTGGCAGGTGTGTGGTATGGGTGCCTCCCTCTGAATGGCAACACCACTATCCAGGATAATGGCCACTTCATCATTGGTCCTGGACACTGCCCCGATCTGTGTCTCAGCATGCTGGATGCAATGGCTGGTGTCATGCTGAAACACAGCCAGGACCTTGTCCACAACCATGCCACAGGCATCCAAATGGACAGTGGGGTCGGACTGCCTGCGGTCCGGCCCCCAGACACCGGTGGAGGTGAACGGATGGTCCTTCCGGTCCAGGACTGCCCCCATGGTGGACACCCTCACCCCTCCCACTGCATGCAAGTGTTCCAGAGCTGAAAGGGAACACAGTTTCAATAGTGCTGTTGGCACACACCCTTGCCCCCCTGCCTCCCTGCCTCAGGCTCTTCCGTACCTACCATGAAGTGATGGGCTGTCTCCCCATCTGGAACCTGCCGCTAGGCACCCCCTTGACAGCACTGCACCGCATGGTCACCGCCACCAGTTCCTCCTGCGGTGACAGCTGTGGCACGTCAGGCTGTCCTCCGCCCCTGGCAGCAAGTGCAGCCTGGATGGCAGCCACCTTCTCCTTAATCCGCCTCCGGTCTGTGCCGACCTTCTTCTTGTACTCCTGTGCAGTCCTTTGATAGATGCCCTGCTGGTTCACGGCCCTGGCCAGACCCTCCCATGTTGTTGACTAGGCCAGTAGAGTGCCTGTTGAGCCAATCGGGAGAGGCTCCTGGAGCAGGTAGTCATCGAATAGCGCATCGCTTTCTGCCCTCGTGAAGTTGGGCCTGCACTTACATGCAGGCCCATGCTCCTCAACCTCCTCATGATCCATCATGCTTAGTCCTGTGGGAATAAACATGTGGTAAGTGATGGCTACAACCCACACCACCCTCCCATTCCACTGGCCCACAGCCTGGTGGCTTACCTCTGAAGGATCCAATACCGGTCTAGAGCCTGTGCAGTCCCGTGGCACCTTTATAGTGCATCACATGCAAATGAGGGGATGTGGAACTGAAATGAGATGCAAATGCCTCCGATGCACTGTGGATGTGCTGATTAGCTAATCTGCATATGTCGGCTGAATATCATGAAATTGCTCCTGGTGTATTGGTGTGTTGCGAATGCACAAGCTGTGGCGCAACAGTGTGACATGTGCAATAGGACCGGCAGTGTGCATGTGCACAGTGTTGTTGCATATATCAGTGGCGCAGCCTACGCACACTGTGCTATACATGGTACAGCACTATGCCGCTATTGGGCATGTGGTGCTCATGCACTGTTTGCCCTATGGTGCCCGGGCGAAATTGGCCCATGGAACATGGGGCCCACATGCCCCTATTGCACCCCATTCATGGAGGGCCCAATCGCGCTGTCACACACAGTGCGCATGCTGACCTTTGACCCCGCAATTGCCTTTTGACCCTCCGGGTGACCTGCGACATGTGCCAGTGCTGCACCAGCTGTGTCATGGAGCACCATGGCTGCGCGATTGGAGATGGCAGCATATCACCAAGTGAGTCGTGCACCCCCAGCACGTGTGGCTCATGTGCTACTGGGCACCATTTTGGTTGTGCAACTGCAGAAATGACCATGCCATGCTGCAGCAGTGCCAGGGCACCTAACTGGTCACAGGTGGAGCTGGTAAACCTTGTGGCCCTTGTGGAGCCACATGCAGGCAGTCTGTTCAGCCAGGTGCCCTTGGATCTGCCATGGATGGAGGTGTGGCAGGAGGTGGCTGAGGGGCTGGAGGAGGCCACAGAAGCACAGTGCAGCAGTGAGCAGTGCCACCACTGCTATGGTGACCTGTGGTAGAGGGACCCTGAGATGCTACGGGCACTACTAGCACACTTCCAGAGCACTGCCATGTCATGTCCAGGTAGGTGCACTATGCCCATGTCCCCATGCCAATCCAGTGTCCTGTGGGGGGCCAGCAGGGTGGCACACCATGCTGTGGGGGGGCTGAGGCTGCGCGTTCTGTTGGCTGTGGCAGCGCACCATGGGTGTGCTGTGCCACCGCACTGCTGCTGTGCTTTGCCAGGGGGCATGCTATGCTGGGGGGGGCATGTGGTGTTGCCAGGCACTGATGTGTCTTTCTCCATGTCTCCCTACTAGGCCCTGAGGATAGAAGGAGAGCACAGCTGGCTGGCACTGCGGGTGGGCCAGGGCAGGCCACCGCAGGGGCTTGGGTGCAGGATGCAGGCCACATGGGCGGTGCTGCCGGACAGGTGCGGGCCGCACCACAGCAAGCAGGTAGGCACCGTTCTAAGGTATGATGTTGTGCAGGGTGGGGGTGGGCCACAGCCCCCCTGTGCACATGGCCATTCCAGCTGTGCACTACCTGTGGTGTCCATTGCACCATGCCATGGCTATCACACATGTGCGTGGCTGCTGCAGGTGGGCTGTGGGTGCACCCGGATTCCAGCTGTGCCACTGCCATCCCGCTGCTTAGCCTTGTCGCCTGGCTGCCATGGTTGTGGTGTGCAGCACATGGGTGGTGTTGGTGTGCAGTGTTCTGCATGGCTGTGGATAGTCAGGTTGGTGGCTTGTGTGGGTGCACATGCTACAGAAGGCTGTGTGCCATCTCAGGGGTGCATGTCACCACTGTCTGCTGCGCACGGTGGGTGGGCTACAGTCATTTGGCCATGTACTCATACCATGTCCCCTCCTTTGTCCTAGGTGTCCATCGCCCTGATGCCAACATCAGGCTCCTGAGGCGGATCCTTCAGGTCACCACTGCCATGCTCCAGGTGGCATGGCTGATACAACAGGCACTGTGCAGGTCACATCGCAGACGTCGGCGTCAGGCACTGGTGGGGTGTGGACGCCCATAGGGTCCATTGGCTTGCAACCATTTCCCTTCCCTGTCCCCCCTTCCTTGCCATCTCTTGTACCCTTGTCTAGCCATGTCCCCTGCCCCCCCGCCTCCCTTCTCCGGCCTCCCAGTTTGTATGTGGCCTCCCCATTCCTTGCTCCCTGTACCCGGTAATTGTTTATCTGTACATAGTTGTTTTATGCCTGTTTTAATACACATTTCTATGGTAAGCCATCTGTGTTTGTGTCTGCTTTGCAGCTGGCATGTGGAGCCATGCTGCAGTGGTATGTCTGGTGGCTGAGTGGTTCACCTGGAGTGGACTGAGAATTGTGCCTGGTGGTCTCTGCCCACTGGCTGGTGGCTGTGCCCTGGGGTGGCCATGTGCTCTCTGTCCATGTTGTGTGGTGTGTGCATTGTGTGCTGTTGGCCTATGTGTTGACAGCTGTGGTCCAGGTGGCATGTCATGTGCCTTCCTGTGGGTGTTGCTGGTGGCTGTTTGCCAGTGGACATTGGTGCCACCCTGCCTCCATGCACCACTGTGGTGCCCATGGTTGGGGTCTGCTGCTGTGTGCCTGCCATGCCTCCCTCCTGGTATCCTCTGCACCCTGGTGGTGGTCTATCCCGCACTGGTGGCATGCTCCTTGCTGTGCCTGTCATCCTGTGTCCTGGTGCATGCACTTCTGCCCCTTGCACAGCCCTGGTTGCGCTATGGCGCATGTTGGTTTGCTCCCTGGTGCAGCCCTGGTTGCACTATGGTCCATGTTGATTTGCTCCCTGGTACAGCCCTGGTTGCGTTATGGCACATCCCTGCGATATTCAGCCACGTTATGCTAGCGCTTGCCATCATGTGCAACCTTTGAATATCACGTTCGGTGCACCATGTCGCAGTGTGCTGTATCACTACTGTGCCTTCCTCTGGCGCATTTCTCAATATCCCACCCTGATATTTAATATTTGTTATGACGTCCCTGACTGTCTTATAATTACATGCTTCTAATGGGTATTTAATAATTTAAACTTATATCTATGTTTTTGATTCTGTCTGTTGAAATGGTCAATTGACCGATCAATAAAATGTTTTTATCTATCTAATGAGGTACATGACAGTAGCATTTTACAAAGAAATATATGCTAGAGGACAAGAGGTCATGCTATGAAGCTGCAGGGGGGAGACTCAGAGAAGATGTGAGTAAAAAATTTCTTCATGGAAAGGGTAGTGGATGCCTGGAACAGCCTGCTAGTGGAAGTGGTGGGTGCTAAAATGATAACAAAATTCAAGCATGCGTGGGATAGACACAAGGAGACCTTGGAAATAAGGCACAGGGTGATAAAACTGAGATCAAGCAGGGTCTGCAGTGGCACTATGGGCTGGGAAAATAGGGCAGACTTGGTGGGCCAAGAGGTCCTTATCTGCTGACAACTTCTATATTTCTATGCTCATAACACTGGTAGTAATTCAATATTTTAACCAAAAATTTTCAACATAGCAATTTTTTCACAGCACGTTATGGACTTGACAGCTGTCATTTTTCAGATCCTAGCTAAAATGGGATTTCACACTTCTGGTGTGAAATCTTACATTTCATTGAGTATTTTTTAAATAAGACCTGTCATGTTCAGAAGGAGGAGTCATAAAGATAGATAGATCACTTGATAGATAGATAGATAGATAGATAGATAGATAGATAGATAGATAGATAGATATTTTATTTTATTTAAAAAGCACCCAATTCCATAGAGTTTGGGTGCTGTACAGTTCAAAATCATCAACAATAATACATATAAACATAATACATAAGCAAGCTTAACATTCTATCCATCCCATTATAACCAGTGTATCAATCAGTGAAAGCCTGCTGGAACAGGTATGTCTTTAACCTCTTTTTAAAGGCTTCTACTGAGGGGGCCTCCCTTAGATAACCAGGAAGGGAGTTCCACAGAGTAGGCGCCGCCACTGATAATGCTCTGTCCCCAGCATGCCACAGTCTAACTCTGGAAACTCCGAGGAGGCCTCCCTCAGCAGAATGGAGTGCCCGGGGCAGATGGTAAGGGGCAAGGAGATCGTGCAGATAGATGTGTCCCCTTTCATGTAGGGTCTTGTAGGTCAGGAACCCTACCTTGAAGACAGTCCTCCACCTGACTGGCAGCCAGTGCAGTCAGCGGAGGATTGGGGTGATATGCTCATCTCATTTCACCCTGGTCAGCAATCTTGCTGCTGCATTCTGCACCAGCTGCAGCCTGCAGAGGTTGCCACCCTAGGTACAAGGCATTACAATAGTCCAGCCTGAAGGTGATGAATGCATGCACTAGTGTGATCACATCCTCAGGTGGGATCAGGGCTAGGATTATATATGAACATATGAACATACGAATGTGCCAGCAGAAACAGACCACCCGGTCTATCTAAGTCTGCTCGAGTGTGCAGCCAACACCCCTAGTTTGCAGCTGCCCCAACCTCCCTCCCTTTTTTCATCCCACTGCCACCCTCACCCTCACTGTCCCCTGTTCCCTGCCCCATTCCCTTTTGAAGCTGTTCACAGTGCGATGTGCAATGAAATTCAGTGTGTGTTCTGTGCTGTGAAGGGTACTGTATCAACTTACTTTGCTAAACCAGTAGGAGGAGAGAGAGCTTAATTGGGGGTGTGGTTTAGACACTATAAAAGCAGGTGACTCAAATTACAACTTCCTGTTGCTAGCCTTTTTTCTTACTAATTGCCCTCCATCCCACCCACCCTATGCTAGTTCTACTTTTATAGCCACTGGATTTGACTGTCAACAGGAACTTCCTGTTTGGCAGTAGGAAGGGAAGGATCATAGAGAAACATTGGTTGTGTCAACCCTAATGGAAAAAAGTAGCTCCCCCCCCCAGCTGGTGGTGGTCTGACACTGAGCAAAGAAGAAGAAGGCTACTGAAGAATATAGGAAGTTGCTGTCCCAGAACAGGAAGGGTGAGAGCTGTAAGGAGAGGAGAGAGTAAGCATACAGAGAAACAGGTGAGGGGACACAAAATAAGACATGATAGGAGTGGTGCAGTGCAATGGCTGTGGGGCAGCAGTGTTCCGGGAGACATTCTGGAGGCTGTGATGCTGCCCAATTTGCAGGCACCTCTCTGGTCTGAGAGAGGAGGTTGACCGTCTCCATGCTGACCTGGCTAGGATTTGTGAAACCTCCTCCCCCACCCAGGGACCACCAGGGCCAATGCCACAACCTCAGAGGTTGCCAAGAAAGAGGAGAGGGTGGACCAGGGTGGGCTCAGGGAGGGAGAGGGTGGAAGAACAGAGTTCCATCCCTCCAGCTGTACCTCTTCACAATTCATTCACTCTTCTGGTGGACAGTGGTTCCTCTATGGAGGCACCTGCAGTGGAGACCAAGGAGGATGCTGGGATTCTTCACAAAGGAGACCCACAGGAGGGTGGCATGGGACCCCACAGTGGAAGGAAACAACTCCTGGTGGGGGACTCAATCATTGGGGGGTAGAAATGGGGAAGGAAGGGGGGAGAGGGAGATAAGGTGCCTGCCTGGTGTCACGGCTTGGTGGGACAGGAAGCGAATCCTCAGGATCATGGGAGCAGCTGCACGAGGGAGGGAGCTGGATGTTATTGTCCACCTAGGGACAAATGACCTGGCTAGGAATGGGATCAGAACAGTGTAAGAGGAGTTTGTAGAGTTGGGGTGGGGCCTTAGACAAGTAGCACATATGGTAACCTTCTTGGAGGTGCTGCCTGTCTATGGCAAGGGTAATGCTAGGGTACTCCTCACCAAGGAATTCAAAAAATGGTTGAAAAACTGGTGTGGAGCTCAGGGTTTTGGCTTCATTGGGGACTGGGGAGCCACCTGGAGGGATGTAGACCTACACTGGTGCGATGGTCTCCATCTGTCCGGGGGGGGACCAGGATCCTAGGTGAGAGGTTTAAATGCTTCATTGGCAAGCATTTAAACTAGCCAAGGGGGGAGGCACTGAAAAGGAGCAGGGAAATCCCAGCCTCCCCTCACAAAACACGGTAATTAGTGAGGTAAACACCAAGGTAGAGAAGTCATTAGGGAGAAGGACAGAGGTAAATGTAAAAAAAGGCAAAGGCAGTAAGGACAGGAATGGGGCTAAAAGGGGTAAGGCCATCAAAAAGTGGAGGATGATGAGTAACAATGCCCTTAGTCTGTGTAACAAGCTTCCTGAACTAGTGGCCTTGATGGAAGAGGGTTGCCTGGATATTGTGGCAGTCGCAGAAACATGGTACACAGAGAACCATGACTGGGATATCAACATACCAGGATACACAATCTATAGGAAGGACAGGGAGGGTAAAAGAGGAGGAGGAGTAGCTCTCTATGTAAAGGAAGGGATCAAAGCAACAGAACTAGAGTAAATAGGGAGCAGATGAGGCACTCTGGGTCACCCTGGAGACAGGAAATGGCACCACAATCCGCATGGGGGTTACATACAGACCCCCATCTCAGGGGGAGGGAATGGACAAGGAAATGACAGAAGACTTCCTTAGAATGGCAGAAAAAGGGCACATATTGTTGATGGGGACCTGAATATGCCAGATGTTAACTGGAGCACCTTTGCTGCAGGCACATCCAAGAGCATGGTCATTCTTGATGCCCTACAGGGGGCATGCATCAGACAGCTAGTATTTGAACCCACTCAGGAGGGAGCAATCTTAGACTGGGTACTCTCAAATGAGGATGGAGAAAGAATCTCAGATTTAGAAGTGGGTAGCCATCTGGGAACAAGCGACCACCAAACAGTGTGGTTCACGATAAACTCAGCCATACAATCAAGCCATACAAAAGCTAGAGTATTGGACTTTAGGAGGGCTGACTTTGGGAAAATGAGAGTGTACCTCAGAAAAGCACTAGCAAACAGGCAAGAAAGAAGGGTGGAGGAACAATGGGGAATAATCAAAATAGCCATCACAGAGGCAACAAGCCTTTGTGTAAAGCAAATCAACAAAACACAACTAAGGAAAAAAACGCTATGGTTCTCAAAAGAGGTAGCAAGGAAGGTTAAGGAGAAAAGGATAGCATTCAGGAAATATAAGGAAACACAGAAGGAGCAGGACAGACAACTTTATCAGTTAAAGCAGAAAGGGGCTGGGAAGGCAGTCAGAATAGCAAAGGCCCAAACCGAGGAAAGGATAGCCAACTCTGTTAAGAAGGGGGATAAGACCTTTTATAGGTACATTAGGGAGCAGAGAAAGACCAAAGGAGGGATACTGAAGCTTAATAAAGGGGAAGGAATGTGGGTAGAGGGTGACAGTGAAAAAGCAGGGATACTGAATGAATATTTCTGCTCAGTATTCACAAAGGAAGAGGAGGGGGAGCTACCGAAACCAAACAAGAGAAACACTCTGAAGACGGTCTATACCAGTTCATTTACAGAAGAAAGGGTTCTGAAAGAACTAATAAAATTGAAGGTGGATAAAGCAATGGGGTCTGATGGGATTCTCCCAAGAATTCTAAAGGAACTAAGGGCAGAACTAGTGACACCGCTGACTACTCGCTTTAACAAATCATGTGAGGATGGGGTGGTACCTGAGGACTGGAGGAGGGCGGATGTGATTCCTCTTCACAAAAGTGGGAACAGGACAGAGGCAGGAAACTACAGACCAGTTAGTTTGACCTCAGTGGTAGGGAAAATGATGGAATCACTTCTGAAGGAAAGAATTGTTGCGTACCTAAAGGCCAGTGCGGCACAGAACCCAAGGCAGCATGGATTCACGATGGGAAGGTCGTGTCAAACAAATCTAATAGATTTCTTTGACTGGGTGACCAAAGTAGTAGACCAGGGAGGGGCTATGGACATGGCCTACCTAGATTTTAGCAAGGCATTTGATACAGTCCCACACAAAAGATTAATACACAAGTTAGCCAGGCTTGGAGTGGGTCCCAAGGTGGTAGCCTGGATAAAAAATTGGCTAGACAACAGGACGCAAAGGGTAGTAGTAAATGGAGTCCACAGTGAAGAAAGGAGGGTTAAAAGTGGGGTACCGCAGGGTTCAGTACTAGGTCTGGTCCTTTTTAATATCTTTATAAGTGACATTGCAGTGGAACTGGAAGGAAAAGTATGTCTCTTTGCAGATGACACAAAGATCTGCAACAAGGTTGATGCACAAGATGGAGTGGAAAGGATGAGAAGGGACTTGGCAAGGTTGGAGGAATGGTCAGATGTATGGCAGCTCAGATTCAATGCAAAGAAGTGAAAGGTAATGCACCTGGGAAACAAAAACCCAGGGGAAGAGTACACAATGGGGGGTGAGATACTGACAACAGTAAAAATGGAAAGGGACCTGGGGGTAATTATATCAGATGACCTAAAGGAGGGCAATCAATGTGAGAAGGCAGTAAGGAAGGCTGGGGGGATACTAGGATGCATAGGGAGAGGCATCAATAATAGAAAACAGGAAGTTGTTATCCCTCTGTACAGACAGTTGGTGAGACCCCATCTGGAGTACTGTGTGCAGTTCTGGAGACCCCATCTCCACAAAGACATAGACAGAGTGGAGGCTGTCCAGAGGAGGGAAACCAAAATGGTGCAGGTTCTGCACCAGAAGACATACGAAGAAAGACTAAAAGAGCTTAATATGTATACCCTTGAGGAAAGAAGGGGGGAGAGGGGGCATGATAGAAACTTTCAAGTACCTCAAGGGAATCAACAAAGTCCAAGAGGGTAGCATCTTTCAGAAAAAGAAATGTGCAAGTACAAGGGGGCACAATTTGAAGATAGAGGGGGGACGGCTCAGAGGTAATGTGAGGAAGTATTTTTTCACAGAGAGGGTTGTGGATGCATGGTACAGCCTCCCTGAGGAGGTCGTGGAGTCAAGAACAGTGGTGGAATTCAAGAATGCATGGGACAGACATAAGGCAGTCCTAGTGGGGGGTAGGAGGAAATAAGCTGTTGGTTAACTAGGATCTGCAGCTTATCTGTTAGGTAGGAAAATGGGCAGACTAGGTGGGCCAAGTGGTCCTTATCTGTCGTCACATTCTATGCTTCTATGTTTTTATGTTCCAGAGATGAAAAAATCCTCTCCTGATGATGGCAGACACCTGGGCATCAAGCGTTAAACCGTGTCCAAGATCACACCCGAATCCTTCACCTGTCTATATGGGGTAAGGGGAACATCCCTTAACACTAGGCCAGGGGGTACCCCTCACCCCCCCATCACCCTGATGTACTGGATCCACAACCAGTACCTCTGTCTCACCTAGGTTAAGTTTAAGCCAGTTTTGAGTCATCCATGCCTGGATCTCATTGAGGCAGCTGTTAAATACAGAGGCCGACACCTGGATGTCGGGTGCACAGGACAAGTACAGATGGGTATCATCTGCTTGGCAGTGAAAACACAGCTCATACCACTTGATAATGTTCCCCAATGGCAGCATGTACACTGTGAACAAGGGCAACAAGACCGAACCCTGCAGGACCCCACAGCACAGAGGCTTTAAGTTTATTTATTTATTAGCTTTTGGTAACCAGGTAAGTGCACTAGGCAACAAATTAGATGAGGCTAATCCCATCATTACCCTTTGCACTCTGCCTGTCAGGTATTACCTGAACCAGTTGATGACATTACCAGACAGGCCACACCTGAACCGCAGGTGGTCATGTAACACCTCATGGTCCACGGTGTCAAATGCCACCGAGAGGTCCAGGAGGACCACCTTGCCATCAGTAGATCATTAAGCACCCTCATCAGGCAGTCTCTGTACTATGCCCTGCACAAAACCCAGACTGGAAAGGCTTATAGGTGGAAGAAGAATCAAGATTTCTCTCCAGCTGTATGGCCATCACTTTTTCAATAACCTTCCCTAAAAAGTGGGAGGTTTGAGACTGGCCTGTAATTGCTGTGGTAGTCCGGGTCCAAAAAAGGCTATATTGAAAATCTGGGACCAAAATGCCACAAAAACATTATGAAGTAATATTGTTTGCAGACACGTCCATTGGCCCAGTGGGGATCACATTGTCTTACGCCAGTGACCTGATTTCAGGTGCAAGCTCGATGTGCTAGTTGAATGTGCTGAAGCTGGAAGAAACATACTGCAGTGTATAGCACAGGACCCAGTCTGGGGAGGGACAGAGCAGTGTTGTGGCAAACAGATGACAACTTGTGGTTGGCCATGGAGCCTTCACTCATTAGGGGTTGACATGAATGTCGAGGCCTGATAGGCCCATGCACTGTGTTGGGACAAGTGGGTTGGCAAAAAAATGTGGGGCGTGTACCTGGCAGGATAAATGTCAAGTTGCTGCAGTCCCTGTACCAGCAAATGACACCTTACTGCTGTTAGCTGCCCAGCCCAATCACACTGCATATCAGGAACTTACCTTGTACCTTGATGTTCCTCCACAGATTCCCCATGATGGGTATGGAATGAGATGGACAGCCACTCCTCTTGACTGTCAGTCACTTTGCCAGTCCACCACCCTGTCAACGTTGCAGGCCATGTGAAAGATGGTGGCTTCATTTAGGACTCCTCACAGTTTTAGTTAGGGGGCTTGCATCCCCTGACCTGCACCCTGACTTGTACTAGAGAGCCCAGACCACCACACATCCCACGGTGACTTCGTTCTGCCATGGTGATAGTCAATGAGTGGAATAACGTGCCTCCCCCCATAAGGACAGTGTGTCCAGGCATGCTGAATCCTGTCCATATGCCCCATGCTGACCTCCATGAGTGACCCAAGTTCATTAACGAAGCTGGGTCCTGCCATTGTACCAGTGTCTACTCTCCCACAAAACCCACTTTAAACTCCTCAAAAACATACAATCCCTTTCCACGTGATGCAGATGACTGGTACTTTTATTAATCATATCAACCTATTTTCCACTTTTTGTCTATGGATCCAGAGGAGTAAAGAGGATGGTGCAACAAAACTCTAGCCCAGGTGTTGGAGGACACTGGCCATGTTTATCAGATAAGTACCATTTCATGTTTAGAGCACCTTGTCTGTCCCAGTTCATTAACTAAGAGCTACAAATCCTTTGTGACCACATCACTATTCTTATTTTACAGGTAAGACTGGATGTTCCCTCAAGCCAACCAAGCCCCAGCCCACAATCTCCAGGACCCAGGTAAGAAGTTGTTACAATTAGCAATGTATTTAAACTGGGATGGTACAGTGTAAGGGTTCAACTACAAGTATTAAGACACTTTCACCTGTTAGCCGGTTGATGAAGCAGGGCTAGAAATATCTCAGTTATTCTGTTTATTTAATTTTGCGCAGGTCCCACTCAATTCCACTTTCACAAAATAAGGAGGATTTCATTGCAAAAAACAACATTAATGCAGACATTAGAGTTGAAGAACACAAAGCACACAAAGAAGGGAAATGAAAAACATTACGGTTTTGGTTCTCCAGAGTTTTGGTGAATCAGTGATGGGTTCTTCTATTGGGTGGCCAACTCTAATGCCCAGCCCCTCCCCTAAGCAATCAAGGTCAGAAGTTATCTATTTTCTTCATGCAGAGCCCACAGGGCCTTGCATGAAGAATGTTATGACTGATTTTTCTGGCAACATGTGGCGAGCCCAATTTCTCTACCTTTGAAGACTGCATCACCATGATGCACTGGCTTGGAGCTGTACCATGTGCTTCAGTCAAGAGGCTATGGGCTTATTACTAAAGAAGTCTTCACAATAACCTGGACTAGCCAGGCCAGAGCATACTAAGGAAAAACTAGTCAGAAAGGACCTGAGTCTGGGTAAATCTCAGCCAGGCTGAGGCATTCCAGATAGAACCAACCAAAAAATGCCAAGGCCCTTGCCTCAACTCACTTCCCTGGGCACTGAAGATGTGGACTGTCCCAGAAAAAAGGACCCCAACTACTAAACCAGTCCTCTTACTATGGGTGAGTAAAATCTGCACATTTTGATCTTCCCTCCCACTGGCAGCCTGGTTTGGATGACACCATCCATGGCCCGGAGATTCTATGGCCCAATTTGGTATTTGCTACATATCCAATTTAACCTGTTACTGTTTAATGTAAGATGACACAGCATGATTTTGACCTTACTCGAATCTTTACAGCTAGAGTTCATGTCGATCCAGCATTTTTTGTTCTTATCAACTCATCCAGCACTTCCCTGTTCAGCTACTCCCAGCTGGAGTAATGGCTTCAATGTTTGCCATTCTTCTGGTTTGACATAACCCCCCCAGAGGCTCTCTCACATTCCATGACAATTCAGAACGAACTTATGTATGGGGGAGCACCTGCCTTTTGAAAGGGCCCCATTCTTGGCCCAAAAATCCCATGGCTCAGTTTTGTTATGTGCTACAAAAGGCTCTTGTTGATCACTGTTAAATATTAACTGATGCAGCATGAGTTTAAGCCCTGTTTGACTCTCTGCCACAGGATAAGACCTCAATCTGCAGTTGTTTGTTTTTGTTGGCTTGACCAGCACTCCATTGTCAGAGTGCTCCCAGTCAGGCTACTGAATCCAATGCTGGCCATTTCTCTGAAATTCTGTATCCCTGAAGGTTTACATACTCTCGGTGACAGAGAACCATAATTCCTGGCTCTCCTAAATGCCGGAGACATGCCTGCACTTTGACATGGATACTGCATATTTCTGGGAAATGTATTGTACTGAGTATCCTTCCTCTGTATTAATGCCTCCTATCATAAGGTCCCTTATCTGTCTTATTACTAGTAATCCTGTTGCTATGTTACTAATATCAGAAATGCAAATTATAGGGTAATCTCTACTAAAGCACCCCCTCCACCAGAGTGAACTTTTTGTGTAGCTAACCATTGTGAAAGCATTTACTATGGTTTATCTGAACTCCAGGTATACAATACCCATGATGCTGAAAGTGGGAGGATGAATTACATGTTATATGATATAACTGTTTCTTTAATAGGCTTTCATCCTCTGGTACCTAATTGTACTTCCTACACTGGTTCCCCATCACCACCCCCCCACAATTCTTCTGCCCCAGTATGTTATATCTATCATTTACTGGGACACTGCCCAGTGCTTAACAAGAACCTCCCCTCCTCACCACTCCAGTTGAGACCCCAGTCATTCCTCACACAGTTTGCAGGATACTACTCCCCTATCCTTACCCTCTGCACTTTTGTCAATAAAATTCCTTCTGTCACCTCTCTCCTCCAGAGGGAAACCCCGATCCACAGCCATGGGCTAACATCCCTACCCCCTCCACCCACACACTGCTAGTCATTGAATTAGATTATTATGACCTCACTGTTGAGTTATCACATACACATTTTACAGGTCAGTTCTCCCACCTCTACATAAAGGTTGATGATAGCAGACTGTTCTCTGTTTTTTAAATTGCCATACTCAAAGTTCAGTTATGGCCATCGTCCCAGATTTGAACCCCTGATCTACTGGCTATTTGATGGTAGCCAGCCTTATGGGGCTCTGTTTCCATGGTGATTTACCAAACCTGACCATATCACCACTTCTCTGGTTAGAGATTGATAAGAATATGACTAGGAGATTTTTGATTCTGTTTACTGTTGTATTTCTATTGTTCTGAATGTGTTCATTTTTATATAGCAGACCATTTCTGAGAGTTATGTTCCTTGTACCTAGCAAAATGCTCTCAGTGACCTGCTTTGTGACCAGTTGGCAATATATTAATGTGTATTTTTCCCAGATCTATGGCTCACTCGACATTTTGCTCCTAGATCCTCACTCCCTATGCCCTCATCAGGTAGCAGGCATGATTATACATACCCGCAAACATCCATAATCCTATACACCCATCCCCATGGATGACCTGAAACGTGTGACCTGGAATGCTCAAGGGTTGAACTCTCTAATCAAATGAAAACATATCCTATCACATCTTAAACAAACTTTGGTCAAAGCCGATACGGCTGTGGAGAGTTTTTAAGAATGGCAAGAACTTGGAAAAGAATATGCTGTGCATTTGCTGCACCAGAGTCAGCTGTAAGTAATACTGCAGCTATTAGGAGTGCTGCGCATGCATGATAGTTGCACATGTGAAATTTGCCTTGTTGTCAGCCCTGCGCAACATGGTGATGCTGACATAACTATGTATGCATGATTGTCATGCATGCGCAGTTTAAGTCAACGTCACCATGTTGCACACAGTGGCCATCAGTACTGCAGTTGCAGAACAGAAAAGTAGTGCGCCCGTGGAGTGGGTATGTTCATGCAGCCTGTGGAGGGGAAGGGCTGCATAAACAGAATCACTGGAAACTATGTCAGAGCACCGTGGCAGCACATCAGACAGCAGTCCATTACATGCTTCCACAGTGCTATTATACAAATCTGATGATGGCATGACATCCATGGAACTTGGCCCATGCAGCCGTACAAATCAGACTCAGGAGGAGTCTATTAACAAACTGGAGATCTGGTCTGGGACTTGCTGGTCATCACAGTCACTTTCTCATTCTTTTCTAAGCAGTAACTTCTGGCAAATGTGACTAAACAATATTGAGCTCAGTGCTGGCAGACTATTTCTGGTTTCCCCCAGATTGTATGAGGTGGGGGTAGTAGCAGTTTTGAAGTGGTAGCCACTGGTGGTGGCATGCTCTGGAAAAAAGTGGTCCCCATGTTCATCTGCACATTTTAGAAATGATGCCTTTACTTGTTTTTGCTGTAAAGAAACTGACTCCTTTAACACAAAAATAAGGAGTCAGTTATGGCCTCCCCCCCCTTTTTGTTTCAAGTGAGGAACGTCATTATAGGTTTGCATCAGATGTACAGTGGCAGCCATAGGTGCAAAATATTATTAAACAGTAATCAACTGTATGTAAAAGCTTTTTTTTGGGGAATGTGTGCTTTTTTAATGTTGTCAATACCGCTCCACCCATGTGTACTCTGTCCCTGGATTTCTGTACCACAAGTGCATTATTTTACATTTTTGTGTTCAGGACAAAAATGCTTCTCAAGTGAGGGTAGTCACTAATCTAAGTTCTTTATAGTTTTGTATGTTTCCTTGTGTATGTGCAAGAAACATCTTGAGGTAGAATGCCATTTCAGAGGTGTGTCAGGGATGAGTCCAATGCACAGCAATCTAGAGTGGGTTTGTCCCTGGCAGACCAATGAGCATGCAACTAGACTGTGACACTAGTCACAGTTTCACATCTGGAATCCATTCTCTAGTTGAAAGAAATAAAGTGCTGGAAGGAGAGCACTTCATTCTTTTCATTCATTTCATTCATGCCCGTACTGATCTTACTGCTTGTCTCCCCACCCATCCTGCAGATGTCCGGGTACCCAGCCATGCACTGCATCCCCCACTCTCTGTGCCATAAGCAGTAAACAGTCCTAGCAGTAAAGAACAAAAAAAATATTATTTATTCTTCCCCAGACAAATGTCTGTGTTGAACTTGTTTATGTCTGTGTGAATGACAGTGTGTGTTCTTGTCCCTGAGCTCCTCTCTCTCCAGTGTGTCATGTGTGCCACAATACCCAGCCTGAGTATTGCTCTCTGTGATGGTACCCACTGACCCACCCCATGGATCTCCTAGTGTCCATGTTACCTCAGTGTGCCCCCCACCCCGCTGAACAATACAATGAGCAAGAGTGCGGAGAAGTGAGGCAGCATTGCCTGCAGAGCTGAAGCTTAACCCTGGATGGTGGCGAGAGGGATACACGGGCTGCAGGGACAGACACCTAGAAGGAGAGGCAGCAGTGCCCCCCCAAAGGGAGTGCAGAATCCAAAGAGTGGCATCAGTGTCAGTGACAGAGCAGAGAGAGAGAGAGTGAGCCCCTAAACCGTGACAGCAACAGTTGAGATGTGACAAGTAAGCGGAATGAGAGTGATCACCAGGTGACAGGCTGCCAGTATTGCAGCATCACCTTGGCAGTGTGAAATTGGGGGGGGGGAGTGCAATGTAATGACCATAACCACAGTGACCAGTGGCTCCCAGACCAGGACCTGAACAAACATTAATTTAAATGGGTGGCCTATCCCTAGCAGTGTCTACTCCCTCCCCACCCCTCCCAGCCCCTGAGAGACACAGTAACAGCAAGAGCTACTTCCAGTGTGGCATATATGTGCAGATTCAATCTATTATAATGAGAGATGGTGTCAACCCCCAAAACAGAGAAGTGGAGTACAGTGTGCACCCGAGCTCAGTTACCATCCATTTTATTTCCACTCACACTTCTGGCACCTTGCTATTGGTCTGACTCTCTGTTTGTCTTTCTGAAGCTCAGTGGCAGCAGACAGCACATACAGAGAGGCAGAGAACGAGGCAGCAAGAGTGCCCTGACCAGGACAGAGAGCAGTGCTGCAGAGTTTTCCTTTCACCATGGGGGAGCAGACATTAGAGAGAGAGAGTGAGAGACCAGAGGAGACAGTGTAAAACAAACTTGGTGCTTCTATTCTACCAGTGCACAAAAGGAGCACCCAGGCAGAGCCAGAAACAAATATGTGGGTCACATATCTACCCCTTCACATTGACTAGCACAGTGTAGGGTGGGCCGTGGTTGGGCACCCCTGTGTAGTTGCCACCCTCTACACATCCAGCTAACATCAGCACATAGGGAACAATCTACGGTAGCCACAGACTGATCTAGGTTACTCATCTTCCCCTCCACAACCATCCCACTCTACACAGGTTGGCACAGCGACAAGGTGACCTCCAGGTGGGCAGCTCAAGGTAAATAGTGGACTGTGGCCTGGCAGAAGCTGGTGATTGGTGCCCCCTCCACAACTGTCCCACCATTGCACATTGGCTGCCCCAGCCAGAGACAGAAATGTGAGTTGCACATTTGCCACACCACACCTGTTTCTATCTAGCCTGGTGGGCGCCAGATGGGTGAAAATGGGGTTGTGGTCCAGATCCACTGGGTGGCCCAAGGTCATTGGCACCCAACATATCTTTCAGCATTTCTGCACATGTGAAGCATTTTCTCCTTCCAATCCACATCCTGCACGATAGGAGCACTCTGCAGGAGTCAATGGCAGATGTGGTTCAGACATCTCTCCATCTTCACCCATCCAAGTTCCATGAAAGCTGGCACTAGCAATGGTTGGGCTCCAGGCAGGTGGCTCTGGGATAATGATGCCTCATCCCCTTATCCCACCTCCACACAAGGGTAGCACCCTGCAGCAGCCAGGAATAGAGTTGCAAATTGCACAACTGCACCTTCATACCTGTCCCTGCTCCACCAGAGCTAGCATGAAGGTTGGAGTGGGATTTTGGATGACTGACACTTCCTCACCCTATGCCACAGCTCTACATTTGAAGGACACTCTACTTCAGCTGGAGGCTTTCCCACCTAACACAGTCTACCCATGGAGGGCACTCTGAGGTACTGTGATATAAAACTTTGGCTCTTGTATCCCCCTCCACAACTGTTCCCACTCTGCTGGGTGGGTGGGGGGTAGGATACAGTGGGTGCTCCTGAATGACTGGTGCCCCCTCCTGCACCCCTACCTATCAACCCAATACTTTATAGCAGCCAGAGAAGAGATGTGGATTGCACATCTGCCCCACCATAAACTGTGCCCATGCCAAAAAGTTTCATGCACAGGCTGGAGTGGGGTCTAGGATGGTGGCCATTAAGTGACTGCCCCACCTCCATCCCACCTCCACACATGGGAAGCACTCCGCCCCCTCCATTACACATTTGCACATAGAGAGTACTCCTCTCCCTCTATGCCTCCTTTCTACTGTGAATGGGGAGTAATTCTCCTTCTCCAGCCCTCTTCTACATGGTGGACATAGTGTCTTATGTAATCATGTTTGGTCTAAATCCTTGTTGAATGCAACATTGTACATATTGTAAATACTAATGTAAAGCAAATTGCTTTATTTTAATTTATATTATGTGTCCTTACTTTTTGTATCGCACACCATGTATTTATCATTGCTTGTACATGGGACCTCCTTGCAAATGAGCTTGCTCAATGAATTTTATCCCTTCACAATAAACTTGAACTTGAACATGGAAAGCACTCTTCCCTCCATTCCATCTCCACACATAGGTATAATTGCTCCACCTCCATCCCACCTCCATACATTGTGAGCACTCATTCCCTGACTCCTCCAGTGCTTCTCCCGCTAGTGCCTCCAAGGTAAGACTTTGCTTATGTCTATCAAGCAAACCAATATGGATGTTCACAGGCTTTGCAACATTTTTAATGTGGTGGTTATATGACATAGTGCTGTCTATAGTGACCCCCAAATATCTGAAATGCTGGACGAGTTTCAATGTAGCTCCAGACCCGTTTGTCATATTTAGTTCATGTGAACGATGCCTATTCTGGGGACTGGAAAACAGCAATGTCTTGTTTTTTTTGTCATTCATAATGAGTTTTTGTTCTCTGAACCATCTTTCAACTGTAGTAAAGCTGTCTTGGAGCTTGTATTCCAAGGTAAAGGAGTTGGGGTCACTTGTATAAAGGACTGCATCATCTTCATAGAGCAGAATTGGACAGCTACTGGTGAGTGGGAACCTATTTAGAAACAAACTGAATAAAATGGGGCCCATGATGGATCCCTGGGGCACATAGAAGTGAATGGGTCTATTGTCAGATAGGACATTATCAATCCTAACTTGCTGAGAGCAATTCTTGAGGTAGCTCTTATTATTACACATTGAGAAGAATAGTCTTAATGAGTTCATTTAAGGTTTCATAAATTGACATTTTGCAATTTTAGTGACCTCCCAATCCTGGAGTCATCAATTTGTTTATTTAAACATTTGTTTGCTCAGTTCTTCAATAGTCCAATAAGATTTAGAATAAAATTACTTTAGAACAAAAACTGTATGAACTGTGGGTTTGATTTTCAGCAAATATTAACTTCTCTCCAAGTTGAAAATGCATAGGAGATTAGTTGTACACACTTTTGTATTTCTCCACACTTTTACTTTGGAAAGTTGTAAAAAAAAAAATATGAAAAAATAATACTCAACAGTCCAATAACATTTAGAATAAAATAACTTTTGAATAAAACTACATATACTTTAGGTTTGATTTTGCATGAATATTAACTTATCTCTGAGTTGAAAATGCATAGGAGATGAGTTCTACATACTTTTCTATTTTCCACACTTTTACTGTGGAAATTTGCAATAAAAATATGAAAAAATAACATTTGACGTTTTGCATAGGTCTTGACTTACCATAAAGGGAATGGCATAAAACTTGTTTAGGAGTCATTCAAGAGTTATCCCAAGGTCAAGATTTAGTAAACTATACATTTAATGTGTTTTAATAATAGAAGTTGCCAAAGAGGACATAATAAATGAAAAAAAAATCAGTGTTGCAGCATAGATGCCTAAAAGTTTTATAGGCAGCCATTATTTTTCTTCTCTGTCTTCCTTCTTCCTCCTATCTGGTCAGTGTCAGCTTCACATATAGATTTCATAGGATATTGCTGGCTAATAATTACTAAAATTAATCTGCTGATTTTGTTCTGAAAAGATTTAACATGCTCCCATCCTGAAAATATCTAATGTGACACCAATAAGCAGATCATTTTGTTTCAAGCTGGTAAGCACTAAATAATTCCATTGAAGTACTAGTAAGTCATGATGATCTATTATTAAATTAGGAATGACAAGATGATCTGGTGTCATTGCATTCAAAGTGGCATAGTGCTTTACAGAAATAAGGCTGTTGTAAGTTTAATAGGAGTTATGGCAAACACATCTAAATATCTCTAAAAGTATACAAATTATGCATAAACCATCTTATGAAAGTTGTTCAGGACAAAATGTCCTTTCAAATGAGCTTATTCATTAAGCTGCACTCATTATATTTTTTAAACTATGGCCATCTGTTTATCTGAATTTTCATTTTTCTTCACAATGTTCACCTTTTGGATGGCTATATTTAAAAAAAAATCTAATGAATTCAGATTAGTGACTACCCTCAATTGAAAGGTCAGTTTGTCCTGAACAACTTTCATGTTATTTGTATATTGGTAACTTGTATACTTTCTGAGATATTTACATTTGTTTGCCATGACTCCTACTGTGTTCATTCAGAGAGAAAAAAAAATATGGTTGTTTAGAAGACCATATTTGGCAAAATATAAAGAATTCAGATTAGTGACTACTCTCATGTGAAAGGACTTTTTGCCCTGAACAACTTTCATGCTGGTTGTTTTAGCACTCCTTGAATAGTTTTAAAAATATTTAGATATGTTTGGAAATTGTGCACATTTGCTCTCAGAGAAAAGCAGCTTTGAGTTTTGCGTCCATCATTCTAACCAGAAAAAAGGGAGTATTTTTTAACTGACATAGGGATTTGCAGTGTTATGGAATGATACACTGAAAACTACTGAAAAAATGTTTTCCACGGAAACCACTTTTCCAGCTAAAGCGAAATGGGTGTAGGCTCCGCCCACAGCCATAAAAACTGTGTACAAATATAACCTTCCTACAGGAGAACAAACTGGTCCCTAGAAACTGCCAAACTATGCAGAGACTGGGTAGGCCTTGAAACACTCAGCTGTGCCCCACAACCAAAAAGGGGGGGTCTACATACTAATCCATAAATCCTTATTGGACAATAGAGAAGCAGAAGCAGGATGTCAAAGAACAATGGATACTTATGCAAGTGGCTACACCATAGGGTCCCTTAATCCTGGGCTCCACCTATGAGGCCAACACTGACTGCCCCAGTTTTTTCCATATATTTTGTCAAGCACTTCAATAATTTGTCCCCTCCATCAACACCTTGCTTGATAGGAGGGGACTTCAACACGACCATCTCTCTGGACCATGACAGGTCCATGCATACTACCGTACCACACCCCAGAGTAGCTAAAGCCCTAGTCAGTATGATGAGGGAACTATCTCTCTTACTGACATATGGAGATCCCTCAACCCTACGGCCAAAGATTTCATCAATATCTCCCCTGTTTATGGTTCAGCCAGTAGAATAGACCAACTCCTAGGATCTCTCCCTACTGTTCAAAAGATACTAACTTGTGACATCGAACCCCTAATCATATCGGATCATGCCCAGTCTCCTCAATGTTGATATGGGGTCTGTAAACCCCTAGATCTTCACAATGGAGACTAGATCCCCTGCTTTTGAAAGCAAATCCTTTTGTACATGGGTCACTGAGGAAACTACCCAATACTTTCCCTCTGGGAAGCTTTTTTTTTTGTCAACTTGTTTCTCTCCCGTCGCCGGTGATGAGGCATCTCTCTGGTGGGGTCTGCTCAGTCGCTCCTCTATCACCTGCCAGAACCACTGCCCTGACTGAGGAATCGAGTACTGGGTCACCCCTCCCACAAACCCCATATGGGAGGAGACAGGGACCACAGAGAGTCAAGTTAGTATTGAGGCCAGTATTGAGCATGTGGGAGTGGCCCTGGAGTGTCCACCATCACATCCCCACCAACTGGAGTTTTTCCTCCTTTGTATGGTTTTCTCCTGAGCTGCCAGGTGTGGAATGATGCCTGCACAGAGGACATAGCTTCGCTGACATCTGCTGGAACCTCCCCTTTGAAGCACACTTCTTTCAGTACACCCGGTCTCCACTGTGAGCCGCCACAGAGTGATGCACCCCCTCAGGTCCACCTCAGGAGAGGAGAGCAGTCCTCCAGATGCTCAGTCCTCTCCTCCCCCTGCTGACCCCCGAAAACTAGAGTCCGCTCTCAAGCCTCTGTCACCAGCATGGCAAGAGGTGTGGTGTTCATCTCTTCAACCCTCAGTGCCACCTGGCCAGCCTCTGGGATGCTTTTAAAGCTACACTTTGGGGTAGTATTATGGGTTGTGCAACTAAATGTAGATAGGAAAGGGAATGCACACTGAAATCACTACAGGCAGATCTAACCCAGAAAGACCTAGAAAAAAACAAACGTTCCCACCCTGAGAAAGCAAAAATCCTTTTAGCAGAATTGACAGGTATTCACCTTCATTTGAACTTGTTGTTCACTCATCAAGAAGAATTAGCCCTTCTCCACAACAGACATAGATATTGGGAAGAAGGGGGAAAAACAGCATCTCCTATCCTACTGTACCAGTTGATAAATCATCAAGCTGCTCATCACAGAGCCATGGTCCATGATACTATGTATACCCCCACCACAAACCACTACCTATTAACAATGTCATGACCCAATTCTATACAACTTCATAGAGCTCTTCCCTGACAGGACCAAACCCTGAGATTGACACCTTTTTGTCCAAAACTCCACCTCCCACAGCTCTCCCCCCAACCCAGAGAGCTTCCAGAAACCCCACTTACAATATTAGAAATTCAAAAGGCCATTCACTCCCTGAATAAAAATAAATCACCTGTGAGGGACAGAATTCCTGCAAACCTATATTCACATCTTGAACCTATTATTAGCCCAATCCTAAACAAAATGTTCATGGACTCACATATGTTCAGATCCCTTCCCCCAACTCTCAGAGAGGCCATTATTATAGTTTTACCAACAAGGGTAAGGACCCTCATTTCCCAGCCAGCTACCATCTCATCTCTTTAATTAACACAGATGCTAAGATTAGATTCTTATTTGTTTGTTTGTTTATTTATTTAAGAGTTTTTCCAGGAAGGCACACTGAACAGAATACTGCTCTGTTCCAGGTTCATCCTGGGGATGGGTTAGTGGAGATAAAATACATACACTATACCATCTAGAACAATAGTACAAGGAGCAGAACAATTAATTACAGTACATCAGTAATGCAGGGAAAGTGAGACCATAATAGGTAGAAATAACAACAAAAACAAATATGCAGCAAGACCGTGGCTAGGTACTTAGACACAGACAGGAACTTATCAGAGTTGGTATACATTCAGCCCAGTCAATTGCTGCAAGCACAGGTGGAAGTGAAATGTGCTTTGATGAGAGAGTTGAGGTGTTGGGTTATGGGTGTGAGCTGGATGGCAACGGGGAAGGAGTTATTTCAGAAAAAGAGATGTGCAAGAACAAGGGGACACAATTTAGAGATAGAGAGGTGCGGTTCAGGGGCCATGTAAGGAAGTATTTTTCACAGAGAGGATGGTGGATGCATGGAACAGCTTGTGGGGCCTAAAACTGTGGGAGAATTGAAGAATACATGGGACAGACATAAGGCAATTCTTGTGGGGGGTAAGAAGAAATAGGCTGTTGGTTAACTAGGATCTGCAGCTTATCCTGTAGGTAGGGAAATGGGCAGACTAGGTGGGCTAAGTGGTCCTTATCTGCCATCAAAGTCTATGTTTCTATGTTTCTATGAGTTCCATAGTTTGGGCGTACAATGTCTAAAGGCAGCCTGATCCGCAGGGGAGGACATGCTCGGCACTTCCAGGAGGCGAGTGTCAACTTTTTCTGAGGTGGTACGCAGGTGGGGACTGAGCAGTTAGGACAGTGGCAAGGCAAGGCCTCATGTGATACACTGGATCTGTCCTTGCCTTACAAGCAAAGGGTCAGAGGTTTGAATTCCAGGGAGCACATATATCTGCCAGCTTATTTGCAATAGTAAACAGTGTTCACTCCAAAGAAAGGGGGGTTACTAATAGGGTACTGCAGGGTTCAGTACTGGATTTGATTCTTTTTAATGTCTTTGTAAGTGACATTGCAGAGGGACTGGAAGGAAAAGTACGCTTCTTTGCAGATGACACAAAGATTTGCAACAGGGTTGATATACAAGGAGGGATGGAAAGAATGAGAAGGGACTTGGCAAGGTTGGAGGAAAGGTCAAAGTATGGCAGCTTGGATTCAGTACAAAGAAATGCAAAGTAATGCACCTGGGAAATAAAAACCCAGGGGAAGAGTACACAATGGGGGGGGGAGGTATTAACAACAACAAAAATGGAAAGGGACTTGGGGGTAGTCATATCAGATGACCTAAAAGTAATTAAGCAATGTGAGAAGGCAATAAGGATAGCTGGGGGATACTGGGATGTATAGGGAGAGGCATCAGCAGTAGAAAACATGAAGTTGTTATCCCTCTGTACAGACAGTTGGTGAGACCCCATCTGGAGTACTGCGTGCAGTTCTGGAGACCCAGTTCACGCAAGGACATAGACAGGATGGAGGCAGTCCAGAGGAAGGCAACTAAAATGGTGCAGGGTCTGCAACAGAAGCCATACAAAGAGAAACTAAAGGAGCTTAACATGTATACCCCTGAGGAAAGGAGGGAGAGAGGGAGCATGATAGAAACTTTCAAGTACCTCAAGGGAATCAACAAAGTCCAAGTGGGTAGCATCTTTCAGAAAAAGAGATGTGCAAGAATAAGGGGACATCACTTGAAGATAGAGGTGGTATGGCTCAGAGGCAATATGAGGAAGTATTTTTTCACAGAGAGGGTGGTGGGCACATGGAACGGCCTTCCTGAGGAGGTTGTGGGGTCAAAAAGATGAGCAAATTCAAGAATGCATTGGACAAACATTAGGCAATTCTGGTGGGGGTAGGAAGAAGTAGGCTGTTGGTTAACTAGGATCTGCAGCTTATCCAATAGGTAGGGAAATGGGCAGACTAGTGGGCCAGGCGGTCCTTGTGTGCCGTCAAAGTCTATGTTTCTATGTTTTTATATTAGGGTGGCAAGGACTGGGACCAGAACTTGGCAGTGAGACTTGCACAGTGAGCCTGTCTACAGTCCTGGAGTGAGGGGAGGTTGAAAGTCTGGTAGAGAGTGCAGTGGTGTGTACAAGGAGGGCAATCGAGAGCAAAATGGCAGAAAGAGTGAAAACGGGAGTCCAGTCTGGCTAGAGTGGACTAGGGAGCAGCACTATAGACTACATCTCCGTAGTCAAAGATAGGGAGGATCATTTTCTGTTCAAGTGAGCTGTGGGCTAGCAGCAGGCTTCAACCACGGCTGCGAAATAGGGCAGCCAGCTTAGAGTGGAGCTTTTTTGTGGATGACATCAACATGTACAGAAAAGTTGAGGTGCTGGTCAAGCTAGACCCTGAGGTATGTAAAGGAGGAGGAGCAACCCTCCAGAGTTGTCCCACCCAGGGTGTGGAAGGAGGGGATGGTGGAGAGCCGAGAGAGTCTCTGCCTTGTGCCGAAGGTCATTGAGACTGTCTTCCTGGCATTTAGAAAAGGTTGATTTGCATGAAACCAGAGCTGAACATTGTTGAAGTCCTGCTGTAGCCTGGTCGACACATTAGCAGTCGAGGGGCCTGATGTATACAGAACTGTGCCCTCTGCATACATGTGGATGGATGTGTGTGGGTAGGCTATGGATAGGTCATTTAATAAGGTGGAGAAAAGGAGCGGGCTGAGGACTGAGCCTTGGGGGATTCCAGTGGTTATTTAGAGGGAGGAAGATATGGAGTTGCCAGTTTTGACAGATTGGGACCTGCCTACCAAGTAGGAGTGGAACCAGCTGATGGCTTCGGCAGAGAGCCTGGCATGAGCAAGCTTGTCCAGGAGTAGTGTATGGGAGACCATGTCAAAGGCCTTTGCCAGATCGATGAAAATAGCTGAGGTGATGTATTCTTTGTCCATACCAGCAAGAATGGAATCAGTGAGCCATGGGAGGGTGGTGGTGGTGGAGTGGGACTTCCTGAAGCCAGACTGGTAGGGAGAGAAGAAGGAGAAGGAGTTGAGAAGTGAGGAAAGTTGAGTGAGTATGAGGTGCTCCTGGAGATTTGCCAGTATGGGGAGGAGGGAGACTGGACAGTAGTTACCTGGGGCAGAGGGGTCACCACCCTTTGGAATCAGGATAATGGTTACATGCTTCCATTCCAATCAGACCAAAGCTAGGGAGAAGGAGAGACTGAAAAGAGCAACCAAGGGGATAACGATGGCTGGAGCAGCTAGGTAGAGCATTTTGGCATCCAGTCCAGAGAGACATTTGTCCTTAGCGGGATTTAGAGCAATCAAGGCATTGTAAACTTCCACCAGAGTGACCTGATAGAAGGAGAAGGTTGAGGCAGGAGAATTGGTCCATGCATCAGTAGGAGAGGGGGTGGTTTTATGGTGGTAAAGAGGGAGTGAGGCCAAAAGGGCTGAGGTACAGTTTGTGAAAAACAAGTTAAATTCAGAGACCACTTCAAGAGGGTCCATCATAGAGGTACCGCCTACATTTAGAATTGGGTTGATGGCTGGGAGGGTGGGGAGAGGAGTGATTTAACCACCTTCCAGAATTTAGCTGGGTGGTTTAAGTTGGATTGGAAGGTGGCTTTGAAGAAGTTAGCTTTTGCCTGCTGGATTAACCTAGTGCAGACATTGGATAAGGTGCGATATTTAGCGTGCACTGCGCTGGAGTGTGAGGCTTTGAGCGACTTCCATGTCTGGTCTCTGGCTCAGATATGGGTCATAATATCGGCTGTGATCCATGGCAGTTGAGTCCCCCTCACACGACTTCATCTGAGCAGGGCATATCTGTCCCAGGTGGCTAAGAACTTGGTCTTGAAATACTCTAGTGTAGTTTCAGTGGATGTAGCTCGGGGTATGAACGACCAGTCTGTGGCAGCCAGGTCATTTAAAAGTGAATGAAGATCCAGGGATTTGAACAACTGGGTAAGGATAATTCTGGGAGAGGGGACCTTGGGTAGGAAGATTTTCTTACCACATATATCATATAGTGGTCACTTAGGGAGTCTGCTAGTGGGCCTGAGGCAATTATCCGGTGTTGGTGTGAGGTAAGGGCCTAGTCGAGTAGAGAGTGGTTCTGCGATTTGTGGTTAAGTCGTGTTGATTCTCTGATCTGTTGTGTCAGGCTTAGGGAAGCCATCTGGTTTTGAAACTTTGAGGTAGCGCAAGAGATCCAGTTCAAAGGCTTTGGCACTCTGTATGAACAAGATTCTCCCCACCCTTCTACACCCGGCCCAAGCAGGATTTACAAAAGGTAGACTAGCCTTTCAACCACATTCGGTCCCTTATCTCCATTGCTACAGCTGCCAACCAAACCCCACTCCTGCAGCTGCCATTGCAATCAACTTTGAAAAGGTCTTTGATTCTGTGAATCTAAAAAGTCCTACTGCAAACAGCAATTGAGAAGGGTGCAGTGTTAGATCTGCCAGACCCTTAGAAAATGAAAATCCAAACAAGACTGCACTCCAATACAACCAAGCCACAAACAATGTAAAGTAAATCCAACATGGAATTTTATTGTGGTACACAGAAAGTATCCAATACAACCAAGCCACAAACAATGTTTTTTTTTTTTTTATCATATAAGATTTTAAAGATTTTTGTCTTCAATACATCCAGGATGAAAGCAACCATGTGTCAAACACACACATATAGCCAACCATTGATACACAGACTGTCAAGTACTATTTAGTGGGATACCACATCAAATGACAATCGAAAATAAATCCTGGATATGTTATACAGCTAATATCTAGTCATAAGCCATAAACAATGTAAAGTAAATCCAACACGAAATTTTATTGTGGTATACAGAACGTATCCAATACAACCAAGCCCCAAACAATGTTAAGTAAATCCAACATGCGGTTTTATTGTGGTACACAGAATGTATCCAATACAACCAAGCCACAAACAATGTAAGGTAAATCCAACATAGAATTTTAACCACAATTAAATTCCATGTTGGATTTACTTTACATTGTTCGTGTCTTGGTTGTAGTAGAGTGCAGTCTGTTTTGAATTTTCTTTGATTCTGTGGAATTGGGGTACCTTCTAAGGGTCCTTAACTACATGGGTTTCAGGCCCTATTTCTCCAATTGGGTGCAAACCTTATATCAAGCCTCTATGGCTCAGGTCCTTACCAACTCCATTCTGTCAGCTCCATTTTCATTACAAAAGGTA
This sequence comes from Neoceratodus forsteri, assembly GCA_016271365.2. Taxonomy (NCBI): domain Eukaryota; kingdom Metazoa; phylum Chordata; order Ceratodontiformes; family Ceratodontidae; genus Neoceratodus; species Neoceratodus forsteri. The sequence goes on along the minus strand of CM057454.1, from coordinate 954,871,629 downwards.
CTTGGCAAGGATGCCCCCTATCCCTGATCCTATTTGTTCTGGCCATCGAACACCTGACTATTGCCATCCGAGAACATACTGCCCTTCACGGTATCCCTGTTGCAGAGCTAGACCTTCCCACTAGCCTGTATGCAGATGATCTCCTGACATTACTATCTGTAGCCCCTTTAGGACTACTCCATCTTCTTTCTCTCCTCAACACCTTTTCCTCAGTCTCAGGCTTAACAATTAATCAGGGAAAAATGGAGGCTATGCCCTTGAATGCTAAATGCACTTCAACCCCATTTGTACAGGCAGGTGTCAAATAGTCTCCATCCTCCATTAAATACTTAGGCATTTATCTTTCAGCAGGGCTCCCAAAACTCCCAACTCTTAACCTTACATCACTGCTTCTGAAATTAAAAGAGAAATTTGACTGTTGGCAAGACCTACGTCTCTCACTAGCTGGTAAGATCTCTGCAGTTAAAATGATGGTGGCTCCCAAAATATTTAATTGCCTCTCCCACCTCCCTCTTAATTTATCTCCAACCTGGTTTGCCAAAATTGACAAATTAGTAGGGTCCTTTTTTGTGGGATGGGACAGTCCCGAGAGTTAGAACAGCCAAATAACGGGCCCATTGGACAAAAGGGGGCTGGAATCTCCCCTGGTTCCAAAGGTATCACAAAGCTTTCCTAGGGGTTCAGATCTGTGAAATGTTCTCCCCTCCCACTGCCCCCCAGTATGGCTCAACATAGAGATTCTATTATATTCACCTACACCACCAATAAACCTACATATACACTACCTTACCTGGCTCTCTGCATCAATGAATCACTATATTGGCATCCATAAAGGCATGGCACTGGCTGTCTAGAACCATTAAACACTCCATAACTTCAAAGGCATGGCTCCCTCTTTGGGATAATCTGTTGGTCCACATAGACCGTCACACTATACATTGGTCTACCTGGATACACAAAGGAATAACACACATGAAGGACCTCTTGATTCCTGGCACATTATTACTTGACTCCTTAAGCGACCTACAATTATGTCACTGTCTCCCTAAACCTGATTTTTGGAGTTTCTTACAATTACGAAGTGCACTGTCACCTTCGTAACCTTCCCACAAGTGAGATATACAAACACCCTATCTAGATATTCAGACCTAACTGAATAAAACCAAAGGTTGGGCAAGTGTGATCTACTCCCAAATTCACAAATCCATTGCCAACCAAACTCAAAAAGATCGTACTTATTGGGCATCCGCCCTAGGTATCCCCATCACATCCCAGGATTGCAAAACCTCCTGGGGAGCAGCTTGCATTGCTTGCATGGATAGGAGAAGCCTATTGATGCAAAACAAGATCCTTCATAGGGTATACCAAACTCCAGTTAAACTATGTGGCATTGGTCTCCTCCCTCATGCTGGCATTGTAACTTCCCAGGTAGTAACCATTATTTTTTTATTTATTTTTGTTTTAGTCTTTGGCTACTGGGTAAGGCCCAATAGGCACAAGTACTTGTTTTCAAGGGTGACCTGGGAGCACTGGGTGATTAACTGACTTGTTCAGAATCACACAGTATGCAAGTGGAGGTTGTGAGACTCAAACCCAGGACTGGTCTGCTGGATGTACCAAGTTCATTCACAGCTCATTACTCTAACCTCAAGACTATACTGTGGAACTGCCCATCAAACGTTATTGGAAAGAGATACTAGCACCCTGCAAAACTGTAGTGGGAAATTCCATGATTTTAACACCTCAGTTGTTATTACTGGATATACCCCACCCTCACATACACTATATAGACCCTCTGATCTGTTTGAGCATTCAGGCTGGGGTGGAAGCAAAATGTTTGCTTCTTAAGAGATGGTGAACTACAGACATACCTCAAATATAGGAGTGGCACCACTAGCTTCAACAAATGGCAATACTCTCCAGAATGTCTCATGTAGCAAAGAATACTTTGCACCACTATTACATTAAGTGGACCTCTTAAATTTCTCCCCCCCATAAAGTTGACCCCAAATGGGTTCATACCTACCCCCCCTTGTTGCAATAAGAAAGACCCATGTTCACTGTATCACTATATATCTTTTGACTTTGTATTCATGCTTGATAATGTATGCAACGTAAATATACATTTGCTATGGCACTGTAATGTTTTTTGCTGAAAAGATTTTAATAAAAAGTATTAACTGCAAAAAATAGTTGACTACTTCTGAAAGTTATTATTAATTCCAGACAGTACATTAGCTCTTTAACTGAGATCATCAACTCTGTATTAAATTGATTGTGTGGGTAGAAGTCATCTTGGTGTAATGACAGCTTGATACAATGTCTTATGTATATGGACTTTCTGTCATTGGTTTCAATAATACTGAGTTATAAAAAAAAGAAATTTAAAAGGCACATCTGTAAACTGAAATCTAAAATATTCTAACATTCATTACATAGTGATGGGTTAGGTAGTTATTGACATGCAGTTTTAGACTTGGTATATCTACATTTTGCTGCAGCTAGCATACAACCTTAGAAAGTCCTTGTTAGGAATAGTTTCTTATATAGTATGGCAGGCAAACTGGTGGCCCTGTGTAGCCACCAGATAAAAAAAAAAAAAAAGATTGCTGTCTCCCTATCTGTGTCCCTTCTCAAGCAGAGTTCCTCAGTGGTGGAGGAGGGAGGGCAGAAATGGTGGCAGTCCCTCCCCTTAAATGAATACCTGAGTAGCTAGGTACCAAAGTTGCCCATGGGGAGGGACTCTGGCAAGGGGAGGAAGATGAGAGTGGGTGGTGGTACTACAATGCAGCCTTAGGAAATCATTGCTTTCTTTAGCAGTGATACACTAACAGCATAGTGAAATGTCTCATTAAAAATAGCAGCATCCATATACAGGCTGTCAGCCACACTATTAACACTTAGAGCAGCCCTGTACCTGTTTGTGCAGTGCTATAGCTTTAAAAATTGGACCCCTGATCTTTATGCATACTCAGATGTTTCCTTTGAATCTTTCACTAACCCATGGTAAAACATTTTGTTGTGATATAAGGCAAGCAGCCTGTTTGAAAACAAATTTGTAACATCCTGTAGGTTCTTTGATTATCTCACTTTGTAACATTGCAAAAAATGTCATACCCTAATGCAGCAAGTAGATTGACACAAACACAACACGTGGTACAATCTGAAGCAGGGATTAATTCCTTAGTAATTCCTGTTTCAGAATGTAGCAGTGTTTGCAGCCGCAACAGGAGCATGCAACAAAAAGAATTAGAGTGCGGTTTGCGCTGTGGGCGCACCGCAGAAATTTTGATCACACTTGGCGTCCAACCCCAGCACATCCATGGGCACTGCAGTTGAGAGGGAGCTACCTGCACGATCATGTCTGTTTAGTGGTTTGCAATGAATTATGCAGTTTTTCACCTACCTGATAGAGTCCTCGATCAAGAGGGAGCTGAAAAAACGTGCCATGAGTGCTGTCTGTGTTCCTATTACCTCTGTCGCTGCTGGCGGTTGTTTCTTCTTAATGAAGAATGCATTCTGGGAATATTAGTAATATTTGCATACCTTAGCTAGCACAATCAAGTGAGATGCCAGATATGCAAATATTCATTATTTCCCCAGATTGTAGTAGTGAAACAGAAATAGAAAGGAAGCAAACGAGTAAAGAGAGCAGTTTAGGTAGAAAAAAATCACATTTTGTTCCATCATATCTGTGGCAAATGTGTTTTTAAACATCATTTTGAAACCTAAATAAAACAGCAGTCACAATATAAATAAATCCTGAATTGTGAACGTGCACGAGCCCGTTGGACATGGACATCTAATGATAACTAAACAGATGAACAGCAGTTAATATTGTATTATACAATATTGTAACTTGCTGTTCATTTATGTCCCACATGCCATTGACTTGTAACATTACTGAATTTGTGCTTACATAAAGAAGACATTCTGATTTTGTAGCTGAGCCCTACTAGTGACTTAATGGTTTGTTTGGTGGTTGGAGACACTCGGCCAAATGCCCCTCAACCAGGCATAAATTCCCTAGTAGAGCCCTCCTTTGTCATGGATTAATGTTTATATGTACAGTAAGAACATGGCTATTCCTTTGGATAAACTCAAACTGATCACAAACTTGGAGAACACCCGGTCCTTTTTCTCCTTAGAGTTTTCTGTCTATAGCAGGCGTGCACAAGTGCAAAAGAGGAGAATCACAGTCCAAAATGATGCCTGGTACTACTTGCAATTGATTAAGCCACACAAATGCAGTGATAGTGAAGGAACCAAGCCTGAAAAACTAACTGCCAGTTAAACTGGAAAACATATCAATTACTGTATTAGGAAAAGTACTTTAAAATGGTATGCAAGGTTAAAGCTTTTTTTTTTAAATAATGATCCTAATCCAAAGCCTGTATCCAGGTATAGAATTTGATGGCAGATAAGGACCACTTGGACCACCTAGTCTGCCCCTTTTCCCTACTTATTTCCTATCTGCATATCCTAAGTGATCTGTAGCTTACCCCTCTGTCATATCACTAAGGTTCCCTTATGTCTATCCTATGCATTCTTGAATTCTCCTACTGTTTTTGCTTCCACAACCTTTGCTGGTAGGCTGTTCCACACACCCACAACCCTTTCCATGAAAAAATAATTCCTCATGTTACCCCTAAGTCTACCCCCTCTATTCTCATATTATGGCCCCGTTCTTCTTTTCTGAAAGATGCTACCCTCTTGCACCTTATTTATACCCATAAGGTATTTTAAAGTATCATATCTCCCCTCTCTCTTCTCTTCCAGAGAGTATATATTGAGGTCTGATAGTCTATCTTCCTGTGACTTCTGGAGTAGCTCCTGCACCATTTTTATTGCCCTTCTCTCAACAGCTTTTCCTCTGTCTATGTTCTTCCAAAGATGCAGCCTCAGAACTGCAGACTGTATCCTAGATGAGGCTTCACCAATGTTCCGGCTGTGGGGGGATCCGGGTCCGGTGTCCTCAGAGGACGGGCACTGTTTGTCCTGAGATCCCCAAGCAGGGCAGTCAGGCTGGAAGGCCTATTCATTTTGAGCTGGCCATGGTTGGTGTCCCTGGCAACTCCTCAGGGGATGGCAGGGCAAGCAACTTGGAGTGGAGATTCCTGTAGCTGGATGCTGGAGTTTGATCTTGAAGTTGGAAGGAGTACTGACTGTGGTGGATGCCTAAACTGTCTTCACCTTCTTGAGGACCGGCCACAGTGAAGGTGTTTTTTCTTCCTATTTAAACATTATTTCCTTGGAAACTGTTATTTTTCTATCTTGCCTATGTGAGAGATAGGCTGGAAGATTAATTTATTTTGTTCTGGTGAGGTGAGAGCTCACCAGAAGGGTCATTAATATACATTGCTGGAAGACTTTGGGCTACTTATTTATCATCTTTTTTGCTCTTGAACATTATTTGTTTTGGACTCTAATTTTATTTTATTACAGTTTCTGTTTAATGTATTTTCTTTTTTAATATAGGGTTGTGTATTTGGGTGTATGGTGTGTGTATTGGGTTTTTATATTGGAAGGGCTGTGTGTAGGGTGAGTGAGTTCTTTGTTGGGTGTAATTTTGAAAAGGGTGGGCAGGGTTTTTGTTGTTTTGTAGTTTTGTATTATTTTGTTTGATACTCAGCAGTGAGAGCTGTGAGAATGTTGAACTGTTTTTATTTAGGGTTTTATTTGGTTGTTTTTTGTATACTTTGTTAGGGGGTTTTCTTTTTGCTCTAGCCTGGCATGTTTTTGTTTGAGGCAGTATTATGTGTTGGAGGCCTGCCCTCCAGTCGTGCGCTATTCGTCCTCTACCCTCTGCATCCTCCAGCCTTCCCCCCTCTTAAAGTTTTCAACCTATCAGTGCTGTAGAGCACTGGGCATTGCCTGTAGGGAAGGGGGGGTTGGGGCAGGGGGGTGTGGACGATGGAACAGTGGAGGCCAAATGAGCGGGGCTCTCACAGAGGGGTTGTTAGATCTAGAAGACAGCCTGGGGTGAAATGGATTCTGGAACATGGTCCACCATGTCTGGTATCCATACCCAAGGGTACCACCATTATTGATGGGCAGGTAGCTCAGATGGCCCCAGAGACCCGTCCAACTTGAGTAGTGTTATGCAATGCCAGATCTATCAAGAACAAGACTGCAATTATTGCAGATCTTGTTGGGTCAACTGATCTGGCTTGCATCACCGAGACCTGGCCGGATGAAAATGCTGGCCCCATATTGGAGGCTGTGATTTCAGCTGGGTACTCGATGATACACCGATGATACACTGCTTGAGATTGGACCATGAGGGGGGGTTGTGGTCTGTCTTAGGACGGAATTGGGCCTCATGAATGTACCAGTTGAGGAGGCCAGGTCATTTGAGTGTACTGTAGTAGCAGGTGTAGATTGTAGGATAGCCCTTATCTACCATCCACCCAGGGATGAGAAGCAATTCCTACAGGAAGTAGCAGACTTTGTGATCAACATGGTGTTTGAGTCGACCAGGCTAATGGTCCTGTGTGACTTCAACGCCTGGGTCGATGATGAACTCTCGCAATTTGGACAAGTTCCTCCAGTTGATGACATCTCTGGGCCCTACACAGATTGTTAGCTCTGCTACTCATCAACATGGTCACTTTCTTGACCTGGTTTTCCTCCGGGGGATCAAAGCCTCTGATTTGGGGTGGAACCTGTTGGATGGTCCGATCACTACACTGTGGGATTCAATTATTGCACTCCCCCCTTCATAGGCCTCCCCTGTGGAGATGGTCAGATACCGCTCTTTATGGGAAGTGAGTCCTGAAGACCTAGCAGCGGTGCTATCAGAGTTTCCTGCGGCAAGCGGGAGTCCGGAGGCCTTGGCTCTGGCATATAACAAGGCCATCTCTTCAGCCCTGGACTTTATCATTCCTGTCCATGTTCGTCCTCTCTCTCCCTTCACCCTCGGTCCCCTTGGTTTGATGGGACCTTGAGGGAGATGCGGCGACTTGGACAAAGGTTAGAGCGTTGCTGGTGGAAATCCACCCTGGAGGCCGATCATCTTCGATTGCTAGAACATTATAAAGTCTATCAATCTACACTCTCCCATAAGAAGACAGAGTTCCTGTCTGGGGAGACTGCAGCTTCTCAGAACCAACCGGCTCAGCTATTTCGAACTGTGAACAGGCTGTGCAACCCAGCCTGTCTCCAGTTTTGAAGAGCTTTTTCACAACTGGAGTGTGATGAGCTCTCTCTGTTATTTGTGGATAAGGTGGCCGACATCAAGGCGTAGATCCAGTCAGCACACTCTATGGGGGATGCTACTGATTGGCGCTTGGTCACTTTCCCTCCCTTTTTCTGGAGTGCCTTTGACTGGCTGGAGTTCGTGGATCTTATGCAAATTGTCCACGGTATGTGCACTACATGCTGTAGTTTGGATCCAAGCCCAACTTCCCTGATTATAGGTTGTTGCAATATCATTGGCCCAGTCCTGGCACAGATAGTCTGGTGCTTTCTGGAGTCAGGTGAGTTCCCTATCTCTCTGCAGGAGGCAGTGGTGACACCCCTCCTGAAGAAAAGCTTTCCTGGACCCTGACTGCCTTGCCAACTACAGACCTATCTCTAGTCTTCCTTTTGTGGGGAAGGTTATTGAGAAGGTAGTGGCTGTACAGTTGGAGAACCATTTGACCATCCATAGCATCTACGAGCCTCTCCAATCCAGTTTATGAAAGAGGCACAGTACCGACACTGCAATGGTTTGGGTGCTCAGTGATCTACTGATGGTGAGTGATCGGAAAAGCCATTCCATCTTGATACTTCTGAATCTCTCTTCAGCATTTGACACCATGGACCATGGGGTGCTGCTTGAGCACCTTAGGTTCACCTGTGACCTGTCTGGCACAGTCCTCAGGTGGTTTAAATCTATCCTTACTGGCAGAACTCAGATGGAGGTGTTGGGGATTTATTCCCCCGACCCTCTCTCTCTGTCATGTGGGGTCCTTCAGGGATCGGTGCTGTCCCCCATGTTGTTCATGGTGTACATGCTGCTCCTCGGAGACATTGTAAGATGGTATGGGCTGAGGTTTCACTGCTATGCTGATGATACCTAGCACTACTTGTCTTTTGCACCTGACCAGGATAGTGCATTCTCGGTATTTAATAACTGCCTTGCTGAAATCCAGGACTGAATGAATACCAGCTGGCTGAAGTTGAACTCAGGAAAGACTGAGGTGATGGTTTGGACCCAGGTCACCGGACAGGGGGGTCGGGGCTGGTCAGCCCACAGGGCTTTTCCTGGGGGGCTCCCAGCTTCCTGCCTCTGAATGGGTGTGGGACCTGGGAGTGGTGCTTGATGATGGGCTGACTCTGCGATCTCAAGTGTCGGCAGTCGTCAAGTCATCCTTTTATCATTTGAGGAACATCACAAGGGTCAAGCACCTTGTTCCATCTGGTGATCTTCCTGCACTGGTCTACGCCTTTGTGACCTCACACCTTGATTATTGCAACTCCCTTTACCTAGGGCTACCAGGGGTTGATATCCGCAGCTTGTAGCTGGTGCAGAACGCAGCAGCTCAGTTGTTGATGGGGACTCCTTGGATGTGTCATATCTCACTGGTGCTGCATGAACAGCACTGGCTGCCGATTCAGTGGTGGATCACCTGCAAGGTCGGACTTCTGACCTACAAAGCTCTACACAGACTTGGCCCTGACTACCTGAAAGAGCTTCTTTCACCCTACTGCCCTGAGTGATTACTCCGCTTGGCTGATGAGGGGTTGCTAGATATTCCAAGGGTGTCCTTAAAATCTTCAGGGGCCCGTGCATTCATGTATGTGGCCCCAGCCCTTTGGAATTCTCTACCCCGTCAGCTACAGGAGTGCTCGACTGTGGGGGGCTTTAAGCAGGCATTAAAAACATATTTGTGGCACCAAGCATATGCTGCCTATATTTTACTGATTTTATTGGTCATCTGTTTTATATTATGTGCTTGTTTTTATCTTGCTCTATTTATTCTTTATGTAAAGTGCCTTGATGCTCCTGAAAGGCGCTGAATAAATAAAGTTTATTATTCTGTACAGTGGCATCATCACCTCCTTCCTTCTGCTTGAGATTCCTCTCCCTATGCACCACAGCATGCCACTTGCTCTCCTCACAGCCTTCTCATATGGTTTAGTAATCTTTAAGTCATCAGATCACTCCCAGGTTCCTTTCCTGTTTAGTGGCAGTTAGCACCCCCCCAACATGTACTCCTCCCCTGCATTTCTATGTCCCAAGTGCATGCTCTTGCACTTTTTTGCATTGAATCTTAAATGCTGCACCTTTGACCACTCCTCAAGTCTGCTTAGGTCCCTTCTCATTTTCTCCACCTCTCCTGGGGTGTCCCCCCTGTTGCAGATCTTCGTGTCTTCTGCACAGAGACATACCTTTCCTTCCCTTCCAGCCCTTCTACAATATCGCTTATGAAGACATTAAAGAGGAGTGGTCCCAGCACTGATTCCTGTGGGACCCCAGTCGTCAGCCCCCTCTCTTTGAATTGGACACTGCTTACCACCACCCTCTGTGTCCTATCACTCAGACAATTTTTGACCCAGTTTACCACCGGGACCCATTCCCCGGCTGTCCAGCTTGTTTACAAGCCTCCTACAGTATGTGGGATGGTGTTGAAGGCCTTGCTGAAATCAAGGAGGGAGAGAGGTGATATGATTGAAACATTCAAACATCTTAAGGGCATTAACAAGGTGAAAGAGTCTAACATGTTTCAATATAAGAAAAATAGCAGGACAAGAGGACACAGCATGAGATTAGAGGGAGGCCAATTAAGGGGTAATGTGAGGAAGTTCTTTTTCACATAAAGGGTGGTGGATGCATGCAACGGCCTACCTCAGGAAGTGGTGGCTATGAATGCAGTGCAGGGCTTCAAACAGACATGGGATAGGCATAAGGGAGTAATACAGATGAGTATGAATAGATAGGCCATTGACAGAGCAAAGGCCTATGGCACATTCATAAGGTAGAAAAATAAATGGGCAGAGTGGATGGGCCTTGCGGTACTTATCTGCCATCAACTTCCATGTTTCTATGTTTCTGTGTTTCTAAATTCAGGTAGGCCATGTCCACCGCCCCTCCCTGATCAACTTCCCTAATCACTGAGTCAAAGACATCTATCAGATTAGTTTGACAAGACCTTCCCTCTGTGAATTCATGCTGCCTCGGATCCTGTGCTCCATTGGATTCAAGATATATCACCAACCTTTCTTTTAGTAGAGACTCCATTACTTTCCACACCACCGAGGTCAGGCTGATTGGCCTGTAAGTGCCTGCCTCTCCCTGCTCCCTCTTTTGTGGAGAGGGACTACATTTTCCCTCCTCCAGTCCTCTGGCACCACCCATTTCCATTGATCTGTTGAATAGGGCTGTCAGTGGCATTGCCAGCACCTCCCTGAGTTCTCATAATGCTCTGGGATGTATCCATTCGGCCCCATTGCCTTGTTCACCTTTAGCTTTGCAAGCTCCTTTTCAACTCTGTCTTCCATAAACAGACTGTTGTCCACCTCCCTTCCACTTGTGCTTCTAATTCCTATCTGTGGTCTCTACCCTTCCCCTTCTTCTGTGAATACTGAAAAAAAATATTTGTTCTGTATTTCTGCTTTTTCTTGGACTTCTTCTTCACACTCACCTTCTTCCTTTTTTAGTCTCACAATCCCTCCCTTTGTCTTGGTTCTTTCACTAATGTACCTCAAGAAGTTCTTGTCTCTTTGGTTATTGCCTGGGCTATTTTTTCTTCCAGTTGCACCTAGGTGCTCCTGACTGCTTTCCGCACCTCCTTCTGTTTTTCGAGATGCAGTTCCATGTCAACCTCCCTCTGTGATTCCTTGTACTTGATGAATGCCACCCTTTTTGCTCTTACCTTCTTGGCCACTTTCTTTGAGAACCATGGTGTTTTTTCCTTTCTCTTTGTTTTGCTTATTTGCCTAATGCGATGGCTTGTTGCCTCCACTACGGCTCCCATATGATTTGTCTATTTCTCCTCCACCTCCACACTATCTCCTTCCCTGCTAGCAATTTCCTAAGATATTAACCCATGTTTGCAAAGTTGGTTTGCCTAAAGCCCAAGACTCTTGCTTTCATGTGGTTTGACTCTTCCGCTGTTCCCACATTGAACCATACCATACTGTGATCACTTAAACCCAGGTGGCTACCAACTTTTACATCTGTAATTCTGTCCACGCTGGTGAGTGTCAGGTCCAAGATTGCTCCCTTTGGGTGGTCTCTTACAGCAGCTGCTTGAGACAAGCTCACTGCAGGGCATCCATGATGCCTGTGCTCCTAGCTGTGGCTGCAACATGCTTGCTCCAATAGACAGCTGGTAGATTGAAGTCTCCCACCAGCTGCTCTTCCCCTTTAGCAGTCATTCTGTGGACGGCTTCTACAAGTACCTATCTAGCTCTTCCCCTTGTGTGGGAGGTCTGTAGATCACTCCAGTGTGAATGGCAGTGCCATTTCCCATCTCCAAGGTGACCCATAGTTCCTCCATCTCTTCCGGCATTCCCTGTATCTCAGTTGCTTTAATTCCCTCTTTGACATAAACAGCCAATCCTCTTCCTTTTTTACTCATCCTGTCCCTCCTAAATAGAGGGTAACCTGGGATGGCTACATCCCAGTCATGGTACCCTGCGGACCATGTCTCAGTGACAGCAACAATGTCTAGTTCTGCTTCTGCCATCAAGACTGCAAGGTCCAGTATTTTATTTTCCAGGTTTCAGGCATTCACGCAATTGGCCTTACAATTTCTGCTGCTTCCTCTCCTAATGGTTTCCCTCCTCGCTCCATGTCTTTCCTCCGTATCCCTCCTGTCCTTACTTCTATTTTGCCTTATTTCTGTCATTTTACCTATTCTGTTCTTAGACATCTCTGGTGATTTCTTAATCTTAGGTTTCTTTCTACTGACTATTTTATTTTGGGGGGGTCTGTTTGCTTCATCCTGCTTGCTCCAGCCTCCCCCCTTAGCTAGTTTAAATGCTTGCCAATGAAACATTTAAACCTATCACTGAGGATCCTGGTACCCCCCCCATTGGATAGATGCAGGTCATTAGTCCTGTATAGTCCCCAATGAAGTCAAATGCCTTTGCTCTTCACCAGTCCTTCAGCAATGCATTGAATCTCTTGGTATGGAGTATTCTGTCCTTCCCCTTGTCATTGACAGGCAACACCTCCAGAAAGGTTACAGAGTGTGACACCTAACTAAGATCTCTCCCCAACTCCCCCCGACCCTCTTCTGCACTACCCTAACCTCATCACTAGCCAGGTCATTCATCCACAGGTCGACAATGATGTCTGGCTTCCCCTTCAGTCCTGCTGCCCCAATGATTCTGAGGATGTGTTTTCCATCCCTCCAAGCCATAACACTGGGTAGGCACTTCATCTTCCTCACACACACCTTTCTACCCCCATCTCTACCCCCTGATGATTGAGACTCCAACCTGGAGTTGCTTCCTCCTCCTCCTCCTCCTCCTCCTCCTTTGGGGTCTTCTGCCTCCCCTCCTGTGATCTCCACTGTGGAAGACCCCCACATCCTCCTTGGTCACCACTGTGGGTGCCTCACTGGGGCAGTCCCACCTTGATAGAACAGCAAAGGAGTTATGGAGATGAACTATAGGAGGGATGTGCCTCTGCCCCACCTCCCTCACCATTCCTGAGCCCACCATACTCCAGCCACTCCTCCTCCTTAGCAACCATGGAGACAGTGGGGACAGAGTTCATGGTCCCTGGGCAGGGAGGAGGTTTCCCAAAACCTAGCCAACTTGGCCAAGAGCCACATCCACTCTCAGCCCAGAGAGGTGCCTGCAGATGGGACAGCACTTTAGCCTTCAGAGAGTATCCCTGAAGACTGCCACCACACAGCCACTGCGCTGCACCACTCCCTTCATGTCTGCTTGTATCCTGTTTGTATTAGCCCATTATTCCCCTTTTTTTCTCCCTCCTCCCTTTTCTACTTTCCTGCAGTGTCTAACACCCTTGCCTTTGTGCACTGTAGCTCAGAATCTGTGTGTTCCAGTGAACCCTCCTCTCCTGCCTCCACAGGAAGTATTAACGGCTGTCAATCAAACCTGGTGCCTATAGAACTGGAGCAAGCCCTGGGTGGGTGGAGGGGCGGGAGAGAGAATATTATCATCCACATGCGAGTGCCTTAATGTATATTGTTAGCCTCTTAGTGCCACTTGCTTGTTCCCTGTCCCATTCCACTTCTGCTGCAGCTTCCCTTTGCTTGCTTCTCTGATGCAATGCTGGATTCAGTTTAAAGGATTTCGAGGATGGAGAGCTGACTGCCAACAACTATCATCCCTGTCATTTGACTGTCCGTTTGACAGCCCTTCCCAGCAGTGAGAACTATTTAAAGCTCTGCTTGGATGGTACCATTCTACCACACCCTCTGGTTGGTTGCTGCTGCCCTTTGTTTCCCTCTGGGCACTGACACCTAGTGCTGCTTGCTCGTTCCCTGTCATATTCCCTTTCTGCTGTGGCTTCCCTTTGCTTACTTCCCCAATGCCACACTGGATGCAGATTAGAAGATTTAGAAGATGGAGGTCTGACTGCCAACAACTATCAGCCCTGTCCTCCAACTCTCCATTTGAGAGCCCTTCCCAGCAGTGAGAGCTATTTAAAGCTCTGCTTGGTTTGGTGCCATTCGACCACACCCTCTGATTGGTTGCTGATGTCCCTTGTTTTCCCTCTGGGCACTGACACCTAGTGCCACTTGCTTGTTCATAGTTCCGTTCCCCTTCTGCTGCAACTTTCCTTTGCTTGCTTCTCCAATGCTCCACTGGATGTAGTTTAGAGGATTAAGAGGATGGAGAGCTGACTGCCAACAAATACCAGCACTGTCCTCCGACTCTCTGTTTGAAGGAGGTACGGTATGTTGACTTCCTGCCTGTTTCTGAAATATTGTAAATGGTAGCAGTGTGGCCTAGCCAATTAAGGCCATAATATTTTTTGTGACAAAGTGAGTCAGCACACTGACATTGAAACCTACAAAACCTATGTTCAAATGCTCATAGACAGCAGCAGCAACAAATAGAAAGCCGTACTGCTCAGTCATTTTGTGCCTCATGTATCGCCTCCCAGTGCATTCCAGTAGCCCAGCTCAACAGCACTTCCTGACTTCAATCGCAGTAGGAACTGCTTACATTTTCAGATTACAAACACCTTTTCCTTATGACAGACTCAGGAGGTAATGAAAGAGCTACTGATCCTTACCCCTCCAAAACTGTTGGTGGAGATGGAGTTATTACTGTGTGGAATGTTCAAATTCAAACAGAACACAATTCCACAGAATTTTAAAAAATTCTGCAGAATTCCAACATTTGCATGTGGAATGGTTTTCAAAGATTAATTATCTGCAGATTACATAAACTGTGGATTGTTTCCCACAATCCATGGAAATTATTCAGTGTTTACATGACCTAAGGAATATTATTCCACAATTTGCACAGAAAATTGGGAATCCTGCAGAATTTCTGGCCATTCAACATGAATTCTACTAGTGGAATTCTGCATTCTGCATAGCCCTAGATAAAATCAGTAAAAGGCTCCTAAGATCCACACTACCTGAAATTTGTAAGCTTCTGACAATGAAGTTTAATTGGTCACTGACAACAAGATGATTTTTATCTTTGTGTAAAGTGGCCAAGGTCATCCCAATTTGCAAAAGCTGATCTGTAGATATAAAACACAATCACAGGCCTATATCACTATTATCAGTAGTGCCTAAGACCCTAAAGACACTGGTCTCAATTTTAAGATAACTGACAAAGTACTTGGCAACACACTGCTTATTGAATCCACTCTAGTCAGAGCTTTGCCTACTATGCAGTACAGTCACCTCTGTGGTCAAAGTCAGTAATGATTTAATGATTACTATGGTTAGGAGCATGCTGTCAAGTACAATGTACACTGAACTCTTAAAATCATTTGATTCACTATACTGCAACATTCTGTTAAATAACCTATCCAGTCTTGTCATGGACAGCAATGTGGTCAAATGGTTCAACTCGTTGTTCTCAAACAGGTACCAGTGCTCCCAAAGGCATCAATTCCAAACTGTTAGCAGTGACAAAAAGTGTTCCTCAGGGCTCCATCCAACTGTGGGTCCACTTCCCTTCTCAGTCTACATAAATGGTACAGATCTGCACATACAGCATGTAAACATCCACATATATGGTATGCCGCTTATACTATGCTATACTGTGGTTGCACTGATCTAAGCATGCTCCGATCATCGTCACAACATGGCTGTCATTCAATCCAACAGAACTACAAAAAGCAAGCTGGTACTAGATTTAGACAAATTAGAAATCATGATTTTTGGCCCTGATACCTGACTCAGAAACTGAGCAGGCATAGAAATGCGAGCACAAAATAGAAAGCCCTGAACCAAGACTCTAACTGTAAGTATCTAAGCAACTTGCTAAACAATTATCTAAAATTGGCATTCCATATTCAACACTTTGTTCACAAAATAAATTCCTAAATGGATGTCAATGAAAACACAGAAGACAAGAATTTCAAAAGTCATAAAATGGACAAAACTCTAAATTATGTTGGGTGGGATTTCCAAAAGTCATAAATTGGACACAACTCTAGTTACAGTAATGTCAAAAACTGCATTGGTATGTCTAGACTACATTTTATCTTGTTAGAGCTAGTTTGAGCTAATTTCAGAGGAGGACATATATACAACATTTCTAGCTGTTTTGCAGTACTTTACATCCAGTTTTGGATAACAAAAATGTTAGACATACAGTAGATGTTAATGACTGATTAGTTTATACTCAGTCTGCAAATTGTGCCCAGGCATATTTATATCTCAACTTTTCAAATTGGACATAACCCTAAGTCAGAGAGTTATAAATGGATTTAGTTACATCCTAACTTTGAAAATTAAATATAGAAGCAATATGATTTATATCCAAAGTTACTCAGTAGAAAATTACATGTAGACATAGGCTTTGAAAATCCCCCCTCTCCCCATTGTATAACTTTGGCTAAATGCCTCCAAATTGTAAATATTGGTATCCCGTGAGGAGGGTGCATAGGGAAAGATGCCATCTGTAATGGAGACTCATTCCCCACTGAATCCCTTACAGCAACGGGAGGGTAGGACAATCAGATGGGGGGTGGGTGAAATGGGTGACAGAATGTTGCCATATGTACGCGCATGGGGGGAAGTGAGCACGGCAAGCGTGGGCTGGGAGGGGCCAGAGGAGCTGTAGGGGGTGGCTCTGCCGTGGGTTGCAGAGCTGCATCGTGGCATCGGGGGTTGGTCTGTGGTTGGGGTGGGTGAGGTACCGGGTTCGGGTCCGGATGCTGGTGCGATTTTATTGAGCCGGTCCCTAACCTTCAATATTACATGTTTTCACCCCCCTCGACATGCACCCTCCTGGAGTTGAGGATCCTTTAGTAGGGTGTTTGCGGTTGGTGTTGAAGCACAGCCCCCACAGAAACATTTAAATTTATGTCCCCAGTGCTGTTGTTTTGTGCGCTGGAGGGTCAGAGTGCCAAAAATGCTTTTGGCACTCTGACTGCACAAATAACAGCGATCGCCTTTAGGCTGTCGCCATTATCACATAGAATCATAAATATTATTGTACCGTAGCACCTAGTATAGAAACATAGAATTTGATAAGGACTGCTTGGCCCACCCAGTCTGCAGATTTTTTCCCCTACTTTTATTGTCATCATAGACCCTACTATACTTGATCCCCCACCTTTGCTTCCCAACTAAGGGCCTGATTCCAGAAGCAGTACATCCAGCACAAGGAGCTTGCACCAAACAACACTGACTCAAACTGCATCTTGCACCAGAAGTTGTGACTATCCCTATTCTGGTACACAGACTGTGTCAGACTGGGATGCTGCTGCAGCAAAGGGGCACAGCACCGCAGTTGTGACTAGAACCAGGGTACGCCAGGTTGCAAGGGGGCTTGCACCACAGTGGGGCTGCAACATCCTCTTTCCTTGGGATGCTGAAAGCCCTGCCATGGATGTAGAAAGAGGGTCACATTAGACCAGCCAGGAGGTGGTCTAAACCCCTTGTCGCAGTACCCCTCAAAGTTGGGAGCTGGCAGGGAAAGCTCTGTATTTGGGGTCCAGGGCAGAGAGAAAGGGTGTCACATGGAGATGTAGGGGGGTGCATGTAAGTATGCTGATGGGGCTAAGTGGGCACCTGGTGGGAGGTACCATTCTTGGACAGGACAGCATACACCAGTAGATGACTGGTGCTGCTAAGGGCACTCCTGCCGGGTGCCCGATCATCCCCCTGGCATATCAGCCAGCTCCCTAATACCCTATGGCATCCCTTATGTCACTACAGCCCTGGGAGCCTTCCTGGTATACAGTTCTGGCTTGTGCCTGGGGGGGTGGATCTGTGCAGCAGGTCCCGCAGGTGCACCTCACATTCGGTGCTAGCCTGCCATTGCAGCGTTTCCCAGGTGTTGTGGTGCAGGGATCCCTGATGTTCTGGAATTGGGCGCATGGTCCCTGATGCACCAGGAGTGTGCCATAGCCCCAGATCACCTGAACCTTGCAGCGATCTAAGTGATGTTTAGGAATCGAGCCCTATGATTCCTTTGCACTTATCCCATGCATTCTTGAAGCCCACCACTGTTTTTGACACAACAAACTATGCTGGAAAATTGTTCCAGGCATTTACCACTCTTTCAGTGAAGAAGTGCTTCCTCACATCTCTCTTAAATTTAATCCTTCTTCTTCATTTCATGTTCCCCTGTTCTTATGCATCCTTTCCTCTAAAAATTATTCTGTTCCCATAGTATGCTGGACTATAGTAATTTTCTATACAGAGATAACAGTTCATGCTGTGCCTAGCTTATGTCATTGAAAATTGCTTTGCCCATTTCATTATCTCAGCCTTAGTGCACTCCTACCATTGTCACCTGTAATATAGAGTAAGATGGCTCTCCTTTAGCATACAGTATGTAGAAAATTCCACCTTATTCACTTCATGCACAAATATAACAAGCAGGAAGTTCCTAACTTCATACTGGAGAAGTTGGAAACAAAAACACCTTGGGCACTCACCACCACATTGACTGCTGACACCGTCTGGTAATTTAAAAAAAGGGGTTTGTTACATAGTTAAATCCACCGGCCTGACACATTTCAGGTCACACACGTGACCCTTTCTTAAAGGCTGAGGTTGAATAAAATGCTGGAAAAATTTATAGTCAGGTCTCAGTGACATCATAATGATGTCATCATTCAATCAATCTATCTAGTAAACTGGCTATTACAGGTTCCTAAACTACATTCTCAAACCTTATTGCAACATATGTACATAATAAAAATCAAACATTTCTATAGGGAACTTCATAAATAAATAACAACACCTTACATTATAAAACTGTAATAATGAATACAATATCAAAATCTGTGTCTGTATGAATTAATAATATCACAGAATTCATGAAACAGTACTTTAAACAGAAGTTCTTAAGAAATACAAAGTTCCTGTGGAGGTCAGGGAAATAGCAGCAGATGGGGGGAGGCAGAGGGGATATCAAACCCTCATTTATATTTTTTTCTCTTCAAGGTATGGTTTAATATCAAAGTCCATGTTTATTTATTCATTTATTTATTTTTAAATCATGGAAAAAACAACATTGAACAAAGCTCTTTACATAGGTTCCATGTCAGGTGAATTAAAACATCAGTAGGAGTAACAGAATGGAATACATCAACGATACAGTTCCCACAGGCATTTAGTATAACAAAAATGTGCTGAGTGAGAGTTAGAAAATACAGAGAGGATAATGTACGGAATTAGGAGCAAGACAAAGCAGGGGGATGGGATCTGCCCAGCAGGCCTAGTCAGATTCAGGAGGTGAAGGAGAAACAGCTGAGGGACAAGGATTAGGGTAGGGGGACAAGGGTAAGTAGATCAGCCAGAGGCCTCGTCAGCTGATGAAGGAAGAGGAAGTATGGAGGAGGGATGGAGGAAGTGGAAACAGGTAGGGGAAATTAGGAATGAAGGGGGTGTAGTGAGGTGAAAGGGGGAGGGTGGTAGCCAGTAAGGGTTAGAAGGGTATGGGAGTTAGGGGAAGCAGAATGGGGAGGAGTGTGATAGCCATTGGGGACTGGAAGGGTGTGGGTGATTGGGGGGAAGCAAGGGGAGGGGGACGGGAGACAGCATAAAGTGCTGTAGATTGTTAAGAGGCGAGGATGGTGAGGTAAGATAAGTGCAGGTAGCTGAGGACCGGGCCATGTTATTGGTAACAGTCACAGTTGGCTTTAGCAATTAGCTGCTGCTGCAGCTTCAGCTTAAAGCTTCCCAAGGTGGCAACTGACATGATTTCACTACTGAGGTCGTTAAACCTGAGTGGTGCCCGGTAGGCAAACATCCTCTGACTTTGGGAGGTACAGCAGCGAGGGGTCTTGAAGATCTGCCTGTCTGAGCTTCCAGTGCAATGTCAGTTGTCAGGAAGGGTGAGGAGCTCATGAACCCCAGGAGGCACAAGGTCTAAGCTGACTTTTTTTGCCAGTAGGCAAGTTTGATACACAAGTCTGTTCTTGAACTGGAGCCAGTTAGCCTTGGAATACAGGTCACAGGTGTGGGTCATACACACAGAGCCATTGAGGAGTCATCAAGCTTTATTGAGAGTTAGCTTGATGTGATAGAGGGCAGAGTATGTGGCTGCCCCATAAATAATCAGTCCATAGTCGATAAGTGAGACTACTGAGCTGTGGATAGCAAGGCTGAGGGCCTCAGGGGATAGACAGTGTTTGCGCCTGAAGAGCAGGCCAATGTGCACATTAACTGCCTTGGCAATGTTGCCAATGTATTGAGCAAAGGAGAGGGTACTGTCAGCGGTGACCCCCAGGTACTTAAAATGGATCTATGTCATAAAGGGCGAAAGCCTAAAGGCAATCGCCATTATGAAGAAGTCAAGAGCGCCGAAAATTGTTTTTGGCACTCTGACACCCCGGCATACAGCAAAAGGGTGCTGGGGAATTAGTTTTGAATGTTTTCTGTGGGGGGCTGCACCCCCTACCCACTGCACCCACCTACTAAAGAATTCTCAACTCCAGGAGGGTACATGTTGAGGGGGAGTGAAAACCTTAAAAATAAAAAAAAGGTTTGGGCCAGGTGCAACAAAAACACACCGGCACTCGGACCCAAGCCCAGTACCCTACCGACTGACTGCCAGCAACCCACCCACCATGCCACTGGGTCAGCATTGCAGCCAAGTGCGGCACCACCTCCCACATCCCTTGCAATGCATGCCTGCTCCCACCCCCCACACACACATGCATACTAGCAACAGGATGCCGCTATAGTCACCCAACCCCCATCTGGCCACCGTATCCCCTCAGACCCATTCCTGCAATGCGCCGGGGAGTGGGTCGCTGTTATTGTCAGCACCCTCTCCCCAGCGCCCTCATCATGGGCTACCCTTAACATGTGGTACAAACTCCAGTGGGAAGCCCACATCATTGATTATAGTAAGAGGATAGGTTAGGTGCCTGTTTTGTAGTTTGGTGAATAGCAATGTTTTCATCTTCTTATAGTTAATTATAAGTTTGTGATTGCTGAACCATTTTTCAACCTCAGAGAAGTTTTGTTGAAGTTGGGCTTCTAGAGCCTTGGGGTAGGGACCACTGGCAAAGATAATGGCATCATCCGCGTATAGTAGAATGTGACCCTGGCAGGTGGATGGGAGAGAGTTGAGGAAAATACTAAACAGGAGCGGTTCCAAAATGGACCCTTGAGGAATTCCCGAGCAGACAGGTCTAGTATCCAATAGTACATTCCTGATCTTCACTTGCTGCGCATGATTGTGTACATAACTATTGAACCAGGCAACAGTGTCTAGGGAGAGACCAATGTCTACCAGCCTGTCAAGCAGAAGGGTGTGGTGGACAGTGTCAAAGGCTTTTGTAAGTTCAATAAAAGCCACACCGGTTAGATGACCATGATTGAAAGAGTTGTGTATGAAGCCTGTGAATTCAAGTAAAGCTGTTGTGGTACTGTGCCCTTGCCTAAACCCATGTTGGTATGGACATTGTAGTTGGTATTTTTCCAGGTAATTGACCAACTGGTCAGCTACTATTCATTCCAGGGCTTTGGATAAAGGAGGGAGAATGGAGATTTAATTCCCATGTGTGGTGCAGTCCCGATGCTTGTGCACTGGTGTTACTACCACTGATTTCCATTTTTGTGGAAATTGTGAGTACCTAAGACAGAGGTTAACTATGTGGGTTAGTGGGGCCATGATCTCGTCCAGGGAGTGGCAATAAATTTGAGATCCAGGCCATCTACGCTGTGTCTTGTTTTCCCAAGCACCTTGAGGAAGTATTTTTTTTTGCTTTGGATTGCGATAAGGTTTTGAAGTGGAATGGCAGGTGAGAGGGAGGGAGTGTTGTCAGGTCTTTCATAGTAATTTTTCATTCCGGGGCAGTCAGAGTCTGGGGGGAGAGCTCCACTGAGATTAGTGAATGCATTGTTGAACGTATTTACAATAAGAAGGTGGTCAAGGGAGGGGGTACCTTCAATGCTGATCATCGTGGGAGCCAACTTAGGATCCTACCCTATGAGGTCTTGTAGATTGCTCCAGAATATTTTGCCATCTTTCCAGAAGCGTGTGAGGGCATCTTTGTAGTATTTACTTTTTGCTGCCCTGATAGCCCGTGTGCAGTCATTTCTCAATTTTTTATATGCCATAAGGTTAGTGTGCCTACCCGTAGCCTGGGTCATGAGCCACAGGTGGTCCCTAAGCTGTAGCCATTCAATCAGGTCGGGAGTAATCCTTAGGTTACAGTGGCCTTTGACTTTCTGCTTTTTTATTGGGGCATGCCTATCATACACTGAGTTAAATTGAGAGATGAACCAGTCCAGAGGTTCTATGTGATAATTACGAGCGCCGAATGGCGACTCTCATTATTGTGATGTCAGGGCGGTGAAAACAATTTCGCCACCCTGACATCGCCACACCTGAAGATAGGCGCAGAGTTAAATGCTTTGCTTTCTGTAGGGGAGTGCTGCCTCAACCCCCCATGGGGGGCTTCACCCACACCCTCCTACTTGAAGATTCTCAACTCCAGGGGTGCATGTTGGGGCAAAGCAAAAATACATGTTTTGAGCCGGGCACAAGAAAACACAGTAGTACCCAGACCCAGACCCAACCTGGAACTCCATGCACTGCAAGTGGAGGCCAACCCCCGACTCCATAGCACAGCCCGCAGCCGACCACAGCACCACCCCCACATCCCTCCGCCCCTCCCAGGCCACCCAGTCGCCATACTCGCTCCCCTCACGCGTGTACATACAGTGACATCCTGTCACTACGGTCACCCACCCCACCACATCCGGTCACCCTCCCTCCCCCCTCGCCATTCGGGGTTTTTCCCACATCAGGCGCCAACCTCACATGCTACCGGTCTGGACCAGTATCAATATCACATGTGGAGTAGACTGTGGCCCAGTCTAGGAGCTGAAGGACTGTTTTTAAGAGCTCTAGATGGCCCCTAGTAAGGACCC
Source organism: Neoceratodus forsteri (assembly GCA_016271365.2). Classification (NCBI taxonomy): domain Eukaryota; kingdom Metazoa; phylum Chordata; order Ceratodontiformes; family Ceratodontidae; genus Neoceratodus; species Neoceratodus forsteri. Next base: position 954,849,127 of record CM057454.1, on the reverse strand, counting down.
TTTTAATTATTGTTCTGGTGGGTGGCTTCGTGAACCTGCTTGACCAGCAGAGTAGGACAGCAGAGTGATCACTGATAGCATTGGGCAGAACTGTGGTACTGGTGATGTGAGAGGGGTGATTGGAAAGTACCCAATCAAGAATTGTGCATGTACCAGTCCTGTAGTTTAATCTTGTTGGGGAGTCAACCAGCTGTGTGAGGTGGAGAGCAGAGACACCGTATTTGAAGGAATTTACTTCTCAGGAGAGCCAATTGATATTAAAGTCTCCCATCAGTATCCAGGGACCTGGGTTTGGAAACAGACTTGGGAGGCTGGAGTGCCGGCCGGGGGGAGGTAGGATTGAGTGCCTAGAGGCTGCTCTCCTCCTCCGGGGAGAGGTGGGTCATAAGTCCTGCTGCTCTACCTCCACCTGGGTGACCACAGGTGGAGGTGCAGCTAGACAGCTTGCAGGGTGGGAGGACATCAGCCAGGAGCCAGAGTGCTGGCACATCATGATGTGCCCGCCCCTAGGCTTTCCTAGCATGCCAACGTCCTGAGGGCTGGGACTAGAAAAAGCAGAAAAAAAACACTCCAGGCACCTGAAGATGGAACCCGGCCGTTCCGAGAAATCCAGAACCAGGCTCCATAGAAGGGGTCGATGGGGCCTGCCAACACACATTTACAGACTGGAGAAGACTAGAAGGGGGTCTCTCTCTCCTTCCTGCCTGGGGGGGTAAACCAAGGCAGGATGAGGGAAGGCTCACCGGCACCCGGAGGGAGGTACCTAGGGCGGACCTATGGGAGCATGCACAGCTATGGGATTCCCTGAAGATAATAGCTTGAGGTGGTGAGTAAGGGGGCAAACAAAAAAGTCTCCCATCAGTATGATTTCCGAGTTCATGCTCAGACTACTCAGACAGTGCATGAGTGAGTTGAAACCTTGAGTGGTCTGCCTAGGCGGGATGTAAACAGATAGCACAGTGATTGCTCTGTTATGGGCACCAAGGAGAACTTTTACAGCCAAGGCTTGCATATTATCACCTGTGCTAGGTAGTTGCAAAGCAAGACCCTGCAAGTTATCCCTAATGTAGATAGCACATCTGCCTCCGTGCTTGGTGAGTCTGTCCTGTCTAAAGACAGTGTAGCCTGTAATCGAGACAGCTGTATCCAGTATCTTGGGCGAGAGCCAAGTTTCTACAATAGAGAGGACGTCAGGGTTATGCTGCAACACTCAAACTTGCAGATGGTCTAATTTAGGGAGAAGGCTGCATATATTTATTGATGTAAGGGTAAGCGACCCCAGGTTCTTCGTTGATGCTTGTTGCCACTGGGGAAGGCCGGGGTTGGGGTGTATGTTCCCCAAGAGTAGCAGTAGAAGTATTGCAATCCTCCTGACATATTCCAGCAATTGCTTGCTATTAAGTTTGTGGTGACTAGAACGAGTACAAGGTGACTTCCGGTTGCCTTGTAGGGTGATAAGTCTAGGTAGAAGTATCAGGGGGGATGACAAGGAAGGAAGGCTAGTGAGTGTCCACCAATTACAGGGTGGAGGTAAGTCCCCTCCATATCTGTTGAACTGCAGTGTTGGACAATTGCATGGAGGTTATTGTGCTGTAGGCACTGAGTAAGTTTGTTACCAGAGGGTATTGATATTGAGTGCACTCTGGGCCCCTTATTATGCCAGGGAGAGAAAGCAACAGGAGCACTATGATGCCATTGTGTAGTGGTGAGTAAGAAACATAGAAACATAGACTTTGATGGCAGATAAGGACCGCTTGGCCCATCTAGTCTGCCCATTTCCCTAACCTACGGGATAGGCCGCAGATCCTAATTAACCAACAGCCTATTTCTTCCTACCCCCCACAAGAATTGCCTTGTCTATCCCATGCATTCTTGAATTCTCCCACAGATTTAGACCCCACAACCTCCTCAGGAAGGCTGTTCCATGCATCCACTACCCTTTCTGTGAAATAATACTTCCTCACATTGCCCCTGAACCGCCCCCCCATCTTTAAATTGTGTCCCCTTGTTCTTGCACGTCTCTTTTTCTGAAAGATGCTACCCTTTTGGACTTTGTTGATTCCACTGAGGTACTTAAAAGTTTCTATCATGTCCCCCTCTCCTTCTTTCCTCAAGGGTATACATATCAAGCTCCTTTAGTCTCTCCTCATATGGCTTCTCTTGCAGACCCTGCACCATTTTAGTTGCCCTCCTCTGGACTGCCTCTATCCTGTCTATGTCCTTGTGGAGATGGGGTCTCCAGAACTGGACACAGTACTCAGATGGGGTCTCACTAACTGTCTATGTGAGGAATAACAACTTCCTGTTTTCTGCTGCTGATGCTCTCCTATGCATCCCAGTATACCTCCAGCCCTCCCTACTGCCTTCTCCACATTCCTTGCTAACCTTAAGGTCATATGATATGATTACCCCCAGGTCCCTTTCCTTTTTTGTTGTTGTTACCTACCCCATTGTGTATCTTCCCTGGGCTCTTGTTTCCCAGGTGCATTATTTGCACTTCTTTGCATTGAATCCTAGCTGCCATACTTCATGACCATTCCTCCAACCTTGCCAAGTCCTTCTCATTCTTTTCACACCTCCTTGTGTATCAACCCTGTTGCAGATCTTTGTGTCATCTGCAAGAGGCATACTTTTCCTTCAGTCCCTCTGCAATGTCACTTATGAAGACATTAAAAGGACTGGACCCAATACTGAACCCCTGCGGTACCCACTAGTAACCCCTCTTTCTTCAGAGTGGACTCCATTTACAATTACCTTCTGTGTTCTGTTGTCCAGCCAATGTTTTACCCAGGCTACCACCCTGGGACCCACTCCCAGGTTGGTTAATTTGACTATTAATCTTTTGTGTGGGACTGTGTCAAATGCCTTGCTAAAGTCTAGGTAGGCCATGTCCACAGCCCCTCCCTGGTCTACTACTTTGGTCACCCAGTCGAACAAATCTATTAGATTCATCTGACATGAACTTCCCGCTGTGAACCCATGCTGCCTTGGGTCCTGTGCCCCACTGGCCTCTAGGTACTCAACTATTCTTTCCTTCAGAAGTGACTCCATCACTTTCCCTACCACAGAGGTCAGACTGACAGGTCTGTAGTTTCCTGCCTCTGTCTTGGTCCCACTTTTGTGAAGGGGAATCACATCTGCCTTCCTCCAGTCTTCGAGTACCACACCATCCTCCCATGATTTATTAAAAAGAGTAGCCAGTGGTTTCACTAGGTCCCCCCTTAATTCTTTTAGAATTCTGGGGTGAATTCCATCATGCCCATTGCTTTGTTCACCTTCAGTTTTAGGAGTTCTTGCAGTTAGTGAGGACTGTCACTTTTTTGATGTATATCATACACAGGTAGGCAGAGTGGGGGGGGGGATTTGAGAGTGTGTAAGAACAAATAAATGTAGTGCAGAGTTACACATGTAGGGCAGCACTGGACAGGCACCAAAGAGATTTTGTGTGCCCAAAGCAGGGATCCCTTAAAGAGAGGACTTGGGTGGGAGGGTAAAGATTGAAAACAGAGAAAGGGGAGGAGATTAGGTGGGGGAGGAGTACTTAATAGAGGCCGGGGTCAGGGTGGATGGGCGGAACAAAATATAGAGTGACTAGATTAGCCCAGGTTTAAAATAGCTTAGCAGGGTTTTAAAAAAAGTGGCACCGTAGCTACAGAGACTTCAGTGTCCAATAGCGTTAGGCAGTGAGGATGGATCAGCCAATGTGGGGCCGAGCACAGCCCAAATAATGGCAATGAAATCAGCGGTTTTGGAGCCAGGCTTCTCCGGTGTTATTGGCAGCGTACCTTGATTCAGGAGGTGGGCAGGGTAGTCAGGTGCGACCGGCTCAGTGTTTAGCTGGGACGCTGGTCCGCAGGGAGCACCCCAGTGAGTGGCACAGTCCTGAAGGAAAAAGGAAGACTGGGTCAGTGGCAGGCCAAGTTCAGGGAGGCTAATCAGTGGGAGGGCCTGAGTTAGACAAGACAGGGAAGGAGGGAGTGAGAAAGTGGTGGGGGAGGGAGGACAGGAGTGAAGTAGTTAGCTGGGGGTGGGGCACCAAGAGCAGAGAGGTAAAAAGAAGTGAAACAGCTAATCAGGCTTGGAGGGCTGTAGTGGCAAAAATGGCACCTGCAGCAGCAGGCTGGTTAGGGAGGCTGAGTGAGGACAGGAGTGAAGTAGCTAGCTGGGGGGGGCAGGGTCGGGCAGAAGGCATCAAGAGCAGAGGGGTAAAAAGAAGTGAAAAAGCTAGTCAGGCTTGGAGGGCTGTAGTAACAAAATGGCACCTGCAGCAGCAAGCTGGTTAGGGAGGCTGAGAATAAGGGACAGATGCAGGAGGGCAGGTAATACGGAGGCAGTCAGGGGTGCAGACAATCGGGTGGTAGGAGAACAGAGGAGCAAGAGAGAGAGAGAGACAGGGGGGTCCCTAGGTGTCCATGGTGCCACAGCAGGCAAAGAAGTTACAGGAGAGAGAAAAGAGAAACAGAAAATTAGCACTTTAACAGAGTACTTTTTTTTAAATTCAGTTACATGCTCAGCCATGCCTAAACAACATTAGCAGATGAAATTTCTAGTTTAGCAATTTAGATACAACAAAATATAGAGAGACTAGATTAGCTCAGGTTTAAAATAGCTTACCAGGGTTTAAAAAAAAAGCAGTGCTGTAGCTACAGAGACCTCAGTGTCCAATAGCATTAGGTAGTGAAGATGGATCAGTCAATGTGGGGCCAAGCAGAGCCCAGATACCGCCAAAGAAATCTGCAGTTATGGAGCCAGGCTCCTCCAGTGTTATTGCAGGGTACCTTGATTCAGGAGGCGGGCAGAGAAGTCAGGTGCGACTGGCTCTGTGCTTGGCCTGGCCACTAGTCCGCAGGGAGTGCCCCAGTAAGTGGCAGAGTTCTTGATGTGGGAGGCGGGCAGAGTAGTGAGATGCAACTGGCTCAGTGCTTGGCTGGGCCACTGGTCCGCAGGGAGCACCCCAGTGAGTGGCAGAGTCCTTGATTTGGGAGGTAGACAAAGAAGTCAGGTGCAATGGGCTCAGTGCTTGGCCGGGCCACTGATCCACAGGGAGTGCTGCAGTGAGCGGCAGAGTCCTTGATTTGGGAGGCGGGCAGAGAAGTTAGGTGCAACTGGCTTGGTGCTTGGCCCGGCCACTGGTCCACAGGGAGTGCCCCCAGTGAGTGGCAGAGTCCTGAAAGAAAGAAGTTTAGACCTGGATATCTATTGGCCCTTTGTTTTATAATCCAAAAAGTGTCTCATTTTAAAACTAAATTATTGTAATTGCCACCTCTAGGGTTCACACTTACTTTATCGATGGCCATATATATATGAAAGCATGTTTCAAACCATCGTTGCTATTTACAACATGTTGAGCAGTAGCATATGTAGTGTTCCCTCTCTCAATGGCCCTCTGATGTTCACCCACCCTCACCTTGAAACACTGGGTAGTTTTACTCTCATTGAAAGCATTGCATGTACAAGTGGCAAGCTATATTACGCCACTTGTACTGTAGGTGGTAACTTGTCTAATCATATAGGTTTTAGCAGTATTGACAGCTCCAAAATTTCTTCTGGTCTGAATATATCTACAATAGATACAATTATTACACTTATAGCAACCCTTAGGTCTAGTCTGTCAAGTGGTGAAAGTATTGTTTTCTTGGAAGTGGCTGTGTACTAACAAATCTTTTTAGCTTACCACCCTCCTGTATGAAAACCTTGGTTTCTATGTGGCTACTTCCTTTAAACTTGAATTCGCTGCCAAAACATTGCAATGTTTATTAATAATAGACAAAAAAAGACCTGAATGTGTCGAGTAGGTGGTTACTATGTTCATTCTACTCATCCCATCTCTTGCTTCCCTTGTCTCTCTATTTTCTAGTAGAGACTTTCTGTCCACAGTCTCAATGGAATTTCTGGCTTGTTGAATTTTCTTATTACTGTACCCCATCTCAAGGAATCTGTGCTGCAGTTTATCAACTCTCTTTATATAACTATCATTAGTACTACAGTTCCAATTCATTCGTAAACATTCACCTCTAGGGATGTTGTTAAAAACGTGTGTTGGATGCCAACTTGATGCAATCAGTGTAGTGTTGCCATCCACTGGTTTCTGGTATGTTTCTATATCAATAATGCCATCTAGTCTTTTTGAAACCATTAAGTCTAAATAAGGAACCTTCTCATCATGAAAAGTATATGTGAACCTCGGATTCTCATTAGTCAGGTGCAAAAATTCAATAAATCCCTGTAGTTCTGCACCAGTACCATCTCATAATAACAATATATCATTTATATAATGTTTCCAGGTTTGATTAATACAAAAACAGGGATTCTTCATAGCATCCTGTACAAAATCTTTCTCCCACCACCCCACGTACAAACTGACTACTGATGGAGCACAGGTCACCCCATAGCAGTACTTGAAACCTGTCTATAAAATGCATGGTTAAAGACAAATGTATTACATTTCAGGATATGCTCTATTAGTTTCAACAACAATTCCAGTGGTGGTCCCATTTCATTCTGGGTTTGTCCTAAATAAAATGCAACTGCATCTATAGCCCCATCATGCAGCACATGCATGTACATTGCTTCAATGTTCAAAGAACCCAGCAGTCTGCCCAGTGGCACTGAGGGTTGAGACACTGGACGACACACCTCATGCCACACTGGCAACCCAGGTCCGGGAACAGACTCAGGCTGCCGGGGTTTGGCAGGGGAGAGGAAGGATTGAACATCCCATGGCTGCTCTCCTTCCTCTGGGGAGGGTTGGAGCACTTCAGCGCACTGTAGCGGTGACTGGCAGAGGCCAGCCGCACTACAGCAGTGGGCACAAAGCAGGGTGGAGCATGGCAGGCATCAGCACATATGTGCTTGGACACCATTGCACGTCCCACTCCCCAAGGAACATAGAACCAGCAGAAAATAGCGGGGTGGCAATCTCGGTGGCTGGTGGTTGCGTTCGGTGCACCCCAGTTCCCCAGGGGATCCTGCTGCAGAGTGCATGAGTGACAATGGCTGACTCTGTGTGGGTACCTGACTGGGCCCAGGGGTGTGTGGGTGCTGGTGGCTGGAGACTGTGGAGATCCACTCCGCTGGTAAGGAGGATAAAACAGAAATATGATAAAAAAACAAAGAAACCAGCAAACAAGTTTCTTCTAGAGTGATACCACCTAAAATATTCTAAATATCTTTAGTCTCTCTGACGTATGCAGCAGGATTTTCTACATGCGGTCTAAGCCATGAATCCAGAAATTGTGATAAGCGTTGAGCCAAAGATTCCAGGCAACTCACAATAGGGTGGCCCGGTGGTTTTTCCAACGTCTTATGTACTTTGGGCAACTAATAAAATGTTGCCATTTTGGGAAAGTCTGTAATCAGAAAATCCCTCACATTTTTTGATATCAAGCCCTCATTGTAAGCAGCATTAACTGGTTCATCAATGGCAAATTTAAAATCGCTTATGGGGTCATGTGCTAGTTTCTCAAAAAAGCTAGTGTCTTGTAACTGTCTTAATACCTCTGCAATGTACTGTAGTCTTGTTTTTTCCATAACACCACAGCCCCTCCTTTGTCTGCTTGTTTGATAACCAAATATGCATTTTCTTGCAGGGATGTTATTGCATTATGTTTCTCTCTAGATAGGTTATCAAAAGCCAGGTGGATTTTGAAATAGAATTTCTAAGTCCTGTTCCACTAGCTGTTTAAAAACCACTCACAGCAGCACATTGGGGAGGGCAAAAAGGCACAACACAGATTGTGTCAAGTTGCCATCCAACACATGTTATTGACAACAGCTATTATTAATAAACATTGGAATGTTTTGGCAGAGGATTCAAATTTAAATAAAGTAGCTACAGAGAAACCTAAGTTTTCATACAGGAGGATGGTAAGCTTAAAAGATATGTTAGTACACAGTCACTTCCAAGAAAACAATACTTTCACCACTTGGCTGACTAGATCTACAGTAAGGGTTGCTATAAGTGTAACAATTGTATTTATTGTAGACATATTCAGACCGGAAGTAGTTTTGGAGCAGTCAATATTCAATCAATCAATCAATCAAACAAAATCTTTATTTAACCAAGTGATCACTGTTAAGCAAAGCTAATTTTCGAGGTGGACCTGGGTTTGTCAACAAAGAACATTATACATGGGATGTGACACAAAATAAAATAAAATAAAATAAAATACAATAGAATACAATGTATACAAAAGTATTAGCAGGTAGCATTGACAGTAGGATATGTGTGGATCTGAAGATACAATGGGGTTTGGATAGGACACAATTTTAACATTTATGTAAAAATATACAAGTCAGAGGGTACACCACACATAAATAGAACATAATGTAAAAAAGGTATATAGTGATCCAGTATAAGTGACACATTGCTAAATTAGTTTGTGACTTTTTTGACAGAGAGGATTTGAAATGATTAGTGTTACAGGGGGCAGAGGACAGGGAATAGGAAGAAGGAGGCTTAAGTATAGAAAGCCACAATAGCTAGAGATAGGATGGTTCAGATCTAGAGGGGTACAAAGGGTAGGGGAGGGAAGAAGGGGTAGAAATTTAGGGCTGGGACTGATGTCGAAATCTAGAGCTGGGGCCGGGGTCAATGGGGTGAGGAAAGGATAGATGCGGGGAGCAGAAAGGGGGAGAGGGAAGAGCCAGTTATTAGGTGTGACCAGTCTTTTAGTAACAGCAAATTTGGCATACACTGGGATATTTGGATCCATGATTCAAGGGAAACAGGCACAGGATTCCTTATTATGATGTAGATATAGTGATTTAAAAGCTGCTATGCTGATGGGTTGAGTTAGTTTCAACATGTTTTGCAGCTTATTCCACAGTTGAGGAAGCATAAAGCTAATGGCTGCTCTGCCAAAGTGTGATTTTGCCTTGTATACATAAAGGTACTTCTCAGGGCATACTTTCCAAGAGTGCAAAATGGTAACCAGACAGAGATATGATGAGGTAGTTTATTTGTAATAGCTTTGTAGGTCCAGACTGCAGCATTTTTTTGTCTGTGAGCAAGGGATGTCCATCCCACTGCCATACACAATGTGCAGTGATGGGTTGAGTATGGACGATCTGTGATGAATCTTATAGCTCTGTGAAAAAGCATGTTGAGTTTAGCTAGGATTCCTGCAGGTTCTTGACTATACAGAAAATCTGCATAGTCCAAAAGGGAAAGAAAGTTAGTTTGAACCAGTTTCAGCTTAGCGTCTCTTGTGAGGAGATTATTGACCCAATAAAACAGGCCAAGTCTTTGTCTAAGTTTCTTTGCCAACTCTTCTAAGCGATCTGTGAAAGGGAGTCTATTGTCTAACCAGACCCCCAGATACTTGAACTTTGTTACATATTCCAACCGCTCACCTAGGATGGTGGTGATCTGCCGGAGCGTCCCAGCAGTAGCAGGATTTAGCGCATGATGAAGTGTGAGGAACATTGCTTTGTTTTGGGTTTTTTTGCATTTAGAAGTAGCTTCTGGTTTATAAGTTGAAGTTACAGTAGATTAAATTAATTTTGAAGGGCATTGTGGGCAGCATCAAGGGTGAAGCTACTTGCATAGAGTACCATATCATCCGCGAATAGGTGTATTTGTGCTTCTTTGATGGAGGCATCTAAGTTGTTAATATAAATGGTGAAGAGCAAAGGACCGAGAATGGAGCCTTGCGGTACACCCCTCAACAGGGGTTTTGATGGAGAAACTTCCCCATCTGCCTTTACTTGCCGCAATCAGCCTGAGAGGTAGTTAGAAAACCATTTAAGGGCTAGGGAATCCAAACCAATGTTCCAGAGGGATGACAGAAACAGCCTGTAATCAACGGCGTCCAAGAAAACTGTGCAAAGGTTTTTTTTTCAGTTCAAGTTGCCAGTAGTTTTTCACCTTGGCTAGAGCTGAGATTGTACTGAGCTGTGCCCTGAAACTGGATTGTAATGGGCTGAGCAGTATTTCTGATTGCAGATAGTCCTGAAGCTGAGAGCTCACTATTTTCTCCAACATCTTTGACAGGATTGGAAGTAGGGAGATTGGCCTGTAATTATTAAGGTCACTAGGATCTCCCGATTTGAACAAAGGGACCACAAGTTCATTTTTCCAGATGGGCAGTAGGTCACCCTGTGACAAAGATAAGTTAAAGAGATGAGTAATTGGGACTGTGAGGACACGGTGGCCGATCTTTAAGAAGTATGGGTCAATAAGGTCAGCTCTAGCACTTTTCCTGGTGTCTAACTGTAGGAGAAGATCTTCAACTTCTTTCAGAGAAGTAGGCAGAGAGAAGGATGGACTGGGGATAGTTTTTTCTTGTGTTTCTAATCCAAGTTGTTTGCGGAGGGTATTGGCAGGATAGCTGTCGAAGGCTAGCCCTGCAGTAGCAAAATGATTATTGAGAGAGTCAAGGATAGATGGTCTGTCAGTGATGACAGTATTGCTGATCAGTAATTTAGTAGTTAGGGAATTACCAGTGGTATGACCTTCAATATCTTTGATTGTTCTCCAGAATTTGGAGGAATTTCTTGAGGAGTTCTTCAGCTGTGAATTGTAGAAATTAGCTTTGGCTTCTCTGACCATTTTGGTGCAGAGGTTCCTCGCCCTCCTAAATGAATTCCAGTCATTTGTAAGATTTGTTTTTCTGGCGGTTCTCCAGAGTATGTCCCTACTCCTCAAAGCATCTTTCAAGTCTTCCATAAACCACCAGCAGGGTTTGTTTCTGGCACAAACTTTTACTAAGGCAGCATGCTTGTTGAGACACCCTAGCACAATTTCTGAGAAAATGTCATAAGCCGTAGTCAGGGACATAGCTACACAGAAGTCCTGCCAGTGCAGGGAGTCTCTTGTATCTGAGATATACCCATAGGGATTGAAGCTGCATATGCACCTTTTAAAGGAAACTTTTGCTGCAGTTGTAGATGTAAGGGTAGATCCTACATATGCGATAAAGCAGTGGTCACTAATATTGGAGAAAAAGACACCAGCATGGGAGAATGAATAGGGTTTGTTAACTAAAATGATATCCAGAAGAGTACTGTTATTAGGTTTGAGCTTGTTAGTACGAGTGGTTTCATTTATTAGCTGTGATAACCCAAGGGAATCACAGAATATTTTAAGTGGGGTGGATGCACTGGAGAGCCAGTCTAAGTTGAAGTCCCCTAGGATGATACACTCTGAGGATGCAGGACCCAGGATGTTTCCGAGATGTTTCAACATCTGTAGTCCAGCTGACGGGGGTCTGTAGCATCCTACTATATATAATGAGACACCGGTAGCAATTTCAATCCTGAAGGACAGGCTTTCAAATTATTTTGGGACAGAAGCTGAGTTGATAATGGAGACAGGGAATTTATCCTTGATGTAAATGGCTACCCCACCACCTCTTGTCTGCCTGTCGGCACTACACAAAGAGTAAGAGGGGATGTTAACTTTGTTGTTACTGGTTGCTGGTCGGAGCCAGAACTCCATAATCACCAGGACATCTGGAGCGGTATGACATACTCAGGCCTGTACTGAAGTAATTTTTTTTAATAAGCTGCATACAGTAACATGCAAGAAGCTGAGCCCCTTGAGGCGTTATAATTCTGCTGGGATTCCATGGATACCAGAGGGCCTGGATTAAGCTCGACATTTCCTGAGCATAGAAGTAGTAGGAGCAAGAGTTTCCTGAAGAGTCCTGGGAGGAGTGTGGATAGCTGAGTCTTCTTTCTGTTGCATGGCTCATCTAAGGCAGTATAGGGAGTCCTGAAGATAGTTCCTAGCTTGCCTGATGCTGCATATAGTTCCTAGCTTGTCTGAAGCTGCATACAGTAATACTTTGACCGAGAGAGTCAAGGGAAGTAGGGGGAAGTATACAGAAGGTGGTGTATCCCTACGGGCTGGCTCTAGAAGAGTTCCTGTATGCCAAGGCAGATGAAGGACCAACAGCAGGCTGAGGGAGATTAAAACACATACAAGTTCTTCTACTTGATAGGAAATGTCCAGGCAGGCCAACATAAAAAAGGGCCATTTTCCACTCTTGGAGATATTTTTTGATTCAAATTCAAGTCCAAGGCACATAAGATGAGCAAAGACAAACATGAAGGCAGGTAATATGCCCTCATTCTGAGACTATCACCCAATGGGTACTGCTAGTACTTAACAGTAGGAGGGATTGTCAGAGGACAAGAAATTCTTATTCCTTATAGAATAGTACTAGAAGCAGTGGAGCTTGAAGCAGAATTCCTAATTACAACTCCTGGGCACCAGGCAGATGCAATTTTTCCACAGCCTATCTTGATTACAGAGGACGAAATCTGACTGGCACTAAATGTTCTCAAATCTAACAAAACTCCAGGGCTGAATGGAATTTTGGGGGATCTGTAAAAAGCTTTCTTTGCCTGGTGGTCCCCTTTTTTCTCCCTTTTATTTAATGGGCTGGTACAAGGGCTACAATGCCCTCCTAGTTTGGCAGGTAGCAGTATATATCAGATTTTTTTAAAAAAGAGGATCCCAGTAACCCTAAGATATACAGGCCCATTAGTTTGATAGATGTGTCACAGAAGGTTCTCTCCAGAATAATCTTGGGAAGACTGCTCGCAAGGGCTGAGAAAAACTCAGTGTTGAATGAGTCACAGAAGGGGTTTCGGAAGAACTGATACACGGTTCAACATTGTTATGTGCTATAGCATTTGATTTGGAAGTACATCAAAGTAAGGAAATCTAGTTTACATAGTTGTTTTGTGGATTTTTCCACTGCTTTTGATAGCAGTAGTAGGAACGTTTTCTGGGTCATGTTCAAGGATTTGAATCCGGAGAGCTCATTTCTTGACATTATTATCAGACTTCATGAAAACACCTGGTCTGTACAGAGGGATAATAACTTCCTGTTTTCTACTGGTGATGCCTCTCCCTATGCATCCCAGTATCCCCCCAGCCCTCCTTGCTGCCCTCTCACATTGCTTGCCCACCTTTAGGTCATCTGATATGACTACCTCTGGGTCCCTTTACATTTTTGTTGTTGTTAGTATCTCACCCCCCATTGTGTACTCTTCCCCTGGGTTTTTGTTTCCCAGGTGCATTACCTTGCACTTCTTAGCATTGAATCTAAGCTGTCATACATTTGACCATTCCTCTAACCTTGCCAAGTCCCTTCTCATCCTTTCCACCCCACCTTGTGCATCAACTCTATTGCAGATCTTTGTGTCATCTGCAAAGAGACATACTTTTCCTTTCAGTCCCTCTGCAATGTTGCTTATAAAGACATTGAAGAGGACCGGTCCTAATATTGAACCCTGCGGTACCCCACTAGTAACCCCCCGTTCTTCAGAGTGGACTCCATTTACTATTACTCTCTGTGTCCTATTCTCCAGCCAATTCTTTACCCAGGCTGTCATCTTGGGACCCACTCCCAGGCTGGCTAACTTGTATATTAATCTTTTGTGTGGGACTGTGTCAAATGCCTGCTAAAGTCTAGGTAGGCCATGTCCATAGCCCCTCCTGATCTACTACTTTGGTCACCCAGTCAAAATCTATCAGATTTGTCTGGCATGACCTTCCGCTGTGAATCCATGCTGCCTTGGGTCCTGTGCCCCTCTGGCCTCTAGATACTTGGCAATTCTTTCCTTCAAAAGTGATTCTATCATTTTTCCTATCACTGAGGTTAAACTAACAGGTCTGTAGTTTCCTGCTTCTGCCTTGCTCCCACTTTTGTGAAGGGAAATCACATCTGCCCTCCTCCAGTCCTCGGGTACCAACCCATCCTCCCATGATTTGTTAAAGAGGGTAGTCAGTGGTGTCACTAGTTCTACCTTTAGTTCTTTTAGAATTCTGGAATGAATCCCATCAGGCCCCATTGCTTTGTCCACCTTCAATTTTAAGAGTTCTTTCAGAACCCTTTCTTCTGTAAATGGGCTGGTACCAACTTCTATATCCAGAGTGTTTCTATTGTTTGTTTTAGGTACCTCCCCCTCTTCATTTGTAAATACTGAGCAAAAATATTTGTTTAGTATCTCTGCCTTTTCACAGTCACCCTCTGCTCACCCCCCCTTCCTTTTATTAAGCCTGACTATCCCTCCCTTGGTCTTCCTTCGCTCCCTGATGTACCTATAAAAGGTTTTATCCCCCTTTTTAACTGAGTTGGCTATCTTTTCCTTGGTTTGGGCCTTTGCTGTTCTGACTGTCTTCCCAGCTTCCTTTGGCTTTAACTGATACACTTCTCTGTCCTGCTCCTTCTGTGATTCCTTGTACTTCCTAAGTGCTTTCTTTTTCTTTTGAACCTTCACTGCCACTTCCTTTGAGAACCATAGTTGTTTCTTACATCGTTTTGTTTTATTTGCTTCTCACAAAGGCTTGTTACCTCATGGCAGTTTAATTATTCCCCATTGTTCTTCCACCCCTCCTTCCTGCCCTTTTGCTAGTGCATTCTTTAGGCACTCACCCATTTTGGCAAAGTCAGCCCTCCTAAAGTCCAGTACTTTTGCCTTTGTATGGCTTGACTCTATTGCTGTGTTTATTGTGAACCATACTGTTCAATGGTCGCTAGTTCCCAGATGGCTACCCACTTCTACATCTGTGATCCTCTATCCATCTCCATTTGAGAGAACCAGGTCTAAGATTGCTCCCTCTTGAGTGGGTTCCAATACTAGTTGTCTAAGGCATGCCTCCTGTAGGGCATCTAGAATAACCCTACTCTTCGAAGTGGCTGCTGCAACTGCACTCCAGTTAACATCTGGCATAGTCAGATCACCCATCAACAATATTTCCCCTTTTTCTGCCATTCTAAGTATATTTTCTATCATTTCCTTGTCCATTTCCTCCCCTGAGAGGAGGTCTGTATATAGCCCTGTGCGGTGTGGTGCCATTGCCTGTCTCCAAATTGACCACAGTGCTTCTTCTCCTCCCTGTTTACCCTTTTGTTCTGTTGCTTTGATTCCTTCCCTTATGTAAAGAGCTACTCCTCCTCCTCTTTTATCCTCCCTGTCCCTCCTGTAGATAGTGTATCCTGGTATGTTTACGTCCCAGTCATGGTTTTGTGTGTACCATGTTTCTGTGACTGCCATGATATCCAGATGTTCCTCCTCCATCAAGGCCACTAATTCAGGAAGCTTGTTACCCAGACTACGGGCATTGGTACTCATTGCTCTCCATTTTTTGATGGCTTTACCTTCTGTTGCAGCATCCCCCACTGACCTTTCTACCTCAGTCTTTTTCTCATTTAGTACTCTGTTTTGCAGGGAGAGGCTGGGATTTTCCTGCTGCTTATCAGTGCCTCCCCCCTTGACTAGTTTAAAAGCTTGCCAATGAAGCATTTAAACCAATTGCTCAAAAGACTTGTTCCTTCCTGGACAGATGCAGACCATCCTGCCAGTATAGGCTGTGTCCTCCAGGTGGAATCCAGTCCCCAATGAAGCCAAACCCTGTGCTCCACCATGTTTTCAACCATTCATTAAACTGCATGGTGCAAAGTACCCTCACCTCACCCATGCCATTGACAGGCAGCACCTCTGAGAAGGATACTGTGTGTGCTACTTGTCTTAGGCCCCTCCCCAACTCTACAAAGTCCTCCTACACTGCTCTAATCTCATGATGAGCCAAGTCATTTGTCCCTAGGTGGACAATGACGTCCAGCTCAGACTCCCGTGCAGCTGTTCTCATGATCCTGAGGATGCGCTTCCTGTCCCTCCAAGCCATGGCACCAGGCAGGCACCTTACTTCAGTTTTCCCTGCTCACCCCAGTTCTATCCCCCTAATAACTGAGTCCCCCAGCAGGAGCTGCTTCCTTTCTCTGTGGTGTCCTCAGCCTCCTTCCTGTGGGCCTCCCTTGTGACAGTTGTCCTCAGCCTCCTTAGTCTCATCACCAGGAAATTACTGGCCTATTTTGCTCCTCCCCTCCCTCGCCAAAGTCCAGGAATGCTTCATACTGTCCAAACTGTCTGACTTTCTTGCCTCTAACTGCTCCCTCTCACCCATACAGCCAGGCTTCAGAAAACACCATTCCACCATTACCACCCTTCTCCATGTGACCGACTCCATCCTCTCTGCCATGAACAACAGCCAAACCATGGCCGCCATTTTTATAGACCTAGCAAAAGCCTTCAACTCTGTTTCCCACTCGCTGCTGCTCTGCAAACTTAGTTCTTTTGGCATCGCCCAACCTGCCATCACTTGGTTCCACTTGTACCTCCATAACAGACAAAAATCTGTCCAAATAGGCAACACTTTTTCCCCTCCTCTCCCTATCTTATCAGGTGTCCTCCAAGGCTCCATACTCAGTCCCAGCCTCTTCTCTCTCTTCATAAATGACCTTCCCTCCACCTGCCTCTCCTCCAATGTGCATCTTTATGCTGATGACACTATCATTTTTGCCTCGGGCCCCTCCTCAATCTCCAAAATGACTTCAACTGAGTCCAATCCTAGTTCCGTGAGAACCTATTTACTCTAAATGCTAAAAAAAGTCACCATGGTCTTTGGTTCCAGACAAAAGCTTGCTACCCTCCCAGCCCCCATGCGATCACCACCTTGGATGGCTCTCCCCTGGAGCTTGTCCATGCCTTCAAGTACCTAGGAGTATGGCTAGACAGCCACTTAAACTTCTCCACTCATGTTGAGGCCATTTGCACTAAACCCCAGCCCAAACTCACCATCCTCTACCACCACAAAGACTGCCTTCCCATCCCCACCCATTGTGAGCTTATATGCAAAACTATCCTGCCTGTAATAGACTATGCCAAAATAGTCTATGGAATGGCCCCAACCTCCTCTCTCTCCAAACTTGACATCATCCTCAACTTTTTTTGCAGCTTCACCACTCCCCCCCCCACTCACTCACCACTGCCTACTCTATGCTACAGTTTCCACTGCCCCGTCTCCACAGGAGAACCATCCACAGTGCCTCCTCCATAGCTAAATATTGGCTTGTCGGTTCCCTTCCCCCTTACCTCACCTCCCACCTTACTCCAGCCTCCTCCCTAAGCTACCCTCTTTGCTTCAGGGACCCTCACACTTTCCACCTACCCCAGCCACACACTCTTACTGGCCAATCTGCCTTTTCATATCATCTCTTCCTTCTCTGGAATGATCTTCCCTCCAACATTCACCTGGACCCTTCCAGTCTTGCCTTTACTCTACTCCTCAAGCTCCTATCCACCCCACACTGCCCTAAATACTCAAACATTCCCAACATACGACAGGGGCTCCTGCAGTCTCTACTTACTTTTCTTAATCCCTGACAGTAATCCTGCCTCTTTCCACTCTTTTTCCCTGCTGGAAAATTAATTATACTATACTGTTGCAGTCCTATTCACTCTTGTAATATGTCTGTATATAGTGCTTGCATATTGTAGACTGTCTGTACATACTGTTGTATTTTATCTAGATGTTATTCTCTGTACACTCTGTACCCGGGTCGCACCTGGAAATGAGCCTCAGCTCAGTGTGCTTTTCCTGGTCACCAAAATTTTAAATAAAAATAAAATAAATAAATATGCTGATCAATAAATGTTTTGATTATGATGAGAACTCCTGGGCAGACTAAATAATAGAGAATTCAACTGACTATAGAATAGTACTAGAGGCATTGATAAAACCTACAGTATATGATTAGATAAGTTACCACATGCAGTACAAGTGGCACAATATATCTTGCCAGTTGTACATGCAATACTTTCTATGTGGGTAAAACTACCCGGTGTTTCAAAGTGAGAGTGGATGAACATCAGAGGGCCATTGAGAGAGGGGACACTACATATGCTACTGCTCAACATGTTGTAAATAGCAAAGATGGTCTGAAACATGATTTCACATATATGGCCCTCGATAAATTAAGTGTTAACCCTAGAGGTGGCAATTACAATAATTTAGTTTTAAAACAAGAGACTTTTTGGATTATAAAACTAAGGGTCAATAGATATCCAGGTCTAAATTCCTCTTAAGAACTCATATGCCACACTGGCAAATGAGGACAACCAAATAGAGGTACCCAGGGAAGTGGAAGGAAAGGATGTGGAGGTTAGGCAAGGAGGTGACCTCAGAGGGAAAGCAGTGGACCCAGAGGAGGAGGAAGCAATCCTGGTGGGGACTCCATCGAAGAGGGATCCAGCTAGGAACACAGGAGGGGAGGACAGGAGGTGAGGTGCCTACCAGGTGCCACGGCATGGAGGGATGGAAGGAAGATACTGGGGATCACTGGGAAGGCAAGACAGGAGGGTCAGCTGGATGTCATTATCCACCTAGGTACTAATGACTTGGCAAATGGGAGACCAAAGGAAGTTCAGGAAGAGTTTAGGAAACTGGGGAGGGTCTCAAGCAAGTAGCTACTTCTGTCACTTTCTCAGAAGTACTACCTGTGAGAGGCAAGGGAGAGCATAGGGTGCATGCACCAGGAACTTTAACTCATGGTTGAAGAACTGGTGCTGTGAGGAAGGGTTTGGATTCATTGGTGACTGGGGACCCACCTGGAGGGATGGAGGTCTGTTCAAGCCTGACGGCCTGCATCCATCCTGGAGGGAATCCAAGCACTCAATGATAAGTTTAAATGCTACATTGACTAAGCATTTAAACTAGCAAAGGGGGGTGGCAGGCCAGCAAGGGACGGCACCTACTTGCTCACCCCCCACAGCTAGTAGTGGAACCAGTGAACCAGAGGAGTGGCTATCTCTGCAAAGCAGTGTGCAAAAGATGGAGATTAGTGTCCAAAAGGTGGATAAGCAGAAAAGGGGCAAAATTCAGCAGAAGGGCAAACAGCAAGGAGAACCAGGGATAAATGACAACCAAGGAAGGGGCTGGAGTAGAACAGTGAAGCAGTCTAGGGAGGTCAAATCATGGAAAGCCATGTGTGCAAATGCCAGGAGCCTTAGCAACAAGATGGAAGATCTGGAGGCTGTCATGGTACAGTCAGACCTGGACATTGTGGCCATCACTTGAAACCTGGTGTAATGATAACCATGACTGGGAGATGGCCATACCTGGCTACAACATATTCAGAAGAGACAGAGCAGGCAGGAAGGGAGGAGGAGTGGCACTGTATGTGAAAAATGACATAAGGGCCACACAGATCCAGGAGGAACAAAATGGGGGACAGATACTGTGGGTTAAGCTGGAAAGGAAAATGGGGCCAGCCATCCGCACAGGTGTGGTCTATAGACCACCAGCCCAGGAGGAAGAAACAGATAGGGAGCTGATGCTAGCCATCCAAAGGATGGCAGACAAGGGTGAGGTAGTACTGGTTGGAGACTTCAATATACCAGACGTGGACTGGAGCATCCCAGCAGCAGCATCAACTAGGAGCAGATTTATCCTGGACTCCCTTCAGGGTGCCTTCCTCAAGCAACTGGTCATGGAACCAACTCGGCAGAAGGCAATACTGGACCTTGTGCTCACAAACAGGGACAGTGTGATGGGGGTAACAGTGGGGAAGCACCTGGGTAACAGTGACCACCAGTCACTGTGGTTTGAAATCACAGAAAGAGCAGAACCAAACCACACAAAAACACGTATCCTGGATTTTAGGGGGGCAGACTTTGGGAAAATGGGGAGATACTTGAAAGAGGCATTAAGGCGAATGGGACAGGAATCAGGGGTTGAGGAACAGTGGGCAGTATTTAAAATGGGGATTATAAGAACAACAGAATTATGCATTAAGCAGGTTAGCAAGAGGAAAAGGAAGAGGAGACCATTATGGTTTTCCAAAGAGGTAGCAAAGAAAGTGAAAGCCAAAAAGATTGCATTCAGGCAATACAAAAAGACACAGGCAGAAGGGGATAGGGAGAAGTACCAGGAGAAACAAAGGGAGGCAGGAAGTCAGTAAGGAAGCCAAAGCTCAGACAGAAGAACACATTGCAAAATCAGTGGGTAAGGGACAAAACCTTTACAGGTACATAAGTGAAAAAAAGAAAGACAAGGGAGGATAGTGAGACTGAAGGGGAGGATGGGAGCACGTGAGGATGACAACAATAAAGCTGACATATTGAACAGGTATTTCTGCTCAGTCTTTACTAAAGAAGAGGGGTAATGGGTCTGAAGGAGAGTACAGGGGTGAGAATGGTGCAGAAATGGACACAAGTCCCTTTACGAGAAAAGGGTCCTGAAGGAACTGGAAGTAATAAGAGCTGATAAAGCAATGGGGCCAGATGGAGTGCACCCCAGGGTCCTTAAATAACTAAAGAGGTGGTGGCTGAACCTCTGGCTATCCTGTTTAGCCAATCACTGGAAACAGGGGACCCAAAAGACTGGAGGACAGCAGATGTAGTCCCCTTATACAAAAGTGGGAACAAAGAGGAAGCAGGGAACTACAGACCAGTCAGCCTCACCTCGGTAGTGGGAAAGATCATGGAAGCACTACTGAAGGAGAGATTGGTGGAACATCTGGTTGTCAATGGGCTACAGGACCCAAGGCAGCATGGTTTCACCAGGGGGAGGTCATGTCAGACCAACCTCATTGAATTTTTTGACTGGGTGACTAGGGAGGTGGATCAGGGGAGGGCAGTGGACATGGCCTATCTGGACTTCAGCAAGGCCTTTGACACTGTGCCATAGAAGACTATTACACAAACTGGGGAATATGGGTGTGGGCAGGACAGTAGTGTGGTGGGTGGTAGCAACTGGCTGGGTGGCAGGACACAGAGGGTGGTGGTAAATGGCTGTCACTCCACAGAGGGAAGAGCAACCAGTGGGGTACCACAGGGATCAGTGCTGGGACCAGTCCTATTCAACATCTTCATCAGTGACATTGCACAGGATCTAGAAGCAGAATTTCACTGTTAGCTGATGACACAAAGCTCTGTAACAAGTAGAGCACACCAGAAGGTGTAGACAGAATGAGAAGGGACCTGCAGAAACTTGAAGAATGGTCAAGGTTTGGCAGTTGAAATTCAATGCAAAAGTGCAAGATATTACTTATGGGGCACAAAAACCCTGGCACAATATATCAGTTGCGGGGTGAGGATATAGCATGCACCAAGCAGGAAGGGATCTTGAGGTTGTCATCTCTGATGACCTCAAGGTGAGGGAAACAGTGTGACAAGGCATCAGGTAAAGCAAATAGGATGCTGGGATGTATAGGCAGGCATCACCAGCAGGAAAAGGAGGTCATAATTCGCTATACAAGACACTAGTGAGGCCCACCTGGAGTACAGTGTACAGTTCTGGAGACCATACCTATGTAAGGACATAGACAGGGTAGAGAAGTTTCAGAGGAGGGCAACAAAGATGGTGCATGGGTTGCATCACAAGTCCTATGAAGACAGGTTGAAGGAACTGAACATGTACTCCCTGGAGGAGAGGAGGGAGAGAGGGGATATGATAGAGACATACAAGTATCTTACAGGGAGGAACAGGGTGTAGGAAAACACTATTTTTAAGCGAAAAAGATGTTTCAGGACTAGAGGGCATGGGATGAAGTTGGAGGGAGGACGATTCAGAGGAAACATGAGAAAGAATTTCTTCACAGAACGGGTGGTGGACAAGTGGAACACCCTGCCAGAGGAAGTGGTGGGGGCTGAAACAATCACGGGATTTAAGAATGCATGGGATAGACATAAAGGAATTCTAGAGGGCAGGGGTAAGGGGAAACAGACTTCTAGGAAAACAAACTGAACTTACAAGCTCAAATGGGCAGACTAGGTGGGCCATAGGCCCTTATCTGCCGACACTGTCTATGTATTTATGTAAATATGGGCTTTCATATTAAACCATACCTTGAAAAGAAAAAATAGAGATGAGGGTTTGATATCCCTCGCCCCCCCCCCCATCTGCTGCTATTTCCCTAACCTCCCAGGGAACTGTGTATTTCTTAAACACTTCTGTTTTAAGTACTGTTTCATGAATTCTATGAAATTATTTATTTGCATAGATACATATTTTGATGTTGTATTCATTATTGCAGTTTTTATGATGTGAGGTGTTATTTATTTATTTATGAAGTTCCCTATAGAAATGTCTGATTTTATTATGTACATAAGTTGCAGTAAGGATAGAGAATGTAGTTTAGTAACCTGTAACAGCCAGTTTACTAGATAGGTTGATTGAATGATGACATCATAATGATGTCACTGAGACCTGACTGTAAATGTTTCTAGCATTTTGTTCAACCTCAGCCTTTGAGAAAGGGTCAAGTGTGTGACCTGAAATGCGTCAGGTGGGTGTTTTTAACTATGTAATAAACTTTTTTTTTAAAGTACAAGACCGTGTCAGCAGTCAATGTGGTGATGAGTGCCCAAGTTGTTTTTGTTTCCATGTGTGCCTTACTTGAGAGCACTATAACCTTCTGCGTACTCTTTCTCTCTGGTTTGGAATACTAGAGAAGTTCCAACTTACTGTACATACAGCCTGCCTAGTCTAAAAGCCTTAGTAGGTATTACCTTTGAGGCCCCTGCTGTTACAGGTAGTATGGTTAAGAGCTTTGCTCTTGATGGCCACTGTTGCTGGAACCACATGCCCATACACTGAGACCCTGCACCCGTAAGCTGTCATCACCTAAATCCCTACCCACAATAGCTGGTACTGTACATTTAGAAAGAGATATTCTAAAAAAAGGATTTTTATCGGTGTTATGGCACTCCAAGATTTTCTGCTTAGTTTATGATGCCATGCCTTATACTGCCTTAGCAACGCATGTTACCTAAGTAATGTAATTATTCATGGACTGTACACAACAAATGCAACACTTTTCCATGCACTTCACTCAAACTGTCAAACCCCAGTTCCCAGCAATTTTATAGGCAATGGATGTTTCTTTAATCAGTGTGGTCATTGTGACTTGTATAAAGAACAATATGTATCTCCTCCTTAAATTGTCCTAAGAAATTGTAAGGTCACCATTGAAAATGAGCAATAGCTCAATGGCTCTCCCTTTTCATTGTTGTAAATACAAATATTTATTGATTGATAGAGTGATTGACTGAATCAGTGCCAGTGGCTCAGTAGGGAGCACACTCACTTCTGGTGCCAGAAAATTTCAAGGTTGTGAGTTTTAGCCCCACACTAGATATGGGGGTAATACCTATAACTAGCACTGTAGTGCAGTATGGGGGTGCTGCACTGTTGAGATGTCATCCTTCAGGCGAGACATTAAACCTGAGGTCCCTTCTGCCCATCTCTGGTCCATATCCAGGTGGAAGTTATAGATCCCATGGTACTTATCCAAGAAGAGTGGGGTAATTTGTATTTGTAAAAATAAAACAGAAACCAAAAACGAGCACAACTGAAACCATCTAGTACAATTAAAGCCTAAATCTCATGCAAAAAAAAAGAGTCAGCAGAGAAGCAAAGATTATCTAGACCCAGGATGCTTCTATACAAATGCCAACACATCTTGGCACTTCAAACGGCACAATCACAGAAGACTGAACTCCATACAAAGTGCTACAGAGCACAAGCTGGACAAAGGCTGCATCAGGGAATTGGGTTCTGGATCCAAGCATGCCCATGCCTGGCTCACAAACATTTTTTTCCAAGCCAGCTGTGGGTTCCACTGTTTGAACCCTCCACTGCTTTGTACACAAGCCAGCCTGGAGAGGTAGAAACACAGTCTGTGCCACGGAACACAGAAATGTGACAAACAGCAGATATTTCTTTCTCTCCTATTGATAACACTACTGAAGAATTTTGTGAGACTCTTACTGATTGCACCCAGCCTACTACATCTGCAAACATTACCTGAAGTATTAGCTAATAATTCTACTATGGCTTCAGCTTTAAAAGTGGTACAGTTTCGGTACCTTGGGAGTATGGAACTCCCCCCCTGACTGGTTTTATGTGGGGAAACAATTTCATAAACAGGCTTTGAGTTTTTCCCCATCAGAGGTGTATGCATTGATCCATTCACCAGGAGAAACAACATTTGATGTGAGTTTCTGTTCTGCAACCCTTCTTGACAGATTTTGGACTTTATATTCCACTCATAGACAAATTCCACTATGGGCACCCTTCCAAGCTATACCTCTTACTAAGCCTACTTTAAACTTGTCACCTTACTGTTTCACAATGAAGGTGTCAATGTTTCAGACATTACATTCTGGTTAGGTAAAAAGTGTGAGTTACAGGGTTCACAAAACCCCATTTTGTATGGGGAAGGGTTCTGGACCATGGGGTGGTGGAAGGTCAGAGTTAAACTGTATCTAGACAATAAAGGAATCCAACATATGCCAAATTGTTTTTTAACCTGGGCAGGGACAAAGGGATTTTGTTTTATCAGGGGCAGCCTAGTGCCTGTTATAAATGCGGTTCCCATCGCCACATCAGCAATTCTTGTGGAGTATTGAAATGTCTACAGTGTGGCTCTATGTTCCTTTTTGGATTTAACTGCATTTCTACACCCTTATATCACCTCTGCAATGAAGGTGTCAGTCTTTTTTGATGTGTGCCTGGGCTGCCCACAACACCAACAATGCAGATTTTGCAGAACAAGATTTCTATATTAACAAAGCCACCAAACAGGCACACACATGCTCAGCTGCTGAAGAGGCTGGAAGTATTCATAATACACCTAGACAAATACCTCCAATAACTCAGGCTTAAGAGCTCAGCACTAAAGTTACACCTTCTGTACACCTGCAGTTAATGAGGATATTGATCCAGTTCCCATTATGGATCACATTCCCAACAATTTGACTACCACATCTAAGGTTGTTGAAACATATGTTGAAATGCGCCCCCCCCCAGCCCAGAAGAGCTTGCCTTCCAAACAGTTCCCAAAGGGAAGTTAAAGAAAGCCATGAACAAACCCTTACTGGCAGACCTTATCTCCATACAGAATAAATTATCCACACTGCAGTGGGGAGAAACTGACATGGAACAAGATTTTGATGCCGCATCAGGACATACATCTCAAGTCAATGGTGTTTTGGAGGGGGATGAACACATTCACAAACCAAAGGTGGACCCCCCCCTCAAAAAAAAGAATGAGGATCAGATCTACTCTGATGAAAAAGCCACCTTATTAATGTATGTGAATAATGGGCTTTCATCTCTTTAAATGTCAATAGTTTGAAATCAGATAGGAAGAGAAAATCCACTTATGCATACTTTACTAATTGAATGTATGATCTGATTTTCTTTCAGGATACCCACCTATCAAGACTATATGAAATTCAAATTGCTAGTGCAGAATAGTTAAGGAGTTCAGCACATTGGTCCATTAGGGAGGATGTTTGCAGTGGGGAGGGTATTTGTGTTAAAAAACCCACAATCAAGCTTACCTGTATAGTTGATATTTTCCCAGGACAGGCTCTGCTACTAGATGTCTCATTTGAGGGAAATGAGTTTAAGTTAATAAATGTGTATATGCCCCCAAAATAAAGCAGGGTGAATTGAGCTCTTAAGCCTTATCTAACCATATCTTTATACATCCAGGGCCATATTAATAGGCAAGCGATTTCAACTGTAGTAGGTTCAAAGGTGATAGAGGTCTGTAGACTGAGAAAATACTCTGTGATGCAACCTTCTTTAATACATTACTTTCACAGACTAAATGAATTTATGTTTTCCATCTTCAGCATAATAATACACAGTACACATATTTCCATGAAAAATTAGCTACCAGAATAGATTATTGGTTTCTGTCCCTATATCTCCCGGTAATTCACTCTTCAATTTTACCAGTAGCGACATCAGATCATGGTCTCTTGCAGGTTAAAATCATCCCCTCGCCTGATGTTTCCGCAGGAAGGGGTAACTGGAGACTGAATGCCACTTTGTTAGAAGACAAATACATTTTACAAGGCCTGATTGATATTACTGAGGCTAGGAAATCCGTTTTCTTCTTATATGACTCTCCTATTGATTGGTGGTAGCAAAGCAAGGCATATTTTACTTCCTTTTTAAAATCTGTGGTAAAATGATTTGTCATTATAAAAACTCCAATTATGAGGCCTTAAGATACCAGTTACACTATGTTATTTTTTTACAATCAGAAATAACACATGATTATTTCTCACAAATTCAACTTATGAAACAGGGTATGACCTCATACAGATATGGTAGACTCAAGTCTTCAGAATTTGAGCAGCATTTTGGAACTCAAGGATCCCAGTTTCAAGCTCTTTGAGAGTTGCTTATTATGGACCACTAAGAAAACTATTAACTCCCTTATGATATTAGATTGGGGAAGATTCATGGGAAATGAAATTTTTTAGCTGAAATAGAACAATATGTAAACACCCTTTTTGGCACGGTCCATTCAGGTTCTGATAAAACCAATGAGTTGCTTCAGGCCTGTAACTTACCACAGCTTTCACCCACTGATATAAAAATGTTAACAAACCCCATCACAACAAAAGAACTGACTTCAGTAACCAAACAGTTGACAAAAGGGACTGCCCCAGAAGTGGAAAGCTTACCCCATGTTTTCTAGAAAAATGTTTTCCATCATTTTTTTTTCAATTGTTTAACCAGGAGTGGCACACTAAGCTAAAAGCTTGTTTACAGGTGCAACCTGGGAGCACAGGGAAGTTAAGTGACTTGCTTAGAGTCACACAGTATGCAAGTGGGGGCTGTAGGAGTCAAACCCAGGTATCCAGATTTGCAGCTTAGAGCCTTTAACCACTGCGCTATACTGCCTCCCGCTAAGACAACTGGCTGTCCTTTATAATTATATGCTCACCCATGACCAGCTATCTCAGGACATGTTCTGCATTTCCAGAGTAGGGTCAGCAGAGAGAAAATCTTTAGAAATTGTGTGAAATATCTGGAAATATCTGCCCATGTCTGAGGCTACTACTGTAGGTTTACTCATTCTGATACATAAACAAGGAGATAAGGAACACCTAATGAATTAGAGACCCCCATTAGCACTGTTATAAAGTGCCCATCACAATCTACCATTGATCTCCTTGATGATAAACCCCAGCACAGAAGTGGGATGGTTACCTGTAGTCATAGCATGAACTGCACTAATTTTCTTTCTCAAATCCTTCAACACATGAATCTGCTTCTGCGCCTAAGGATGACTTTACCCTTGAACTATTACTCCCAGTTCTTATTATCGGGAGTTGGGTCATTACAGACAAAACCTAAGGAAGAGTATGTGGGAAAAAAAGTACGCCTGGCTGATTGCAGATATCTTAAAGAGCTCCTGAGAAGACAAATAGTACTACTCCTGTGAATACCAGGCAACATACACCTTAACCTGGGCCCACCTTTAACTAGACCCTGTGAGTTAGGCAGAAAGGGATTTCTCTCATTAGCTAGCATCAACATTTGAAGCCTACTCAAAAAACTTGATGTCCTTACTGCCTGGACTGCCCAGCACAGACCAGATGTCCTATCAGTGGTTGAGACATGGTTGTCACCAACTATTCCTAACACTGCCGTGGCAATACCTGGGTATACTGTCTTCAGGCAGGATAGACTATCTACACAAAGGGGTGGTTGTGCCTTATATTTGAAAAACTCTTTGATGGGACATGCTCTGACATTACCCATTAATGGTGATGACTTGCAGGTCCTTGCTATTAAGGTCATACTTGGGGCCCACAACAAAGCTCTGAAGATAGCATATGTCTATATCTCACCCAAACTGATGACAGCATGTCTGAACCAATTTCTTAGCTGTACCAACAGCTTAAAGCTTAATTCAGAAGTTATAATGCTTGGGGATTTCAATGTAAACTGACTTGACCCCGGTGCAAGCAATTACAAGGATGCCTTGTTGGCAGCAGACTTTACACAACTTGTTACCTCACCCAGAAGGGTCAACTATAGAACTGGGACCAATACCATATTGGATTGAGTACTCTCAAACCGCCCCAATCATATTGCCCACACTAAAGTCCTTCCTGACTCCATAAGTGACCATTCTCCAGTCCAATGCCTATGGTCTAATAAATTCACTAAACCCCCGGCAAAAACTGTCAACAGTAGGATACTTATCAGGGGACACCTCCAGTCACTCCTGCAACAACAAGACTGGTCCCCAATTGATACTGCCCCAGATGTAGATACTGCACTACAATACTGTATCTCCCAGTTCAATGCTTCATGTGATATTGATGCTCCATATAAGAAATGAAAAATTAAGGGCCTTGACAATCCCTGGATTACAGGGCAAACTCCTAGAACAAATGAAAACATGGGACCTCCTATGGGCTCGAACAAGTGCTTTTGGCAGTCAAGAAGATATTCAGGCATTCAGGGCCACTAGGAAAGCCTGTACCAGAGCCATTTGCTTAGAAAAAGCCAGCTACTACAGGAGCACATTATCCAACTCCTGGTCGGATGGAAGGAAATTTTGGAACAGCCTATCAGTCGTCATAGGGAAAGAGTCCAAACAATACCTGGCATGCTAAATTTAGATGGTACCATCACCCTGGACCCCTCCACAATTGCCAATACTTTCAGTCTGGCATTCACCAACCTTAATCAAGTGCTTCCTGCTAACTTCTTTGACACTAACTCCACCATGCCTTCGCAGTTTCAACCAGATAAGGAACTAAGTCATTTGTAATTCTATGTCAAGGCAGTTACTGAAAGCGACACCAAGAAATACCTTCTCAAGGTGCTTGGAAGAAACAGAATAAGCTGGGACACACTTGACATAAAGCTCATCACCTTCACCCTTGATGTTGTCCTGCCTCTCTTACCAAGCTTATCAATTGCTCCATTACACTCTCCCAGTTCCCGCTCAAGTGGAAGTCTGCACTGATGACCCCAGTGCACAAGTCCAGGGATAGGGAAATACACAAAAACTACAGGCCTATCTCCATCCTACCTCCACTATCCAAAGCAATGGAAAAAACTGTCTCAGATCAACTGGTGGAGTGCCTGGAGAAATACAACCTGCAATGTCCACAGCAACATTGCTTTCAGAAGTGCCATAGTACCACCTCTGCTGTCCTTGAATTTACTGGCCACATTCACCAAGAAATTGACCAAGAACAACTTGCTGGTACCACCTTTATCGATCTATCAAAGGCCTTTGATACGGTTAACCATCCATTACTTATTGAACACCTTGGAAATGTAGAGCAGTCTCATGATACCCTAAAATGGTTTAACAGTTATCTCTCAGGCAAGTCACAACAAGTGAAGATGGGTGACACCCTCTCCTCCAAACAATCTGCCCAGTCTGGTGTCCCCCAAGGGTCATTTTTAAGGCCCCCACTTTTCAGCATTTCCAGGAACAAACTCCCTACCACCTGCAATGAACACATCATCCTGTATGCCGATGATGCGGTCATTTTTCTCTATGAACTCGGATCCCTCCCACTTGGAGCGACAGCTGCATAAAAAAGTTTCACCTAAGTTGAGGCCTGGTTCATCTCACAGAAACTAGTGCTAAACTACAAAAAAACTAAGATTATGTTATTTCATGGCACACATAGCAAACCTAAAAACAAACAGTTGACTGTCAGAAACTTCTCGGGTGTTACTCTTGACCAGACGCAAAGCTTCAAATATCTTGGTGTGACCTTGGAGAGTACTCTGCCCTTCTCCAGTCATATCAACATGGTTGCCAAATCTGTGAATATTCGCATCGACCTTCTCTACAAACATAAGCACTGCCTGACCCCTGAAGCCCTTAATCTAGCAATACATAGCTCTGTTGTCTCCATCATTGATTATGGGCTTGTTATCTATGAAGCGGCCATAGCCACAACACTACGGTGAATTTCTATAGTGCTGAAGAAGACCTGCTGACTTCTTACTGAAGCTGCCCACCACACACACACCTGTGACCTCTACGTTATGCTCCCCCTGACAGCGACACTAACACAGCAAACTATGTCAATAAAATTGACAGTTTGCTGACAGAGCACTGTGTTGGTGTTCCTCAGACAGGGGCACACTGTCTCCCAGTTCTGCACCTCCTCCCTGAATCAACTCTGACTCAGAGTTGAGAATCTTTAGAATGGGGGCAAGGGGCACAACCACCCACATTGGGGGTTAGGGGCAAAGCCCCCCCCCACAAAAAAAGACTGGGAGACATTCAGGATTCATGTCAACCACAGCTTGCGATTGATAAATCCCGTCGCTGTGATGCTGGTCGACAAAAGTATTATTGAACTGGCATCGTAGATCTGACCTCTACGAGCAGGCAAACTGACTACAACTGTGGGGAAGAATCACATACCAAATCTGCCTAGTAGTAAAAAAGGCATCTATGGGTCTCATGTCCCCTGGGGTCCAGAATCTCCTTAGCTCATCCAGCTGCATTCGAAATGCCAGAAACTCAGATAACTATGTACTTTTTGTTCCCTTTGGTTGCATCTCTCAAGGCCAGCAGTCTTTTGCTGGTAGAGCCCCTAAGATGTTTAACTCCCTGGGTGGTGAAATCACCAATTTAGACACCCTTGGCTCGTTCAAACACAAACTGCATCAGACATGTGTGTCCAGGGCCATTTGCGACTGTTTCTCTTAGTTCCCATGCTGGCCAATCCCTTTTTTCCTTTCACCTCTACTCTCTCCCCTGTTTCCCCTCACCTTCCCCACCCACCTCCTTTCCCCTTCCTTCCATCTAGCCTTGTCCCTACCTACTCCCTCATACCCACTATTGCCTCCCTTCCCCTCACATTTCAGAGAAACATAGAATTTGACAGCAGATAGGACCGCTTGGCCCACCTAGTCTGCCCATTTCCCTGCCTACTGGATAAGCTGCAGATCCTAGTTAACCAGCAGCCTACTTCTTTCTACCCCACCCCTAGAATTGCCTTATGACTGTCCCATGCATGCTTGAATTCCACCACTGTTTTTTGACTCACGACCTCCACTCCAGAAGGCAGGATTCCACGCATCCACAACCCTCTCTGTGAAAAAATACTTCCTTAAATTACCTCTGGCCGCCCCCCCTCTATCTTCAAATTGTGCCCCCTTGTTCTTGCACACCTCTTTTTTTGAAAGATGCTGTCCTCAGAACTTTGTCTACCATCCTGTACCCTCTTCTATCTCCATCCCAGGGCCTCCCGTCCCCTGATTTCTTTCCCACCACTTTCCCAACACTACTTGTCACTGCTAGTTATCCACTCTCCTTCCTTTTGCTGACCTCTCTCCCCCTCATCTCCACCTGCTCTTCCCTCAACCCTCCCTCAGGCCTAGCCTACCATGGTATAACTCCCAAACTAGATCTTAGGCAACTCATTCTTCCGTTCTTCTTGACAATGCTGTTCTGGCTGCATTATAAATCTGTATATATTGTCTGTTGTAATCTTTCAATTTGTATATGTAGGCTATGTTTTCACATTCTAACTGGAAAATACATTACCTGGAACCTTCCCAACTTGATTATGTTACCCTTTACTGCGGTGGATTTCTGAACTACTTGCCTTGCTAACTTTACCAAGTTTGTACTACCTATCTATGTATCTTAACATGTAAAAGAGCCTCTGGCTCAAAAGTGTAAACCTGAAATCTAATAAGTAAATAAATAAATATATAATTGTTAAATTCTGATTTTCAAATTCTAAAGAAGTTTCTGAACAATAGACTGACCTCTGTTTTAACTTCTATTATTCATTCTACATAAGCATGCTCCCTCCCTGTTAGAAAAATCTCAGGCATTTTGATACTACTTGGAGAAATATTGGAAAAAGGAAATAATGAAGAATTGACCATTGATTAGTCTAAGGCCTTTGATAAGGGTTCCCATGCATGTTTATGGACTTGAATGGAAGAATATGGTTTCCCCAGTATTTTATTTCCTGAGTTCAATTGTGTTATAAATATGCTTCTGTGTCACCTTATGTTAATGGATGGATAGGCAACCTCTGTACACTTATGGCTGGGGTTCACCAAGGGTGTCCTCTCAGCCTCATTTTGTACATTTTAATCCTAGACCCTTTAATACATAGAATTATACCATACCATTATGGATGGAATGCCATTATTGCTCTGTATCTATGACAAAAACTGTATCTAATGAACCTGTATGTACTCTGTTACCTTTTCACTGCCTGTATCTCTCCATGTAATGCTTCTATGTGTCTTCCCTGAAAAAGGGACCTTTGGGGCTCAGTAGGCCTACCCGGTCATCAAAATTTAATAAATAAATAAAATTAACATTGATCCGCAGATTACGGGTCTCTCTATTTGAACTCAGGATACAGAAAAAATAACTCTAGCCTATGTAGATGATCTGTGCTTGATCATAACTCAGGATCTTCAGCTGAGCCTGTTTAATGCTCATTTTCAGAAGTATCCGGCTCCCAGATGAACCTACAAAAAAGCTGGTGTATGCCAATCGGACCATCAACATCTCAAGATCCTGACCTTATCAGTATTCCCATTCTCCAAGAAGAATGTCAAATCTTAAATATTTATTTTGGTCACAAGAATTCAGCATATTTTAACTGGGAGTATACTATAAGTACAGCTTTGGCTAGGATGGCACAGTGGAAGAAATGGAAGATGAACAAGAAAAAGTGTGTCTTTATGATAGACATACTTAATTCATATGGGCTGGATTTTCAAAATGGTACAAACTGCCGCAAGCCCCCAGTGCACCAACCATAGGGCACATGGAGCGTTCAGCAGTCCCCCATCAGCAATTGCAATTTTCAATCCCTTGCACTGACTGACGGTCCTTAGACCACCTATTTGTGGTTTAGCATGCACCACTCCCTGGGGCTTCTGACAAGGATCTTGTGCCAGATATGTGGTGCAAGCTGCTGTAAATCATGGAAGGTGTCACAACTATGCCTGGGAATGTAAAATCATGCATAGTTGTGGCAATGTGGTTCAGCACGCTGGTGACATCTCAGTCCCACGACGCAGGGCAGGACACAAGCCCTGCATCATGGCTGGAAAATCCTGCCCTATGTTTTTATATTTAAGTTATGTTTATCCCCCCCACCTAAGGCATTGGAAACAAGACCTCTGAGCTGTTTTTTTCAGTATATTGGGTAGCCGTTTGAACCTCATTAAGAGTGGAACCCAATTTCTGGACATCTCTTTAGGAGGTCTACAATGGTAAACCCTCTAGTTTTCTTCTACAGTATATTCATCTATTGAAACATTAAATCAGTCATTTCTTGTTGTTTATCTTTATAGATCCCATGGGCTACTGACCAGCTCTCCCAAATTATACAATGTTAGGAACCCACATCTGCTATTTCTAGACAAATACAAGTATTGGATTTACCACAATATTTGAATGCATGTTTAGGTAAATTAAAACAATGGCAGGTTACAAAATGTTTTCTTCTGGCTCAAGATAGGAAACAGTTTTATTCTACAATTCTGTCTAGCTAGTGTCTGGTACCCTCAAGTTTTTCAGTTAAACTGCCCCAGGAGATGAAATATATTTCTGGTATTTTGACTGATAAAAGGATCCCGACACAAATGTGAAATATAGTGTGGTAATGCGTCCATGGTAAGCTGAATGTAAAAAATAATCTGAAATATAAAGATAAAACAGAGAGACATTGTCCAAGATAAACATGTCATGAAATATTAGAAATAATGAATCACTTACATTTTGAGTCTCCCTTTATTGTTGACTTCTGGATGTTATTTAAGAATAGATGGAAACAATTCCCTCTTTATATGATCTCACCAGATGTTTTATTTTTAGGTATTCTCTCTTGTTATAATTTTCCATCTCATGTTAGCACCTTTGGAGTCATCACATCCTGCTTTAAGTATTGGATATTGCAGACCAGATGCCAGCTAACATTACAACAAATTGAATAGCATCTAGATCCATTCTGGAGAATGTACAAAATATTAAGAAACAGGAACATTGTTCTCATACACCATCTCTTTATTCAGATGGGTGGGACACATTTTCTTGGTTCCTCTAATTTGTTGGATACATTTCACATGAGTGTTTCCCTACTTTTTCCTTTAGGTGTGTTGTTTGACATCAGCAGTGAAGATAATATACCCATGTGCTGTTTTGTTATAAAACAGAATGTAATACTAAGAACTAAGTGAAGTACTATTATCTACATGTATTGTACTTTGTGTTGATTCTGCAGGTTTTCCTTTTCAAGCTTATTGAACATTTTTGACTGCAAACCCTGTTGTTGTGTTATGTTACATTTTATTTGGTTCTGCCTTTTGTTCTGTTTCTATTCCTGTTGTATGTTATGATTGTAATCAAATATTTGTGATTGTTTTCTTATGGTTTCATATACACTTGATTAAAAATTCCCCCTACTGCTTGGTAGGGGACACTGCTGACAGATGATCCAAGATAGTGGACTCCACAGTGTTCGGAGGAGAGGGAGATGGTGGGGAAAGGATTTTGGCCTCTACCCCTATGACCTACAATCAGAGAGAAGAAGGCTGTACTCTACCTAAGGAGGGTGTTAAACCTGCAGCTGTGCTCTGCCTGACTAAGAAGATGATGGAACCTGAGATCTAGATATCAGAGCCTCCATTCCAGGAGGCGGAATTGCATCTGCAAGATGCACTGAAATCCAAGAAGGATTGTTTGTTTGATTTGATGACTGACATATAGGCAGACTGTTTCAAAAAGAAGGATTCTTATACCCACCCAATGCTGGAATCATTGCCGAGAAGAGGAGATCATTTTCACAATTCAAAGGGCCAGAGCCTGATGCAGTTTTTGCACACAGCTATGCCACCTGAGATGCGGCTGACCAGGTACAATCTATTCCTGTTTCCTTACAGCATGACAGTGACATGTTGTTTGATCTGCTCTCATGGGAACTGACTTCTGCACATCATTCTTCCTCCAATCAGCCAGAGGGTATTGGATTAGTAACTACTGTGACTGACCTTTGGTGCTCACAGGCAAATGTAAGGCTTAAAGAAAATGAGAGGATCCCAGATCCACAACAGAGCACAGTGCCATGACTTTAGTCTCCCTACAGCCTTCATCTGCATCAGTTACTCTGCAGAAAGCACTACCTGGTTCCACTTAGGGACATCACTCACCAAAATATTGGTCCCCAGTGTGGGACCTGATGGCGGCAGCATGGTCAATGGATTCAACAGGGCAATGGCATT
This sequence comes from Neoceratodus forsteri, assembly GCA_016271365.2. Lineage (NCBI taxonomy): Eukaryota > Metazoa > Chordata > Ceratodontiformes > Ceratodontidae > Neoceratodus > Neoceratodus forsteri. The sequence goes on along the minus strand of CM057454.1, from coordinate 954,814,272 downwards.
CTGTCCATCCTGAGGTTCCCACTGTGTTTGTGTTTCAGGCAGATGACATGCCTGTTCTTTCTCCCCATGTGGGAACATTCATGGTGGATGGGCTGGAAGCCCAATCCTGAATCACCACACCATCTTTGACACTTCAGGATTTGGGGAAGTTGTCCCCCAGCCTCCCATGTGCACGGAGTGGTAGTAAGTAAGTAAGTAAAAATGTATTTTTGAGCACTTTTCAAAAACCAAAGCGCTGTACAAATAACGAATAAATAACTAACAAATAACAAACATCAACAATGATAAAATCAGACACCATAAGCTTTTAAAAATATAAATGTTTTTAACTCCACTTTAAAGCTCTCAACAGTCAGGCAGCTTCATATCCGATGAGGTAGAGAATTCCACAGGGCAGGGGCAGCATATGAAAGTGCACGTGCCCCAGGTGTCTTCAAATGAACCTTGGGAATCTCTAGCAATCCCTCATTGGCAGATTGGAGCAAGCAAAAGGGGCAATAGGGAGTAAGGAGATCTTGCAAATACTGCGGTCCCTGTTCATGTAGGACTTTATAGGTCAGAAAACCGACCTTGAAGGTAATTCATTATTGAACCAGCAGCCAGTGCAGCCCACACAGAACAGGCGTAATATACAAAATCACACAAATTTGGGGTAACCCTTGCCTCAGTGTTTGCGCACAGAGGTTCTTTGTCTTTTAAACAGTTTTTTTATTTTAATGGGTTCACCTTCACAACATAACCCAGACAGACTGTCTTAGGGTAGCTGGTTCATTTCATTGGGGTGTCAAACAGACAAGGCATACTGCTGAGTCCTGGTAGGATGAAACACGTGTCTATGTCATCTGTTAGCACCCTTTGCAAACTGCGTGAGAGGCCTTTTGGCACCATGCAATTCTGCTTAAAGTTGAACCTGCATAACATTCTGTGGTGATTTGAATATGCAGCCCATGATGCTTTGCATTATGTGGGCATGTGTGATTTTGTATTTTCTTGAAACTTGGCTTCCCAGCCAAATGCCCTTTGGGGTAACCCTTGCCTCAGTGTTTTCGCACAGAGGTTCTTTGTCTTTTAGGTGTAATATGACTATTTCTAGATGTCTCAGTCGAAAGCCTGGCTGCTGCATTCTGCACTAGCTGCAGGTGGCAGATATCAACCCCTGGTAGCCCCAGGTAAAGGGCATTGCAGTAATCAAGGCAAGTGGTCATGAAGGAGTGGACCAGGATAGGAAGGTCAGCCAAAGGAACCAGGTGTTTCACCAGGGCGATATTTCTCTGATGGTAAAAAGAGGACTTAATAATGGCCGACACCTGAGATATCAAGGTCAGACCGTTGTCAATAATAACACCCAGATTACGCACCTGGCCTGAGGTCAAGAGCTGGACACCATCAAGCCAAAGGCCTGATGGTATTCCAGCCCTATGGCCCACCTCAAGGCAACTGGAGTCCACTACCAACACTTCGGTCTTATCCGGGTTTAACCTCAGCCAGCTGGCACTCATTTAGTCATTGATTTCGGCTAGACAGCTGTTAAGCAGAGAGATTGCATCATTCTGCCCGGGAATAAAGGACAGATACAGTTGGGTATCATCTGCATAGCAGTGAAAACCCAGACTGTAATGCCTAATGATATCTCCTAATGGCAGCATATAAACTGCGAACAACATGGGCGCCAATATGGAGCCCTGCAGCACCCCACAGGACAGAGACATGGCATCAGAGGAATAAATTCCAGTGACAACCCTCTGCATCCGCCTCATGAGGAAAGATCGAAACCAGTGTAGAACTGTACCAGACAGTCCACAAAAAAGCTGCATGTGCTCCAACAGCACCCCATGGTCCACAGTATCAAATGCCGCAGAGAGATCAAGAAGAACTAGAATAGTACAAGTCTTTCGATCTCTTGCAATTAGGAGAACATTTAAAACCCGGATGAGAGCAGTCTCAGTGCTATGTCTTTTCCTAAACCCCGACTGGAGAGCATCATAGATATTGTGATTTGTGAGATGGTCATCTAACTGCAGTGAAACTACCTTTTCAATAACCTTACCCACAAAGGGCAGGTTAAAGATGGGTCTGTAGTTAGCTGGACAGTCTGGGTTCAGTGAAGGTTTTTTAAGGAGTGGTCAAATGACCGCCTCCTTTAGGAGATCGGGAAAACCCCCCTGCTACAAAGACTTCCAGACAATTTCAGCAAGGATCAGGCAGATAACATCTACTCAACCTATTAGTAGTGGCGTAGGGCCCAGATCCAAACTACAGCTGGTTGGCCGTACAGTCTGAACAATCCTCACAACATCTATGAATTCTGGCCTACTAAAGTCAGACCAGGTGACACAAGGGTTTGCTTCCTCTCGCCAATCACCACAATTCCCTAGAGAGGGGGCAAGATGGATACCCTACCTGATGCTGGCAATCTTATCTGTGAAGAATCGAGCTAGCTCATCACACTTTATTTGTGAAAAATCTCTTCTAGACTGCAGACAGAGTGGATTGCACAATCTGTTGACAGTGTGAAAGAGTTGAGCTGGTCAATTCTGCACAGCAGCAATCTCCCTGGACAGGAATTCTGCCTTCTTATGGGTGATTGCTGAGTGACAGATTCTATAATGGTCCATCTATCTAAACCTGTCAGCATCTAAGCTGGATTTCCACCAAGCCCTCTCTAGCCTTTGCCCCACTCTTCTCAGCTCCTTCAGAAATGCATCAAACCATGGAGATCTCAGGCGCTGAGTGAGTGGCCTAACATGAACAGGTGCAATTTGATCCAGGTCCTCACCCACAGCCTTATTATAGGCAAGTACGAGATTTCCTGGACCCATGCACTCACTCAAAATACCCGATAGGTCCAGTACCGCTGAAAGGCCTTCTGGGGTAACTCCCCTCAAAGGGCGATACTGGACCATCTCCGTAGGGGCAGACCTATTTGGGGGTGCCCCAAAGCTGAATCTTATGGCATGATGGTCTGTCCACACATTTGCTTCCACCCCCAAATGCACGACTTCCAATTCCAGTAGGAACACTAGGTCCAATGAGTGACCCCCTATATCGGTAGCAGAGGTAAGCACTTGAGTAAGGTCCAACATTATCATAAGTTGGAGGAGGTTTTTCCCAAAAGGTGAGAGTTCTTTGTTGACCCAGGCATTGAAGTCACCCAATATTAACCACCTGGGCGACTCCAATACCATGTCGACGATGTCCACAAACTCCTTCAGGAATTCTCCACCATCACCAGGTGGTCAGTAAATGAGGAGAATCCTGAACCCTACACCTGCTCCCAAGATACACTCAAAGGATCGAGTGAAACCCACTGGTACATCCACAAGACCCAGCTCTGTTCTAAAAAAGATGGCTACACCCCCGCCCCTACAATCCAACCTCAGGTGGTGTATCATCAAGAACCCGGTTGGAGAAGCAGATGCCAAAATAGGGCCTGCATTCTCATCTAACCAGGTCTCGTGATGTATGCCAGGTCAGATGTTGCAACAAGATCTGCTATAATGGCAGTCTTGTTCTTAATTGACCTGGCATTACATAACACCGCCTGTGTTGTATGGGTTTTCGAGGAGGAGCGCAGCACCTGCCCACAATTTGCAGAGCCCTTGGGTATGGGAATCAGGCAGGGAGGACCCCTCTCCTGAACCCATTTCACCCCAGGGCATTTCCTAGCCCCCACTACCTCTACTGACTGACCTCTGTCAATTTTCCCACTCTGCCAGTCCATCTACCCCTCAAACTCTTTCTTATTATCCCCAATGTACGACATCTATCATAAACATCAGCCACCAGAGGGGGACAGTGAAAAAGGCAGAGGTCCCCAAGCAGAGTGGGAGAATAGCGCCTGACCATCTTAGAGCCCTCCCAGCACATCTCAGTAAGCAATAATTAACCATACAATTAAAATACCCAGATAAACAACTCAATTATAACAATATACAAGCTTGACTCAATAAATCAGTACAGCTACACAAATCAAGCTATTTAACTATATTCATTTTAACAATTCAGCTTAAATAAGATAAATAACCATTCTTACCATACTAACCAATAAATGTGTTTCAACAATCCTAAAATAAGCAATATTACTCAAATTACCACTTTAGATGTCCTACAGTATTTATGGATTTAGGGGACTCTCACTTCCCCAATCCGTTAGATTTTAATTCAAATTCTGCTCTCACCAGAGATCATAAGGACAAAACTAAATTATGGCAATTTAACATAATAAAATAACAACCTTTCCAGGATTATAAAAAATAAAGGTTCAGTGTAGAGTTCGCAAGGGAAAAATAGCTACCTTAAAGGGAACTTCGAACCCCAGCCAGAATCAGGACTACGGCCCCCAGAGAAGAGACCACTCACCAGCGGACTCCCCCAGCAGGACTAGGAGGCACTGATTTCTCTGCACCCACTCTTCGGTAGGCCCAGAGCCAATGCAACCCATCCCAATCTCAGCCGGAACAATGAGCACCCCAGCAGCTCACCCTGCAATAAACCCTACAATTACTCAGAGCTAATAGTCATAATAGCCAGAGCATAATATGGTAAAGAATACAGTCCAGCAGATTTTTCTTAGCAACAGTCAAGGCACCTGTACTAGCACAGCCAGAGAATAAAAAATCTTCATTCTCTTCACAAGATATCAAACTGCAGTACAATTCATACACTACTCATGGACCAGTAAATCCCTTTTGCCAAATAGACCAATTTCAAATCAACAGCTCCAGGATTGTAACAAGCTATAACAAATAAACTGCAGACTATGGAGTGATATACACACAGTCAAATATAATCCACTCCACTCCTCACACAGTCTGTTCGCTTTCAAACTAACACCAGGTCCACTTCAGCAATTCTATTCGAGTAATCCAACTCGTGCTTTCACAGTTCCTCAAATCCTCGGCGCAAAAACAGTCAGTTGCTTCACAATTCCACAGCTCCACCTCTCATAGTCCACAAGTCCACAGCCTGGCTGAAACACAGCCGAACCAGTCTCCAGCTTCAGCTGTTTCACAGATCCACATCTTGCATAAGCAGCACATACACTGCTAGCTACCAGCTGTAGCACTAATGCAGCTGAGGAACTAGGCCCAATAGTCAAGGCAAAAACCAAAGCATCCAACAGACAAGTCGAATTGTTGAGATAACTGGTAATTAATTAACAAATAAACTTATACAGACCGGCAAACCAAAATTAAATCGACACAATACTGAGACGCACAAGATGGCACTAAATGATGCTAAACAATAATGAGAGCTCAGAGCGGGTCAAAACGAGTAAAAAATATGTCAAATAATAGATTAAATGAAATAAACTTAGCAGCAAACAAAGAGCTCACAGTGGCTGACTCAGCGTGGCCGCCATCTTTCTTGGTGGAGTCAGATGACTGTTCCACAACCAGAGTTTACCCTGCTCATGCTGTGGTGCAGTCCACTGTGCTGCCTGCTGAACTGGTAACCAACTATGACACTGTATAGTAGTTTGTTCTCCTCTTTCTGCTGGACTGCCTAGTGTGCCTGGGGACAGATCTGTTTTGCAGTGTGAAGCCAGACGAGGGGTGTGGAATGTCACTTCACCTATGGCTATTCCGCAGGTTCTTTTGTAGGCTGACCAAGTACAGAATGAAACTTTTGCTCCCCCCAGCCAGCAACCCCATCCCATGCAGGGGATGGGAGTAATGACTGCTTCCTAAAAGTGGTCACAATTCCATAGCACAATGTCTTCACTAAATCACCTGCTACAACTCAGCTCTAGAATGCTGTCTGGCTTCTATACAAGGGAGTACTTGACCACAAACATGAGAACATCTGTGGCACAATCCCTTTTGAAGGGGTCTTTGAACATAACCCCATAAAAATCATATGATCTGCTTCATGACCTGATGGACAGATTTTTTGATATGTTTCCATTCCCCTGTATATGTAAACAGACTTTGGTGTTCTTGCAATCTCCTCAAAGACTCATCGCTATGAACTCCTTTTTAGGTGGTTCCTTCATGAAACCTGCAATAAAACACTAATGGTGATGCTCAAAAATAAAGGGGTTAAGGTACAGGATGTTCGCTATTGGTTTTCTCAACAATGTGAGGTGCTGGGTGACCCGGAGCCCATACTGGACTCCAAAATGTTCTGGACTGGCCATTAGTGATTTAAGGTCAAACTCAGACATACAGCCATGGGGTTGCAGCATATACCCAGCATTTTCTGTCTAGGCCAAGACCAGGCACAATGCTTTTACCTGGGGCAGCCTAAAACCTGCTGTCGATGTGGCACAGACTCACATCTTAGTATTGCCTGTGATAAGACATGCTGTAATCTTTGTTTTTCTCTTGAGCATTCCATTTTCCAGTGTGGGAATGCTTTATGCTGTAACCTCTGTGAAGAATCAGGGCATTCATTTCGCACTTGCTGCATACAAGGACAATGTCACTTTATTGTTTGCAGATGTCCCTTCTGGCTGTATGGCCTTAGACATCTTTCATAGAAACATAGAAGTTGTTGGCAGATAAGGACCACTATCCAGTCACTCCTTCTTGCCAATTTCAGGAGTGAAACTCAATCTCCAGAAAAGTACCGGCATGTATTTGGGCTCTGGATTGTCTCCCATATGCTCTATAGGAGGCATTCGTCATGCCTCTACCCTGGTCTGAATCATTGGCATCTGGTTTGGGACAGTATATTTGGCACTACTTAATTGAAGAATCTGACTGAATTTTGTATGGCTAAGATTACCTGCTGGAAATCCTGGAAACAGACAAAGAAAAAGAGGATAGATGTTTTGAAAATTTTTTTTCCCCCTGTTTCTCTATCATTGCCAGATTTGTCCCTTTTCAGAGTCATTAGAGATGAGGTTTTATAATATTTTATTTCAGATGGTATGGGGCAGCCGTCTGAACCCTATAAAGGTAAATGTGCTTTGTCTCCCGGTAAAGAGTTGGGGGGGGGGGTCTAAATATGTTTAACCCCTTGGTTACCACCTTTTATCAGCTCCTAAAGAGGAATCTGGGATAATGGCATTCCGTTCTTTTCTACTGCCTTACCCTTATGTTAAATCAATTTTAGAAAAAATTAGGAAGATAGAGTAGAGCATACTCCCTTAAAAAGGTAGTACAACAGAAGCTACTACATAAGGACATCATGAATATTCATTTCATTTCAGATTATACTTATCCAGGTATAATGGATGCACAGATTCGATTGGTCCAAAGATCTTTGACTGGCCACAGAACTCTGCCTAAAATGTGGGACTCACTCTTTCTAAGTTACCACAGGAAGTTGAGTGTGAAGGCAAATGCAAAGTATAAAAGTATGGCAGACAGGTACTGCCAACATGAGGGCTGTGAGGGGATTTTAGAGACCATGATTCCCTTCCTGAAGTACTGCCCCTATGATGCTGCCTTTTGGAGGTGTTTGGCAGCCAGATAGAAGTATTCTGGCTGGTTTAGGCTTTCCTACGGCAACATCATATTGGGTTCTTCCCCTTCTGTATACATGTATGGTAAGGGTATTTTGAGATTGGTGGTCACAGTCTCAAAGCACTATGTATGGCTCTCTAGATGTGTCTTCTTCATTCAGCAACTGAATGTTTCCATGGAAGCTTTAATAGTTATGGTTGAAATGGAACTGGCAACTATTTATTGCAAGGAAAGTAAGACCCATTTGCTTCATAAACTTGTTCCTAGATACAATGGCTCACACAGCAGTGTAAGGAGCTGAGAAGGTGGTGAGCCCATAATTGCTCTTTTCCATCTACCCATGATAGGAGGGTGTGTTCTCCCCTCTAATATAAGTCTAGTCTGTGTTTAAATTGTTGCTTACTTTCACTAATTATAATACTGAGAGAAAGTTTATTCCATGGGTTTACAACTCTTTGTGTTTAAAAGGCCTTTCTCCTACTTTTACGGAAATTGTGCAGCCTTAGTTGTAGAGGATGAACTCTGGTGCATTGGCCATTGTTTTTAAGCTCAAAACCCATTTAATTTATCAGGTATTCATATTGCATGATATTGTAACAACAGCATGTCTCATCGCACTCTAGTTTTGAGTGACATTAATCCTAGTTCTGTTAATATATTTGGGTAGGATAAATCCTTGATGTTGTATATAACTTTTGTTGTTTTCCTTTGGACTTTCTCCAGTTTATCTATAGTTCCTTTGTTTACTGGTCCCCAGACCAGGCTTCCATAATCAATTAATGGTCTAATATACTTCACATTGCTGCTCCACTGGCCAAGATTTTCACGCTCTCACTATGCCAGAGCTATGTCCCTGACATTTGGAAGGAAGCTAGGGTTGCCCCTGTTTTCAAAAAAGGTGATAGTAAGGATCCCTCAAATTACAGACCCATATCCATCCTGTCAGTCCTCAACAAAATTTTTGAGAAACTGATAGCCGCCCAAACAATTGATTTCCTCAAGAAATATGATCTACTTACCTCGGCCCAGCTTGGCTTTCACAAGGGGCATATCACCACCACCGCACTTCTCAAACTCATGTCAGATACACTAGAGGCTATGGATTCTGGTCTTCTCACTGGGCCATTTTCATCGACATGACTAAGGCATTTGACCTAGTTGATCACTCCATCCTCCTAGCCTCCCTTGCATCACTAGGTTTCTCGATAAACATTGTAAAGTGGTTTGGAAGCTACCTATCTGATAGGACCCAAACTGTGAAATACAACTCTACCCTCTCAGACAAGGCCACTGTAAACATTGGGGTGCTGCAAAGATCCATTCTTGGGCCTCTGCTTTTCTCTATCTTCATAAATAACATCACCACCAACCTACATATGACAGAGTCCCTGTTATATGCAGATGACATTGTTCTATATGCCAGTGCAAAAAACATTGAAGACATGAATAGTAAACTCTCTCTCTCGACTTTCAGCTCACCCAACAGTGGTTATCTAGTAACAAACTTGTACTAAATGAGTCCAAACCCAAGCCATGCTTTTCAGATCAAATACCAAACTCAAGCATGCCCATCGAAAATTTAAAGTTTTCTCCTCTAATGGCTTAATTATCAAGGTGGTGGACTCTTTCAAATATCTTGGTGTCACACTTGACCCATCACTAAATTTTGACCTACACGTACAATTGACTTGCAAGCAGGTAAACACCAATATTGGCATAGCATACCGTACCAGTTAAGTGCTTACTCCCTCAGCAAGGCTTGCCATAGCACGTGGAATCCTACTGCCCTCACTTAATTATGGAGCTGCTGCATACATCTCTGCATGCAAAACAAGTCTTCAGAAGTGGGACATAACATACAACAACATTTGGCACTATGCTTCCTCCTCACATAAGCTGAAACACCACTGTCTCCTTTGTTCAGAGCTGGGATGGCTTCCTCCGCTTGAACTACGACTTTATACCTATGGCTCTGTCATAGACAATATTGTCAGGCTACAAATACCCAAACCTCTTGCGGCCTACTTCCAAATCAGAACACCCTCCTATGGGCTGAGATCCTCTGACAGTGCCCCCATCTTCATACCTAGACACTATACCTACAAAGGCGCAAGTGCTTTTGCCTGCCATGCCCCCCAATACTGGAACTCCCTCCCTCCCTCGAGCCATGCATCAAGTACCATCACATACAATTTTTAAGGAAAAACTGGGTTCCTATCTTGAGTCCTCCTGCATGTGCAGCTGTTAGCTCTCACCTCCACCCTACCTAGTCTCTCCCTGCTTTTCCTACTTTTACTCGACTATATTAATAGCACTTCCCTTCCACCTGTCTGTCCTACCTCCTACTCTGACTTGTCCCCATCCTCTTCCTGCTTTTTCTTCTATCTCCCTTACTCCTAAACCCCTCTAGTTTTTCCCAACTGTCAACCCCCAAATAAACACTATAGCATTTACAATCAATCTTGTTTTCCTCAAACATAAATGTTATGTAATCTGTATTTTTGAATATTTTTCTATTTATTATTCCCATCACACTGCTAATTGCATCTACTCTGTTGGTAGCCACATTCTTTATTTTGCCTACTACCTTTCTCACACTGTAAATACTTTCTATCTTGTCTTTAGCCACCGTTTCTTTCTCTGTTTACCCTGTCTGCTATTGTCAAACATGTTGTACATGTAATGAAATATATGCTATTGTCAATTTGTCGTACTTGAAATTAAATATATGCCATTGTAAAGTATGTTGTACTTGTCATGAAATGTTTCTATATGCATTGATGTACTGTACCCTCCCATGCCAGGCCTGAAAAGAGTCACTGCCATGGCTAGTGCACTTACCAGGTAAACAAAAGCTAAATAAATATACTGTACATAGGCATTATAACTTTTCTGTTCCTTCTTCTGAAATTTCTTTTGATTGCGTAAAGTACCCTATCTGCTTTTACTATCTGGGTTTCGCAATGAGAATTTGAGGTCAAATCTTGGTTTAGTATAATTCCAAAATCCTTTTCCTGCTCTGTTGCCCTCAATAGCACTCCATCTAACATATAAGTGGATACATTTGGCTGAATGCCTAGATGTGAGACACAACATTTGTCTAAATTAAAGGACATTTCTTGTTTGTTTGCTCACTCTATTATGTTATCTAGGTCTTGTTGTCAGTCTGTCTTCCCTTCAGTTGTCTGGACAAATTCTGCTAACTTTGAATCATCTGCATATTTGGTAACCCAGTGACACACTTGTTTCTCCATATCTGTGATGAATAGTTGGAGCCATAAGGGCCCCAGGACAGAGTCATGTGTTATTCCACTTGTCACTGGTTTAAGTTCAGAATAATAGCCATTTATGCATATCTTTTGGGATCTGTTGTTTAGCTATGATTGGATTGACCTTATTATTCTGTGATCTAACTTATACTCAACTAGTTAATGAATTATGGCAGAATGTAATACAGTATCAAAAGCTTCTGAAAAATCTAGATAGATACAATCCACCAGTAGTCCATAATCCAATGCCTTAGATATTTTTTCATAGAGACATAATAGGTTAGTTGAATATGATCTTTTTGTCTTAAATCTGTGCTGGTTACTATCTGTTATGCCTTGTTTGTGTAAGTGATCATTTATGGTAACCTTTAGTATTGATTTAAGAATTTTTCCGGGGACAGATATTCGGCTGATTGATCTATAATTGTTTCTTGATGACTTGCATCTCTTTTTATGTATCGGTATTACCACAGCTTTTAATCAGTCAAAAGGAACTTTGTTATGTTTTATGGATGATGTGTATAAACATTTTAGTGGCTTAACTATATGGGGGGTTAATAATTGTAATAATCTTGGAGAGATTATTGGGCCCTGCTGAATGGGTGTTCATTAATTGATACATTTTATTTACAATAATTTCCTCACTAAATTCAATCTCAGGTGTAACATGAGTTTCTATCTTCCCTCTATAATGTGTTTCCTTTGTAAATACTATGGAAAAACATGCATTATATGTCTCTGCCATTTGTTTAGTGTAATCAATAATTTGATCATTAGAAACAATACTACAGAGTTCTCCATTGAAATTTCTCAAAGATTTTACATAGTAGAATTCTTTCATATTATTCCTTTTGCTGTTCTTAGCTAAAATCAATTTTAATTTTTGTTTATTCCTGTTTATCGTGTGTTTGCTTTTTTTGATTTCTTTATATTTTAACCAGTTGGAGTTGCTCCTAACTTTAATATACATGTTGCAAATAATCATTTTTTAATTAGTTTCTTTATGTTTTTCATTAGCCACTTAGGATTAATTCCTCTCCAATTGTATCTTTTTATGTATTTATTACACATAGTGAATATATGTAGTTTAATAATATTCCACATTTATTCTGTTGCTTTATTAAGTTCAAAATCCCAATCTATGTTGCTTAACTCTTCTTGAATTTTCTTCTGATTTGCTGTCTTATAATTATAGATTTGTCTACATCCCAAAATGGTGGTAGTACATTCTTGAGTTCTAAATAAAATACCATTGTGATCGTTTGTCCACAAAGGTGAATCCATAACACAGTCTGTGATTGCCAAATCCTCTGATGTTAGTATATCAAGAATGTTGCCTGCTCAAGTGGGTAACATTATATGTTGTTTCAGACCTACTGTAGATGTTCTGTGGTTCTTAAAAGTTATTTACATTGAGGTTTAGTACCTGACAATGTCTCACAGCAGATGTCACTAAAATCTAGGTCTCCTAAGAACACTACCCTTCCAAGTTCACAAGAGCATTCTAGTTCTTGCATAATTGCATCAAAGGTGTCATTGCTAGCATTTGGTGGCCTATAACATAATCCATATATGATTTGTTTAGTATTGTTGCCTCGAGTTTTAATCCATGTAGACTCCACGTTACTGTCCACTAGTTTTATTTTGTCAGCAATATTTAAGAATTTTATTTTACCTAGTATAAAGGCAGCCACACCACCACCTTTCTTATTAATTCTGTCCTGTCTATATACTTGATGGCCTAGGACCAGTGTTCCACAAAATGTCTTCGGTGTTCCACCATGTTTCAGTGATAAAAGCCATTTTGATGTTGCTATTAGGCAATAATAATTATTCTAATTCCTCTTTTTTGTTCCTTAGACTCCTGACATTACTTAAATAACATTGTATATCTTCTTTGTTTCTGTTAACTGTTTTTGTCTTAGCTGTACTGTTTTTTCACACACAAGTTACTAATCCTCCTCCTCCTCAGTTAGTTCAATTCTTATTCAGCAAATATTGGTTTATAAGATGTGCTATTGCTTTTGTTCGCATCGTACTCAAGTAGAGTCCATCATTTGCATTATTATGTTTCTGATGGTAGAATGTATTCCAGGAAATTATTTCTCTGTGACATCTGTTTTTGCAGCCTACTACTGATAAGTTGAATTGTTTTATTTTTTTTCTGTGTGTGCCTTAAAAACTGGTAAAAGTACAGAAATGATCATCTTTTTAACATCACTCTTTGTTTTATTACTCAAGTTTATAAGATCTTCAACAATCTCTTTCTTGTGATCCTTTCCAATATTGTTTATACCCATATGAAGTACTACAGTTTGATAGCCACATTTAGCATTCATAACCTTAGGCAATATTTGCTTGATATCTTGAATTTTTGCTCTGGGTAGACAATTTACTTCTTAGTGAACCTTATCTGTACCACCGATTGTAGTGTCAGTTCTGTGTAAGACTGAGTCCCTAATCATGAGTTCTTTATTAATGGAATCACATCTTGATAATGTGTTCAGATAGCTCTCCTTCATCCCATTCTTGATCTTGAGCACTGAGTACTGCATATCTGTTTGTTAATAAATCCCCCCATTCCCCAGTGCCCTTCTTCTTTTAGTGGGTTTTTTTGATGGAACCTGAGTCCAGTCTGTATTGGTCCTTTCTGGATTCATACTGTTGTTTAAGTCAACAGTTTCAATAGGTTTTTCAGGGCTATTTCTATTTATACATTCCAACTTTATTTTATCCTTTGGTGTGGCATTTACCATTTGTAAAGTATAATTTGTAAAGTTGTTAACTTTGTGTTGTTCACATAGTACCTTAATTTCATCTAACAGATCTCCTAACTCAATGGATTTTGAGCAGATGTAAGAATCAGTATTTTGTTCAACTGCATGTTTTGTGTACATAAAACAGCTGCAACATTTAAAAATTGTGCCATCAGTGCACATTAAGGCATGAAGAACATCTGAGGGGTTATAAATATCCATTATATTGCTAGTTTTAGCATCCTTACTTTATTTTGTACATTCAGAGACTGTGAAGGACTGATTTTAAAGGTTGCTTAGGAGCTTCACTACCAGATAATTCTCAGTACTTGAAAGACAAATTATTTACCTTATCTGCATGTTGCCTTTATGGTGCTATGGTGTCCTGCCCTTATTCCTCCATCCATGCCAGACAGACTCGACATGCACACAGGCATGTGTCTCTGCATGAGTTCACCCATTCAGGCTTGCCTCACTCACTTGAAGGGCAAGTTATCTGGGGACACCAGAAAGTGAGTCATGGGTCACGTGACCACTCCCATCCTAGCTGCCTAAAAAATAAACTTAATTTCAAAGTATTTTAAGTACCCTTTGGGTCTCTGTCCTCAAACTGCTTTGAGACATGCAAACTGTTGCTTTTATAATAGAGATGGAGGAATGTATGAGCTCATTTCGAGACCCATTGATTTTTTCTCACCCCCTTCCCTTTCATGGGGACCCATCTGTTTATTTGATTTTTTCTGATTGTCTGTATTTTTATTTTCTTGGATTAGGGAGTGTTGTGGATAGTGTAAAATAGAGTACTCAGGAAATGATAATGCAGGTATAACACACCTACCAGGTGTGATTTTTATTAAAAATAAATAAATCAGAATAGGCAAAGAAAAATAACAAAGCAGTTCACTTTTTCATATAAGTACAAAAGAAAAGAAAACAAAAAGCACAGTTTAACAAGACATAAAGGCTATCTGCTAACATAACTCTGTGCCTGACCTCCAACAAAGATCTTGGTGGTAGAACCACACAGATCCTCTCCCAACAACTATCTTTGTTGGAGGTCAGGCACAGAGTTATGTTAGCAGATAGCCGTTATGTCTTGCTAAGCTGTGCTTTTTGTTTCCTTTTTTGTACTTACAGTATATGAAAAAGTGAATTGTTTTGTTATTTTTCTTTGCCTATTCTGATTTATTTATTTTTAATAAAAACTCACACCTAGTAGGTGTGTTGTACCTGCATTATCATTTCCTGCACATTCTATTTTATACTACCCATGACATTTGGTACCAAGAGTGGGGTGTACTGGAGGTCCAGATTATTTGGGGGACTCCAGAAAGGATACTGCTGATATAGTGTCCAAATAGAGTACCAGGGATAGGTACATGGCTCAGAAAATGGAAGAAACTGCTTTTCCACCTGGAGCTGTAACTAGAAGCCAAACTCTCATGACAGAGGAACCCTTGTTATCAGGATGGCCCCCGTGACCAGACCTACAGTGAAGCATGGACCTAATTCTGATATTGAGGACATCATGCATTGCCTGGAAGCTGTTAACATGGAAGAACTGGAGGAACTATGACCTGAAGATGTGCCACCCAAAGATATTCAGGATTTGATATGATGGTTGGCATTTAGGCAGGTAGACCAATACAGACAAAGAGAAAGAGACTATCAAGTAAGAGAATTAGAATGTAAGAGGCAAGATCAGCAGTGGGCAGATACTGTTCAAATGTTCCAGACTTTAGGAGCAGTCCAAGGGGTGCAAGCTAATCCTAGAGACATTAAGCTCACTAAAATGACAGTAACTGATGACAAAGAGTCATATTTAACTACATTTGAGTGAGTGGTTGAAGCATGTAATTGGCCCCAGACCCAATGGGTGGTTCGCCTAGCCCCCATCTCACTGGGAAATCTCAATTAGCCTACACAAACATGAACAGCACACTTGTGCATGACTATATGGCAGTTAAGAAAGAGATTTTAAAACATTTTGATACTAACACAGAGACATATAGACAACTGTTTAGAACTCTTAAACACCTGCCTCATGTCTCACCAACAGAGACATACACACAATTACAAGACCAGTGTAAAAAATGGATACAGCCAGAAGGAAAATCTATTAAGGCCATAATGGAACTATTTGTTCTCAAACAATTTATTCAAGTTATGCCCCCTGAGGTCCAGCTTTGGATTTGAGAACATAACCCAGATACTCCTGATTGTGCTATTACTCTGGCTGAGGACTTTCTATCGGCACATCATCCTCTATGAAAGTAATATCATAGGACTGACGGAAACCCAAGCAATACGGTGACCAGCCCATCATCCCCGGTAAGGCCCTCTGTTATACCTTCTTCTACTACTGGACAGAAAAAAGTAACTGTAACTGGTACTTTTAGACACCCTGATGTATCTTTAGAATGTGACTATTGTCATGGCCTAGGTCACATTGCTAGGTTCTGTCCCAAGAAGAAAAGTGAGCCTGTCTGTTTTACTGCAGTGAATCTGGGTAATTTCATCACCCTTGTACAGCTCAATGGACAAATTATAGAAGGGCTGGTGTAAAACAGGTTGTGTTTATCATTGTTGGATTTAGTACGTAATAGCACTATATCATAATATACCTTATGTTTATGAAACCTATAAATGTTGAAAATACCATGGCACTAGGTGTTTTTAATAATGGTAAACAATACTAGGTGACTATTATAGAAATTAAGTTAGTTGTGTGATTTAAAATGCATGTAAATTGCTGTAAGTTGACCAAGTCTGAAATGTCATGGTGATTTACATATATCCCATGATGCTTTGAATTATGGAAGTATGTATGATGTTGTTTTTCTTTCAAACTTGATTTGTTGCCAATGCCCTTTGGGGTAACCCCTTTTTTTCAGTGATTCTGCATTGAGGTTCTTTGTCTCTAGCTTGTTTTGTTTTTCTTTCTTTTTGAGCCCCACTACCCAAGCAAACGGGCCCACATAGGGATGAATGATATTCACTCAAAAGTGGTTAGAACAGAGATCATTGTCAGTAGATGCTGGCTAAGTGCAGAGAAAGGACATACATAGTCTGTTGCTGCAAACTGATGTACTGAAGAAGGAATATGGCATTGCAGAAGCTTATTTCCTGTATTTTGAATAAACATCACACAGAGATTGTGTGTTGAACCTGAAGTTCAGTGTTTGGTCCATCTGTTATCCCACAGCCCCTCCACAGACTCACTTAAATGTGTTTCAGTTTGTAATAGAAACACCATGAAAACATAACTTGTGTCCTGATGGTGAGATTGTACCATCTTATTTCCTGTATAAAAATAAAGATTTGTATTACTACTACATCTTGTCCTGAATTCTTTCTATGTCACCGATGAACAAGGACTGTACCCAGGATGATTAAACCCTATGGCACCCAACTTGTGACCTCTCTCATCCCAGATTTGACTTTATTTACCACTGTCCTCTGCTGCCACCCCTTTAACCAGCTACCCACTCATCTATGTCCCTCACTGCTTTTAGATTCTCTAGCTTCTTCAGCAACCTTCTGTGTGGCACTGAGTCAAATGCCTTGCTAAAACTTCATCAGAGTAGCTGGGCTGGTGGTTTTGAGGGTTGAGGTGAAGAAAGCCACACCTCATGCCACATCGGCATCTCAGGGTAGGGAATGGACTCAGGTTGCTTAGGGAGGGTGGGGTGGGAAGGATCGAGCATCCATAGACAGCTCTCCATCCTTGGGGAGGGAGATGGTGCAGCACACTGTTTGCCTTATATATTTATTTAAAAGTTTTACCAGGAGGGCACACTGAGCAGAGTACTGCTCAATTCCAGGTGCATCCTGGGGAGGGACCTCACATCCAGGGCATAGGATGCCTCCATGAAAGCAGAGCCCAGCCACTCCACCCATTGCATGTTTGTGGGACTGAGGAGTAAAGCAAGGTGGAAAAAGGGGAGCTGGTAGGTTCTATGATGGCCTGGATGTGTCCCTGCAGCAAGCCGCCCTAACATCTGACCTTTGCTCCTGGAAGTGGACAAAGTCAATGCTCCTCACTCCGGCCCCATTGCAGGGGGGAGATCCATGGGGGAACTATGAGGTACAGCTGGGGCAGGGATGGCTGTGCTCGGAGGATGATCCCTAGGGAGGGCTGGAGCTGCATGTCAGTACAATGAAGGCAGAGGAAAAAGTATAGAAAGAAAAAAAACTGCAGTAGAGTAAATCTACTGATTGTCCCTTATCTACTGGCTTAACTCATTCACTCCACAGGAGCTTTTTGAGAGTTCCACTGCTTGTGTCCTGTATGCTCTTAGCACTGCATCATGGGCCTTTCTAAGCCAAATCCATCCATAATCAGCATGACACAAACAAATGGTAATACCTCATGAACCGTAACTTCTACACACAAAGTATGAGTGGCAAAGTTGTTCAGCACAAAATTACCTTTCCAATGGTGCTATGCAATTAATAATAAGCAATTTTGTTTTCTATACACGTTGAAATAACCATTTTTCTTGCACAAAAAAAGACAATGTAAGCCATTTTTGGTTGGGAAATGTGTAACATATCAACACCAAATTAAGCATCCATACATTAGATGTAGTTACAATAGTACATTTGTACAAAAAAAATTTTTCTAGTATAAAACATGTATTTTACCCCATTTTATGCAAGGTGCTTAGGTTAGGCTTGATGGCCAAAATGTCTGCCATACACACCATGCATAAACAAATGCAATTAACTCCAGAAGTTTACATGATACACATGAAGTATCAGTGGCAAAGCTGTTCCACACAACATTACCTTTTAAATTGTGGTATGCAAACAATTCTAATAAATTCCAGCTGGCAAGTAATATTAAAACATATGAGTGATGTCTCCTGACATTACTAGGGCACACAGAAAGTCTGTAGCCGACTTCTGTAGTCGTTCTGGGACACACTTTAGTACATTTGCTGGCTCTATTAAGTTGTCAAAAAAAAACACACTGGTATGAATCTGTACTGCTATCTATTCTTGCATGCATTATTCTCCAGAAGTCCACTGTGTCCTTTTAGATTAGTGTCTCTATCATTTTAGCCATAACTGAGGTAAAATTGACAGGCTTGTAGTTACCCAGTTTACTCTCTCCCCCATTCTTATAGAAAGGAACTATGTCTGCCACCCTCCAGTCATTCATGACTACCCTTAACTAAATTTAGCTATTGAAAATCCCTGCAAGGGGCTCAGCCAAGTCCATTGCCAGTTTCTTGAGCACCCTCAGATATGTCCCATCTGGCCCTGAGGCCTTATCTACCTTTAGGGCTTCAATCTATTTTCTGACCCTTTCACTTAAAAATTAGGGCCAGATTAAGGTTATCAGGGACCCTAGGCCCAAATAAAATCTGGGCCCCCCCAACACACAGCCATGACCCTTAGGTCAAATTTCACAAAATGCTCCCAGAACCTTCTGCACATGTGGAGGACTGTGAAAAGTTGTGGAGTGCCCCTTCACATACTGTATGTCTTTGTATTTATATACATTGGCCCAGATATTAAAACTGTGCCAGGCTGTGGCACAAGCCTGGGCACAGCTCAACTTGGCTGCGCAGCAGGGGTGTGAACTGGGTGATATTCAATGGAGCTGCGCCATGGCTCAGCATTGTTGAATATCGCACCCTGGCCACTCGCAGTGTGCATGATGCAGTGGCACTGCGCCAGCGCCAGTGGCCAGAGTGGAATATGGAGATGCGCTAGTGCAAGTTCCATTGCGCTAGGTGCAACAACCATGATATTCAAAAGTCGACGTGCAAATGGGGCCATAATGTATGCAAGGCACAAATGGGGCCATTTGCATGTCATTATGGCCCCATTTGCATGCAGGTGCATCAATCCCTGATGACTTGCCCCTGGCACCCTGCCAGGCAGCAGTTGTCAGGACCAACGCCCCCTGCAGCGCAGCAATGGGCCCCACAGCCTGATCGCGGGCTTTAGTAAAATAAATAAAAAACCCCAATATCCCTGGTGGTCCAGTGGACTGCTGTCTGCCCGATCATGAGCTGATGTAAAAAATAAATGAAAACTCCTATATCCCTGGTGGTCCAGTGGACCACCGACTGCCTGATCGTGAGCTGATGTAATGAATAAATGAAAACTCGTATATCCCTGGTGGTCCAGTGGACTGATGTCTACCCGATCGTGAGCTGATGTAATGAATAAGAGAATCGTATATCCCTGGTGGTCCAGTGGACCGATGTCTGCTCGATCGCAGGCTTCAGTAAAAGATTACTGACTCCCATATCCCTGGTGGTCCAGCGGACCCCCCTCCTCACCTGCCTACTGATCCCCACTGCCCCGCTCCCCCCCAGTCAGCAGCAGGTGGCAGCACCCCACCCGCCTGCCAACCTGCCACCCACCAACTGACACCATCAGTAGGGCTGTATGCCCATTGGTCCACAGCGTGAGCCAATGGGCATGCAGCCATACTCTACTACACATTCAGATATGTGACCATTCACACATCTGGAATATGATTATGGTATGGGCTGCACACCCATTAGCTCACGCTGTGGACCAATGGGCATACACCTACTGGCCGGTGTCAGTCGTGACGGTGAAGCGGCAGGTGGGTCGAGTGCTGCCCGCCCACCGCTGACTTGGGGGAGGCGGTGGATCAGTTGGCGGGTGGGAGGGTGGTCGCTGGACCGCCGAGGCAAATTCATCTTTGCCAGAAAGCGTTGAGCGAACTGTCGATCACTGAACCGAATATCGACCATCGCTCGCGATCTAACGCCATCGGTCCGCCTGGACCGCGAAATATCAGTTTTCATTATTCACTTTCATCGGCTGGCGATCGAGCGTCAGCGATCCACTGAAACAAAGTGATATAGGGAGTATTCGACCCATTCAGCTCGCGAATCAGGCAGACAGTGGTCCACCGGACCAACTGGATATAGTAGTTTTCATTTATTTTTTACATCAGCTCATAATTGGGCAGACAGTGGTCCACTGGACCACCAGGGATATCGGATTCTAATCTTAGACACCAATGCCCATGATCCGGGCATGGGGGGTGCCACCACAGAGGTGCAGCCGGAGCTCAGGTGGCCACCCACAGGTAGTAGCTGCCGTGTTGTGCCCTGCAATATGGCAGCTCACCTGTGGGT
Organism: Neoceratodus forsteri; assembly: GCA_016271365.2. Lineage (NCBI taxonomy): Eukaryota > Metazoa > Chordata > Ceratodontiformes > Ceratodontidae > Neoceratodus > Neoceratodus forsteri. The sequence continues at coordinate 954,793,702 of CM057454.1, read as the reverse complement.
GGCTGGCCATTGCTCCTTTTTTTTTTGCTCAACTTTATGCGGCGCAAGTAGGGGTTGCGTATGCATGGCTCAACACATCCCAGGCTGAATATTGGGCTGTGCAGAGTATGCATGGGCAAGCCGCCCTACCTGGGCCTGCATAAATTACCGATGTACTCCAGCGCATCGGGATTTGTGCCAGGCGCAATTTCCATTTGAATATCGTGCCAGGTCACATTAGTGAGTTGCGCATAGTGCAACACTGTTGCGCCATGCGCAACCCTTTTGAATATCTGGGCCATTATGTTTATATACCATATATGTATATGTACATATGTATTTGACTATGTTGATATTGTTTGTGGCTTAGCTCCTGCAACCTTCCTTGCTAGACTCAAAACTTTACTCAGTTCATTCTACCAGTTTGTCACCCCCCACTCACCACTATCTCCTCTACCCCTCCCTATCCTTAGCTCCACTACCCACTGGGTGACAGGTCCATATCCTCTCCTTCATTGCAAAAAATTCTGCTTTGGGACACTTCCCCCCCACTTAATCTCCTGCCTATCTCCAGCTAGGTCATCCACATACTCTCTTTACCCTATGGATGCTTGTACCTTCCTCTTCCCTAACCTTTGCACATGCTTGGGGAAGGCAGCATTCTCCTACCATCTCCTGTGCCTGTGGAATCAGCTTTCCTATGACCCTCACTATTCCTCCAATTCATCCACCCTTAAATCTCTAATCCAATCAGTTCCTTTTGCTGCTTGCCTTTGTCTATCTGCATCTCCTGTCCTCCTCCTGCACCCCCAGCCCACCACCCCCTTCCACTCCCTCTCTTGGCACTTAACAAAGCATCCTAGTCGCCCTGCTTCTACTCCCTGGATGCTTTGATATTTGTTTGCAAACACTGTTTTTCATTTTACTACTGCCTTGCATACTATTTTGAATTGTGTTGGAGTCAAACACTTTCACACCCAGAACCCTGTTGTTATTTTAGGGGGGTTATACCCTCTGCTATTGTGTATATTCTATATTACTATCCATCACTTCTCCATGAATGAAATTTTTGTATTAATCCTAGTAACTTGTATACCCTGTGTATATATCCTGTAACAGTACACATTTAAACTAAGTTGTATAATTCCTTGCAATGCTTATTCTTTGTAATATTCCGTAACTGAAAGCATTTATGTTTTTACTTTAAAGTGGACACGTCTGAAAACTAGCAGTTCTTGCTCACATACCTTTCCAGTATAACAAATAAAATAAAATGAAATTAAATTTATACTATGTTGTCCTTACCATTTGCATATTGTTTCTATCCCTGCATGTGGCATGGGTCCCGTTCATGGAGCAAGATCTAGGGTGTATAGGGTGGGTAGAGGGTTGAATGTTATGCTGCTTTAAGAGCAGCATTAAGTACTATGTACCTACCTCTTCATGGCCACTGTAGCATCCTCTGGGCCCAATCAACCCCTCATCACAAGCCTTTAGAGCCTCTACGGTGGTCTGGGGGCTGTACTGGCACAAGTCAGTGCAAGAAGCAAATAGTGTACAGTTCTGGCGGAGATACAGCAATCCTTGGAGGACTGCTATATCCTCCAATGCCCTGCTTCATGTGGAATCAGGGATCCACCAACTCAGCACTCTGGTAATCTCCCTCTATTCTTTAGCCAAATCAGTTCATTCCAGCCCCAACATATTCCTTTTACAGCATGGTTATTTATTTTAATCACAGAAAAAGGGGCATTATGGGCTTTTAAATTCACACAGACCTTGTGAAACTTGCATTTAATAATAGCTCAACAAGTTAATTTTTAAGCAGCAAGGGCTAGTATTCTCTAAACAAAAACTTAAGTACAAAGTCATACAGAATACATTATAAACAGACAATTATAACAACATGCAGTTCAACTATTTTTACAACAAAAGTGACATTAGGTACCAGCTAAGCCACCAGATTTTTCAGTATCATAAATCCATTCAATATCATGCTTAGAAACTATATCCTTCCATAGTAGAGGATAAGCCTTATATATTCTGCATATATACCTAAAATGTTAATCAGTATAAAGACCCATTGCAGCTTACTGAAGAATAAAGTATCATGGTGGAGTTTAAATTCAGGCAAGATAGAACAGAGGTGGCCTTATGTTGTAGGAAGGCCACTAGCAAGATTGGTAATGAGGGCTACTACCCCACTGTTGTGGCAGACATTTGTTATGTCATTATAGCATATGGTTAGGGCTTATTGTGGATAAAAAGCAATGGCATTCCAAAAGCTGTTGTGGGACAGTTCAAAAGTCAAGAAAAGTTGTTGTAGTATCGTTCTGACATCACAACAATACTACAACAACTTCTCCCCCTTGAGCTGTTACCTGATTGGCTAAAGCAGCTCAGTGTTAAAAAAAAAAAACAGGGTAAAATAGCGGCACCGCTTAGCGAGCGGAGGAGCAAGCATTTAACTAAGATAGTTTGGACACAAACTGCCATTGTCGGCTCCGTGTGTCCAAACTATCAGTTTGGCATTTTTCTTTCTTTTTTTTTTTTTTTTTCTTGTAAATAACTGGTGCTTTGACATATCGGGTGGTGAGTGGAACCGTAGCGAGGACCGGAGGCAGAGCGGGACTGCAGCGATGACAGGGAGCAAGCTAGTGTGTGAACACAAGGTATGAAACCTTGTATTTAAATTAAACTGTAGACATTTCTTGGAACCATATACTATATAAAATAGTATATGGGTGACCAGACACAACAAGGCTTTGTTTCCATCTCAGGGATGTGATGATGGACCTCTCAAGCTTCGCTCTCGAGGTCTGTATGACATCATCACAGCCCCTTGATGGAAACATAGCCTTGTTGTGTACGGTCACCCATACACTATTCTATATATGATGCTTTCTTTGAAAGCTTTTTTGCCCGGCTCACTGATTCCCTTGTAAGCCATTTCATTTAGAGGGTTACCACCTATCCTGATTTTCACAGGACAGTCCTGATTTGAGCAGGTTTGTCCATAAAAAAAAATGAAAAATCTACACATCATGATCTTATCATAGAAAAAATGTTTTCTTACCTTCTTCTTAATGCTGCAGAAAACTATAATACCTTAATGAAAATACCTTAAGATTATAAGAAACCATAGGAACAAATGAAAAACTACAACTCTTAGTCTTATATCTGATTACTTTGAGAAAACAAGTTTTTTCCATTGGTGGTGGTTGCATATTGTCCTGCTTAATATCATGTTTCAGTAAGAAATGTCCCACTTTGGGCTTCTTAAAAGGTGATAACCCTAAACAGTCCACAGTAAGGCATCTAAATAATTATTAAAAAAATAATTAAATCTTAATGACTGATATTTTGCGCCGTGTCAGGGTCAGAACCCTTTTAGCTTGGAGTCCCATAAACTCCTGGGACTGGGGATTCTGAAGTCCAGCTCTGGACAGACAACAGCAGGTAGAATAAAGCTGTAGCAGTGCTAATATCTCCATGAGACAAGCTACTGAAGGTAGAAAATTATGCTTATCTTTTAAGACTGTTAAAAAGTTAATCATGTTGAACCTGGCTCCACAGCATCTGAAGGCAAATCAAATTTCCTTTCCAGGTGGGTCAGATGGTCAGATATGTAACTCAGAGGTGTTAGTTTGTTAATGAGATGTTAATAGGTGCTGCAATAGAAGTGCTTTGTAACAGAGATTAGGCAGAAGTACCTCAGACAAGAATGATTTCAAGTTAGACTGGCTGAGCCTGCTTTCTATAGCCAGGATGATCCACTCATGGCTGGAGACCCTGGCAGGCAGGAACCTTAGACCTGGGACTTGTTGGCCTATGTCATAATTTGGCCCACTGTAAATATCTTCTGCCTCGTTTCTGGGATCCCCTATTATCAACCTGTATGCCACTTTCCATCAAAAGCCCACTGTCCTCCACTGTGAATGTTATAATAAGTGAAAATTTCAATGTGAATGTAGGGAGAATAGAGATGTGGCAAAGTAAAACTTTGCTGGCGAAGTTCGTGCAAAGTGCTGAACATTCGCACTTCGTGGAGCTTCATGAAGCTTCCACAGATATGAGAAACTTTCACTTCACCTGAATCGTTAAGTTTTTGCCACAAAGTGTGGAATTTCACCATGAAGTGCAGAATTTTGCAGACAAAATTCTACACTTTGCGATCCATGAATTCAGTGAATTCTACAAATTGTGCTTCATAAATTGCACAAAATTCACAAATTTATTCACAGAGTGAATGTTGCTTACTTCACCCATCTCTAAGGGGGAATTTACATAAACTGATACATAATGTATATAAAGGCAGTTATCCATATTTATTTATTTAGTTTTTTGTCGAATGGGTAAGTGCATTAAACAACAACATTGTCTATTTGCAGGCATGACCCAGTAGAGTTACAGACAAAACCAGCATGTTATAACAGGGGAGTTCCAGATAGTGTGCAGCACTGAAAACAGAGGGATACCTGCTAAACACATGGTATATGATGAAAATACACAGAGAGTACAAGGAATTCAACAGGAATCATCACTGTAAGGAAAAAAAAAACATTGAAACAGAGGGTAGGAAGAACTACCCAGAGGACTAGTAGGGGAGTCAAGGGTAAATGGCCAGCAGTTTGGTTCTAACAGCAGTGAGCTGGGATAGTGGAGTCCCAGAAGTGGTAGTGGAGCCTTGGGGAAAGACAAGAACCAGGTCAGTACTCCACATAGTTAGGGGCAAAAGCATTTGTCCTTGATTTATAGGTGGCTTTTGAGGCCATTTTTAGAGAAATGATGGAACTGTGCATGTTTCAGTTCCTTAGGGAACAGAGTTCCAGAGTTTTTGTCCAGACTCCGCAAAGGCATACTCGCCCATCCTAGTGTTGCATGTTGGGATATCCAGTAGAGAGTTGTCCATTGAGCACAAGGAGCAGGTCAGTAAGGAAGGTTTGAACCAGCAAGCAATAGACTTAGGAAGATCTTCTCTGATTATTTTGTCTATGGCACAACCAGTGGCACATGTCCAATACAAGGGAGGGGATAGCAAGCCAAGATCAGCATAGAGCACACAGCAATGGGTATGCCTTGGTACAGATAGAGCAAAATGACAGAGCTGTTATAACAGGTCTCTCATTTACTTAGAACAGCTTTATTTGCATCCAGGTATGAGAAGAGGCTGTATGTGAGGGCAGGCCTTAGTGAACCCTGAGCGATGGCGAGTCTCACAGTGGAGGTAAGGTTGCGGTGAGTCTTATATGCAATGCCAAGCTTAATGTGGACAGATATGCATACAATTGAAATATGAAGGTTGAAGTCAAGAGATGGATCAGGAGTGATGCCCAGATGCTTGAAAATGTCCATTTGTCAAGAGAGGAACCTCCAGACCCCCTTACAGTAAGCACAAAAGGGCAGGCTCAGAGTCTGGGTGCTGAGCCAAAGAGCATGGTGATTGTATTTTTCAGATTGAGAAGGAGCTTGTTGTGCAATATCCATGACTGGACAGTGACAAAATCCAGGCTGAGTTTGTTGTTGATGTCAGTGATGTTGGCAGCAGTGGTGTAGAGGACCATATCATCTGCATACAGAAGGTCTTTGCAGGAGCTAAGAGATTTGGGCAGGATGTTGACAAATAGAGAGAATAGTAGTGGCTGAAGAACGAACCCCTGGGGAACTCCAACATCGATGGAGGCAAGACCTGATTTGGCACCACTTATTTCAACAAATTACTGTCTACTAGACAGGTAGCTTCTGAACCAAGACAGCACATGAGATGAGAAGCCCAAATCAAGCAGTTTTACTAGCAGCATGGTATGATCTACCAGGTCACATGCCTTGGTTAAGTCTATGAATATTGCTGTCATGAGCATCCCCTTGTCCACAGCTATTCTGATGTCATTAGTCAGTTTTAAGAGTGCTTTAGTAGTACTGTAACCATTCCTGAAACAATGTTGGTATGGAGTAATCTGTTGGGTTTGTTGCAGAAAGCCTGTAACCTGAGTGATGACAATTTTCTCAAGAAGGTTGTTGAGGGTGGATAGAATTGCAATAGGCTGATAATTATTCATACAGTTCATCTGGTGTCACCTTTTTTGTGTACAGGAATGACCTGAGCTGTCTTCAAGAGTGCAGGCACAGACCCTGAGGCATGGGACAGATTAAACAGTCTTTGATAGGGGCTGTTATGAGAGGTGCGGCCAGCTTAAGAAACCTTGGTAGGATCCTTTCTGAGCCAACACAGCCACATACAGGAATGGATCTGAGAAGTCAAAAAACGTCCTTCTTAGTAACTAGCTTGAGGTTGAGGTGTGGGGAACTTGTGGATAGGGGGTCCATGGGAGAGGTCAAATCATGATCAAACTAGCAAGAGAAATGGAATAGGTCCAAGAAGTTAGCATTCAGGGCATTAGCAATGGTAACTAAGTTTTTGCAGTTGGTGCCATCCAGGGTCATGTCAGTTACAGATGAATTAGTACCTTGTCCCATGTTGGATTTCATGTGGTTCCAAAAACTTTATGGGTCACGAGCAGATGTACAAAGGAGCTCTTGGAAATAGGCACTTTTAGCATTGTGGATAACTTTCTTGCATTTCAAACTCAGGAGCCAGGTAAGCACTCAGGTGGAGGTGCAGTCTTAATTCACTAGCATATGGTTAAGTTCTGGCAAGCTACACTCTCCCCTCCTCCTTCAGCAAAGAAGACCAACACTCATTATTTCTCAATGTGTTTTTACTCAGCCATTAGTAAGTGACAAAGCAAGAAGACATTGTGGGGCTCCCCTGAGCACCACCCTTACGTTTTGCACCTAAAATGTGCTTCATCAGAGGTATACAGACATTGTAAAACAGGCTACTAATATAATACAATTCCAACAATTACAGTGCATTTCCTTGTTGTGATGTCACTACATGGTTATATCACCTAGCTACATCACACAATTTGTAATGAACATTCTTCATTTAGATGTGAGTAAAACCCAGGTCCTCCATTAGAAGCTTCGCCTAAAATAAAACATGATTTTCTTTAAAGGGTCTCAAAATTGCATATATGAATATTCACAGCCTGACCACTAACTTTGCTGAATTGGAAGCCTGGGTTGCCCACTACTCCCGAGACATACTTGGCCTCATAGAGATCTGGATCAGACCTACAATTTCAGATTCACTGTGTGCACTAGAAGGTTACAAGTTCTTGAGAGCTGTTCACTCCACATCTAAACATAGGGTGGCATTGCGCTGTACTTTAAAGAGCACCTCTCAATCAAAATCTCTCCAGACCAATCTCAAAATGGCTGTGAGTTGCTGCACACCATGCTCCTTCTGTGAAACACCAAGAAAATGAGCATCGTCTGTGGCTGCAATCCCCCAAAGAATGGATTGAAAGGATTGACTGAGGTCATGCAATACCTTACATTGCTGAAGAGGAAGTCAGAATTAGTCCTCATCATATTTTAACCGTAATTGACTTGTGCGCAATACTGGTTCATTGGAGGAAGTCCTAGGCAAGCTCCATCTCTCTCAAATGATAACAAGTTTGACCAGAATTGTGCCCAATAACCATCAATCCCTTATAGACTGAATCTCACAAACAGGAAGGATATGATAACAAATGCCGGGACACTGCCTGATGCAATCAGTGGCCACATGCCTGTCTTTTGTATATGAAGTGCTCGCTGTCATAAACCTCCCTCCAAAGAAATCCAGTTCCAAGACTTTTCTAGCCTAGACTATGGATCCCTTGCTCAGGCTGCCCAACTCATTGACTGATCCGCACTCTATCATACAACTGACGTAGATGAAGCATTCAACTTCCTACATAGCACCCTTCCAGATCTCCAAAATGCATTTGTTCCCCTCAAGAAATGGCATATCAAAGGCTCCCTGACCAGATGAATAAACAGTCAACTACTTACACTAATGAAAAGGAGTGATAAAGCATGGTCCAATGCTAAATGCACCAAGGATCACTCAGGCTGGACTGCATACAGACAGCTTAGGAAGGAATGCAAGAAAGTTCAGTTCTGGCAAGCTGCACTCTCCCCTCCTCCTTCAGAAAAGAAGTTCAACACTCGTTACTTCACAATGTGTTTTTATTCAGCCATTAGTAAGTGACAAAGCAAAAAGTGTCTGTGGTGCTCCCCTAAGCACTCCCTTGAGCACCACCCTTACATTTCACAACTAAAACATGCTTCATCAGAGGTATACAGACATTGTAAAACAGATTACTAACATGATACAAATCCACCAATGACAGTGCATGTCCGTGTTGTGATTTCACTACACGGTTACATCACCTAGCTACATCACACAATTTGTAATGAACATTCTTAATTTAGATGTGAGTCAAACCCAGGTCCTCTATTTGTAGCTTCGCCTCAAAACACCCCACATGGTGTTCTTCAAAGGGTCTCAAAATCACACATATGAATATTCAAAGCCTCACTGCTAACTTTACTGAATTGGAAGCCTGGATTGTCCACTATTCATCAGACATACTTGGCCTCACAGAGATCTGTCTCAGACCTACAATTCTGGATACACTGTGTGCACTAAAAGGTTACAAGTTCTTGAGGGCTCTTCACTCCACATCTAAACATAGGGTGGCATTGCGTTGTACTTTAAAAAGCACCTGCCAAACGACCTCTCTCCAGACCAGTCTCCAAATGGCTGTGAGTTACTGCATGCCATGCTCCTGTGAAAGACCAAGAAATTGAGCATCGTCTATGGCTGCAACCCTCCAAAGAATGGATTGAAAGGATTGACCAAGGTCATTCAATACCTTACATTGCTGAAGAGGAAGTCAGAACTAGTCCTCATTGGGGATTTTAACCTTAATTGACTCATGTGCAATACTGGTTCATTGGAGGAAGTCCTAGGCAAGCTCCATCTCTCTCAAATGATAACAGATCCGACCAGAATTGCACCCAATAACCATCAATCCCTTATAGACTGCATCCACACAAACAGGAAAGGCAGGATAACAAATGCCAGGATGCTGCCCGATGCAATCAGTGACCACATGACTGTCTTTTGTATGTGGAGTGCTCGCTCTCATAAACATCCTCCCAAAGAAATACCGTTCCAAGACTTCTCTAGCCTAGACTATGGATCCCTGGCTCAGGCCACCCAATTCATTGACTAATCCCCACTTTATCATACCACTGACGTAAATGAAGCATTCAACTTCCTACATACCACCTTTCTAGACCTTCAAGATTCATTTGTTCCCCTCAAGAAGTGGTGTATCAGATGCTCCCTGACCAGATGGATAAACAGTCAACTACTTACACTATTGAAAAGGAGTGATGAAGCATGGTCCAATGCTAAATCCACCCAGGATCACTCAGACTGGACCGCATACAGACAGCTCAGGAAAGAATGCAAGAAAGTTCAGTTCTGGCAAGCTGCACTCTCCCCTCCTCCTTCAGAAAAGAATATCAACACTTGTTACTTCATGATGTGTTTTTATTCAGCCATTAATAAGTGACAAAGCAAGAAGAGTCTGTGGTGCTCCCCTAAGCACTACTCTTACATTTTGCACTTAAAATGTGCTTCATCAGCGGTATACAGACATTGTAAAACAGGTTGCTAATATAATTCAAATCCACCAATCACAGTGCATTTCCTTATTGTGGTGTCACTACATGGTTACTTCACCTAGCTACATTACACAATTTATAATGAACATTCTTCATTTAGATGTATATATAACCTGTGTTAGATAGGCTTATAGTGAAATAAAAGGAAACAGTGTATATGTGTGTGTGTATATATATATATATATATATATATATACATACATGTAGATAGATATAGATCTAGATCTAGATATGTGCATATATATATATATATATATATATATACACACATAAACATATGCAGACCCACGTGAATTAAATCAATGGTTTATTTTCATAGCCTACATTGTTCCCACAAACCTGAAAAGAGAGCACAAACAGATAGTGAGAACATATTCTAATATTTACACTTTTACGGCAGCATGGTGATGTCACCATGCTGACGTATTGCTGTGAATAGGGGACATAGAACTATTTAACAGGACAGTGTGAGTGCTGTCTTCCATTTAGTAATTTGGATGGCAGCATGACTTATATTACTCCGTTGTTCTCTCCATTTACCACAGTGGTGTGTGTATGTGCAACCCTGCCTGCAGTATATAGCACAGGGCACGTAAGATAAATAGCTATGGAACAGCTAACTTCCATAAACAATGAAAATATTATTTCTTTTAAATGGCACTTCTTTTATTGCACTCTAGTACTGTATTCCATTGTGTAGTAAAATTCCAATCTTTGCTTCAGCTTGCTTTACCATTTCAAGATTTTGCCTTTAAAGAGTTTGCTCCTATTATGAGCTTATATTTTTTTTCATTACTGCATAATTACCTGATTCTGTGGTATATGTGTTTATTTCCTGCAAAATGTGTCTTAAAACAAATATATTTATAATAATTATGTAGTTAATGAAGTTGTGTGCCTTTTCTGTTGTTTTATTGGTTTCAACTCCCCCTGTTCTCAGGTTACCTTGCAACATATTTGAGTCTTAACCTTTAATTATCCTGGTCATTAATCTTCAGCTTTCTTGTGTGCTTTTAAATACATAGAAGTTGGCATTTTATTTTCTTCCTCAGTTCCATAAAGGCATTGTGTTTTTGCAGAGTTTTTTTTGCAAATTCCTCTCCTCTTTCATTTAATTTTGCTGCCCAATGTCCACCTCCACATTTATATTTTTTATTTCTATTTGATCAAGCTTCACAGCATGAAAGGCTAGTAACAGTGGTAGCTCCAGCTTCTGTTGGTTACCAGGGCACTGGGTGAGCACTACAGTTGGAAGCCAGGGCACCTATTGACACTGGAATGGAAAGCATATGTGCATATTGATGTGTGCCTGCTTCTTGGAGTATTTGAACTAATGATGAATGTTATGTTTCTAAAAATAATAATGCAAATTCCATTTTATTTTTTACAGGGGATGGCCCTGCTTCTCCTGTCTTGAGTGTGGGGGTACAGATGGCCCAGCTTCTTTTGGCTTGGGATGGATGGCTCTGCTTCTCTTGGCTTATGGAGGGGGGAATGGCCGTGCCCCCTGCTTTCTCTAGCAAGAGAAGCAAGAGAAGCAGGGCCACATGACCCAGAAGATAGGGCCACCCCACCAAGCCAGGAGAAACAGGGAAGTACACTTTTCCCAAGCCAAAAGAAGCAGGGCCATTCTCACCCCCCCCCAAGAAAGGAGAAGCAAGGCCTCCTCACCCCACCAGGAAAAGCAAAGCTATTCCTCCCGGTGGCAGAAGTAAAGCCATCCCCATCACCCAAACAAGAAGAAATGGCCATCCCAACCCTTTCCAGCAGGTATCCACCTACCAAAATGGTCCTCAATGGAATGGCAACCTGCAGTGGCAGGCCAGGGGATAGAGGGCCATGTATTCTCTCTTTTGAGTCTCTCCTCTCCCCTCCCCACCCCACAGTACTGAGACATTTTCAAATAAACACAGCCACTTACCTTAACAAAAAGGCACAAGCTGTCAGAACCCTATCTCTGTGGTTCTGCAGGCAGTTTCTTTCTTGGATGTTTTTGCTGCTTGCAGGATTTTTACTTGAGGATTTGACTCTGCTGCAGCTTCTGGCTGGGCAGGGTGACTAACTGGTGCTGCTCTCTCCCATTACCAACCAGACTGTCCTCTAGTATTTTATGAAAAAAGCACAGTATAGCACAACTCTTTTAGGGTTAGCTATACTGCTGGGTTGGGGGGCTTCTGTGCTGCAGCTTGTAAGCAATGGCAATGTGGTTCTGGTTTGGTGGGCACAGTTGGCTGGGTGACTTCTGATTCAGGCAGCTAGGCAGTCACCAGGAGCCAAACTGCAGTGCCACTCCCTGCCCCCAACACTGGGTGCTCAATTATGGGGTTGGATGGTAAACAAAAATGAAAGCAAGTAGCCACTTGCTGCTCAACCCTGTTGCCACCAAACATCTTCAATTCTGACACCAAGGGCCCGATACATGCAGTATACCAGTCCTAATGGCGCAAATCGCAAGTTACACCAGTGAGTTGTGACATGCGCGATTCCAAAAGAGCACTTACATCGCAACCTGCAACCGCCATGGCAAACATAAGATATGACACAGTTATGCCAAATAAAACATACGCCACTGCATAATGTGGCCTGCGACAGATGTAACACACCAGCACCATGGAACTGCTATTCTAGAACAGGTGGCTTAAAGAAAAATACCAGAGGAAGGTAACATAAGGAAGAATAAGGAATAGCTGTCATAAACAGTGCACAGGCCATAGAACCCCCCAAGCCAGACTGCAGCATACCACACAACCAGTAGGCCCCAAATGTGGACAAAAGGAAAACAGTGGAGCACCCAAGCAAACGTGCCCAGGACACCCAGGACACAGTGAAATGGGCAGCTGCAAGGCTAGACAGGCTGACACAGCAAGCAGCAACATTAGCCCAACACTTAATGTGAGACAAGGCATCAGAAAGTGGAACAGAAAAGTGATGGGACGTACAATGAGGAACACTGCCATGTAATGAAGATCACAGCATGCACAGGCAATGGGCATGGAGGCACAGGAGGCAAAGGACACACACAGGCCACAGAAATGATGTCATGATGATGGCACCATCAGGCACAATGGCCATGCCCTGGTCACTGATACATGTAAACAGTGCAACTATAGAAACATAGAAACATAGAAGTTGACAGCAGATAAGGACCGAAGAGCCCATCCAGTCTGCCCATTTCTTTTTCTACCTTATAAATGTGCCATCGGCCTTTGCTCTGTCAGTGGCCTATCTATTCATAGTCATTTGTATTGCTCCCTTATGCCTATCCCATGCCTGTTTGAAGCCCTGCACTGTATTCATAGCCACCACTTCTTGTGGTAAGCTATTCCATGCATCCACCACCCTTTCTGTGAAAAGAATTTCTCATATTCCCTTAATCGGCCTCCTCTAATCTCATGCTGTGTCCTCTTGTCCTGCTATTTTTCTTATATTTAAACATGTTAGACTCTTTCACCTTGTTTATGCCCTTAAGGTGTTTGAATGCCTCGATCATATCACCTCTCTCCCTCCTTTGCTCAAGGGTATACCTATTGAGCTCCGTTAATCTGTCCTCATACGTCTTCTGATGCAGTCCCTGCACCATTTTGGTTACCCTTCTCTGGACTGCCTCAATTTGGTTAATGTCCTTGTGAAGGTGTGACCTCCAATACTGCATGCATTACTCCAGATGGGGCCTAACCAGTGTCTTGTACAGAGGGATTAATACCTCCCTCTCACGACTTGTGATACCCCTACTAATACACCCTAACACCCCCTAGCCTTACCTACTGCTTTAGAGGTCTGCTTGATGATTTTAGGTCATCAGTGATGATGATGCCCAAGTCTCTTTCTTCCTTTGTGACTGCTAGCAACTCCTCCCAGCCTATAGGTGGCTTCAGGGTTTCTCTTCCTATGTGCATGATTTTGCACTTCTTTGCATTAAATCCCAGTTGCCACTCTTCTGACCATTCTGCTAGTTTATCCAGATCTCTTCTCATTCTGCCCACCCCATCTGGATCATCTACTCTGTTGCAGATCTTGGTGTCATCTGCAAACAGACAAGCCTTACCTCTAGTCCATCTGCAAGGTCACTAATGAAGATGTTGAAGAGGACTGGCCCCAGGACTGATCCCTGAGGTACCCCACTTGTGACTTGCATCTCTTCTGACTGTATACCATTTACCACCACTCTGTTTTCTGCCCGTCAACCAGTTTGCCACCCAGCTGACCAACTTCTGACCCACCCCGAGTCTACCCAGCTTATTTATCAATCTTCTATGTGGAACAGTGTCAAAAGCTTTGCTGAAGTCAAGGTAGGCGACATCAACTGCTTCCCCTTGGTCCACCACTCTGGTTACCCAGTCAAAGAAATCTATGACAGGGACACAGCACCAGGTAGCAAAGACTTGCAGACGTAGGACGATGAGAAGTACTGCTGGTGTGTGCCACTGGTGCTACCCACAGAGATCACTGAATCCCTGGGTGGAAGGAAGCCATACAGGTCCAAGGCCACCACACAGTCAGGACATGCATGGTGTGGCAGCATGAGGCCTGGACCAGGCATGGTGCGGTGCAGCACACAGAACACCATACGGACATGCCACCGGTGCACGCCAATGGCTGTGAACTGCACAGCCAGCACAAAGATATCAAGTGCATGGTGGGGACGCACAGGGGATGGCACAGGACCACCACATGCATGCCCCCAAGTGCACAGTGACACCCACATGCACACACCCATGCATACCACAGATAGACACGCAGAGCCAGGTGTGCAGAAACAGCATTTAATGACTGTCAAACAACATAAAAACAACAGGGAAACAGTAACATATACAGAACTGGTAAAGAAACAGCAACAAAAACAGCAACGCCCTGAACCCCTCCCAAAACACCTGCCCAGAACAGCCCACCCACACCAGCCCACATGGCCATCCCCCAACACATATGTACATGACCCCCAATATGAACATGCCCCCCATCTGCACAATGCCTGCCACAAAGAACAATCACATACAGCTGAATGCTCCACCCCATGTGAATCCCACCCAGGCATGACCCCCTTGCTGACACATAACACATGCTGCCCCCCAGGACACCACACACTGCACCACCCCATCCTACAAACCCATAACAGGCAACTCCCTGGCCCACAACAGTCAACTGTCCCAAGGCAGTGGGTCCACAGTCCACACCATTGTCTGTTGTGTGGCACTAGTGCCTCTGCAGCACCATCAGGAGGGCACCCAGTGATCCATGCAGGTGCGCCACATCAGCCATGATGGCCGTTACCAGCACCACCAGCTGCTGGTCAGCCACCGGTGGCTGCCCTGGGTACAGTGACACCTGCACTGCAGGCTGACCCCCAGGTGACCCATCACTGACTGCTGCATTGCCTTGCTGTGGCTGGTCCACGCCACCATTGGCTGCCTGGCCCCTTGCTGTGTCCATGGCCTGCACGGCCATGGCCTCCAAACGCACATCATACTGTGGCACTGGAGGCTCCTGCGTCCCCTCTGGCTGCTCCTCCTCCACTGTCACCACGGCGGCCACCTGCACTGCCAATGGCCCCTCTGCAGTCTGGTCCATGGCCTCCATCTCTGCAGGCTGATCCACTGGTTCCTGCAGCCCACCATCTGTGGTATCCAGTGACTCTAACGCAGCCTCTGCCTCCTCCTCCATTGATGATGATGTCAGTGGGATGTGTCTGACCCATTACACTCTGCCCTGTGTGCAACCCTGGAAGGCTACAACATCTGTCCCCTTCATTGTGGCCATTGCCTGCAGCAGAGCCCTTTGGCATGGCATCAGTCTGCTACGCACAACTTTAAGGAGGCCAAGACTGAGGTCAGTGCTGGTCCTGGACACACGGCACACACACACACACACACACGCAACACACAACCACCGTCCATGCCCCCATGGGCCACCACGGCATGGACACACCACATAGCACACAGTGCATGCAGCTACCAGACATCCAGCACGATGCCTTCTGTGGCAGGCTTGTGCCATGCTGCTGGTCACTGTCCTGCTGGCCCTGGTCACTGTGTACTGCACCTGTGGGGAAGGGGAACACAGTTACATGTGTGCACCAGTGCAGGCCATGGCCTGTGTTTCAGTGTATCACCGATGTGCAGCTAGACATTGGTATACCCACCTGCTCCTGCATCCTGGCCTGTGTGTATCTCTGCATCCCTCCTGCATGCCATGTCCATAACCCGCTGTAGAACCCCTTGGTCCTGCCATGCCAGGTCCTGCCAGTTATGCTGAAGTTGATGGACGGTGCAGTGCATGCCACTGCTGGCACTCAGGCATGCTGCTATGGCCCTACATGCCCTGTCACATTCCAGGGTGGTGTGCCACCTGCACCCAGATGGGAGGAGTGTCCTCCTCCACTGCTGGACCATGTTGATGAGCATCACCATCTCCATGGACATGAACTTAGGTGCCCTCCCACTTAGACTGAGGTCTGCACTCCATGGCATTCTGTCTGCTGTTGTGGACCTGGCATGGGGGTGTCTGGCACTTGTGGTATAGATCTGAAAGGAAACAAGGTATAGTACACTCTTCAGTGCACAGTGGTGTGGCGCCCACACTGTCACCCCCCACATGCAGCACGGCATGTCTAGTGTTGGATGGCATGGCCTACAGGGCTAGGGAACAGTGGCAATTGTTTCAGCACTGCACCATGTGCGCAGCACCCATGGTGTGGCATGGCACTGCCATGCTGCATGTACATGCCCATGCATGCCACGCCCTGACCAATGGTGTACATGATGCCCGCACACTGCAGACAGCATGGCACGGCTGCATGGTGCCATGTGCATACAATGCTCAATGGGTGACCCACAGCAGCTGTCAGCATCACACCACCCCACACCACCACCTGCCATACCCAGCTGTGAACTTCCCTGATACCAATCCCACCCAAAGGGGGCCTAGGCACATGGCCGTCCACCACACGACAGTGGCCTGCACTGTGTCCGTGCACAGTGGCATATCTGGCACAGTACTCCTGGCTGCCATACAATGGTACAAGGCATGGCACAGGTTGCACAACAGTGTCACAGCCCGCCAGGGCACAGCTGTGTACAGTGTGAAAGGCTGGCAACACCCATACCCATCACCCTGCAGTCAGGATTTGCAGCCGCATGTGCAGTGGTATAAGTCCATGCACCGCTACACCCATGCCCAGGGATGTATTCCCACAGCCCCCACATGCACACAAAGTGACACTCAGCAGGGCACCTACCTTCCCTGAGCTCCTGGCTCGCACTTGTGGGCTGGCCTGCAGTGTAGGAACATCTGGATATTGTGGAAGGCACAGAAACATGGTACACACAGAATCATGACTGGGACGTAAACATATCAGGATAAACTATCTACAGGAGGGACAGGGAGGGCAAAAGAGGAGGAGGAGTAGCTCTCTACGTAAGGGAAGGAATCAAAGCAACAGAACAAAAGGGTAAACAGGGAGGAGAAGAAGCACTGTGGGTCAATTTGAAGACAGGCAATGGCATCACAATCCACACAGGGGATGTACACAGACCACCCCTCAGGAGGAGGAAATGGAAAAGGAAATGATAGAATGTATACTTAGAATGGCAGAAAAAGGGGAGATATTGCTGATGGGGGATCTGAATATGCCAGATGTTAACTGGAGTGCAGTTGCAGCAGCCACTTCTAAGAGTGGGGTTATTCTAGATGCCCTACAGGGGGCATGTCTTAGACAGCTAGTGTTGGAACCCACTCAAGAGGGAGCAATCTTAGACCTGGTACTCTCAAATGGAGATGGAGAAAGGATCACAGATGTAGAAGTGGGTAGCCATCTGGGAACTAGTGACCATCAAACAGTATGGTTCACGATAAACACAGCAGTAGAGTCAAGCCATACAAAGGCAAAAGTACTGGACTTTAGGAGGGCTGACTTTGCCAAAATGGGTGAGTGCCTAAGGAATGCACTAGCAAATGGGCAGGAAGAAGGGGTGGAAGAACAATGGGGAATAATCAGAACTGTCATCACAGAGGCAACAAGCCTTTGTGTGAAGCAAATAAAACAAAACGATGTAAGAAACCACTATGGTTCTCAAAGGAGGTGGCAGGGAAGGTTCAAGAGAATAATAAAGCATTCAGGAAGTACAAGGAATCACAGAAGGAGCAGGAAAGAGAATTGTATCAGTTAAAGCAAAAGGAAGCTAGGAAGACAGTCAGAAGAGCAAAGGCCCAAACCAAGGAAAAGATAGCCAACTCAGTTAAGAAGTGGGATAAAACCTTTTATAGGTACATCAGGGAGTGAAGGAAAACCAAGGGAGGGATAGTGAGGATTAATAAAGGGGAGGAGGAGTGGGCAGAGAGTGACTGTGAAAAGGCAGGGATGCTAAACAAATATTTTTGCTCAGTATTCACAATTGAAGAGGGGGAGGTACCTAAACCAAACAACAGAAAAACTCTGGATACAGAAGCTGATACCAGCCCATGTACAGAAGAAAGGGTTCTGAAAGAACTCTTAAAACTGAAGGTGGACAAAGCAATGGGGCCTGATGGGATTCATCCTAGAATTCTAAAAGAACTAAGGGTAGAACTAGTGACACCACTGACTATGCTCTTTAACAAATCATGGGAGGATGGGGTGGTACCTGAGGACTGAAGGAAACTACAGACCTGTCAGTTTAACCTCAGTGATAGGGAAAATGATGGAATCACTTCCAAAGGAAAGACTTGTTGAGTACCTAGAGGTCAGAGGGGCACAGGGCCCAAGGCAGCATGGATTCACAGCGGGAAGGTCATGTCAGACTAATCTAGTAGATTTTTTTGACTGGGTGACCAAAGTAGTAGATCAGGGAGGGGCTGAGGACATGGCCTGCCTAGACTTTAGCAAGGCATTGACACAGTCCCACACAAAAGATTAATATACAAGTTCACCAGCCTGGGCGTGGGTCCCAAGATGGTAGCCTGGGTAAAGAATTGGCTGGAGAACAGGACACAGAGGGTAATAGTAAATGGAGTCCACTCTGAAGAAAGGGGGGTTACTAGTGGGGTACCGCAGGGTTCAGTATTAGGACAGGTCCTCTTGAATGTCTTTATAAGTGACATTACAGAGGGACTGGAAGGAAAAGTATGTCTCTCTGCAGATGACACAAAGATCTGCAACAGAGTTGATATACAAGGTGGGGTGGAAAGGATGAGAAGGGACTTGGCAAGGTTGGAGGAATGGTCAAATGTATGGCAGCTTAGATTCAATGCTAAGAAGTGCAAGGTAATGCACCTGGGAAACAAAAATCCAGGGGAAGAGTACACAATGGGGGGTGAGATACTAACAACAACAAAAATGGAAAGGCACCTGGGGGTAGTCATATCAGATGACCTAAAGGTGGGCAAGCAATGTGAGAGGGCAGTAAGGAGGGCTGGGGGATACTGGGATGAATAGGGAGAGGCATCACCAGTAGAAAACAGGAAGTTGTTATCCCTCTGTACAGACAGCTGGTGAGACCCCATCTGGAGTACTGCATGCAGTTCTGGAGACCCAGTCTCTGCAAAGACATACACAGGTTGGAAGCAGTCCAGAGGAGAGCAACTAAAATGGTGCAGGGTCTGCACCGGAAGACATATGAAGAAAGACTTAAGGAGCTTAATATGTATAGCCTCGAGGAGAGGAGGGAGAGGGGGGACATGATAGAAACCTCCAAGTACCTCAAGGGAATCGACAAAGTCCTACAGGATAGCATATTTCAGAAAAAGACGTGTGCAAGAACAAGGGGGCACAATTTGAAGATAGAGCGGGGCGGCTCAGAGGTAATGTAAGGAAGAATTTTTCCACACAGAGTGTTGTGGATGCATGGAACAGCCTTCCAGAGGAGGTTGTGGAGTCAAAAACAGTGGTGGAATTCAAGCATGCATGGGACAGTCATAAGGCAATTCTAGGGGGTGGGGGTAGGAAGAAGTAGGCTGTTGATTAACTAGGATCTGCAGCTTATCCATTAGGTAGGGAAATGGGCAGACTGGGTGGGCCATGTGGTCCTTATCTGCCATCAAATTCTATGTTTCTATAGCGTGCCCCTCCTGGAGAAGCAATTGGCAACACAGTATTCACAGCCTGTATAGACATTGACTGTTGCATATGTGGTGGTATTGCACTGTCCTACTACCTGCCAATATTCAGGGTGTGACTCTCCTGGACAAACAGATTGGACAACAACATCATCAACTGTATAAGTACAGCAGTATACGCAGGGAATGGCGCACCGTTCAAGTACTCTTCAATAGTCAGGGCATGGCTCCCCTGGAGAAACACAGTTGAACACAACATTTTCATCTGTCTGTAGTACTGTCTGTAGCATAGGATCAAGCTGTGCACTGTTCCAGTACTCACCCTTATCCAGTGTGTGACTCTCCTGGAGAAACACAGTTTAACACAACTTTAGCAACTGTATGTAGCACTGTCAGTAGCATAGGTGCATGATCTGCACTATACCAGTACTCACCAGTGATCAGGATGTGTCCCATCTGGGCCTTCTGTAGCTACACTCCCATGTACGGTGGCTGCAACTCCTACCAGATCCTCCAATCTCCCCTGCATTCCAGGTCTGCGGCCTAGCTTCTATTTACCCACCTTGCCTTGCCTCGCGCATGTCGCATGTACAGGCAACAAGTGCATTGCAGGATGGTACTGCCCAACTGCATCATGCACTGCTACAGACCACAGATACGCAACCGCGGGATGTACACGCAGCCTGTACGCATTTGTGGCCTACGCGTAGGTTATGCATATGCGATATGTGGTATGTCTTTCATACGGGCACCGGCAATGTGCGACATGCAAGATGTCCTGTCATAGTGGTGGTAATGAGGGAGACCACACAGATGTTTAGTGCATAGTGTCGAATGGGAAGAACACCCTCCCCCCTCAGCTAGTGGTCAAACAGCAATTCAGCATGTTTGCCGTTCATTTGCATCACCAGGTAAGAAAAAAGGTTTGTCTCCCCATACGACACACAGGGGTAAGGCCAAACTTCACCCAACAACTAACACACCAAAATCTGGCCAATGGAAAATCATGTACACAAATGCTCACAGCCTGGGAAATAAGATCCCAGACCTGCAGGCAATAATGTCAGAGGCTAAACTGGACATAGTAGCAATTAGTGAGACGTGATTTACCAGTAACCACACTTGGGAGACTTCAGTACCTGGCTATGTATTGTTCAGAAGAGACCGAGGTGCAAAAAGGGGGGGAGGAGTGGCCCTGTATGTTAATGAAAATATCAAAGCTACAGAAATTCAGAATACACATAATGAGCCGAAGAACTGTGGGTCACCCTGGAAACAGGAAATGGGACAGCCATAAGAACTGGGGTTGTCTACAGGCCCCCAGACCAGAGGGAGGACATAGACACATTACTGTTAGAAGATATACAAAACATGACAGCTAAAGGGGAGGTTCTGATAATGGGAGACTTTAACATGCCGGATACAGATTGGTCAATACCAGCAGGAACATCTGCCAGAACTAGACTCATAGTGGATTCCCTGCAGGGGGAGGGCCTCAAACAACTGGTACAGCAACCCACAAGAGACAGGGCTATCCTAGATCTAGTACTGACTAACAAAGAAGGGATCACAGATCTCCAGGTAGAAGGTCACCTGGGGGCCAGTGACCATCACATGGTATGGTTCAATTTGGCTACTACATCTAAATCATCCCATTCCAAGGCAAAAATGGGACTTCAGAGGAGCTGACTTTGATAAGATGGCCAACAGAGTTAAGCTAGCCATGGCAAAAAGAAACACAGGTGAGGGGGTACAGGCAAAGTGGGCAAGCATTAAGGATGCAATACTTGAAGCAACATCCCATTGTGTTAGACGGAAAAGGGAAGTGCAAAAGAAGAAGGAAACCACTTTGGTTCTCAAATACAGTAGCAGAAAAGGTCAGAGCCAAAAGGCTAGCCTTCAGGAAATATAAGGGAACACAGCGGGATGAAGATAGGGAGGCATACCAAACTTCCCTAAGGGAAGCAGGGAAGGCAGTAAGGCAGGCAAAGTCCCAAACTGAGAAAACACTAGCATGAACAGTAAAGAAGGTGACAAGACTTTCTATAGATACATTAGTGAAAGGAGAAAGTCCAGAGGGGTATTACTAGCTTAATGGAGAAAAAGGAGCATGTGAGGAGGAGGACTCTGTAAAGGCATCTATCCCAACTAGATACTTTGCTCAGTATTTACTGAAGAGAAGGTAGGGCAGGGCCCACAGCCCAGCATCATGGACACAGTGGGAGGGAGGAGCACTACTACCCTTCACAAAAGAAAGGGTCCTACAAGAGCTTGCTAAGCTCAGGGTGGATAAGGCAATGGGACCTGATGGCATACATCTCAGGGTACTTAAGGAGCTAAAGGAGGAACTAGCAGAGCCATTAGCAGAATTGTTTAGTGAGTCTCTGAGCACAGGAGAGGTCCCAGAAGACTGGAGAAGGGTTTATGTGATCCCGGCTCCACAAGAGTGGTAGCAGGAGGAGGCGGGAACTACAGACCGTCAGTCTTACCTCAGTAGTGGGCAAGATTATGGAGACACTCCCTAAGGAAAGGATAGTGCAACACCTGAACCACAGGGGCACAGGGATCCAAGACAGCATGGGTTTACAAAGGAAGGTCCTACAAACTAATCTCATAGATTTCTTTGACTGGGTAACTAGAGTGGTGGAACAAGGGGAGCAGTTGATGTCTCTACCTTGACTTCAGCAAAGCTTTTGACACTGTTCCACATAGAAGATTGATAAACAAGCTGTAGGCTCGGGTGGGCCGAAGTTGGTCAGCTGGGTGGCAAACTGGTTGACGGGCAGAAACAGAGAGTGGTGGTAAATGGTATACAGTCAGAAGAGATGCAAGGCACAAGTGGGGTACCTCAGGGATCAGTCCTGGGGCCAGTCCTCTTCAACATCTTCATTAGTGACCTTGCAGATGGACTAGAGGGTAAGGCTTGTCTGTTTGCAGATGACACCAAGATCTGCAACAGAGTAGATGATCCAGATGGGGTGGGCAGAATGAGAAGAGATCTGGATAAACTAGCAGAATGGTTAGAAGAGTGGCAACTGATTTAATGCAAAGAAGTGCAAAATCATGCACATAGGAAAGAGAAACCCTGAAGCCACCTATAGGCTGGAAGGGAGTTGCTAGCAGTCACAAAGGAAGAAAGAGACTTGGGCATCATCATCACTGATGACCTAAAATCATCCAAGCAGACCTCTAAAAGCAGTAGGTAAGGCTAGGGGTGTTAGGTGTATTAGTAGGGGCATCACAAGTCGTAAGAGGGAGGTATTAATCCTCTGTACAAGACACTGGTTAGGGCCCCATCTGGAGTACTGCGTGCAGTATTGGAGGCCACACCTTCACAAGGACATTAACCAAATTGAGGCAGTCCAGAGAAGGGCAACCAAATGGTGCAGGGACTGCATCAGAAGACATATGAGGACAGATTAACGGAGCTCAATATGTATACCCTGAGCAAAGGAGGGAGAGAGGTGATATGATCGAGGCATTCAAACACCTTAAGGGCATAAACAAGGTGAAAGAGTCTAACATGTTTAAATATAAGAAAAATAGCAGGACAAGAGGACACAGCATGAGATTAGAGGGAGACTGATTAAGGGGAATGTGAGGAAATTCTTTTTCACAGAAAGGGTGGTGGATGCATGGAATGGCTTACCACAAGAAGTGGTGGCTATGAATACAGTGCAGGGCTTCAAACAGGCATGGGATAGGCATAAGGGAGCAATACAAATGACTATGAATAGATAGGCCACTGACAGAGCAAAGGCCGATGGCACATTTATAAGGTAGAAAAAGAAATGGGCAGACTGGATGGGCCTTGCGGTCCTTATCTGCCATCAACTTCTATGTTTCTATGTTTCTATATATGGTGCAGGTGACATGGGACATTGGTGACACAATGCAGATTAACAGTTTAGTAGTGAGAAGCCCTCATATATCCACACCCAGTGACAGTGCAATGCACACACATACACACACACATGTGCCTCACAACAGTTCCCCCCCATGCACCCACGCACACGCACAACATTCGTGTACATCCCTCACACACACCACACGTCAGGACCCCGTGCCCACCCTGAATGCCACCCCACCCACCACCCATAGCAGCGGCATGCCAATATGGCACGCAGTCTGTTCCCTGCTGCTAATGCCCAGTCCTCTTGCACTTCGTTGCACCAATGCCCCAACCTGCTCCCTGGGATGTGGGCTCTGCTGGCCCAGAGGTAGCACTAGGCCCACCCTGCCCCTGGTGCATGACCACAGTGCCACCACTGTTCAGTTGTTCAGCCGGCAAGCCCAGCCTCCTCAGTCTTCTGTGCCTCCCTGAGCCAATTGGCACATGGCCTGGCACTGTCTCTGGTCCCATCTCATGCGGCCCACTGCCTTTGTTGGCCAGCTGGTGCACCACTGCCTGTGCTGCCTCCTGCTGTCTGGCACTGGTGCTGCACCCTGTGCCCAGTGCCTTCTGCCCCATGGCCATGACGGCAGATGTTGATGCGGCCCTCTGCCCGGGTGCTCTGGCCGCCTGTGGGCCCACTGGTGCTGGTGTTGTGGGCAAGATGGGTTGCAGGTGCACCAGCACAATGGGTGTTGGCAGCACATGGAGCTATCGTGCCTCTGGCACAGGTGTTGCTGGAGGTGCTGGTGCTGGTGATGGTGGGGTCGCCTGTGCTGGTGCATCGGGGGTGTTGGTGGTGGTGGTGTTGGGTGCTGCTGCGTTGCCAGTGGTGGTGGCATTGGTGGTGGGGGTGGTGCTGCTGCTGGCCCTGGCACACCTGATGGTGGTGTTGTTGGTGCTGCTGTCAGTGGCAGTTGTGGTGGTGCCGATGGCAGGTGAACCTCATGAGGCACCAGTGTGCCATGCAGTACTGGCCTGCATGTGCTCCCTGTACAAAGGTGGCCAGTGTGTCCACTTGCCATGTCTGCTAGGCCACCACACCCTCCACTGCCATGGCCAGGTGGGTGATGGCCCTTGCCTGTGCCTGTACACTGGCCTGGGATGTGACCATGGCATCCACCAGGCATTCAATGGCTGCCTCTGTGGTGCACATCCCTGTTTTCAGCATCCCTATCAGGGTGCCCATGTGCTCTTCCATGGTGGCATGGTGTGCATCCACACTCAGCCAGATGCAGCCAAGTGTCTCCCCCTGTTCTGCATGGGACATGACCAGTACCTGGCAGAACCTTGCATAGTCAGTGGGTGTCTGTGGGTGCTCCTCCCCTGGGGATGGCCTCTCATACAGTGCCTCCTCCAGCCTGCGGTCTGTCACGAGGCTCAGCTCAGGCTCATTGTCATCCCCAATGCTACTGCAGCTTAGGTAATGGTTCAGGTTGAGTCCTTCTTCCTCCTCTTGCTGTTGCTCCTCTGCAGCATTGCACTCCCCCACCACTGATGTCCGGGCTGTGTCCCACTGTGCCACATTATCCCCACCTGGGGTTTGTACCGCCCTGGCCTGTCAGGCAGGTGGCTGCCTGTGATCATGCTCTGCCTCGCTGTCACCACTGTCCACCTGGCCTGTCTCCACTACTGCTGTGCCTGTGGGAAGACATCAGTGCATCAGTGCTCCCTCCCATGTCATGCCCACCATGCATACCTCCATTCCCACCCCTGCATTGCTGTCCTATTCACTGCAGGCAGCACTGACCATCAGCTTACCTGCCCCTGTATCCACTGTTTCTGCATCTGTGGGGGGAACAACGATGCATCAGTGCTGTCTCCCCATGTCCTGCTGCCATTGCATGCATGCCCCTCGCCTGTCCCACATTCCAGGGTCCTGTCCCTCATACTGTGTCCCTTCTGTTCACTGTTCCACATTCCATGGCCTTGTCCTACATTCACTGTTACATCCTATAGCTGCACTCTATGGTACATGTGTCATTTTTTTATTTTATTCATTCTACACTGGCATGACCGTACCTGGCGTCTGCTTGGCCGGATGGCCATCTTAGCAGGGATGTTATCCTGGCATGACATCCCTGCTACTCATCATGTTGATTTGTTGCCACATTTGTTGTTGCCACTTGCCTATCTTTTGCAGCATTCTGTGGGACACATCCATATTACCCACTCTCTACCACTTCCCTGTACAGTATTGTTGTCTGTCTGCATTCCCACACCACTGTATGATTGGACTACAGACCTCCAGGGTGGGTGTTTTGCTGGAGTGGCAACCCTTCATGGGTGTTGGATGCCCTCGGCCACCAGCCTTGGGCCCACCACCCCCCGAGGTGGGCTGTACTACCAGCATGACACCCACCCTGTTGAGCATTCTTCCATTACACCCTGCTTCACATGCTGCACATACAGTTCACATCTACACTGAGTCCTGGGCTTCTTAGAGGACATTCCTCTGTGTTACACATTTTGCCCATGTGTTACACATTGTGTGGGGCATTGTTCCACATTAGGGGGGGATGGCTGGTTGGGGGGTGTTCATGCATGCCACCATTCACACCCCTGCAGCACTGTCCAACCAACTGTGGGCAGTGCCGTTCATCCACTTACCCGTCCCTGCATCCATCTGCGGTGTGTCAAGGTCCATGTTCTCTAGGATGCTGTGCTGGCTCATGAAGGCCAGTGCCCTCTCCTCATGGCTGTTGAGCAGTCTCACCTCCTGTGACCGCTGCCTGCCACCTGTTTTGGGCCTCCTTGGCCTTTGCATGGCACTTCAGGTTGCTCAGGCGCTTTTGCAGGTCGCGCACAGTGTGCCTGGCATTCGCCAAAGAGTTGACCTTCTTGGCCACCTCCTCCCATGCCTCCTTCCACCTGAGGGGCTCCTCCCATTTACCTCCCTTGCCCAGCAGCAGTTCTCACTGGGCATCCACTTCATCCAGGAGGACGTCCATCTCCTCATGGGTGAAGTTCCTTTTGCAGGGCTGCTTGCTCATGCTTGTCACCCATCCCCTGCTACCTTCCATCTTACTCATAGCTGCTATGCCATATCTGCATCTTGCACACTCTTATATTGTCATTGGGTTGTGACTTGCATAGTGCTACCTTGCTGTTGCGGGTTGCATGATGTCTTGGGGGCGTAACTTGTGACATGCGTATTTCAGTATTCTATGCCATAGTTGGCAATTCCTTTGGAATATGGCACAGCTCGCATGTCGCAGCAGGTTTGGTGTAACTTTATGCACTGGTGTACACTGCGCCATGCTCTCCCACCTGTCTTGGAATTGGGCCCCAAGTGCCTAAACCTAGAGTCAGACAGTAAATGAAAAAAAGTAAGCAAACAATGACAGCCAAACCCAGGTGCTGCCAACCCTCCATTTTAACACTAGGTACCCAGCCCCCTGGTCCAACAGTCAATGAAAAAAGTAAGCACACAATGGGAGCCCATCTCCAGTAATGTTTTAGAAAGAAATGTTAGTTGTTTTCTGCATTAATCTATTGTAGCATTGCTCGATGCTATTCACTGTACTATTGCACATTTGTTTACTTGCCACTTGTACATCAAATAAAAGCAGTGTTATTCCATAGTCAGCAGTAAAACGTTATCCCGCTTAATAGAAAAGCATATGGGAAGTCATAGAATGAATACTAAAAACAATAAAAGTGCAGTAGTGCAATGAATATCATGAAGTAGTGCTATGCCAGATTGGGGCAAAAATAACTAATGTTTCACTCTAGAAGCAGAAACATAGAAACATAGACCTTGATGGCTGATAAGGACTGCTTGGCCCACCTAGTCTGCCCATTTCCTAACTGCAGGATAAGCTGCAGATCCTAGTTAACCTAAAGCCTATAGAGTTTTATCAGAGTTAGTAACTTAATGCAGAAATGCATCTTATATTATCTGGCACTAGGTCTGAATAGCACATGTATGAACAGCACTGTTAATAACAGCACCTTACGTACAGCACTATGCAGAACAGTGGCAAGAACAAATGCTGCAAGTTAAGGCAATGCCACTGGTAGCAGTCACAAAGCCCACTGATGGCTGCTACCAGTCCAAACACTTATTTTAGTGGGGGCTCTGGCCCCTCACAACCCCCTTAACTAAAATTAACAACTCCAAGTTGGAGTTGGATTACGGGAGAAAAACAAAATTTTGAATGCCAGGATTAGAACCCTGATCTTCACCTCCATTGTGGCCAAGCAGCTCCATGTCTCAGTCCTCTGTGCCATGGGAGCAGCTCATCCACCATTTTCAATTTCCCAGCCCTTGTCTTCTTCCTAGTAATATGGACAGAGACCTGAGTAGTGCTTACTGCACAATACTGTGTAATCCCTGTCGCTGTCTGTGATACGCCATTTGGACATCACTGTTTTTTCCTTATGCTATATTTGTAGCACTTTTGTAACCGGTTATTATATTATTCACCACCAATGATGTGTACAAATAAAACATTTAAACCAATGAATATGATGCATCCTCAGGATACGAGAAGGCACTTATAAAATTACAACTGGCAATGAAGGTAATGAAAAGTATAATATCAAACCTGGTATAAACTACCCAAAAGGCATATTTTCACAGTTGGTTAGTGCATGTTGTGATGCTCTGCCATCTGCTTATGGTTATATGTATTATATTTGTAATATAAATATATAGTATGTGATTGTCTCACACAAGTCAGCAATGACAAGTGACAGTTGACCTCAGATGCCAGCGTAAAAGCTGCAGGAGGTGTTAAATTGACTAGTGCAGAAGAAACCTAATCAAGAGTATCCTGTCCTGCCTTTAATTAAAGTTTCTGGCCATCTGCCAGGATATAGACCTCATAAACTTTTATGGTCCTGGCTGGAAAGGCCAATTTGATAGCAGAACCATATTATAAGTTGTAAGCCTTTGATCTTCCTTGGAAAACATGAACCAGCCAACAGTTCAAAGAGAAATGGCTGATCAAAAGCTGTCATATTTAGAAAATGGCTTTTTTCTAATGTTCACATTAAAATACCTCCTTGTAGAAAATTATGAAGAATTAACTCTAAGGGAGGGTCTAAATGACCTCACCAAAAGGGGGCCGGGAGAGGGATCTTGAAATGAAACATGTGTCTGGGAAATGTGATATATGATTGTTAGACTCTGAGAGACATAGTTCTCTCACTTAAAAAAGCACTTAATGGTAACACTTAGATAGCAAAAAATTAAGTATTTGTGGTAGGAGTTTATATTCTGTAACTTCCCATTTTTTATATGAATGTAAGATTTGTGATATAATTATTCTGTGTTTGAGTTTACCTGATTTTACCATTTTTAATAAACAGCCTTTTCTTGGAAATACTGCCTGTGTGTCTTCTCAGTTTTCCTTTGCATGTGATGCTGAACCTGTGCTTAAGTCTGACAGCTGTTAAAACCTTGATTGTGTTACTGAGCTTGCTTAAAAGGTAAGAAACACTTAGGTCTCTTATAGAGTTGTAGGTGTTCATTTTGGATACCTGGCTGGATGCCCTTGGGTGAAAGACTATAGTGCATCCCCCGAAGAGAGTATTGTCTGAGCCTGTTAATTGGGTATGCTCGCATAAGGTTCACAGTTTGAATCTCTCCAGAACTGGAGGCTAAAAGGTGATTCGGAAACAAAAACAGACAGGAGGGTTATCCTGCTTGTTACCTGTTCACACTATTGCGCTCTGAGGTTGGCACTGTGGGAGCAGAGGGCCTGACCTGCGGAGTGCATGTGTGACAGATTTGGTCAGCAGCGATGCAATTTAAAGTATTTGGTAACACAAGCTTTAACAATTCAGTGTGTCAGATTAATAGGGTACAGTTCAAGTGCAAAATAAGGCAGTGATTTATTTTAAAGAAAGTAAACAGAACTATATAATTTTGCTTACAGTCAAAGTTCCTACTTGTTTTATTTTTTTTTTTTTGAGTGCAAGTCAGTATAGCCGTAGTTAGGGAAGAAGATGGCTTCCAACTACAGTGGGTACACTCCAGACTACCTGAGGCAGTTGTGCCAGGGGAGGGGCGTCCAGCAAAAGGGGAAATCCAACAAGCAGAACCTCTTGGATGCTCTGGTGGCCACCGATGCCCACAGCATTGAGTCACAGTCTGTGACTGAAAAGGACCAACCTTGGGCATGGAGTGGCCAGGGTCCATTGCAGTGTCTAGATCCACTGAGGAGGATAGCAAGGCCAGTGCAAGTGAAGGGCCACAGCAGCAGGGGAAGGTCACCAGCATTCTGGAGCCTGAAGTAATCAGGCTACAGATTGAGTTTTGGAAAATAGAGCTGGAGTTCCAGGGAGAAGAGAGAAGAGAGACAGCTTCAGCGAGAGGAAGTGCCAGAATGGTGAGAGGCGGAGTGAGAACTGCGAGAAGCTGAGTCAGAACAGCAACAGGCTGAATGACAGCAGCGAGAAGCTGACTGAGAAGAGCATGAATGCCAGAGGCAACATGAACTCGAGAAGCTACAACTCCAACCACCAATACCAGAGCAGGTAAGTGTCCTGGGTTTAACTGGAACTACAGGACTAGGGTACAAATTAAATTCTAAATTGATAGCTGAATTTAAAGAGGGGGAAGATATGAATGCCTTTTTAAATTCCTTTGAAAAGGTATGCATTCAGGCAAATATTCCTAGAGGGTCCTGGAGCTTCCAGCTATCCCCGCTACTTACCGGGAAAGCTCAGGATGCATTGGGTCAAATGGACAATGAAGACAGTAATGATTACAGTAAACTTAAAGCTGCACTTTTAAAAAAATATGAGATAACAGCAGATGCATACAGAGCTAAATTCCATAAGCTCAGGATAAGCCCTGACATGAGCTATGAGGAGCTAGCCATGAAACAATGTCAGTTTTTAAAACATTGGTGGGAAGGAATTGAAGCAGATTCTATTGAAAAAATTGAAAATGCCGTACTGTGAGAGCAGTTTTTTGGGGCATGCCCAGCAGAGCTGAAAATCTGGCTGGAGGACTGAGATCCAAAAACAATGCAAGAGGCTGCTGAACTCTCAGACCACTATACCAGGAGCAGACCTGCTCTGAGAGTGACTGGGGCTGGTGTGGCAGCACCGAATGGGAAGCGCGCACCTTCAGGGCAGCTAAAACCCTCCCTGCCTCCATGAAAATCAGGTAGCACCAGGTTACAAAAAAAAGATTTACCTGAGAAAATAAGAGTGTTGGATTTGCAAAGAAACTGGGCATATTGCCAGACAGTGTCCTGAAAGGGCAAATAGTGCACAAAGTAGTGCTAGAAAAGAAGTGGATTGTTTGTGTGTCCCAAAAAGCATGCCCGTAAACATGAGGGAACACATGCACCCAGTCACTATGAATTGTGTACAGACACACAGGTTAAGAGACACGGGGGCATCCCTGACTTTGGAAAAATGGAATCTGGTAGAGCCTGGTCAGCTTATGCCCAATCAATTTGTGACTGTATGGGGATTCACTGGGGAGGAGAAAACCTTGCCACTTGCTAGTGTCTTCCTAGACTGGAGTGAAATGGGGGGACTGTACAAAAGGTTGCCATAGCTGAAACTTTAGCTGTTGATGTAATCATTGGCAACAATCTCAAACAGGGGATGGTGTATGCAGTTACCCACAGCCAAGTGGCAAAGGAAAATTGTGGTTCCCTGGCTTGTCGTTCCCGAGGGGTACCGTGAGCAGTTGCTCAAGAATGCACATGATAGTCCCTTGTCTGGTCATCTGGGAGTCATGCACACTACGCAGTGGTTGGCCCAGAATTTCTATTGGCCCAACTTCACCCAGCAGGTGAAGGAGTATTGCAGGTCGTGTCACTGGTGCCAAGAAACAGGGAAGGCAGTTAAGCAAACCCAAGCCACCCTAATTCCATTGCCCATAGTGGAGGAGCCATTCCAGAGGGTGGGAATTGTTCTAATGTATCAACATGGCCGCTGGGCTGGGTGTGCAGTTAGTTGCTGCAGCAGCTTTGTGTTTGGTTTTAGTTTGTTTCATTTTTGGTTTCTTTAGTTTTTATCTTTCAAGTTGTTCATTTTCACCTATTTGTTTATTTTATGTGTTAGTTCTACTGTTTACTTTGTTCGTTCTTTTTTCTTTTGGGGGGGGGGAATTCTGTCAAAAGTTCCACTGGAGCCCCATTAGAGTATTGTTTGTTTGGAGGACTACTCGTTGAATTTGAGAGCACTATCTCTTCTAAGTGTCTCCCCCCTTCTGAGTCCTGTTGAAGCAAATTACAGTCTGAGCACGCCGAGACGGGGAGTGATACCAGAGCATTACCGGGGGACTTCCTTGCAGTGTGTACTGGGGTCTGTCTTGGTTAGGCCCGTTACCACCCCTGCATATTCGATTTATCAGACTGGCTGTTTTTGCTCTATCAGGATTTACTGGACTTTATGCGTGGATTATCTTAGACTTTCAGGGTTTGCATTTGTTAATGCTTGCAACTTGTCAGTCTTCATTAGTTGGCTTTGTTTGGCTACCAGCCGATGAAGAATTGGAAGTGCTTGAAAAGGGGAACTATTGAGGAGGCAATTTGCTGAACAATACGTGAGGAGATCTTGGAGTGGTAGCTGTGAACGTTTCTACAGATTTCTACAGTTTGTGCAGCAAGGTGGTCAGGTTGGTGGGCTAAGGGCAGATTGATTTGAGCAGGTAGCTGTCTGGTCCCAATCCTACTGGTGGGTTTGATTGTGGGTACGAAGCTGGGCAGGGGCTTCGGCCCTATCTTGACGGGTAGCCAGTGGGTTTGGGTGGGTGGTCCCTAAGGACTGTCCGCTGGTCCCACTGCTTGGGTGGGCCCAAACGGAGACCTGTAGTACTGGCTGTGTGCTTCACGGCCGACCCCCAGTTCTGAATGTTTCCGGGCCTGCACCAGCTTTAGGGCTGCTAGTTACCCACCGAAGAGGATTTTTCCTGACTCTCTCTCTCTCTCTCTTTTTTCGTTTTCCAGCTGTGGCCATATTTTTTAATACATTTGTTGTTTAGGAAGGCAGTGGAGTGCCTTGCTATTCCTTCAAGCCTGGGCAGTGAGATTGCCTGTGGACTGCGAAGTATCCGGATTTTCATTTTATCTCCTCTTCAGTGAGAGTGTCTAAGGGGTATGAAAGAATCTATTAAGACTATCTGTCTTGCCCTGGAAGTGTGAGTTCCTGGGATTTCTCTACCAGTCTCCTTTGGAAGTGAAAGACCTATTGGGGACTGAAAAGACTGATTTCTTCCTATCACTGCGACTTTTAGTTGCTCTGAAGATTTACTGCCCTGCATGGTTTTCTGTGTTATCTAAATAACCAGCTGACTCTGACTCAAAGACTGTGACTTTATATTTTATTTATTTTAGTTATTGTGGTTTTGGTTGTAGGGTGGGAGTTGGTGTTGTTTATTTTCAAAGTTTAGTTTTAATATTTATTTGGCTTTAGGCTTTGACTAGTTCGGTCATCAGAATGTGTTGGAGGCCTGCCCCCACAGTCATGTGCTATTCATCCTCCACCCTCTACTCTCTCTGCCCCTTTGTCTTCCCCCCACTGCATTACTCAATCTACCAGTGCTGTAGAGTGCTGGGTATTGCACGTTGGGGGAGGAGGGGGCTTGGGGGGGTATGAACAGTGGAGGCTGAATGAGTGGGGCCACCACATCAGGGTTGTAGGGTCCAGAAGACGCCCTGAGGCAAAAATGGAACCCAGACCATGGCCCGCCATATCTGGTCTCCATACCCAAGGGCACCACCAATTTAGGTGGGCATGTGGTTTGGGTGGCCCCAGAAGTTAATTCAGTTTGAGCTGTGCTATGCAATGCCGGATCCATTAAAAACAAGACTGCAATTATTGCAGATCTTGCAAATTCAGTGGATCTGGCTTGCATCACCAAGACCTGGCTGGATGAGAACTCTGGCTCTATATTAGAGGCTGCAACTCCAGCTGGATACTCAGTGATCTACTACTCGAGATTAGATCACGGGGGTTGGTCACGGTCTGTTTCAAAATGGAATTGGGCCTCATGAGTGTACTAGTTATGGAAACTGGGTCATTTAAATGTACTGTGGTAGCATGTGTAGGCTGTAGGATTGCCCTCATCTACTGTCCACCCGGGGACTGGAAACAGTTCCTTCTGGAAGTGGCGAACTTTGTCATCAGCATGGCATTTGAGTCTCCCAGGTTGATGGTCCTGGGCAACTGTGAACATGTAATTATAAAAAAAGCTTTACATATAAACAATATCAGAAAATATAAACTGTATAGAAATCCATTTTGTGGATGTTGGAGTGAAGCAATGATGATATAAAATTGACAGGTATTCATTTATATATCACTTCTCTTCAGAGGCATTTTTTAGGATTGTGGAACCAATGAACTCTGCAGTACAATGATTCCAAATATCAGGAATCTATTCTAAAACATTAGATAAAAAGTAGGGCATTGTTGTATCAGATGCTCAGCCATAATGGATCTATACCTTGGGGGCTTGCTATAGCCCAGGTGTGAAGGATTGCTTTGAACTTGTGCACTTTCTATAAGATTTCTATAGACAATCTTTATTTCCTGTATATAAAGATGGTTGGCATTCTTTGCAATAGAAGTGTTTTTTTATTGTATTACAGTGGTAGTTATCTAAAAGTTGCCTACCTTAAGGTACCTCGAGATACCACTGATTTTCCACTGAGGCACTCAAGTTACAATTTGCATTGACTGTAATGTGATTCTGCCTCATTCTGCCTAAGTATACCTAGGTATGCCTCAGTACTGAGAAACTTCTAGGCATACATCAGTACTGAGAAACTTTTCCAACGCTACCACTGTATGATTATGACTAAATGAGCATCTGATATAATAAAAGCTCCCACACATGCTTTAAGAGAAAATTGCGCTTGAATCTGCTGATTGCTGATACCTGTTCCTGCTTTCACCCTACCTAATGACTGATGTCTCTGGCCATACAATAATATTTCCTCACCTCTATATAACCGTCTTACTGCCTCAGCCTGTCCCAGCTCCCTCTCCCTGCCCGTATACAATCTTGCACTGCAGGCATCTCCCTGACACTTACATACACTCATATAATCTAATTTCATGGCTTGTTCCCCTCTTCCTCACTTACCAGCCTTTTCCTTAATGACACCCCCTGCTTTCAATGGTTATTTCTTCCTTTTGTATTACCTGTTTTTATTTTCGTGTACCTTGTTCTGTTCTTATGATATGTCACCCGATAATTTATTGTCCAAGGTCCTCTCTATTCATTGCATAGGTAGGCACCTATGAACTTATAATGGTCTACTCTGTATGTCTCTGATATATTGTATCCACTTGAACTCACTGTATGTAAAGCACTTATAAATTGTTATCCTGTTAAGTTTCTGCATGTCTGTACTCTCCCGGGTAGTGCCTGAAAATAGTCATTTTATGGATTACCCGGTTAACAAAATCTAAATAAATAAATAAAATGTCCTGCTTTTTATTGTTTTTAGAATAGATGTCTGGCATTTGTATTTTGTATCACAGAGTTCATTGGATCCACACTGCTAGAGAAAATGCCTCTCAAGAGAAGGAATACATGTGGATGAATACTTAAACATTTTGTATCCTCAGTGCTTCACCCCCAACATATGCAAAATGGACTTTGATATAAATTTATATTTACTGATATTGTGATTTATATGTAAAGCTTTTTTTAATACTTTCATCTACTAACCAACTGTTGAAAATGTGCCTTGTGGGTAGTTAATACCAGGTCTGATGTTATACTTTTCATTATCTTTATTGCCAGTTGTAACTTTATGAGTCTTCTTGTATCCTGAGAGTGTGTCACATTAGTATCACACTACTAATGTCTGTTGCATATATTATACTGTATGCCATTTCACATGTAACATGACAAATTTTAAGTAGAACCTTTAACAACAAAACAATATGCTAATTCTTGATATCATGAACATTTACTCAGATCAATTTGCTGCTGTATTGGCTCTGATTAGAGTTTGTTATATACTGATGGCACTTTCTACATGTGGAGGGGTTGATTTAACCATTTGTTCTTCAAAAATGTAATACTTCAAATTTTCCATTTAAACCTGGATATCTCAGAGCACTTCAATCAATCAATCAATCAATCAAATCTTTATTTATCCAGGCAAACATCGTTGAGCAATGCTCATTTGCAAGATGGACCTGGTAAGGTCAAGATACAATTTATATAAAATTATATAAAATATAAACATGCAGAGTAAGCACAACTTTGAGGGGATAGCCAATGAATACAAAAACATTAACTCCATGACACAGTACATTGAAAAGCTAACAACAAGAAATATATTACATATATACATGATTCATGAAATAGCCAGCTTATAATGGAAGACCCTTTAAAGACTAGCACTTTTGGTGAAAGGTTAAGTGTGTCAGGGATTTACTAGATAATTTTAAACTCAGGTGATGAGCTGTATGGACAGCTGGAAGATAAATGTACAGGGAGTAATTTGTAGATGGCAAGTACCGGCGGAAGCAGTGACAAGGGGGATGAATGGGGTGTATACAGTATGTTGTGGCCAGGAGTAGGGAAAAAGGATGGAGGGGAGGGAGTGAGTGGAAAAAGCTGTACCAGAGAGGGATCAATAGTGGGTCTAGAGGGGAGGGAGGGGGTCAGACTGAGGAAGTAAAAAGCTGAGAGTGTAGGGAGACTAAGTATATAAAGAGTAAGAAGGATGGATTGTAGTAAAGGTTTATGAAATGTGAGGTAACTGCTCGTAAGGTGCTGGGGAGCTACCTTAAATGGTCGTCCAGCAGGGGAGAGAGAGAGATGGAAGGTTAGTCTAATGTTGGCGGAAGCAGTTACATTTTTCTTTGAATATCTTGTTGTATAGATATTTGAAGGCTGTGATAGATATGAGCTTGTTCACTTTCAGTGTCTTCTGCATCGTGTTCCATAGAGTAGATAACACATAACTAACAGCATGTCTGCCATGTCTAGAGTGGAACTTAGGCACTTTAAGAGTAATGAAGTTCAGGCTTCTTAGTGCATAATTACTTGATGTGGCTTGTAAAAAACAGTCTGAAATATATTTTGGGAGCTGCTGTGATATTGCTCTGTAAATCCAAAGTAATGCATTCCTATCCCTTCTATTTTGAAGCGAGGTCCAACCAACTGCAGAGTATAGCAAGCAGTGATGAGTACTGTATGGTAAGTCTGTGATAAATCTCAAAGCTCTGTGGTATAGTGTGTCTAATTTGTTCAAGCATACCATGGGACAGTGGCTATATAGGAAGTCAGCGTAGTCTAGTACTGAGAGGAATGTGGCCTGGACCATCTTCTTTTTTGAATCACTTGTAAGGAAGTGCCTTATTCTATAGTAAAGTCCAAGTCTTTGTCTAAGCTTTTTTAGCAGTTCTTCCAGAAGTTCTCAATAGTCTAGTCTACAATCTAGCCATACCCCCAGGTGTTTGAATTTTGTGACATATTCAAGATTTTCACCAAGTGCAGTGGATAATTTAGGAAGATCGAATGGGATTGAGTATCCTACCTGCACCTGTGGGGAAAAAAACATTGCCTTAGTTTTTTTTGCGTTCAATAGTAGTTTTTTTCCAGCAGCTGGAGTTGCAGTAGGTTGAATTCTGCCTGTAGTTCTTTGCAGGCTGTTATAGGAGAAGGGTGACTGGCATACAGTACTGTATCATCAGCAAACAGGTGTACAGTGGCTGTGGTAAGATTTATGTCAATGCTATTGATATATATGGCAAAGAGGATAGGGCCAAGAATAGATCCTTGTGGTACTCCTCTTTGTAGTGTTCTGACTGGGGATAAATCTCCTTCAGCCTTTACCTGCTGGGTTCTTCCAGTAAGATAGTTGTTAAACCATCTAATGGAATTGGTGTCAAGTCCAAGTGATCTCAATGAGGAGAGGAGCAGGTCATGGTCAACCGTATCAAAGGCCTTACTTAGGTCTAAGAAGACAGCACTTGTAATGTATATCTACTGCTGTTCCTTTTGATTAAATATTTTCTTCAAACCTCCCCCTCTGGCATTAATAGAAACTCTTTCTAGGCTAATAGCTGTCATTTTCTGTTCCCTTTTATTTGTTACTATATTCATATGCACTTCAATTGCATATGTAGGATTATTTGTTCTAATGGCCTGTCTGTGTTCATATAAGTGGAATTTCCATTTTCTTTTTGTCCTGCATATATAAAATCTGCCACATGAGCATTTAAGCATATATACCACTGCTTCTGAGTTACAATCCACTGCTCTCTTAATTTTAAGTACTTTCTTATTTCTGGGGTTTTCAAATTCACTACATTTTTCAATCAAGTGACGTTCACTACAAAAGCCACATGGTTTATATCCCATTTTTAAAGCTACAATGGGTGGAGCCCTGCAGTCCTATTGTTTTCAGAAAAAGGGACTCTGTATTCTTTCCTTCCTAACAACAGTTGTGTCACATTTCCATACACAGTCTGTGAAACCCTCCACTGTGTCCATGCAGTCTTCTCATAGACACTATTTTTTTGTTATGTGGGATGGGAGTGGGGCAGTATAGTTTGATATTACACTGACTCACATTACTAAGATTCATGGCTTTCTTTCATGTTAGATGTCTGCAACAGTGGGGGAGGGGGGCTTGGGCTGCTTTAGTGTGACATTACTCACCTTACTGACATTCTCAGCTTTCTTAGATCTTTGTTGTCAAGGTGTGTGTGTGTGTGTGTGTGTGTGTGTGTGTGTGTGTAGGGGGAAGTGCTAACTATTTGATTTCTGTTTTGAAGGGTGGAGAAGCTTGGTGCTTTTGGTTTTTTTACTTGTAATATGATCTATGGTTGTGCTGCCTCAATATTATACATTTTTATAGATATATAAGTAAAAACTTGTACATAAAAGGTTTAAGAAGAAGAGAGCTATTCCAAACATTGACTTGGTGCTAGATTCTATCACTGTTTAAAACTCTCATACTGTAGAGAAGCAGAAGTATGCATTTTCTGCATCCATTTTATTGTGGAGCTAAAAATGTTTTTAAATAGTTCCTATATCTGGAAGAATGACAATGGTCCTGGTTAGCTTCAGCTTACAGACATTCAACAACAGATCCCATGGACCTGAATCAATTTAAAATTCCTGCATTATTTATAAAGACAAAAGTAAAACCTGTTTGGAAAAATCAAGTTCTAACTTTTGAAGTTGTATTGCCACTGTTGTTATTTATTTTCATATATTCAGTAGGAGTGAGGATTATTTTTAATGCTAACTACATTTGGAAGAATTTTACAGACACTGTAGAACACAGCAGGTGGTATTTTCAAAAGTTAAAAAATGATACAGTTGTGTCAAGACAACTATATTTGCATCATGCAGATGCAACATATAATTGCATCATATTTTCATAGCTGCATCAAAATAACGCTTAATGCTTGCATCATAACTGTAGCATATTTGCAAAATATTTGTGGGATGCTTCGCTACTGCATCAGTCTGTGTCACGTTTTGCATCACCAATCTAGATGCAAGTGCAGGGGCAACAGATTGTGGAGCATCCATCTTCTGATGGTAGTGCACCCTTCTGATACAGACACAGCTGTGATCTGTAATACAAAAGTGATGCAATTTGCTGCTGTGTGTGCAACAAATGTTTGAAAATACAGGCCTGAATATTTACTCCCCTTCCCACATCCCCCATAAACTCCAAATAGCCAACTACAGATAATGGGTTCATAATGAAGCACATATCTTGCAATAGAGATTTGCAACAAACATAGGAAAATAAGATGAGGACCCATGTCTTGCAGCATCTTCTTTTTTCTCCTCATGTTCAAGAGAAAGAGAATTAAAGCATAGAAGATGCTCTGCTCCTAGCCAGTTCCACCTGTTAACTGAAAGCCACTGACTGCTGCCCATATATACACATGTGCATGCTATTAACCTCATATTTTCTGAAAAATTATACCTTTATCAGCTGCCTTACTATGAGAGGGAAAGGAAGGATGCAAGGAAAGTCATGCTGCTGACTCCACCATTTTTCAAACATTACACATGTACTATCAGCCTTAAGATATTTAAACTAACTTTCTAATAATTTTAAAGATGAAGTAGTTTAGTATTTAGACTGGAAAATGAGGTGTTTCTTCACAGATGCCCCTTCTATGAAAAACGTTCCCATCATTGCAACAAGAATAACAGTTTAAGATATCCCCTCCTGATAAAAGATGCATCTAGCCAGAGCTATGAAGATGATTTATTTATTTATTGAATTCTTGGAATAACAAACCTTTGAGTCAGAGACTCCTTTACAAAGGCTCCACATCAGACAATAAATGGTTATAGGCAGGTTGAGATACAACAGATTAGATACATTTCAATACTTAATAACATAACATAATAACATAAATTGAGCAAAAAACGCAGTTTGTAAGTTACAGGCATGTTCACAAGGTACTGTAGTAGGCAAAGAGAAATCATTCAATAGCAAAGGAGTTTAGAGAGCAGTCAGAGTTAGACTTTGATTATGGGGCAGTAGGGTAAATCATACGAGGAGAGACTGAGGGTCCTAAATATCTACTCCCTGGAGGACAGAAGGCAGAAGTGAGATACGATTAAGATCTTCAAGTACTTCAAAGAGATTAATAAGGTGAACAGGGAGAGTATCTTCAGGCTAAGCTACAGCAAAACCCAGAAGGGGCACAGCCTAAAGTTGGCAGGGTGGGTGTTTAAGAGGGAGGTTACAAGACACTTCTTGACAGAAAGAGGGGTTAGCAAATGGAATGCACTGCCAAAAGAGGTGATCTCATTGAGGACAGTGGACAGTTTCAAGAGAGGCTTGGAGAGAGATATATGAGGGAAGATAAAGGTAATAGAAAGAGGGGAGAAAGGTAGTGGTAAGGTAGGGAAGGGGCTGCAGGGACACCAACCTGAGTTAAGAACCCTGGGCAATGAGCAGACTAGATAAACCAGAAAGCCTAATTCTGTTGGCTTCTTCATATGTTCATATGGTCATATGTTCATATGAGATTGCAGCTTTAAGTAAAACATTTTAATTCATTCAGAAAACAGCCTACTATTCTGTGCGATAATCTATTCTTTTAACTATATAATATGAATAAATAAGAGATTATACCTTATAGCTGCTGTTTTATATATTTTCTTGGTTGCTAATCAGTACAGACCACAATCCTGTATGATCTACAAGTGGCACAATAAATGCTTTTTTTTATTGCACTGTCATATTTATTCTGTTTCTTTTTGAACTAGTTAAATTCTTAAAGTAAACTACATATAGGTGTACTCAGAACTCACTCCTATTCTCATGTAATTATGTTTGTTTAATAGAGATTTTCTATGCCAGCACACCCACCGGCATACCTTCAAGGCATCTGCTTGTGATGCTGACATCGTGGGTTTAATGACAGACTTGGGAGTCATAGGGATGGCCGGGGGGGGCAGAGAAGGATCGAACATCCTGGGGACTGCTCTTCTTCTAGAGGAGGAGGGGGGAAGAGTGTCCAGTGCTTTACAGACCCCTGGGACAGGCTAGTGATACCACTGCAGCCAGCATCACCACCTTAGTGGGCGTGGGTGATGCTGGCCGGCATTGCATGTCCCCACCCCAGGGGTCCAACATTCAGAAAGACAGACAGCCCCCAGGCATGATGCCCTGCTCTGCCACTGTCTCCACTGCCACCAATGTTTGCCAGAGGGTCATCCTGCTCCCATGGCCCCAACCCAGGAATTAAGCTGGGGCTTGCCAACAGTGTCACTCGGGGGAGGCACCCACTCTGCGGCCCATCCAGGGTGTAGCCTGGGCAGGGGAGGCAGTAGGCAAGGCAGAGCTAAGCTATGGTAAGGATCGGAGGCCACCCTTCAAAAGAAGTTGAGAGTTTCTTCCCTTTCACTTCTTAATACATGTCTGTAGATGTTCTATTTCCTCTCAGTCCATAAGCTTTGCTTGTTATGTTTCTTAAAACAATACAATAATGGCCCAATTAGTCATGTTTTAATATACTGTAACTCTTCATAAAAATATAAATGATTAGTTAGCAACTAGCACCTCACTATTATTTTGTCACTGCATGACTTCTTTAATAGTGGTGGTTCAGTGTTGCTAGTACACTTCCCCTAAAGTAAAAATCAAATACCCGCATTAGTCTGTATCAGCATCACATCTGTAAGACTGCTGCACTCAGAGCACTAAAGACTCTGAAACACACCTTTATACTATAGCAAGGCTATTCAGTTACACAGGGTCACCATCAGCAGTGGGTGATACTACATGTATTCCAGGCCCTCCTCACTGCCTTCTACCATGCCAAGTGAACAAATAATGGGCCAGGCATCACCACATCACTTGGTGTGCCATGCTGTTACACAGAACATGATGACATCATGCACTACTGATGACATAGCTGGTCACCCAGTTGCTTGCAAAAGCCTGCAAAACCCCTCCCAGGCTAACACAGCCAGTGCCACAACAACAAAAAAACAGGGTGGGGGGCCCTGGAATGATGAGAGGTTGAGTTTGTTAAGGTCATCAGCTGGGACATACAAAATTAATAGCAGCATCAGCTAGGAAGCAATACAGTAATACTGTGATATATCATAAAATGTAGTATGCTGCAGGAAACAATGCAGTTCAATGGCATTTCAAGCTTTTTCTGCTGCAGTATTTATAAATGTTCTTATAAGCCCATCATGCTAATTACTATGGAAATTAAAAAAAAAGCAAACTTGAGACCTAAACAAGATACTGTTAAGCTGAGTATTTTAAAAGGTGCAGAAGTTGGGAGGGGGAAATAGGGTGGGGTCTGTAATAATATCCAGTCATGGCCCTTACCCAGTATATTGAACAGACCATGCCTAGCCATGGCTTTCTATAACTCTGAATATCATTACCGATTTTAGTGACTACCACAGCAGCACTGATTTGTGTCATAATACAAGGCAAAAATATTTCCAAGGCAGCTGCTTGTAATACTCCTATTTTCAGAAGTGATATTTCTACTGACAGGAGACATGAGAGAAACATGGCAAAGAAGAAATATTGGAAACTCAGTGCTTCAAGAAAAACACTGCTACAAATGTGATCCTGAGAGAAGACAGTACACATTTGACGCCTTTGAAAAATGATAACCCTTATAGTCAATTTTTAAGATTAAAAGAAAATAGTGGCTATCCCAGTGGCATGGAGGGTTGAGGCACCATGCCTCACCTCCTGCCACACCTGTGACCCATGTTCACAGTGTGAGTGGGTTGTCAAGGAGGAGGAGGAGGATTGAGCATCCCAAGGACAGCTCTCCTCCTCCGGGGAAGGGGGACCAGCGATTGGTGCTTACCTGGCCCCTAGTGAAGGTTGGGGGATGACACACCGATGCTTAACAAGGTGGGTGGAGGTGGGGCAGATGCCCAGTGTGCAACGCATGGGAGCATGTGTGACACCACAACTGGTGTCATTGCATGCCCTTTCCTCCAAGAGAAAAAAAAGAGGAAACATGTCTCCTGCAGTTGGATGATGGATGGACTCACAGGTCCCACTCTCGAACCACCCAGGCGCTGACAGGAACTGGATCCGATCTTTGGTGGGGGCCTGGGGATCCCCTGCAGATCCCACCCGGGGGTCAAGCTCTGGGGGAAGATGATCAGCCCTGATGGTGGATGTCGGGGGATAGGGATGGGGCTCCCTCCTAAACGTGGCCCACCAGAGACAGAGGGGAAAAAAGTAATAAAAAAACAGATTAAAAAGAAAATGTAGTTCATCTGAACCATATGACTGACAGGCTAATGAACTGGAGATGAGATTTCTCAATAAGGGTTATAACAAAACATTACTGACAAAGGCTAGAGATTTTACTGAAAAACGTACAATGAAAAGCCTCTAGAAAAATACATTTCATGAACATGGTCCTGTTACTTTTGTCAGTAAATTCAATCATTTGGCAGGTAAAATTTGCAATACAATTTATTGTAACTTTCCTATCTTGCCTGGTGACAATAATGTGACTTCAGCAGTGGGTGATACCCCATGCATTAATTTAAGTAGAGGTAGAGCAAACAGTCTGAGAGACTAGTTAGTCCATAGCCGATTTGAAACAAATCAGCTATCATTGCCAACGGTTGCCATACAAACCAAATGAATTCTTTAAATGCTACAATTGTAATGTGTGCACATGTGCACAGCCTGGGAAAGAGTTTGTACACTCCCTTCATGAAGATTTAAAGTTGGAGACATGTACATTTACTAATTGCAGTACTGACTTTGTCACATATGTTCTATGGTGTAACTGCGGTAAGATATATGTGCTGCAAACAGTGCCTAGCTTAAAAACTAGCTCACAGGACAATTGAGCAGTATTATTAATAGGAGACTTGACACCCCACTTGGTAGTCATTTGTTTGATTGCCATAATTCAAATCCTATAGAATTAAAGTTTATAGGCATTGAGAGAGTGGGTCCATTGCGAGGGTTGGGGACGGGTGAATTAACTTCTGTGGAAAAAAATCAACTTTAATTTATGAATTACAAAGTGTTACACCT
Source organism: Neoceratodus forsteri (assembly GCA_016271365.2). NCBI lineage: Eukaryota > Metazoa > Chordata > Ceratodontiformes > Ceratodontidae > Neoceratodus > Neoceratodus forsteri. The sequence continues at coordinate 954,749,746 of CM057454.1, read as the reverse complement.
GCTGGTTTAAATAAGCAATGAGATTTGAAATCTTTTTTTTTAAAGATTACCTAGCCATGCCCTCTGAGGAATACTCATCAAGGGATGAATTGCTTGGGCTTCCTACAGCCATAAAAACTTTTTTACCTGTAGCCATACCTTTACATGTAGCATTTACTGCATTTGTCAGCTTTCTTGCTTGTATTGGATTTTATTTGTACTTAATGCGGTTCGTGATATTACTGCCATTAAGAATTTTCAGCATTCTGCTGTGCCTGGCTAATAGTTTCCTTCGTGGGTGCTCAGGACTTTTGGATTATTTGCTTCTGCATTTCAGAGCTGGCTGCCCTACTTCCCTGAGCACAGGCCTTGCTCTGTGTATTCTGTCCCCCATTTTGTAACCAGAAATGGAGAGATTGATTGCAGATAAGTACCAATTGCCCCCCCCCGAGTCTGCCCATTTTTCCCTGCCTACAGTAATACGGCAGATCCTACATAAGCTCCAGTCAGTTCTCCCTTCCCCTTTTCACTGAGATTCCCTTGGGCCAATCCTATGCATTCTTGAACCCCACTACTGTTTTTGCTCCTACCACCTCCAATGAAATGCTGCTCCAGGAATCCACCAGTGTCACTCTGAAGAAGTACTTCCTCACATCTCACCTGAAATTACCCCCCCTCCAAAATCTTCTTAGCAGGTCCCCTTGTTCCTGAGTGCCATTTTCTCAAAAAATATTTCCCTCCTGTATCTTATTGTGTATCTTTTTATAACAAGACTATGTTGGACATTTGGTGTAAAAACTATTACCAAAAACACATTTATGATCCTACATTACAGCTCCTAACTTTGATACATTTCAATATTATTACCCCACATTCTTCACCTGTAGCCCTATCGGCTCTAGCCCGAATTTGTTCTTTGTAAAATAGTATTCATCTTTGGTAAATAGCTGTTTACCAGCTTGTCACTAAGATTTTGTTACCTCCAATAGGTTACTTGCAGTGGTTATTAAAATAGATCCCTCAGTTGTGGTGTGCCTCAAAAAATGTTCATGTTTTTCCTTACTATTTTAACCAATTCTTCAGAGACCCCTCCATAAATGGTAACAAATGTCATATGCAGTTTACTTTTTTCTTTTTATTTTTTGGCATCAATAATGCCTCTCTTTCCATGTTTCTCATTTCTTCCACTGTTGTCAGCACTACACTGGGACTATACTCCCTTTCTAGTAATCTGTCCCTAAATTCTGCTGCCCTTATCAGTTTCACAGTTTCCTTGTGTCCTTATGAACTGTCCCTTCGGAATATTTTTTTTGGATGGGATGGGTGGCAACTTCTTGCATGAAGCAGTGTGTTGTCGTCTGTTGGTTTTTATATAAATCTGTTAATAAGGTGTCATACCTGTTTTTAAGGCTGTGAGTGGATCCTATAACCATCTTGCTCTAGCTTGAAAAATGGGATACCCTGGAACACATGTTTTAATACTTTTCAGTGTATCCTTCCACAATGTAAATCAAAATGACAGTTACATAAAATAATCCCTTCTTTCTGTTTACAATGTTGGAAACAGAACTCCAAGCTGCTTTTCCATGACAGCAAATGTGCACACATTCCAAACAAATCTTAAATATCATTAAAACTATTCAAAGTGCACAAAAATAACAGTCTTGTTTAGTAAATCGGGCACATGGATTTACTAGAACAAGTCAAACAGTTCTAACAGACAATGCCTGGCTTGAAGTCTCACCTTGAATTGATCTGCTGGAGCTAGCCTATATCAGTTTTCCATCTCTTCTAGGAATCTCTTAACAGTCACCCTTTACTCAGAGAACATCCTCGGTTATTGTGAAGTCCTCGAACTATGTATTATCTAGTAACATGCACTATCTCTACTTGTACTTACAAACTGATTAGTTTAACATTGCATTGTTGTAAAATACTGGAATGTCTTATTAAAAATGATCTTGAATCCATTATGGAACACACTGATATTATAGACAAGAGTAACATGGTTTTAGGAAGGGTCGGTCATGTCAGACCAATCTGATCTCCTTTTATAATAAAATCAGTGAACAATTAGATATGGGAATACCTTCAGATGTGTTTTTGCTTGACTTTACCAAAGCCTTTGACAAAGTGCCACATACAAAACTTATTGATAAACTATTGGGTTTAGGATTTAATAAGCATCTTATTTTTTGATAACAGCATGGCTTACTGACAGATCTCAGTGTGTAAGAATACAAAATTGTATTTCATTTGAATGTAGGATGGGAAGTGATGTGCCGCAGGGATCCGTTTTGGGCCCAGTCCTTTTTAACACCTTTGTTAGTGATATGCATCTGGGAATCCATATTCGTTTAATTAAGTTTGCAGATGATACCAAACTGAGTGGTGAAGTTTGTAATGTTGGTAACCATCTATCAATAGTGAATGATTTGGCCATAATAGAAAATTGGGCACTTACTAATGGAATGACATTAAACTCAGATAAATGTACAGTTTTACACTTTGGTATAAATAATCCTAATTATACAATGGGGTATGAAAATCCTGTAACCTCATTGGTCAAAACACATCACATGACTGTGATAAATCCTTCAGTATACCCACTGTAAAAGTTTTATATCACTATAAAAACCAAAAAACAAGGTGAACATTGTATAATAGCAATATACCATGATAGAGAGTTGGTATATGGGTGGATTTCCCACTTCTGGTGTGGTTAAGTCACTTGGCTGCACCTCGTGATCAAACCACACCAGGCATGGTAAATCCACCAATATACCCACTCTCTGTCATGGTGTATAGCTTAATTATTCATATATTTTAAATCAAAAGCTGTTAAAAAGTTCAACTAGGGAACTGAACCTAGGCATCATGGTTAAGAACAAATTAACCTCTAGGAATCATTGCTTTATTACATCTGCAAAAGCAATGAACCAGGTACACAAAGTAAAGAGATCTTTCATAAACAAAAATACACAAATCATTCTTCCTATCTGTAGGAGTTATATACGTCCAATACTTGATTATGGGTCACAACTATGGTCACCAACAATTAAGAAGGATGTACAATCTGTAGAAAAAGTACAAAGGGCTATAACCAGGATGATACCAAATAATAAAGGGAAGCATACCCTGAAAGGTTGCATAGTTTGGGTCTTCATTCTTTAGAAGCATGAAGACAAAGGGGGTGATCTATTTCTTTATAATATATTAAATTCTAACAACTTATGGAATAATGTGGTATTGAATTCTGTAATCTACATTATAATGTAAGGTCTCATAATAAACAACTGAAGCTACCAATAATAAACTCTAATAAAATATGTAACTTTTTGACTGTTCGAGCAGCTAAGGCTTGGAACATGCTCCCTCATCAATTGGTAGATACTCCAATGCTAAATGTGTTTAAAAACAAATTAGATGAGATATTTTATAATAATCAGAGAATGGTATAATTTCCCATATGTATGGGAGACATTCACAATGGGTCATGTGGCTCCCTTATCTCTATGAATACCTAGCAAACCTAGTAGTCTATTATATTCATGCACTGTAAATAGATTATACTGATAGCATGCAGTATCTCTTTCCATTTGTAAAAGTATTTGTCCTGACTAATTTTTCAGGCTCTTACTAACTACAGTATAGCATCAGTTCTTCCCTAACAAAACCTGTTGTATGTGTACCATACAGTATGGTGTGAATGGACTTAGCACATTCTTCTACATTGTAAATCAGTATGTTGTTAGAAGTAATATGTGTGGCATTTAGAAACTGTTTTATCTCATTTAATAAAGTGCAGAGATGTTTTATGTCAGTTTAAGTGATGAATTAACTCCAGAGCCTGATCTTCCCATCACTCCCAGCAGTCTGACTTACAGGAAGTCATGATCTCGGACTGTACACTGCAGTCACTAAACATTTCAATAAACTTCATCTTGCTCTGTGCTGTATATTACAATGTAGTCTAGCTATATTGTTAATTTCTGACATGACCATCCTTACCCCTTGTACAACTTATAACAATGGGAAAATAACTCCATCACTCTTTCAACATAATAGCAACTGCATACGGCAATAAAAGTAGCATTTCTAAATGTCAGACCTGAAGTAACAAACTGCAGTGATCTGAAATGTGTCATAGAAAACATAACAGTAAAATGTGGTACAGTAAATTTATGGTACAACAGAAAACAATATTCTGCAGTCTTATGTTTACAAAGTTGTTACCCAACTTGAGATAAATGAAAGCTTGGTTCAAACCCCACCACAGCCACTTATACATGATGACTGGGGAGTACTTCTATTAAATCAGGATTACTTTCATCATGTTTATGGCTACTGCTGTAATGTGGCATTTAAGCACACACGTATATGTATTTTTTAATTTGTTTAAATATATTTTTCTGTAGAATGTGTGTCCATTTGCCTGTTGCAAAAAGGTTAAACTGATTCCATGCTAAGAAGGCACATTCTGTAATTGGATACTTCTATTCTGCTTCACTCTTGGATACATTTTAACTTAAATTTGAGGCACAACAATAGGGTTTAAGTATCCTTTGAATTATGTTCTGTTATTCCCTCTGTGTACACTTACTGTCAATTTACATATTGTATCTCCTTGGAACCAGTTTAACTTTGCTGCAACAGGGAAATGGGCATACATTCTACAGCAAAATGTATTCAATGCAGATTTAAAACACAAATATGTGTGCATAGATTATATTTTGCAACAGTAGCCACGAACATGATGAAAGTATCCCTGATCTAACACAAGTGCTCCTGAGCCATCACGTATAAGTGGCTCTGGTGAGATTTGAAGCAGGTGATTCATTTATCTCAAGCCAGAATACTATTTTCTGTTATGCCATAAATCTGATTTACCACATTTTGCAGTCATGTTTTCTATGACACATTTCAGATCACAACATGTTGTTAGTTCAGCTCTGACATTTGGACTTGCTACTATTATTGCTGAAGATGCTATTAGTTGAAACAGTGATGAGGTTATTTTTCTAATATGACAGGTTTGTACAAGGGGTATGGGTGGTCATGTCAGAAATTAAAACTATAGACTGTAGCACATTCTAATATACAGCACAGAGCAAGATGAATTATATTAAAGTATACCTAAACAATATTTTGACAACAAACTATTAAAAAATATGACTCTGTAGGTGACTAAAGGAAAGGCTGCTGAATTCATTAGTGCTAAAACTAAATTGATATAAATTAACTAAATTTGGTTCCAGCGCATTTGAAAACTGTAAAATCAGCCTTCCAATTTCAAAAATACTGTCTTACCTGCTTCCTAAAATGGCTGCCAAAAGTGTTATGTGATGACATCATTGGAGCCAAAGTCAGAGAGATATATGGCTCTCTATAGTGCTAACTAGTTCTTTTTTTTTCTTTGTATAGAATTGTTTCACCCAAATGGTTAAAATCATGTGCATTATTTTGTACAATACACATGTTAGGCTATGGTTCTGTTCATTTTGTTTACTTTTACATGCTGAAATTGTATTTTAATCCAAATGACTTTCCCTGTGGCAAACCACAATGCTGTACAAATCTTGAATTACCTAGTGGTCTAGTGGTTACGGCATATCCAGGATGCTACAATAGGGGTGCTGGGGTGGTATGCATACTTAATATGCACTTTTTAACAGTTTTATTAAACCTTAATATGTTCTGCTATTATTTTTCTAGTATATTTTTGACAGAACCTACAAACGTAATCCATAGTTTGAATGTAGACATTTATACAATCAATAAATCAGACTTGAAATGCAGCAGCAGCAAGCAAGTACATTATAATGTGGGGGGGGTGCAGTCACACCCTTCACCATCCCCTAGATCCACCACTTTTTTGTGGCAAAGTTCTTGTGCAGTCCAATGTTAGAGTTCATACTTTCTTGAAAAACAAATATATGCTTGTCTTGTCCTCTTTTTCCATGGGAAATAATAGTAATAATAATCATAATAAGAAGAAGAATCAGCAGTTGTATAGTGGTTTTCATACACACTGTATCCCAAAGTGCTTTACAAGCAATACTAGACTGGTAGTGGAGTGACTGAATGTGTAGTGGCAGCCATTTCATACATTAATATCCACACACAGCCTTGGACAATTGCATGGACTGGTTTTATGGGAAGGGGAATGTTGGCCATGACAATGGGGTCAGGTAGTGATCATGGTGCTGTCCTGGAAGCCCTACATCTTATTTCTCATAGTAATTTGCTCATTTTTCTCTCCTTCTGTCTTCCCACTTCCCTGAATATAGCAGTACCTTGCAAGAGTAGTCTTCTCAGTCCTCCTTTGGTATTCATTCTTCTCTACTCTTCCTCACACCGAAAACTGGTGAGCTCATTACCCTTCTGCATCATGAATCAAGTAGTACAGTCCCCATTTTTTTGACATATCAAATATAAACATATCTTTCCAGTAAGTCAGGCTGATAGCAGCAGGGAACAAGGGAATGATGGGCTTTCCTATCTTTAAAAGATCTAGGCTACCTTCGATTGGGCACTATTAAATGATGGGTATGCATATCATTATGTGCATCATTTAATAGTGCCTAATCATAGATGGCTTAGATCCTATATGGGCAGGAAAGCCTATTTTTCCACTTGTACCATGCTGCTATCAGCCTGGCTTACCAGAAGATCATGTTTATTATTAGTATGTAAAAATAACATGGGAGACTGTACTAACCACATTCATGATGAGGAAGGTTAGTGAACTCACCAGTTTCTGGTGTGGAGAGCAGATAAGAAGAATGAATGCCAGAGAGGAACTGAAGAGGCCATTCCAGCAGGGCACAGCTATATTCAGGCTAGTTGAAGACAGGAAGGAAGATGTTGAGCAGATCACTGTGAGATCTGAAATGTGGAGCTGTCAGCATTGTGATCATTACCTGACTGTGGATGAGAATAGCCAGTGATGACAAATACTCAGAGTGGTAGGGCTGCACCTAAACTTTTACTTGAATTCAGTGTAGGGAGATTACACTTGGGTGGGGAAGGGATGTTGACGTTTGTTAGGACAGTATTGAGGGAGTTGTGTATAGCTCATTCAAGATTTGGAAGGGTGGTAGCCAGCCAACTCACATTGTGGAGAAGAGCACAGAAAAGTACTGGAGAAGAATTGCTGGGAACTGTCTTGTGAGATTCTGCAGATCATAGATAAAAGAATAGACTGACACTGGAAGTCAGGTGGATTCGCTCAAGATATTAGTATGCCTCTCCTGCTAATAATATTGTTAGCCACTGTTAGTGCAGCCCTTATGAGGGCATGAACAGCAGTTTTTCTGATGGGTCATGATGCTTATTTGATTGGACCTCCAGGAAGACCTAGTTGTTGGTTAATGAGGCGGGAAAAAAACACAACAGGGGAACTGTACATACTGTACTACCTTCGCTGTGTAGAAGGATGGTGATCCACTCAATGTTTACTGTGGAAGCAGAAGTCAAACATTGAGAAAGTGGACTGAAGAGTGATTTGGGAGGCATTTTGTAACAGTGCCAGCTTATGATACGTATCGGTATAGGTGCGCACAACTCTCTGAGGTACAAGATTACAATCTGAGGTGTGATAATTCTCTTCATGAGGCCATAAGCACATATGCGGTCCCAGGCAGCACTAAGGATAGGGTATGGATGGTGGGGGATTCAACAGAAGGCAGGCTAGGTGCAGGGGGTTCATGTGGAAAAAGAAAGCCTTATTTGTGGATTAACAATACAGCATGAGCTTTGGAACTGAACTAGGCCAGTACTTTGCTGTGTGACCCTGAGCAAGTCATTAAACTTCTGTGTGCTCCCAGGCCACACCTGTAAACAAGCTTTCAGCTTAGTGCATCTCTCCTGGTTAACAAAAATCAAAATTCAGGGCAGGGCATCACATAACCAGTAGATCATCAGGTATTTGAAGTGTTGTACTGTACTGCAGTTTGCCAAAGAGACAGTCAGCTGGATTGCAAAACATTTTCAGCAAGTTAAAGTAAACAAAATGAACAAAATCATAGCCTAACATGTACTGATCAAAATAATCCATGAGTTAATACATGGTGCTGATCATTCTGGTGTGACAATTCAAAACAGAGATGGAAAGAAGAACTAGTTAGCACTATAGGAATATAGCTGAAACTAAATACATCCCCAGACCCAAATAGAATTTCAGCTAATATGTTACAAATAATGATCGATTATATAACCCTTCCACTTAAAGTTCTTTTTGATCAATCAGTTAGTACCGGCGAGATACCCAGTGACTGGAAAATGGCTCATAGTTCCCATTTATAAGAAAGGAGAAAGAACAAATGTTAATAATTACAGATCTATAAGCCTGACTTGTTTGGTGTGTAAGATAATGGAAGGGATGGTTAGGGATACTTTATTCTCTTCAATTGATCTAATAGATTATAAACAACATGGTTTCAAAAAGGGTAGGAGTTGCACTACAAATTTGTTGTTTTTATGAAAATGTGAGTATATCATTGGACAGTGGAGTCCCATGTAATGTGATCTTTTTGGATTTTAGTAGAGCCTTTGATTTGACACCTCATGGTGCCATAATAGATAAATTAAAATTGTTAAAGGCTAATCCCTATTTAGTACATTGGATAGAAGAGTGGTTGATGGATAGAAAGCAGATGGTTCAGATAAATGGATACTGATCTGATGTAGGTTTGGTGACAAGTGGAGTTCCATAGGGTTCTGTGTTGGCACCTGTACTGTTCCAGATATTTATTTCTTACTTAGCAGATAGATTAAATGGTTAGGCAACAAAATATTCAGATGACACTAAGATAGGTGGGCCAAGTGGCACTCAGGAAGAGGTTAAATACATTCAACAGGATTTGAATAGTGTTTCTGATTGGGTTATAAGATGGGGTATATCCTTTAACATGGAAAAGTGTAAAGTTATGCATTCAGGTAAACATAACAGAAGAACAGTTTACACACTATGTGGACGTAGTCTACATTGTTGCTCGTCTGAGAGGGACTTGGGTTACTGTGTATCAGAAAATCTATATACTTCTGAATATACTCAACAAGCAATTAAAAAATGTAACAATATGATTTGGGCAATCAAAATAAATATAAATAGTAGGGAAGGTAACATTATGATGCCCTTATTTTGAGCATATGTGCACCCTCAACTGGAATATGCATCACAAATTTGGTTTCCAGTACAAAAACAAGAAAGACAAAAACTAGAACATATACAGAAGAAGTTTACTAAATGCATTGTAGGAATGGATGGACTAGATTATCAAGAAAGGCTACATAAGCTAAATTTAATGTCCATAGAAACTAGAAGGATATGAGCAGATCTTCTCTTTATGCATAATATTATGCAGGATTATAGATTGCTGAGTGACCTCGGCTTTGCATTTAAACAAGATGGATGTAACACTAGAGGACACCCATTACAGATACAAGGTCATAAGTTCAGGACCAACAAGAGAAAATATTTTTATACAATGAGAGTAGTTAACCCTTGGAACAATTTACCAGAAAATTTAGTTATTAGTAATAATAAATCTATATTCAAATCAAGATTGGATCAGTATCTGCTAAATGGAAATATTCCTAAATATTATTAGATATGTATAATGGGAGCACATATGGGCAATCGCCTACTAGCTCAAGTCTTCCTCAGTATGAATCTCAGTATATGTGGGTCTCTGGCTCTGGCTCTGATGATGTCATCAAGACTCATCACTTAACACACTTGGCAGACATCTTAGGGAGACACCAAGCCTGTTTTTTGAAAGTGAAAGGATAATGTTTACATTTTCAAAAGCTGTGAAACTGCATTTATGTTATTTACATAAATGCAGTTTTTGCATAAATATAAACAGCAGCCTTTACTGTACCTCACAGTGAAGCCATTTGATTTTGGGTTTTGCAGTTTTAAAAAAATCGCTTGTTTAGGTACCCTTTAAAAAGTTTAGTGACTGCAGTGCAGAATCAGAGATTACCATATGCCTTCATCTCAGTTAGACTGCTGGAAGCCATGCAAAGATAACACAAAAACAAGCATTTGTCAATGCCAAAGGTTTCCTTGCATGGTGTATGTTGGATGGCATTCGGTGGCGCTCATGGCTCTCATTCCTCAGAGCTTCTTCAAGCTCACCACAGACATATTGACTGTGGCTAGAGTTTGTTTGTTATAGTCAGATCTAAAAAATGTACTGGCATCTGGTCAGCTGAAATTCTGAATTTTAAATCCATGTTTGTACTTTCAAGGTAGTTTACAAACTTTGTCAGCTCTTCCCTTGTGTCTTTCAATATTAAAAACATGTCATCCAGGAATCTCTTGCAAAACTCTGTTTGATCTAAAAATGGATTATGCTTATTATATACATTTTTATCCTCCCATTTCCCCAAGTACATACTGGCAAGGCTTGGTGCCAGGGTTGCCACCATAGCTGTTCTCTTCTTTTGCATGTAGATAACATCTTCACTCATAAATATATTGTTGCTTAACACAATATTAGCAAGATTGACTACCATATTTATTTTCTGTTGTAACATCTCAGAGTGTTTTAACAGGTAGTATTCAATTGCCTGTAACCCTCCCTCATGGGGTGTGTTAGTGTATAGTGTATCCACGTCAAGTGTTACCAACCACCAGTTTTCTTCTGTCTGTATGTTATTCAGGAGTGACAGTATGTGACTTGTGTCTTTGAGGTGGCTTTTGATTTGGGGTGCAAGGAGTTTTAGAAAACTAGCTGTGAATCTTTAAGAGGAAGTGGAAACAGCAATGGGTTTTAAGCCACACTCAACCTTCTGCCCCCCATTGTAAGCTTGTGTGGAGACATTTTTGGAGTGTTGTGTAAATGATTTACAAACAATGTCCCAATTAGCTGCCAGGATGAAACATTGCAGCATTACTAGTGTTGAACGTTCTGCTCTGTGTGACTTACAGAAAGATGACAGTATCATAATTAAGCCAGCAGACAAGGGTGGCAGTGTTGTCTTCCAGAGCAGAGGAAAGTAATTGAATGAAATCAATAGACAGCTATCAGATACCATGTTCCATGAATGCCAGAGCTCTGATCCCACCATGAGAATCAAAAGAGGTATTGAACAACATCTCTTAGATATATACCAGGAAAACCTTATCACAACTAATAAGTTGTACTACATGTCAGTAGAGAACCCCAAGAAACCAGCATTTTATACACTACCCAGAGTACACAAGGACCCATTACATCCCCCTGGCCACCCAATAGTGTCTGGAATTGGTTGGGTCATGTATCTGATATCAAGGTTCAAGGATAGTTTTTTAAAGCCCCTTGGGAAGTCATGTGATGTGCTCATCCCGGTAGCAGCTCTCCTCCGACTCTCCCTTCTCCTCCTCCACCTTCAACTGTTTGAAACTTTATTTAAATGAAGTATTTTTACCTCACTTCTTGCGGAATCTGATTCCTTTAAATGTCCAGAGTAACTCAGCTGGTTTCCAGCTTACAACCCAAGATGATGTTGGAAGCAGAGATTGTGGCAAGCTCTCTCGAAGCATACCCCACCTCAGATGCCTGACAAGCATGCTAAGTGGCTGAAGGCCCAGAGTTTGGGCTCCAGCCAGTCTAATAATTCCACCCCAATGTCTACTCCCCTCACAGAGGACAGCTTCCTCACAGAACTGGAACCCTTCAGGAAAACACCCTGGGAAAAAAAACGATCAGCTTAAATCACTTAGAGGGGATCTTAGTGACTTAAGCAAAAGAGTTGGAGTTGTTCAAACCCATTCACACTCTCTGGAAAAGCAGCAGTCTCATATAGACTCGGAAAACACCCAGCTAAGGCACAGGATCCATAAGTTGGAAGATAAAATAGAAGACTTGAAAAGAAGAAACTGCCATAACAACTTGATCATTTTTGGACTGCCAGAGGGTGAGGAAAGGGCCACACTGATTCTCTTTGTTCAGAAGTTTCTGGAAAGGGTGTCAGGTCCTTCTTCCAATGGCTCTGTTTATGTTGTGGAACGGGCACACCATTCATTATGCCCTAAGCCCTCAGCTGCCCCTCCACCCCTTCATGTTCAAATTACCGAACTTTTTAGACAAGCAATATGTTCTTCAAAAAGTACAGGACCTGAAGGAGATATTGTGGGAAGGTAATAAGCTCTGGCTTACTCAGGATCTCCCGGCTGGAACCCACCAGAAATGTGTGGCATTCCATTCTGTGGTGGCCAAGCTAATTACTGCAGGAATCAAATTCAGGATGCTCTACCCTGCACGTCTCCAGGTACTACTTGAAAACAAGTGGCATTCTTTTGACACAGTGGAGAATGCCACTCAGGACCTCAAGGGCCTGCTCCCTGACCTGTTCAAGGATCAATGAGTACCATGTGCTTCCTGGGTATTATTTCATGGACCTAGAAGTTGCTTCTGTAGTGGTCTGTATTAAACTTAATTCAGAGTTAATGATGCTCTTTCTTTTCTGGATCTGCTTTTCCCATGCTGTGTGGATTCCAACTTCATCTGATACCTTTCTGGACTGTATACCAATTAGACACTTCTTTGACAGTGTGCTCATTTCAGGATGGGGAGCTCTCCTAGTTATCATCTATCTCTCCAAGTTGTCTCACCAGTTCCAGAACCCTTTGGCTCTTTTTGGGGCACCTATGGACTTGATGGCTCTACTACTGTACCTCGTTTTGTTTGGTGGTGTTCCCTTATCTGCCACAGACACTAAAACTCAACACTGGAGTTAAGACAGAGTCAGTTTCTTCATATTCTGACACTGTATCAAGGTTACTACATCCATCTACCACTAATTGGAGTAACACTGCCTTCAACCTCCAGCCAAAGTTCCTTCTTGGGTAGGGAATAAACTGTTTCCACTCTACTGGACTTGTTCTTGGTTAATGTGCCTCTACCCAGTCATTACTCCTGAATTGAGATGCAAGTTACATTGGTGGACTGTGCACTTCTTGACTGTGACCAGCTGCATACAGTTTGCCCCTCAATCCTCATTTGGACGAACCATCTATCAGGTAGCCTTGCCTAGGAAAGTGGTTGTATGTAATGGAATTTCCTGAAATGTGTTGGACTGCTGTTCGTGGCCTGAGCCACATATCCCTTGATTATCAGAGGGGTGAGTGATTCTTATTGAGTTTTTGTGCAGGCAGGCTCTCCTCTGCATTCTCTTTTCAATCAGAGGGAGGGTACCACCTGTACTATGACCCCAGAGATACTATATAAATTTATTTATTTATTTATTTGCTTTTGTTGACCGGGTGGGTACACTAGGCATAGGAATACCTATTTTCAGGTACGAGCCAGGAGGATAGAAGTGAAATACAAAACAACAACATCAGTGTGATGCAGCACACATAAGCCATACAATACAGAGTTAGCCAAGAGAGTAAAGAACATCACAAACACTTGTAAGACTATAAAATCCTTCACTGCTATTAAAGTAGGACTAGTTATTTTACTGATGGATTGCCCCAATGATCTAGGACTATAGCTCTCTACCTCTGTTGCTGCCTTGGCAATGTGTATTAGCTGTTAACTTTATCTCAGTTTAAAGGTTATTCTATATTGTTCTAACCCTGACATCGTTACAGTTTTTATTTACAAATAATGTTGGCTATACTTTTTTGGTAGAATACATAGTGATAGAGTGATTTGAGGGGCGGGAGGGGTGGGATGGGTGGATGGGTATAGAACCATGGTTGGTGAGAGTTTCATGCACCTGTTTATTATGGGGTTTGGGGTTGAACACTGTTGGGTGGGAGATAATGGTGTTTAATTGATATGGAACTTGTTTGCATTCATGTTACTATTGTTCTTGCTAAAGGGGAAGGGGTTGTTCAGATGGGGATTTTTCTGATTCCTGTTATTGTTGTTCATACCACTGTTGTTTTCTTTTTGGGAAGTAGTAAAGGAGGGAGGTTTCTTGGGTATGTGTTTTGGGACATATTGTTTGACATGGACTGTCTGGTTTGATTTCATGCATGTGACTTAAATCTACAGGGTATACTACTGGTATTTTTCTGTGGGGGGAAGGCTTGGGGGGTATGAGGACATGGGATGTTTGGATCTAAACTCTCCAACATGTTTTTTTTGTCTTACTTGTCTGTATGGGGAATATGGGTAGTTATTGGGGGGGTGGTGAGATAGGGTCTTGGGGTTTTCCCAGAGGCAGGTTGGAGCTCCAAGGAAGGCATTGGGCCTTCCAACTAATGCTTACAGTAGTAGCCACAGACATGGTCAGATATTTCTAGATATTTCACAAAATTTCTGAAGAATTTCTCTCTGCTGCCCCAATGTGGAAATGCAGAAAGCAGGAGATTTCTCTAGAAATATCACAGAAATTTCAGGAAATATCTGACCATGTCTTTGGCTGTGACTGTATGTCAGTTTGAGATGTTTCATATACTTTTTGAATGGGTATGGCTCATAACTTTAGGTACTGTTCATGGAACATCAAAGAGGCCCAATCCCCAATGAAACGTACTAAACTTTTACTGCATCTTTGCAAATTGCAGGTTGAAGTGGCTTTTCTCTAAGAAACCCACCTTCCCCTGACCCAGGTCCTATCACTGCAATGCTCCTGGGACAGACAGGTGTTTGAGTCCAGAACAGACTCTCGCAGATGAGGTGTGGCTATCTTGGTGTCCTGGTCTGTCCCATTCCATCTTCTCCAGGAGATTGGGGATCATCTGGGTAAATATATTTTTGTGAGGGGTCTATTGGGGCATTTGGCAGTGATCATGGGCTCTGTTTATGGCCCCAATGTAGAGGACCCTTCTTTTTTTGTTCAAATCATCCCCACTTAGTTCCAATGGACCTTTCTCCTTATGATACTTTCTGAAGATCGAAATGTGGTACTAGATAATGACCTAGACAGAACCTCGAGACATAACCAACCCCTTACACCAAGTCAAATTGCCCGGTGAGATCTCTTGGACTCTTTAGGGCTTGTAGATCCTTGGAGGATTTTACATCCAAATATTAAGGCATACTACTTCCATTCTATACCATACTATACCACACAGTACTTTCTCAGCTCTTGATTTTTTTTTACTAAGCACCCAAGCTTTGTCTGGTGTTCTCCTAAGTCACTGTGGTGCCAAGGTGGTGTCTGACCATCACCCAGTTCTTCTATAGGTCAATCTTGCCCCCTTCTCTGGTAAGGGATAATACCTGGCTCTTTAACAACCAGCTATTACAGCTTCCAGAGATGGTTAAAAGATTACACTTTATTTTGGATTTTTTCTCCCTCAATTTACCCACAATGCCAAAAACTGATATTCTGTGGTGTTCCTTTAAATGTGCTCTTCAGGGAAAAAAATCATATGTTTTGCAACCAGATGGAAAAGAAAACTTTCCCAAGCCACCTCTTCGCTTCTGCTATAGATTATGGTGGCCGAACAGGAACTCTCTGCCTTTTCCTCGCATTCTGACCGGGAACATCTTGAAGTTCTTCAGGCTACATATGATGCCCTCTTTGGGGGAGAAGGCAGAACATCTTCTTCTGCAGACTAAAGCCCAGTATTTTGATCTCACTTTACACCTGCATACTCAACAGGCAGATAAGATTGTTCCATTACTCTGGTCAGATTCCAGTCATCTGCTCACTTCTCCTTGAGCTATAGCCTTATAGTTTCAGGCATTTTACCATTCTCTCTATGCAGTTTCTCTGGATCCTTTTGACCTTTCCAGCTTCAACACTTTCCTTCAGGACCTGGACTTGCCCATACTGAGAGATACTCAGATTGACTTGTTAAAAACCCCCTTTGACTTTGTAAAAGGTTTCCAGAGCAATTGACTCTTTAGCTCTGGACAAATCCCCTGGTCCAGATGGCTTTTCTTCAAACTAGTGTCAGAAGTTCTCACTCATTACCAGCAGTTTTGGACATCATAATTTAATTCAGTGTTATTTCTAATTACAAGCTTAACTGTTCTAAGACAGAAGTCATGCCCCTGAATATGTCCACCACTCGTGCGAGTGTGGAGCACTTGGGCCTTCTCTGGGTGAAGGACAAATTGAAATATCTGGGAATATACCTCAGTGCAGACCCGGGTAAATTAAAGCAATATAATTTAGATCTTGTTCTTACTCAAATACAGGTTGACCTCAATTGATGGTCTCTGCTACCTTTGTCTTTATGGGGTCGCCCAAGCTTCTTTAAAATGAATGCTCTTCCATGGCTTCTATATCCACTTATCATGCTTGGTCTGGTGCTACCTAAGGCATGATTCCTCCAAGTTAACAGGCTTTTTTCTAAATATCTCTGGCAAGGGAACCCCCCCCCGAAAGGCTCTGGATAAACTAATGAGGTCAAAGGAAGCTGGTGGGTTGAAAGTCCCTAACATTTACCTTTACTATCTGGCCATACATTGCTCCCAATACCTTTGTTGGCTCTTCACAGTGTCTGGAGGTTTGGAGTCTGTCTATGTTCACCAGTGGCTTGATACTGAACATTCGTTATGCTCCACTTTAGGTCTGAACCTTTCGGCCTTGTTGTATGTTCCCTTTAAGAAGATTCCTGGCTCTTTAAATGATAGCCCTGTTGGTTATCCCTTCATGCCCACAAAAAATTCTGTCATTTGTAAAATCTGAATCCTTCTCGTGACATTATCCAACCTATTCAAGCAATCCTAATTTGAAGATTGCAGGGAAGGTACTGACCCTGTCTGCCTGGCCCACCCTGGAATTTTTGTCAATTGATCATTTGTTATCTGCTGGCTAACTGGTCAGATTTGCAGAAGCTCAACAGAAATTCATCTGGTCCTCATCTATGTGTTTCCAGTATTTACAACTTAGGCATGTGCTGTTTCATCATTTTGGTGCTGGCGTCTGGTCTAAAAATTATGGGGACTTATTGTTCCCATTGATATCAGTCACCCCTACCTCCTCTGCTATAGCCTTTTATCATGTGTGGCTGAGGGAGCTTCTCACTGAGAAGGAACCTAATTTTTTCTATTCTTGGGATCAGACTCTTTCCTCTCAGGGAGGTCCTCATAATTGGACCCATATCTGGAAGTACATATATAAGCATATTAAATGGGACAGGTATTGTTTCATGCAGTTTCTGATTCTGCATAACATGTTTTATACACCAGTTAAACTTTGCAGAATGGGGATGATGGTTTTGGACTTATGTACCAGATGTCTGAAAGAGTGGGGTTCATTACTCCACATTTTCTGGACCTCTGAAAAGGTTGTGCCTTTTGGGAGGGGGGTCAGACACTGCTTGAATCCCTTATCAGGGCTTGATCACTCCTTCACTCCTGAAATATGTATACTGGGGGAAATCACTGAGGACTTAATTGGTAATCAGAAACCACATATTGCAATAATATCTGGCTGTGCCAAGAAGATTACTCTTCAACATTGGTGTGACCAGACTACCCCTACTTATGTGGAAGGGTATTGGGAAATTCTGTTTGCACTGTGGACTGAGCATATTATTGCAAATATGTCAAACACTACAAAAAATGAAATCAAGTATATTAATCTTTTTTTACCTTGCTGACCCTGGATGCTGAGTGATGGTTGGTCACTTACTGGTCATCACTTATGGCCCTTGCACCTCATATCCCTGGAAAAGGATGAGACTTGTTTTGCCTGTACCTGCATACTAGTTTTGACACATGTTTTTCCTTTTCCTCTTAAAAGTAGGATGATCCTTTTTATTGGCTGCATTCTAACTATTATCATTTTAGCAGCCTTTCGAGTTAATCCAGCCTCCAGAGACATGGGGAGGGATGGGGGACGGGTGATTGTCAGTGGGTTTGGTGTGGGAAGGGATATGGGGGTATTGTTAAGCTTATAGCTTGATTGGAAAGTCTACTTGTTCTGGATTGCTCTTTTGTATATGTCATATGCTTTTCATGTATAATTAATCCAGTATTCATTTTCTGGTCAATGATCTGTATCTGGAATATCAGCTTCTTCTTGAATGTTTAAGAGTCTTGTTTTCCATTCAAGCTCAATAAATTTATTGAATTTTAAATAAATAAAGCCCCTTGTACCCAGACTCAAAAGCCACCTCAAAGACACAAGCCACATACTGTCACTCCTGAATAACAAACGGACAGAAGAAAACTAGTGGTTGGTAACACTTGACATGGATGCACTATGCACTAACATACCCCATGAGGGATGGTTACAGGAAATAGAATACTACCTGTTAAAACACTCTGAGATGTCACAACAGAAAATAAATATGGTAGTCAGTCTTGCTGATATTGTGTTAAGCAACATTATATTTATGTGTGAAGATATTATCGACAAGCAAAAGAAGGGAACAGCTATGGGGTAACCCTGGCACCAAGCCTTGCCAGTATGTACCTTGGAGAATGAGAGGATAAAAATGTCTATGATGAAAGCAATCCATTTTTAGATCAAATAGATTTTTACAAGAAATTCCTTGATGACATGTTTTTAATATGGAAAGACACAAGGGACGAGCTTTGTGTTTAATATATAGGGCGCTTAATGACCCCACACTCTGGGAACAGCTAAATCTTGTATTAAGGGATCAACCCTATGGTACTAGAGCTCATTCACTGCAGATTAAATCAGATAGGTTTAAAACACTCAGGAGAAAGTACTGGTTAACTGTGAGAGTGGTCAAGATCTGGAATAAGCTTCCAATTGAAATAATAGTTAGCAGAACGATGGAATCCTTTAAGATGCAAATATATCAATATATGATCAAAAATAATATTCTTGGATATACATTAAAAAAATGGCGAATATATGGACTATAGTCTTTATAAACTCTGTAAACCTATGAAACCTATGAAGAGCTGACGAAGTTTGTAAACTACCTTGAAAGTACACACAGATTTAAAATTCAAAATTTCAGCAGACCAGATGTCAGTAAAGTTTTTAGATCTGCCTATAACAAAAAAACAGGGATGTCAGCCTATTGACAAACCTATATAAAAAAAACAGCAGACGGCAACACATTTCTTCATGCAGGAAGTTGTCACCCATCCTATTCAAAACAAAATATTCCAAAGGGACAGTTCATAAGAACACAACAAAACTGTGGGACTGATGAGTTGTATGATAAAAGGGCAGCAGAATTTAGGGACAGATTATTAGAAAGGGAGTATAGTTTCAGTGTAGTGCTGACAACAGTGGAAGAAGTGAGAACCATGAAAAGAGAGGCATTATTGATGCCAAAAAAGAAAAAGAAAAAAGTGAATTGCATGTGATATTTGTTACAATTTATTGAGGGGGCTCTGAGGAATTGGTTAAAATAGTAAGGAAAAACATGAGCATTTTTAGAGGCACACAACAGCTGAGGGATCTATTGGAAAAACCACCACAAGTAACCTACAGAAGGGGACAACATCTTAGGGACAAGCTGGTAAACTGCTATTTACCAAAGATGAATACTATTCCACAGAGAAAAATGGGATGTAAACCATTTGACTTTTCTAGTGAATGTCACCTGATTGCAAAATGTAGTGAATTTGAAAACCACGGAAATAAAGAAGTACTTAAAATTTAGGAAGCAATGGACTGTACAGTAACTCGGAAGCAGTGGAATATATGAGTGAAGCTCATATGGCAGATTTTATATAGGCAGGACAAAAAGAAAATGTAAATTTTGCCTATATGAACACAGACAGGCCATTAGAATAAATAACCCTACATATGCAATGGCAGTGCATATGATTACAGTAACAAATAAAAGGTAACATAAAATGACAGCTATTGGCCTGGAAAGAGTTTCTATTAATGCCAGAAGGGGAGGTTTGAAGAAAATCTTGAATTAAAAGGAGCAGTAATGGATATACATGAAGGTGTTCTGAGATATACATGTTTAAATAGTGAATTTGAAGTATCACATTTTTTGGAGAAGAACAGATAGTAAAATCAACCCCCCTCCCACATAGAAACTGTCAACAATATATAAAAATGTAAATATCATAATATGTTCTCACTATCTGTTTGTGCTCTCTTCTTAGGTTTGTGGGAACAATTAAGGCTACCAAAATAAACCAACTGGATTTGAAAACCTAAGGAACAGCAGACTATGCATTGAATGGATTGAATGTATTATTTTTTGAAGATAGATTTAATTCATGTGGGTCTGCACATGTTTATATATATATATATATATATATATATATATATATACTTTTATTTCACTATAAGCCTATCTAACACAGATTATATACACATCTAAATGAAGAATGTTCATTACAAATTGTGTGATGTAACTAAGTTATGTAACCATGCAGTGACATCACAAGAAGGAAATGCACTGTGATTGGTGGATTTGTATTACATTAGTAACCTGTTTTACAATGTTTGTATACCTCTGATGAAGCATGTTTTAGGTGCAAAACGTAAGGGTGGTGCTCAGGGGAGCATCACAGATTCTTCTTGCTTTGTCACTTACTAATGGCTGAATAAAAACACATCGCAAAGTAACGAGTGTTGGACTTTTTTTCTGAAGGTGATAGGGAGAGTGCTGCTTGCCAGAACTTAACTTTCTTGCATTCCTTCCTGAGCTGTCTGTATGCTGTTCAGTCCAAGTGATTCTGGGTGTGTTTAGCATTGGACCATGCATTATCCCTTCTTTTCATTAGTGTAAGTAGTTTACTGTTTATCCAGCTGGTCAGGGAGCCTCTGATATGCCATTTCTTGAGGGGAACAAATGCATGTTGGAGGTCTAGAAGGGTTTTACTGTATGTAGAATGTTGAATGCTTCATCTATGTCAGTGGTATGATAGAGTGAGGACCAGTCAATGAGCTGGGCAGCCCGAGCCAGGAAGCCATAGTCTAGGCTAGAAAAGTCTTAGAACTGGATTTCTTTGAGAGGAGGTTTATGACAGTGAGCACTCCATATACAAGAGACAGGCACATGGTCACTGATTGCATCAGGCAGCATTCTGGCATTTGTTGTCCTATCCTTCCTGTTTGTAAGGAAGGGATTGATGGTTACTGTGCAAAATTCTGGTCGAACTTGTTATCATTTGATAGAGATAGAGCTTGCCTAGGACTTCCTCCAATGAACCAGTGTTGCGCATGAGACAATTAAGGTTAAACTCCCCAATGAGGACTAATTCAGACTTTCTCTTCTTCAGCAGTGTAAGGTACTGAATGGCCTTGGTCAGTTCTTTCAATCCATTCTTTGGAGGGTTGCAGCCACACACGATGCTCAGTTTCTTGGCATTTCCCAGAAGGAGCATGGCATGCAGTAACTCACAGCCATTCGGGGAATGGACTGGAGAGATGTTGATTGAGAGTAGCTCTTTCAAGTACAGCGCAATACCATCCCACATTTAGATATGGAGTGATCAACCCTCAAGAACTTGTAACCTTTTAGTGCACACAGCGAATCTGGAATTGTAGGTCTGAGCCTGGTCCCCATGAGGCCAAGTATGTCTGGGGAGTAGTGGGCAACCCAGGCTTCCAATTCAGCAAAGTTAGCGGTGAGGCTGAAAATATTCATATGAGCAATTTTGAGACCCTTTGAAGAAAACCATGTGGGATGTTTTGAAGTGAAGCTGCAAATGGAGGACCTGGGTTTGACTCATCATCTCCTGCCAAACAAGCCTGTAATAGATAGAACCAGATTTCCTGGTACCATTTAAGTTTGGAGCTCCTCCAAGAAGAAAGATCAGGAGTAAAGGAGAAATAGTACAATATATGAGCATGATTGATGAATCTCAGGTACGTGTGACTGCAAGAAAAGGTAATTTTCCCCAGAAGGAGGTTTGAGTAAGTAAAAGAGGGCTTAGCTGCGTAACATTGTGGAGACCAGCAAATAGCTAGAACCACTAAGAGGTCAACACAGGCAAGCATTAGAGGAAGTCCCACCCCACTGCAAAGAAGGAGCCAAATGGCTTCATCATAAGGGCCAAGCTCCTGTCCCCTAATGACCTGGAGGAGGCAAAAGGGAAAAAAATGAGGAAAATGGGGTCCAGGCATCACTAGTCTACTCAGAGTTAGAGATGCAGAAAATTTAAAATCTGCCTGCAAAGTGAACGCGAAGTGGCCACTTCGTGTTGGCACTTTGTTACACAGAGTGCCCCATAGGAAAGGCTCACTTCACCTTGTTATTATTACTTTGCGTTGTCATTCTGCTTTAAATGCAAAGTAAGGCAGAGTGACAACAATATTGGCAGCACCCCACCCACACAGTCACCAGAATTAATTTGCATCCCCAAAGTGCTACTGTCTTGTGTCCAGAAAACTCCCCAGTGCTGACGAAGTGAAATGAGAGTATAACAAGAAATGCGAGGTCTCCCAGAATTAATGGTGCACTCAGTCATGTGCACAGTGGTCAAACACAGAGTCACCTGAATTAATGTGCGTCCCCATTATGCTACTGTCTTGTGTCCAGAAAATTCCCAATGCTGATGAAATGCTACTGTCTTGTGTCCAGAAAATTCCCCAGTGCTGACGAAGTGAAATGAGAGTGTAACAAGAAATGCAGTCTCCCAGAATTAATGGTACACTGCAAATGCACAGACAGATTAAGATTGCGCTGCGCACTCAAGGGATGCATACAAAAAGGCACAACAACACCTAACTAGTGCTCACAAGTCACAAATCCAAATCTGGAAAGGAAAACATTTTGCCAGTTGGGGGATTAGTGCACGGCGGTAACAATCCACTACCAGTAAAGATACCACAAAGCAGTATAAAAAATTCATGCAGGTGCAGAGGATAGCAGGTTCACACTGTTGCAATTACTCTATGGCACAATAAAAGGTGTCTGATTTAATGGCACGCATCGCACACACACTCACACACACCACAAGTAATGCATAGCAAATTGAAAACCTTTAGTAATACAACCAAATGTTTTAAACAGACAAATTATACACTGCTGCACCACAACAATCAGCAAAAAAATTTCAAGAATTGCTGAAAATATTACTATGTGTATATTAACACAGTTATACAAGAAAAATATAACCAAAACAGAAAGACTGCCTTTTACTCCCAGTTAATGTACCTACACCGCAAATACGCCCCTCCCCCAAAGCACACTTCACAGTACACAGACTGACTGTTCTAAATTAACATTCAAAATCCACACACAACAATAATCACTTGATGATATGAGCACAGAAGGGTTTCCTACAATCGATGTAATAAATTTTGAGCAAAAAGAAAAGACTCAAAAATGCATTTTAAACAATTTTTAGAGGTTTTGAATTGCAGAGCTCTGAGAGCAAACTGTCTCCAGCTACCACTACACACACACTACCCAGGCCAGAACTGAGGCTGTGCAGAACAATCTAGAGCCCATGTGACCTGCAGTCTCATGAATCACTGCAGAATTTCATTTGTAGCTCAATTACAAGGCGAAGTGAGGTGAATTACATTGATTTCAATGTACTTCACCTTAAAATAGGTGAAGAAGTGGTTTTGGGAAGACAGAATAACGCAAAGTCATTGGTTTCAATGGACTTTGCATTCCTCAATATGAAGCAAAGTACTCCGCCTCACATTGTGGAGTACTCCAAGGGTTCTGCATTACTCCGTGAATCAATTAGTAGAGCGAATTGGGGCCACTTCACCCACCACTACTTATAGTACTGTAACTCACATGCTGTACAGGAAGAAACGCGAATGCCTATGGCTGTACTTCCCGAAGAGCTGCAGCACAAAACTCCCTGACTTAAAAACACGTATTAATGAATACAATGGTGGGGTGGTGAAGCCTGGAGAGATACTACAAATCAGGCTTACAATACATCCAAGTAACTAGAAAAAAAATGAATGTTGTGACTCATGACGTGATCGTGAATCATGATTTGTGACTGCATTCGTGACCGTGATGATGAAGAACATGATTTGTATCATGAGTGACTCGTGATGATTGTCCTGACTTAAAAACGCATATGAATGAGTACAATGTTCATGCAGAATTATGCACCACACTTGTCCAGTACTCTGAAGGGAAGCCAAAGAAACAACTGTGACTTAAGTTACAGATGAAGATCGGGCCCTAAAGAGATGCAAATGCACAGACATATTAAGATTGCGCTGCTCACTGAAGAGATGCAGACACAAAGGCACAACACCTAACCAGTGCTCACCATCAGAAATTCAAATCTAGAAAAGAATACCTTTGCCGGTTGGGGTGGGGCATGGGGGGTTGTTTACTGCACTGCTGCAGTAACAGTCACTAGTACTAGTACCAGTAAAGATACCACAAAGAAGTACAAAAATCACACAGCTGCAGTGTATAGCAGGTTCACATTGCTGAAATTATTATGTGGCACAATAAAAGGTGTCTGATTTGATGACACGCATTACACACATACTCACACACACACTAAGTAATGCATAGCAAATTGAAAACTTCAGTAATATAATTACATATTTTAAACAAACAAATTATGCACTGCTGCACCACAACAATCAGCAAAAAAATGACAAGAATTATTGAAAATATTACTGTGTGTACGTTAACACAGTTATAGAAGAAAAATATCACCAAAACAGAAAGCACTGTCTTTTTCTTCAAGTTAATCTACCTACACCACAGATATGCCCATCCCCAAAGCACACTTCCACTGTCTTTCAGTACACAGACTGAAGGTTGTACATTAACATTCAAAATCCATACACAGACAATAAACACTCGATGATATGAACACAGGAGGGTTTCCTATAATCGATGAACTAAAGTTTCAGCAAACAAAATGACTCAAACAGGCTTTTTTACAGCTTTTAGAAGTTTGAATCACAGAGAGCTCTCAGAGCAGATTGTCACCTACAGCTTCTTACACACACTACCCCAAACTGATGCTGTGCAGAACAATCTACAGCCCATGTGACCTGAAATCCCATGAATCACTGCAAAATTCACCTTTGGGAGCTTAAAAACAAGGCAAAGTGAAGCGGAGTACATTGTTTTCAATGTACTTTGCCTTAAGAATTGGTGAAGTAGTAGTTTGGAGAGGCAGAGTAACATGAAGTCATTGTTTTCAATGGACTTTGCGTTACCCATTACAACGTGAAGTACTCTGCTTCGCGTTGCGGAGCACTCCGCAAATTCGCCTTCACTCCGTGAATCACTTTGTGGAGCGAACTGAGGCCACTTCGCCCATCTCTACTGAGAGTAGAGTGTGAGCAGTAGAAATAAGAGGTCAGGTTTATGGTTAGAAAGCTTAAACTCAAAGACAATCCCATTACCTAGTATTCTAGATATCAATCAGTCAATCAAATTATATTTTATACTGGTGAGTATGTGAGCAAAAATGCCCAAATGCCAAGATACAAATTACCTATTGACTTAGACCATCTAGTTACAGTCCCTGCAGGCACATGTTAAAACATAAACATCCCTCTAGCTAAAGCACCAGTATTTTAGTATTACTAGGCAGTTACATGTTTAGCAATATCAATGATTACAATAGTTTAGCAATTTGTATGTTTCCTTTGTTCTTCAAAGTATTTGTCAGAGCTGGCTGCCTCCTCTGGCTGACACAAGAGTCAAAGAATGAAAAAGGAAAATTAAATCTAGAAAAAAATTGTGAACTTCTGAGGTCCAGAGTTACAGAATGTTTTAAATTCCTGAAGGTAATGAACTGTGACCTGGGCATATGCAGGATGTGAAAACCTTTTGTCTGTGTGTATCCTTTGTTCCACAAAGTGGTTGTAGAATAGCCCTCAAAAACATGTACAGTTCCTTTAGGAGCAGGTCAGATGAAAATGTGGATTCAGTTCAGGACCCAACATCAGAGTTTGTCAGACTTAGTTGTCAGATTTAGTTTTGCTTGGGATGGCTTCCAAATGTTGATTTAAAATGAAAATGCTGATACCTGGTGGTGATGTTTTGCAGAAATTACTGAAGGCGATGATCTGTGGACTGGGCATATGAAGGATATGAAAACCTTGTGTCTGTGTTTCCTTTGTTCTTCAAAGTGGTTGTTGAATAGCCCTCAGAAACAAGTACAGTTCCTTTAGGAGCAAGTCAGATGAAAATGTGGATTCAGCGTAGGACCCCACATCACAGAGTTTGTCAGGCTTAGTTGCTAGACTTAGTTTTGCTTTAGATGTCTTCCAAAAAGTTAATATAAAATGAAAATGCTGATACCTGGTGGTAATGTTCTGCAGAAATTCAGTCCAGGAGACTTTCACAGATGATGTGTGCAAGAGTGGTGCAGTATCTCCAAGCAGGAAAAATGTTAAAATCCACAAAAACTAATCTACTGATGCAAACACAAACAGCGACCCGCAGTGCATAGGGGGTGGTGCCTTACCACAGAATAAGTGTTACCACATTAAGTTATTACACATCAGCAATCATACATCATAACCACTTTGAGGAAATGTCTTTAACAGATAATTAGTTAAACTGCAGCTGCCTTGCTAAGCACAATAAGCTAACACTTCAGCTAATGTGGTATAGTATCTTAAGGATACTATGGCAAGGTGGCTCTGTAAATAATTCACTGTTTTCATCTAAGTTCTTTAGGATTTCTACAATGTATATGTTTTCAAAACATACAGAATATACATTTCAGATATTTTAAAGATATTGGTCAAATATGAAAAAGCAGATACATTAAGGATACAGTTCACAAAAGAGAAACGTTCCATCTGCAGGTGTGGAGGTGATTGCATGGTTACAGTGTGCTGATCTGCACATGTGGGCTACTCTATGACAAACAGAAAGGGGATGCACTCCCCCTGTTCACCAGTTCTCTTTCTCTCCAGGTTTTCTATGTGGTGGCTGGATCAGGGTGGGCATAGGGGGTGGGGTGAGGATTTCCATGCAGATCTGAATAGAACCTCTGCAGTGTAGAATGAAGTTTGAGGTGAGATACACCAGGTGAGGGTTGTCCATAAGTAGTGCTTATGTGCCCCCACCAACTGGTTGCCTTGGGTGTTTGGGCACTCTGATTGCTCCTCCCCCACACACACACATACGCATACCTTGCTTCCAGCTGTCTGAGCTGGCATGGAGGGCTTTCAGACTTAATTGGATTTTTATAATCATTTTATTTTCCGAAGGCATTAAGGCAACATTCAAGAACTGCTATATCTTACAATTAAAGGATTTAAAGGAAACACATGCAAGTTCTTCTTTACTGAGAGAGTGGTGGATGCATGGAACTGCCTACTGGAGGACTTGGAGGCAGCAAAAACAGTGGGAAATTTCAAGAATGTGTGGGATAGACACAAGGGCACCATAACACTGAACAGCAGTTGAGGGAAGGGGGTAGACCTATGGGCAAAGTTGATGGGCCTTATTGTCCCTTTCTGCCCACACTTTCTATGTTTCTACTACCTGCTGTACCCTGCTCCACCCAGAGTGGTGGAGCCACTCTGGTGCTGGCATGGGCATCAGATTGGATGTTCAGTGTCTGGCCTTGCTCCCCACTCTGACATGCCCCTGGCTCCCTCCATGCTCCCTTCAGTGCATGGATCAAGAAGGACAGGGGTCATGGATGATAGCAAGTGCACTAGCACCCACAAATGAGGAGCCTATATGTCTGGATACTATCTGATCCACTATTGAAGATTGGACCCTAAGTGCCAACTAAGTGACTCACAGTTTTTTATGGCTCTGCATATATTCTGCAGTAAGTTGTAAGTTTTTATGGGCAACTACATGGGTAAAAAATATGTAGAGTTCCAGGATCCCTGACCTACTGTAAACAGTATTACATACATACAGACAGACAGACAGATAGATAGATATAGAGATTGTAATATACACAGCAGTATTACTGCTGTATATAATGCAATACATTGCATTTTTAATTTCCTTAATATTGTACTTTGTATTAACATTCTGTGTGTGTGTGTGTGTGTGTGTGTGTTGGAGGGCACTTTGTATTAAATATGCTATAAAAATTGGATTGTTTTGTTTTGTATTGTATTGTATTGTTTTGCATTGTATTGTGTTATATTGAATTACATTCACATTTTACAGAAAATGCACTGATATTTATGTAGTTTTTGACATAGAAAGTATAATTCTGGAGGCAATAATTAAGCAATGATGCATGACCAGGGGTTAGATTAACAGTCTGAAAATCACCCCCTAGGGGAGTAATGTGGCACGAGGTGCAGCTGAGTGCCATATTGCCCCTAGGGATGATTGACTGTTAATCTAACACCTGGGAGTACCGTATTGCTATTACAAAAAAATTATTCCAAAGGAAAGGTTTTAAAAGTATACTTTTTGAAAGTTTTCCTCATTTAGAGAGAAATTTTTAATAAAATAGTTCTTCCACCAACAGTTTAAGAATGCTGGTTCAGAATCAGAATGCATCATTCCAGTCATTCAGCAGTGCTTGATGATGGAATGCTGATAGGAAGAATCCATGTGCCTTGGTGATCAGGCTGCACATGACAGTGTAACAGGGATTAATGTAAGGCTGTTGGAATCCTAACAGCCAATCAGATTGCAGCATTTCTGAGAGCCTTTTTATAATTCGCTATATTTATTTATTTATTTATTACATTTTAGTGATTGGGTAGGCCCACTGAGCCCCAAAGGTCCCTTTTTCAGGGTTGACCCGGGACTTCAGGGAGCGACCCGGGAATATATGAAGAGCTCATTCATTTAAGTTGAAGGCACCCATAAGGTTTAAGTAATTACAATATGGCAGCTTAATAGACTTGGTCCAAAGAATAAAATGTAAAACTATGGAGGACTTCAATCAACCATGTGAGTGAGCATACCAAAAGTCAGGTATAATATTTAGGTCTCTGTAATATGTGGGCATTCCTCTCTCTCTCTCTCTCTCTCTCTCTCTCTCTGTCTCTCAGCTTTTTAAGTCAAAAATGTTAATTATTGAAGTACAATATTTTTCTATGCATTTCCTGCTATTGGTTACATACATACAGCAGATAGAAATATAAGCCATCAATAACGAGTTTCCTTTTTGCTCTACCCATCAAGAGGGACATGCTGTAGCTAAACTATGTATGAAAAGTGTGATGCAGGGATAATAAAGTTTGAAAGCAGAACATACAGTAAACTGCATGCACGTGCCTTGCTTACATTCCTCTATTGCACATGTCTTCTCACTTTTTGATTGTTCTCTTCTTTTTGGATGAGGATTATGATATAAAAACATACTTGTGAAGGGAATTATTTTATGGTTTGAATTTTCAGTGATTCAGAAATGCACTTCAAATTTCAATGACAGTTTCAAGGATGGGAGTGTGGGCTATTGTCTGGAGGGAGAATGGGTTTGGGAGTCAGAAAACCCAGTTCATATCCCACCAATCAGTGACTCATGTAATATTTTTGAGCAGATGTCCTCTAAATGTAAAATGAGTAAACACAGGATGCACCTTAGGACAAGATGTTGCATCTCAGTTGGGATTTGATGTATAAAAAGACAATTCTTATAAAAAAATACTTTATGACTGTCTGGTTTTTAATAGGAAATTGTAAGTCTGCCTGGCCACATCACTCCAGTTCTCTAACCATTATATTTCCTGTCATTGTCATTTGATTAGAATGCCAGATTTCATTATTTACATCCAAGATTTTAAACAACCTTTCTCTTACTTATCTGATAGATTTAATAACTGAATGCATCCATGCTGAATGCTTTGCTCTGAAAATTCTCAGTATCTGGTAACCTCAAAAACAATCTGACAACGTTCATAAGACAGATCCAGAAACAAATGATTTGATACCTTTTATTGGACCAACATGGATGTTACAGAAAAGAACAAAATCCATGTTGCATGTTGAGCATGTAACATCCATGTTGGTCCAATAAAAGGTATCAAATCATTTGTTTCTGGATCTGTTTTTTAAAAGGACCAATATGGCACCTACAACATTTTTTTGCAACGTTCATAAGATGAACCTCTATTTAGAGAGTGACATTATGGGCTCTCTAACTATTTTAGAAAGGGCTACATCTTTTGTATACTTTTAAAATGAAGGTAAAATACATTCATATTTCCCCAACATGATTAATCTTTTTTTCTAAGCCACAGGTCATACTCTGTGCACAGCTAAATGTGTGCAGTTCCATATCGGAGCCCCTCTCCTATTCCACTGTGCATGGATAATGCTTGTTTGAGTACATGATAAATAGTTACTGCATGCTATAGCTGCCTACCCAGAATCTGATCAGGCTGAGATTTATGACTACTTAACTTACAGCTTAAGGTGGTGCTATGATTAATTTAGTTTACTCACTATTTTCATTAAAGTAGAGTGGAAGTACCCTTGATTTAGCATAAGGAAAAAGCCAAATATACAGGCAAATCTTTTTTATAGCTCCATTTATTATAAACCCCCACCCAATAGTGATTTTCCTGCTGTTGATGCATAGCAACATGAAAAAGCAACAGCAGGACACAATGCTGCTTCAAGGCAAATCATTAAGGCAAACTGCTATGGTTAGCTGGGGTCCTGTGTCAGGAGTACTATCTCAAAAGTAAAGCATTCACAGGTTGCTTTACCTGGGTTAGACCTTCCGTAGTAAATATATATCTGAGTACAAAGTGTTTACAATGTGTAAAGCAGAGGGCCTGCTAGCAGAGTGATGAAACCTATGTACACAGGAAAGAATATAGAAATAAAACCAAGGGATGAGAAGTAGGGCAAATTAGGAAACTAAAGTAGAGATGCAGCGAAGTAAAACTTTGCCCTCAAAGTGGTTGCCAAGTGGCCACTTCACATTAGTATTCCGCTATGTGAAGTGCCCATTTTAAACCCTCACTTCACCACTTTGCGTTGTAATTATGACTTTGTGTTGTGCACTCTGCCTTATTCCACTTTAAGGTGGAGTGAGAATTCACATGCAGCCCACACACATCACATGGCTTACACAGTGTAGGTCACATGCTTCAGGCAGGTAGGCAGGAGGTTACTGGCAAAAACACTCTCCAATGTGGGCTGACTTACACATTTTGCATGGGGTGTGACAAATGGCTCTGCTCTGTGAATGACTGGGGGTGGGGTGTGGATGGGAGATGAAGAGGGATGCACAGGTGAAAAGTCGACAAATGAAGTTAGTTTCCCTATTCTATGTACAGAGGTTGATGTACCACTTGCACTAGACATACTGCATTGACCACCACCACCGCACTGCTACTTTGACCACCACTTGAGAAGATTTCTAAATCATAATCCTACCACTCATCATGCCTGTAGTAATCCTCTGGTATTATTTGATCACTACTGCAGACATTCCTACTTGGTCTTACCCTCATGGAAGGGGATAACATGCTCAGTAAGGTTGGCAAAGAGGGTGAATGCCCCACTATGGTATTAGCTGTCATCTGGTGCTGTGTCCACAGTACCATGTGCCTGTTATTAAGATGTGTATGCTGGCCCCCCATGCCCAGATGACTCTCCTTTTTACCTCGACTCACACACACGGCAAAGTTGGCAGATTGCAACTGACTCATCATTTACATCTTGGACAAAAAAAATCCCAAATAAGAGATTGTGATCCCCTACTTTTAACATGTCCTTGATGCTACTTATTGGACTCCAGTTTTTTAACACCTGAAATGGGGGGTGTGCTACATGATTTGTTAGGCTAGACACACTTGGACTCCAACTGACCACCACGACTACCTATGATTATTACTGGGTCATCGTCACTATCATCAACAGGAACCGCTAAATCACAACTTTTTTGAGGAGAGGGTTAACGTCAACAGACCCAGACACAGCCACCTTGACTTTCTTTTTCTCTGGTTCCCAGTAGGGGTCACTGACATCATCATCATCATCAACATCATTTGCATCCACATTTTCAGCTTGGATGCTGTCATGTGGAGAACATATTCCAACCATAGCATCATCATCACCCGATATTTTTGCGCCACACTTAGACACATTGGATGGCAAAGGCATGACCTTAACAGTGCTGGAAGAAATGTGACATTGTGAGTTACTGTCGTCAGGATCAGAATCATGTTCAGCTACCATGGGGATGTTAATGAGGAGTGTGACATCATCTACGCTGTCAGTCATAGCTTTAGACTCAACTATAATTTTGAAATGGTTAACTGGTCAGAAGTGGAACTTGAGGCAGCAATACTCATGCCAGCAGAAACTACACTAACACCACCAGCTGGTACATCATCATCTCCTCCAACTATGAGTGAAGCTACAGATTGTGCTGTGAAAAACATTGATGGAGAAATCCCTTTACTGACATCAGCTATGCACTTCTGTGTACTACCATGCCCACAGGCAATCTCAC
This sequence comes from Neoceratodus forsteri, assembly GCA_016271365.2. Taxonomy (NCBI): domain Eukaryota; kingdom Metazoa; phylum Chordata; order Ceratodontiformes; family Ceratodontidae; genus Neoceratodus; species Neoceratodus forsteri. The sequence continues at coordinate 954,717,599 of CM057454.1, read as the reverse complement.
CACTGGCAGCAGTGCCATGGCCAGAAACAGCATTGCTTGCACTTCTCTTTGAGGCATTTTGGGGGATCACCAAGAAAATTCTAAACAAATTTAGATTCCTGAACTTTCAGTCTGGGTCAGTGGATGTGAAGCCAAAAAAAAAACTGTGGCTTGCAGATGGAGATTGGGCACTAAACAGATACAAAAGCATAGACCGATTAAGACTGCACTGTGCAAACAAGAAGAGATGCAGATGCAAAGTCACAACAACACCTTAATCAGTGCTCACAAGTCACAAGTCACAATCCAGTCTGGAAAAGAATACCTTTTGCCTATTTGGGGGGGCAGTGTACTGCAGAAACAGTCCAGAACCAAGATATCACAAAGCAGTACAAAATCACGCAGGTACAGTGGATAGTAGGTTCACATTGCTGCAATTACTCTGTGGCACAATAAAAGGTGTCTGATTTGATGGCAAGCATCGCACAAACACTTACACATACATTAAAAGTAATGCGTAGCAAACTGAAAACCTCAGTAGTATAACCACATCTTTTAAACAAACTGAAATTATGCACTGCTGCACAACAATCAGAAAAAAAAATTAAAGAATTACTGAAAATATTACTGTGTGTACATTAACACAGTCCTACAAGAAAAACATAACTGAAACAAAAAGACTGCCTTTTTCTCCCAGTTAATCTACCTACGCTACAGATACACCCCTTCCCCAAAGCACACTTAAAGTGTCTGTCAGTACACAAACTGGATGTTCAAAATTAACATTTCAAAATCCACACACAAACAATAAACCCTCAATGATATGAGCACAGGAGGGTTTCCTACAATCGATGTAATAAATTTTGAGCAAAATAAATGACTCAAAACGGCTTTTTAACAGATTTTAAAGGGTTTGAATTGCAGAGCTCTGAGAGCAAACTGTCTCCAGCTACCACTACACACACACTACCCAGAACCAACACTGTGCAGAACAATCTAGAGCCCATGTGACCTGCAGTCCCATGAATCACTGCAAAATGCATCTTGGAGCTCAATTACAAGGCAAAGTGATGCAAAGTACATTGATTTCTATGTACTTCACATTAAAATTGGAGCAGAAGTGGTTGGAGGAAGGTGGAGTAACACAAAGTCATTGGTTTCAATGGACATCGTGGTCCTCATTATGACGCAAACTACTCCGCTTTGCATTGCAGATTACTTCGCGGATTCCACATTACTCCACAAATCGCTTCGTGGAGTGAATTTTAGCCACTTGACCCACCTCTAAACTATAGTGTCTGCAGAGTAACTGAGGATAAGCCACAACAGTGCCCTCTTAGTAAATAATAATAATGAGGATTGGGGTTTAAGTAATAACCTTGAGTCACTCAAGCCAAAGGGGAATTAGTTCTTCAGTGATTTCACCTAGTCATCAAATACCAAATGAATGAATGCATTAATGAATAAATGACTCAATCAAGCAAACAAGCAATAAATCAGTCAATCAGTTGATAACTGTCTTGCCTAAAGGGCAGGGGCTACATGTAATTGTAAGAGGGGCTGAGCTGCACACCTGAGCAAGGTTTTTTTTCTCAGCTTCTACATGTATTTCATCACTCCTACATGCAGCTACTTGTGTCTGTGGCAGACTGTCAGGAGTGGCCAGTTAGATTCCCAAGCTAGTTAGCCAAGCAAGACTGGTTAGCCAAGAGGTAGATTAAAGAGGACAAAGGAAATGAGGAAGCTACTTACTCCTTTCTGGAGGAGCCCACAGGCAGGTAGATATTTACACTGAGCTGTGGTATGTTTTAAGGAGTTGGTTCTCTTCCAAGTTCGCAAGATATATAGGATCCTTACTGCATTTACTACAAATTAGTTGTTGCTTTGGAGAGGCATGTTGAAATTCTGAAAAGTAGACAGACTGTGCCATGGGGACAGAAAAGAAGGGTGGCAGCTGAAAGGGGACTTTTGCAGGGGCAGGGATTAAAGGCTAGTGTCCAAGGCACTGGGAGAGAAGCACATACAGTATCATGAACCATCAGGGCTGTGAGTCATACACTATCCTGCCTCTGGATTTCTAGCAGAGATATATCTTCAACTACTGCTGGGTAGTCAATGCTCTAAAGAGATATACTGCCAGATTTTAGTGGCAGTTGAAGAAACTGCAGAGTGTAAGCAAGGGGGAGGAGATCAGCGGAGGAGGATTAGAGAGGAGGTTAAAGACAGAGGGACTAGACTGAGGTAACAGTTGACAAGGAGTAGTGCGGTTGGGAGGAGTGCGGTAGGAATGTTGGTCTGTAGGAGTAAGGCTGGGGAATTGATCTGAGCAGAGAAGGAAGTTGCATACATGGTGTGCACTATCATCAGTGAGCACCAGTAATATGTATCACCATCTGGCTGGACATGTTATGGAGGATCAATAGGAAAATGGGGCTGTTGGGAGTAGTCTACACACCAGGCATAGGGTATGCCAAAGAGAAACATAGAAACATAGAATTTGACAGCAGATAAGGACCGCTTGGCCCACCTAGTCTGCCCATTTCTCTACCTAATGGATAAGCTGCAGATCCTAGTTAACCAACAGCCTACTTCCTCCTACCCCCCCACTAGAATTGCCTCATGTCTGTCCCATGCATTCTTGAATTCCCCCACTGTTTTTGACTCTACGACCTCTTCAGGAAGGCTGTTCCATGTATCCATAACCCTCTCTGTGAAGAAATACTTCCTCACATTACCTCTGAGCCATCCCCCCTCTATCTTCAGATTGTGCCCCCTTGTTTTTGCACATCTCTTTTTCTGAAAGATGCTACCCTCTTGGACTTTGTTGATTCCTCTGAGGTATTTGAAAGTTTCTATCATGTCCCCCCTCTCCCTCCTTTCCTCGAGGCTATATGTATTAAGCTCCTTAAGTCTCTCTTCATATGTCTTCCGGTGCAGACCCTGCACCATTTTAGTTGCTCTCCTCTGGACTGCCTCCATCTTGTCTATGTCTTTGTGGAGATTGTGTCTCCAGAACTGCAGCCAGTACTCCAGATGGGGTCTCACCAGCTGTCTGTTCAGAGGGATAACAACTTCCTGTTTTCTACTGGTGATGCCTCTCCCTATGCATCCCAGTATCCCCCCAGCCCTCCTTACTGCCTTCTCACATTGCTTGCCCACCTTAAGGTCATCTGATATGACTACCCTCAGGTCCCTTTCCATTTTTGTTGTTGTTAGTATCTCATGCCCCATTGCGTACTCTTCCCCTGGGTTTTTGTTTCCCAGCTGCATTACCTTGCACTTCTTTGCATTGAATCTAAGCTGCCATACATTTGACCATTCCTCCAACCTTGCCAAGTCCCTTTTCATCCTTTCCACCCCACCTTGTGTATCAACCCTGTTGCAGATCTTTGTGTCATCTGCAAAGAGACAGGCCCCAGTACTGAATCCTGTGGTACCCCACTAGTAACCCTCCTTTCTTCACTGTGGACTCCATTTATTATTACCCGCTGCTTCCTGTTGTTCAACCATTGTTTTACCCAGGCTACCACATTGGGACTCACTCCCAGGCTGGCTAATTTGTTTATTAATCTTTTGTGCGGGACTGTGTCAAATGCCTTGCTAAAGTCTAGGTAGGCCATGTCCACAGCCCATCCCTGGTCTACTGCTGTGGTCACCCAATCAAAGAAATCAATTAAATTTGTCTGACATGACCTTCCCGCTGTGAATCCATGCTGCCTTGGGTCCTGTACCCCACTGGCCTCTAGGTACTCAACAATTCTTTCCTTCAGAAGTGATTCCATCATTTTCCCTACCATTGAGGTCAAACTGACAGGTCTGTAGTTTCCTGCCTCTGTCTTGCTCCCACTTATGTGAAGGGGAATCACATCTGCCCTCCTCCAGTCCTCAGGTACCACACCATACTCCCATGATTTATTAAAAAGGGTAGTCAGTGGTGTTACTAGTTCTTCCCTTAGTTCCTTTAGAATTCTACGGTGAATCCCATTAGGCCCCATTGCTTTATCCACCTTCAGTTTTAAGAGTGCTTCTATTGACAGGATTAGGTATTTCCCCCTGCTTTTCCATTGTGAATACTGAGCAGAAGTATTCGTTCAGTATCCCTGCTTTTTCACTGTCGCTCTCTGCCCAACCACCTTCCTCTTTGTTTAGCATCAGTATCCCTGCCTTAGTCTTTCTTTGCACCCTAATGTACCTAGAAAAGGTTGTATCCCCCTTCTTAACTGAGTTGGCTATCTTTTCTTCGGTTTGGGCCTTTGCTATTCTGACTGCCATACCCACTTCCTTCTGTTTTAACTGGTACAGTTCTCTGTCCTGCTCCTTCTGTGTTTCCTTATACTTACTGAATGCTATCTTTTCCCCCTTACCTTCCCCACCACTTCTTTTTACAACCATAGTGTTTTTTTCTTTCATTTTGATTTATTTGCTTCACACAAAGGTTTGTTGCCTCTGTGATGGCGGTTTTGATTTTCCCCATTGTTGCTCCACCCCACCTTCTTGTCTGTGTGCTAGTCCTTTTCTGTGGCACTCTCCCATTTGGACAAAATCAGCCCTCCTGAAGTCCAGTACCTTCACTTTTGTGTGGCTTGTCTCTACAGCTAAGTTTATCATGAACCACACTGTTTGGTGGTCGCATGTTCCCAGATGGCTACCCACTTCAAGATCAGAGATCCTCTCTCTGTCCCCATTTGAAAGTACCAGGTCTAAGATTGCTCTCTCCCGAGTGGGTTCCAAAACTAGCTGTCTGAGGCATGCCCCCTATAGGGCATCGAGAATGGCCCTGTTCTTGGATGTGGCTGCAGCAAAGGTGCTCCAGTCAACATCTGGCATATTCACGTCCCCCATCAGCAATATCTCCCCTTTCTCTGCCATCCCAAGGATGCCATCTATCATTTCTTTGTCCATTTTCTCCCCCTTAGGCAGGGGTCTGTGTACAACCCCTGTGCAGATTGTGGAGCCATTTACAGTCTCCAGGGTGACCTACAGTGCCTCCTCTCCTCCCTGTTTACCCTTTAGCTCTGTTGCTTTGATCCCTTCCATTACATAGAGAGCTCCTCCTCCTCTTCTTCCCTTCCTGTCCCTCCTGTAGATTGTGTACCCTGGTATGTTGACATCCCAGTCATGGTTCTCTGGGTACCATGTTTCTGTGACTGTCACAATATCCAGGCATCCCTCTTCCATCAAAGCCCCATTTCAGGGAGCTTTTTACCTAGACTATGGGCATTGGTACTCATTACCTTCCATTTTTTTTATGGCTTTATTTCTTTTTGCCCCATCCCTGTCCCTACTGCCTTTGTTTTTTCCCCATTTACCCCTGCCTTTCTCCCTATCGACTGCTCTATTTTGGTGTTTACCTCACTAATTACCCTGATTTTTTGGGGGAAGGCCAGGATTTCCCTTCTCCTCTTCAATGCCTCCTCCCTTGACTAGTTTAAATGCTTGCCATTGAAGCATTTAAACCTATCACCTAGGATCCTGGTTCCCCTCCAGGACAGATGCAGACCATCACACCTGTATAGGCCTGCATCCCTCCAGGTGGAGCCTCAGTCCCCAATGAAACCAAATCCCTGAGCTCTGCACCAGTTTTTCAACCAGTCATTGAATCCCATGGTGCAGAGTGCCCTAGCCTCATCCATGTCATAGACAGGTAGCACTTCTGAGAAAGTTACCATGTGTGCTACTTGTCTAAGGCCCCTCCCCAACTCCACAAACTCCTGTTGCACTGCTCTGATCCCATTCTCAGCCAGGTCATTCGTCCCTAGGTGGATAATGATATCCAGCTCCCTCTCCCTTGCCACTGCTCCCACGATCCTGAGGATTCATTTCCTGTCCCTCCAAGCCTTGGTACCAGGCAGGCACCTTACCTCCCTTTCCCCTCCCTTCCCCAGTTCTACCCCCTAACAATTGAGTCCCCCACCAGGAGTTGTTTCTTTCCCCATGGGGTCCTGGGCCACCCTCCTGTGGGTCTCCATTGTGGAGGTTCCCAGCATCCTCCTTGGTCTCCACTGCAGGTGTCCCAATAGAGAAACCATGCTTCACCAGAGTGGTGAATGAATTGTGGAGAGGCACAACTAGAGGGATGTGCCTCTGTTCCACCACCCTCACCCTCCCTGAGCCCACCATGGTCCAACCACTCATCTTTCTTGGCAACCTCTGAGGTAGTGGTGGTGGCCTGGGTGGTCCCTGGGTAGGGGAGCAGGTTTCCTGAATCCTTGACAGGTCAGCATGGAGATGATCAACATCCTCCCTCAGACCAGAGAGGTGCCCACAAATAGGGCAGCAACGCAGTCTCCAGAATGTCTCCTGGAAGACTGCTGCTCCAAAGCCAGTGCATTGCACCACTCCCCACATGTCTGTGTCCCTTCCAGTTACAGATGCTTTTTTGTTCTTGTTTTAGTATGTGCAAGCTTGTGAGTGTCTCTACCCCCTATTCAGTGTGCTGTGCCTTTAAGGATATGAACAGGTGTATGTTGTTAGCAGTTTTGGGGAAGTGATGTCAAAGCCCCTTCTATAAAGGAAGTTATGTGCTTGGGGTGGGTGGGTGAGGGAAGGGTGGGTGGAGTAAACCTATGCTGTCTAGAAACAATCATCTACTACTCTTACCCTCCAGCCCGGGAGTGCCTTCTTTCCTTTCAGACACCTATTTCACAAAGGCTAAGTAACAGGTCTGCTCACAACTGACTGAAAATATCTCCCAGCTACAGTTCCTCCCTGGCAAATTAAAGTTCAAACTTAAAACTAAGAAAAGTCTACCCCAAAAACAGAATCAATACTAGTTACTTACACAGGTCCAAAAAGTAATAATTCAGTTCAGTGTAGTCTAGAAAATAACCTCCTTGATTCAAGGAAGATGTGGCTGCTTTCTCAGTCACCCTGTCTCAGTTTCAGCAGACAGAGATGACAAACAACTCCAGTTATAAATCCTCAGTTCAACTAGGGCCCCTTTCAGTGCCTCCTCTTAACAGACACCTATTTAACAAAGGCTAAGTAACAGGTCTACTCACAACTGACTTCAAATATCTCCCAGCTACAGCTCCTCCCTTAAAACTAAGACAAGTCCACCCCAAAAACAGAATCAATACTAGTTACTTACACAGGTCCAAAAAGTAATAATTCAGTTCAGTGTAGTCTAGAAAACAAAGGGAAAGTCTGGGTGAAAGGCATAAAATGCAATAGTCATTGAGGATTCTATAGTTAGGGCACTGAGTAAGGTGGTGTGGCATTGCTAGACCAGGATGGTAACTTGGGCGATGTATTTTACCTGTCTGGAGTGGGAGGTCAAATGAATGGTTATCAGTGTCAAACAGTTACTGGGGGGGGAGCAAGCCACCATGACATAGAAAACACATGTTCTAAGGATAAAATGGAGCCATTCTATCAGTGTTCTTTCAGACATAAAAGGTTCAGTAACCAGGATGATCTTTATCAAAATCCACCATGTGCTGGGGCTAGTGAGGAATTACAGTGGACCATTAACCTGGCCAATGCTTAGCTAAGGGTCTGGTGCAAGAGAAAAGCCTTATTTCTCACCAACTGGAGGGCTCTCTTGGGCAAGGAATGGCTATGTGTACAGGATGGGGTACATCTGGACCAGAAGGGAATGTGGTTACTTGAGAGGAGAATGGACAGGGCAGTCATGAGAGGTTTACCTAGAGGATAAAAAAATACAACATATTCTATAACTATTTATTAGTTTGAAATAATACTAGGTTTTATTATTTTGTTATAGAAAGACTACAAAGGGAACTCTGAAGCAGGTGACCATTTGTCTGTGGCCACTTCCCCTGACAAACAAACAGGCCAGGATAGCCAGGAGGAGGGGACAAGGGGTTAGACACAAAGGGAGGGATTAAGTTAGGAGTGTACAGTAGGTCTACTGGGGGGGTGTTATTTCCAGATGGGAGGAGCAATGTGATATATTGGGGCTAGCACATGGAAGCCCAGCCCCTTTTGTCCCTGTTCTCTTGATGAGATTCTAGATCCATCCAAGTAGCACATTCTAGGTCTGAACAGCAGCCCTGTGCTAACACTGTACCATGCTATTGCAGTTATGAAACAAAACTACAGAAATGGGGTTCACTGACTCACAGAGGAAATTTCCTTCCTTCCTTCCTCCCTTCCTTCCTTCCTTTCTTCCTTCCTTCCTCCCTCCTCTTTTCTTTCTTTCTTTCTTTCTTTCTTTGAGGTTAATTTACAGAGGTTCACATGACTGTCAGGTTTTAGATGTAAGCCATGGACTGGCAAGCATTATGCTGCGCCAGATAGCCACTGTTCCAAAGCATCCATAAAAAGGTACTCTAAGGTGAGGGAAGTATTTCCCTTGCCAAAATGGAGAAATTGTTCAAGGATCACATGGGAGTGAAGAGAAGAAAATGCAGCAGGAACAGCATGGAAGCCAAGGGGGGCATCCCTGCCTGATGGGGACTATAGCACATTGTAGGTGGCACTGGCACCCACATGGTATTCAGACAGGTGGTAGATAGCAATAAAAACAAGTATATGGGTAAAGGAAATGTGTATGGCAGGATGCCTGTACCTCTCAAACATTTCCCATTCATAGATGTCTTAGTTGTGAGTGGGGATGGAGCAACCACTGGGCCCAACCGCATGGTGGATGGGCTTATACTGAGAGGAAGGCTGAAGTTCAGGTGAGACAGGGATCAGAGTAGGGACAGATGCTTCCATTTTGTTTTAGTAGGGCAGTGCACCAAGAGATTGGGTCAGAATGTTGGCTGTAATAATTTATCAAAAGATGTTATAAAAAATAGTAAAGGAAATGTGGTTTGGGCTGGTGTGGGAACAGAATTGAAGACAGACAGGGTCATATGAACATATGAAGAAGCCATCAGAAGAAAGCCATTTGGTCTATCAAGTCTGCTTGTATTGCAGGGTCCACAGCTTGAGCTAATGTCCCTTCCTTCCCTCCCCACTCCTCTCTGGAGCTTGTGCCATTACCTTGGAATAGGGCCATGGGCTGACCGATTACTTTGGATACTTTTGGATCCAGTTTTCTTGGGATAGCCTAAGGTGAACTAATTATTAGAGACATTGGAGTCTTGTCTGATTTAGAGACTTATTACTTTGTTTGGAACTTGTAATGTGACTGGTGGTGGTGGTAGTGAGAGTACCTCTACCTATTACATATTTAATCTTCTTCAGTGTAGTGCCTGGGTGTAGTGGTAGTGAGACAGCCAAAAACTATTGGACAGTGGTGGTGAGAGCCCATCCTCAAACATTTATCCTTGAATATTTATTTTTTATATAGAAACTGCTTATGGAATTCATTATTTGATTTGTTTAATATTTTATCTGCTGTGCTGCTGTTTAAATTTGTTTTTTGTTTGTTGTGCTGTGTTTGTGTGTTGGACGAGTGGCTGAAGTGTGAGTAGAGTATGTGGTGTGTGATTGGGTAATATTGTGTTTGGGGGTTTGGAGGGTTGTCATTGGGTGGGTTGTGTTAATTGTTTTGGTGTAATTTAATAGGTTGCTGGAAAGTGTTGGGGACTGGGGCCCATAAGGCACAGCTACTTGGGGGACGACCTCTGTGCCCTTTACCCCCTTTGAGCTCCCAGGGCTTTCAGTAGTGGTATATCAGAGATGTAGAGCATTGGGGATAGTTTGGGGGGGCATGGAGAGGTGGTACTCAGGTGGCTGCAGGGGTATCTTGGATTCAGATGGTGAGGCCAGGAAGATGCCCCGGGGTGAAAGATTACATTTTTTAAAACACATCTTGGCAAGCACGTCTTTCTGGCTGTGTGAGGGGCAGCTTAATAAATACATCTGACCTGCTGAAAGAATGTCCCAAAGTGCAGTACCCCTGGAGAAGTGCCAAATGATTGTTTGTAGACATAGTAGTACCCAGTGGCTGAGTGGGAGACAGCCTTCTGTCAAACTACATCAGGACATCAGCACTGCAAGCTCAAGTAAGCATTTTTGATTCCTGGGAGAGTTTTGGAGTGTGTTGCCTTCCTTCCTGAATCTCTGACTTAACATCGAGACTGTGTGGTGAACTCTTGTAAAGCAACTATGAGTACTTATACAATGAACTGTTTCCTTTTGTTTGTGATATGTGCTGTGGTGGGGGAACCTTTTAGTATGTTAATCTTCCTGCTGGTAAAAGGGGCTCAGCAGTGGGCCAATTACCTTCAGGAACTGCCTAGTAGGAGGGGTGTGCTGCACATTTAAATCCCTGAGCTGTGCCCAAGTGTGTGGGTGGGGTACGAGAATGAGTGGCGCAAGCACCACTCAGTGGAGAAATCCACTTGTGGGAACCAACAGCTTGATAGAGAGACGTATAAAGACTGAAAGAGAAACAGTGAGTAATCAGTGTTGCAGTAAAGGGGTGGAAGTGTGCATGTAAGCTAGTACAATGGGGCCTTGTTCAGGGAGGTTGGTTTGGATGGTGTTATCATTTGTTTGGAATGTGAAGTGTTCCGAGGATAGTAACTTTGGAACAGAAATACATATAGAGTCCAGTCTTAAGCTATTTGGAGAAACAGCACATATAACATAATTTCCTCCCCCATATAGGGATAACGGGATAGCACCGGGGGTGTTGCCCCAAACAGTAATTACAAGCTTAGTGAAGGCAGCAATTAACGCTGCCAGATTTATAAACCAGTTGAGAATCTTGTCTTTAAAAGAAGGTATCTTGGGATAAGGTATAGAGCAAGGGAAATATAAAAAAAGTTACAACAGCTAAGGGGTTAATTATGTTATGCTTAATATTGGCTGGGGATGCACAATTAAATCCAGGACCACACACAGAAACAAGAGAAGGAGAAGATATTTTAAATGGTCTAAGGGATACCTTCATACATTTTAATGTATGAAGTTTAGCCCCTAAAATGAGTGAAGTCAGGAATTGGATGCTGCAAAACAATCCAAAAATGGTTGTTATTACTGAAACATGGTTAAACAATAGAATAGAGGATTCAGGAATTTATGTGCAAGGATACCAAAGTTGGAGACAGGATCAGTGTAAGAGAGGAGGAGGTGTGTTGATATTTCCAATTGTTTAACCAGGTGAGACACATTAAGCTGAAAGCTTGTTTACAGGTGCAACCTGGGAGCACAGGGAAGTTACGTGACTTGCTCAGGGTCACACAGTTTGCAAGTGGGGGCTGTGGGATTCAAACCCAGGTCTCCAGATTTTCAGCTCAGAGCCTTAAACTACTGTGTTATACTGCCTATAGGGATATATGGGCAAATGTCACTTGATCTATCCTCTATAGAAGTAAATGGTGTCCATACTCCAGGGATGAAAAAAATGCTTTAGAATTAAGGTTACCTGGAAATAAACCTGTCCTGATCTTGGGGTGTCATTCCCCCCAAGGGGAGGGAGGAAAACTTTGATATGATTCAGGACTTTTTGTACCCATATAGAGATAGTCATGAAACATGGATGATGGGAGACTTAAATGTTGACTGGTCTAGTCCCCCCCCTCAAAAGGAAAGCTGTTGGAATTGACCTTAGGTGTAGGGTTAATTCAGCTGATTAGGACTCCAACCAGAATAAATCCTAGGAACGAGGATCAGTCGTCAATCTTGGATCTAATTTCAATGACTGATCCTGACAAATATATACAATATGATGTACTGCCGGAGGCATTTAGTGACCATCAGGTCACATATTGTGTCCAGAAGCAAAAGTTAAAAATGGATAAACATGATGTTAGAGAATCACGTAAATGAAGCATTTCGACTATTTAGCATTTATGACTGATTTAGAGGGTAGAAAATGGGATTGTCTATCTCTTATTCCTGATGTAGAAAGTGCTTGGGAATATTTTTATTCAGAATTTACAGCAGTATGTGATTTTCATGCTCCAGTTTTAAAAAGAAGAATGAAATTAGAACGTGCAGAATGGTACAATGGCACTCTGGGTGTAAGAAGGTGTCAGAAGGAAAAACAGGGACAAATTATGGAGAAAGGCCAAAAAGACAAAAACTAAAAATGCATGGGACAAATACCATCAACAAAGAAATCATTATTCAAATGAGGTTAAGCAAGCTAGAAATTGCTATTTTAACAGCCTGTTTGAGACAAAGAACATAAAGGACCCTCGTAACTTCTGGACATATATTCTAAATTAAAAGGTGAAAAACCAAAAGACTTTTCTGGCTTATATTAATGGAGAGACTATCCCAACATCTGATCAGGTGGCAAATGCCATGAACAGGGTTTTATTTTAGATTTTGGAAGCCCAGTGGAGGATGTTGAGAGAGGTAAGACATGGAAGGACCTGGAATCAGAAATAATTAAGGATAGTAGTGAACAGGACTTATAAAAGGAAGCAAAAAACAGGAAACATTGAAAAAAATGGATTTTACTTTCAGCTTGATTAGCATCAAAGAAGTTATAGACAAATTACTAAAACTAGATGTGAAAAAAGCTTCTGGTTTAGACGGTATTTCTACGTCTCTGTTGATGTCTGCTGTCCCTGTAGTAGCACAACAAATCTCTTACATTTAGGATTTATAATTTGTCCCTGACTACTGAACATTTCCAAGTGCCTGGAAGAAAGCAAAAGTAATCCCGGTATATAAATCTGATAACATAAATGAAATTCTAAATTATAGACCTATCTCCTTACTTCCGATAATATCTAAACTTTTTGGAAAACTTGTAGGGAAGCAATTACAGACTTACTTGGAGGAAAATAAAATATATAATCAATATCAGTCTGGTTTTCGTTCTAGTTACAGTACAACAACAGCTTTAATAAAGGTAACCTCTGATATTCAGTAGTCACTGGATAGGGGCCTCCTGGTCGGGACCATATTAATAAACCTGTCCAAAGCATTTGATATGCTCAGTCATACAGTTTTGTTAGAGTCACTGAAGGACACTGGCATCGACCAGGTGGCCCTGAACTGGTTTAAGGACTATTTAATTGGCAGGACCTAGTAGGCCACTCTAGGAAAGTTTACATCTCAGTTTGCATCTGTTAAATCTGGAGTCCCTCAGGGATCGGTGCTGGGCCTACTTTTGTTTAATCTGTAAGTGAATGGTGCTGGTGCCCTAATAAAAGGGGTGAGGCACCATTCATATGCAGATGACATAATTTTGTATACTGAAGGTATTTCTCTTCATGAAATTCAGGAAACGCTTCAGGGCGATTTTGACATTTTATGCTAAATAATAAAAAATTTCAAGTTATGCTTTTTGAAAATAAGCAGATGATTATAAGAAACTTACTTCAAATTAAAACATTGACTAAACACACATTAACACAGGTGAACACATACAGATATTTGGGAATATGGTTATGTAAAGCATATGTCCATTTTTGTAACATGGATATACATATGCTATCTATGGGTTCGGGGAAGGATGAGGTTACCTGGCACAAGAGACCTAGGTTTGACTACTCTGCACAGGGGCACCCAAGTAAATCCAATTACAGGAAGCAATAACTGTAATGTCCAGAACCAGAATTGGGATTTTTCAGTGTGGCTTTATTTATTAACTCACTGAACATAAACAAAGCTCTGTATGGTCCCCCAAAGGGCTACTTAACTGTAATGCAGATTAGAGGTTAAACACAGCGGTCCATTTGAGGAATGAACACAATACAACAGTTGTCTGGCTTTGGACCCACCAGGCACTCAGCCCGACTTTGCATGCACGTGGATACACAGCCTGACTGGCCCGGCTCCCCTGCCGGCCACTCGACTGATGGTCCACTTGACGAATGAACCCAAACTCTACTTGGAAAGACATCCCATCAAACAAGGAGGCTCCCAAACTGTGGCTCCCCACACTGTAGAGAGATTTTGTTTTCGTACTTCCAATTCGAAACTCCCATCAAACAGGGAGACTCCCATCCAACAATGAGTAATTTTCCCATCCTGTGGCTCCCCACACCACTTGGAGTCTACAACTCCTAGAGAGATTTTCAAGTTGCGACCCACATCTGGGTACCCACCCCATCACTGGCCAAGTGCATGAGGCAAGTAGCAAAAACACAGAAGAAATCTGTAGAGGTGGACCTGGTTACTAAAGATGGGGGTTTTCCCACCTCCAGCTCCCACAGCCCATACCCGGCCATTTCTCTGGACACACAGAACTTTAGACTTTAAAATGTAGATTGACGGTGGAGGACCTGAAGCACCCCCTCTACAATGAACTTTAACACTTTAAACAGAAGACTGCTCTATTTGTTTGTCCTAGTTGACAAAGTTCTCCCAAATAGCAGTCCCCAATACTTGAAATCCAACTGAAGAAAATAAGTTGTTTGCCCCTTCCAATGAGGCCAAACACTCACCCATTCGTTGCAGGTGCCCCACAGGCGAAGAACTGTAACCTTTGCTGCTATACATGAACAGACTGAACTTAAATTAAAACAGGCAGCTTTCTTCCCAAGGTGGGAGAAGGGGATTGCCCCTGGAACCCACAAATAACTTTTCCTCACCCCCAGAGGGAGGGAGGTAAACAGACAACTACTGTTGTCCTTCTTGTTTGCTTAAGGACAAACTGAAGACTGACTTTGAATTCCCAAGATTCTAAACTTACTCTGAGCTGAAGATTCCAAATGTGGCTCATGCAGCTGTGACAATTCTATTATGATGTCATCCCTCTAGTCTCAGCTGTGACTGAGGACAGAGTGAGACAGTGTGAAACCTATTTAACTGGAGTTTCACAAGCTGCCTTCCCTGCCTACCACTAGGTCTTACTGGGATTCTAGTAACCCCGGGTAACAAAGGGGTTACAGTTAGATACAAAACTAAGATAGGATTTACAAATAGAAAATTTGATTGAAAGATTACATAGTAGATTAGGAGCTTTGCACAGTCTGAAAAGATGTATACCAAATAAAGTTAGGGTAAATTTAATTAACTCTACAATAATTCCATTGTTCGATTACGGGGACGCGGTGTATGCCGGTGCATCAAAAACTGTATTGGAGAGGTTGGATACAGCCTTGAATAGATTTGCAAGGTTTGCTTTAGACGCACCTCATTTTGCGCACCGGCACACCATGTATAGTGCCTTAAATTGGACTAGCCTTACGGAACATAGAAACTTGCATATACTGCACTTAGTTCATCAACATCTGAAACAGAAGACTATTTCTTATTTGGATGACTTGTTTCAGATATATACATCTAGAGTAGGTCTGAGATCTGCACAAAATTTGGAACTGGTAATTCCAAAAACTAGAACAGCAAAGGCAAACTCTGCATTAACAGTGAGTGGGCCTAAACTTTGGAACGGATTATCAGATCATCTGAAAACAAAGATAATTGTCCCATGGTGCGAGATTAAAAAATGGTTAAAACAGAAGTCTATTAAATCAATCGACAGTGTCCCTAGTTAAAAGAAAGCACTTTATACTTTATTACTGATTTCATTACCATGACTATTGGTTATTTTTTATGCCTTCTTAAATGTAAAATCGATATGACTGGGCTTTGTATTTTTACAATTTGTTATGTATGTCATTGTTTATGGATAAATAATATTACAAGTGTGACAGAGTATTCTCTGTAAACATGTATCTTTCTAATGTATTGTGTGTAACTTTTATCTTTATGTAACTGAAATTTTTATGGTTTGTACTGGACCCCATTGAAAATGAGTCTAACCACTCAAAGGGTTATCCTTTTCCTGAATTTATAAGGAATAAACTTTTACAACAAAAACATCAACAACAACAACAAATGGGAGCTTGAGAGGGTTGCCTTGTTTGGTTCCCATATCCAAGGGCTCCTTAAATGTTTACGGGCAGATGGAGGCTCCAGCTCCTCCACCTCATCCGACTCGGGCTGTGTTGTGTAATGCCAGGTCAATCAGGAATAAGACTGCCATAAAAGCAGATCTAATTTCCTCGGTCGACCAGGCATGTATCACAGAGACCTGGTTGGATGAAAATGCCGCTCCCATATTGGAGGCGGTGGTGCCGGCCAGGTACTCCATGATACACAGACCGAGGGTGGATCGCAGGGGCTGAGGGATGGCTATTTGTTTTAAGTCTGACCTGAAACTCATGGTACTTTTAATGTTGATCAAAACAGGACCCTTGTGTGTGTGGCTGCCCAATGGGAAGGGGTTGCGGTCTTTGGGGTCCTCGTGATTTATTGACCCGCTGGTTTAGCGGTGGAATTTTATGCAGGAGATTGAGGAACTGGTCACTGGCCTGGTGTTGGAGTCCCCCAGGTGGTTGATCCTGGGGGACTTCAATGCCTGAGTCAACGATGGGGCTCCATGGATAGGCCGCGATCTCCTGCAGAGCATGGGGGACCTGGGTCTGGTGCAAAATGTGTCATCGCTTACTCACTCGGGCAGCCACACACTGGATTTGTTGTTTCTTTGAATCTTGAAACAAGTTATCTCAGGGTTGATCCAGTTACTTGGTCAGATCGTGGTGCCGTGGGTTTCATGCTGGCAGCCCCTCCCTTAGAAGGTCCTGCCCCTGTGGAGATGGTCCAGTACCATCCATTGAGAGGTGTTTCCTTTATAGGACTGATGGCAGTGCTGGGCCCATCGAGTGTAAGAGGGGCTTGTGAGGTGGGGATGGAGGAGGCAGTGATGGCCTATAATAGGGCCATCTCTTCCGTCTTCGAATCCATCGCACCCATTCGTGTCTGCCCTTTGTCTACATGCTGCAGACCCTTGTGGTCTGATGAAAACCTGCATGGTTTAAAGAAAAAGGGGTGGAGGTTAGAGAGGCGCTGGAGGAGATCTCGGCTGGAGGGGGACAGACTGGCCCTAAAGTCACATTATGTTGACTATCAGAGGGCAATCTCTCAGAAGAAGGCAGAATTTCTGTCAAGAAAGATTGCTGCAGTGAGGAATAGACCATCTCAGCTGTTCCCCATAGTAGACAGGTTGATACACCCTGTCTACATGTGCGGGGAGCGGGTTCAGTTGTTAGGTGTGAGGAGCTGGTTCTGTTCTTCACTGACAAGGTGTCCTCCATCAGGGCTGAGGTCTCTTTGAGTGTCTCTTGAAAGGGCATTGGTAGTCTATCTGAGAGGTGTAGAGATACTCCTCCTGTCTGGGAGGTATTTGAGCTAGTTGGGGTGAAGGAGGTGATGGGGACTCTCGAAGCTATGACCTACCCAATGTGATCTCGACCCAGGACCAACCTGGCTTTTGGTCGGATGTTTGGACCTGTTGGAACCTGTTGCTACTGAAATTGTCTGGAGTTCCTTGAGGAGTGGGATCTTTCCACAGGCTTTGAAAGAGGCCTTAGTTAAACCCCTTTTGAAAAAGTCTTCCCTGGACCCAGACTGTCTCAGCAACTACAGGCTGGTGTCGAACCTCCCATTTTTAGTGAAGGTTATTGAAAAAGTGGTGGTCATTCACCTTGAGAGACATCTCATCTCTTCCTCTTCCTATAAGCCATTCCAGTCTGGTTTCTGGGTGAGGCATAGCATGGAGACCACCCTGGTAAGGGTGTTGAATGGCCTCCCCATGGTGAGGGATAGGAGAGATCATACCATCTTAGTCCTCCTAGACCTCTCCACGGCATTTGATACTGTGTATCACAAGGTGTTGTTTGACCACTTGTGGTTCTGGTGTGGCTTGTCTGGCAAGGTCATCTGCTGGTTCAGGTCATACCTAACAGGCAGAGTGCAAAGGGTAATGATGGAGCTTGCCTCATCTGCCCTGAAGCCTCTGTGCTGTGGAATTCTGTAAAGTTCAGTCTTGTTGCCCTTATTGTTCACGGTGTACATGCTGCCACTGGGGGACATCATCAGGTGATACAGACTGGGTTTTCACTGTAATGCAGATTATACACAGTTGTATCTGTCCTGTGCACCCAAGAACCAGGTTCTGGCTGCCATGTTTAACAACTGCCTCAAGGAGATCCAGTCGTGTATGGCTCAGAACTGGCTTGGATGAAACCCAGACAAGACTGAGGTGCTGGTGATGGATCCGGGTTGTCGGGGGGGGGAAGGGGATGCGGGGATACTCCCTGACCTAATGTTAGGAGGTGCTCCTCTTGTCCCCTCCACACAGGTGAGGGATTTGAGTGTGATCCTGGATGATGGACTAACCATGGATGTCCAGGTGTTGGCTGTCATCAGGAGTGGTTTTATCATCTACAGAATATTGCCCGAATCCAATCCCTAATTACCTGCCCACACTAGTACATGCCTTTGTCACCTCAAGATTGGACTACTGTAATGCCCTGTACCTAGGGTTATCTGGAGGAAACCTCCACAGACTGCAGCTGGTGCAGAATGCAGTGGCAAGATTAGTGATGGGAGCAAGAAGATCTGAGCATATTACTCCTGTCCTCCGTGAACTGCACTGGCTGCCGGTCAGGTGGAGGATTATCTTTAAGGCTGGGCTCCTGACCTACAAAACCATACACAAGAGCCTGTCTATGTGCAAGATCTCATCCCCTAGCACCCTATCTGGGCACTTCTTTCTCCCAGAGAGCCCTGCTTGAGGTTCCCAGGGTGAGGCTGTGGAGTTCCAGAGATAGGCCATTTTTGGTTGCTGCACCCACCTTGTGGAACTCTTTGCCTGAGAATTTGAGGAGGGCTCCCTTGGTGGAAGTCTTTAAGAAGGGCCTCAGAACATATATATGAAGTCTGTCCTTTTATGACTGACTACTGAATGGAACTGTTTTGGAACTGTTATAATTGAATTTTGGTTGGTTTTATTACTTGTTTATTTTACCGTTGTTGTTTGTACAACACCCAGAGTCTGTGGAAATGAGCACTTAATAAATGATTTATCTATCTATCTATCTATCTATCTATCTATCTATCTATCTATCTATCTACCTACCTATCTATCTATCTATCTATCTATCTATCTATCTAGCTTATCTATCCTCCTTACTGATGATCCTTACCTTCCCCCAATACCTATCCCATCCTCTCTTAAAACTGCCCACTGTCTTCAATGAGATGACCTCTTCTGGTAGCGCATTCCAAGTGTCCATTACCCTCTCTGTGAAGAAGTACTTCCTGACCATCCTCCTAAATCTCCCACCCTCCAGCTTAAGACTGTGCCCCCTCATGTTATGGTTGCCACTCAGCTTACAGAGATTCTCCTTATCAACCTTATTTATCCCTTTCAAGTACTTGAAAGACCCACTCATGTCCCCTCTCTCGCTCATCTTCCAGGGAGTACATGTTCAGTACCCTCAACCTCTCCTCATATGCCTTACCCTGCTGACCAGCTATTATCATTGTAGCCCCTCACTGGATCTTCTCCAGCAGGTTAATGTCCTTTTTGAGATGTGGGCACCAGTACTGAACTCCATATTCTAGATGTAGCCTTACCAGTGACCTGTACAAGGGCAGTATAACCTATTCTCTCCTACTACTGATCCCCTAGATATGCATCCCAGCATTGTGTTTACTTTTGCTGCTGATTTCTTGCACTGCACAGAGTGCTTCAAGTCACTAGTGATCATCACTCCCAGGTCCCTCTCCTCCGCTGATGGAGATACTCAGACTCCATCCAGGTGGTACTCTGTCCTGGGATTCTTGGCTCCAATATGCATAACTTTGCATTTCTTGGCATTGAAGCCAAGCTGCCAGATCCTGGACCATCTCCCCAACTTTTTCAGATCTTCCTGTAGGTCCTGCATCACTTCAGCTGTATCCACTCTCCCACAGAGCTTGGTGTCATCCATGAATAGGCACATTTTGCCCTTAATGCCATCCCCAATGTAATTGATGAAGACATTGAACAACATTGGCCCCAGCACTGAGCCCTGCGGGACCCCACTGGTTACTTCTCTGATGCCAGATAACTCTCCACCCACAACCACCCTCTGGGTTCTGCCCCTATGCCAGTTTTCCACCCATCTGGCCATCTTTTCCCCAACCCTGAGATCCATCAACGTCTTGATCAACCTTTTGAGGGGCACAGAGTCAAAGGCCTTGCTGAAATCAAGATAGAGGATGTCTACCACTTGGCCCCTGTCTACTGTCTTAGTGACACAGTCAAAGAAGTCAATCAAATTCATTTGACACAATCTCCCCCCCATGAATTCATGCTGCCTTGTATCCTGGATACCATGCTCCTCTAGATACTCCACCAACCTTTCCTTTAGGATGGTCTCCATGAGCTTGCCTACAATGGAGATTAGACTGACTAGTCTGTAATTCCCTGAGTCATCCTTGGGACTGATTTGTGGAAAGGCACTACATGTGCTGTTCTCCATTCCTGTAGTACCATGCCTGACTCTTGGTGAACTAATAAATAGGTCTGCCAGTGGCCCTGCAAGCTCCTCAGCCAGTTTCTTTAGTACCACTGGATGTACTCCATCTGGGCCTGGTGATTTGTCCATCTTCAATGCCAACAGCTCCTCCCTCACTCTATCCTCCTCTATCACTACATCTGTGTTCTCCTCCCCTCCATTTCTCTTTTCCCTCCTGAAGGCACTGGTCCATTCTTCTCCCTGGTGAAGATGGAATAGAAGTATTCATCTGGTATCTCTGCTTTCCCCCCTTATCCTCCACCCACTCCACATCTTTCTTAAGCCTAACAATCCCTTCCTTCTTGTCTCTTTTCTCACTTATATAGAGAAAGAAAGTCTTCTCCCCCTTCTTAATTAATCAAGTATGTTCAAAACTGAGCCTGACAATGCAGTGGTGTAGGGCACAGCATACGGTTAATGCCCTGGACTCGCATATTCACTCTCGGATGGCCACAGTGGGCCTGGGTGAAAAGTGATTATTTTTAAAAAGAAAACATAGGGAGGAAATAATAGGTTTGTAAGGGATCACATGAGAGAATGGCTAAAGAATGATTATTGTTGAAAAGAAAACATGGGGAGAAGAGCAGGGCGGTAATCGGTTTGCAACAGATCATAGCCACACATGCTGCACAGAGTGGCTGACTTCTTGGGAATTGTGTCCTCAAGAAGGCGGCCATTTAGAGCAACAACCACATTCATGCCAGAGTGGCTGCCATTCTGAGCACAGTATTTGCCATGTGGCAGATGGAACAGCTGGCGTATGTGTGAAAACTGAGGGCCATTTTCTACATGGTGGTGGCTGTGTGGTGGCATATGTGCACTAGGGTGGACAGGGCCCTGATTGGGGGCTTCCAAAAGATGCCCAGCCACAGTTTAAGAACAAAATGCCATGAACAAAATATAAAAGAGGGGTCTGACTATTGTGATAACTGTCCTCAGGGGTCAGCTAGTGTCCCTGTACAGGTGGTGGGAATAGAGTGAAGGGGGAATATTATTATAAGCCAGGCTGCCATAGCAAGGCCCTCCCCTGGTGGCCAGATATTCAGAGGTGGATCAAGAAAAGGGGGGACACTGAATGGTGGGGTAAGAACAAAATGCAAGACTGATGGAGTGAATCTGGAATACATAGTAATGTATTTTTTATTACCTCATTGCCTCCTAGAAATGCCTGTAGGCATCACCAAATCTACTGCAGTGTGTTCCAGAACACCTACAGAAGTCACTCACATTTTTTGCTATTACTTGCCAGCCAGAATTGATTAGAATTGACTGCATAGTACCATTAGAAGGGTAATGTTGTGCTGAACAACTTTGTCACTGACACTTTGTATGTATCATGTTCACATTAGGAGTTATTCACATTTATTTATGACATTTTGTCTGTCTAGAACCACCTAAGCACTTTGAAGAAAACACACATTCTGGGTATCTCAGCCAGTATAAAACAAAACCAAAAACCAAATTGAGCACAGTTGATTGCATAGCACCATTGGAAAGGTAATTTTGTGTGGAACAACTTTGCCACTGATATGTTGTGTGTATCATATACTTTAGGAGTTATATGCATTTGTTTATGGTATGGTGTGTATGGTTCAGATTTGTCCCTCAAACCTCACCAACACACGTTGACTCAAATGGGGAAAAATGATGTTTAATAGTACAGAAATAGCTGTTTTTTTAACAAACAGATTATTAAAATTACATCTAATGTCTGGATGCTTAGTTTGGTGTTATATGTTACATATTTCCCAAGACAAAAAGGCCTATGGTGCATTTTTTAGTGGAAAAAATATTTTGTTTTGCTGTTTTGACCAGCACAGAAATAAAACTAAATTACCTGTTGTTCCTTGCATTCCACCATTGGAAAGGTAATTTTATGCTGAACAGTTTTGCCACTCATACTTTGTGTCTAGCACTTATGGTTTTTGTGCTATTAGCATTTGTTTACAGCATGCCAATTATGGCTTGATTTTGCTTAGAAAAGCCCAGGACTCACTGTTAACAGTATATAGGAGACAAGTGCTGCAACTTCAGAGAGCTCCTGTGGAGGCAATGAGTTAACACAGAGTGGCCATGACTTACAGCATCACGTGGCTGTGTCTACTGCATACAGGGGCAATTTTCCTGTGTTTGTGTTTTTAAGCTTAGCACTGGATATTAGTATGCCTGGAAAAGGGAAGGCAAAGGCAAAAAAGAAGGGATGGTGGCACTTGAGGAGCAGCTGGTGGCGCTTGCTCAGGCACAAAACAAGTCATGGTGGGACACTTGCCTTGTGAACACAGATGGAGAGGGACCATTGGTGCTTCTGACACAGGCAATCCATATTAGGCAGCCAACAGGGCCGGGAACAGCACCCGGCAGCTAGTGTCCCAGAAATCTAGCATGAAGAGGGCACCAACACACTGACAGTCTGTGGCCATAAAGTCAGACCAAATGAAGAGGCAGCATCTGACACCACCAGCACAGATCAAGTAGTTCTAATACTGAGGAATGGAGCCCTGATCAGCTGAGTGCAGTAATCCAAGGGGGGAGCAGTGGCTAAGATGTCCAGCCACAGAAGGGGATGGCAGCTATTCCTCTGGCCAGATCAGCAGGACAGTTCCTGCATTTAGAGCATTAGTTTACTCAGTTTTATTGCAGTTGTATTCATTAGTTGACAATGAAATTTAACTGTACTTAGGAGTACAGCACAATATAAAGAGCACCCAACAATGCACGATAGTTGCTTCAAGATGTCATTGAAAGCAACAACACAGTGGACACCCTTCAAACTTATGAACAGTAGTTAATTTAATTATGCTCATTGCAAATCTCTATATGTCTTCTGCATTCTACATGCATCTACCATTTGAGTAAAGTACTATCAAGTGTGAATTTAATTTTAATAGACAGAAATGGTAACTGCTGCTCCATTGACCTATGGCCCCATCTGTCACATTAAATCAATTGTATCCCTTTATTAATCTGGCACAGTGGCTTCCATTCTGGCTAGCATCTAAGCTCAGGGTGCAGATCATTAACCTAATTAGTTCCCCTACTTGGAAACCAGTAATTAGTTTAATCAAATTAGTAATTAAGGAACAGCAGAATATAAGGGGATAGCCAGCAATGAAGCAGTACCTCACCCTGACAAAGAGTCTGGCTTAAGGCTCCCAGCACCGGGGTCCCTGCTCCTGGTCTTCAGCTGCTTTATTACTTTTGTTTAAAAGCAACAGCCTAAATAAAAGAACAGTTGAATGAATATAGGTTTAAAAGTCCTTCTTACTCTGCAATAATCCTGTTCAGTAGAATGTTTAACTGAAAGGTCACTGGGATTCATTGTATTCACTGCAGCCTACCACCAGGAAACCCCAGTTCCTGCCAGAAAAGTCATGTTGGGCTCAGGGAGGGCAGTGTCCACTCCAGTCCATCTGCTGGTTCCTCTCTTACTGGCCATACCCATCCAAGACCCAGTGCTGGCCCTGTCCTTCTGGTTGTATCACCTAGAGATACGGTTCTAATGGAACATGTGGGGATGAGGCAAAGTTCTGGTTCCCTTTACCGGCTGCTCTGACCCTTGCTCAGCTACTCGCAGTCCAGATTGGTATGTTGGTAATGCTGGTGGCTGCCCCAGGACTTCTCCCTCATCCATGAGACACGGCACTGGGGCACAGAACATCTCAGATGGGAAACAGCCATTGGCTTTGGAGGACAAGCTTGAAAGGGTTCTGCCTTTTATTAGGGCCCAAGAATAGAGCACGTTGGCCCCTTAATTCTGGGGGTGGAATTGGTCTCCAGGAAGGGTGGGGGGGGGTTCACTGACCCCGGTTGTAGCTGCACCCCAGGAGGTAGCAGTAGTGATCCAGATGGGCTCATCCCTTGGCATCTGGTTTGCTGACTTTGGAGGAGCCAGTTGGGTCTCACCTCACCAAGAAGGTGCAGCATCAGATTCTGAGTGAGGAATACATGGATATTTTCAAGCCCTTTAATTAGCCCATGGACCTGAAGAAGATAAGAACAAGAAATTGAATGATAATGGGGTAGAAGTGAACAGAAAGATTTAGAAGTGCTTCACATGGGAGACTTGGTCAGGGGCATTTTCCGTTTTTGCTGGACAATAAATCAGGTGAGCCCAGAGAAGGGGAATTGTCTGTGGAGTTATTAAAACTGGATCTTGACAATGTGTGCCAGTAAACTGAGTTATGAATGGTTGGAATAGGACATACCTGTACATAGTGAGAAGCAAAGTGACCCAATGAGGCAGTGAAATGTGTTGGACATGCCATTGTTGTGGGCCATAGAGCATTGGTGGCATCCAGCACATGGACAGCAGCTTCCCAGTCAGATGGCAACATCCCCAAAGAAAATATCACAGGGATTTACCTTGGGGTGGTCAATTCAGTTCAGTTCCTTTTTATTGTTTGACTAGATAGTCATTGACATATTAAAAATCGTACATACATACATATATGTCAATCAAATTTTGACATATACAAACAAAACTCCCTATTTTAAAAGACAAGGTTCATGTTGACTTAGTGAACCACATTCTCTTAAGAGGTTTCAACTCACATATAGTCTTATAATACTTTTCCAACAGCATATCAACTTATTGAAAATTTTGAGTGTTTGCTATCATCCAGCCAAGTTAATTATGCTTATCACTAATCTATTTGAGAATTGTCTATTTTTTTTAATCTTGTTGATAGCCAGAAAAAAACATTGCTAGTTTATCTAGAGATCATTGATTGTTTCTATGTAATAGTGTAGATGTAAGTAATTCCTTATCCAAATTGTACATAGTGGCCCAGATATTCTAAGGAGATGTGCCCAGCACAACTGAGTTGTGCCAGTGCATCTCCAAAATGTGCCCCTGGGCCATATTCAAAAGGGGGTGGTGCACCATGCAATTCTGAATGTGCAGCTGCGCAAAGATAATGTATGCAGTGCATCCGGAGGGGGGCGTTCCCCTGCATATGCAGCACATCTCCATATTCAGCCAAGATATGCAGTGCAGCTGCCCACACATCCAGGAGATGTGCCACACAAAGTTAGGCATGGAAAAACCATGCCTAAGTCATAGCCACCCAGAGGTGGGCTGCTGTACTGCACAATGAAACACAGCAGCCACCAGTCCCTGGGGTGCTACCCCGTCAGCCCCAACCGTGTAATACAATTAAGCATTCTCTCTGTCCCTGATAGTCTAGTGTCTCCCCCCACCAGCCCCGATCATAGAAAACCACAACCCATCCCCTTTCACCCTGGTAGTCTAGTGTCTCCCCTCCCAGCCCCAATCGTGAACTTAGTATTATAATCCCACGCATCCATGGTAATGCAGTGGCTCCACTTCCTACCCTGTACTCCACTCATGATGAAACACAAATATTTACCCTCCCTGGTAGTCAAGTAGTACCCCTCCCATTCCTGAACCCCATCTGAAGTATAACTATAACTCGAACATCCATGGTAGTCTAGTGGTACCCCCCCCAGCCCCTATCGTAACACCAAAAACAAATCCCAATATCTCCTTGGTAGTCCAGTGGCCTCCACCCCCTAACCACTCAGCACCCACCCACCCTGCTCCCCCATCCCAGCATGGCCATTGCAGCTGGTAGGCAGCAAACCCACCCGCACATCTCCACAGCTGCCCACCGACTGAGCTGTCACTGAATGACAGCTTACAGTAAGCACTGCTATTCCATTAGTCGACATTGTCAACCAATGGGCTTGCAGTGAGTATTCTAAGCTTTCATTCACAGGAGCAGTTGCTAGACCCTTGTTTTGTTCTGTTATAGTGGGCATTTAGAACATTGCTCTCAAATCTTTGAAACTAGTATATTGTAAACATTTTCCTTAAATGTGGCTCTGTTAATAGTTCCATATATGACTTTAGGCCAAAATAATAATTGCAAACATTTAAACATACAAAAATGCCAGAAAAAGCAGGCCTTACGGTCTATCGAGTCTGCTCAATTGTACAGCTAGCCTCTGCAACTTGCAGCTGCCCCACCATGTCCACCCCTCTTCATCACAACCATCCCTCACCCTGTCCCAACCCCTCTTAAAGCCACCCATCTTTCTACATGATACCACCTCCTCGGACAGAGCATTCCATCTGTCCACCACCCATTCAGTAAAAAAATGTCTACTGATTACCCTCTTGAATGTTCCCCCTCCAATCTCAGATGATGCCTATTCATATCCCTCCCTCTTCTAAGATGGAAAATCCCTCCTGTATTATCCTTATCTATCCCTTTAAGGTATTTAAAGGTTTCAATTATATCCCCCCATCCCTCTGCTCCTCCAGGGAGTACATGTTCAGCTTGCCCAATCTATCCCTGTAGGACTTTCCCTCCAACCCTGGATCATCTTGGTCACCCTACGTTGCACCCCCTCTAACAATTTGATGTCCTTCTTCAGGAATGGGCACTAGTACTGAATGCAGCACTCCAGGTGCAGCCTAACTAGAGATCTGTACAAAGAAAGGATCACCTCCCTATTTCTGGAGGAGATTTGCCTCACTATACACCCCAGCATCCTGTTGGCTTTTGCTGCAGCCTTCCTGCACTGAGCTGAGTTGTTCATACTGCCCATTGTAAGCACCCCCAGATCATTTTCCTCCACAGTGCTTTCCAGCTGCACCCCTCCCAGCTGATAGCTCCTCACCTAGTTCCTAGCTGTGAAATGTAGTACTTTGCACTTCTTGGCATTGAACCCCAGCTACCATGTTTCCGACCACTCCTTTAGTTTGATCAGGTTCTCCTGCAGCCCCTTCCACCCTTCAATGACATCTACCACAGTTCCCATCTTCATATCATCAGTGAACATACTGATCCTACTCCAGATCCTGTATGAGATATCAGTTATGTATATCTCAAACAGCACTGGTCCCAGTATCAATCCCTGTGGCACTCCCACTTGTCACTTCCCTCGGTGATGAGAGTTTCCCCTCCACCACCCTCTGCTGCCTTCCATTCAGTCAGTTGATGATCCATCTGACCATCTTCTTTCCCACCCCCTATGTATTCCAGATCCCCCCCCACCTCCCATGCGGCACAGAATCAAAGGCCTTGCTGAAGTCCAAATACAGGACATCCACTGCATGGCCCTTGTTCAGCTCTCTGGTCACCCAGCTGTAATACTCAATTAGATTTGTCTGGCAGGATCTGCCCAAGACAAACCCATGTCGTTGGCTGTCCTGGAGACCATCGTCCTCCAACAAGGTCACTAACCTCTCTTTTAGGATTGTCTCCATGAGCTTCCCCACAATTGATGAAACAAAAGGGCTTGATGCCAGTGGTAATCAGAAAACATCTAGCAGGCATAGCCTGGTTTTCCAAAGTCATTGGTTTTGAAGACAACTTGTGGCTTTCCATCTACAGATGATTTATTTATTATTTATTTGAAAAGTTTCACCAGGAAAGGCATACTGAGCTACAAGAAGCTTGTTTCCAGATGTGTCCTGGGGGAAGGGAAATGGGGAATTACAGTTGAATGTAAACATAAACCAAGATACAAAACAAATAAGCATCATACATTTATTCAAAAATAAACAACTACAGCTATGTGTATGTCCTGTTTAAAATGTGAAGGGATAATACAATTTGGAATACAACATTGCACATACAGAACTTGAGAGGGTTGTTCCTTAGCAGAAACAGAATGGGTGAGGGGCAGAGAGAGAGAGAGAGAGAGAATATAGCTAGGCTGCCTGTAGAATACAGCATGGGGGAGAGAGAGATAGGGTATGGGGGGCATACCTTTGTCTCTCTCTGAGATGTACATACCACAAGGGCCAGACTCAGCAGGGAGCACCCCAAAAATGAAAGTATTGGTTTCCCAGGCCAGCAGGAAGATAAATAGGGTAGAAGGAAGGGAGGAAAATCATTTTCGCCTCTGGGGTGGAGACCCCACAAGGGTCCAACACTACTCCAAGCACCGATCGGTGTCTTGGGGAAAGGTAGACATGAGGAATTGGAAGGAGTAGTTAGAACAGTTTTGAGAGAAAAATAGAGTAGATGAGGGGAACAGAGGGAATAAAGCTAGGCTGCCTGTAGAATGGAGCAGAGGGGGAGAGGGATAGGGTTCAGGGGGCATACCATTGACCCTCTGGTATGTACACCCCACAAGGGATAGACTCAGCAGGGAGCACCCCAACAGAAAAGTACAATACTGGTTTCCCAGGCCTACAAGAGGAGAGAATAGAGTAGAAGGGAGAGAGGCAAACTCTTTCACCATCTGGAGTGGAGACCCCATAAGGGTCCAACATGGCTCCAAGCACCTAGTCAGTGTCATTGGGGAAAGGTAGGCATGAGGAATAGGAAGGAGTAATTAGAACAGTTCTGAGAGAGCAAACGGTGAGGGGGGCTATTGGGAAGTGAGTTAGGTGCAGTTGCAGGATTGACAAATGTAATTGTGAAGAAGAGAGGATAATGAACAAATGGATGGGGCACAGCAAATATCTAAGGAAAGGAGTTCCAAATTTTAGGGAAGTGGTAGGCGAAGGTGGCCTGTCCTGAATTGGAAGATTGGACAGGGAGGGGCAAGGGTCTGGTAGCTAAAGTTACAGAGAGAGTAAGGGGGTTGAGAGAAGTGTGGTGAGAGGGAGTTGAGCCAGTACATCCCAACTAGTGAGGAACAGTGGCCCAAGAGGGGGGAACAAGGGAGCAGTATAAAGGTCACAGTGGTGTGTACCGGGTGGACAGTCAAGAGCAAACCAACAAAAGTAGTTGAAAAGGATGTCCAGGCTGGTTAGGGGCTATGCTGTAGACTATGTCACCATAGTCAAAAATTGGAAGGATCATTTTCTGGACAATTTCAGGTTGGGCCTGTAGGGGGATGCAGCCACAGTGTCTCTACAAAGCACCTAGTTTGAGATGCAATTTTTTGTGGATGGCATCCACATATCCAGAAAAGTCAAGGTGCTGGTCGAGCCAGAGCACAAGGTATTTGAAGGAGGTGACATCCTACAATATGGACCCCTTGATGGTGTGGAAAGATAGGGTGGCAGTAAGCTTAGGAAGAATTTGTCTGGTGACAAAGGTCATAGAGACTGTCCTCTTGGCATTGAGGGACAACTGATTTGAGTGAAGCCAGAGTTGGACTTTATTGAAGTCCAGCTGTAGGCTGGTTGCCACATCAGAGGGGGAGGTGCCAGAACAGTATCATCCACGTACATGTGAATAGACATGTAACAGCAGGCAACAGGTAGGTCATTTAAGAATGTTGAGAAGAAAATCAGGCCAAGGACTGACCTGTGGGGAACTCCAGTGTTTATGGGGAGTGGGGGGGAGAGAGTTGCTTATTCTGACTGATTGTGTTCTACCCACAAGATAGGAATGGAACCAGCTAGTGGTGGTTTCGGAGAGACCAGCTGCAGCAAGCTTGTCGAGGAGGATGGTATGGGAAACAACGATGAAGTCTTTGACCAAGTTGACAAAGATGGCATAGGTGATGTGGCCCTGATCCATGCCAGAGAGAATGGAGTTTGTAAACAGGAGAAGGGAGGTTGAGATGGCGTGGGTTTTACGAAAATCAAACTGAAAAGGGGACAAGAAGGAGGAAGAGGAGTCAAGGAAAGGAAAGAATTGTACTAATATGAGGTGCTCTTGAAGTTTGGCAAGGATTGGGAGGAGGGATATAGGGCTGTATTGCCTGGGTTGGAGGATTTTCCACCTTTAGGGAAGGGATTGACTGTGGCAAACTTCCAGGCATCAGGCACTGAGGCCAGGGAAAAAAGAGGAGGTTTACAAGGGAGATGAGAGGAAGGTTAATAGCAGGGGCTGAGAGATGAAGGAGCTGGGGGTCAAGCCCATCTGGGCTTTTACCCTTATGAAGGTTAAGGGCTAGGAGAGCCTTCAAGGTGTCAGCATGAGTGATAGGTAAGATGGAGAAATGGGAATAAGAGAAAATGGGTGAGCAGGGGGCTGGTGGTGGGGGAGCAGAGGGGGGTAGGGAGGATAGAAGGGAGGAAGCACAAGTGGTGAAGAAGATGTTGAATTCCTAAGCCACGGGAGGGGTTCTGAAACAGTGGTGTCTCCTACCTTCAGGACTGGGGCTGGGGGCTGGGCAGGGGGAGAGAATAGGGTATGGACTACCTTCCAGAACTTAAAGAGGCAGTTAATGTTCATCTGGAAGGTGGATGAAAAATATTCAGCTTTTGCAAGTCTCATGCACCAGTGCAGGCGTTACTGAGTGTTCAGTATTTAAGCAAATCCACATGGGCCCCCCTGAGGCCTTGTGTGCCTTCCACATGAGGTCACATGCACACTGACAGGCCAGTAGTTCATATGACACCCAGGGGAGGTTTGAGCCCCTGACCCTAGTTTTGCTAATGGGAGCTTGCTGGTCCCAAATTTTAAGGAACCTGGACTTAAAGCAACTGATGGCAGAATCATCTGAGGAGTCAGCGGAAACAGGAGACCAGTTGGTTGTTGCTAATTCTTCATGAAGGGAGGGAAAGTCCAGGGACCTGAAGGAACAATGCAGGAGGGTGTTGGGCAGGGCTTTAGGGTGGTAGATTTTACGCACACAGTAGACCATGTGTTGGTCACTGAATGCATCTGGAAGGATTCCTGATGCAATTACCCGGTAAGGGTGCAATGCAACAGCCCAGTCCAACAGGGTATTCTTACTAGATTTCTGGTTTAGAGGGGTTGTTTCAGAGATCAATTGTAAGGTTACGGGAGGAAATGTCATTGCAGAATTTGGTTTGAGTATAGAGATGCAGTGAAATTTAATTTAGTCTGTGAAGTTCCGGCGAAATCGGGAATTTTGCCTCATGAAATATTTTGTGAATTTTGCACATTTCGCAAAATGTTTTGCAGGTGTACAATTTGAAATTCCATCCTCAAATGGTAGAGTTATTCCTGTGAGTGGTGAAATTACACCATTTGTGGGCAAAATTCGGTGTTTCGTGGGTGAAATTCTACATTTCGAAGGTGGAATTTCGCTTTTCGCACCTGCAAAATATTTTAAAAATGCACAAAAAATCATGAAATATTTTGCAGAATGAAATTTTGTGGACTTTGTCCATCTCTATTTCAGTACAGGAGAGTCAATATATGTTTAAATCCTCAAGAATGAGGAGTTCACCAGGAGAAGATTGGATGGAGAGAGTTGAGATGAGGTCAGTGATCGAGGAGGTAGGGAGGCCTGGGCAGCAGAGGACACTGCCCATAAAGATAGGGAGGGAGTAAGGAAAGGATAGTTTTAGGAACAGCAGTTCATAGGCAGAGGGGGAGGAGATGGAGAGAATGAGAGTATACTGGATGCTTGAGGAGAGATATATGGCCACCCCCTCACCCCTGGTTGAGTGATCCTGTTGGATGAGGGAGTAACCTGGAATAGAGATGGCTCAGTCAGAAATTTTGGGGGACAGCCATGATACTGGGATAATTAACACACTTGGATTCAGGTTAATCATGAGTGGCTGGAGCAGATTGGTCTTGGGGAAGAGGCTCCTAATTTTGAGATGAACCACTTTTAATCCTTTGGGAAGATTGGTGGGGGGAGGTGTGAATGAGGCCAGGGTTAGGTTCTATATCTCCTGCTGCTAGCAGCAGCAAAATGATGATGAGTTTAGAGGGGATCATTGTGCACCTGCAAGGTAGGGGGGTTGGAGAGGAGGGGTGTTTGGGGGGAATTGTGTATATAAAGTATGAAGTGAAAGGATGTTAAATGGAGGCAAGTGGAGGGGAGGATAGAGGATCCTGGGAGCCAGGGGTATGAAGAAGAAGGTGGAGACAGGAAGATGGAGGAGTGGGGGAGTTGGATGGATGAAAGGAGAATGAGGGTGGTAGGGCAGGAAGGGTAATGGTGGGATGGATGTCAAGGTAAACAGGAGGGGAGGGTGGCAACGATGAAGAGGAGCATAGTGTAGAGAGAGGATAGGAGGAGCAATCGAAGCAGTATAGCAACTGGCAGTAATAGGGTAAGAGAGGAAGCATAGTAGGGAAAATTGAAATGTATAAAGTGCATGCCTTGCTAGGTAGAGGGGAAAGGCATATACTGTGTGCCAGGCTAAGTTGAGGGGAAAGAGTGAAGGCATGGACTTCCATTTAAGGCAACATTTTGGTAAACAGTAGCATTGGTATTAAGTATAGTATACTTAAACTCAGAGGTCAACTTGCTAGATGTAATCAGAGATTGCAGTGCTTAACTTTACTGTTTAACTAAAAAGAGCAGGAGTGGGTAACAGTAGTACTATTAGCATTACAATCATATAAAGGAGACAGGGTAGGTTGCCACCAGTGACAAATTACATAACATTCTATCCCCTTTCCCAATACACTTTCCCTTTCTGAATGTCAATCACTTATCCCTGTATAACAGTGATTGGGCAGGTGGGGGGTGGGAGGAGGGCCAAATAACCACTGACACTGCCTGTTGGTTGGATGCTTGCGGGTGCCTATAGATGCACAGAGGAGTATTTCACAGGAGCGGTCTCCTACTTAAACAAATGCCTAAAGTTCCCAGGATGAAAAGTCTGTTCTGTAGCAGGGCAAGAGCTGGAAAAAAACAATCACAGCTGCCCTCCAACCCCTGAGCAGATCCCCAACAGGTGTCTGATTCAGCAGGACAAAGGCCCCAGTTAATAATGCTGCCACTGGATTTGAAACTGGTGCCTTTTTGTGACACTGTCCTTTGGTTAGATGCTTGTGGGTGTCTAGATGCACAGAGGAGGATTTAACAGGAGTGGGTCTCCTGCTGAAACAAATGCATAAAGTTCCTAGGCTGAAAAGATGCTGGGAGGGTGGTCCTGAGGAGTACCGAGAAGGGTCAATGGCTGATGCCTGGTAAGCCTAGGCATGTTGGAGCATGAGCTAAACAGAGTGGCATAGGCAGAGATGATCTTGGTGGACAAGGACATGGCAGTGATGCCAGAAGGGGTGTTTGTGTGGCTTCAAAAGAGTAAAATGGAACACCTAGCATGGAGTTTCAGGTGAATCCTGAGGCCACTTCCTGGGGTGAGGTGTAACTTGAAAGATGAGATAAAGGATTATATAACTCACCAGCTTGGTGGCAGGATGGGCTTTCTTCTGACATGGAGATGGAAGTCTGTTGACAGCATTCCAGTCCCAATACATCCTCGACTGGGTCATAAAAGGATAGTGATTGAAGTTAGTGAAGTTCAATGCTCACACTTTTCCCATTGGGGGACCTACCATTGTAAGGGCAGAAGGCTTTTCAGACAACCAGGCTCAAGCACTGGGGTGGTGGAGGTCACAGGTACTTAAACATTACTTGTGACCACACATTTTATTACTTCCTTGTTTATGTTTACTAGTAAGTGATACTTTCCAGAAGAACCAGGTGTGGATATGTGGACACTCATTTTGTTTATTGGGCAGCCAGAAGGATAAGGAAGACCTCAAAGGTGAGAATCTCTTCCTGGTCCCCCCAATATCAGCAGGTGCACTACATGGGGCATTGATGGAGCAGGTGGAGGGACTTCCTTCTATAGATCATGGCTGAAGCAGAGTGGCATGTTACCCTTGGAGTGTTAGTGGTTCAACTGGGGGACAATGACCTGAGGCAGGAGTAATGGCTGGAGTTCCTATGTCAGATGAAAGATGACCTGCATTTGCTCTGGAAAGCTTGGCCAGGGGAGGTGCTGGTTTGGTTGCACATCTTTCAGAGGCACAGATGGCTTACATCATCATTATTTAACTCTGTATATGATTTTTTGTGAGTTTTCTGTTGGTTTGGGAGTAGCTTAAAAGCTTTCTTTAACTCTGTAACTGATTTTCATGAGGACTGTTGCTGGAAAACCACTGGGGATTGGGTTTGTAGGCTGTGAGGAGGAGCTTGGAGAGCTGCAAACTGCCCATATGAATTAACTCTTAAAGCTACAGTAATAGTCAGGTGGTGAAAAGTTCAGCCACTCAGACTTTTACTAGATGGATTTTAGGGTTTAAATGTTTTAAAGTTGCACGTTTGAAAGTCAAACTGACAAGCTTTGGTTAAGGAAGGGTAACTGCATATTTGAAAGTTGAAAGTCTAAATTTAAAACTGACAAGGTCATGTATACATGTGTTAACTAGTTACTGAGCTAGCAAGCTAGGGACATTGATGTAAAGAAGGACTTGGAAGCAAGCTAGTAGGGTCACATATGGTGTCCAGCTATTGCTGTACAGACTGTGTGATAAGGAATTGAGGTTACATTTAAGTTAAGTGTGAATTATGGAGGAAAGAAACATGTGGCATTATGGGGGATCACTCTGAGGGGTGCAGGGGCATGGATATGGGTGGCAAGAGACATCAGAATAGTGGATGGAATGGTGGCACCATGGAGTGACGGCGGCAGGCACAGGGAGGATAGTGGGGTGCAGTGGTTGTGGGATGGCTGTTTGGATGAATATACTATGGAAACTGTGAGGTTGTCCAATTTTTTACAGACTGAGGAGACTGGAAGAGGAGGTACAGGGGCTCTGGAGGAAGCTGGAGAGGGTGAGGGGGGTCAGGAGCAGGAGGGACCCCAGAGAGAAGTAGCTGGGAGAAGCTGAGGATGAACAGCAGGGCTAAATCCTATGAGGATGTAGGGAGGGTGGAGTGGGGTGAGGAAAACAGGGGGACAGCAAGTGGAGGGAATGCTCAGGGCAGGGTGAAGGAGGAGATGGGCACCACTATGGGGGTAGCAGGTAATAGGTTTGCAGTGTTGGCATCGGAGGTGGTAGTGGAGGTTTTGGAGATAATGGGTGGAGGGGAGAAGAAGGGTAGTGAAGGCTCAGGAGTCAGGAGTCAGGCTGGAAAAGGAAGAAGGGGAAGGGAAGAGCAGGGTAGAGGCATAGGGAGAGGCTGAAACAGGGGGGAAGATGTAGGATTTACAAATGGTGCAGACAGAGGTAATAAGGAGCAGGGCAGTGTGGACTCTGGAAAGGTGGACAGTGAAAACAGGAGGAGGGGAGATTATGGGACAAGAAGATGGAGGGGTACTAGTGCTGGGGGAATTCTATACTGAAAGGTGTCAAATGGGGCGGAAGGAGAGAAAAGCACAATCGCATCTGGGTCAATGCTATTCCTGGGTTGACCATGGACAGGGCAGGGCAAGGCAGGCATTTCTCCAGTGCATATGTAGGGTGAGGGAGAAACCTCACATACTGATGTATGTGGGTACAAACGACTTGGCAGGGAGATGGTAGTAGTGGAAAAGAGGAGGTTCGAGGAGTTGGATAGTCAGTGTGAGGAGGTGGGGGTCAGTGGCATTCTCTGAGGTACTCCCGATACCATGTGCGAGTACAGTGAGGAAAAAAAGGATAGAGGAGTTCAATGAGTGGCTGAGGGTTTTGTACTGTACCAGGGAGTAGGGATTAGTCTCTGACTGGGGCAGGACTAGGGCCATCGTGACCTGTATGCAGGGGGCAGGTTACATTTGAGCAGGGAGGGGAATGGAATCCTAAAATGGGGAATAGAGGGGTATATGTCAACAACGGTGTATTTAAACTGGGAGGTGGCGACGGGACCGCTGATAGGAAAGAGGTCCAGAAAGGGGAGCCTAGTGAGCTCACCCCCTAGTTATGAGTAAAGGCAGTGGGGAAGCGGCACAGAGAGGGATGGGGGGGGAGAATAGGGGTAGGGAAGGGGAGGAGACAGGCTGGGGAAGTGGTCTCACTGAATGCAAGAAGACTAAGGAATAGAACAGCGGAGTTACAGGCTCTCTTGGCAGTGGAGGGGGTGGACTTTGCAGCCATCACAGAAACGTAGGCCACCCAGTACCCGGACTGGGATATGATGATCCCTGGGTTCAGGTTATTCAGAAAGGATAGGGTTAAGGGGATTGGGGGGGAGTGGCGAACTATGTAAAGGAAGGGATGAAGTGTGTACGGGAGGAAGGGGAGGATGGGAGGACAGAAGCACTATGGATGCAATTCCAAGATGCAAAGAACAGGACACTGAGATTGGGGATGGTGTACAGTACACTGGCTTTGGGGATTGACCTAGATAGGGAATTAGCTGAACAAATTTGGTGGGTCTGCAGGAAGGGGAGCACAGTGGTGGTGGGGACTTCAACCTACAGGGGGTGGAGTGGGGCACCCCATCCACCATGAGTGCAAGGGAGTGGGTCCTGCTAGAAACATTTCAAGACAGCTTTCTGACACGGCTGGTCCAGGGGCCAACTTGGTTAGAGAGGACTCTGGACCTTGTACTGGATAACAGGGAAGCTGTAAGGAATCTGGAAGTGGAGGAACCACTGGCTGGGAGTGACCACTATTCAGTGTGGTTCATGCTCAACATGAGGAGGGAAACAAGGGGCATAGGTACAAGGGTAATTGAGTTTGGGGAGGCAGACTTTAAGAAGATGGGGGAAATTTTGGGCAGGCACCTGACAGGAATGCAACCACACATGGATGCAGAACAGAAATGGGACATCATAAAGGAAGGGCTGGCAGAGGCAACAGAATCTTGCACTAGGAAGAAAAGCAAGAAGGGGAAGGCAAAGAAGCCCAGTTGGCTGACACAGGAGGTTATGGAAGGGGTGAGGGCCAAGAGGGCAGCGTTTTGAAGTACAGGAACTCAGGGAGGGGTAAAGATAAGGATACTTACATGGAGAAGTCCAGGGAGGTGATCAGATGGGTCAGAGCAGCTAAGGCATATAGGGAGCTGAGACTGGTGCAGGGAATTAAAAGTGGAGAAAAAGACTTCTTCTGCTACATCAGAGAGAGAGGAAAGAGCAAGGATCAGCTCGTGAGGGTTAAGAAGGATGGGAGATGGGTGGAGAAAGGGGCAGAGCAGGTAGAATCACTGAACAAATATTTCTGCTCTGCATTCATGCAAGAGAAGGGGGGCAGATACCCCAGGCAAGGGGGTTGGGTAGGGGGGAAGGGATGACAGAGAGATGTAGGGATTACAGAGAGCAGAGTACTAGATGGGTGGACAAAGCACCTGGACCTAATGGCGTTCACCCTAGGGCATTAAGGGAGTTGACAGAGGTCCTGGCGGGGCCACTGGCTGACCTGTTCAATACCCCCCTCGACACGGGATGTGTACTACAGGACTGGAGAATGGCCCATGTGGTGCCATTCACAAAAGTGGCCCAAAGAATGAACCAGGAAACAATAGGCTAGTGAGACTTACATCGATCATGGGAAAGCTCATGGAGACCATACTAAAAGAGAAGCTAGTGAGCTTCTTAGAGGAAAATGGTCTCCAAGGTGGTCAGCAGCATGGGTTTATAGTGGGCAGATCCTGCCAGACAAACCTTGTAGAGTGCTATGACTGGGTGATGTGGGAACTGGATAAGGGCCATGCAGTGGATGACCTGTATTTGGACTTCAGCAAGGCCTTTGATTCAGTGCTGCATTGGTGGTTGGGGGGGAGGGACCACAAATGGTGAAATGGATCACAAACTGGCTAAAGGGAAGGCAGCAAAGGGTGGTGGGGGGGACCTCTCATCACTAAGATTGGTGGTGAGCGGGCTACCACAGGGATCAGTACTGGAACAAGTGCTGTTTGAGATTTTTATTGCAGATATGTCACACAGGATCTGGAGCAAGATCATCCTGTTCACAGACAATACCAAGATGGGAACTGTGGTTGATGATGTGGAGGGGTGGAAGGGGTTGCAGGAGGACGTGACTAAGCTGCAGGAGTGGGCAGAAATATGGCAATTGGGTTTCAACACCAAGAAGTGCAAGGTTATGCACTTCAGAGCCAGGAACTAGGGGATGGATTATCACTTGAATGGCATACAGTTGGGGAGCTCCATAGAGGAGAAGGACCTAGGAATGATCATTACAGGGAGAATGAACAACTCTGCTCAGTGCAGGAAGGTGGCAGCAAAAGCCAACAAAATGTTGGAGTTTATTGCTAGAGGGAT
This sequence comes from Neoceratodus forsteri, assembly GCA_016271365.2. Classification (NCBI taxonomy): domain Eukaryota; kingdom Metazoa; phylum Chordata; order Ceratodontiformes; family Ceratodontidae; genus Neoceratodus; species Neoceratodus forsteri. The sequence goes on along the minus strand of CM057454.1, from coordinate 954,679,649 downwards.
ATCCTCCAGAGGTAGGGAGGTTATCCTGCCCATGTATAGGTCATTGTTCAGGCCCCACCTGGAGTACAGCATGCAGTACTGTTACCCATTCCTGAAGAAGGACTTCAGATTGTTGGAGGGAGCACAGCAAGCAGCCACAAAGATGATCCAGGGATTGGAGAGCAAACCCTACAAGGACAGGCTGGGAGAGCTGAATATGTATTCACTGGAGGAAATGAGGGATTAGGGGGATATGATCAGGACCTTTAATTATCTGAAGGGGATAAACAAGACCAACACAGAAGGGTTTTTTCAGATGAGAAGGGGAGGGTCATGAGAGGGCATGGACTGAGATTGGAGGGGGGAAGATTCAAGAAGGAGATGAGGAGATATTTTTTTATGGGAAGAGTGGTGGACAAATGGAATACCTTATCAGATGAAATAGTGTCCTGTAAGACGGTGGGCAGTTTCATGAGGGTTGGGACAGGGTAAGAGATACTGGGAAGGGCGGGTGGGAGGGACAGCTGAGTGATGAGGGGTTAGCTGCACACTCGAGCAGACTCAATAGACCATGAAGCCTGTTTCTGCTGGCAATTCTGTATGATCGTATCATGCAAGAAATCCTTCAGCAATTGAGAAGGGTCACAGAATGGTATGGCAATGCAGAGACTGATGGACTCTACTGAGGGATGTTGCCAGGGCAGGATGAGATTGACATGAGGTTCCCCCAGCTGTATGCATGGGATGGAGTGCACTTGTCACATTCAGGTTATGACAGGTTCCTAGCAGATCTACATGGTGCTCTGGAGAAATGTCTGCATGGCTTGCATTGCAGAGACTGGGCTTTAGTCATCCTGTGGTAACATGGCAGTCTCACAAGGAGTGTACAATGGGTTATGGTGGGGAATTTGATTCTGTCACAGAAGGGTTCCCCATGAGACCGGCAGGAGACAAGGCCTCAATGACAGCACCATAGGGGCCAGTCAGGTGATAGCCACTTCAGGCTTGGCATGCATGTGAAGGGCTATGTGATGGTGGTTGGGTGCATGTCACACCAGTCTGAGCACCCCCCCAATCTTTGGAGGCCATTTTCCCTCCAAAGGCTGTAACCTTTGGAAAATAGTGGGTCTGCTTGGAAGGTTTTGTGAGGTAGGCGATGGAATGGTTGATGGCCTTGACCACCATAAAGACCTGCTGACACTCTTGAACTGCACATGCCATGCTACTTGTGTAATGTAGCTTTCTCAATAAACCCAGCGTAGCAAACATTTTCTCCAAAGCATCATGTTTAATTATGGGGGAGTATGGGGCCTACTAAGACAATAAAGAGTGGCTATTCATAAACAAACGTGGCTATTATATGGACATTAATCTTACGAGAAGAACACAGTTTAAATCACATATATGAAAAGGATTTCATGAAGGCTATGTCAGAGGAAATAAGACTCAGTTAATGGATTTGTTTTTTTCCACTATGCTTGGCACAGAGACGCCCATCAAGATAACATCAATTAGTTAGGATGCATCAGATTGAACTGTAAATCAACAGGACCTCACCAAAGCTAGCAAATGGGTGCTATATGGGAGACACATAAACAGAACTTAACATAGAAAGACCACTGAGAAGAGATTGTTGCATTTTATTAAAGAATACCAGGAGAGAAACAGTCTTTTTTTCAAGGTAAAGATCATGCTGGAATTAGTGTAATGAAAAGTTAAAGATGCAAGCTTTCGATGCCTATAGTACCATCTCTTCACAGCATCAGTACCACCCACATGCCATTAAAAACCAGATCTGGGTGGGCAACAGGAATACCCAGAAAGAATGTGATGGAATATAATAAAACACAGAAACATCACCACACACCACTGGTTGTCATGTGCAGCCCCCTCACTGAGCACCTGCATATCAAGTATCTCATTTTCTAATTTTCAAGAGGATGACAGACTATAAGTTGTTATTCCACCACAGTTGCTTCTGGTGTATAGGAAACCTCACAATCTGTGGCAACATATTGACCTAAGCAAGATGCCAGCAAATAAATAAGTACTAGGGACATTCTCTTACCAACAGAGAACATGCTAAACATGCACCCACATCATAATAACAGATACAATCCCAATTTCTCACAAGAAGCAGGACTACAAAATTCAGGTATGATTCAGTTGCTACTCTACTAGTATTGCATATCTAATCATGTACTCAAAATGGCTCAACAAAAGTCTTTATGTGGGGGACATTGGAAAGACTTTTAGGAAGTGAATGAACTTGCACCATTACAATATTGTACACCAGACCATGGGAACACTAGTTGGTGAGCATTTTTCCAGAAATGGATATAGTTTGGGCAACATGCAAGTGGCATTCCTGAAGGGCAGCTTCAGAACACAGATGGAGAGAACGGCCTCAGAGTTAAAATGTATGCAAATGTTTAATGCATTGTGGTCTAACCTCAATAAAGGCAGAAGCTTCATGTTCCATTACTTAACATAACAGCTTATGAACTCAGCACAGATAAACTCTTCCCTTGCTATTAAACCAACAGCAATACAGAACTGTTACATAACAAAAGGCTATACATAAAGTTTCTTAAAACTTTCAGCTCAGCCCGTCTGATGTAAATCAACATTACAAAGCTTGTCTTATCCCTACAGTTTTAAACCCTCTGTAGCTCTGATTGCATCCCCCCCCCCAAAAAAAAAATGACAACAAAAACTTCCAGGCCCAAATATTCAAATGTGTTGCACCCCGGCACGATATTCAAATGGAAATTGTGCCTGGCACAAATCCCGATGCACCGGAGCGCATTAGTAATGTACGCGGCGCAGGTGGGGGGGCGTGCCCATGCATACTCTGCACATCCCAATATGCAGCCAGGGATGTGCTGAGTCCATGTGTGCACAACCCCTACTTGCGCATCACAAAGTTGCCCCCCAAAAAAATGAACAACAGCTGGCCACTCACAGGTGAGCTGCCGTATTGCAGGGTGCAACATGGCAGCTGTCACCTGTGGGTGGCCACCTGAGCTGCGGCTGTACCTGGCAGCACCCCCCCATACCCAATCACGGGCATACGTACAAATATGACCCTCCAATATCCCTGGTGGTCCAGTGGACTGCTGTCAGCCTGATCACGGGCATTTGTAAAAGAAAAGAAATCCAATATCCCTGGTGGTCCAGTGGACTGCTGTCTGCCCGATCGCAGGCTTCAGTATAAATAAAATGAATCCTATAACCCTGGTGGTCCAGTGGACTGCTGTCTGCCTGATCACGGGCATTTGTAAATGAAAAGAAATCCAACATCCCTGGTGGTCCAGTGGTCCTCTGTCAGCCTGATCGCGGGCTTTTGTAAATGAAAAGAAATCCAATATCCCTAGTGGTCCAGTGGACCGCTGTCAGCCCGATTGTGGGCATTTGTAAATGAAAAGAAATCCAATATCCCTAGTGGTCCAGTGGACTGCTATCAGCCCAATCACGGGCATTTGTAAATGAAAAGAAATCTAATATCCCTGGTGGTCCAGTGGACTGCTGTCAGCCCGATTGTCGGGCTTAAGTGTTGATAAATTAAACTCCATCTCCTGGTGGTCCAGCGGACCCCCTCCCCACCACCCACTGAGCCCCACCACCCGGTCCCCATCAGCGGCGGGCAGCAGCACTCACTTTCCTGCCACCCGCCACTCCACCGACTGACACCGTCAGTAGGCTGTATGCCCATTGGTCCACAGCTTGAGCCAATGGGTGTGCAGCCTGTGATGATGATATTATTCCAGATATGTGAATGGATCCATTCATATCTGGAATGTAGTATTGTACGTATGCACGCCCATTGGCTCACGCTCAGACCAATGGGCGAGAGCCCTACTGACGGTGTCAGTCGGCAGGCGGCGGAGTGGCAGGCGGGTGGGGTGCTGCCGCCTGCCGCTGACGGGGGGAGCGGGGTGGTGGGGCTCAGTGGGCAGGTGGGGAGGGGGTTCCGCTGGACCACCAGGGATATTGGATTTAATTTATCAACACTTAAGCCAGCGGTCGGGCTGACAGCGGTCAACTGGACCACCAGGAATTTTGGATTTCTTTTCATTTACAAATGCCTGCGATCGGGCTGACAGCGGTCCCCTTGACCACCAGGGATATTTTACAAATGCCCTCGATCAGGCTGACAGCTGTCCACTGGACCACCAGGGATATTGGATTTCTTTTATTTTACCAATGCCCGTGATCAGGCTGTGGGGCACATTGCCACGCTGCAGGGGGCATCGGTCCCCAACATCTGCTGCCTGGCAGGGCACCAGGTGCAAGTCGTCAGGGACTGGTGCACCTGCATGCAAATGGGGCCATAATGACATGCAAATGGCCCCATTTGTGTCTTGCATACATCATGGCCCCATTTGCATGTGCACTTTTGAATATCGTGGTTGCTGCGCATAGCGCAATGGAACTTGCACTAACGCATCTCCCTGCTCCACTCTGGCCACTTGCGCTGGTGCAGTGCCACTGCACCACGTGCACTGTGGGTGGCCAGGTTGCGATATTCAACGATGCTGTGCCATGGCGCAGCTCCGTTGAATATCGCCCAGTCAACACCCCTGCGCAGCCATGTTGTGCTGCGCCCAGGTTTGCGCCACAGCCTGGCGCAGTTTGAATATCCAGGCCCCAGTTTATACCGTGTCAACAGCTAGAAAGCAAATAGGGACCTTATTCCTACTGCTTTGATATTAGTTAGTACTTCAAAATTTATGTAAACCTCTGCATTTTTTCTTCTTTTTTACATGCATTGCTAATCCTAGTCAAACTCCTTCAAAAGCTAACAGCCTGTATTGTAATTCATATAATAGGGGTGAGCTGATATCTACTCTGATAAAAACCTATATTCTCACCCCAGTGGAATAAATTCTGCTGATGTAGGCACTGTGATAATATCTAGCATTTCTACACACAGTGCCAACATCACCCCCTCGATACTATCACTTGCCATACATCAGAGCACCTGAACTGCACTTTCACCACCTAGCCGAACTACATGCAGGTCCACAAAATGAAAATAAAAAGCACATCCCCAAAAAAGACTCCATGTCATAGACTCGGACAGCGACTTAAAATAACCTGCCCTGTGGAAGGAAGACAGCACTTACCAAGCTACTGTTTTGTTGTAGATCCACGAAGTACAACGGACGTCCTGAAAAATGCTGGCATATTCCTGAAGTCCTCGGTGACAAAAACTGGGAAACAGCCCCCGTTCCACTGAAGAAAACTGGAAAAAAGCACATGTGCAAAATAACATTGTTGCATTAAGCACTACATATCCTAAGAACCTAATGAAAAAAAAATAAACAGTGCCACCGGAAAAGATAAAAATAAAATGAAATCCCTTATGATCAGCTAACCAAACCCTCCTCTCCACACAACCCTCAACAGTCCCAGCACGACATAGTCCAGCCCACACACCACAAGCAGCCAATCAGAGATCATACACAAGAACACTAACCAATCAGACACTGCTACAGCCTGTTATCCATAACCTGTACAATAACCAGTTGGACAGTGAAAACTAATGTCATTCACGACATCAACCAGTAACAGCCATCCCATTCACCACATCTACCAATAAAAAACACACACTGGGAAACCATTAAGAAAATCACAACTCATGTCAATCAGACAGCCAAATCACAGATGTGGAAACAATCGGGAGCACAAAATAAAACCACAAATCACACAAAGAAAACAAAATAACAAAAGTTAACCCTAAGAATACATGAAGCCCTACTGTATAAATCGCACACATGATGTGTGACTGTGGAATACAGGAAATATTTGCATGAGCACAGAGTGACCTCGGATAATACCACTCGTGGCTCCACAGTGCTCCACCACTCATGATATTACTCGCGGTCACTCTGTACTCATGCAGATATTTCCTGTATTCCACAGTCACCCATCATGTATCTCCTATGCACCTGAAGATGAGACAGTACTATAGACCTTGAAAGCTTGTATCTTTAACTTTTAATTAGCCTAATAAAGGATTTATCTTTACTTAGCAAAAATATTCTCTTTCTGTTTGCATGAGCTAACATGGCACAATTCTATCTTGATACGAAAGAATGGCAAATGCTATAATCAGCTATCGTATATCCTCTTTGTGAAGGACATTTATACCCTTGAGGACATATGACAGAAATGTGTAGGACTACCAACAGCCTAATTACAGAGCAACATTATTTTCTTCCAACATATGCATCATTCAAAAATATAATTTATTTCATTCAAGAGTTCCTATCAAGACTGTAATGAGATTGTGCCATTCATTTACAATATGTATTTCTAATGTTTTTCAGAAAATGGCCTTTTTATTTCCTGGCATCTGACTGGCTAGTACCCTAGCCAGGGGGCACATTAACTTTCAGTAGATGCCCAGGATATGAAAAGTACCAGTCTATAGTGCCCCTTCATCTTCTAAAGTATCCTAATGCCCACCCTGCTTCCTAATTGGCTAAAACCACCTAACTTCAATTTCATATCACTGCCACTTTTTATCTTGCTTAGCGAGACACAGGGTCTACCCGAAGCATTGTAGTTCAGTAGCAGCTACTTTGAAAAACTGCACATGGTCCTATGCTGTATTTATTTTTCGCTGCATTATTTTTTTATTTACATTGAGGTTCAATGCAGGGAAATGCAAGGTACTCCACCTGGGGACCAGAAACCCGGGCCAAGTGTACACCCTGGGGGGGGGGAATGCTACAAGTCTCGATGGCTGAGAGGGACCTGGGGGTGGTGGTGGATGTCAAGATGAACAACTTTGAGAGACTTGTAGGAGGGCAGCAGCCAAGGCCAACAGGATGCTGGGATGCATCGCTAGGGGGATCACCTCCAGAAGGAGGGAAGTGATACTCCCTCTGTATAACTGCTTGTTGAGGCTGCACCTTGAGTACGGCGTGCAGTTTTGGAGGCCACACTTAAAGAGGGACATTAACCTCCTGGAGAGGGTCCAGAGGAGGGCAACCAAAATGATTTGGGGCTTGGGGAACAGGACCTATGAGGAGAGGCTCAAAGAGCTAAATATGTACCCATTGGAAGAGAGAAGGGACGGGAACATGATAGAGGTCTTCAGGTACATGAAGAGGGTAAATAGGGGAGGAACAGTCAGGCTGCTTCAAAGGAAGGAGGAGGGGGCCACTAGAGGGCATGGGTGGAAGCTGGAGGGGGGAAGATTCAGGGGAGAAAGGAGGAGGTGCTACTTCACTGAGAGGGTGGTGGAGCCATGGAATGCGCTGCCTAGGGGGCTGGTGGAGGCAGAGACAGTGGAGGGGTTCAAGGGGGGGTGGGACAGGTACAGGGGAAGAGTTCTGGAAGCAAAATCCAATGCAGCAAGAATATCCAGAACTGGGAAGGGAGAAGCCAGAGAAGGCGAGGGGGGCAGCAAGGTCAGCACCCAGGGTGGGGGCTGACCAAACGAGCAGACACGAAAGACTGTTAGGCCTATTCTGCTGGCATTTTAGTATGTTAGTATGTTAGTACATTGCCCTCTCCTCCCATGATTCACCACTTTTTGAGTCAGATACCCTTGTGCTCATACAGTTTAAAACTAACTGCAGTCACCTTGCTGTCTCTCACTTAGAGACAGTTACCTGGTACACCTGTTTACAACTTTGTCCTCTCAAAGCTGGCAGCTGGTTGTGTAAAAAAAGGAAGATAGAAACCCAATCCATAATTTATTTTCATAATCGGGGAGAGACAATTTATTATTTATTACAGCCGCAAAGACATTACTCTCCCGACTGCGTGTTTACGCTGTGTAACAATCTCACCTTCTAAAAATGTTTCCCCTGCTGTCACCTAACCTTGTCATTGTCCCACTATTGGAAATTTTAATTAAAAAAACAGTGTTTTACTGTAAATAAACTCCTGATTGCTGTAACCTCTCATAGCAGCAGCAACCAAATAGCCTCCACAATGCTGTCCCGGTCCAGAATATCGCAACATAAGTCTCTGCTTTAAAAAACCCAGAAAGTATTTAAGCAACCTTGCAACTTTTTACTTTGTAAATGATTGCGATCCAAAGTGTGTGTGTGTGAGTGTGTGTATGTATGTGTGTGTGTGTGGAGGGATGGGGTGGCAGCGACCAGAGCTAAATATGCAGCAGCCATACACATCCCTCTACTGCATAATACAGTAGATACAGGGACTACTTTATCAGATGAAAGTAAAAATACATTTGTAATCATTTTTTATAGAATATTTTTTGTAATCCTATACAAAATTACAATGTGGTCCATTTTCTAAGTGCAATAATACCATCCAGGATGGGCAATATGGGCAATATCTGACCATCCAGGGGTATAAGGCCTGCCTGTGGCGTTGGGCCTCATTACACCCCTGGGTGGTCCAGTATTGCCCAATATCACCCACCCTGTTGTGTATGGAGATGGGCAAAGTGGCCCCAATTCGTTCCATGACGTAATTTGCGGAGTGACGGCGAATTCATGGAGTGCTTCACAACACGAAGTGGAGTACTTCACGTTATAATAGGTAATGTGAAGTCCATTGAAAACAATGAGTTTACATTACTCAGCCTTCCCAAACCACTACTCCACCAATTATTAAGGTGAAGTACATTGAAAGGAATGTACTTTGCCTCACTTCGCCTTGTTTTTAAGCTCCAAAGGCAAATTTTGCAGTGATTCATGGGATTTCAGGTCACATGGGCTCTAGATTGGTCTGCACAGCCTCAGTTTGGGGTAGTGTGTGTAGGAAGCTGTAGGAGACAATCTGATCTGAGAGCTCTCTGCAATTCAAACCTTCTAAAAGCTGTTAAAAAAGCCTTTTTGAGTCATTTTTTGCTAAAACTTTAGTTCATCAATTTTAGGAAACCCTCCTGTGCTCATATCATCGAGTGTTTATTGTTTGTGTGTGGATTTTGAATGTTAATGTACAACATTCTGTCTGTGTACTGAGAGACAGTGAAAGTGTGCTTTGGGGAGGGGCGTAAATTAACTTGGAGAAAAAGACAGTACTTTCTGTTTTGATGATATTTTTCTTGAATAACTGTGTTAATGTACACACAGTAATATTTTCAATAATTCTTGCCATTTTTTTTCTGATTGTTGTGGTGCAGCAGTGCATAATTTTAGTTTGTTTAAAATATGTGGTTATACTACTGAAGTTTTCAATTTGCTATGCATTACTTAGTGTGTGTGAGTATGTGTGTGACATGTGTCATCAAATCAGACACCTTTTATTGTGTCACATAATTTCAGCAATGTGAACCTGCTATCCGCTGCAGCTGTGTAATTTTTGTACTTCTTAGTGGTATCTTTACTGGTACTAGTACTAGTGACTGTTACTGCAGCAGTGCAGTACACTGCCACCCCTCCCCCCCGTGGCCCGGCTCAACCTGCAAAGGTATTCTTTTCCTGATTTGAATTTTTGATGGTGAGAACTGGTTAGGTGTTGTGCCTTTGTGTCTGCATCTCTTCAGTGCGCAGCACAATCTCAATCTGTCTGTGCATTTGCATCTCTTTAGGGCCCAATCTCCATCTATAACTTAAGTCACAGTTGTTTCTTTGGCTCCTCTTCAGAGTATTGGACAGGTGTGGTGCATAATTCTGCATGAACATTGTACTCATTAATATGTGTTTTTAAGTCAGAACCATCATCACGAGTCAGTCATGATACAAATCACTTTCTTCATCATCATGGCCAATGCAGTCACAAATCACGATTTACGATCATATCACGAATCACAACATTCATTTTTTTACTAGTTACTTGGACGTATTGTAAGCCTGTTTTGTAGTATCTCTCCATGCTTCACCACCCCACCATTGTACTCATTCATGAGTGTTTTTAAGCGGGGAGTTTTGTGCTACACCTCATCGGGGCACAGGGAAATACAGCCATAGGCATTCGCATTTCTTCATCATCACGGTCACAAATGCAGTCACAGATCATGATTTACGATTATGTCACGAATCACAACATTAATGTTTTTACTAGTTACTTGGATGTATTGTAAGCCTGTTTTGTAGTATCTCTCCAGGCTTCACCACTCCACCATTGTACTCATTTGTAAGTGTTTTTAAGTCAGGAAGTTGGACAGTGTCTGTAGTACATACACAGATTGGAAAGAAGACTGACTGCACACATGCAGTTTAGCACAGTATACTTGCACTGCTCAGAGTACAAAGTGTCATGTGTATGGAAGACAACAAAAAAGGGCATAATTACATGCAAGGGTAGGGGATAGTGGAGGAATACATTTTATAACACAGCAATGAAGGTGTGGGGGGGCACATGGTGTGAGGAAAAAAAAACTAATGTGGGATCCCATGGTGATCCAGCAGCAGTTCCAGCATGGGCATAATTTGCAACTGATGTCCCTCTATGTGATCCAACTGCTGCTTGACAGCACTCACCCTCTCATTGTTCTCCTTGACAGCACTCCAGAGAACTGCCAAGCCAGCCTGCATTACACACAGTTCTCTGAGGTCCACACATTCTACAAGCTGACCTGCTGGTGGTGGTGGAGGTGGTTTGGTTGCTGGTGGTGGAGCAGCAGCTGCTGCTCTTGCCCTCCTCTTCTGAGGTGCACCACCATGCACAGCTGCACCCTCTGTCACAGAAGGGCCAGCAGGTGCAGGCATGGTCCATTCTGTGGCAGCCTGCCACTCCAATGGTGGTGATTGAGCATACAGATGGGCTGGCCCCCAGTTCCCAGGTGAGTCCCCTGGGGGCCATGGTGCACCTCCACCTCACATAGGCATCACTTGACCACACTGCTGTCCCCCCTGACACAGTCAAAAAACTGCCAAACAACGGAGGTGCGGGGAGGACCAGGCGCAGGCAGGAAAGAGCCAGATGAACTGGCAACCAGCTGGTCATGGTGCTGAACAGGGATGGGATCCACACCTGGGCCCAGGGGAGCAGGCACATCCTGTTCCAGAGGACCTGGTGCTGGACTTGGTGGTGGTGGTGATGGTGGTGGTGGTGGTTCAACTGCCTCAGAGTCAGGAGGCGGTGCTGGCTCTGCTTCCAGGGGGGGGACACTCACAAGTTTCGAGTAGTCCAACAGGAATGGGCACTGTTACATGAGGTCCCTGCACCCTAATTGATACCCTCAGGGGTACACCGTAGACAGCTAATGTTTAGGCTATAGGCCTGCATAGGCTATACTAATACATAGGGCTAAGGGCATCTACCGTACAAGAGTAGATGTCAGGATATGAATACATATTATTGTAACCCACTTTGCTTGCTAATGCACACATATTATACCATGTATTTTCTGTCCATTTCTTACTTGTCAGATGCCAAGACACCTGTCCTTGAAGTAATTGTAATATATAAGGCAACATTGCCATCCTTTGGTGATGTGCACCACTTCACCTTGTTATGTAAGACTCTGTATAAGAATGTCTTTGTTCTAAAACTGATGACTTTACAAAATTATATAATGTTATCTTGGACCGTGGAGCCACCTCTAATTTAGCCAATAGGGCTCATCTCTGTAACTAGAAATGTTTCTATCTTTCAGTAACCATAGTAATTATCACAGGTATATAATGTTATGCACAGGCTTTACACCTCGGAGACCCGAGAGATCCCAAGAAACTACAGAGAAACCTCGAGGTGTAGGGAACGTTTAGCACTGGCTCCTCAGTTCGTCTGGTAAGAACTGCTTAGGGCAACTGTGATTTACCCCTTGTAGTAATAAACTTGTTTATTACTCGAATGCAACTTGTTTGTGATTATTTGCATTCCCAATATTGCCAAGAACCTGAAGGTGAGGTTCAGACCTCTTACAAATTGACGACCGTGTGCAGGCGATATTTGGTGTTTGCAAGTTTCACATGTTGCTATACATTTTCCTTTTTCCCACGGGGACTGCAGGTGTATACTTCCGTAACACCTCTCCCGTCTTTTCTACCAGTTTGTAGATACTTGCAAAGTCTGGCTGACTTTTTTGGGTGTGGTCGATGCCGTCTCAACCAACTCCATAGCAGCTTTGAATTGCAAGCCTACAACTTATACAGTAGCCCGGCTGTGTTTAAAGTACTCGTGTTGTGGATCGATACGCAACACGCGGTCTTTTTCACAGTCTGAATTTTCATTCCCTCCCACACAATGGCCACAGTATCAGATATCTGTGCAGAGCTGAGACTCGATGTCTCTAACTTTCTTACCTCCCATGGAGGATGGGCTGACTTCACGTGGGACGCAAGTCAATCCAAAAACCCTGTACTGGGGATTTCAACCCAGTATGCGGAGACACGACACTCAACCAATAAGCGTTGCGTTAATGGGTTGATGGTCGCTGCTCTCTATGCTGCTTTGGAAGCCTCCGAAGCGAGGTTTTGTACCCTTGACCTGCAGATCGCATCTCTTAAGAAAGAGATGGGTTTACAGGAAACAGAATGTATTCGAATACAGCAGAACCTGGAGTCAGAACTCCAATCTTTGTGTAATGAAAAGGATTCACTATTGCATCATTCCACACAGGCTGGTGAACAAGAAATGTGTACTCTGAAACAGGAGTGTGAAAGTTTGAGACAGGATAAGAGTCAGGTTGTGCAAATGAATGATTTGTTGAGTGCTGCGAATGCACAGTTGAGTGATGAAATGGGTGAACTTCAGGACGAGATCAACCAGGTACATAACGATTTAGAAATAGCCTATAGGGACAATCGCGAATTGAGCGCCACGTACCGTATTTTGCAGCAGCAGAAACAGGATCAGTTGATATGGATGTTGCAGGTGTGAATCATGATGAATGTAAAGCTAAGATGGATAAACTGTGCCATCAGTGAGAGGTTTTGGCTGGCCACGTTAAGGCAATGGGAGGCTTAGCCCCTGACTTTCACTCTTCATCAGAAGGGGAGCTATCTGATGATGACATCTCACAGTACAATGCCCAGTCACGCCCCTACTATGGCCCAGATTCCCCACCCAGCCATCCACAGTATGGCGGGTCCCTGCCCACAACTCCCCAGGTCACACATCGATGACGTCGTGATGCTCATCATGGGAAACGCCATCATGGCGGCGCCCATGATGGGGGGGAGCAGGCTCAAGCCTGGTCCCGAAGGCGCCTCCGGTAGCCGTTATTAGTGTGAAGACAGGCAAGAGATTGAAACCATGATTGATAGAGCATTAGGAAATGTTCCTCTTCCTGAAAGAAGTATGAAAGCCATTAAAAGTCAGATTCGGTCAAATTTTCCAAGAAGCTGGCACTCAAGAAGGTGTTGTTCATACTCGGCTGAAGTTGTCGCGCAGCATTGACGTGCTTGAGACGCATTACCTCCGCTTCTGATCGGGATTCCGACTAATCCCCTACAAATGGCCTACTCTGTTCAGAAAATTGCTGACAGCATTGGTCGGATAAGCCCGTCCGACAGTCTCAGCTGCCATTTGGAAAAGGTGCGCTCTAAATGTGAGAAGCTTAGCCTCGCCGCAGAATATCAGGTCCAAATACTGCGCCAGACCATCGATCCTGGTTTATGGGCCAAACTCCCCAAAGCAGTTCACCAGGATGAGAACGCTACCTTTGACGAAGTCGCAGCTGAGCTCATCTCTGCTCACAGCCCTGGTGTGGTTGGAGTAATGCTGGCATACCCCGTGAAGCAAAATGCTAAAGAAAGTCCAGCGACCTACCACCAGACACTCTGGATGGCCTACCGAGCAGGGAAGCATCTGGCACAAGAAGCTGCGGATGTAGATCTTATTGAATATAAGACCTAGTTCCTAGGAACATGATCCCAGCTGTAAGAGAGAAGGTAGAGCCAACCACATACCCAAATACAGATAGGTTTGCCGATATTCTTGGAAAACCTGAGAGAGTGTATCAACTGTACATCCGTGATTTGGGTTCCAGTTCCAAAAAGGTTGCCGCCGTGGAACCCGCTTCAGGGACCACGACACATTACACCGTGGAAGGGCAGGCCCAGCAGCAACAGCCCAAACATCCATCGGCCCCTCCAGCTAGCACCCAGTGAAACCCCCAACAGGGCCAACAACAACAACAGTGGGGTGGGAACCAAAATTGGCCTAAAAACAGAAGGCACAAGGGCAGAGGGAAGCCATTACAAAGATCGGGTCCCTCATACAAGGAGATAGCTGAAGAAAATCAAAAATTTTGGGAGCTCCTGGGGCAAGTGCACTCTGTAGCAGATGCTGTTCCCGCACAGACCCTTGCAGCAGTACAACCGGCGACCCATGCCACTACTGGTCATGGAGACACTGGAAGTACGGGCTCTCAGGCCCACATAAGCCTGAACCTGGAAGCTCCTCCCTATATTGCATCAGTTCAACACTGTGAAGTCATCCATTGCAAGTCAGGCCCAACCTCTGCATGCCTCCAGCAATACGGATTGACAATTACAGGCCCCAGTCCGCATTGTAAACAAGCTGGTCTTGGATACAAACGGAAGGCCCTGCACCAAGGCCGAGGTCGGGGGCAACCAACTAATTGTCTCGTTAGATACAGGTGCAGCTGTATCTGTGTTACATGACGAACACCCTGACACGTCTCCTTGGTCTACCAGACAGAAGACCGATATGTCAGGAGCTGATGGTACTAGGCTACCTGCATACCGTTCTCTACCCTTACCGGTAGAACTAGGCCATTTGAAGGCCTCACATGCTTTCCAACTGATGGTGCTGCATGATCATCCTAGTATCATCGGGATTGACTTCCTTGCACCGCACGGCTGTGTGGTGGATCTAGCAAACATGTTGCTGATACAGATCCAGGGTCAATACCATACTGTCTTAATTCCTGACTCACATGCTGTGGCAACAATATCCATCAACAACAAAGAGTATGACATCATAGATTTGTTCAAGAACCATGAACTTTTCTCGAAACTCCTACCTATTCTTCAATGACATTTGGAAGCATTTGCAGTTAACAAGCACGATTGTGGCAGAATGCATACTATTATCGAGGTGCCAGGCCCGGCACATGAGAGACAAAGGCAATATCCGTTTCCCACTGAAGCCTTACCCTCTCTCCGAGAAATAATCAAGTCACTCCTTAAACAAGGAGCAATCAGAACCTGTGTCTCCACTGCCAACTCTCCTGTTTGACCAGTGAAGAAACCCACAGGCACCTGGAGACTTACTACTGACTACAGGAAACTGAATCAGGTTACTCCCAGTTGTTCCCCAACTATGGCGTCGGCACCAGATGTGCTTCGACTTTTAACACCAGATCAGAAATGGTTCAGTGCCCTGGATATCTCCAATGGTTTTTGGTCATTACCATTGGCCCTCAAGAGTTAATATAAGTTTGCCTTCACCTTTGAAGGATGACAGTACACGTGGACTTGCTTGCCACAGGGATTCCATAGTAGCCCATCCCTCTTCCATCTCCACATGATGGATGCCCTACAAAGTTTCTCAGCCCCCCAATGTCTCTTACAGTACATAGATGACCTGTTGTTGGCCACTGCCACACAGGAACAACATCTGGATCTCTTGGAAGAACTATTGACTCTCATTCAGAGAGCAGGTCTGAAGTGCAACCCAGCAAAAGCACAATTATGTCAGAAAGAAGTACTCTTTCTGGGTTTGAAAATAACTGACCAAGGCCAGAGCCCTACTTGGAAAAAGATTCAGGGGTTCCAAGACTTGCCATTACCCACCAGTGTGGCAACTCTTCGAAGGTTTCTAGGTATGGTAAATTATTCCAGAGATTTTATTTGTGATTTTGCTCAGAAATCCGCTCCTCTGTATGATCTGCTCAAAAAGGACGTTCCATGGAATTGGGGCCCTGTCCATACCCAGGCTGTGACGTCACTGAAGCAGACTTTGGCCTCTGCCCCAGCACTGGTAAACCCTAATCCAGCACTACCATTCCATCTAGAGGGTGCCACCTCTGACATCGCCATGTCAGCAGTGCTGGCCCAGAAGGTGCATGGCACCTTGAGACCTATTGCATATGCATCGCAGCTCTTGACCCCAGTGGAACAGAAGTACGGCCTTTGTGAAAGGAACCTTCTGGCCACCTACTGGGCTGTCAAGCACTTCCTGTACATCATTGGGTACTCACCACTGATTCTTAACACTAATCATATGCCCACTACTTTTCTGCTCTCAGATAGAGTGAAGGATGGGTCAGTCTCCAACACCAGGCTGACACATTGGTCACTCCTCCTCCAGGATAGGGATATCCAGGTCCACCAGACCAAAGTTCCATCTCTGCTAGCTCATGGTCTCCTTTTTCAGGGGAACCCCATGACTGTACGCTGCAGTCACCTGACCTCCCAGATCCAGGTCCATTCCTCCCTGCCACCCCTAAGATACTGGAAAGTACCTCTTCGTGCCATGTTTTCACTGATGGTTCAGCATCGTACTATCAGGGAGAACAGATTGCAGGGATGGGTATTTTGGTGGTGTATCCTTATGGGAACACTGTCAGGATATCTAAACGCTGTAGTGTAGCTTCATCGCAGTATGCAGAGTTGGCAGCGGTGGCCTGTGCACTTGAGTTTATCCAACATGGAACTCAGGATACCATCATTTTCACAGACTCTAATTGGGTTTGCTCTTCCCTTATAGAATTTCTTCCTTTCTGACGGAAGAACTCCTTTCTCTCCTCTGATGGAAGCCCAGTGAAATACAAAGAATTGGTAATCAACATACATGCATTGGCACAGAAACACCCACACAAACTTTATGTGCACAAGGTTAAAGCTCACTCCCTACATGATCCCTATCATGCATTCAATGACACAGCAGATACCCTTGCTAAGGAAGGGGCCCGAGGGGGGGACGTCTGGACTATGGATCATCCAGAAGCCAATGCAGCTGTACATGTTGCAGCTCTCAAAATGAAATCTGAATCTTTTCCCCCCTGGACCTCTCAGCAGCCCAGCGTTTGGACACTGAACTCAAAGAAGTGTTCAGATTCCTTGACAAGGGTACTGAAGAAAGACTCCCTACACATAACCCATATCGCAGGCATGAAGGTAAATTACACTTATCCCCTGACAATAAACTTATTTGGTTCCAACCAGAGGATACTACCACCAAATTGTGGGTAGTCCCCAGACATTTGAGGTCTGAATTTTGCACCAGGTACATGACACTCCTACTGGTGACACCTAGGAGCAGAAAATACCTCAACGTCTCAAGACCACTGCCTGGTAGCCTGGGATTACCAAAGATGTTAAACAATACATTGACAATTGCCTTGTTTGTGCACAAAACAATCCCATACCCACAAAACAAAATGCCAGACTTTTACCACAAAGACACACTGGCCCTTGGCATACCATTCAAATTGATTTCATTGGTCCTTTGACCAATACCAGCAGAAACAACAAGTATGCCCTTGTGTTAACCGATTTATTCTTTAAGTGGGTTGAGGCTTTCCCCACTAAGACATGCACCGCAAAGACAACTGCCAAAATCCTGGTAGAACAGATTTTCTCCAGGTGGGGCCTGCCTCTCAAGGTAGACTCCGACAAATGAACCAGTTTTACAGGTGAGTTGATGAAAGAGTCCCTTGAACTCCTTGGGGTTCAGCAAAAGTTCCACATACCCGATCACCCTCAATCCTCAGGTCAAGTAGAAAGAGCCAACAGACGGATTAAGCAAATGCTTTCCAAATTCATTGAGGACAATCTCAAGACCTGGGATTCCCTATTGCCTTTACTCCTTATGGCAATTAGGGGTACACCCTCAGCCACCACCCAGCTTACACCTTTCGAGGTAATGACTGGAAGACAAATGAGATTGCCTGAACACTTGCTCTTTGACCTACACACCCCCACTGCAGACCATGTGTCTGTAGATCAGTATGTGGAAAAGCTCAGAAAAGACCTCATACACACACACTTGTATGCTGCAAACTGCATGGGCAAGGCCCAGCAACAGTCCAAAATACAATTTGACAAACACGCACAAGAAGTGGATTGGCAGGTTGGAGATCAGGTAATGGTACTTGATTTGCACATCCCACCCACTCTTCTCCAATAAGTGGGAAGGCCCTTACCCCATTGTTAACAAGCTCAGTCTGGCAGTCTATCAAGTTAGACTCCTTCACAACAATAAATTGACTGACAAATGGTTGCATGCAAACCAGTTGAAACTGTACAAAGGAACTTAAACTTACTTTTCCTAACCCCACTGGGCGGAATTGTACTAATGTACTAATCTTTCATCTTCCTTTTCAGATACATTGACAAGATGACTATCTTGTTCCTATCTCTCCTCCTTGCAGGAGTGATCCCTTTCATCCAAGGCACAGTACCAGACCTCCTTCGACACCTGGATCCTCCAGCACCTCCTACAGAGGGAGTTTCCATCAAAATACCAGATACTATGATTACTGTCCAGGAAGGTTCCGATGCATACCTCACTGCCTCGGTTGTTGCTCCTGACAAATCTACCCTTCAAATTGAGTGGCAAACCACATCACAAGGACAAATTCTCCCTGTGGCCAAACTCTCCAAGGGAACTTTTCAGGGTTGGCCCAATGCTAAATTATCCCCAAATGGTTCACTGTCCTTGTTACAAACTGCATTAAGACACTCCGGTTTGTACAGCATTACTGCTCTGATTGATCCTTCCTATTGTAATTCTCTCTCCCATGATTCTGCCCACAGATTCTGTGCTGTACACCACATGGCCTCTGCAGCCATGTATCTCTCTGTGTTACCTCCTACCGAAAAACAGCTTTTGGAATGTCCAAAACATAACCCTGGTCCCCGTAGTGGTCTCACAGCCACTGCCCTCCCAGGTTCTTTAATTAATAATTTACAGTCTATGCATATACCTGTTTTGTTTAACCTTACTTACTGGAATATGAAAGAATGTGGTATGTGTCACAATACCAATACATCTGCATTCTATAGTACATTATTGCTTGACAGTTTAGCTGCATTTCAGATTCATACTAAGGATCCCTTTACTGGGGTTTATTCTACTGAACATAGAGGTAATTTTAGGAGGAAAACCCCTCCTGGTAATCTTAATCATAAACGTAGTAAACGTGAAGTTGACAGTTCTGATGTTACAGGTGCTACAGGTACTGTCACAGGTCTTTTTGGTACTGCTATGTCCAGTTGGAACAAAGCAGACATTAGCTGCTATTAAGAGTCATTCTGCAAAGTTCTCCACTGGTTTGGATAATAATGTTTTACCACCCTTATTGCATGGTGTGGATGGCCTTAGTCAGGAAGAAAGATACACTGTATACAACATGCACGACATTGCAAAAGCCTTCACTGATTTGAAAGATAAGATTAACGCACTCATACAACAGAACAATAGAGAAGCTGAAAAACAATACATTGGTAGAGAAATACTTTGTTCTGCATATGGTTCATATATCCTCACTACCATCAACAACCTCTTCTGTGACTTAGAAACTGGAAGAATCCCTGACATAATACATGACAGACTCATCTCTAAATGGTATTGTCCTAAATGTAAACTTTCAACTTGTATTTCCTTATGTATGCAACAGACTTTGTCTATTCCTCTCTCCACAGCGAGAAATTTGGGGTTTGTGGCCAGACACCCAAACACTGGTCCTTGTTTTTCTACAAAGAAATGTTCCATAACAGATACCATGTTTGTCTCCTTTACTGTCTCCCTACCACGTTTTGATCCCACTACAGCTTTATTCGACAAACTTGCACTGGCACATTCGATTGGGCATTTGGACGATGACATCTACAGAGAACACCTGGATCTCCCACCTCTACTGGTCTACCACTCTTTCCTGGATGCCTGGGTGGCACCTCACACGGACTGCTGTGTGAAAAAGCAATACATCTACTTGTGCCGATGTGATGTGTTTGATGTTATACGCCCTGTTTGTGGCTACTCTCCAGACAGCATCGATTGGACTTTCAACATGGATGATGACATCACTGAGAATGGCACCAACTCTTTTGAATCAACGCCATTACCAGATCAGCTCTACCAGGCCTATCGTGAGGAAGATCATCCCCTGTCAACACGGATCTCGAAAATGACCTACACATGCCCTGTCCAGTTGCAAAAATGGAGACTACCTACTGTACATTCACAGTATAACTCTGACGGAGAGTATTGTATAGTAACTAATGTGAAGTCTTATACATATGGTTCTGTTACTTGCTCAATTGATTACCCCAACTTTTGTTTTGTTCCCCATCAGAAAACTATAATTGGACATACCGTCATAACCCCCGTTCCCTTTATGGATGCAGATATTATTGATGGTAATCCAGATTATTTACTCACACTCTCAGAATACCTGTCATACTTTAATGTACACATAGATCCACTTACACTTACATTGAAATCCCTTTTAGATAGAAAGGACACACACTTCATCCACATCAGCAGTAATATAACCAAAGCCAATGAAGCTGTTCTTGACCTGATCAATGATGGAGATATGAATAATGCATTGACTAACACCTGGTTAGAAATCACTTTTAAAGGTTTTGTTATAATACAAACATTTTTAATATTTACCTTGATTATTATGCTTTGCTGCCTACCACATACACTGTGCCAACACCGTGAGCAGCTTGAGTTCCTTTACAAGGCCCACGCGTTGGGACTGTAAACGGCCACTGCTCCTGTCCACTTTTGATTTGCCTGTGTTGCCCTTTGAGGCAAATAAGGGGAATTTGTTATAAGGTCCCTGCACCTAATTGATACCCTAGGGGTACACCATAGACAGCTAATGTTTAGGCATAGGCTATACTAATACATAGGGCTAAGGGCATCTACTGTACAAGAGTAGATGTCAGGATATGAATACATATTATTGTAACCCACTTTGCTTGCTAATGCACACATATTATACCATGTATTTCTGTCCATTTCTTACTTGTCAGATGCCAAGACACCTGTCCTTGAAGTAATTGTAATATGTAAGGCAACATTGCCATCCTTTGGTGATGTGCACCACTTCACCTTGTTATGTAAGACTCTGTATAAGAACGTCTTTGTTCTAAAACTGATGACTTTACAGAATTATATAATGTTATCTTGGACCGTGGAGCCACCTCTAATTTAGCCAATAGGGCTCATCTCTGTAACTAGAAATGTTTCTATCTTTCAGTAACCATAGTAATTATCACAGGTATATAATGTTATGCACAGGCTTTACACCTCGGAGACCCGAGAGATCCCAAGACACTACAGAGAAACCTCGAGGTGTAGGGAACGCTTAGCACTGGCTCCCGGTTCATATTGGTAAGAACTGCTTAGGGCAACTGTGATTTATCCCTTTTGTAGTAATAAACTTGTTTATTACTCGAATGCAACTTGTTTGTGATTATTTGCATTCCCAATATTGCCAAGAACATGAAGGTGAGGTTCAGACCTCTTACAGCACCCATGCCTCCTATGCATGCACATGGTATGATGCTTACCACTACCACGCTGTCCCAGAGCTACCCAGGCCCAGACATTCCCTCACCCTTATCCATCTCTCCTACTGAGCTCCCTCAGTCTGAGCAATCACTACTCACACTGTCACATAACACACACACACACAGTCACACAGACACAGACAAATAACTAACTACTTACAATGGTAAGAAAAATAGAATTTACAGAAAGAACAAATTAAGTAAAAAAGAGTACAGAAAAGACAAAAAAATGTAGCTTTTAAAAAAGCTGTTGGGTCTAAATCAAAGTTTAAATCTCCTTGTGCTGATCTCAAAGTATCAGCAGTCACCAAACACACTCCTCTCTCTCCGTCTGCACAAGAGAAAGTAAAAGTGTCTGCTTGTATGACTCACTTCCTTCCTGCCTAGCTAGAGCATGTGACTTACAGTACTATAAGTCATGTGATGTGTGGGGGGGCTGCCAAATCTGAAACACCAAGTGGATCACTTTATAAGGAACGCAAAGTCAATTAAAAACAATGACTTCGCCTTACTTCGCATTGCCATTCTGCCTTTATGTGAAGTGATAATGACAAGGTGGAGTGAGCACTTTGCATTGCCCTCTCTGCATAACGGAGTGGCAACACAAAGTACCCACTTCGCGTTCACTTGGCCGGTGGAATTTAAACTCGCTGCATCTCTAGTTGGGTATTATTGCTTGCATAGTGTATAGTGAAGTGTTGTTCTGTATAGAATTCCATCCCTTTCAAAATGCTGTTCTACGACAGTTCCAAGGTCATTGAATGTGATTCTACCCTGTTGTGGTAGAACAGCATTCTAGAACCTTTAGAGACTGCATAAATCAGTTTCATTTTGAAAGCAAAAGAATTTACAAAACACATATTTCACAAAGTACTATACACTATAACTCTATGCACAATCAATGTAATTTGCCACCTTGGGGTTTTGATTCCCATGGACCTCTTAAACTTCACTCTCGAGGTCAGAGGGAATCAGAACCCCTCTGTGGCAGAACACACTGATTCTGTATAGTTGCCCATTCAGTATTCTCTATATGCGGTATGGGAAGTGATAAAAGGTGCACAAGTTTACAATTTGTTCATGTTCTCCAGTAGAAACTGCTCACAGTCTTAAAATGTCTTGAAATGACAAAGTAATTATCATGAATATGTAACAATTCTTCAACCATTGCATAGAGGTCAACACATTAACAATGGAAGTGGGGGGGACTTAAAATCTTTGCACCATGCTAGCGAAGCCAGGAAGAAAGAACCTCAGATAGAGGAGAAGAAATTAAACTTTGAAGGGGAAAGATTAAGTACAGCTGAAATCCATGTCAAGGTATAAAACTGAGAAAGAGACTGACAGCATGCGCCGCTGGTAGTGATGTAACCAGAAACCAGAAAAGAGACATTAATCTGAAAGATGGATTTTCTAGCCCTGCAACCTGAGGAGACAACAGTAGCCAAAGGCATAGACTTCAAACTATGATTCTTAACTGTCCAGATGCCACTACTGAAATGTAAGTATTCCTCTTATTCAAAGGCATTCTCTCAGCACAGTAATAAGTAGAATATACAGAAAGGCTAGTGTCCTGATATGATTAAATGGATACATACACAGCACTGTGTAACAGGTTATCTACAGTATGAAAGATAAAATGATTATCACCAAAAAATGTGTTGCTGTTTTACTTTGTTTACAATAGCTCTTGTTTTGCTGCTGATGTTTTAAACCTTTACTGGTATGTTTTGATGTTTACCATGCAATTTTGGATTACCTGTAATGAGTAGTTTACACAAAGTTTTTATATTTCAAAGAAAACTTTTTTATACCACTCCTAGGTGACAATTTCAATATGTCATTTATATCACAAACTTTTACTATACTATTGGCTGTGAATGGGCTACCCTATAATTTTTGATTACTTGTAATGAGTAGCTTACACAATGTTTTTACATTTCAAAGAAAGCTTATTTTTATATCATTTTTAGGTGATCATTTCAAGATGTTGTTTATATCAGAAGCTTTTACTATACTTTTGACTGGGGGTGTAAATAAAAGATCCATTATATTAAAATAATTTTAAGTACAGTGAATGCCTTAGAATTCCTTAGCCATCAAATGTGAAATATTTTGATAGAAGGTCCCAGGTTAAAGTTATGACCATAAGTGGAAGTTACCAGTGCCGTACATAGAAACATAGAATCTGATGGCAGATAAGGACCACCTGCCCACTAGTCTGTCCATTTCCCTACCTACTGTATAAACTGCAAATTCTACTGGATCTGCAGCCTACCTCCTCCTTCCCACCCCTAGCGTTGCCTTCTGTCTGCCCCATGCACTCTTGAATTCACCTACCATTGTTGCACCCACAACCTCCTCAGGGAGGCTGTTCTATGCATCCACCACCCTTTCTTTTTTTTTTCTTTTCTTTCTAGGCCCTGCCTACCACCAGACATCCACCCGGTCACGGACCCTCATGGCTGTGGCTCCTCCACATTAGCCGCTCTCCAAGGACCCTCTGTATTGCCCCCCAGGGTGGGGTCTTGGCACCCAGCCCTAAGGTGCCATGAATGATGGGATAGGCAGGAGTCAGCCTGGGGGAGCTGAGTGCAGCTGGGGGCGGGCTTCATAGAGGCAGCAGGCGGGCAGGTTTTCCCCTGTTTGTGGGGGTGGGGCGAGAATGTGCAATGATGCCTGCGTCCATCCTGCCCCCTACATTCCTTGTTGGCGCCATCTGCTGTGGGACTCCTGGCCTCCGCCAGTGGTCCCCCATGCACCGGTGACATCCCACACCCTCCCCCAGAGAAGGAGAGCAGTCCATGGGATGCTCAATCCAAATCCCCCCGGCCAGCCCTCCGATGACCCAGATCCATTCCCTAATCTGGGTCGTTAGCATCGCAAGTGGAAATATAACCACTGCATCCACCACCCTTTCTGTGAAACAATACTTCCTCACATTGCCCCTGAGTCTTCCCCCTCCTTCCAACCTTATATTGTGACACCTTGTTCTTACACATTTTTTCTGAAAGATGCTGCCCTCTTGAACTCTATTGATCCCCTTGAGGTATCTGAATGTCTCTTTCTTTTGTGTTATTTGTTTATCTCACCTGTGCCCCCAACTGCCACTCCTTCGGGCCAATTGCTAAGGACACTCTCCCCCATGGCTCCTAAGCCAATCCCCGACCCCATATTGCAGCCATCTCAGGGTAACCCGACATAACCCTTCATTGGGTGTGTCCTCCATTTCCAAGGAGGAAGGGCCTGGTGGCCAATGGCATTGACTGTGGGTGCTGCTGAGGTTGGGTCAGCTTTTCAGAGTTTCAAGGAGGCACTGGTCCAGGTGGCCATCATCTGGAAGTTTGAGGCACCATTTTCTGTGTTTTCCTCCTCTGATTCCTTGTGCATCACAACTGTACTGCCCCTGGTCTCCACTGGGGGCTGCTACAGAGCGATGCAGCTCCCCAACCCACCCTAGGAGAGGAGAGCAGTCCTCCAGATGCTCAATCCTACTCCTTCCCCTGCTGACCCTCCGGCACCCGAGTCAGTTCCTGAACCCGGGTCACTGGTGTGGTTTGAGGTAAGGCACCAGTGCCTCAACGCTCTGTGCCATCGGGCCGGCACATCTAAATGTCTCTATCATATCTCCCTCTCGCTCCTTCCCCCCAGTCTATACACACTGAGTTCTTTCAATCCTTCTTACAGTTTCTGGTGTAGCCCCTGCAACATTTTTGTTGCCCTTCTCTAAACTGCCTCCACCCTGTCAGTGTCCTTTCAGAGATGAGGTTTCCAGAACTGCATGCAGTACTCCAGATGAGATCTCATTAACTGCCTGTACAGCAGCATCACCACCTCCTGTTTTCTACTGGTGATACCTCTCTCTATGCACCCCAGCATCCCCCAGCTTTCTTCACTGCCTTCCCACATTGTTTGGCTACTTTTAGACCATCTGATATGACTACCCCAGGTCCCTTTCCAGTTTGGTTGTTGTTAGCACCCCCCCTCATGTATTCCTCCCCTGGGCTTTTGTTACACAAATGTATGATTCTGCACTTCTTGGCATTGAATCCAAGCTACCACACTCTTGACCACTCCTCAAGCTTGGCTAAGTCTCTCCTCATCTTCTCCAACCTCCCCCCACCCTGGAGTGTCAGCCTCCCTATTGCAGATCTTGGTGTCATCTGCAAAGAGGCATACCTTTCCTTTGAGTCCCTCCACAATGTAGCTAATAAAGACATTAAAGAGGACTGGCCCCAGTACTGAACCCTGTGGCACACTGCTGGTTACCCCCCTTTCTTCAGATTGAACTCCGTTTACCACTACCCTCTGTGTCCTGTTGCTATGCCAGTTTCTGACCCCGTTTACCACCTTGTGACCCACTCCCACATTGCCCAACTTGTTTACTAACCTCTTGTGCAGGAATCTGTCAAATGCCTTGCTAAAATCTAGGTAGGTCATGTCCACTGTCCCTCCCTGATCTATTACCCTTTTCACTTAGTCAAAAACATCTATCAGATTCATTTGACAAGACCTTCCTGTTGTGAATCCATGTTGCCTTGGGTCCAGTGCCCCGCTGGCTTCTAGATATTCCGAAATCCTTTCCTTTAACAATGATTCTATCATCTTTCCCACCACTGAGATTAAACTGATTGGTCTATAGTTTTGTGCTTCTACCTTGCTTCCACTTTTATGAAGGGGTTCCATGTTCACCCTCCTCCAGTCCACTGGTACTACTTCCTCCTCCAATGTTTTGTTGAACAGGGCTATCAGTAGTCTCAGTAGCATACCTCTGAGTTATTTCAGTATTCTGGTATGTATCCCATACGGCCCTATCACCTTGTGCACCTTCAGTTTCAAGAGTTCCTCTAGGACTCTCTCCCTTTTTTTCAAATTGAATAAACTTTATTTAGCACACCAAAAGAAGGAACAATATTCCAAAAAAGTTAACAAATTATGGATACAATAGTCATCAATGACAGAGGCAAGAATGAGACCAAATGGTGTACAATTTAAAAAAAATCTTAGATTTCCTCCCCCCACCACTACCCCCAGTTGGAGGGTACCCAGGAGAATACAACAAGTTGGAATGATCTGGACTGCAAGGGATCGAGGCACCAGTATCTTTATAGGAATGCTCAGATTGTCAGTAGGTCCTGGAGGGGTTCCAAAATACTTTGCTAATGTGAGAGTCGGCCAGCCATACTAGAAATAAGGCGCCCAGCTTGCAGGGCAAATAATATCTCCTTGTGCTAGTCGAGATATTAAGGTATCCCTTTATCAGGCCAATGTCGTAGGATAACTTTCTTTGCACATATGGAAATTAAGGCCATATGTAGTCTCGGATTCCTAGCCAGGACATTGGTATAGTCCCCCAAAATGCATATTTCAGGGAGGAAAGCATTAGACAATCCCAAGAGGGGATCTAGATGGGTTCAAATACAGTTCCAAAAAGGTGACACTCTCTCACAGGACCATAAAATATGGAGTTAATTTGGCAGGCTCTTTACCATACCTGGAACAGAAGTCATCGGGGAGTTTACCCATTCTATGCAGATGTACAGGCATATAGTGCAGGTTGTGAATAATATTAAACTGCATAAAGTGGCATTTGTCCCACTTGATAAATTTATAAAGTTGTTTCCAGATAGTGGCCCAGTTCCTGGGAGTAGCAGATGCTAGAAGGGAGTGGTCCCAGCAATAAACTCTTGGCCCTTCATTGGTAGCCAGGAAATTCTGTAGCGCCCAGTAGTAATATGAAATTTTATGTGAAACAGGAGCCTGATGAATGAGAGGGAGAACTAAGGTACCTAATGGATTAAGCCGTGGACCACTGCCAAAGTGTTGCAGAAGCATATGTGAAAGCTGGAAATATCTAAAGCACTAGGAGGCAGGCCATTGATATTTGATACAGCATCTTGGAAGGATAACAGCTTTTGTTTGACGGTAAGATCGCCAACAGATCGCACCCCCATGCAGGCCCAAAACTTCTTAGAGAGAAGCTGTCCAGCTATACAGAAATTAGGATTCCCAAACAATGGTTGGGATCTGTCTCTGTATGGACATACTTTAAAAAAAGAGCAGAGTTGCAAGTGAATCTGTAGGGACGCTTCCAGAGGGGAGTCTCATAGGGATGGGGTAAGGCTCCTCCTTGGGAAGTAAGGTAGGGAGTTAGTATCCAAACCATTATCCAATCACAGGGAACATTCAATGTCCACCCACTGTGGAACATGCTGCTTAGTGGAGTCACCTCCTGGTGTTCCCACAGGACTCTCTCTCTCTCTTCTGCAATTGGTCTGGTGTCCACCCCTCTTCCTTGTGTGTGTCTGCTGAATAATTCCAGTCCCTCTCCCTCCCCTTCTTTCATGAATACTAAGCAAAAGTATTCATTCAGTATCTCAGTTTTTTCCAGGTCCCTTTCCACCCACTCCGCCGCCCCCCTTCTTTACCTAGCCCCACTATCCCTTCCTTGGCCTTTCTTCTTTCCTTTATGTACCTGACAAAGGTTTTGTCCCCCTCTTTCACTCTTTGGGCTATCCTTTTCTCTGTGTGTGCCTTTGCACATCTAACTGCTTTCTCTCCTCCCTCTGCTTAGTCTGATACAGTTCCCTGTCTTCCTCCCTCTGCATTTTCTTGTATTTCCTGAATTCCATTTTTTTCCTCTGTAGCTGTCCCTGCCACTTTTTTGAAAATCATAATGGTTTTCTTTGTCTTCTTGCTTTGTTGACTTGCTTCTCACAAAGGCTTGTTGCCTCTGTCGTCGCTGTCTTGAGATTCTCCCACAGTGCCTCTATTCCCCCTTCCTCACCTTTTGCCAGTATTTTCTTGAGACATTCTCCCATTTTAGCAAAGTCAGCCCTTTTGAAGTCTAGGAGTCTTGCTTTTCTGTGGCTTGACTCTTCTACTGTCTTTACCTTGAACCATACTGTATGGTGGTCGCCGGACCCCAGATGGCTGGTCACAGATACATCTGTTATTCTGTCTCCTTTTGTAAGCATCAGGTTCAATATCACCCCCTGCCAGGTGGGTTCCATTACTAACTACATGATGCATGCCCCCTGCAGGGCATCCAGGATGACCCTGCTCCTGTATGTGGCCACAGCATAGATGTTCCAGTTAATATCAGGCATATTTAGGTCTTCTACCAACAACACTTCACCCTTGTCTGCCATTTTATGGATGCAGTCTATCATTTGCCTATCTGTTTCCTCCACTTGCACTGGGGGCCTGTAGATAACCACCATGTGGGTACTGTTGCCCTTTTCTGACTCCAAGGTAACTGACAGTGCCTCTTATCCTCCCTGCTTTCCATTTATGTTAGTTGCTTTGATCCTCTCTTTGATGTAGATTGCTATCCCTCCTCCCTTTTGGCCCTCCCTGTCTTTCCTATATACTGTGCACCCAGAAATATTAACATCCCATTCATGGCTTTCCATATACCATGTTTCAGTGACTGCCACAGTATCCAGGTCTCCCTCTGCCATCAAAGTCACCAGGTCAGGGATCTTGTTACCCAGGCTTCAGGTATTTGTAAGGATGACTCTTCATGTTTTGATGGCTTTGCCCCTACTTGTTCCCCTTCTATCCCTTCCCCCATGCCTCCCCTGAGATTACCTTTTGTTTCAGTCAGTTGCATTTTCCCATCCTTAGTATCCTCTTGTCTGACTACCGTAACCTGTTGGGGGGTGGCAGTTGAGTTCTTTCTTCATATTTCCACCTCCCCTGTTGGCCAGTTTAAATGTTTGCCAATGAAACATTCAAACCTTTCACTCAGGATCCTGCTCCCCCCCTCAGACAGATGCAGACCATCCCTTGTGTACAAGCCTGCATCTTTCCAGGTGGGTTCCCAGTCCTCAATGAAGCCAAAACTCTCAACTCTGCACCAGTTCCTCAGCCATTGGTTGAATCCCATGGTGCAGAGCATCCTGGCCTCTCCCATGCTGTAGACAGGTAGCACTTCCGAGAAGGTTACCGAGCATGCCACCTGCCTAAGATCCCTCCCCAACTCCATGAACTCTTTCTGTACTGCCCCAACCTCACTGTCAGCCAGGTCATTTGTCCCCAGGTGGACAATGACATCTAGCTCCCCTTCCCGTGCTGTTGCCCCTGCATTCCTTAGGATTCAACTCCTATCCCTCCAAGCTGAGGCACTGGGTACGCACCATACTGCTCTCTCCCTTCTCTCTTCCCTACCCCCAATTCTACCCCCTAATAACAGATTTCCCAACTAAAAGCAGTGTCCTTCTCCTCTGGGGGTCCTTATTCCCCACATCCACCTTGTCCACCACTGCGGGTTCCTCCATGGGATAGCCTCGCTGTGCCTGAATGGTGTAGGAGTTGTGGAGTGGAACCACAGGTGGTATGCACCTCTGCTCAACCTTCTTCAGCCTCCCTAAGCCCACCATTGTCCAAGCACCCCTCCTTACTGGCATCCTCTGAGGCAGCAGGGGTGGGTTCGGGTAGTTTCTGGGTGAAGGAAGAGGTTACCCAAATCCTAGCCAACTCTACCTAGAGATATGCAACCTTTGCCCTCAACCCAGAAAGTGCACACTCTCAGGAACTCTGATATTCATTCCTTTGCTGTCCCGCATATTGCCACTACCGTGGACCATGCAGAATTCTTGTATAGGTTGTCTAGACTATGGAACTCACTCCCCACAGATATATGGCATGTCACCTTAACATGGGACCTCAACCACCTCCTCCAAACCCACTTCACTCCCACTTGCTCATGCAAGAAGGCCCACCACCCTGCCTCCCAAAAATGGGCACGAGCATCCATCTAGCATAACGGGCCTGGTTCCTAGTTAATGTATTGTTTGTGATATACAGGGAGAGTATAGTAGAACAACTTGTGCACTTTTTTAATATCAAAATGTTAATGTTTTTCTGCTTCTCATTGTAACTACTCATTTCCCTGTATTGGGAGCTTGTAATGTTCTTTCTTTCTGGTTGTTAATTGTGCCATATCTGCTTTATCTCCTTGTACCTCACTTCCCCAGGATGCATCTGTAATTGAGTAGCCTGTCTGCTCAGTATGCCCTTCCTGGTTAAACTTTTAAATAAATAAATGGCAGAGCAGGGAGAGAACACAAAGAGAAGATGAGTGAGAGAGAGTGAAAGAGAGAGGAAGCATAGAGGAACAACTACCCTAATTTGTATGTAGACCATGTGATCCTTAGGATTCACTTCCTATCCCTCCAAGCTGAGGCACGAATCTACTTGCAAATGTTATTAATATTGTTGGTAACTTGTTATCACATGTTGTTTTATATTTTGTGTTTTTTATTGTATGTACTCTTTTGTACTTTTTGTATTTTTGTAAACATCCAAGCTGCCTGTTAAGTGGCTCTGGGTGATTCCTGAAAATGGGCCTTGGCACTGTGTGCTTACCCGCGGTGAACAAAGTGGAAATAAAATAAATAAATTAATTAACTAATTTAATAAATTAATTAAAAGGTAGATACAGCAAAATGGGTGAGCTTGACGGCCTGCTCTATTCATTTAGTGGCACTTACACAAATGTGGTGGTTATTGGGAATAACTGGGACACAAGGATAGAGTGATATAGGCTATTCTATATCCCAGAAATAAAACATCTTTCATATAATGATAGAGTGATATCTCTGAGTCTGTATGATCTACAAGCAAGACGAGACGGGCGATTTGCTGCAATTTTTCAATATTCTAAATGATAAACATTTGATGAAGTTATGTGGATTAACATATATGGGTAAGGTTTATGGTCTACAGTGTAATAACAGACAAATCCATATAAACAAGGTATCTACAAATAAAAGGAAATACTTTTTTACTGTTAGAACTGCAGCTTTGTGGAACTCTCTGCCACAGTATATAGCTAAATGAAACATCTTGAGATACTTTTAAGGCTCAAATTGATAGATTAATTCTGGGCAGTTAAGAAACTGAAATAAGGGAATTAGAAAAGCTATTCCCCCCACATTTGTGGGGAAAGTGGTCCCGATGGGCCTAGTGCCTTCTTCCACTTTAACAAAACCAAGTAATACCGAGTAATAGCTCTGACAGGAAAGGGAGGGTGATTCACTTTGTAAGGGAGCAGTCAGTGTAGAAGATGACAAGGAGGACATCAGGGGAAAAGCAGTGTTACTAAGTCCGTCTCTGTTGAGCAAGGAGAAAGAGGGAAGATGATTCATGATGGGGTGTGCTACAGGTCCCCAAAAAGCTCTCTAGAGCATGCTACCCACAGGTGAGGAACATTATAAGGGTAACCAAAGTGGATGAAGTGATGATCCTGAGACACCTCAATCTCCTGAGCATAGACTGACTTCATAAGAAGGCTAACAGTAGGGCTGCAACTGACTTCCTGTATACCTTCAAAGACTGCTTCATAGAACAGCATGACAAAAAGGGGGACTAGGTTTAAAGCCATATATGAACTTGTTTTCAGCCATGGGATTGGGAGTATACTGTAATCTTCAGGGGATGTCTAGGAAATGGTGGGAAACAGTAAGCACAGTAGGTAAATGTTAACCTGGTAATAGGGAAAACTTGCCAGACCTGAGCCACCAGGACCTAAACCTTCAGAAATGTGAACTTTGCCAAGATGATCCCAGGTCACCCCTGAAAATAGGCACTTGTGCCTAGTGGGCCTTACCCTGTTACCAAAGAAGGAAAAAATAGGAAGCACCTGGCTTCTGAGGGTCTAGAGCAGCTTCATGAGGCTGGTATTGCAGAGCATATCTGTAGAAGTGGGTAGCCATCTGGGAACTAGCGACCATCGAACAGTATGGTTCACAATAAACACAGCAATAGAGTCAAGCCATACAAAGGCAAAGGTACTGGACTTTAGGAGGGCTGACTTTGCCAAAATGGGTAAGTGCCTAAGGAATGCACTAGCACATGGGCAGGAAGGAGGGGTGGAAGAACAATGGGGAATAATAAAAACTGCCATCACAGAGGCAACAAGCCTTTGTGTGAAGCAAATAAACAAAACTAAACGATGTAAGAAACCACTATGGTTCTCAAAGGAAGTGGCAGTGAAGGTTCAAGAGAAAAAGAAAGCTTTCAGGAAGTACAAGGACTCGCAGAAGAAGCAGGACAGAGAACTGTATCAGTTAAAGCAAAAGGAGGCTGGGAAGGCAGTCAGAACAGCAAAGGCCCAAACCGAGGAAAAGATAGCCAACTCAGTTAAGAAGGGGGATAAAACCTTTTATAGGTACATCAGGGAGCGAAGGAAGACCAAGGGAGGGATAGTGAGGCTTAATAAAGTTGGGGGAGGGTGGGCAGAGGGAGACTGTGAAAAGGCAGAGATACTAAACAAATATTTTTGCTCAGTATTTACAAAAGAAGGGGGGGGTACCTAGAACAAACAGTAGAAACACACTGGATACAGAAGTTGATACCAGCCCATTTACAGAAGAAAGGGTTCTGAAAGAACTCTTAAAACTGAAGGTGGACAAAGCAATGGGGCCTGATGTGATTTATCCCAGAATTCTAAAAGAACTAAGGGTCGAATTAGTGACACCACTGACTACCCTGCTTAACAAATCATGGGAGGATGGGGTGGTACCCAAGGACTGGAGGAGGGCAGATGTGATTCCCCTTCACAAAAGTGGGAGCAAGGCAGAAGCAGGAAACTACAGACCTGTTAGTTTAACCTCAGTGGTAGGGAAAATGATGGAATCACTTCTGAAGGAAAGAATTGTCGAGTATCTAGAGGCCAGAGGGGCACAGGACCCAAGGCAGCATGGATTCACAGCAGAAAGGTCATGCCAGACAAATCTGATAGATTTCTTTGACTGGGTGACCAAAGTAGTAGATCAGAGAGGGGCTGTGGACATGGCCTACTTAGACTTTAGCAAGGCATTTGACACAGTCCCACACAAAGATTAATATACAAGTTAGCCAGCCTGGGAGTGGGTCCCAAGATGACAGCCTGGGTAAAAATTGGCTGGAAAATAGGACATGGAGAGTAATAGTAAATGAAGTCCACTCTGATGAAAGGGGGTTACTAGTGGGTACCGTAGGTTCAGATTAGGACCAGTCCTCTTCAATGTCTTTATAAGTGACATTGCAGAGGGACTGGAAGAAAAGTATGTCTCTTTGCAGATGACACAAAGATCTGCAACAGAGTTGATGCACAAGGTGGGGTGGAAAGGATGAAAAGGGACTTGGCAAGGTTAGAAGAATGGTCAAATGTATGGCAGCTTAGATTCAATGCTAAGAAGTGCAAGGTAATGCACCTGGGAAACAAAAACCCAGGGGAAGAGTACACAATGAGGGGTGAGATACTAACAACAACAAAAATGGAAAGGGACCTGGGGGTAGTCATATCAGATGACCTAAAGGTGGGCAAGCAATGTGAGAGGGCAGCAATGAGGGCTGGGGGGATATTGGGATGCATAGGGAGAGGCATCACCAGTAGAAAACAGGAAGTTATTATCCCTCTGTACAGACAGCTGGTCAGACCCCATCTGGAGTACTGCGCACAGTTCTGGAGACCCAGTCTTCGCAAAGACATAGACAGGATGGAAGCTGTCCAGAGGAGGGCAACTAAAATGGTGCAGGGTCTGCACCAGAAGACATATGAAGAGAGACTAAAGAAGCTTAATATGTATAGCCTCAAGGAAAGGGAGGGAGGGGGGACATGATAGAAACTTTCAAGTACCTCAAGGGAATCAACAAAGTCCAAGAGGGTAGCATCTTTCAAAAAAAAGAGGTGTGCAAGAACAAGGGGGCACAATTTGAAGATGGGGGGGGGCTCAGAGGTAATTTAAGGAAGTATTTTTTCACAGAGAGGGTTGTGGATGCATGGAACAGCCTTCGGAGGAGGTCATGGAGTCAAAAACAGTGGTGGTATTCAAGCATGCATGGGACAGTCATAAGGCAATTCTAGGGGATGGGGTAGGAAAAAGTAGGCTGCTGGTTAACTAGGATCTGCAGCTTATCCAGTAGGCAGGGAAATGGGCAGACTGGGTGGGCCAAGCGGTCCTTATCTGCCATCAAATTCTATGTTTCTATGTTTCTATGAGGTTTACTGAAGATGGTGCTCAAAGCAGCAGTGAAGGTCTGCATTCCTACAAAAAATAAGAAGAAAAGGTCCAAGAAGTGTCCCCCTTGACTAAACAGGAATCTAAGTCAACTGTTTAAAAACTAAAAGATGGTCTTGGGCTGCTGGAAAGAGGATGTGTGTTCTCAGGGCCAGAGTAGAAGACAGGGCATAACTAAAAGACAGCAAAAGCTGCAGACTACACCAAAGCCTTTGTTTTATATATAAATGAAAGGAGAAGGGTGATGGAGAGGACTGAATCTTTAAAAACTGGGCAAGGGGGAACCTGTAAGAGATGGGTGATGTGAAAATGCTAAATAAATGCTTCATTTCAATGTTCACCATGGGTCCCCTCATGGGAGTAGAGTGCCTACTTTGAGTGCCCACAGCATTAAGTGTAGCCATGATTCAGATGGTGGACATTATGGACATCATGCCTGCCCTTGTAGCTACTGTAACCAGCTAGTATCATATTAACTGGATCTTTCAAATATTTAAAGAGCTATTTGCTAACGACATATTCTTCCCATTTGTGTAGGTGCACCCATATGCTATATGGTTTCTACTTGTGTTGTTGTGTTGTTGTGTGGTGGGGGTTGGGGGAACTGAGGTGGTCGGATCATCTACTCAGCAGTTACTGCCAAATGCAATCTGTATTTAAACTGTGTTGCTTTGCCCAGAATCCTGCCCCACCCCCATTTTGATGAACATATTATGTACTTTTGATTCAGTTGCTTGTGTCTTGCATAGAAGACAATGCTTGTAGACAAATGTAATCATTTTGCAGCTGTGGTCATCCAATGGCTAAGCAGGTTTCAGGACTGTTTGTGTTTATGTGATCTACTCCAGGAGCCCTCTGCATGATTTTGTCAGGTTTTTATTGTTAAAACCAGCAAGTACCATATTAACTGGAACTTTAAAATATTTAAAGAGTTTCTTGCTAATGGCATATCCTTACTATTTGTGTATGTGCTGCCAGATGCTATATGATTTCTACTTGTGTTGGTGTGTGGAGGGGGAGGGGGAAACTGAGGTGGTTGGATCATCTACTCAAAACATGAATCTTTCATATTGTAGGAGAACTAGGCAAGTAAAATCAACCAGCATGGTTAGGTAACAAAGGAATTCACACCTCTGGATGAGTGGGGGAGGGCATACCAGTAAAGCAGAAGTTTCTTAGTTTGCAAAAAGTAGTAAATTAAGCACTGAACCTTAACAAACAAAGAAAAGGCCCATAAAATACTTTGGAGGAGGTTTCAACTTGCAAAAAAAGGCAGTAGTGGGGAGGGCTCAATTGCTAGAGGAGGTTTCAACTTGCAAAAAAGGCAGTACTGGGGAGGGCTTAATTAATTTCTTAAGCCAGAGGAAAAATCATGCTCTCAAGTCCCCATACACAAACAGGCAGCGTAGTAATGAGGCTTCAGCAGAGGACACTATTTTTAACACTCTATCATGTTGTTTGGAAGGTAATTTATGTAGGGAGTCCTTTTCTCAAAGCAAAATGTCTGCAGGGCTACGCCCACTGCAGCTGTAAAAAATGAGCCATGTTATATGAAAAAGATATTCATGTAAATGTGAGATATTTTAATAGAAACATAAAAGGCATTTGGAAGAGGGCAGACTGTACAGCCCATCAAGGCTAACTGATTTTGCTAAAAGACAGTGTCCATTTTCCCTGCATTAGGGAGAGACATGGCTAAGAACCATCCACTTTAGATATATTTTTATTTATTGTAATCTCAGATTAACACCTTTGAGAACAAGCTCATTACATAGGTTTCACATCAGAGTCAATACAAAATAAATATGTTAGAGGAAACAGTACACAACAATATACAATTACAGTATTTCCATTCCAGCAGAACAAATTTGTGTGTGATCATAGTGATCAGTGAATACTGGCTTAAAAGCCAGCCAGAACAGGGTTAACTATAGGAAAGTACTAGTCAGGGAGGATAATTCTGCCCTGTAGGCTTCATCTGAGGATAGAAGGAGAGAGGGGAAGGCAGAGTCAGAGCAGAGTTGTGACCAGCATACAAGAGTGCCCACCCAGCCAGGAGGATGGGGGCAAGTGAGACAGGGAAAGGGGGAGATGGGCAGGGATAGAGGGAGGGGGCTGAGAATCAGAGGAAAGAGACCTAATGGGAGAAGGGTATATAAGGCCCAAGTAAGTATTATGGAGGAAGAGATTAAAGAAAGCAATCACAGCTGGATTCCTCAATAAGGTAATGTCTAAGCTTTCTCTTAAAGGGACATATTTTACCCCCCAGTGGAGATGTCAGGAGGAAGAGAGTTAAACCATTTAGGAGCTCGTTGCACAAAACAAAGACCTTTGCCCAAGTGTGGTACTGGCATGGGAAATGCTGAATATCTGGCTTTCAGAGCTTTGGGTGCAGCGATTAGACTCATATGGAGTAAGCAGCTTCTGTACCCCAGGGGGCACATGGCCAAGGCTTAACTTTTTAGCCACAATACAGGATTGGTACCTGAGTCTACCTGCAAATTGCAGCCAGTTGGCCTGGGCATAAAGGTCAGAAGTGTGTGTGAGACTAGCAGCTCCCGTTACAAGCTGACATGTTCTGTTTAAGGCCACTCTGAGGCAGTGGGAAGATATAGAAAATATTCAAGTTAGAAATGAAAATTTCAAATACAGCAGAGCAGTGCATGACATGTTACCAAATAGTGCATGATAAAAGGGCTTAATTGCCATTGAATTAAACTGTTTCCTGCAGTATATTGCAGCATTTTGTGATATACTGACGCATTACTGTTTGCATCCTGGTTGGCGCTGCAGTACACACAGACAGAAAAACTGTGCTACAGTGTTGATTATATCAAAAAGGGTAATGTAAAGGTGCACCAGCTAGAGGCTCAGTAGATAAGAAATAAAATTACCATAGTGATTCTTAACCACTGAAAAATGGAATTTCCCATGTTAAGATGCAACTGGTGATGACATAATAGCAGAGGGGGTAAAGAAACATGATAAGACCATTTACTGTTACATTACAGAGAGAAGGAGAAATACCAAGGAAGGAACAGAATGACTAAACAAAGAAGGAGAATGGGTGGATGAGGATAGGAGAACAGTGGACATCCTGAATAAATACCTCAGTTTGTTATATATGGTGGAAGAGGATGGGCCACTTCAGGATTGCAGTGTAAAATCCATTGGTGGACTAAATCTGCAGCTGGAGTTGGGGTTAGTCACAGAAGAAAGGGTACCTAGAGGACTGAGTAGGTAAATGTCCAATAAATCACTGAACCCAGATTGGCTGCACCCCAGAGTCATGAAAGGGGTGGGACAAGAGCTGACTGTACCTCTAGCAGATTTGCTCAGTTGCTCCCTTGGCATTGTAAGTGGTACCATCTGATTGGATGGTGGCTGATGTAGTATATCTCCACAAAAGTGGAAACCTACAGTAGGTGACCCTGAGAATTACTCACAGCCAGGTATGCTGCAAATTTACATCTGCTTCAGCTGTTTTCTATCTCCCTTTTCATCAGAAGTTTAAAGCCTGCAGATTGGGAACAAAATAATCATCTGCTTTTGAACTGTGTACTTTGTTTCACCTTTTTGCTGTGTGCTTAATTTGTGCCAGTGCTCCACTCTCTGTGGGACAGCCTTGTAACCTGCCTGTTAAAGCTCTGGTAAACTGGAGAATTGTGACTTTTACACCTGGGGCAGTGATTGGGAGGAGAATCAGGGTCCTCCATCAGAGAAGAGGAGGGGCAGAGTGCTATAAAGACTTGCGCTGCTCACAGCCCAAGCACTGTGGAGCGAGTGTGAGTGGTGCGAGCGCCACTTCGTAGAGAAAAAGGCTGCTTCAAAACTGGGAGACTTTTAGGCTCAGATTAGTTTGGTAATTTGGAAATGTTTTACTTTAAAATGTTTGGTTAGAAGTATTTAATTTATGTTAAAGTCTAGGTGATATTAGGATAATTTCTTTGTAATTTAGAATAGGGGTTCTAATTTAAAAAATTGTTTTTTAGACATATTTTAGTTGTGGAAATTTCTTTGAAAAATATTGATGTTTAATTTTTTAGGATGTTTATTTCTTTGCTGTTTTTTGAGTGTTGTAACTCAGAAAGAATTCATCACAGCAAAAAATCTACAAACAAAAAATATTTGGTAAATTGGTTATTTTTATTTAATCAACAAAAACACTTGTAACAAACCAAGAAGGAATACTTTTCAGAGAATATAAAGAAATCAAACTTTGGGAGGATGTTATAGGCCTCTAAATCCTTTTAGGCCTAATAATGCTATAACAAATTTATCTGGGGCAAGTTGTTTTTTATTAAAACTGGGGTGAGATATTAAAGTGAATCCAGGCCTTCAAATTTAGAACTTAAAATCTTTCATGATAATGCACGTATCATTAGTTCTAAATCTGATCTTTTAGCAACTTTACTGAAAGATAAAGACCCATGTATATTAGGGTTAAGTGAAGCATGGCTCTCAAACAAACATCAAGATGAAGAATTTGGCATTTAGGATTATAAAGTATGGAGAGTAGATAGAAAAACTAGAGGGGGTGTGATGCTTCTTTTAAAACGAACATTAGGTTTTTCAGAAATTATAATACAGGGTAGTGAAAACAATATAGAATTTTTAGCTGTATACCTGGGACATCTAGGATTGGTAATTTTGATTATTTATTTACCCCAAGGGTATAAATAACTGACTTGGAGATAATTCTTACTAAGATAGCAGATAAAGTAGGAAGCAGACCATTAATTTTGATGAGAGATCTAAATTGTGATTGGAAAAATATTAGAGGGAGACAATTAAAAGACATTGTAACTAACCTAGGATTAAAACAACTTATAAAAAAACCTACCAGGTACACATCAAATATGACAAATGGATCCATATTAGATTTGATTTTGGTATCTACTCAAATTGAAATTGAAGCAGTGGGTGTTTTATCACCATGTCTTGGAGACCATAACTTGATCTGGGTTACTTTGCCCAGGTCTCAGTTTAATCAAAATTGGGTATATGAAAATAAAAATTGGACTAGGGACTTCAGAAGATTTTCAGAATCTAGGTTTTTAGATAGTGTTAGTAAAATAAAATGGGATAGATGTAAATTAATTCCAGATATTGACACTTCAATTAAATATTTTAGCCAAACTTTTGAAGAAATATGTGATTTTCATGCACCAAGAGTTAAAGTAAAGAAGAAATTAAATAAATTACCATGGATAAATGATAGACTCTTGAAACAAATTTGAATCAAAAATAGAATTTGGAAAAAAGCATTGAGATCAAAATTAGAGAAGGATTGGATTTCTTTTAAGGTTGCTAGAAATAAATGTAAAAAGTTAATTAAGGCTTCAAAAATTTCATTTTAAAAAATAAAATAGATTCAAGTATAGATTCAAGACAGTTTTGGAGAGTGGTCAAGAAATTAACTAAACCATGATGTGATTCCTCAGAGGAGATATTAAGATTAAAAAATGGGGATATCATTACTGAAAATCCAGAGGAAATTTGTAATGTCTTAAATAATTTTTTTTTGTAGATCTCCCAAATTGTGAAATTCCTTCTAATTTAGACTTAGAACAAACTAATGTAGAGTCTATACAAAATAAATTTCCTCCATTTAGATTTAACATTTTGACAGTCACTAAAGAATATAAAATTCTTCAAAATATAAATGCTCATAAGGCTTTTGGTAGTGATTGTCTGGAAGGTAAATTCTTAAAGCTAGCTGCTTTTCATATAGCACCAATTATCACTTATTTATTTAACTGGAGTCTTCAAATTGGATATTTTCCCTTATCTTAAAAAGAGAGTAGAGTAAAACCTATTTTCAAGGGGGGGTGGGGTTGCAGTAGAAGTTAATAATTATAGGCCCATAGCCTTATTACCTCTTTTGTTGAAATGTTTTGAAAAACTTGTCTCTAGCCAGATAATGGAATATTTGGACAGATACAGTTTGTTGACAACTGAACAATCTGGTTTTCGAAAAAACTATTCTACTTCAACAGCCCTTTTGGAATTTTATTACCAAATAAATAGGTCATTGGGGAAACTAGGGAGACAGCTGTTATTTTTGTAGATCTTTCAGAGGCTTTTGACCTGGTGGACCACCCTTTACTAATTGAAAGACTTCATGAAATAGGCATGAGGGAAGAGCCCTTAAATTGGTTAAAATCTTATTTTGATGATCGTTTCCAGAGAGTCGAGGTACAGGGATGTTTGTCAAGAAAGAGGAAAGTAAATAGAGGAGTTCCCCAGGGATCAATTTTAGGACCTCTTTTGTTCCTAATATTCATAAATAACTTTGCCATCGACTATAGAAAAATCAGAGATTCGACTTTATGCCAATGATACAGTTATAATTGCGTCTGGAAAAATGGAAAAAATATTACAAACTAACTTGCAGTCTGATTTTAGAAGAATTGAGGGGTGGTTCACCAGGTCAGGGCTGATAATGAACACAAAAAAACAAAGTGTATGTATTTCCCTTTGAAAAAAAGTGGTGAACTTGTTTATGATTTATCCATTTATACAGGAAATCAAACTAAACTAGAACAAGTTAAAGAATATAGTTATTTAGGGATTATATTTGATGAATATCTGTCCTTTTCAAATCATATTATTGCACTGATTAAAAAAGTAAATAGAAGGGTAGGGGCGGTAAGAAGAAGTACTGATTGTTTATCTTTTTTAGATAGAAAAAACTAGCAGATCAGTTAATTATTCCAGTGCTAAGATATGGAGAATTAATATATAGAAATGCAAATAAAACTCTATTGTCTAGATTAGATAGAACTTATTATCGCATAGCAAGATATGTATTACAAGGAAACTATCGGATTCATCATTGTCTATTGTTG
Source organism: Neoceratodus forsteri (assembly GCA_016271365.2). Lineage (NCBI taxonomy): Eukaryota > Metazoa > Chordata > Ceratodontiformes > Ceratodontidae > Neoceratodus > Neoceratodus forsteri. Next base: position 954,638,429 of record CM057454.1, on the reverse strand, counting down.
AAGAAAGTGAACTGGTCACCTTTAGACATAAATCATAAGTGTCATTGGTTATCTTTAATACACAAAATAAAATATTCATCTGTAAATCATCCAATTTCTTTAATATTATTTACAGTGAACAACTATCAAAAATGGATATTGACAAGATCAGTTCACTTAAATAAGATAGTTGTAGGTAAACATTATAATAAATATTGGGACAGGTCTTTGCTATATCAGGCTGCTAGTTTTTGGAATTCTCTTCCTGATGAGGTAAGAGAAATTCCAAATTATTCATTGTTTACTCATACTATAAAGGAGTTATATGCTCACATTTGTGAGTGTTAAATGTTTTTTCTCTAAGGTTCCTTGGGATTTTGAGATTTTATAATCTAGCTCTTGTAAGTCTTTTAGGTATACCGTGTTGTTTGTATATTGTGGTGTTTGTATTTATATGCATTTAACATGTAACTTATTTGTATGTGACTAATTAGGAATTTACACAGGTCTGTCTTGTATACTGGATTATGTCCAAATGACATGTATTACCTGTATAAAAATAAATTTTACCTACCTACCTTACAGATCAGCTGTCTGACCTCAATTGTGGGGAAATACTGATGATCATCATCATGGACCAGATCTTAAATTTAATTGAAGCAAATGTACTCTAAGGCAGAAGACATCATGGGTTTGTGAAAGTTAGGTTGTGTAAGATTAATATCATATGCTTCTTCAATTCCATGTCTCAGGCAGTGGACAAAGGGTTAGGTAGAGGATATATTGTGTTTGGACTTGGGAAAAGTTTTGACTAAGTGAAACTTATAAGGCTGATGAAGAAGCTAGGTGTCCTTGTGATGGAGTGGATCTTACTAGTTAGTAGGCAACTACCTGGGGGGAGGACTCACAGGGTATTTTTTAATGGCTGTTATTGAGGGGTTATGGAAATGATGAGTTGGGTGTCACAGGGGTCAAGTCTGAGGCCATTACTCTTTAACATGTTTGTATGAGATTTTGGACTGGGGATCCAAGGTAAAATTTGCTCTCTCTGCAGATGACAGTCAGCTATGCAACAGCATGAACAGCAAGGATGAGTGTTGAGGATATGAAGATAGACTGATTAATTTGAAATCTTGTCAATGCTAATGATTGCAAGTTATGTATGTGCTGTAGGCAAAAGAAACCCTACAACAGAGTACTGGATGAATGGTGGTATAAGGACCCATACCTCAGAGGAGAGGGGCCTTGGGGTTATCATTATAAGTGGTAGCATTAAATATACAGCCAAATGTAATAAATCATATGGGAAGGCCAACATAATGCTGTGTTTCATTGATGGTGAGTTCCTAGTAGATGATAATAGGTCTCTCTCCCCCCCCTCTCTCTCTTGCTCTCTTTCTCTGTCCTGAGATTACATCTGAAATACTGCATGCAGTTCTGAAGTCTCTTCTGAAAAATAGATAAGGATTGCATTAAATCAATATGGAGGAGGACAACTAAGATGATTCAGGGGATACAGGGAAAATCATATGTGGAGTGGTTGGGTAACCTAAAAATGCCTGTATATACATTGGACACCAGATAGCAGAGGCACAACATGATTGGGACTTTTAAATGTGTAAGGGGGATGCACAGGGTAGCTTGCATGCAGTTGATCAGTCAATATAGCATTCAACAACAAGAGATCACAACTATAAGCTGGTGCAGGAGAATTCAGGATGGATGTGAAGAAGTCCTTTTTCATTGAGACAGAGGTGAATTGGCAGAAATGCTTACCTTGTGATGTGTTTGATGCAGATATGGTTACCTGATTCAGGAGAGGGTTTACAGAGAGTTGATGAAAGCATATTCAGGGGAGGACAGTCAAGCAGGTAATGAGGCAGGGCTGCAGCAGGCTATGGTCCCCAAACTGTCAATTTAACAATGGATGGGATATAGTTTAACAACTGTTCTGTGTACTCCAGAGAGGAACCTTTAAACATTAAGAATGTGCTAGATATCATTAATATCATATCAACTGATTGCTTAGTTTGGAAGAGGAACATTAATTGCAAGAAATGCTTTAATTAATTATATGGACCACTCGCTTTGAAAAGCAATATACATGAAATGACAAAACATAAAGGATTTATGAAGTAGCCATCAACTGTTAACAAATAAAACTAAACTTAAAATTATATTGGAGAGAGTACTGATGTTATATCTTTTCTCTAAACAATAGTTATTACAATTTCTTTAAGTGCTACAAACATAAAAAAATAGTACATTCCATAGTTTATATCCAGCTTAGCCATCATGCAAATATGTGTGAAAGCCAGACTTGTTTTACTATATGATTTGGGTCTTCAATACACATAATGAGAATGTGAAAGAGAACATTATTTTCAACTTTTTCACTGTATTATTTTGTGAAAGTAGAACATCTACGAGCAGTGGAAGAACTAGTATCCTGTGATATGGGTGACTCAAATTGAGTGACTCAATTTGAGCGTCTGTGCAAATAGCAAATGTGACTAAAGAGCGAGGGGGAATGACAGCAAATGTAAAAAGACATCAAGGGAGTGAATAGCAAGGCAGAGCCAGCAAGAGAAGGTTGTAGGGCTTTGTTTGGGAGGGCTGATTCCAGCTGGCCATCAGACATGGTGGTTAAGGTTACAATATGGGAAGCTGGTGGACCAGGGTTTGGGACTGGCATGGGTTTGTTGTTTTTTTCTGTCATTGTTTTATTTATTTATTTTTTTGTTGTAGACATCCCATTGTTCCCCCCCCACCAGCAGTTTGCCCCCCAACGTTCTCACCCTGCAGGCTACTATACCAGTGGAGTAGCCCCCCTCCCATGTTTTCCTGTCTTCCCCAGTGTCTACCCCCTGGAGTTTATTATTGATATATGGGGGTGTGAGGCATTGCGCCCTGCATAAATAGGAAGTTTACATGACCCCCTAGTATTGGTAGCGTTGTGCCATCACTGTTTGCTCCCATCCGTGTAGTGCTGATTGCCGATTTTATTTTGTTTTCAGCAATTTGCACTCTCTCTTTTATCAGTCATGGTTTACTCTTTGCCTTTATCAGATGGAACCAGAAGAACTTGGTGGGATGATTCATTTCCAAGGGTGAAATTAAAATTTGGATGGATTGCTCATTTGTAAAATGTGCTTGCCAAAATGATTAAAATGGACTAAATAAAGTGTAAAAATTAAACATATAATGAGAAAGCATGTCCCCAGACCCCTGTTAGTTATGTTCAGTCCTATAATCAAAGTTGGTGGGGTCTCCCAGTGAATTATTTCCACTTGCAACACTGCCTTCTAATATGGTTTTCAGTATCCGATGCTAGAATGACTAAGTCTACACAAAAATGCTAAGAAACATGCTTGTGCACATAGAACTGCTTTGGCAGTACCATAGATTTGTTTTTATTTATTTATAAATTTGTTAACCGGGTGGGGACACTGGACAGTTCTTTTTTCATGTCTGACCCGAAGACAATGAAACAATATAGACAACCATAAACTTACATAACAACAACACTTAATAAATTAATTAGAGCAATTACACAATGATCTTAGCAATAAGAATAACTGAAATCTTGTTTTAAACCCAGATAAAGATGGAGACAGGTGGAGAACCTCAGGAGGAGCATTCCAGAAAGAGGGTGCTGCGACTGAAAAGGAATGCATCCCATAGAGTTTTTTTGTGTATAGTGGTGTTGAGAAGAATACCATTAGCAGATCTTAACTTAGGAAGTGTTGACTGTACTGTGATCAAATCCGATAGAGGGAAACAACCAGATGAGAACATGCATTCATGACACAAACACCCCAAAAAATAATCGATTCTAGCCCTAGGAGACATCCAACCTAACTGTAAGTAAAGAGCACAATGATGAGTTCTATATGGAGCTCACAAAATAAAGTGACACATATTGTTATTTGCTATGGACAAAACATTGAAATCATTGTTGTTAAGGTTTAAATACAGATAACACACATAATCAAAATGAGAACCCAATAGCAATCAATTTTCTAGTCTCAAAAGAAAAAAGGATGGACATTTATAAAGAATACCCACTTTCTGATTTATAACTTTACAAACTTGTTTAATGTGATAAGAATAAGTCAAAGTGGCATCAAGCCACAAGCCCAGATACTTAAATTGTGTAACCTGTTCAGTTCCAGCGCTCTCTACTGTACATCATGAAGCAAAAACCTAGGGTTGTCTTTCAGCATAGCCAGAGTACCAAAAATCATTGACTTTGTTTTTTCATGAGTTCAAGACCATGGCATCATCCTGAAACCAAAGACCTTCTTAAAGTCAATTTCCAAAGAATCAATCAGTTTAGACAAAGAGCTAGCCTGTAAAAGATAATTAAATCACTGGCATAGATTATTGTCTCTCTGACCTCACACTGAGCCAGTAACCTATTAATAAATAATGAAAACATCAGGGGGCCCAAACTAGATTCCTGTGGCACCCTACACTGTATAGAGGCAGTGAGTGAGATCTTTGATCCAACACTCAAATACTTCCGATGATGAGATAGATAATCAAAAACCAAGCCTACTGTATTCGTGGAAAAACCTATGGCATCAAGTTTAGCAGCAACCAAGTCATGATCAGTCAAATCAAATGCCTCGGTCAGGTCCATGAACAAAGCCCCCATCATTAGGCCCTTTTCAATACTCCTAAGGACAGTGCCCGTGAACCTGACCAAGGCTGTTCCAGCTCCATGATCCCACCTAAAACAGTGCTGCTGAGGACAAAGAACTTCAGATTGCCAAACAAATGTAGTCCTGTATAGGTAGCCACTGTCGTACTGCCTCTGCATATTTTTTCTAACTTGGCTGGAATCCTTACTGTGATGCTTAGTTCTAGCTCCATAACAACCATGGATCTACACCTAAGTAAAATTTAATATTAAAATAATTCACACCATTTTTCCCTGTAAACATGCTTACATATCCACTGTGCCATTCAGCCACACAGAACTGAATAGTTGTTCCTGTGGTGTAGGCACAATCACCTATGAAGCAGGCAAACCAGTCTACATTGGTTTGAATCAAAGGCAATTCCTTTGGGGCGAAACAGTGTGTGTGAAAAACAACTTACCTGCCTCACAGGCATTGCTGGTTAGTTATGTGTGTCATTATTACAGCAACGCTTTCAATATAAATCAGGGAGGGAAAGGGGAAATTGTTTAACCAGGAAAGGCACACTAAGCCAGAGCTTGGTCCCAGATACTATCTGGGAGCACAAGGAAGTTAAATGACTTTCTCAGGGTCACACAGTATGCAAGTGGGGGCTGATGGGATTCAAACCCAGGTTTCCAAGTTTGCATCAAGGGAATCATCATTCAAGTCTTTCTAAATGTTACTCCTGTTCTTCTTTTACATTTGTTTTGTTAATTGGTTTATGCTTCACTGCTACAGGCTAAATGACCCTGGTCTGCCCCTCCCAGCCCCATCACACAGCATCTCAGGTACTTGGCTCAACTTCCATTCTTCCCCCAAGGCTCCTCCCACTCTCATGATGATGGGGGTGGCAGGCTCTTTCTTACTTGCTAGAAAATGGATTCAATTGGTGGTGGGAGGGCCCTGTCACCAATATGGGGCCTAGGAGGGGTCGGATATCTCATTGTTGATCTGTCTGGGATTTTTCTTCCTGGTTTCTCCTCTGGAACACCAGTTTCAGGGTGGTACTGTGTGCAAATTCACATGCAAACATGGAGCATGTCACCACCGGTGTTCCTGACATCCTTCTGCTTTTATGGTTTTGCTGGAAAACATAGATCTGGATTCAAACCCAAGTTTCTCAGAGCTCCTGATTCATGTGCTTGTTTGACTACAGGGAGTCAAGCAAATTTTAGTGAAATACTATTCCAGGTAAGGGGGATGAGGGCACAACTTTAGTTCATTTCTAAGAGACTGACAAATGCATTAACTCAGATATTAAAGGCCCCAGTAGACGCATGATTCACTCTTTAGAAATATGATTTATTTATTTTTTTGTTGACAGGGTAAGTGCACTAGACAAATTCTGCCTATTTTCAGGCACGACCAAGGGGAGGGGGATACAGATGAATGCCAACTGGCCTTGAACAAGATTAAGCTTTTTGTGGTATTTTTAGTGAATGGGGGGAAATTTGACCAGGGCACCAAGGAATTTCCCCTACTCTTGCAGTAGGGGGCCCGTTGAACTGCGAGACACTTCATTTCCCTGCTGAGCCTGGTGGTGAACAGATGGCTGGGGCTGAGGAAGCCCATGAGATTCTACTGAGTGATATGAGTACACAAGATGAGGGATCCACTGTAGGAAAGTCTGGAATGCACCTTGCGGGTGGCCAGCAGATTGTCCTTGATGGCGGTCCTTCATCAGAAGAATTGGGTGAGCAGTCGAGTCTAGAGCAGAAGCAGCAGTGTTTGGCTGCAGAACTGCTCCATGTCAGTGAGCAGCTGATGGCAGATCATCTTTGGCAAGCAGAGGATTGGACATGAAAGAGATCGGATACTTCTCCAGGTGCCACATTTTCGGAAGGATTTTCCAAGTTACTTTCAGTGGAGGAGAGGTCCGTGGAGTCCCTTGTGTCAGTCGATTCGCCTCCTAGGCATGACTGGAGCACTGAGGAGGAGGGATCTTGGTCTCCAGACAAGGCCCTGCTAGCAGTGGGATGGATTCCGCTCTCTGACAGTCACTGGAAACCTAACCCTGTACTGCCTACGAATTTCAGATGGTCTCTGGTTCAGATAAGTGGAAATCCTGTATCATTACTTGAGAAAGAACTAAATCCTAGTGTTTCCTCTACTGAAGTTACTTCTGGCTCTTTGGAGGGTCTGACAAGTGATGTTACTGGGGGTCCCGATTTAATCCAGGACACCCCTGCTTTTTCTGGTCCCACATCAGGCTTAAACCCTGGGGAACCTGAAAAACCGACTTATGCCAGCCACTTCCACAAGCCTGTGGAATTCGCTAAAAGGAGAAATGTGATCTGTCTACGATATGTGGGCCCTTGCGAAAACCCTCCAGACGGGTTCTAAGTGGGAAAGGTTCTACTTAAGAGGAGTATGGGGTTTTCTCCCTCAGAAGTTTATGCCCTAATACATGTGCAGGGAGAATTTACTTTTGACATTAGTTTTCACACTCCTGCTGTGCTGGAAACATTTTGGTGTCAGTATATCAATCTAAAAACTAATCCCTTATGGTCAGACTTTATTGTTCTCCCCCTTACTAAACAACCCTTTTGGGTAATTACTATCTTATTTTGGAACAAAGTGGTAATCATTGTGGACATAGTGTATTGGTTGGAGAAACAATGTGACATTCAAGGAAATCCTATGCCCATTATGGATGTGGAGGGTTTTTGGAATGGAGGGTGGAAATTTTGCATTAAACTACATCATAATGAGCATGATTTAATCCACCTGCCTAACTGTTTCTTTATTGGAAGGGACAAAGGATTTCTATTTTATCCTGGTCAGCCTAGGGTATGATTTAAGTGTGGCTCCTCCAAGCATATCAGTAGCTCCTGAGACATTTTAAAATGCTCTCACTGTGGAGAACTGGGTCATCCCAGTACTCACTGTCTTCAGCAGTCCAAATGTAACCTCTGTGATGACCTTGGCCATACTTTTGAGGACTGCCCCTCTGCAGCACGGAATACAGAGGATGCTGATTTCGGGGTTCAAGACCACTATATTCGTTTGGCTATAAAACAAGGCCAAGTCCCCTTGGGGAGTCGACTGCCCTCGACTCTTGGGAAAGTTATCCCTGTCACTGAGACATGACCTTTGGTGACCCCCTCAATCCAGAGCCAAGGCCTTGAGACCCAGACTTCAGCTACTGCTCCCCATCTGCAGGATGTTGTTTCTGCTTCAATTGCCATCAACCCCGTAATAGAGCCCCCAGAACCTGCTTCCAGAAGTGAAGATTTTACCTTGGTTCAGGTTAAGAAAGGGAAGCCTGCAAAACTGAAGTCTAAATAAAAAAATGGTCCTGATGCCCTCTAGAGGTCCTAAACAAGTTTACTGTTCTGGCTGATGTTCCCATGGACTTAGATCAGGTCGACTGCTCGGACCAAACTGATCATTCGACCCATGGAGCTAAAAGTGGAAGGATAACGAGAGCCTCCAGTAAAGTAAAGTGAAGCATCAATCATACATGAACCATGGCTCCCTTTTCCTTTTGCGTGGCATCCCTGAATGTTAATAGCACTCAATCTCTTGCAAAACGTTGCAGTACCTTTGCACATTTGTTGCATAAAAATCTGGATTGTGTTTTTTTCAGGATGTGCGGTTACATTCCTTGGATGAGAGGGCTGCTGACTCATCTGCATGGCTTTGGGGAGACTGTTTCTGGTCCCAGGGGGATGATTTATATTCAGGGGTGGGGATTTGTTTTTTTTCCTCTAAAATTCAGGTTGTATGTCATTTAGAGTTACAGCCAGGTAGAGATTTGTTGCTAGATGTGAAATGGGATAATCAGTTGGTCAGACTTATAAATATTTATGCCCCTCAAACTAAATATGATAGAGTACTCCTTTTTCGATCTCCTTCCCCCTTATTACAGACTTCTCATTTAGTGACTCTGGGTGGGAATTTTAATGTTACTTTGCCCCAGCAATTTACTCCTTCTTCTAACAAAGCAGTTTATTTTGACGCTCAGTGCCTGGCTCACCTTCTTCGTGATGTAGGGTTCATGGATGCCTTTGGTTCTCTCCCTCTAAATGAGTGTTGCACATATTTTTGTGGCTCTCGAGCCTCTACAGTAGATTCTTTTTTTGTACCTGTCTTTTCAAAAATTCAAATGGTTCATTTACAGGATGTAGCTACTTCAGACCACAGGATATTAACTCTCGTCCTTAGTGACCTCCCAGAGGAGCGGCAGGGACCAGGGACATGAAAATTGAATGTTTCATTGTTATCTATTCCCCCGGTGAGTGAAGGTTTCCTCTCTGTACTTCAGACATGGAAATCAGTTTTTTTTCTTATATGAGGATAGCACTGCTGGGTGGGAGGATACAAAATGGGAGATAAAAATTTTTTTCAGAATATGGGGCGTATTAAAGGGAGATTCCAGCGAGATGAGATCTCCTTTTTGAGAGACAGCATTACTTTCTGGACGTCTTTCAGACCCAACTTAGGGACGGAAGATCTGCAGAGGATTAAACATTTTAAAGCCACCTTGGCGAGTAAACAACTTGAGGCCCTAACGTCTCTGGAAAATAAACAAAAATATTGTACTAGTGGGAAGGCAAAGGATGATTTACCTTTTGATTCCATGCAACTCCTCCAGGAACGCCACAACATGGAGTACCTCAATAATTCCTCTGGAGCTCCAGTATATAACAATGTGGGTATCCTGGAGGAAATTATCTCCCAATTTTCCCACATTTTTGCTAGCCAGAACTTACCAGTAGAGATGATGCGGACATGGTTGGCCAGTATTGATTTACCCCAGCTTCCACAGGAAGTTGGATCTCTTCTGACCATCCTCACCTCACAAGCTGAATTAAAATTTGTCATCTTGTCACTTAAAACTGGTACTACACCGGGGTCCAATGACCTCCTGCATGAAACATATAAATACATTTGGAACATTCTAGGAACAGAACTTGGTATATAACTGTTTATCCCAACAGGAACTCTCTAAGAGTACGTTGGAGGGACTTTTGATCCTGATTTTTAAGTGAGGATGTTGGGGTGATTTAAAACAATGGAGGCCACTCTCACTCCTTAATACAGATTACAAAATATTGATGAGGGTTTTGAGCAATAGGTTGGCTGATATCATTGATCTGGTTGTGCATAAGTCCCAGTTTAATGGCATTACAATGAGAAGGGTCCGGGACGCTCTTATTTTGGTACGGAATATTTTGCATAAGGAAGAAACAGAGGAATTATTTGGGCATTTGGTCTGTTTAGATCAATCACAAGCTTTTGATAGGGTTGAATATGCATATCTGTGGGACACATTAAAGTGTTTTGGGTTTCCATCTATATTTATAGCCTGGCTACAAACTTGCTTTACAGGAATTATCCTCATACCGAGTATAAATAGTTGGGCGGGTAGAGCAGTTTCGGTCTGCAGAGGGGTGAGACAAGGTTGTCCCCTCAGCCCTTTATTATATATTTTATCATTGGATCCATTGTTGCATGCACTACATGGGACGGAGGCAATAACTGGACTTCCAGTAGGGTCTGAAGATAGGCAGGTAGTTGCCTTAGAATTTGCAGATGATTTAGAGATTTTTTTGGTGGATAAATCCTCTGCAAAAGCTGCTTATTCTCTTTTACATGAATTCTCTACTATTTCCATGTCAAGAATAAAAACTCAGAAGAGCAGTATTTTGCCTTTGGGGTATGATGCCTGTGATGTGTCCCTAATCTGGGGAATACCTGCAGATGTGACTTATAGGAAAATTTTTAGGTGTATATTTTGGTGGAGATGACCCTCAAAGGTATAATTGGGAGTCACTTTTCAAGTGAGCTAAAGAGAAAGTAACCGCTGGAACAAATGGCAGATGACTAAGGCAAAACGTATTTATTTGATTAAGACCATTTTGTTGTCACATCTTTTGCATTTAACTGCTGTTTTTCCTCCCCCATTGAACCTTGAGACTACAGTGTATATTGTGTTCTTTCAATGTCTATGGGGCAGTAGGCTGAATCCTGTCAAAAGAGGTATTACTTATTTACCCATACAGGAGGGAGGCTTAGGAATGCTAAACCCACTGGTTTTCTTTTATGTTACTTTTATTTTCTTTAAACGTGTGCCTCTGCTGAAACAGGTTGTGAAAATATGGACCCCCTGGGTAGAGGATGAAATCGGGCTCCTATTAATTGATTGGGACCCAGCTACTCCTCTTCCATGCCAGACCCGGGTAGCACACTTGTCAGGTCATTTCTTTGGAGCAGTGAGTAAATTTAAAGTTTGGAAGCTTTTGAAAACTTCTCTTCATACCTTTTCAAAAGATTCCCTGTATAGTTGGATATTGGGCTCCTCTTATTATGTTTTCCCATGGTACTCAGAATTATCCACTGCCCAGCAATCCTCAGTAAATTCCTTTTTGTCCAGCCAAAGACTCCCATGCTATATGAGGGACTTTATCTGGATATGTGCAAACCAGAAATTGGGTGTTCGGGGCAATCTAAAACATAAGGGGCTCAAAGAACGTACTTGTCGCAGAGGTAAAGACTGTACGGAGAAAATAAAGACTTTCTCACATTTTCAATTAGATTGTCCATTTACTGTATCCTTTTGGGAGGTTTTCCATAAGAAATGGCCTCTGAATCCTTTTCAAAATCAGCCACCTCAGATTTGGATAGAAGGAGTGCTGCCAGGATCATGGGTTAAATTTGATGCTACTACAATGCGACTTTTGATGAGTTTCATTAGTTACTAGCTTTGGCTGGCTAGGTGTGGCTGGTCCCTCCAACAGCAACAAATGTCTTGGGAACAGGTATTTCTGTTAATGCAGAAAGCAGTGCTAAGGTGGCAGGTTATGGAAAAGGGCAGATTTCTTCCTGAACTGTACAAATTGTGGTGGAGAAATATGTCTTGGTTAGATACAGGGTGAGGCCTTTTTCTTGTTAGATTATGATGCTTTGAGAGAACCATCGGCTGTTCAGAACAAAGTGTCTTAAACCTTTAACTCTCTAATTGGGGAGGGGGAGGTTTCCCCCCTTTTTGAGCAGCTTGGGAGCCCCCCCCTCCAATTCATTATGGTATTTCCTTTTCCTTCTATAAAATAAGGAATAGGTTGATTCTGGTGACTCAGATGTTTCTTTTGTTTTATCTCATATGCTTTGTTCTACTTTTGGCGGACTATATGAAAATTTCTCGTTTTATCTGTCCCATCTGTGAAGTTTTAGTTTTCTTATATGTTGTGCTTTATGACTATTCATGATTATCAAACCTATAGTATAAATTTCCTTTTTTATTATTCTATGATCTAGTATGTTGCAACATGTTGATGTGCAGATTATACTTTCCAAGTTTTTGGATATTATGTTCCCTTACTTTTTTCGTGAGGGGGGTTGCTCTGCATTTTATACTCAGTTTTCGGACTCTAACGACAGAGATCTTTGTATTGTCAGTATGATGGAATAATTCTTTAGGGTTATCATTGGGTTTGCATTATGATTTGTGTGCAGTAAACACTGTTGTATGCATGTTTTGCTTTCATGAAAATTTTCTCCTTCTCTTTTATTGTGGGGGGGGCATTCTAGTAATATGTTCTATTTATGTTTAACATTCCTGTATGGTGAATTGCTTATTTATGTTTTCTCCTGATTTCCTTTATGATTTTGAATGCTGTAATACATTCCTGTATATTTTTGTTTTGTTTTGAAGTTTTGAATAAAATATTCCCCTACTTTGTTGTAGGTGGGGCTGCTGTCCTTTTCTAGGATGGCCACTCGGAGCAGAGCACTGGTGAGTACAGACGTGGTAGAGGTGTGTGAGCAGGCCTCCTTTCCTGCCTTGAATCTGACAGAGGCCGAGAATGATGATGCCGATAAGTGTAAACATGGAGATTCTAAAGAAAACATTACAGCCGTTTATATTTCTACAGAAGACCTGAGTAAAGCCACTACTCCTGAGGAAACAGCAAAGCAAAAATCTATAGTGACTGAGATGGAGCAGGAGCTGATAAAGTTGCTACAATGTGAGAAAGAAAGACACCTGAGAGAAAATGAATGCCTAGCTAAGCTACAGCCTGACACTTCCCCTGTCAAACCTGAAAGCCGGCATGTCAGAGGCCAGGATGACGCAGCAGCATCAAAGGCTCCAGTGTGGCCGGGTGAGTCAGATTCCGCAGTTATGTTGTCCTCATCTTCAACCGAATGTTTTGGTTCACAGGTTGGCAGTACATGCACAGTTTCTAGTGCATGCCCAGAGCCTAATATACAAAGTGATAGTTTGCAGGGGAAGGCAGTGGTGGAAAGTTTGAAAAAGAACATATTTAAACCGCATGATGATCAATCAAATAAAAGAGAGGGGGTAAATGAACAAACCACAATACCTGTTACTCTCTCAAAAACATCTGGTTTTGTGTTCAAACAACCTGAAATGCTGAATAATCCTGGGACAAAAAAATAATTTATTAAATACCAAACAAATGACAATGTCCAAGAAGGCTTAACCTGTTTTTCCTTCACTGCCAAAGGAGCAAGCAATAAATTTGGGAAAATGGATGAAGTAAAAGACAAAAGGGCTGCTATAACTTAAGCGAACAGAAATCTTTTTGTTTCAAAACAGCAATTTGATTCCGCTGATGAAAACCTGAATAAATTAAAGAAACAATTGCAGCCGTTGCCTTTATCCCCCTGTGACTCTTAGTCACCCCAGAAAGCCCTAATAGAAGCAGGATGGAAACAAACAACTGGGGGTACTTGGCTGCCTAACCCAAACTGGGACTCTTCATTGAATTTATCTCAAGCTTCTCCTGAATGGAAGTTGAAAATGACTGGCCAGCCAGCAAGGAACCTTACTGGAGAATCAGAAGACATTGAGATTAATATACATATAGAAACTAATTCTTCCTTTGGACTTAAGGAACAAGATGGAAAAGAAGGGACTACATCAATAACAGAGACCTCACAGTCTCTTAAAAAACAAGAACCTGGAATTGACTGAGTACAAGATATTGTACATGATACTAACCCTGAGCAAAAACCTTTTCTGTCTGAACTTTTTTCTAAGGTTAAAAAAGAGTCAGCACCTAGGAGGAACATGGTGCGTATCAGATATAAAATGGGGTTACCCAAAAGACCTGACAGAAATTACGTAGGGAAACACCTATTAAAAGAATCTTTACATTTCACCCCTAGGGAAGTTTATGATTTTATCAATATATCAGGAGAGGACAATTTTGATGTCAGTTTTCGCACTGCATATGCTTTGGAGTTATTTTGGGAAAGCTATGGTCAAGTGAAGTTTTCCCCTACATGTACCCAATTTCTTGTAATTCCTTAAACCAAGCCATTGGTAAAATATGTTATGGTAATGTTTAGAAATGAGGGGGTACATGTAGAGGATATCACATATTGGTTATCACAGTAATTTGACATATTTAGCAAACCAGAGGCTATTTTGGATGCTGAAATGTTCTGGACAGGGGTGCTAGAAGTACAAAGTGAAGTTAGGGCAAAATGACACAGGAATTGAGCACATTCTGAATTCCTTTGTGCTGGGAATAGACAGGGGTGTGTCTTTTTATGCTGGGCAACCTAGGGCCTGCTATAAATGTGGCTCTAGGACCCATTTGTCCAGCACCTGTGATAGGCCCCAATGTGATAACTGTGGGGAGACTGGCCACATCACTATGCAGTGTACTAATCACACAAGGTGTGATTTACTGCATGTGAGGAGTATGGCCATATTTTTGGGGAGTGCCCTTGGGTGATACGGAATAAAGCATCATGTATTAGCCCCGAGTTGTTGATCCAACAAGTGCAGGACTCAGCATCTGCACAAACCTCAGCTCCAGGGAATCCTCCCCCAGGTAATGCTCCTCCCCCTCCCTCCAGGGAAAAAGAACTGATGGAAATACCAGATGAAACATCAAAACATCTTGCACATTTAGGCCCTGATCAAGGAAAACCTCAAGACTTTGTTATGCTTACCCCAGTTTGTTATAAAGAACCTGCTGGCCTGGAAGATGGAAAACTGAATCTGTCAGCTCAAATACCTTTGCCACACATAAGATCTTGTAGAAATTTAAAAGTTAAATATCCCCTTCCCACATCACTCTTGGAATCCAATAACTCCTATGCTGCCCTCTTTACAAACTGGGGGGATTCAGAAATGGTGTCGGGTGACTCTGATTCCAAAAAATCCTTTATAGAACAACTCTCCCAAAATACAGAGCAAGGAATTTATAAGGGTAAGAAGAAAAAAAGAAGGAAAAAAATAGTTGAAGTCTCCCTTTAGTCTCCAATGACTTCTTGTATAATAGGTACTCTGAATATCCATAGTTTATTAAATGCAATCAAAAGACATACTGTGTTTCAGTATATACATAGAATGAACCTTGATATATGTTTCTTGCAAGAAACCTGGATGCATCCTGATGAACAAATTCTGATGTTTAAAAAAGAATGGATATGGGGACCTTCATATTGGTTGTTTGGAACAGATAAAGCTGATAGGGTGGGAATTTTATTTAATTCTTATACATTTACATTGCACAAACTTATTGACAAGTTCCAGGCAGGGTGCTTATTCTGGATGGGTCATGGGAAAGTATGGACTGTCATCTGATTAATATATATAATTCACAAATAAAGGCATAAAAGGTTAATCATATGAAGGCCATTTGGTCTTTCTTAGTAACCTTGTATAAAGTATTCTTTTGTGGTGACTTTAACTGTAGTACACTTCAAAACAAAAAACCGAAACAAAAAGAGTAAAAGAAAACTTACTGTGATACAAACACTTTAACACAAATCATAGAAACAGCAGGTTTAATCGACTATAGTATATATCAAGAGAAGGGACCAAGGTTTACTTACATGTGAAATTCATATAAAACTACAATAGATTATATGTTTATCTCCCCTAATCTACCCAAAGGGTCACTGCACATACATCCAGTTGAATTCTTAGACCACATTTTGTTAATTTTACACTTGAATTATGTGGTAGGAGAACCTACAAAGAAAAACAGGTGGAAACTCAATACCTCGGTACTAGCAGAACCAAAAGTAATAAAAGACATTTGTAATCTTCTTAAAGCTAGACTATCAGTAGAATTTCTATATACAGACACAGGGGAATGGTGGCAAGAAACAAAACGGGATATTAAAGATTGATACATGAAATATGGGAGGAAAATAGGAAATGAAAAATTCCTTAAATACTTATCATTAAGAAGGCAACTACAAAAATTATATACCCCTGCAAATTCTTCAAAAAATGATTACACAACACAAATTAATGAAATCAAGGAGGTTATGAAATTATATCAGTACGATTCAGCAAAAACAATCCAAGCAATGCTATATAGTGGTACACAGAAAACTACTATAGGTGACCCCTTTGAGGTCCACAAAAAAATCAAAAAAGCAATGGATAATGAATTCTTAGTCTCCTGCGAAGGGCAGAGGGTGACTACAATAGAAGGGATAGAAGAATTAATCAAGCAACATTATGAGTCGCTTAGGCCACAAACACCCATTCGGACACAAGACATAAAGGATTTTCTTCAAAATGTGACAGTGCCATGCTTAACATAGAAACATAGAGGTTGATGGCAGATAAGGACTGCAAGGCACATCCAGTCTGCCCATTTCTTTTTCTACCTTATAAATGTGCCATCGGCCTTTGCTCTGTCAGTGGTCTATCTAGTCATACTCATCTGTATTGCTCCCTTATGCCTATCCCATGCCTGTTTGAAGCCCTGCACTGTATTCATAGCCACCACTTCCTGAGGTAGGCTATTCCATGCATCCACCACTCTTTCTGTGAAAAATAATTTCCTCACATTCCCCCTTAATCAGCCTCCCTCTAATCTCATGCTGTGTCCTCTTGTCCTGCTATTTTTCCTATATTTAAACCGTTAGACTCTTCACCTTGTTAATGCACTTAAGGTGTTTGAATGTTTCGATCATATCACCTCTCTCCGCCTTTGCTCAAGGGGTATACATATTGAGCTCCATTAATCTGTCCTCATATGTCTTCTGATGCAGTCCCTGCACCATTTTGCTGCCCTTCTCTGGACTGCATCAATTTGTTAATGTCCTTGGTGAAGGTGTAGCCTCCAGTACTGCACCAGTACTCCAGATGGAGCCTAACCAGTGTCTTGTAAAGAGGGATTATTACATCCCTCTTACGACTTGTGATACCCCTACTTATACACCCTAACATCCCCCTAGCCTTACCTACTGCTTTAGAGGTCTGCTTGGATGATTTCAGGTCATCGGTGATGATGATGCCCAAGCCTGTTTCTTCCTTTGTGACTGCCAGCAACTCCCCTCCCAGCCTATAGGTGGCTTCAGAGTTTCTCTTCCCTATGTGCATGGTCTTGCACTTCTTTGCATTAAATCCCAGTTGCCACTCTTCTGACCATTTTGCTAGTTTATCCAGATCTTTTCTCATTCTGCCCACCTCATCTGGATCATCTACTCTGTTGCAGATCTTGGTGTCATCTGCAAACAGACAAGCCTTACCCTCTAGTCCATCTGCAATGTCACTAATGAAGATATTGAAGAGGACTGGCCCCAGGACTGATCCCTGAGGGATCCCTGAAGAGATTTCAAAACTGCAAGCTCCAATAACTGCAAAAGAGATAGAGATGGCAACTAAAGCTCTTAAAAATGAAACATCACGTGGTTTACACGGCATTCCAAATACATTTTATAAAGCATTTTTTCAGGAGCTAACTTTATGTTTAGAGAAAGTATACACATATTTTTTCTACAAATTCCATATACTCCTCCTTCACAGAAGAACTGCTTATTTATTTGTTTACAAAAGGAGATACATCTAGTATTCATAATTGGAGGCTAACTGTGTTACTAAACACTGATTATAACGTTTTAGCCCACATTTTGAACCATTGCCTCAAGCAATTCACCACTTTGGTAATTTTACCACAACAATTCTGTGGGTTTCCTGATAGAAAAATTCAACATGCACTAATGATTATTAGAGATGTGATTGAACATCTAACTCTCTTAGGAGTCATGTGATGTATAGTATCAGCTGATCAGGAGAAAGCTTTTGACAGAGTATACTACCCTTTTCTATTTTCAGTACCTGAATTATACACTATACCTCTGGCAGTGATAAAACAACTTCAATTACTTTTTTCGTCTTTTAAAGTTTGGCCTTTCATTAAAGCACAAATAGCAAATGGGTTTGAAATTCCCATAGGGTAAGGCAGGGATGCCCTTTAAGTCCCCTCTTATATATTTTCTCACTGGACCCCTTGTTAAAGTTAATCACAAGTCAAACCTAAATGGAGAGGGCTGACAGGGCCAGGGATACAACAGAGTCTTTGCATACAAGCGTATGCAGATTATATTTGTGGTTTCTTTCTTGATTATAAGCAGATAGGGTTATTTTTAAAAGAACTAAACAGATATGGGCACGTTTCTAATTCTTAATTAAACTATAACAAGAGTAAGGGCTTATTTGTAGGGACAGGTTATACAGCTTCAGTTTGTATGAAAGGACTCAAAATATCACCTGAACCCATATTAATCTTGGGAATAATTTTTGGGCCACAAAACCTTCCAAACGAAAACTGGGAGAATTCTATCCAAAAGGTAGAATCAAAAATCCAAAGATGGAAACAGTGGACGTTATCAAAGTTTAAGCGGATAACGATTATCAAACCATTTATAATATCAACTCTGCAATATGTAGCAATGATCTTTTCTCCACCTACACAGCTGGAGACAAAACTATATGGTTTATTTTTTCAAATGTTATGGGGCAATAAACTGAATCCTGTAAAAAGAAGTTATACTTACTTAGACAAAAATAAAGGTGGTTTAGGAATGGTAGACCCAGTTGTATTTTTTCATACATTATTCTTCACACAGACAGTTCAAAGTAGTTTGGTGGTTACAGGAACAATCCAAAATAACTGGATAAGTCTAACATTGGGGTGATATCTAAAAGCATGGAATAATGTTGCACTTAAACTCAGTCATCATATACCTATACTGGCCTATTTTAAACAAGCAGCACAAAAATTGTACAAATGGAATATTACGAACTCTTCCATCCAAAATGGCACAAATAAAGTAATATACCAAAAAGTGATGGTTAGGATAAATCCATTAGAGGCTAGTTTTAAAAACTGTCCTTCAGCAGATAACCCTTTGATCCTCAAGCAACTTACTCATACCAGAATTCCCTCACAAATGTGGGAACATGTGTGACTCACAGTGTATGGGAGATTAAACCTGAGGGGGAATGCCAAACATAAAGCTTTAGAAAAGCGAAATTGCCCTTATATGGAATGCATAAATAAGATAGAAACCATGGAGCATTTCTTATTAGATTATTCATATGCAAAGGCCTTACGGAAGTTGTTGGCCTTGAAATGGAACATGGGTAGCTCCAACATCTGACGTATGACATACTTGTAATAGGGAAATATCACCAAGGGTTATCAAACTTTCATCAGGATACATTGCTGTTTTTTTTTTTTTTGGTTTTTTTTTTGCTGCCTCAGATATTATTTATGGCAGGCTAGAAGCCAATGGGTATTATATAAAAAGAAAATGATTTATGAAGGCCTAGGCCTTTTTATTTATTTATTTCATTTTATTTATTTATTTAGTTTTTGTTAACCGGGTAGGTGCACTAGCCATAAAATGACTATTTTAAAAGAACTAAACAGATATGGGCACGTTTCTAATTCTAAATTAAACTATAACAAGAGTAAGGGCTTATTTGTAGGGACAGGTTATACAGCTTCAGTTTTGATTTCACAGGAACTGGAGAGAGCGCATACTAAAGATTTATCATTATATTCCTCTCAAAAGGTGTTAAGATGGTGGAAGGGTTTCAGTTTTTTTATGAAATATAAATAATAGAACATAAATAATTACAAGGAAGATATATTTAAAATCAAACATTTAAAGTTTTTGAAAGAAAAGAAATATGGTATAGACTGGAATGACAGTGATATGTAACTTCCTTTTTATGTGTTTTATTTTTACAAATTGTATAAGTCAACTTGATGGAATGTGATTACAGAAGGTATTACATGTGATTTGTCAATAAAAACACCCCTACTCTTTTTTTTAGAAGTGCCGTGGAATCTATAACATCCACCTGAACAGGCAGATGGTACCTCTGTTTAATGTCTCATCTGAAAGATGGCACCTCAGGAGTGCAGCACCCCCCTCATGCTGTACTACAGTGTCAGTATTGAGATTTTAACCCAAGTGCCTAGTGTGGGGATAGAACCCACAGCCTTCTGATTTCCCAGCATCAGAGGTGAGTGTGCTACCTGCTGAGTCACTGACACTGATACAATATATTTCTAGAGTTTACAGAGGCTTGTCAGGAACAGTCTTGAAGTTTACTGAGTGAACCAATAACAATACACATGTGTATAGCAAAGTAACAGACATATTTTAATAATATAATCATTAATGAAAGTTCTACCTGCTATGGAAATTGAGCTTTTAACCTCTACACTATGCTGTACTAGAGGCGACTGATCAGTGCAGCAATGAGCACTTCAGGGATACAAAAACCATGAACCAACTCCAGTGTTAATGATCCCCTCAATACTTCCAGACCTATCATGTCCATGAAACTGTCTTCTTATACTAACCACCAAGTTAAAAAAAACTCCCTGTCCCTTTTGTCTCAGGATGCAGTAAAGTGAAGTGGATGTACAGTACCATGCCGCTTCGACAACTAGCCTGATAAAGTGTGGCACAGCGACACACTCAGTATCAAAAGGTGAAATTTCGACTTTCGACATCAAGTGTTTTTCTGTGTGTTGCTTTGTCTCCAGCAACACCCATGTGGTGAGCTTCGTCCCCACACCCCGCTACTTTTAGGGGATGCGAAACCACAAAATTTCACCTTGAAGTACATTACAGTGACAACATCAAAGTTATCACTATAATGGACTTCGTTGTGAAGGTTCCATTGTGCCGGTCAGTATACAAAGTATAGTGGTTAAGAGCACTGAGTTGCAAACCTGGAGACATGGATTTGAATCCCAAACCCTCCACTTGCATACTGTGTGATTCTGAGCAAGTCACTTAACTCCCCTGTGCTCCCAGGTCGCACCTCAAAACAAGCTTCAGCTTAGTGTGCCTTTCCTGGTTAAACAATTTCCCCTTCCCTTCTGTATGTCTTTAAGTGCTAATACTTATTGATCAGGAGCCACAACTCAGACACATTTTCTTAAGTCAGCAGCTCATTCAACTCAGATGTGTGCCTGAGGGTTTCTGTAGTAAAACTCATGCACACATCAGTTTGAGCTGCCTGAGCTCATACTGTAATAAAACATGCTTGTCAGTGGCCCCCTGATTACTAAACACTATACAGTAGGGTTTTTAACGGAAGAGCACAGCTAGAGGTGCTGTGCATCACTTTGGTATGGAGGTGCTAAAGAATCTCTTCAAAACACTTGCTAAGAGTTGTTTTGCTTTTGGCTGGGGTAGATACATACTGTCAGTGGGGTTGGCAGTGAGCTGGTCAATGTGGAAATGATTTAAAAAGTGTTCTGCTGGGGACTTTCAATTATATGTGAGAAATAAATGCAATGTTCAGTTTGTCTTCCTTCCTTAAAAGTTGAAGTGATACGGTAGGTGGGAGAAAATGGGCAGACTAAGTGTGCCAAGTGGGCCTTATCTGCTGTCAATGTTTCTACGTTTCCATTCATTTCTTTTCTTTTACTCACAACTTTTTTGCCTTTCAAAATTTTGCCCAATTGTTTTTGTTAAATGTTTTTTTTTTATCCACATCCTCATGAACTCAATGGGTGTCAACCTTCAAATCTCCCCAAACTTGGCATTTCTTGTATACACTAATGTAAGCCACAAACACCAATCTGGTTTTGATTTCAAAGTTATAACATATAGGGTTAAGGAGGGTGGGGGAAAATCTCTCAACAGAAAATAATTAGTGAACATGCAGACATATTGTACATATGAACACATGAACATGCCAATAAATAAAGGCATTACGATCTATCTAGTCTTGCCAAGTCAGCAGTTCTGAATGGGTTTACAGATGGAACTGCCTGTCCCCCCGCCCCAATAATAGTCAAACACAAAAAATCTTTGACTAAACCAAAAGAAACAATAAAATTAATGGTCACTACCTACCAAAGGGACACATACAAAGCAAGAAGTGTAAGCATGAAACAGAATGTGAATCCTGTCTTTATTTGTGGGGGATCCATGGGCCCTGTGCAAAACAGAAGATCATTCATTATTTTCTTTGTTGCAGGCCTTAAGTATACCAGCAGATCATTCATATCTTTCTTCGAAAATCAGTAGATAAATCCTAACTTGCTTCACCCTACACAAATCCATGAAATATGAGCTAAGTCCTAAAGTGCAAGAACAGCTCTTTAGACTCTATACAAATACGGAGCTAAATTCTACCTTGCATTGATACAGGCTGCAGGCCATGCTGGTTGATGGAGGGTAGGTAAGTGTAAAAGGAGGGCAGAAAATACACTGCCGGGTGTTGATAGGGTTTTGCAGCTGATCCCTATCTCTGATCAGCTTGTAAGTATATTAAAGCCTAAGACAGTGCTAGAGAGGTTAGCTTGCTCCTATCTGGTACCAGCCCACAAGCGTAACACAGGCAAGGGAGTACAGCTGGTCTCTATCTAGGGTCAGCTTACATTTGCATTGAGGTTCAAAGAAGAAGCAGGGGGTTGGAGCTTTTGCTGCCACCCACAATTGGATTTTATATGGAGGTTCCCTGCAGGAGGGTGAGTGGGCCAGTGGTAGGGAGGATGTGGGCGAATAGGAACTTGTACAGGCATCAGGATAGTGGAGTGAGGGTTGTGTACTGTAATGGATATGAGGAGGGAGTATTCCTGGGGATGATAGAAACATAGAAACACAGAATTTGAGAGCAGATAAGGACTGCTTGGCCCACCTAATCTGACCATTTTCCCCACCTACTGTAATATCGCAGACCCTACTTGATCTCCAGTTTTTAACCTCTCTTTCCTGCCCACTAAGGTTCCCTTGTGCCTATCACACGCATTCTTGAATTCCATCACATTTCTTTCCAACACCACCACCTCTGGGAGGCTGTTCCATGATGTGGGTAACAGGGGCTGTCCAGTGTGCAGGAGCCTGGAGCACCTAAGGGCAGAAATAAAGCAGTTCAGATGGGAGCTGGGGAGACATGGAGTGTAGGAGGAGGAGGACAGGGGAGAGAAAGACAGATGGGGATGCGTAGGGGAGCGAGATCAATAGGCAGGGGATGGGTATAAAGGGTTCCAGGGGTAGCCCTACCTCTGAGGTCAAGGAAGCCCAGTGAAGGAGAATGGCAAGTGGTTGAGGGAACAGGTGGGACTGTGGGGGATGCAACAGGAGTGGGAACATTCAAAAGGGTGTCTTTAAGGAATAGATTTCACCCACTGTCTGGAAGTGAGGAGGGGTGATCAGGAGGTGGGGAGAGAGGTAATGTTAAGACAACGGGGTCAGGGGGAGTAGGACAGGAGAAGTTGGCTAGTGTCACATAGCGCTGATACCAGGACACAGATCAGTACCCGAACTAGATGACCATGCCAGGGTCCATATGATATAATTATCTGAGTAGTCAGTTTCTGTATATAATAAAACAAATCCAGGGCAAATTCACAAGACTCAGGTGGTGCTTTATTGTTGTCATTATTACTATAATTAGGGTAATTGCATACCCACTAAATTAAAACAACACAAAATATATGAAACAAATGAGAATTACAATTCTTATGAGAACATGTCTTACAATATGCCATGACAAATGTGTCTTTTTCTTATATAGCACAAGTGATGAGCATGTATCAGTTTTGTTAGCCTAGTTGTACTTTGCTAATAGAAATTCCTAACCCATGAAAACAGAAGTGAGTGACGTGACTAAATCATATTGTCTACTAAAGCAACTATTCAAAACTGTAGCCTAAAAAGCCTATTACCTAACAGACCTATACCCTATCCTAGTGAGTCTAGTATCTTATCTATGTGAATATGCAATGCATTCTGCCATGAGTGGTGTTAGTTGGACTTAAAGTCGTAGCCACTGATATATTTGCATGCTGCTCAGCTGACAGTGCTAGAGGCAAATAGCTCTTTCATTCTTACCATTCTGCTGGCCTTTGTCACAGGTCTTAGTCAAAGCTGCTCTCTGGGGACACTCAGCAACAGCTTCTCAAGAGCATATTCGGAATGTCTCTTCGAGGGGCCAAAACCTCTAGGATTTTATAGTCTGCTTGGAAAGGATCTCTCCAAAAAATACCAATCATATCATATTTGCCTAATCTGCTGTTATCTTCCTTCCAATCTGAGAGTAAATATTGTTTTCTTTGCCCTGATATCTTTCCAAAGAACAAGCATAGCTGTGAAAATGTGACAGCAAGCTGGCTTGGCATGGCTGTAAAAGTATGGTCAACTAAGGACCAATAGACTTACTTCATAAACTTTCTTATATTTAAATGCAAGAAGGTGTAAGAGATATGGTTAGCTAATAGATGAACACATATCAGAAATATTCAGCCAGTGTTTTGTCTTGTCTGTCTTTGTACTGTATGTACAATAATTTGGGCCATGTTAGGCCATTCAGGCCTATATATCCATTAGGTTTGCTTTGGCCTGGATTTATCCAGGTAATTGTCAGCTAACTCTGCCTGAATTATTTCAGTTCTTTAGGAAATGGCTTTCCTTACCACCAGCTTTATATTACTTACTGCTAAGCCTAAATGGCTGCAACGTTTTGGTTTGGCTAAAATGCATATACCTGGCCTGTCTGTATTCAGACTCTGGTCATGTGGAAGTATATCTCTGGTCTCATGCCCTCCTCATATGACTTCCTGGCTCTGTCTAGGCAGAGACCATGAATCACAAGAAGAGACTGATTAATATTCCTTATAAAGGTTCTAGAAATTATGAATTCTTCATAAATGGCTTATGGTATCAGAATTACCATGTTTTCTTGACCTAACTCATTTAAAATATAAGCAACAATTTGCAAAAGGGGAATTGTTAAACATATAGCCATATAATGGGTTATTAGAATGCCCATATAGTAGCTTTTTGTCCAGTCAGATGGAGTAGGTGTGCAACTGACAAGAATATTTGATTGTATGATGGTAACAGCATCAGAAGTGACCTGAAATATAATGTCCATTACAACATTAAACAGTTCCAAAGTGTTATTTCTGCTGTTGTTTATTCCATGATATTTAAAGCAAAACTTCATACATTCCTTGGAAGATTGCATGTGACCTGGAATAAAGATGGGTAGGTTATGCAGGCCTTCCTTCTGAATCAAGTTATAAATAAGAAATTATAAACAGCACAGTTTAGGACTCTCTATGTTAATAACTGAAACTAGGCTTAAAGGTGTCAAAGAAAGCATGAATGTTTCTGGCATGAAGCTGCAAAATTGGTTTATTGCTAGGTAAGGTCAAAAGTTAGTATATTTTAAAAACATACAAATAGAAGATTATTGTAGAATATATCATATACCACAATATACAGTAATATAACTTATATGAGTTATAAGCATTATAGTAGATGGCTTGGGCTTATTGTGTATGGAATTCAGTGTATGCTCAAATTGTTGTGCACATTCTGTAAGTTATTGTGCACATTTTGTAATCAATATTCATGAGCCCCTAATTAATATTCATGATGTCATGCACTATTAGTCACCTAATTGGTTGAATCAGCACTACGGAAACAAAAATAGAAACCAACATGGCGGTACCGCTTAATGAGCAGCTAACAGATGATGGTTCAGATACAGACAACCGTAGTTGACTCTGTTTTCCGAAACCATACAGATTTGACATTTATTTATTTTTTTGTTTTGTTAGTAAACTGCACACAGGAATGATAGCAGGTTCAGGAATGAAATGGGACTGCACTAATGGACTTTGCCTGAAAGACTGAGCTGCCAACAGAATCACAAAGCACAGACACAAGGTATGAAACCTTGGAAAACATAAATGCTGAAACTTTCTCTTTTGCACCTTTGGGAACCATATATTATAATAAATAAAATATGGGCAAGCATATACATCTCGCCTTGTGTTTCCATCTCGGGGTTGAGATACCAGCATGGACCTCTCGAGCTTTGCTCTCAGGGTCTATACGCTGGTATCTCAACCCCTGGATGGAAACACAGGCTTGTTGTGTGTGCTCGTCCATACTTTACCTCTTATATAATAATCATTGTAATCACCTTAAGAATCACAATTAATTATTATAATAATATTAAAATTATAATTAGAATACATTAGTATGGCATTATAACCACAACATAAATACATACAGTCTAATAAAGTTATACCGCATTATACTTTAATATAACACAACATGCACATATAATATATAGAATAATACATAGGAGGGTGTGTGTAACCAGAATTGTATATACACACGAAGTGTGGGATGCTACATAAACCCCGAGGGTGAAGCCTGAGGGGTTTACAAAAGCATCCCACACTGAAGGTGTATGTAAAATTCTGGTTTTACACACACCTTCCTATGTATTTTTTTACACACACCCACCTATGTATTATTTTATTTAACTACTGGTGATCAGGGGGCGTGGCTAAGCCTTTATCCAAAATTACAGCATAACTGCTCTGCTCCCTTACTGTGGATTCCTATCCTATAACATCCTGCTGGGGGGAATTCCTTTCCACCTCTGAAAACACAATGTATGAAGAGGGACATACCTGCTACATCGCACTGTCCTTATTTTCTTCATCACTGAGGAGCAAAGGGCCTACTGATCCTTCTTCTGGATCTGTGGCCTACAGGATGGCCTCTTCCTCCTCCACTCCATCCGACTCTACAAAAATGGAAACAACGTTAAACCAACTGATGGCACAGATGACCCAAATGACTTTAGCCCTTAATAACAATACTCAGACTCTGCATGCTATAGAGACGTGCTTATTCCATACAGAGCGCCAGCTTAAGGCCCACGATTCTGCTCTACAAGAGTTGACTGCAACTACCCAGCAACAGGCCCACCTTATACACTATCTTCAAGATAAGGTTGATGATTTAGAAAACCACAGCCATCGAAACAACTTGCCGGTTTTGGGATTCCCGGAGGGAGCTGAACAGCAAAACACCATCGCTTTCTTCCAGGACACTTTAGTGCACCTACTGGGGTTACCACCTGCAACCATCCTAAATATCGAAGAGCCCACCACACGCTAGCACCGGTGCCTAAATCTGGAGAGTGCCCGCGCCCTATCCTGGCCCAACTTCTTGATTTTTTGGCAGAAGGAGCAGATCGGAGCAGCAGCTAGAGAGAAAGGTCCTCTCACTTGGCAGGGCAACGCTATTCAAATTTACCAGGACTATTCCCGGGAACTGAATGAGCACCGCAAAGCCTACTCTGCATGCCGGAAAATCCTCCATGCTCACCGCATTACTTTTTGTCTCCGCTGCCCGGCCACTATGTGGGTGATCTTCAATGGGACGCCCCTCTTTTTCTCCACTCCGGACAGCCTCCTGGATTTCTTGAGGTGAGAATTCCACAAGGACTTTCAGAACCTGGATCCCTTTACATCCTCTGGTATGCCTACAGACCCCCCTAGCTGCAAGGAATCCTCACCTAGGCCTCCATTTCCTTCCCCTAACCTGCAGATCTACAGATTTGATGCTCCACATCCTCACCACAGCAAATGGCGCCACTCGCCACATCGCCATGAAAGACGGCAACCGCCTACTGCCTGCCAGATCGAAGCTACAGCCCCTGGCTAGTGGAAGAAGACCTGTGCAAATTCCATTCCCCAAACAAATTTGCTCCGCTTCTAACTCTCCGAGGTGACGTCTCACCAGAAGCAGAACACTCGACCCCTCAAACATTGACCACTGCGGCAAAATCTTGGGCTGAAGTCGCTACACAGAACACTCAGCGTAGCTTGACATCTGACCAGGCCCCGATACTGATTACTCCTGCTCGGCAACCAGCACAAAATCAGGAAGCTTCGACTTGCTCCTTTCCGCCTCAGGCTATGGTGGCTCCTCTCTGAACTGGCAGCGACATGAGTGCATTAATGCTCTCTATCCCTGCCTCAGTGGGAAAAGGCTTTGGGACCCGGTTATGGACTGCAACTTTGTGTTTTTTTTTCTTTTTCCTTGTCTTTCTCTCCTAGCCCGAATGAGGAACTACCTAGAATGGAACTGATTCTGGTATTGAGCTGATATTGTGGTGCACTATGCCTTGTAGATTCGGGCTATTAGGTACTAAATACCAACACCTTACTAGCTTCCTGCTGCAGATTGTTTAGAATTATGTGCATTCCATGCGCCCCAGCCCCTTGTTTTTTGTTTTTTTTTCTGTATTCTAAATCTAGGGCTAGGGTAGCTTACTGCATAATACCAGGTGCTGCATGCTGTTCCGTCATTTGCCTTGCCCAAGGACGGAAAGCACTCATTTATGCATTGCTCTCATTCTTGGGAAGGTGCTCAACTCCCCCTCCTCCCCAGTTCTGAGGCCTAGTGCACCTGCTACAATTAGTTCCCATTGCCTGTACACTGCTGGCTGCGGTATAACTGTCGCTTCCACGTGGGCATAATCTCTTTTCCCCCTTTTTTGTTCCAACTCCCAACAGCATTCCTCTCTCCCTACTTGTCCCCTTCCTATTTTGGATGCCTAGGCTACAGTTTTTGGGGCTGTATCTCATGCAGTCCTGACTGGGTACTGCTTTCATTAGACACATGTGCTACCCTAAACCTGCACTGTTTACACAATTTGATATGGAGGCATTCTTAACTACTTCCCTATGGCTGACATATTCCACAGGGGGACTGGGTGCTTCTTGCTGCACTTCATGCACTAATGGATGAGCTATAAGCTCTGCCTTTTCTGCTCTCCACCATCCCCCACCCCACAAGAGGTCGGTGGATGGCCCTGGCAGCGTGACTGCCAGCCTAACTGCCTGCCTCCAATCACATGAATAATGCTACATGTAAAAGTTATTGTACATAGTTCTCTTGCATATTGGGCCTGTTGCCTGATTGCTTATTGTGTTTATTGTACTTTCTGGGTGCCCATCCAAGCATTGCTTTCTTCAGGTTTCGCTAGGTTTGGTTATGATGCACGGTGGGGTGACCTCCTGGCCATTCTTCATCTAATTTTTCCATGCTCATTACTAGTACCTCCCTCTCCTTCTGGGACCATGGCTGATCTCCATGCTTACACCTGGAATGTGAGGGGCTTGAACACCCCAGTTAAATGTAAACAGGTGATATCACACTTGAAGAGGCTGAGAACCACAGTTGCCTTCCTACAAGAAACTAAACTCACAACACAAGACCATGCTCTCCTAACCAGAGACTGGGTTGGACAGGTATTTGCTTTGTCCCTGTCTTCCAAAAAGAGGGGAGTGGCTATACTTTTCCATAAAACTCTCACCTGGTCCCCAACGCATGTTCGAATGGACCCCAGTTGTAGATGGGTGCTAACTCTCATGAACACCCCTGAAGGCCCCATACCCCTGGGCTGTGTTTACACCCCAAACAAGGATGATCCCTCTTACTTTCACATGCTTGATCAGGAAATGAGCTCTCTTGGCCCCTCCTCTATCCCTACCATACTTGGAGGAGACTTCAACCTCATGTTAGAGCCTCAGTTAGACCGCAGTGCCCTTACTCCCACACAACACCCCAAAGGACGTCAAGCGTTATTACACTTGATAGCTGAAGTAGAATTAACTGACATCTGGAGGCTCCTCCACCCATGGGAGAGAGACTACTCTTTCACCTCATCAGTACATGGATCACATAGCTGACTGGATTTCTGGCTTGTATCCAAGGAAGTATCCCATATGGCAGTAAGCTCGGAGATTTTACCTAAAGTGATTTCGGACCATGCTCCGGTGCATCTGCACGTCCTTTGAGAATTTCCTCCCACGAAGTCAAACCTCTGGAAATTAGACCCCCTTCTCCTCAAGGATCCTGAATTTATAAAATGGGCTACCTTGGAGACTGCTCTTTTTCTAGCAGAGAACCCTCCTCAAGACACCTCCCTGGGTCTTACGTGGGAGGCTTTTAAAGCCACTTTATGAGGTGCAATAATGGGCTTTGCCTCCAGGCGCTACAAGCAGAGACAGCAGTGTTTGGCCTCATTCGAAGCAAAACTTAAGACTCTAGAGGCTCAGGCTAAGCAGACCTCGCATCTCTCAACTAACTCTCCTGTACAGAAAGAAATGCTCTCAGTCCATATGACTATTAATGACTTGCTGACATATAAGGCAGAGATTGCTTTACTGCGGCTGTGACATCACTATTGGGAGGGCGGGGAAAAGGCTGGGAAACTCTTGGCCTATCGACTGGGTAAGCAACAGATGGAATGGCACATCTTGGGGTTGAGGGACCTGGCAGGTCAAATCTGCACAGACGCACAGTTCATCAATGCTGTTATGAAGCAGTTTTTCTCTGACCTTTACTCCTCCATTAGAGTTCAGGAAACTAGCTCCATAGAACCCTTCCTGGCCTCTCTCCATCAACCTAATCTCCTCCCTCCCCAGATTCAGAGTCCTGACCTCCTGATTACTCTGACCAAAGTCACAGTGGCTATCAAGACCTTACACTCAGGGAAGACTCCGGGTGGAGACGGTTTTCCGGTTGAACTCTGGCAGGCTCTTGCTTCCCGAATTGCTCCTCTCCTTTCCCAGGTCTACAATGAAGCTCTCAATACTGGTACTTTTCCTCCTACTTTACGTGAAGCCATTATCATGGTATTTCCAAAAAAAGGTAAGATACCCCACTCTCCCCTCTAATTACCGCCCAGTCTCTATCATTAAAACGGACAGCAAGATCTTTGCGAAGATTCTTGCTACCAGACTCAGTCCACTCCTCCCTTCCCTAATTCATCCTTGCAGGTAGGTTTTGTACTCGGACAATTTAGTAGGGACCATATTAGGTCATTGATTAATATAATTTATCAGGCTAAATCTTCCCCCACCCCAGCGGCTGCTATTGCAGTCGATTTCGAAAAAACCTTTGACTCCCTGGAGTGGGACTATCTTCAAAAGGTGCTGCACCACTTTGGCCTTGGAGCTACTTTTCAGAACTGGGTCAGGGCGATGTATCAACAACCTATGGCTAGAATTTGAACTAACATGGTAGTCTCCACACCCTTCCAGCTTGGCAGGGGTACTCGTCAAGGCTTCCCCCTGTCCTCCCTTTTATTTATCCTAGCTGTGGAGCCCTAAGTAGCTGCCGTTAGGCAGCACCCAGCCATACAGGGGATCATCTTCGGGTCTCAGACAAATGCTACACTTATGTATGCAAATGAGTTACTAGTCCCAGTGGCTGATGCCACAATAGCTCTTCCTGCGCTCCTTAATTTATTAGCACAGTTTGCGGAGCTGTCCGGATTGAAGATGAATAAATCCAAGACTGAACGGCTCCCTCTCAACCCTCAGTATACTCCAAATACAGTGCCCCCCCAGGGCTTAAATGGGCCCAAAGTGCCTTAGTCTATCTTGGTATACATGTTTCCCAGGACCTCTCAAGTATCTGGGATCTCAAAATGAAACACCTACTTGCTGACCTAAGAACTGAATTGGACAGGTGGAGACTGCTTCACCTTACTCTACCTGGGAAAATTGCTGCTTTTAAAATGATCTCAACTTCCAAACTACTTCACCCCCTTTCCCATATTCCTTTAGCTCCCCAGGCAAAGTGGCTCCATTCCATAGACACCGTGGTGGGGAATTTTCTTTGGGAGTCCAAAAAACCCCGATACAGTAGAGGTAAACTGCGATCCCACTGGAGGACTGGGGGATGGAGTCTTCCCTGGTTTTAAGGCTATGCATGGGTGTACTCTGTAGCGCAATCACTAAAGTGGTTTTCCAATTTGACTTCTGAGTCTCCACAATGGCTGCATATAGTAGTAGTAAAAGTTTATTTTTATACAGGTAACGATGGTTTACAACATCATTGGGTCACAGACCCTTTTTCAAGATGCACCTGTTTTCCTCATAAGTTTTTTTAAAACACTTAAAATACACTCTAAACATTTAAGTTACATACTTATTTCACAATTTTGCTGGACAAACATAATTTATAT
Source organism: Neoceratodus forsteri (assembly GCA_016271365.2). NCBI lineage: Eukaryota > Metazoa > Chordata > Ceratodontiformes > Ceratodontidae > Neoceratodus > Neoceratodus forsteri. Next base: position 954,606,704 of record CM057454.1, on the reverse strand, counting down.
AAACCTACATACATTGTTACACAGTTTCACTATACAAGCATGGTTAATATTAGTCTACATTTCAAAGAAACATCTCATTTCCACATAGGACATTTCCTTCAGAATCATTGTTTACAGTTTATAATGTTACGTCTCCCAAAAAAACTTCTTTCACCTGTTACACATACACCTTATTTGCAACACTTTATCAATGGCTCTCATAAAAAGTTCAGATTTTTGAATCTGCTTTATTTTCAAATCAATAGGTGCCCACAAATTTATAACTTTCATACCAAAGGTCATCTCACCATATTTATTATTTATTTTAGGCATTACATATTTACTTCCCCCTTTATCTCTTAGATTATGTTCATGATTATACTTTAAAGACGGAATTTTATCCATGAGATACTTAGGACTTTGTTTATGAACTACCCCATGTATTTGTTTCAACCATTTTTGGTCCCTTTTTCGTTCTAAATGTTCCCATTTTAAGATCTTAAACATTTCACAATGGTGAGTATAATATTCACAGTTTAGTACAAATCTAGCCAAATTGTTATAAATGACATGTATTGCCCTCAAATTTGATTTATTTGACATACCATATATATGAATCCCATATTCTATACAAGGAATAATCAATTGATTTACTATATCTTTCCTCATTTGATAATCCAAACAATATTTAGATCTACGAAAGGCCCCTAATTTATTATTTGTTTCATAAACAAGATTTTTTATATGAGTATTAAAACTCAAAGTACTATGTACAATAATCCCTAAATACTTATATGACTCAACCTGGTTTATGGATTCATTTTTAACTATTTTTATTAAAATTTTTGGAAAATTATTTTTATTTTTATTTCTTACTATACTATGAAATACCATTGAATTTGTTTTTTTACTATTCAGTACCAACCCCAATCTATATAACCATGCTTCCATCCTACTAAAGTCATTCTGAAGAATTTTCTCCATTTCTTGAGTTGTAGTTCCTCAAGCCAGCAGAACTGTGTCAGCTGCATATATACTCAAAACTGAATTTTGTACCACTGTTGGGAGTTCATTTACAAACATTAAGAACAACAAACGGCCCAAAACAAAGCCCTGGGGGACTCCCCTACTTACAAAAGCTGGTTTAGATGAAATTTCATTAATAAAAACTTGTTGAACTCTGCCTGACAAATAAGAATCAAACCAAGGAAGAGTTTCACTATCTATTCCTAATTCCTTCATTCTCCCTAACAATTTACTATGGTCTATGGTGTCAAAGACCTTGGAGAGATCCATGAACACCACCCCCACCGATCCTTCCCCATTTGACTGGGAAGTGATGTTATCAATTAAATTGGTGAGTGCGGTGTCTGTGGAATACCCTTTATGAAATCCTGACTGGCAAGGAGACAGCAAAGGAGCAATCGCTCATACAGGTCCATACCCTCCCCCTGTTAATATACAATTCTCTCCCTAAATCCCTGCAAACTCATCCCACTATTGGGCCAGCAGTTTCAATCTGGGCAAAGGTCCACACTAGGCTCGAGGCCAATCCCAGGCTGCCCCTCTATACACCTATATTCAATAATGAGCACATAATGGTAGAACGCAAACCAATCAACTGGCCTCACTGGGAGCATCAAGATATAAAATTCGTAGCTGATGTCATGGATGGGAATGGGCTGATGATGCGCCCCTACTCTGATCTGGCCAGAATGAAAGACCTTGGAAAACAGGACTTCTGGAGATATTTGCAACTGTGCAGTTCACTGACGGCTTTTTTTAAAATACACCCCGTTAACCTAGCCACCCCTCAGAAACTCTCCTCTTGGCTCAAACTTTCTAGGGGTCAAGCCAGTAAAATATACACTGACATACAAGAGAACATCACTTCCCAGTCCAGAGATTCTAAACAAAAATGGGAGAAGGTGCTAAACGTTAAACTCGAAGCTGCTCAATGGACCCTCTACTGTAAACAGGCACACCTGAGCTATCCTGACACACATAGCAAACTTGTACAAAATAAGCTGCTACATCACTGGTACAGGACCCCGGATGTCCTATACAAAGCCAAGCTTCTGGATAATAACTTATGCTGGAGGTCCCAAGCTCAAGTCGGAGACCTATACCATATTATTTGGACATGCCCACTACTTGCCTCTTTTTGGCAAGCTGTCTGTCAATTGGTAACCCGAACCCTAACCCAGGCAGTGCAGATGGATCCCTTGGTGTGGATATTGGGACTATCCCCACAAAATATCAGCCTCAAGAATCCACAACTCGCTGGCTAACTCTGTTGGGTATTTCAGCTAAGTGCCTTATCTTATCTTGGTGGAGGACCACAGATGTCCCCATTCTAGCTGAACTTCAGCACGCTCTTGCACAGTCAGCCTCTTTCGATCATATGTCACATGCCACACTTGATGCACTGGCAGACTATACAGCCTGTTGGGCCCCCTTCCTTGCCTACCTGAAACCCAGAACTGGGATAGGGTGAGCATCAAGATATGTACTTGTTGGATTCACTCTTATATTTTCCCGGAGCCAAGCCCCCACTGCACGCTCTCCTTAACCAACCTAGCAGTATGTATTTAATCTGCATTTCTGCTACTCCTCCTCGAGACTCTAGACCACATCAGATAGGCACCCAGCTATACTGTATTGTATTTTACTATATTCTGTTTTATTTTTATTTTTTTGTTGCTGTTAACTGTCTTATAATAATTAACACTTTGCATTTCTGTGGCCAGATAATTTAAGGGACTCCCCTTATTCCTTTCTTTCCTTAGTCCCTTGCCCATGTGCCTACCTTCCATTACTCATTTGCAATGTACATTGAGGTGTTTTGGACTGTTTTCTGTAATGATCCTTCTCTGGCCTGAACTGTTGTAATACATGATGTACTACGTGTTGCTTTGTGCAAGCATAACTAAAGTTGAATAAAAATTACTAACTTAAAAAAAAACTACTGGTGATCATTTATTTTTTTAGCACAGTTCAGTAGTGCAGGACTTCTGTCAGAGACAGAGAAATAGAGCGAGAGAGAGAGACACACACTCACACACAAAAACACACACACACACACTGCCTGGCTCTTCCTTTTGTTCTTTCTTTTGTGTATTTTTTGTTCTTTTTCTTTTTACAGTGCAGTGCAAACCGCAATCTGCAAAGTCGTGTTCTGCTGGCATAGCTGCTGTGTGAAAGCCGCGCTCAAAGGGTATGAGTGGCAGGATCCACCAGACATATTTTTATCATTTTGAAGGCAGGACCAACTAGCTAGATATTTAAAAATATTTAAAAAGTTACTTGCCTTCACAGTGTAAGGCAAAGCTTGAGTGCCTATACCGGTGCTCGTTAACAGAGCTGCCATGTTGGGTAAGATGTTCAGCCAACAACAGAAAGACTACAGTATGTGCCAATTAACTTTCTGTGTCAGTGCATGATTGACAGCTACTGATTACAACTGACTGCCCAGTTGTAACCAAAAATATCAACCAAGCAGTTGTAACAGGAGATAAAACTGCTGCTATCTGTACATAAAAAACGATCACCAGTAATTAAAAAATATTTGGCCACTATACCAGATAGGATAGCTGATCATAAGGTATTCATTTACTATTAAAATTTCTGGAAAAAGTTGTTATATTGTAGGCATCAATAGTAGGCATCATTATCTATGAGAATTATGTCTTTTAGCATAAAATGAACATAAGATGAAACACACACAGAGGATGACAGGTATCAATCAAAGCACAGTTGCAGAAGTAAAATGAAAATAAACTTTTAACATATAGGCACCCGTGTTAAGTGTGCAATAGCAACAAATGTTTGAAGTCCTTTATGTAATTGCACTACTGTCCTTGAATTTTAAAATCTTATGGATGGATGTTGGTAGGTAGCATTTTGGTTGAAAGCAGGTTTTCTTTCTGAAACTGGACTTCCATTTCACCAGGGCTTTCACTTGTGGAGAGCAGCTAGATGAGTGCTGGTCCTGATGATGCAACTCATAGTTACCATGTCTAATCACATTTGCAGTGTCATGTCTTTAAGACAGGAGTGAATTTTTTGAAGAAAGGTTAAAATGTCCGCCTCTATCTGTGTCAAAAATGCATTTTACATGGTTGTTTGGGATAAGTGTCTTTAAATAGTGGATGATGATGGTTGACAATGGCGTTGGCTGTTAGTAAATGCATTAAAATGTCATAAATACTCTGGTTCAAAGTCCAGAGGCAGGAATATGTAGCTGGATTTCTTCTCTTTGTATATTGCTTAGATTGTTGTGGATGCAAGGAATACATAGGTTCGGATGTCCTTGTCTTTAATTTGCCACTAGTTATCAACTGAACCATGTAAGCCCATTGCCTGGATGTACTTGTTCGATTAAGACTCTCCCCCCATGTTAGTAGGAGGGATCCTTCTTGTGTACTTCCAGATCCAGCTGCCGTGGACCACAGGAGGAGTCCCCTTGAGGTAAAATGCCAACCCTGGTGGAGGTGCTGTTCCTGGGACTGGCTGATGTACATAACTTCAAAGGTTGTGGAGGTGGTCATTTTTATCAAAGGTGTCTTCAGGTATGGGGGTTTGGCTGCACCACACCATCATCCTTATTGCAAATAAAGAAGTTGGCATGGCTGCACGCAGACCATGTAATAGGCCACAGAAGTGATTAGCTCTTTATAGCAAGACTCTTTTGCTGATTTTTCTGCCTCTGCATTTGCTGCAACATGTATACCCCACATCTGTTTATGTCCCCTTGATGGACTATCCTAAGGTGGTGAAGTAGATTTTTGAGCAGCGTACATTCTCCTAGTTTCCAGTGTGATATGGGTTTGTGTCCACAGTCTGTGAAACCACAGTTAACCCAGTCTGTTAAAAAATCAATGAAGGCTCTTAATAATGGGAACCAGTTAGGAACAGTACCCCAGGTTGACTACCAAACATAGAAATGATTGTCTGTAAGGCACATACCTCTTCTTCCTGTCCCATAGAAGCTGCAACTGGAAAAGAGATCTGGTCTCTTGCAGCCACTTTGCCATCGTGATATCTCCCTGTGATTATATCTATTCCTGCCCGGCCTTGGCCTTCACACTTCTGGTAGGATCCATCACAATAACAGGAATTGTGATGAGAGGGGTCTTCCGCTATAGAAGGGGGGGGGCTCCTGGTCACTTATTGCAGGTGTTTGCTTATCTTGTGGATTGTTTTCAAACTGTAACAATGGAACAGGATGTCCCACAGATTTCACCTTGTCCAACAGCTTTTCCTAAACTTCTCTGTTTTTCCTTTTGAGGATGTTGCTTAATCAGTAACTGACTCAGTAATAGTTATTTAAAACTATGTGTATATGCAGTCACAGAATGAAAACCAATTGGTGAAGTTTGTCTCTGAGCAAGGTAGGGATATAGTTTTTTTTGACTACCTGTTTTAACAAATCAAGATGCATTTGGTTCTTTGATGTCCATGTAAATTTTGGTCTGTATTTTGTCTTTTCATAAAGTGGTTTTGTTAGTGTGTTGTAAGAGCTTAATAAATTGTAAGGTATAACAGTCCTAATATACGCTGGGGTTGTTTTATTGTTGGGGGTGGGGTCAAAGCTGTAATGTAGTCTTGCAACTGCTTAGACAAATCCAGGCCTTATGGGGTTACTCCAATACCTATGAAGTTTAGTTTAAAATCCCTATGCCTAGTCTTTCTTTCTTTCTTTCTTTCTTTCTGGGTAAAACCATCTGTCTAGTATAACTGTATAGTCAGGCATTTACCTTGTAAAACCAGCTGGTTTCATTTCCTGATTGCAAAGGGGACTTTGCATTAGTTCTCATTTGCTTTTAAGAAGAACTCAATCTCAAAGTTCAGCTTTTGCAATTCTAACTGACTTTTAATGGCTGATGGTTACAATCACTGCAAGCATCCTGCAGAAACATAGAACCATTTAGAACCTTATTATACTGTATGTCTTTGTTTTGTTCAGGTTTTCTTTTCTGGAATAAGTCATCTCATGATTAGCCACATTTTTCAGCTCCTATAGTAAGTAAAAGTGTGTATTCTGTCTCATATACGTAGTTTTAGCTGTGCAATGCAAATAGTGAATTGAGTTAAACCATTTCAGGATCTTTAAAGTATTATGGTAACTGTTGGGGGGCAGTGGTTTACAGCTGGTTTTCCTCTTGATAGAAAAATGGGTGCACTTTCAAAGGTTCTGCACTGTTTTTTTTATAATATTGCCCCATGGCAGGAGTGCTAGTGGTTTGTGGTACCCATATGGTTTGGTCTTAGGATTTAGGTATGTGTTGAGGGGGAGAGAATGTATTGGGTCTTCTGTAATGTCTAGTAAAGTTTTTTGAAACTGCTGTGTGCTGTCTTTGCTTATTCATGTGTTTAGTCAGTTCTGTCTGTATTGCATTAAAGGTCATTATTTTATTCATGGATTAATCTGATTGGACCTAAAGGAATTGAACTGAACTTAGCATGAGTAGTTTGTAACATGTTAGGGGAATGGGTACAGTGAAGGAAATGCATACACCTCAGAGGGTCCAGAAGGGGATGTTATAGTGAAGTAAATGAGAACAACTCAAAACTTGTACAGTCTGCTCAAATGCGGAAAGCTAAATACCACAGTGAAAGAGTGAGGCATGCAGTTTAATACAGTGGTCAAAAAATTGGAGTGGCAGGAGGATTCAATTTTCTAAAGTAAATATGTATCAGATACAGCAGCAGTGAAACCAGCCAGAGGGCTGCAGCTTAAAAAACATATTAAATTAATTTGAACAGAAGCAGCCAAATACAATAGCAAATACAGTAGAAGAGAAATCAGAGAGCCGAGGGCTGCAATTTTCAAAAGTAAATATAAATAAAAGGACAGCAGCAAAAAAAGCAAAGGGTAGGTGGTGTAGTTTAAATGTAGCAAAATATGTTGAAATACAAGCAGCAAAATGCAGTAGCAGCAAAACTGGATGGGTGGGTGGGTTGCACTTAATGAGGTAGTTAAATTGATATGAATATAGGCAGTTTAAGTGGCAAAGCTGGGGTTGCAGAGGGTTACAATTCAAAAAGTGTACAATTTGCCTGAACCCAGACAAACAAACAAACAAACTCTAGCCAGAGCCAATACAGCTGTGGTGAGCTGTCAAATTACCAAAGTTATTTGCATGCATAGAAAATTTTGAGTGACTGGGTGTAACTTGGCCATTTTTTGGAGTTGTTTTTCCAGATTTTCAACGTGGACTTTTTGGGACCCCACCTCATAAAGAGTGCCACTGCCATTTTGTTCACTTGTCCTGAAAGGTGATTTTGCAGAACGACTGTGTCATTCTGTGCCACAGGTGCAAAAACACATTTTAGGCTGGACGTAAAAAATGAAAGCTACACTGTTAAGGAGGTGTGCAAAAATGGCAATGATGAAAATCTGGAATGAAAATAAAAAAAAAATTGGCAAAGTTAGGAGCATGCGTAGAAACTGTCAATGCACACTCATAACACAGTTATTTTTTTGGATTTTTTCACCAAATTTGCAACATGGGCTTTTTTTATGACCCCACCTCATGAACAGTGACACTGTTGTTTTATTAATCAGTCCCGAAAGGTGATTCCATGCGCCGAAAGCAAAATCACCTTTCAGGACCGAGTAACAAAATGACAGTGTTCATGAGGTGGGGTTTCAAGAACTCTATGTTGAAAATTTGGGACCAAAATTCCTTAAAATGACTGATATATCAACATAAGTTAAAACCCCCATTGACTGCCATCATACCATGCTTAGCTTTGATTCTTCAGTTTGCAGTTCGACTCTGAAGAATGCAGACATGTCCCGGTCCAGAGAAAAAGACAGCACGGGACTCTGGAGATAAGTATGGGGGTGAGGGGAAGTGGATGCTCAGTGGGAGGGTGGGGATGGGGAGGGGGCTGGGACGGCAATGAGGACTGTTTTCTTTTTTGCAGGTTAAAAAAAGATGTTGGGGATGGTTTTCTTTATTTACAGGAAAAAAGAAAGCATAAATTTGAGCACATTGGAGTGCCACATGAGTTGGGGGGTACATGATGTTGACAAGGGGATTGGGCACCCTGACATCAGTGTGGATAGGGGAGAAAAAAACACAAATTTGGGCACACCAGGGTGGGCTCCCAGTGAGCCAAATGAGTTGGGTGGGGGTTACATGATGCTGACACAGGGATTGGGCACCCAGATGCCCGCAGTCTAAAAATAAACACAATTGACTGAAATGTAAAAAGGCAAACAGAACAATCTTGATTGGGTGGGAGGAATCAGAATCAGAGAAAAAAATGCAGTTGAAAGTTAGACACAATAGTACTCAAATGCAGTCTAAAAATTCAAAGTTTGCCTAAGTGTGCAGTGAACATAACAGTTTCAACTTGAGGGAGAGAAAATGGAAAACAACACAACATACGAGATATTTTACAGTTTGCCCAACACAGTTATTACAACGTACAATAAATTTACTTAAGTTAAACTTAATTGAAAGAAAGAGTATCAAAATTTTGAAACACATCCATTCACAATTTAAACAAAGCATTGTTTCACAAAGCAACACAATTACCTGAAAAGACAAACAGTCCATAAATATCTAGAACATAGTAAAACTCAGTATGGCTAAATTATAAGAACTGGTTATTCATAATACAGTAAAGCTAGTTAGTAGTGATGTGCACGCAGGAGAGGGTGTTCGGGATGGGGGTACACTGCGTGTGAGACAGAACTTAAAATGTGCTTAATGTGTGTATTATGGAAAATTAAATAGAGTCCCTGCATGGAACTGGGGATTGCACCAGACAGACTGCTGAATGCAATAGGAATTGGGGGGGGGGGGGGTAAGGATTTCTAATACTCAAACTTAAAAGTACTGAAACCCTTCTAAACACTTTTTAAACTGTCAGGATTCCTGTATTTAAAAAATTATTCCTACCATTTCCGTAACAAGTCATCGAAGTTAACTCCTGGCTATGCAACCTGTTCAGGCACCAAAATTGCTACTTAGAGCCAATACGAGAACCTGGATCAGTACTGGAACTAGATGCCTATGCCAGGGTCCATATGATATAATTATCTGACTAGTCATTTTTTGTATATATAATAAAACAAATCCAGGGTGTATTTGCAAGACTCAAGCAATACTTTATTGTACCAGTTATTACTATCTCCTGCTATCTCTCTGCTCTCTCCTCCCCATATATACTCCTGCTATCCCTTCTCCTCCTTGCCAGGGATGTCGAATGCAACCCTGGGCCACCAAACTCACACATCACTCCCTCCTCCAGCATCTGGGCAAATGCTCCTGGTCTAAAGATTGCTCACATAAACATTTGCAGCCTTCCCTTCAAGTTCCCAGACCTGGAGGAATGGATAACACTATACAAGCCCCATGTCCTGGGCTTTCAGAAACATGGCTAAAGCCCCACCTTGCACCTCCATATATCAATTACCTGGGTACTCTTCCCTGCACCTCTATAGGCCAGGCAAAAAAAGGGAGGCAGTGTTGCTCTTTTCATAAGGGAAACCCTCTCAGCCAATATTGTCCTCTGCTCTGATCCCAAATTACCCAGTGAATGGCTTCTCTCGGAACTAACCCTAGGCAACAGTAAGAAACTGTTTATAGGTTGCTGCTACAACCTTCTCACTGCTGGAACTGAGGGTCTAAACAGCCTCCTCTTGGGCAGCGTCTCCTTATCCCCCCATAGAGACTCTATTCTTTTTTTTTTAAACACCTTTTTATTCATTTTTCAAACACAAGACAAGACAAACAAAACCTGGAATCCCAGGGCACACAGCCCAAAATGGACTGTGTAAACTATATACAGTACAACTATATACATGCACAGAGATAATGTCCCCCCCACCCACCAACTCTAGCTCCATATCCAACAACAACCCTATATAAAGACATCAGGCTGCTTGCAGATCAAACCTTTTCCCCTTACTCCCCATAAATCACCTGCGGCCTGTCAAGTACTCTTCAGCCCAATTTCATCATGGGTTAATACTTATTCAGGGGGTGACACCCCTCTGTGCCCCCCGGAAAGAGATAGAGTCCCATCCTCCCTGTTCTTATAGCAGACCCAATCTTCTTGTTGTTACACTCGTTCCAAAACCCTACCACTCCACATACATGCACAAAACCTAGCCCTCTAATCTCACTAACATCTCTATTATCCTATACTCATTCCAGCCCAAATTTTCAGCTAATCACAGCCTGACAGACAGACCCATGTCCAACAATGAGGCCTTTATTGGGAGTAAATTGCCTCCAATACTGCCCACCTTTTAGCGTATAACCCCTTCCTCCCCTCTGATATAAATGTCTCTTAATCCTAGCTAGGGCCCCAATAAGATCTCCCACCCACTGCTTATACCCATAAAGTTGATCATCTTTCCAGTGTTGGACCATATACGCTTTAATTACAGTTGCCATCAGAGATACATGATATCTGGGTGTAACACCAGCAATTTGCGAGAAATCCCCCCTAAGACACATATCTCTGGTGCTATGAATTCTGAATAGTCCAACAACGGATCCATCCGCCTTTTTATTTCATCCCACAAGGGAAGTATTTTGCTGCAATTCCACAGCACATGATTCACATCTAAAACACAGGTCTGTCTGTCTAAGTCCTCTGTCACATAGTTTCACAGGGGTAAAGTATAGCTTAGAAGCAATAAAAAATTGTAAACTCCTGTATTTAGGTATCACTATATATTTGCTGTTCTTCCATACATTAGCCCAGTCAATGCTTCGAGGTGCCAACCTGTTATCCCAATATGGCACTGCTATAGGTAAGCACGGCCCAAAAAAAAAATCCAATAGTATTCTATAGACTTGCGATAGAGATCTGGTTTTCAGGTCAATCTCCCTCAGCTCGTCCACTTAAATGAACAATCTGAAAGGCCCCCTAATCTCTTTAATGCCTCTTCAAGCATACGTGTGAGTTGCAGCCTGTGAAAAAAAGGCATTCTATCACACTGTACTGGGAGGACTACCCTATTATCCTGAATAACATCCTTTAGGTTCAGGCCTGAAACCCATCTGGCCCATTTCCCTTTAAACATAGACTTTGACGGCAGATAAGGACCGCTTGGCCCATCTAATCTGCCCATTTCCCTACCTACAGGATTGGCCGCTGATCCTAGTTAACCAACAGCCTATTTCTTCCTACCCCCCCACAAGAATTGCCTTATGTCTGTCCCATGCATTCTTGAATTCTCCCACAGTTTTAGACCCACAACCTCCTCAGGAAGGCTGTTCCATGAATCCACTACCCTCTCTGTGAAATAATACTTCCTCACATTGCCCCTGAACCACCCCCCCTCTATATTTAAATTGTGTCCCCTTGTTCTTGGACTTCTCTTTTTCTGAAGATGCTACCCTCTTGGACTGTGTTGATTCCACTGAGGTACTTAAAAGTTTCTATCATGTCCCCTCTCCCTTCTTTCCTCAAGGGTATACATATTAAGCTCCTTTAGTCTCTCCTCACGGCTTCTCTTGCAGACCCTGCACCATTTTAGTTGCCCTCCTCTGGACTGCCTCTATCCTGTCTATGTCCTTGCGGAGATGGGGTCTCCAGAACTGAACGCAGTACTCCAGATGGGGTCTCACCAACTGTCTGTACAGAGGAATAACAACTTCCTGTTTTCTGCTGCTGATGCTTCTCCCTATGCATCCCAGTATACCCCCAGCCCTCCCTACTGCCTTCTCACATTGCTTGCTAACCTTAAGGTCATCTGATATGATTACCCTCAGGTCCCTTTCCTTTTTTGTTTTTGTTACTACCTCCCTTCCCATTGTGTATTCTTCCCCTGGGTTCTTGTTTCCCAGGTGCATTATTTTGCACTTCTTTGCATTGAATCCTAGCTGCCATACTTTTGACCATTCCTCCAACCTTGCCAAGTCCCTTCTCATCCTTTCCATGCCTCCTTGTATATCAACCCTGTTGCAGATCTTTGTGTCATCTGCAAAGAGGCATACTTTTCCTTCCAGTCCCTCTGCAATGTCACTTATAAAGACATTAAAAAGGACTGGACCCAATACTGAACCCTGCAGTACCCACTAGTAACCCCTCTTTCTTCAGAGTGGACTCCATTTACAATTACCTTCTGTGTCCTGTTGTCCAGCCAATGTTTTACCTAGGCTACACCCTGGGACCCACTCCCAGGCTGGTTAATTTGACTATTAATCTTTGTGTGGGACTGTGTCAAATGCCTTGCTAAAGTCTAGGTAGGCAATGTCCACAGCCCTCCCTGGTCTTACTACTTTGGTCACCCAGTCAAAGAAATCTATTAGATTCGTCTGACATGACCTTCCCGCTGTGAACCCATGCTGCCTTGGGTCCTGGCCCCACTGGCCTCTAGGTACTCAACTATTCTTTCCTTCAGAAGTGACTCCATCACTTTCCCTACCACAGAGGTCAAACTGACAGGTCTGTAGTTTCCTGCCTCTGTCTTGGTCCCACTTTTGTGAAGGGGAATCACATCCGCCTTCCTCCAGTCCTCGGGTACCACACCATCCTCCCATGATTTATTAAAAAGAGTAGCCAGTGGTTTCAGTAGTTCCTCCCTTAATTCTTTTAGAATTCTGGGGTGAATTCCATCAGGCCTCATTGCTTTGTCCACCTTCAGTTTTAGGAGTTCTTGCAGAACCCTTTCTTCTGTGAAAGGACTGGGATCGACCCCCCTATCAAGAGTGCTTCTGTTAATTGGATTAGGCACTTCCCCCTCCTCTTTTGTGAATACTGAGCAGAAATATTCGTTCAGTATCCCTGCTTTTTCACTGTCCCCCTCTGTCCACCCACCGTTCATTCTATTCAGCCTCACTATCCCTCCCTTTGTCTTTCTACGCTCGCTGATGTACCTATAAAAGGTTTTATCCCCCTTCTTAACTGAGTTGGCTATCTTTTCCTCAGTTTGGGCTTTTGCTATTCTGACTTACCTCCCTGCTTCCTTCTGTCTTAACTGGTACAGCTCTCTGTCCTGCTCCTTCTGTGTTTCCTTATACTTCCAGAATGCTATCTTTTTCTTCCTGACTTTCACAGCCACCTCTTTTGAGAACCATAGTGGCTTTTTCTTTCATTTTGATTTGTTTATTTGCTTCACACAAAGGCTTGTTGCCTCTGTGATGGCAATTTGATGATTCCCCATTGTTGCTCCACACCTCCTTCTAGCCTGTTTGCTAGTGCTTTTCTGAGGCACTCTCCCAACTTGCCAAAGTCAGCCATCCTGAAGTCCAGTACCCTCACTTTTGTATGGCTTGACTCTGTAGCTGAGTTTAACGTGAACCACACTGTTTGATGGTCACTTGTTCCCAGATGGCAACCCACTTCTAGATCTGAGATCCTCTCACTGCCCCCATTTGAGAGTACGAGGTCTAAGATTGCTCCCTCACGAGTGGGTTCCGAAACTAGCTGTCTGAGGCCTTTGATTACCTTATTCCCTATGACTAGATTGGGGTTGCCCACCAGTAGTTGTTCTTGAGCCCTCGTCTGGTCTTTTTTCTGGGCCAAAATCAAAAAGGACCACCAACCTTCTGCCGCCTTCACAATTGGGCTTCCCAACTTTTGTTTAAAACAAGCAGTTATTTTAGCAAATGGGGCACCTCTGGAGAAAGGCCAACTTCTCTCATTATTTGAGTCTCTAGATGTAACCAATCTGGGACATACGCTTCACCTTCCATACTTCTACCCCATCGAGCCATTAGACCCAACTGCCCTGTGACATAGTACAAATGGAGATCTGGCAGATTGATTCCTCCCAAAACAGGAGGGAGTCACAAATCATTATATTTTTTCCTGGGGGGTTTGCGGTCCCATAAAAAATCTGAAAGTAATTTCTTAATCAATCTAAACCATTTATAGGGGATACTATATGGAGCTAAATACACCGGGTATAACAGCCTCAGTAACAGGTTCATTTTAATGAGCCCGAGCCTGGCCATAAAATTGAGAGGCAGCTTATCCCATCTTACTAAATCTCCCTTAATAGCTGACAACTTCCCTTCCATATTTGTTTCAGCCCCTAACTTGTTATTCCTTGTGATCCAGATACCCAAGTATCTGATCTTATCTGTCACCAATTGGATTCGCAGCTGGGCAAAGTCTGCCTTATATACATATGGCATCAGACAGAGGATCTGAGTTTTAGTCAAGTTTAGTTTATAATTAGAAACTTTGGCAAATTGCTCGATTAACTCTCTTGTCCTCTCAAATCCGACCGCCGGGTCTCCTAGGTGCAGGAGTACATCATCTGCAAAAACTGAAAATTTTAACTCCCTTCCCATTATCTCAACCCCCCCTTATCTGCCTGTCTTTATTAACGGCTCTCAACAGGGGCATCCTTGACGGGTCCCATTTTTTAACTGTATTTCCTGCGAGATATAACCATTGCACAGGACTGTAGCTATCGGTGCGGCATATAAGTTTTTAATGCCTCTAAGAAGGCCCTCAGGGAAACCCATCCTCTCCATTGTAGCAAAAAGAAAAGAATGAGAGACCCTATCAAAGGCCTTCTCCGCATCTAAAGATATCAAAGCTATAGGTAATTTAGAATCCACTGCATAGTTCAGGATATGATGGAGCTTCCTCAAAGCGTTATGTGCCCCCCTTCCCGGCATAAATCCCACTTGCTCCTGACTAATAATAGTAGGTGCTATCCACCAAATTCTATTGGCCAATATTTTTGTAAGGATCTTAATATCCTGGTTCATTAGTGCTATGGGCCTATAATTACCTGGTTCATCCTTAGGTTTGCCCGGTTTGGGGATTAATGTAATGTAAGCCTGGTAAAGGGGAGAATGAAGCACTCCTTCCTGCATTATAGTATTGTAAAGTTCCTGGAGTATGGGCAATATAGTCTGAATGTAGGTCTGGTAGAACTTTGCTGTAAGGCCGTCCGGCCCTGGTGTCTTGCCCGCAGGGAGGGATCTGACTACCTCCACAATCTCTGCTGCACCTATGGGGGCTGCCAAATCCCTAGCCTGTAAGGGATCTATCACAGGTAGAGGCGCTTCATCCAGAAATGCCTTGATCTCCTCCTCCCCTGCCATGTTCCCAATCTGGTATAGGTCTTTAAAGTACAACACAAAAGTATCTGCTAGCTCCTGGGGGTCTGTTGTAAGCTTCCCATCATACCGGATAGACGTCACCATTCTGCTCGCCTCCCACTCCCTGATTCTAGCCGCCAGCAGATGTCCCGGGACATCTCCTTCCAGAAAATATTTAGCTTTAATCTTTTCTAACCAAAAATCTATCTTGCCATAGACAATATCCTCCAGATCGCGCCTTAGACTTCTGATTTCCCCATCAATTTCCTCTGTGGACCCTTTCGTTGGTGTCAAATAACTAATAGCCCTTAAAATAAAATCCTCTTTTGCCCTCCTCTGCCTATTTTTCTGGGCTACAAGCTCCTGAGCCACTCCTGCAAAAAGCACTTTGCAAGTTGGCCAAGCTAGGTCCCTGTTTAACAACGTAGGTAGTTGTTGCTGAATAATTTCTAGCAGGGCTCCCTCGAGTTTATCTTTGATTGCAGATTCCATCATTAGGGAGTCACTCAACCTCCATTGAAATGGTCTAGGTGGGCCTACCTTCGGTTCCCAGGCTAGTTTAATCAGGGAGTGATCTGAGAAAATTCTGCCTTCCGTTGTCAGTCCCCTAATCCCCAAGAATACCTCCCTATTTACTAAAAAAATGTCTATACGAGATTGAGTCTTGTGCACCACCAAATAAAATGTCATATTATTGCCCCATCAGCATGTGTCCGCGCCGGATCCACCAGAGCCGCAGCCTCTAACAGCTTATTTAAGGCAATTTGAGCCTTTGTTGGTGGTCCTCTCGCCGGTGGGATCCTATCCTTACAATTATCAACATACGCATTCCAATCTCCTGCCAGGATAAGATCATGCCCTGAAAAAACAGTTATATCCCTCTCTATCGAAGTAAAGAACTCCGAGTTGGGAGGGGTCAGACCATATATGGAAGCCACTGAGGTGGCCCTACCATACAATAAACCCGAGATATAAATCCCTCTGCCATCATTTCTTGTAACCACCTGCTCCACACAATACAAACAGGATTTTCTAATTAAAATTGCTACTTCTCCTGAAGCCCTCTCCTTACCCACCCCGAAAACCTGTCCCACCCATAATCGCTTGAGACTATTCAGTTCCTCTGTCAATAAGTGTGTCTCTTGTAAAGCAACAATATGGGCACCCAGATGGTCCAAATGTCTCATAATTACCAATTTTTTACGCCTACCCCTGAGTCCTTTAACTTTCCACAAAATTAATCTGACATTTGTCATTAACCGTACCAGAAACTCATATTGGGACTGTTGGCCCTCGAAGTCCTGTCTGACCCTGCCTCCTTTATTTCTATCCTGAAGGACTCTCTCTCTCTTTCCCAAACCCCAACCCCTTCCCCCAAACCTCCTGCCCCCGATCCCTAGATCGCTCACCCTCTATTCCTCGGGTCATCGATGCGCTCCTTCCTATGCTACTCCCCTGCCCCTCCATGACCTTCTCCTCTCTGGGATCTATTTATAAACATCACAAAACTCCTGTTATACCGCTACGCTATTAATCCTATCCTATAATCCCCTCTGCCCTAATCCTTCAACTATTCAACCTTCCACCCCATTTCTATCAATAACCTCTAACAGGCCGTTCAAAAGTAACCTCTTCCACATCTCAAAGGGCTATTAACCATGATAGTCTCCATCTCTAGTTATTGGGAGACAACATAGATTAACCCTTTTTCCCCCTCCATGGTCCTCTAAATTATAGCCTCTTTCAGTTTCTGTCCATTTGACCCCAATCTCCATCCCCCTTCACCCAGACCACTCCACGTGCTCCTATACCCCTCTCATTGCATTAGCAATAGTGTTAAGGCACCTCTTGGTTTATTGGCGGACCCCCTCCCGAGCACAAGTATCTTTTGTGGATACCATTATACTCCTTGGCTCGCATCCTAGTCCACTCACTAACCGCCTCTCTTTTCTTTCCCCTGAATGGTCGAGGTGGTAGGGAGCAGTGGTTGTCCCCAAGACCATCAAGCAAGGAAAATGGGTGGGCAAAGAGGCCCTTTGAGTAGGTCCTACTAAGAGCCCAAGGGTAAGAGTGGTCCTCGCCACTCTGTACTTCCCTCAAGTATAGCATCCATACCTCCCCTTTACCATTAGCTCGCGTTTTATCATGCCCTATAACTTATAACTTGTCCCCTCAAGCCCTTATCTCAGCTCATGTCCCTCAACACTGGCCCCCTTTAGTATATTCCACCTCAGGGCCCGCGCCCCCTGTCCTTTTGGCCTTCTCTCCCAATCCATTACACCTGTCCCCCATATCCCTTCCGCCTAATATGACCGATTCCCTAGTCTCCCCTTATGCCCCCATGCTTGCCCCCCCCCCGCTTTTACTCCCTTTTGGAATCTCTCTCCTTCCCCAATCCTATAACAAACTATATTAAATCCTCTTCCCCATAATTAACACTTGTTATGCCCATAAACACCCATGGCATTTCTTTTACCCCCAACTCAATACCCCTCATCAAATCAACCAATTAGAAATTCAAACTTGACAAACTGAATTTAAGTTTAACAGGCTTAGTAGTTCAGAAGTCCCAGTCCAATCACTCCCCGTATCTCTCCGTGGTGTCTAAAGCGAATCAACTCAGTGCTCTAAATATATCCAGAAGTTCAACTTATAACCCTTCCATCGCATCCTTGGCCGTGAGGTATCTCCTCTCCCCAGCTTGTAACCGAACTACCAGGGTAGCAGGATACTGGAGTTGAAACTTGATTCCAGCCAAGTACAGCTTCTTTTTAATTTCCACGTACTCCTTCTGCTTTCCCCTCACTGTAGGTGTTTGATCTTGAAATATCCACAAGGTGGCACCGTTCCACTGCATTGATTTCTTTTGCCTTGCTGCAGACAACACAAAAACTTTTTCTTTGTAGTTGAGAAAGCGCATGATGATTACTCAGGGTCTTGCTCCCGGTAGTGGTACTTCTCTCAGAGCCCTAAGTGCTCTCTCTAGGTTATAAGCATCCCCATATGGCGTGGGGCCGAACAATTTAAGCAGCATATCTTGAATAAAAAGAACACAGTCTGACCCTTCTGCCCTCTCAGGTAGCCCAGTCAGGATCAGATTATTCCGTCGGCTCCTCGACTCTTGATCTTCCAGCCTCCCTTCCAGCTTTTTAACTTGTTTTCTAACCATCACAAGCTCCTGCTCTACTACAGACACTCTTCTTTACTGGGATGCAATCCGGACCTCTGCATCTCCCATTCTCTGGGCCGTGGAAAAACCTCGACCGCACAGGGTAGTTGGTCCAGGAGGTTGGCAGGTGGTTAGGAGGAGCAAATCAGGTGCCCCATCACGCTCTGCTCTCCAACACATTACCTCCAAAAACCATATAAACACTACAAACAGGTATCTGCCTCTATCTCTGAAATCATATAAAGAGGCAGAAGACACTGCAGAGCAGGACACTGCGGCACAGGAGCTAGCACAACAATACTCACCCAAATCAGGAACCAAAACTAAACAAGCACAAAGGAAATCCAAAAAATTTCTCATCATAGGAGACTCCATGATTCGGGGAGTTGATACCCATCTCCAGCCAGGGGTGATGGTCAGATGTCTCCCAGGTACATCAGCATGGAGAGACACTGACCGCATTGCTAAAATTGTTCACAAAGCAGGAGAAAAATTGATGTCCTAGTACACATAGGGACTAATGATCTTGCCAGCGGTCAGCTGTGGAGACCAAGGAACACCTGACTAGGCTGGGTGACAAACTATCATCTATTTCATCTGGCATCTCCTTCTCTGAGATCCTGCCAGTCTGGGAGAAGGGAGCAGATGGACGGAAGGTCAGAGAAGAGAGATAGGGAGCTAAACACGTGGCTCAGGACTGGTGCCAGGAAAAGGACACAGATTTGTAGGGAACTGGCAACAGTTCTGGGAGTGAAAGTTCTTTAAATTTGATGGACTGCATCTGACTAAAGAGGAGTCAGTGCATTGGGGCAGAAGTTTGACGTCTTTGCAGAATATTTAAACTAGCAAATGGGGAGAGGGTGCAGCACCTATCGTCAAATAGGAAGAACACCCTCCCCTCAGCTAGTGGTCAAACAGGAATTCAGCGTGTTTGCCATTCATTTGCATCACCAGGTAAGAAAAAGGTTTGTCTCCCTATATGATGCACAGGAGAAATGCCAGACCTCACCCAACAACTAACACACCAAAATCTGGCCAATGGAAAATCATGTACACAAATGCTCACAGCCTGGGAAATAAGATCCCAGACCTGCAGGCAATAATGTCAGAGGCTAAACTGGACATAGTAGCAATTAGTGAGACGTGGTTTACCAGTAACCACACTTGGGAGACTTCAGTACCTGGCTATGTACTGTTCAGAAGAGACCGAGGTGCAAAAAGGGGGGGAGAAGTGACCCTGTATGTTAATGAAAATATCAAAGCTACAGAAATTCAGAATATGCATAAGGAGCCAGAAGAACTGTGGGTCACCCTGGAAACAGGAAATGGGATAGCCATAAGAACTGGGGTTGTCTACAGGCCCCAGACCAGGGGGAGGACATAGACACATTAATGTTAGAAGATATACAAAACATGACAGCTAAAGGGGAGGTTCTGATAATGGGAGACTTCAACATGCCAGATACAGATTGGTCAATACCAGCAGGAACATCTGCCAGAACTAGACTCATAGTGGATTCCCTGCAGGGGGAGGGCCTCAAACAACTGGTACAAGCAACCCACAAGAGACAGGGCTATCCTAGATCTAGTACTGACTAACAAAGAAGGATCACAGATCTCCAGGTAGAAGGTCACCTGGGGGCCAGTGACCATCACATGGTATGGTTCAATTTGGCTACCACATCTAAATCATCCCATTCCAAGGCAAAAATATGGGACTTCAGAGGAGCTGACTTTGATAAGATGGCCAACAGAGTTAAGCTAGCCCTGGCAAAAAGAAACACAGGTGAGGGGGTACAGGCAAAGTGGGCAAGCATTAAGGATGCAATACTTGAAGCAACATCCCATTGTGTTAGACAGAAAAGGAAGTGCAAGAAGAAGGAAACCACTTTGGTTCTCAAATACAGTAGCAGAAAGGTCAGAGCCAAAAGGCTGGCCTTCAGGAAATATAAGGGAACACAGCGGGATGAAGATAGGAGGCATACCAAACTGCCCTAAGGGAAGCAGGTAAGGCAGTAAGGCAGGCAAAGTCCCAAACTGAGGAAACACTAGCACGAACAGTAAAGAAGGTGACAAGACTTTCTATAGATACATTAGTGAAAGGAGAAAGTCCAGAGGGGTATTGCTAAGCTTAATGGAGAAAAGGGAGCAAGTGAGGAGGAGGACCTTGTAAAGGCATCTATCCTAAATAGATACTTTGTCAGTATTTACTGAAGAGAAGGTAGGGCAGGGCCCACAGCTCAGCATCATGGACACAGGGGGGAGGGAGGTGAGCACTACTCCTTCACAAAAGAAAGGGTCCTACAAGAGCTTGCTAAGCTCAGGGTGGATAAGGCAATGGGACCTGATGGCATACATCCCAGGGTACTTAAGGAGCTAAAGGAGGAACTAGCAGAGCCATTAGCAGAATTGTTTAGTGAGTCTCTGAGCACAGGAGAGGTCCCAGAAGACTGGAGAAGGGCTCATATGATCCCGCTCCACAAGAGTGGTAGCAGGGAGGAGGCGGGGAACTACAGACCGGTCAGTCTTACCTCAGTAGTGGGCAAGATTATGGAGGCACTCCTTAAGGAAAGGATAGTGCAACACCTGGAATCCATAGGGGCACAGGATCCAAGACAGCATGGGTTTACAAAAGGAAGGTCCTGTCAAACTAATCTCATAGATTTCTTTGACTGGGTAACCAGAGTGGTGGACCAAGGGGGGAGCAGTTGATGTCGCCTACCTTGACTTCAGCAAAGCTTTTGACACTGTTCCACATAGAAGATTGATAAATAAGCTAGGTAGGCTCGGGGTGGGTCAGAAGTTGGTCAACTGGGTGGCAAATTGGTTGACTGGCAGAAAACAGAGAGTGGTGGTAAATGGTATACAGTCAGAAGAGATGCAAGTCACAAGTGGGGTACCTCAGGGATCAGTCCTGGGGCCAGTCCTATTCAACATCTTCATTAGTGACCTCAGATGGACTAGAGGGTAAGGCTTGTCTGTTTGCAGATGACACCAAGATCTGCAACAGAGTAGATGATCCAGATGGGGTGGGCGAATGAGGAGAGATCTGGATAAACTAGCAGAATGGTCAGAACAGTGGCAACTGGGATTTAATGCAAAGAAGTGCAAAATCATGCACATAGGGAAGAGAAACCCTGAAGCCACTTATAGGCTGGGAGGGGAGTTGCTAGCAGTCACAAAGGAAGAAAGAGACTTGGGCATCATCATCACTGATGACCTGAAATCATCCAAGCAGACCTCTAAAGCAGTAGGTAAGGCTAGGGGGGTGTTGGGGTGTATTAGTAGGGGTATCACAAGTCGTAAGAGGGAGGTAATAATCCCTCTGTACAAGACATTGGTTAGGCCCCATCTGGAGTACTGTGTACAGTATTGGAGGCCACACCTTCAAAAGGACATTAACCAAATTGAGGCAGTCCAGAGAAGGCAACCAAAATGGTGCAGGGACTGCATCAGAAGACATATGAGGACAGATTAGCGGAGCTCAATATATACCCTTGAGCAAAGGAGGAGAGAGGTGATATGATCGAGGCATTCAAACACCTAAGGGCATAAACAAGGTGAAAGAGTCTAACATGTTTAAATATAAGGAAAATAGCAGGACAAGAGGACACAGCTTGAGATTAGAGGGAGGCCGATTAAGGGGAATGTGGAGGAAATCTTTTTTCACAGAAAGGGTGGTAGATGCATGGAATGGCTTACCACAAGAAGTGGTGGCTATGAATACAGTGCAGGGCTTCAAACAGGCATGGGATAGGCATAAGGGAGCAATACAAATGACTATGAATAGATAGGTCACTGACAGAGCAAAGGCCAATGGCACATTTATAAGGTAGAAAAAGAAATGGGTAGACTGGATGGGCCTTGCGGTCCTTATCTGCCGTCAACTTCTATGTTTCTATGTTTCAATGACTGCAGCGCTGGCTTAACAGCTACAAAGTCCACTACTAGCCCCTGTAATAATTGTTTAATTTCCAGAATATCTTCGTTACTTGCTTTAGCTCCACCTTGTTCTCCTGCCACTTCCTCCTGTTCATTGGGGGCGGGGGATTGGGGCTTTGGCCTTTTAGAAGCAGGAGATCTCCCCACCAGGGGCTCCACTATCTCAGTTTCCATTTCAACTTCTTGACGCGGCTGAGTGTTACTCGTGAATGCTCACCGCATACAGAGGCTCCGGACCGATGAGTCTCTTCTTTTTCCTTCAAGTCACCACCGATCGGGTCCCCTAGCACCTCACTAATCAGAAAGGAGTTTTTTTATGTAAAACTAACTGATCCCAAAGAGATTATAACTTTTTAAATAGCTTTGGGCCTCGGAGCAGCTCAGAAGACGTCTTACTCGACTCAGCTCATCACGTGATCCCCCATAGAGACTCTATTCTCCTCAGAGACTTCAACTTAAACTGGCTGAGTACCCACCAGCCAGACTATGATACCCACCTAAAATAATACAATCTGGTCCAAACTGTCATACTCCCTACCAGACAAAATCCATGCTCTGCCACCCAGACCCTTCTAGACTGGATAAATGCAAACAGGGATGACTGTGTACTGCATGCTAGTGCCATGGCAGACTCCTTCAGTGACCACTCCCCTACATACCTCGTCTGGTCATCCGAGCTTAAATGCACCCCCCCTTAGTACCTGTCTTTCCAGAACTTCAGAAACCTCTGGACTGGGCTGCTCTTTACTCTTTTACTGATGCGACTCTGGAAGTAACCCTGTTTAAACAGCCCCTTATGATCCTCCAGGACAGGCACTTTCTTGTCACTACAAGAAGGGTGAGAGGGGGTTGCTCACATTGGGTCACAAAAGACCTCCTTACCATAATGAAAGATAGGGATCATTCTTGGTCCGCCTACAAGACCACCCCCTTCCCTGCTATCTGGGATGCCTATAGGCACCAGAGAAATCTATATATACATCTGGCCAAGTCCCTCAAACAGAATAATTTCCATTATCTCCAACAAACTAACCTTGGTGACCCTAGGAAATTCTGGTCATCCTCCTTAACCCCCTCTCCAGCAAGGCACCCCTGCAACTAAACTCCCCAGGTAGCCTCATCATGGACCCCCTGGAAGTGGCCACGGCTTTCAGTGACAAGTTCACTGACCTATATATGTATCTAAGTAAACTTCTAAATCATCTGGCAAATTCCTCAGTTCCCCTTACAAACCCATTGTTGACTCCCACCGGGCATACCACCCATCCTCACACCCCACCTTTCTATTTCAAATCCCTCTCAACTGCTGACACTACTAAGCTCCTCAAAAGCCTCCCAAATCATGGGTCCCCTGGAGCTGATGGTCTTTCCCCAGTATTCCTCAGGCTCGTCTTCCCCAGCCATCATAGAGCCTTTCACTTGTATCTTTAACCTCGCCGTCTCCTCTTCCTCTATGCCCTACCCCTGGAAGATTGTCAAGGTGATTCCCATCTTCAAAGCAGGTGATCCTTTATTTACAGACAACTATTGTCCCATCTCCATCCTCCCCACATTAGTAAACTACTAGGGAAGGCTATCCTCCACCAGATCACTGAGTATGTGGGTAAACACAACCTCCTGAGTAGCCAACAGCACAGCTTCTGCAAGAACCATTCCACCACCACTGCCCTCGCACTACTGACTAACCACATCCTATTAAATATGGACCATGGTAACTCCACCGGTGTGATCTTCATTGACCTCTCAAAAACCTTTGACATGGTCAATCATGTCCTCCTCCTCTTCAAACTATGATGTCTCGGTTGCTCTCAAGAGGTTACAAACTGGTTCCTGAGCTACCTCTCCGGTCATACCCAATTTGTGTGTATTGGATCCGCCAGTTCCTCCACCCTGCACGTCTTGATGGGTGTGCCCCAGGGCTACATTCTGGGCCCCCTTCTACTCCCTTTATTTATCAACTCCCTTACCCTTGGACAGCCTCAAATGCCATTCTTCCCTCCTCTATGCTGATGACCTTGTACTTAACTACAGTGACAAATTTCCTGCTCTTATTTCCTCTGTTCTTACTCATAACTATGCTGTGTCCCACAACTGGTTTGCCGAAAACCTCCTGGTCAATGCTAAAAAAATGAAATCCATGCTGTTCAAATTCAAGCCATTTCTAGCCAAATCCAAAAGTCTCCCTGCTCTCAACATTATCTTCCCCGGCACCCAAGCCCTGGAAGAAGCTGACACCTATAAATACCTTGGTCCTACTGGACCCCTTCCTTTCTTTCACTAACCACATCAACTCTCTGGTTCAAAGATTCCACCAAAAATTAGGTGCTGCCTATAGATTTTGGCAGTACCTCACCCTGGATGCCTCACTTGCAATCATTCAGGGTAATCTACTCCCAATCCTGGACTACTGCTCCCCCATCTATGCTAGGACATCCTCATCCCTTATCTCCAAGCTCTCTTCTGACTACAATAGTGCATGTCATTTAGCCCTGTTGGCCCCATTTTCTACTCACCACTGAGACCTCTACAGTACCCTAAGATGGCTTTGACCTCTCCCTTGGCAAAATGATTGACTCTTCCATCCGGACCGACAGGAGTCCTCCCTTGCAGCCACCTCATGGTTCATACTGTTCATCACCACCTCCGCTCACACAGTATCCCCCCTCTGTACATTTCCAGGGTATCCACAAATATGGGTGGTAGATCCCTGTCAGTAGCTGCCCCTATGTTATGGAATCAAGTGCCTGGTAAACTCTGCTCCATTGACACCCATAGACACTTCAGATTTCATCTTAAAGAGTGGCTGATGGCAACCTCCAGGTGCCACTGCTTCCTTGGGTAGTCCTATCCTGCTGTATACAGTATGTAAATGTATGCATTTTTTTCTACTAAACAGGTACAAGCCTAGTGGATTTATGTACAGTATTACATAACCTTATATCATTGTGGAAATTTGCTTTTAAGTGACCCTGTATTCTAGTGTACCATTGTTACCTATTATTTATTGCCAACTGTACATTATTTGTAATGCTGTATTTATTGTCAAACTGTCTACAGTCTTATGCATTGCTGTTTTGTAACTCTGTGCCACTGCATGGTGGCCCTGGTCATACCTGAAAATGTCCCTGGGATCAGCACACTTAGCCAGTTACCAAAGTCATGCATACATACATACATAAATAAATAGGGTATTTGCACACTCACTAAATTATAGAAACACAAAATATATAAAAAAAATTATAATTGAAAATCTTATGAGAACATTTCTTAAAATATGTCATGACAAATGTATTATTTTCTTTTGTATCTGTAGCACAAGCAACGATCATATATCAGTTTTGCTAGGTGCTATGTGACAAGGACGACTGCAGGATGGCAACCTGCAGAAGGGCACAAAACCACCAGGGCGACTGAAAAACTGTAAGTTATTTAAGCACCCCACACTTCCCTCTACCTTAGCATTCCTATTCCGGGGGGGCGTAACTCTGGGAAAGGGGAAATCCTCAGCTCACACATTGTCGGCTACAGTTGCACGCCTCTTACTAACAGTCGCTGACATACAGTCGCCACATCACAGGCTACCGTTTTGCTAGCCTAGTTGTCCTTTCCTTTTTTGCAAATAAGTTTATTTTCTGAGAACAAATTTTAACATAAGCATCTAAAAACACAAACAAAAATCCATCATAGGTGAACGAACACAGACATATTCATAATACAGTAATCTTAAACACATAAAAAGAAGAAAACATAAGAATAAACAACCCCTTCCCACCCTGCAGCAGCCCCCTCTTCCTTAGCCCAGTTACACCTGGAACAAATATCCTATAAATGAATTAGACCCTTGTAAAAACTCATGTAAAGGATCAGGCAAAGATTCATGGCACAACCTTATAACCCCGAAAACACCAAATATTGCGAAAAGGGAAAAAAAAACTAAAAAAAAAAAATCCAGAAAAATGCTAGAAGTTACTATGACCAGGGCCCCTACTTTTCTGCGCACGGGACCAAGTTCTGCTAAGATTCACCATTTGCCGAGAACTTCAAGGCAGTGGTTTGTAATTTGTGGAAGTTCTATGCACTAACAAACTACCACATCACAGTGACAGCTTG
Source organism: Neoceratodus forsteri (assembly GCA_016271365.2). NCBI lineage: Eukaryota > Metazoa > Chordata > Ceratodontiformes > Ceratodontidae > Neoceratodus > Neoceratodus forsteri. The sequence continues at coordinate 954,580,466 of CM057454.1, read as the reverse complement.
TCATCCTGACTTCACTTTCATGGCAGTTTGTATAGCAATCAGGATGGTGGAAAGCACAGTAACACTAGTTCAAAAAATAACAGACTTATAAAAATTATTTTATGCCTAAAAAAGCAAAACAAATGTCTCTCCCTTAAGGTCCTAGCCTGTTGCATAAATGACGTATGCAGAGGGGATCTTATGTGATAAATAAGGTATTTCTGTATGCATGCTATCTATCCCACTAATGAGGTTTCCACTGTCTATCACTTAAATATTTATATGTGCTTTCTACACCACTCATGAGGTTCCCGCTGTGTATCACTTATATATTTATATGCAATCTGTAACATACATACAAATGTGTGTGCGTGAGTGTGCGTGTTTGTGTGTGTGTGTGTGGTGAGAGAGACAGAGATACTGTATGTGTGTATGCATGTATGTATGTATGTGCAGACTAGGCAGACTAGGTGGGCCATAGGCCCTTATCTGCCGACACTGTCTATGTATCTATGTATCTATGTATCTATGTATGTGTATATATATATATTTTTTTTAATTTCCATGAACTTGCATCCTCATTCATACAAGTCCCATTAGAAATGGGATAGAGGAGTTATTGCAAAACTCATTTTTGATGTCAACCTGCTTTCCCTGACACACTGCATAACACCATCAGGCCATGACATGCATGTGAACTGATTGTGAGATAGAGCTCTCCAGACCAGCACAATGTGTCCACCATGTGACAGAACACTGCACCATACCTTCCCAGGATCTGAGCAATGATGTGTTCCACCAATTCTTGTGCTGCCCAGCCAGCTCCCAGAGCTAATCTCTGAACCTGAGTTGCCAGCACGGAAACACAGCATGCTACCCTCTGGCCCAACAGCTGTCCCTGCACACAACATTTCTCCATAACTTTTAGGTGATTCTATCAACCAATGACAATATGTAATCAATAGCCCTGGCAAAAATGCATACAGTGCAATTATTTATTTAACAGGTCTATTCTTTCAACAAGTCTACACATTATTATATTCCACTTTTCTGGGCATAATTACTTTATTTTTCTTAAAAATGACAGTTAAATTCATTTTACCAGTTATTCATTTCAGATGGCATCTTTATACCTTAAAGGCACAAATAGGTTTTTACAAAGTGAGGTATGGACTTAACAGGTCTTTGCTATTGACAAGGTTTTGTTTAAGTTGGCCCTAGTGCAATAATGTAAGACTGAAAATTGTATCAGGCTGTAGTGCAGGTTGAGCAAATATCACCATGCCTGATGTGCTGTGCCACCATCTCTGGCAGTGGAAGCTGTGGTAGATAAGTGACTGTTCATTTCTGTTGCATCCATTTCACTAGCTAATGTATGATGTTATAGCAATGATAACATCACATTCTGAGCATATGGGGGTTTAGGATATAAAAAGGGGAAGGGAACCAGATTCTATGGAAAAACAGAAATATTAATAAAAAATCAACAAGAAGAGTGAATTATGCGGCACCGCAGAAGCTCTGCAGTAGATTGCAAGTTCTGGGCAAAATTCTGTGGCCGCAGAATTCTAGGGGCCTTGACTATGACCCCCCCAAGCAAGTGTAGTGATAAAACTATCACCTTAACCATACCTCTCCTATCAGTATATAAGAGGGGTCCTAGGCCTTGACAGGAGGAAAGGGAAAAGGAACAAAAAAAAGAGGGGAAACTGGTGGGAGCTAATTCAATATCCAAATTTATCCTTAAGGATTGAAAACAGCTCACCCCAACATTTCTGGAACTTCTCACCAGAGTGAGAGAACCTAGCAACACATCTTTCTTCATTTAAAGTGGTAAGAAATTCTGCCCACCATTCACTAAAAGAAGGTTCCCATTCCTCCTCCTTCCAATATCTAAGAATTACCAACTTTGTGACCAAGGCAACCAATGCTATCTGTACTTTTTGGAAAAGGGTAGGGACAGTTGAATACATACCCAAAAGGCAGGTGTCCTCATCAAAGTACGGGGCAATTTTAAGATAAGGTGCCACCCACCTTTTGACCATGCCCCAAAATTTAGCTATTCTGGGGCACGACCACAATTTATGGTGTAATGTAGCAAAATCAGAACCACAGTCCTTACATTCCGCAGAGGACAACCTGCCTATCCGGTATAATTTACTAGGCGTATAATATAAATTGTGCAGAATATTGAACTGAATGTTCCTCAATCGGTCTTGCTTAATTAGAAGATAGTTGTCAGTCCAGATCTTTTCCCATGTTTTATCAGAAAAATCTTTGGCATGATTATTTTTCCAATAATAAGCTATGGGGGAGGGGTTTATCAAAGCATGACTTTTACTTCCATTATACAATTTAGCTATAGATTTCCGACCCCTAGACAGTTCTCAAAGGGAATTTAAAACTTCCCCCGGATAATCTGACCATGGAGGTTTGCTCAGGAAATGTTTAATACACTGACATATTTGGATTAACTGAAACCGAAATTTTGAGGGAGTTTTAAACTTATTTTGCAGGTTAGAAATAGATAGCACCGAGTTCCCTGAAATGAAATCTTTTAAACATAACTCATTATGAGATCCCCCGAGGAAGGTTTTAACTATTTTCTTATCTATTTTTAAGTTTGGATTATTAAAAAAGGTTGCTTCAGGTCTTTTATAGTGTGGATCTGAAGCAATGAATGTAATTGTTGTAAAGCTCTCACATCCCACCTGAGAGGAGAGTCTCTCAGTTTAAATGGAATATTTGACCATGAATTAAACAACAATGCTGCCAGGGCTAGATTGCATGAAAAAGACCGCTGATTATCCAAATGTAACCAAGAAGGGCTCTCCAGAATACTGGCCTTAGGCATAAACCAATGCAGAAATCTGTTAGCATGAATTGCCAAGTAATAAACATAAAAATCTGGTAATTGTAGCCCCCTCATTGCCCTAGGGCGGGTGAGTTTCCTATAAACCCTATGCGAAGCCTTCCCCTTCCATAGAAAATTTGAACATATCCTCTGAAGAGACAAAAAGAAGGATTTAGGGAGATAAATATTAAGATTATTAAGGGGGTTAAAAAATCTGGGCAAAATTGTCATTTTCAGGACATTGGACCTCCCCCAAAAGGATAACGGTAAACTATTCCACCTGGCCAGATCTTCTTTAGTTGTTTTTATCAATGTATCCAAATTAAGTTCCTTAAGTCTCGAAATATCTTTAGAAATTTTAATACCTAAGTAAGTTAGGTACTCTTTCTCCCATTGGAGGCCCATACTTTCAATTAGATCCCTCGTAAGAAGAGGAGATAAGGAATATACCATAGTTTTTATTTTTATTGAGTTTGTAACCAGAAAACTCACTAAATTGTGATATAATTTGAAGGGCATGAGGGAGGGACTGCCTGCTACTCAAAGTATGTAGGAGTAGATCATCAGCAAACAGGGATAACTTAAATTCCAAATTTTGTAATCGTATACCTCTTGTCCCCTGTTCTAAGTTGAGAACTCTAGCTAAAGGTTCTATATACAAATTAAACAGATAAAGGGAAAGAGGGCATCCCTGCCACATGCCTCGACAAAGTGGGAAGGAGTCAGAGTTGTGGTTATTGCACTGCAATCTTGCTGATGGACAATGATACAAGACTCGAATTTGTTCAACAAAGGACTGTGGAATGCCAAATTTTGACAGGACCTCAAACAAGTATGCCCACTCTACCCTATCAATATATACTGTAACCTAACGCTAGCTATATAGCAAACTCCCTCAGTTGAGTATACAAAAGGGAGAATAAAATATACTGCTCTACTTCCCAGCAGAGATAATCATTAAAATTTGTATAACCTAGCCTTCAATGGATCCCAAGAAACAAATAAAAGAAAAAAAAATCAAAAAGACGAAAATGCTGTAATCAAAGCTTAGGATCCTGTCCGAGACTGAATTCCATTAATGAACCCTGTAATTCCGTATATAAAATGGCTCCAAAATCATACTGCAAGCACAATTTAAACTTATATCCAGAGCTACCTCATAGACCATGAATTGCACATCTAACCAGTCTATACCTGCTGTATATTATGACAAACTAATAAACCAAAATAAAGAAAATGGCAAAACTGCATGAGACTGAGCTGTCTCAGCTGGGACTCATCTACCTTACTATCACTTATCTCCCCCACAAAAATACTGTCCTATACCCCCTGTGAGTCGAAAGAAATTATATTTAGCTCACTCTGATCTAATAGCTCACTGGGGCATATGCAGTGTTTATATATAGGTTCTTAATCCTATTTTACAAAAATGAATAATAAAGGGAAAACAAAAGAAAGGGCAACGATACAAAGCCTTAGAAAAATAATTTAAAGATCTTGGCAATAATGCTTGCCTATTAGTCAGAAGATGTTTGGCACCATCTAGTGGACAAAAACCGAGCAGCAAAGTACACAACAGCTTCTTTATCATTTAACCTAGAATGTGAATAAGACCAAATTAAATAAAAAAAAATAACTATAACATGGTGCCGCTGCATCCGTGCTTTGCCTTCTTTAGTAATTTATCTATGAAACTCTCTACCAAACCGCCCAGTACAACAGAGCCATACAGAAACAATTAAGCAATGTAGTATTACTCTGTCTCTTCTCGAATGTTCTGTATAGATGCCACTTTAGTCCCATATTTAACTGTATTACGACTTTCTCATTTGGGAAATAAGTCAGGGTAGCTTCTCCTCAGAGTCTTTATGGCTTCTTCCGCCGAGTCAAAACATTTGGCACCTTCTGTTAAGATGACCTCTAATCAGGCTGGATATAAAAGACAGTGCTTTATACCAGCTGCCCACAGCTTGGAAGTGATGGGACGAAATGAAGCTCGTAACTGACGGGTTTTCAGCATTAAATCTGGCACCAGCCTCAGCTTTTTACCTTCCCAAAGGAAAGTTGAAAATTTCTTAGCTTCCTTATGGATAAATTCCTGATCCAAGTAATTTAACAGTTTGAAAATAATTGGTCTAGGTGGGTCAGCCAGAGAGGATTTTGCCCTAAGAGATCTGTGTGCTCTTTCAATAATAAACTCCGGGTCATTCGGGGAGGGACCCACAGTCTTTTTCAAAAACCCCTGCAGGAACTGTACTGTGTTTGGCCCCTCTTCACCCTCAGGAAGGCCTAACAGCACTAGATTGTTCCTCCTGTTCCTCCCCTCCAGGTCATTGAAACGGTCCTCAAGTTTAGATAGACTCCTTTTTATCTCCACCACCTCAGGCTCCATCTTATCCTGCTTTCTTTCTATGGAGGCTACTCTGGCTTCCGCGTCAGTAACCCTTTGGGCTAGCTGCGTAAGCGCTGGCTTAAAATCCGCCACATCTTCAATAAGTTTCAATAAAGCCTCCTTAATGGATGTGAGCTCCGAATAGATATGTGAGGACGAGAGCTCCTCTGAAGATAATTGCGGCGAAGAACTGCGGAGGGGACACTTGGCCTCTGATTCTTGTTTGGCCTCCTCGGTTAGTTGCTGCATGGACATATTTAAAAGAATGTCCATCTTCGAATACCATTAGAAACAGTATCTGCATTTCCTGATTGCTTTAACTTCCAAAAGTTGGAGTTCCAAATGAATTATAGCAGGTGTTTATGGCGATTTTGGTCGGTGGAAGAACGGAGCTCCAACTAACACGTCCTATCCCTTGCACAGCATCACGTGACTCCTAGTTGTCCTTTCCTAATAGAAATTCCTAACCTAAGAAAACAGAAGTGAGTGACCTAACTATATCCTACAGTATACCAAAATGAGTATTCCAAACTATATACTAAAAAGCCTGTTGCCTAACAGACCTACTGTATATCCTATTCTAGTGAATCTAGTATCTAATCTATAGCATTCCTCTAAGAGCAGTCTTAGTTGGACACAAAGTCAGATAAAATACTTTTTGCACCAGCCAGACTGCACCTCAGTGGTGGGGGGTCCACAGGGGACAAGTTGGGGTATACATAAATCAAAAACATTATTTAAATAACTGAAGGGGGCAAGCAGGTTTTCAGGCTCCACGACTCTGGGAGGAGGTCAGTAGACCTCCCCCCATATAATTAGGGGAGACTGGAGGATGGATATGGAGTGGGAGTGAGGAAGGTAGCAGTGGGGAGGGTGGGAGCCCAGGTAAAGGGGAGAAATGAGAAAGGCAGATGGGAAGGAAGGGAAGAAGGCTCAGACTTTAGGTGGAAGACGGTGTCCCTGAATGCACAAAGTCTTGGAAACAAGATGGATAACCTGCAGATATTGTTGGTTGAGAGGGGAGTGGATATAGCAGTGGTAACAGAGACATGGGCCACACCTAACCATGACTGGGACCTCATGATCCCTGGGTTTAAATTGCACATGAGGGACAGGAAGGTAGGAAAAGGGGGAGGGCTGGTGATTTACATCAGGGAAGGCGTAACTTGTACAAGGGAGTAATTGAAAATGAGGAGGGCAGAAGCAATAATGATTTGGTTACTGTCTAACTGAGGGAGAAAGATGAGGTTGGGGGTGGTTTACATACCAGCCAAGCAAGAGGAGGAAAAAGACAGGCAGTTGAACTCATAAATATTGTTTGCTTCAGGGAAGGGAAATATTGGGAGACTTCATCCTGCCAAGGTGGATTGGAAGGTACCCCCCTGACCTGTGCAAGAAGCCAAGTGGTCCTAGATGTGCTGCAAAGTGAGTTCCTGACAAAAGGCATCACAGAACCCACACGTGATGGGGCAATTCTTGATCTGGTGCTGACAAATAAGGACCATGTCCAGGATATAAAGTTTGAGGAGCCCCTGGGTGGGAGTAATCATCGCACAGCATGGTTCCGGTTGAACACGGCCAGAGAAAAGGTCTCCACTTAGACTAAAATCCTGATTTTATAAAGGCAGAATTCAGAAAGATGGGCAAGCTATTAAAGAGCCACATGGCAAGCATCTAAGTGGATATGGGGTAGATCAAAGGTGATCCATCATCAAGCAGGGAATAATGGTTGCCACAAGGGAGCACATTAAGCTGAAAGGGAAGAACTTTAGGGCCACATCACCAAGGAGGTTTAGCACTGAGGTCACCCAGGCAGTAAAGGATAAGTGGTCAGCCTACAAGGAATTTGGGAGGATGCAGAGGGAGGAAGACAGGGAGGACTACCTGAATCTGACTAGTGTAGCAGGCAAAATAGTCCAGTGGGCTAAAGCTCAGAAGGAACTTCAGCTAGCAAAGGGAATTAAAAAGGGGGAAAGGACTTTTTCACTATATTAGTGAGAAAAGGGACATGAAAGATGGTATTGTTAGGCTCAGAAAAAGGGACAGGTGGGTGGAGGAGAATGGGGCAAAGCAGAGGTATTGAACGAGCACTTCTGTTCCATCTTCACCAGGTAGAGGGTTGGACTGGTGTCACTAGAGGAAAGGAAAAGAGAAAGGGTGGGAGGGTGCACAGATGTTTTGATAGAAGTGGATAGGATGAGGACAGGGCTGCTATCATTGAGGCAGATAAATCCTAAGTGCCTGATGGCATACATCCAAAGGTGCTGAGGGAGTTGGTGGAGGAGCTTGCTGATCCCTTGGCTGACCTGTTCAATTATTCACTGGAGCTGGATGTGGTACTGCAAGACTGGAGAATGGCACATGTAGGGCCCCCTATAAAAGCAGTCCCAAGGATGCCTCAGGAAACTACAGACCAGTCAGTTTGACCTCAATTGTGTGCGGTCTCATGGAGACCTTACTTAAGCAAAGGTTAGCAGAGTACCTGGAAAAGAATGATCTCCAGGATGAAAGGCAGCTTAAGTTTATGGGAAGGAGGCCATGGCAAACAAATCTGATAGATGTCTTTGACTGGGTCACTAAAACAGTGGACAGGGGCCAAGTGGTGGACATCCTGTACCTGGACTTCAGCAAGACCTTTGACTTTGTAACCCACAAGAGGCTGATCAGGAAGTTGGTGGATCTAGGGGTTGGAAGGAAGCTGACCAGCTGAGGGGCAGAACCCAGTGCATGGTGGTGGGAGGTGAGCTCTCCAGCACCAGCAAGGTTACCAGTGGGGTCCTACAGGGCTCGGTGCTTGAACCAGTGCTGTTCAATGTCTTTATCAACTATATTGGAGATAGCAGTAAGGGAAAGATCTGCCTATTCATGAATGACATCAAGCTCTGTGGGAGGGTAGAGACAGTAGAAGGGATGCAAGACCTATGAGAAGATCTGGAAAATCTAGAGAGATGGTCTGGGATTTGGAAACTGGGCTTGAATGCAACAAAAAAAAACCCTGCAAGGTTATGGACACTTGAGCCAAGAACCCGAGTACTGAGTAAAGCCTGGGAGGGGTCCAGGTATCTGCTTCAGAGGAGGAGAAGGACCAGAGAGTGATGATTACTAGTGACTTGAAACACTGTGCGTAATGTAGGAAAGCAGCAGCAAAGGCAAATAAAATATTGGGCTGCATTGCCGGGGGATCTGCAGAAAGGGGAGGAAGTAATAGTGCCCATTTACAGGTCATTAGTGAGGTTGCATCTGGAGTGCAGTGTACAGTACTGGTGCCCATACCTTAAAAAGGACATAAACCAGTATGGCCCAGCAGCTCAGAGGACTGAGGTGCTGATCACCTTACCTCTTCCATGCCGGTGACCAGGATTCAGGAACAACCTCTGGCCACTGGGGATTTGCTGGAGGATGTGGGGGAGTAGGACTGAATGTCCATCAGGCAGCTCTCTTCTCCCAGATTGGAAAAGATGGTCTTCGCAACACTTGGCTGTCACCAAGTGGAGGCTCAGTGGTAGTGTCATGCAGATGGGTGGGGGGGGCCAGGCAGTAGGCTGGGTGAATGGAGTGGGGTCACCATTTCCAGCATGCATGCACACCTCCACACACATACAGTAGAAACATAAACTTTGACAGCAGATATTGATTGCTTGGCCCACCTAGTCTGCTTGTTTCCCTATCTACTGGATAAGCTGCAGATCCTAGTTAACCAATAGTCAATTTCTTCCTACCCCCCACAAGAATTTTCTTATGTCTGTCTCATGCATTCTTGAATTCTCCCACAGTTTTAGACCCCACAACCTTCTCAGGAAGGCGGTTCCATGCATCCACCACCCTCTCTGTGAAAAAATACTTTCTCACATTGCCCCTGAGCCGTCCCCCCTCTATCTTCAAATTGTGTCCAGTGGAGACCAAGAAGAATGCTGGGGACATCCACAAGGGAGACCCACAAAAGGGTGACAAGGGACACCACAGGGGATGGAAACAGCTTCTGACAGGGGACTCAATTGTTAGGGGTGTAGAACTGGGGAATGGAGAGGAGAGGAAAGTAAGGTGCCTGCCTGGTGCCATGGCTTGGAGGGACAGGAAGTGAATCCTCAGGACTGCAGAAGCAGCATCACAGGAGAGGGAACTAGATATCATTGTCCATCTTGGGACAAATGACCTAGCTAGGCATGAGATCAGTGCAGTGCAGGATGAATTTGTGGAGTTGGGAAGGGGCCTCAGACAGGTAGCAAGCACGGTAACCTTCTCAGAGGTGCTGCCAGTCTGTGGCAGGGGTAAGGCTAGGGTACTGCACACCATGCAGTTTAATGAATGGTTGCAAAACTGGTGCAGAGCACAGGGCTTTGGCTTTATTGGAGACTGGGGGTCCACCTGGAGAGATGAAGGTCTATATTGGCACAATGGTCTGTATCTGTACAGGAAGGGAACCAAACTCCTAGGTGACAGGTTTAAATGCTTACTTGGCAAGCTTTCAAACTAGCCAAGGGGGGAGGTGCTGATAGGAAGCAGGAAAGTTCAAGCCCCCCCCCCACAAAACATGGCAGGTAGTAAGGTAAACACTGAAGTACAAAGCTTGACAGAGGGCAGGACAGTGGTAAATGGAAAAATAGACAAGGGCAATAAGAACAGGGATGGGTAAAAAAAGGATAAAGCCAACATTAAATGGAGGGCAATGAGTACCAATGCATGTAGTCTGGGAAACAAGCTTCCTGAGCTAGTAGCCCTGATGGAAGAGGAACACTTGGATATTGTGGCAGTCACAGAAACATGGTACACAGAGAACCATGACTGGGATGTCAACATACCAGGGTACACAATCTACAGAAGGGACAGAGAGGGTAAAAGAGGAGGTGGAGTAGCTCTCTACACAAGGGAAGGGATCAAAGCTACAGAACTAAAACATAAAGGGGGAGGACAGGAGGCACTCTGGGTCACCTTGGAGACAGGGAATGGCATCACAATCTGCACAGGGGTTGTATACAGACTCCCATCTCAAGGGGAGGAAATAGACAAGAAAATGATAGAGGACATTCTCAAAATGGCTGAAAAAGTGGAGATACTGTTGATTGGGGACCTGAATATGCCAGATGTTAACTGGATGACATGTACTGCAGCCACTTCCAAAACCAGGGTCATTCTTGATGCCCTACAGGGGGTATGCCTTAGACAGCTAGTGGTGGAACCCACTCAGGAGGGAGCAATATTAGACCTGGTACTCTCAAATGGAGAGAGGATCACAAATTTAGAAGTCAGTAGACATCTGGGAACAAGCGACCATTGCACAGTGTGCTTCACAATAAGCACAACCATGGAGACAAGCCATACAAAGACAAGGATACTGGACTTTAGAAGGGCTGACTTTGGCATAATGGGTGAATACCTGAGGAATGCACTAGCAAATGGCCAGAAAGGAGGGGTGGAAGAACAACGGAGAAAAATCAAAATGGCCATCATGGAGGCAACAAGCCTTTGTGTAAAACAAATAAAGAAAACAAAGCGGAATAAAAAAACACTATGGCTCTCAAAAGAGGTGTCAGGGAAGGTTATGGAGAAAAGGGCTGCATTCAAAAAGTATAAGGAATCACAGAAGGAGCACGGCAGGGAACTGTAACAGTTAAAGCAGAAAGAAGTGGGGAAGGTAGTCAGAATAGCAAAGGCCCAAACCGAGGAAAAGATAGCCAACTCAGTTAAGAAGGGGGATAAAACCTTTTATAGGTACATTAGGGAGCATTGAAAGGTTAAGGGAAGGATAGTGAAGATTAATAAAGGAGAGGGGAGGTGGGCAGAGGGAGACAGTGAAAAGGCAGAGATACTGAATGGATACTTTTGTTCAGTATTAACAAAAGAAGAAGAGGAGGAGGAGTTACCTAAACCAAACAATAGAAGCACTCTGGGTAGGGGGTTAACACTAGTCCATTTACAGAAGAAAGAGTCCTGAAAGAACTCCTAAAACTCAAGGTGGACAAAGCAATGGATCCTGACGGGATTCACCCCTGAATCCTGAAAGAACTAAGGGAGGACCTAGTGACACCACTGACCAAACTTTTTAACAAATCATGGGAGGATGGGGTGGTATCTGAGGACTGGAGGAGGACAGATGTGATTCTCCTTCACAAAAGTGGGAGCAAGGCACAAGTAGGAAACTATAGACCTGTTAGTTTGACCTCAGTGGTGGGGAAAATGATGGAATCACTTCTAAAAGAAAGAATTGTTGAGTACCTAGAGACCAGCGTGGCACAAGACCCAAAGCAGCAAGGATTCACAGCAGGAAGATCATGTCAGACGAATCTAATTGATTTCTTTGACTGGGTGACCAAAGTAATAGACCAGGGAGGGGCTGTGGATATGGTCTACCTAGAATTTAGCAAGGCATTTGACACAGTCCAGCACAAAAGATTAATAATCAAGTTAGCCAGTCTGGGAGTGTGTCACAGGGTGGTAGCCTGGGTAGCAAACTGGCTGCACAACAGGACACAGAAGGTAATAGTGAATGGAACACATTCTGAAGAAAGGGGGGTTACTAATGGAGTACCTCAGGGCTCATTACTGGGTCCAGTCCTCTTTAACGTCTTTATACGTGACATTGCAGAGGGTTTGGAAGGGAAGGTATGCCTCTTTGCAGATGACACAAAGATATGTAACAGAGTTGATACACAAGGGGGGTAGAAAGGATGAGAAAGGAATTGGCAAGGTTGGAGGAATGGCCAGACATATGGCAACTTAGATTTAATGCAAAGAAGTGCAAAGCAATGCACCTGTGGGTCACCTTGGAGACTGGAAAGGGCACCATAATCCGCACAGGGGTTGTGTACAGACCCCCATGTCAGGGGGAGGGAATGGACAAGGATATGATAGAAGGCATTCTTAGAATGGCAGAGAAAGGGGAGATACTGTTGATGGGAGACCTGAATATGCCAGATGTTAACTGGAGCACATTTGCTGCAGCCACATCCAAGAGCAGGGCCATTCTTGATGCCCTACAGGTGGCAGGCCTCAGACAGCTAGTTTCGGAACCCACTCATGAGGGAGCAATCTTAGACCTCGTACTCTTAAACAGGGGCAGTGAGAGGATCTCAGATCTAGAAGTGGGTTGCCATCTGGGAACAAGTGACCATCAAACAATGTGGTTCACGTTAAACTCAGCTACAGAGTCAAGCCATACAAAAGTGAGGGTACTGGACTTCAGGAGGGCTGACTTTGGCAAAATGGAAGAGTGCCTCAGAAAAGTACTAGCAAACAAGCTAGAAGGAGGTGTGGAGCAACAATGGGCAATCATCAAAACTGCCATCACAGAGGCAACAAGCCTTTGTCTGAAGCAAATAAACAAATCAAAACAAAAGAAAAAGCCACTATGGATCTCAAAAGAGGTGGCTGTGAAAGTCAGGAAGAAAAAGATAGAATTCCGGAAGTATAAGGAAACACAGAAGGAGCAGGACAGAGAGCTGTACCAGTTAAGGCTGAAGGAAGCAGGGAAGGAAGTCAGAATAGCAAAAGCCAAACTGAGGAAAAGATAGCCAACTCGGTTAAGAAGGGGATAAAACCTTTATAAGTACATCAGCGAGCGAAAGTCAAGGGAGGGATAGTGAGGTTGAATAGAATGAACGGTGGGTGGGCAGAGGGGACAGTGAAAAGCAGGGATACTGAATGAATATTTCTGCTCAGTATTCACAAAAGAGGAGGGGGAATTGCCTAATCCAATTAACAGAAGAACTCTTGATAGGGGGTCGATCCCAGTCCTTTCACAGAAGCAAGGGTTCTGCAAGAACTCCTAAAACTAAAGGTGGACAAAGCAATGGGGCCTGATGGAATTCACCCCAGAATTCTAAAAGAATTAAGGGGGGAACTAGTGAAACCACTGGCTACACTTTTTAATAAATCATGGGAGGATGGTGTGGTACCCGAGGACTGGAGGAAGGCGGATGTGATTCCCCTTCACAAAAGTGGGACCAAGACAGAGGCAGGAAACTACAGACCTGTCAGTTTGACCTCTGGGATAGCGAAAGTGATGGAGTCACTTCTGAAGGAAAGAATAGTTGAGTACCAAGAGGCCAGTGGGGCACAGGACCCAAGGCAGCATGGGTTCACAGTGGGAAGGTCATGTCAGACGAATCTAATAGATTTCTTTAACTGGGTGACCAAAGTAGTAGACCAGGGAGGGGCTGTGGACATGGCCTACCTAGACTTTAGCAAGGCATTTGACACAGTCCCACACAAAAGATTAATAGTCAAACTAACCAGCCTGGGAGTGGGTCCCAGGGTGGTAGCCTGAGTATAACTGGGTGACTGCTTTGACTAAAGTCTCATCCCACCGAGTGCACTTACATTTGTTTCACTCAACCACCATGGTCTCCTCTTTGACAAAGATAACCTGAGTACCACTAACTTGGTTCTGTCTGCTCCTAAACTTCTTATTTCTCCCTCTCTTCCCTCTCAAGCTCTCCAATCCTTATTCCTTGCCCTTGACACTGCCTCTGAGTTCCTTTTTCTTTTCTGTACATAAATGTTACTGTTTAAGTTGTGGCCTTGTTAAACGTCTTACTGATTGTTTGTAACACTGTCTACTATGTTTTTGTACTTAATGACGTGGAACCTTTGTAAAAGAGCCTTGGCTCAAAGGTATTAATTCCTATAACAATAAACTTCAAATTAAAAACATTGGCCGGACAACAGGACACAGAAGGTAATTGTAAATGGAGTCCATTCTGAAGAAAGAGGGGTTACTAGTGGGGTATCACAGGGTTCAGTATTGGATCCAGTCCTTTTTACTGTCTTCATAAGTGACATTGCAGAGGGACTGGAAGGAAAAGTATGCCTCTTTGCAGATGACACAAAGATCTGCAACAGGGTTGATACACAAGGAGGCATGGAAAGGATGAGGAGGGACTTAGCAAGGTTGGAGGAATGGTCAGAAGTATGGCAGCTAGGATTCAATGCAAAGAAGTGCAAAATAATACACCTGGGAAACAAGAACCCAGTGGAAGACTACACAATGGGGGGAGGTAGTAACAACAACAAAAAGGAAAGGGACCTGGGGGTAATCATATCAGATGACCTTAAGGTTAGCAAGCAATGTGAGATGGCAGTAGGGAGGGCTGGGGGTATACTGGGATGCATAGGGAGGGGCATCACCAGCAGAAAACAGGAAGTTGTTATCCCTCTGTACAGACAGTTGGTGAGACCCCATCTGGAGTACTGCATCCAGTTCTGGAGACCCCATCTCCACAAGGATATAGACAGGATAGAGGCAGTCCAGATGAGGGCAACTAAATGGTGCAGGGTCTGCAAAGAGAAGCCGTATGAGGAGAGACTAAAGGAGCTTAATATGTATACCCTTGAAGAAAGAAGGGAGAGGGGGACATGATAGAAACTTTTAAATACCTCAGTGGAATTAACAAAGTCCAAGAGAGTAGCATCTTTCAGAAAAAGAGACGTGCAAGAACAAGGGGACACAATTTAAAGATAGAGGGGGTGGTTCAGGGGCAATGTGAGGAAGTATTATTTCACAGAAAGGGTAGTGGATGCATGGAACAGCCTTCCTGAGGAGGTTGTGGGGTCTAAAACTGTGGGAGAATTCAAGAATGCATGGGACAGACATAAGGCAATTCTGGGGGGGTAGGAAGAAATAGGCTGCTGGTTAACTAGGATCTGCAGCCTATCCTGTAGGTAGGGAAATGGGCAGACTAGATGGGCCAAGCGGTTCTTATCTGCCATCAAAGTCTATGTTTCTATGGGAAATAAAAACCCAGGAGAAGAGTACACAATAGCAGGGGAGGTACTAACAACAACAATAATGGAAAGGGACCTGGGGGTAGTCATATCAGATGACCTAAAGGTGGGTAAGCAATGTGAGAAGTTGGTAAGGAGAGCCAGGGGGATACTGGGATGCATAGGGAAGGGCATCACAAGTAGAAAAAGGGAAGTGGTTATCCCTCTGTACAGACAGTTGGTGAGACCCCATCTGGAGTACTCATGCTCAGTTTTGGAGACCCCATCTAGGCAAGGACATAGACAGGTGGAAGCAGTCCAGAGGAAGGCAACTAAAATGGTGCAGGGTCTGCATCAGAAACCATATGAAGAGAGACTGAGAGAGCTTAATATGTACACCCTTGATGAAAGGAGGGATGGGGACATGATAGAAACTTTCAAGTACCTCAAGGAATCAACAAAGTCCAGGAGGGTAGTATCTTTCAGAAAAGTGATGTGTAAGAACAAGGGGCCACATTTTAAAGATAGAGGGGGACGGCTATGGGCAATGTGAGGAAATTTTTTCATCGGAGAGAGAGGGTGGATGCATGGAACCGCCTTTCTGGAGAGGTTGTGGGGTCTAAAACATGGGGGAATTTAAACATGCATGGGACAGACATAAGGCAATTATAGTGGGGGGGTTGCAGAAAGTAGGCTGTTGGTTAACTAGAAACATAGAAACATAGAATTTGATGGCAGATAAGGACTGCTTGGCCCACCCAGTCTGCCCATTTCCCTACCTAATGGATAAGCTGCAGATCCTAGTTAACCAGCAGCCTACTTCTTCCTACCCCCACCCCCTAAAATTGCCTTATTACTGTCCCATGCATGCTTGAATTCCACCACTGTTTTTGACTCCACAACCTCCTCCGGAAGGCCGTTCCATGCATCCACAACCTCTCTGTGAAAAACACTTCAAATTACCTCTGAGCCACCCCCCATCTTCAAATTGTCCCCCTGTTCTTGCACACCCTTTTTTGAAAGATGCTACCTCTTGGACTTTGTTGATTCCACTGAGGTACTTGAAAGTTTCTATCACGTCCCCCTCTCCTCCTTTCTCGAGGCTATATATCTAAGCTCCCTAAGTCTCTCTTCATATGTCTTCCGTGCAGGCCCTGCACCATTTTAGTTGCCTCCTCTGACAGCTTCCATTCTGTCTATGTCTTTGTGAGATTGGGTCTCCAGAACTGCACGCAGTACTCCAGATGGGGTCTCACCAGCTGTCTGTACAGAGGATAATAACTTCCTGTTTTCTATTGGTGATGCCTCCCTATGCATTCCAGTATGCCCCAGCCCTCCTTGCTGCCTCTCACATTGCTTGCCCACCTTTAGGTCATCTGATATGACTATCCCCAGGTCCCATTCCATTTTTGTTGTTGTTAGTATCTCACCCCACATTGTGTACTCTTCCCTGGGTTTTTGTTTCCAAGTGCATTACCTTGCACTTTAGCATTGAATCTAAGCTGCTACACATTTGACCATTCCTCTAACCTTGCCAAGTCCCTTCTCATCCTTTCCACCTCACCTTGTGCATCAACTCTGTTGCAGATCTTTGTGTCATCTGCAAAGAGACATACTTTTCCTTCCAGTCCCTCTGCAATGTTGCTTATAAAGACATTGAAGAGGACCGGTCCTAATACTGAACCCTGCGGTACCCCAATCTGCAGCGTATCCAATAGGTAGGGAAATGGGCAGACTGGGTGGGCCAAGTGGTCCTTATCTGCCGTCAAAGTCTATGTTTCTATGTTTCTATGTGTCCCCTTGTTCTTGCAGATCTCTTTTTTCTGAAAGATGCTACCTCTTGGACTTTGTTGATTCCACTGAGGTACTTCAAAGTTTCTATCATGCCCCCTCCTTTCCCACAACCATGTCGCTGAGGCTCACGGGCATTAAGGGGAGAAAACTAGAGTATAAATCCATGTCCTCCATCACCGTACGTGACAGCACTCGGGAACCTTGGGTCCCACAACATGCAGATCCCGGTTTGATGGCTGGCGGAGTGGCAGATGAGACTGGGGGGTCCCAATCAAGGGCCTGAAGACAGCAGAAGGTGGCAGTGGACAGGCAAACAGCTAAATGAAAAATAAGGACATAAGCTTGCTTGAGACGGTCAAAGGAGAGCAACGAAGATGATCATAGGCCAGCCCAGTAGATCATATGACAAGAGGCTGGAGGCTCTGAACATGTAGTCCCTGGAGAAGAGGATAGAGAGAGGGGACATGATTGAGAACTTCAATTATTTGAAATGAATAAATAGTGTGGACAAGAAGGGCCTCTTCAAGCTCAGGGGGAACCAAAACATGAGGGGACGCAGTCTCAAGTTTGAGGTGGGGACATTTAGAAGAGAGATTCGGAGGCACTTCTTCACAGAGAGGTGGAGGCAGGTTGAATTGGGCTCAAAATACCCCAAACAGCTCAGTCTGGTTCAGTGTCAGTTGGTTTCCATCTGGTTCCTCTCTGCCCTAGAATGAGGCTTAAAATTGGCAGAATTCCTTTTCTTAATTTCCCAGTCAACAAAAACTGAATGAATGAATTACTAAGGAGGTGGTTTTGTTGAAAACAGTAGGCAGCTTCAAGAAAGGCTGGGATACAGTTAAGGGATAAATAAGGGTCAAGAGAAAGGCAGACTGAGGAGAAGGGCAGATTATGGAGGGGGCTGGGTCAGTAGCTGATTTTTTTTTTTTGGCAAATCACTTTATTTTATTAACATTTTCATACAATAAAACAACCAAGTAACAAACTACTAAATAACTAAGACAGAAGTAAAAAAAAGGAAAAAGGAACCCCCGCCCCCCTTTCACTGAACACTAAAGCCCAATCCCCCCCACCTCCCCTTAACCCATCAGCTGCTCAGTAGCTGATTTTAAGGACCCTACAACAAGAGCAGACCAAAGAGACTTAATGGCCTTACTCTGCAGGCTTAATCATATGTTTAATATGTTTGTATTGGGCCCTGTACACAATGGGCATTAAGTACACAAAAAGGGTAGTATATGCAGCGAGCATCTAGTGATGAAGCGAAATTTATTTTCGCTAGTGAAATTCAGGTGAAATCAGGAATTTTGCCCCATAAAATATTTAGTGAAATTCGGGCATTGCGTGGAATATTCCGTGGGTGCAAAATGTGGAATTTTGAATACACATTATTTTAAAAAATAAAATAAAAAAGTGTTTTCTCCCTCCTGTCCAGGCCAACATTAAAATAAATGTTGATCCCCACCATCTCTAGTGTCTAGTGACCCCACCCCCTTGACGATTGCCTGCTCAATATTATCATCCCCCAGCATTCAACTGCAGTGTTTTCAATCAATCAATCAATCAATATCTTTATTTATCCAGGTGGGCACCATTGAGCAAGCTCATTTACAAGGTGGGCCTGTGGTCCTGCAGTAATAATACAGAAAGATAAGTTACAATAGTACAAACAGTAAAAATAGCTGCTATTATAGTAAAAATGCACATTTACAGGTAATATACATTGAACATAGAACTACAAGGAGTCATGGATAATGAACTTGTGCTGGATCCAAGCCCCAAAACCGTGCATTTTGTAGTGGGAAATGTTAGGGAGAGGGTAGGCATACCAGATAGAAGATATCAAGCGCATAATGTAGGGAGAGGTGGGGAATAGGGGTGCAATCGAAGAGGACCCAATTGCTAGAGCAGAGTGAGGGATTGGGAAGGTGGAGGACCGTACAAAAGGTGACAAAGCGATTTTTGCCCCAAAACGCGGTGACATATGGAGGAGAAAAGCTGCCATTGTACTAAGTGCAAGAGGAGGAATATAGTAGCGGGGGCATAACTGGGAGGGTTCTGGAGGTTGGGGCAGAAGGAGATGTTGGACGAGGGACCGAATATTTTTGGGGGTGAAAGACAATAATTATCCCCAAGTGCAGTAGCATGTGCTAGAATCAGGCTGTAGCAGTTCAGAGCGTCAAAGAATAAGATATGGGAGTTCAGCAATAAATCCTGTGGATCTGTTGGTGGGCATGTTAGAGGCAGAGACACACATTCCAGCTGGAGGGGCCACTGTTTGCAGGCCACCATTTGAGGGATGGAGGTTAGTTAGTGTCTAGTAAAGCAGTTGCAAATTTCCGTAATGCCATCATGGTAAAGCCTTTGAACAGAAGGGTACTTACTGGGGTTTTCAGTTTCAGTATTTTTGGGGTTTTATTCCATATTGATGGGAGTGAGAATCCAAAGGAGGCTCTCCTGACTCGTGTGAATGCCCTGGGTATATTTAGCAGAAGTTGTGAGCAGCTTCTAAGGGAATAATTCCTGGGCACAGAGACAGACAGTCGACGATGTATTGAGGGAGTTTGCCACTGAGGGCGCTAAGTGTCCAGAATGCTGCATTAAAGTTGTGCCTATAGTGAAGTGAGGTCCAGCCCGTGGCGGCATATAGTGCACAATGATGGGTAGAGAAGGGGAGGTCAGTGATGAAGCGATAGCTCTGTGGTAGAGCGTATCCAATTTTCCAAGATAGGAAGCTGCTTATTGCTACTGTATATGAAGTCTGCGAGTCAACTAAGGACAGGAACGTGGCCTTGACTAGTCGTTTCTTTGCGTCTGCTGTAAGAAGTGTTCTTATCCTGTAAAAAAGGCAAAGTCTTTGCCTTAATTTTTTCAGCAAGTCTTCCAGGTGGTCAGTGAAAGAGAGTTTACAGTTGATCCAGACCCCAAGATATCTGAATTTCAGAATGTACTCTAAGCACTCTCCCAGCATCATGGTTATTGGGGGGAAGGAGTCAGTAGCGCTTGTGTAGTTTGTGGGGGAAAATAAGATGGCTTTAGTTTTCTTAGAGCGTAATGGCAGTTTTTTATTGATTAGTTGGAGTTGCAGGAGATTGAAATCTTTTTGTAGGTCAGTACAAGCTTCTTTTGGTGTGGGATGACTCAGGTACAGCACTGTGTCATCCGCGAATAAGTGAATACTTGCATCCTTAATTCCCTCATCAATGTTGTTGATATACACTGCAAAGAGGAGGGGACCTAATATGAATCCCTGAGGGACACCTCTTTGTAAGCGTTTTAGGGCAGGTAGTTCACCATCTGATTTCACCTGCTGGTATCTGTCTGTAAGATATTCAGAGAACCAGTTTAAAGAAGTAGCATCCAGTCCTAGTGTTTTTAGTGAGTCGAGGAGCAGGTCATGGTCGACTGTGTCGAATGCTTTGCTGAAGTCAAGAAACACAGCACATACTGACTTTTTATGCTCCAACTCCGGTTGCCAGTCATTGGTTATTTTAGCTAATGCCGAGACTGTACTGTGGATGGCTCTGAATCCGGATTGAAGGGGGTTTAGTAATTTTTCTCTGTCAATGAAGGATCTTAGTTGCCCATTTACTATTTTTTCCAGTAGCCTTGAGAGTGTGGGTAGGAGAGAAATTGGCCTATAGTTATTAAGGTCACAAGGGGGAGCTTGGGAAGTCACGTGATGCGCTGGGAAGCGTAGCGGGCAGCTAAGGGGCTCTCTCTCATCAAAGTTAAAAAAATAAACCTCTCGGTACCTTTTTACATCGCTCCTCCATCAGATCGCATTAGCAATCGGTCGCGGGTTCGATCAGGAGAGCGATCGCTATCCACCGGCGGAATGGAAGACCCAAACAGGAACTGGAGGCAAAGCTGCCGCGCGCAGCTCCTCCCCAGAGGCCCAGTCAGAGGACATAACTCCTCGTGGATACACGCTGACCTCTCCCAAATAAAAGAAGCGCTGTTTAAATTAATTGAAGACGTAGCGGACTTCAAGCCCGCTCTAACTCAACTTGTGAGACGTGTCACTGATACTGAAGCCCGTATTTCCTCGCTGGAGCATACCTCCGAGAAGCAGGGCCCTGTCTTATCAGATATTAAGAGATCCCTGACAAAATTGGAAGATCGACTTGAAGATCTTGAGGGGAGAAATCGAAGGAACAACCTAGTGTTGCTCAGGCTGTCAGAAGGTGAGGAAGGGTTAAACACAATTGCATTCCTCCAGAAATTCCTTAAGAAAATGGCAGGCCCCTTTCCCAAAGGGCCAGAATACGTCATTGAAAGGGGGCACAGGGCTCTGAGAGCGAAACCCTCCCCAACGGACCCTCCAAGACCTATAATTTTTAAACTTTTAAACTACCTAGATCGAGAACATATCTTGAAAGTTGCAAGGGCACTTTCAGCTATTTTATGAGGGGAAGAAACTGGTAGTGCCTGACCTCCACTGAAGAGTAGGATGGCGAGAGCAAGTTTTCGACCAATCACCTCAAAGTTTGGGCTGCGGATAAAACACCGTATGCTTTACCCAGCCAAGTTAGAAGTTACTCAAGGAGGGAGAAATGGTTTGAGATGCCAGAAGAAGCGACAAACGCCCTAAAGGAATTACTTCCACCTTTTCCATAAGACCTGATAAGGACTGCCCGTGATAATATCACCAGGACATCCGCACTGCCTCAACTTTCTACATTCAGCAAACATGGAACCTCCTTCGACTTCTGAAAGGGACTTTAATTAATATGGGCAATTGTGCTCTCTCACTGTTTTTTTTTTTCCCCACCCTTCCCCCTTTTTCTTTTTTTTCCTTTCTCTTTTCCTTCCCTGGTTTTTTTTTATTTTCTTCACAGATACTGAGCATACCAGACCCTCTAGGTCTTGGACATTGTTGTTAAAACCATACATTAATATGTTAGAGATGGTTTCCAATGGTGTCTCTAACAAAGGCCCCCAAAGCATCTACTTTAGAGCTATCTCGGACAAGATGGTAGCCAGTTCATGGTGTTGGATGCCTCTACCTGAGATAATTGCATGAGGGTTGGCCTGACCAAGGGTCCCTCAGTGTTCCTTATGGAACCCGTAATATACTTGAACCTGAGACCCTTACTGATACCTTTCTGGACCAGTTTGGATCCCATTACTCATATTATCTTTATCTTAGGTTATTGTTTAATTGTGGGTTCATGGGTTTTTTCACTGTGTAGCTAATTATGGTTATAACTTCAGAGGTTAGATTGCTGGGTAACTACATTAGTTTAATGACACTGTTTGTTAGCGTAATGTTTATAGCTAGTTTGTAATTTTAGATACTTACAGATCTAAACTGTTCAATAATTAAAACTCAATCGGGGTTGTGATTCTTAGGTGCCTTTCAGACCACCATTATTATGTTCCTATATTTGATCCTATATAAATATAGTATTAGGTAATCAGGATAGCTTGTTTAAGAAAGACTACTAAGTGATGCAATGCTCTATTTAGTGAGAGGCTTGCTAGCCAATTCTTCCTTTTGAGAGGGAGAGGCCCCACCTTCTGAGCGTGCCATGGACCATTTGTTCGGAGGCGGCCTGGGGTTGGGACTATCCTAGTCGATAGGACTAGGTAAGTGGGTGGATTCTGATGATGAGGTGTTTTTTCTTCTTCTGGGGTATGTTGGGGTTATGGGGGAGGGGGTCTGGCAGCTCGTCAATCCTTTCTGAACACAATGCAACTCTTTTGTATGGCTTCCGACTTGAATATCATTTCATGGAATATAAAAGGTGTAGAGATAACAGAAAGAAGCATTATTTTAAACCACTTAGCTAATGACCCTTCAATAGTATTCCTGCAAGAAACACACATGACCTGAGCAGCTCCTGCTTCTCAAAAAAGATGGTGGGCCAAGCCTATGGTGCGGGATCCTCCACTAAGCAGAAGGGGTGTAGCTGTCCTAGTGGCCAATAAAAACCTTTTTCTCCATCAGAGATAATTTCAGACCCAAGGTAGGTTCGTCCTGTGGTGGGTAAGTTGGCAGGTGCTAACTTAGTACTAGGATCCATTTATGGGCCAATCAGGATTCTCCAGTTTTTTTCCGAGATGGCGGTCCGAATTGCTTCTTTAGCTGATCAAACCAATAATCTTAGGGGATTGGAACTTGGTGCAATCCAACAGTTTGGACCATTCGTGGTCCAAAGGTTCACCCTCCCAGGCCCAGAAAGCATTATCAGAACTCATGTCCTCACAGGTTTATCTGATCCATGGCGATTACTCATTCCACCACTAGAGTACACCTTTATTCACCGGTCCACAAAAGCTACTCCCGATTAGATTATTTTTAGTGAGCCACCAAATACTTTTAGTCCAAGACAGTACTATTTTTAGTCGGGTAATCTCTGACCACTCTCCTATTGGACTCGATGCTCACACTGTCATTGCCACCTAGATCATATTCCTGGTCGTTAAATAACCATTTACTTAAGGACCTCCTCTGTTGGACCGATTCAGGACTTTTTATGTCCAATGCTACACTGTACTTGGGGTCATTACGAGCAGTGGACCGAGTCTGGACGGCGCTGGAAGGCCACATGGAGAGGGAGTTTATCAGGCTGGCAGCAAACCGTAAAAAAGCATTACACGCTTAACATCCAACTGTCTAAACAGGATCAAGATTTTGTATTCTATGGGTGAAGCATCAAGATCCTACTCAGGAGCAAGAGCTTGCCTCCTAAAGGCATGGTATGAAAAAAACATGAAAGAGAAGGTAGAGATCAGCTTCCATCTTAAGGGCGACTTATATAGGACAAGGTAGTAAAGCTGGGAAACTCCTGGCATGGCAGTTAAAACAGAGAGCGGCGGCAAGATGGGTAGCAATGTTAAAACACCCCCAATCTGGTGATATGACTTCAACCCGTGGATATCTTGAATATCTTCATGGAGTTTTATAAAACCTATATTTAAGGGAGCCACTCACCTGATGTGGCTTCTAGAATGAAAGAGTTCTTACCAATATTCCCTTCCTAAACTCCCCAAAATTTCAGCAGATGTTAGAGGCCCTTTAACACTTGAAGAAGTAGCACAATCTATTGATGCCTTGAAACTCGATAAAGCACCGGCCCAGACGGGTTTACTGCATTATTTTATAAGACCTTTAAAGAAACATTGGCCATTGCTACCTAAGTGTATACCTTTTGATAAGAACAGGGATAGAAGACCACTCCTTTCGAGGCCAGAATTATCCTTCTGCCAAAACCCGAAAAACCCAGATTTGGTGAATAATTATAGACCTATATCCTTATTAAATATTGATATAAAAATTTTGCAAAATTCTGGCAAACAGAATGAAGGTAGTCTGAGGGACTTACTAAGTCCCAGAGTGTTGGATTTGTGACGGAAAGGTCATCCGCAGACCATTTTAGAAAGTTGTTCTATTTAATCCAAGAGTCTAAATGCTCAGATATGGAAGCATCCCTGATTTCAGGATGCTGAAAAGCATTCGATAGAGTGGAGGGACTTTATGCTTGAAGTACTTTCTAAATTTGGGATTCCAGAGAAATTCCTGGGATATATCCGATATTATATACAAGACCTCTATGAGGATTCTTTGCAACAATCTAATTTCTTCCTTTTTGTTAACGCTGGGAACACGACAAGGATGCCCTCTCACCATTTTTATTTAATTTATATTTAGAGCCCCTTATCAGAGCCATTAAGATGGACGTAAGAGTCCACAGGGTGCGTATAGGAGAATCCGAATATAAAGTGTCCGCTTTGCGGATGATTTGTTACTCCACATCTGGCACAGCCAGGCCTCCCTTCCACAGTTGTTCTCTATTATTTCACTGATTCAGTGAATTTTCAGGATATAAACTTAACAGGAGAAAACCATGGTCTATCCACTCCCCTCATCTACAACAGTCTTGGTACAAACCTAGGGTTATGTTGGCAGAAGGGCTGCTTGCCATATTCTGGGCATAAAATCTCTAAGGATCTAACTGAGTTACCAGACCTAAATCTTAAACCCTTAATCAAATCGATTAAAGAGGATCTTAAAAGATGGGCCAGACTTCCTTTAACTTTCTGGGAAGGTCCAACGAATTAAAATGACCATTCTACCAAGAATTTTTATTTTCTTTCCAACCTCAATATATACCTTCCAAAATCCTTTTGATCAGTGTCATAAATATTGTGCAGAATTTATATGGAATGGCAATCCTCCTCGTAGAGCTTACCTTAAACTTACTCAACATAGAGAATATGGGGGCCTACAATCACAGACTTCTACATTTATTATCTGGCAAGCCACGGCTAGATCCGCTTTATGGGCCTCAGTTCCTTTAGTGAACACCACAAGTGAAACTTTAGATTGTAAGGATGGTCCAGAGAGCTAATTTAGACCTGAGTCCTCTTATTTTCCTTTGGTCCAAAGTTCCTCTTGGACTTAAGGATACCCCACTTGGTTGGGATATTAAGGTTTTCATCAATTATACTCACTCCTAAATATTCCTTTAAAAAGATTTGCTGCTACCTATTACTAATAACCCTAACCTACTGGTTGGGAATCAACCACTAAGAAAAGTATAGGCAACCTCCCCAAAATCTTAGACTAGCCGACTTTGTCTTGATGGCCGCCTAGCTTCCTCTTAGAACTGACAGGAAAGTTTGAGGTAGGCCCCAAAGACAAGTACCGCTTTACCAAATTCAGAGGTGCTTCTCTTCTGAAAGGTGGACTAGGGTCAGAGAAGGCCAGTAGTCTTGTAATGAGAATAAAACTAGCACTATCTAACAAGGCAATATCTAAGATCTACAAATTTATTTTAACACAAAGAGACTCTAAGGTCTCTCCGGCCTCGCATTATTGGAAGGTGAACCTATCCCTACAGTGGCCTGAAGAAACCTGGACAAGGATTTGGCAGGATTTATACACATATACCAAGCAAGATAGACTGCGAGGCCTTCAATTTAACATTCTACATAACCTGTACCTCACTCCAGCCAAGCTTTCCCGTATATACAAACACAGATCCCCCAAATGTCAAGACTGTGGTGCCCTCTGGCAACCACCTCCATAAATTATGGACTGCCCTAAAGTGGTCAAATTTTGGGATTCAATCTGCTTATGGATGACCCTTTGTGATGTTACACCACTTTTGAACCTTGAGACCTGTATCCTTGGCAGGTTTATATGTGTCCCATCAGTAACTGACAAACAGTAGATAGCCTTAATCTCGTTGGTATCCAAGCTGCTACTTCTCCGTTATTGGTGCAAGGGAGGACTCCTCGTAAAGAATGGTGGATACTTTCTTGAAGACTTAATGCAGAGAGGTCGTGGCCATCCTGTTCAATTCAATAATAGATTTGATAAATGTTGGAGTAACTTCTACCAGCTGTTAAAAACAAATTTGTTATTAATGTATTTAGTAACAGCTTAATTATACTATATAGATAACAGTATCTAGTCTCGTACTACCTTTCTTAGTAGGATGTTGACCTGCTTCTCTGTAATGATATCCTCCTTCCTCCTTCTCTTCTTTTATTCCCCCTGTTACTACTACTTTGTCTCTCCCTTTATTCCTATGTATTGTAACAACAAGGCTTAGGCAACCTGGACTTATTTAGCCTTTTATAGATAACGGGCTGCCAGACCAAGAGCGCGTTGGGTTAGGTGGTGGATTTAACTCATACAGCACCTTTGTACTCTACTATATCTTGATATTCATGTACGGGTCTGGGATGGGATTTATGTGTAATGGTGCTTCAATAAAGCATATAGTTATTTGCAAAAAAAAATTACAGTACAAGGTCTCCAGATTTAAATAGTGGGATAATGGAAGCGATCTTCCATATTTGAGGGAAGGTACTTTGTGTTAGGGACAGGTTGAATAAATGAGTAATAGGCACTCGCCAATACGTGTGATGTTATCTTTACGGGTATGGTTCAGTGCATCTGCGCCGGCACTTTCTTCTCGTGATCCAGATGGAGAATCAAGTCTTCCACTCTTTGAGGGAAACCAATAGAATGAGGAAATGTTGATCAACGGAGCCAACATTTGGTGAGGTCATGGAAAGTTGGTACAGGCTACATGCAGGCGGAGTTATTGAAGGCTAAGCCTGCTGTGGCAAAGTGCGTGTTGAATGCCTGCAGTATCTCTTTTTTTGTCATTGATTACTGTATTGTCAGAGGTAATTTTTGTAGGGAGCATATTTTGTGACGTGGCTCCCGCTAGTTCTTTGATTGTGGCCCAGAATGTGGAAGGACAATTGGCTGCAGTATCTAGTTCTGCTTGGTAATAGCAGGCTTTAGCTTCCCTAATCAGTTTGGTGCAGCGATTTCTGGCTGTTCTAAAGAGGTGCCATTCTTCCTCTTTTTTGGATCTGAGGGCAGTTTTCCAGAGTTTAGCCCTGGACAGTAGTGTAGTCTTGAGATCTTGAGTGAACCAACGGCATTTCCTAGCCTTTATGCATATTTTTGACAGAGGCGCATGTAGATTCATGGCATAGGTAATAATTTCATGTAGTATAGAATATGCAGTTTCCACTGTTTTAGCAAGGTAAAAAACTCTGCCAAGGGGAGCCTTTAGGTCAAGTAGGTATGCCTTTGGGCCTAATGACCTGGTTGACCTTTTGTGGAGAATT
Source organism: Neoceratodus forsteri (assembly GCA_016271365.2). Lineage (NCBI taxonomy): Eukaryota > Metazoa > Chordata > Ceratodontiformes > Ceratodontidae > Neoceratodus > Neoceratodus forsteri. The sequence continues at coordinate 954,553,146 of CM057454.1, read as the reverse complement.
TGGCTAGTTGGCACTTTGTTGGCTGCCCAAACTCCAGCTATTAGGCAATGGTCACCAATATCCACGCCAAAGGTTCCAACGTGAGAAGGAATGGGGTTTATTCAAAGTAGGACATCCAGAAGGGTACTTTTGGCTGTATTCATTTTGTTGATATGGGTGGGCTCTTTGTTAAGTAGGGTGAAGCCAAGGGAGTCGCAGAAAGATTTACGTGGGTGACCAGCTTCCAACATCCAATCGTAGTTAAAATCCCCGAGGATAATTGTTTCCAGGGGACTAGTGTCCAAGATAGTTGTAAGATAGGACAAGAGCTGAGTACCGGCAGATGGTGGGCTATAGCATCCTATGACTCAGAGTGCTAACGATGGGGATAGGTCGATTTTTATGTTCAGGCACTCAAATCCGACTACCAATGAGTTAGAATTGAGTGCTGATGCCACAAATCTATCTTTGATGTAGATGGTGACCCCTCCTCCTCTGGATTGCCTATCGCATCTAAAGATCTGGTAGTTAGGTATATTAATCACGCTATTTGGAGTAGAGGGTCATAGCCAGGACTCTGAGAGAACAAGCACATCTGGCATTGTATGGGCAGTCCAAGCCTGGATAAGGGTGAATTTTTTCAGCAGGCTGCACATGTTAATGTGCATAAAACTAATACCTTTAAGAGACAGTGACTCAGAAGGGGAGGTAAGTTTATATATGGGCCCTGGATTAAGCTCAACATTGCCAGAGCAGAGTAAGAGGAGGAGTAGCAATTTTTTCAGGGATTCAAGTGAAAGGCAATGAGCTTGAGGCTTTTTCTGGCTTGGCAAGGAGGAGAAACCGGGGTGCCAAGCTTTGTTTTTTAATTTACGCAAGCCTAAGGACACTGAGGCTAATACTCTGGCTGTGTAATGTCAGTGGGAGTAACTCGAATTAATTAGAGATAAGGAACGACGCGTAGACAAACCTGCAATAGTTGCTCTTCAAGGAAGGTAGTCCACCTGGATCAGTTGGCAAGGAGCCTTGGCAATAACATGTGATGTGTAGAGTCAGATTGGGCGAGCAGTCTTCAGGATGATGATGTGGTGTACCCCCGTCTCAAATTTTTCGGATAATGAGCCAGTAAGGGTATGATACACAGTGCAGTCAGGAGGAGAAATTGCCACGAGGCTGCCATAATTGCAGTTTTTGGGTAAATGCGGGAATTTTGATAACAAGGGTAGCTCGCCGGCTGCTGGTTGTAGGATTCCCCTGTCGGAACCCTGGCAGTAACAAATTATTTTAGTAAGAAAGAGAAGGCAGGAGATTCATCAGGGATGGGAGTGGGCAGTGCTAACGGGTCTATATAATAGCACACAGGAGGAGGGATGAGTGGGTGGGTGAAAAATTGCGGCTTTGCCGTACCTCTCAAGTGGTGGAGTCCGATGAGGAGGTCTCGGGCAGCGGCTTCGGAAGCGCCGACCGCCAGGTGTTCGTGGTCCACACGGAGGGCGTCTGAGCTGGGATCCCTAGCGGGTTCTCAGCTAGAGAAAGGAGAGAGGAGCTTGAGTTAATAGTGGGGCAACAAAAAGGCTAGCAGTCTGAGTGAAAACAGCTCAATTAGCAACTGAAAAGCCAGCGATTTCCTTGGCACCTTGCAGTCTGGAGAGAGCTACAAAGTCACAAAGGGGCTGTAACACTTGGTTGCTGGGAACATTGTTAGACAATAAACACAGTTTTTTGGCAAATCAGTCACAGTTCAGTAATTTGTAGTACAATTTTCAAGTAAAACAGTGCCTTAGCAAGACAGGATATGCTAGTCAGCAAGACAGGATATGCTAGCCAGCAATAAGCAAACCTAAAGTACCAAAATGGCATGCCTCAGCAAGACAGAATGAGATAAAGCTGCTAGAAGGCTTAGTTGCAAAAAGGGGATGGGAGGAATTGCAGTTGTTGACAGTAAGTAACCAATAAATTTAAACATCAGACAGGAGTGGGCGGAGACTGTGTGCATTTAAAGGAGACCTGGGAGGGGTAGGGTGTGGGATGAAAAATCAAGGGGAAGTTTGCAGAGCTACCACTGAATCAGTGCACATACAGTTGGAGAGAAACTGCAGCGGGGGGGAATGGTAAGTTACTTTACACAGACCGAGCAGAACAAGCTAAATTAAAATATATAAATTAGAAGCCGAGTACAGGGATGCAGGTTTACATTAAGCCACACGTCTCAGGTGCTCCTGTCTCAGGTGAGTAAGACCAGCCAATCAGGGAGCTCTACACAGGCGTGGAGCCAATAGCACTACCTTGAGAAGGTGCTGAAATTGAGAACAGCAAATTGCAAGTGATGATCCGGTTCAGCGTTCACACAGCCCAGAGAAATTGTGGCAATTTTTCAAGCATCATACCTTATCTATCTCTTTGGGGGGTAGGTGGATCAGGCCCCTTGCACTGTAGAGGTGCTATGGCTGGATTGTGACCGCTGCCCTAGGGGGCAAGTGGCACCTATAAGGAAGGAGACAGCAGATTAAATAGGAGCAGATGGGGGGTGTCTAAATAGAGACACACAAAGAGAGCTGAGCACCAACTTGAAAGGCAAGTCAGGGGCAGTCTCAGACAGAGGCAAGGTGCGGCTAACTCGGGAATCCAAAACAAGCACAAAAGAACAGACTGATGGGGGAAGGCAGGAGGGACAGAACAGAGACAGAGGAGGACAGGGGGACAAAGGAAGATGATTAAGAATGAAAGTCAAGGGCAGGAGCCTTAGGCTCAAGACAGAGGCTACACAGATTTTACAATTCACTGAATTTTCTAACTAAGTCCATAGCAGTAAGCATGTAAACCCAGTACAGTCTTAAATAGGATTAAAAAAATATATATTAACAAAGCCAGTAAAACTTTTTTACAAACTCAGTTCAAGGCAGTGTACAGAGTGAAAGCTCAACTGGGGAAAAATCAAGAGGAAGTTTGCAGAGCTAGCACTGAATCAGTGCACATACAGTTGGAGAGAAACTGCAGTGGGGGGGATGGTAAGTTACTTTACACAGGCCGAGCAGAACAAGCTAAATTAAAATATATAAATTAGGAGCCGAGTACAGGGATGCAGGCTTACATTAAGCCACACATTTCAGGTGCTCCTGTCTCAGGTGAGTGAGACCAGCCAATCAGGGAGCTGTACACAGGCATGGAGCCAATAGCGCTACCCTGAGAAGGCGCTGAAATTGAAAACAGCAAATTGCAAGTGATGATTCGGTTCACACAGCCCAGAGAAATCGTGGCAATTTTTCAAGCATCGTACCTTATCTCTCTCTTTGGAGGGCAGGTGGATCAGGCTCCTTGCACCGTAGAGGTGCTTTGGCTGAATCGTGACCGCTGCCCGAGGGGGCAAGTGGCACCTTATCTATCTCTTTGGTGGGTAGGTGGATCAGGCCCCTTGCACCGTAGAGGTGCTATGACTGGATCGTGACCACTGCCCTAGGGGGCAAGTGGCACCTTATCTATCTCTTTGCCCATGGGTGGTGAAATTCTGCATCTCACCAGCAAAATTAAGCATTTCACCGGGGATTGCCTTTCGTACACATGAAATATTTCGTGAAATGCATGAATTACGTAAAATATTTTGTGGGGTGAAATTGTTGCATTTCGCACACCACTTATAGGCAACCGGGGAATGCGGCCAGCATCAGTGGGCACATAGTGCCTGTGGAGCCTGATGACAGGACCACAGGGGATGCACAGTGACCTGCGCAGACCTTACCAGGTGGGCCAAGAATACTCGGACCCTCCCCTTGACCTGACTATATTTGGTCAAGCAGTCTGTCCCTCATGGAGACGCAGACGTGAATAGCTGATAACAAACCATGAGGAGGCAATGGTGAATAGCAGTAGAGATGAGCAGGCTCCAACAGTGCAACCACCAATACCTGATGGGGTAGGCCATAGTGGTGGACAGTGCCTTGGATGTGTCGGTACCCGAGGCGGGGGACGTACCCAATCTATGAGCTTCATTAGTGGCCAGGTGGTGTTAATGGCATCCAACATCTGGACCCAATACACCACACTGTATGGGGCACAATCCCTATCCGTGGCCCTAGAGACCAAGGCTCACCTGTGGCTAGACATCCAGGCCAGTGTAAATGCTGCTGGGTCAGAGGCATGGACACTGGCAGCCATAAAGCACAAGTGGTGTGACCTGCACTCAGCGGGCACACAGATGCAACAAGGCATGGGTGGTGGCCCACCCAGCCAAGATTTAACCCTGACACCAATAGATAGGATGGTTGCTGATGCCATCACAGAGGTGGCCCTACATGGGAAGGAGGACATAGACACACTGGCAGGGATGAAGGGACAAGCAGGGACAGGAGCCCTGAGGGCATGTACTCCATGCATGTGCTAACCACTGTGTGTTGCACCCCACATACTTTGGCACAGAGGGGCACACAACCACAGGGGCAGAACCACTCACTCAGGACCCCACAGCATTGTGGATCGGATGCATAGACGACTGTGAAGATGACGATGGAACAGGTGGGATACCCAGTGTGTATGCACCACAGCAACAATCACCCAGAGGTGCCCTGGCACAGCTAGTATAACATCCCCAAGTCACCCACAGGTACTGAGCAGGAGATAGAGGTGCAACAGAAAATGGAGCTAGACATGAAGGGTACAAAGGCATGGACAAATGAGGGGACAGAGGAGGAGGACGAGGAGGTGGAAGATGAGAGCATCATCCATGACAGCCAGCCCCCCCCCCACTGGTCCAAAAGCATCACAGATGACTGCTCGATGGGACAGCACACCATCAGTGTGATAGAACGTGCATGTCTAAGTGCCATGGTCCCATGCAGGACAACAACTCCACCTGGGAACAGTTGTGAAGAGGGCCCATCCAAGCAGTCAGCAGACCGGTGATGGAGATTGTGCAGTCGAGGTGTGCTGCACACCTGCTGCACAGAAATATTGCAGCTGGAGTGGGACAGGCTTGGAGCACAGACCAAAAACACAGAGGTTCTGCTGGGTCTGACAGAGGAGCTGTGGGGCATGCGGTGTGTGATAGACTGGCAGGGTGACCTCCTCCTGGAGTGCCTCGTGGATAACCTGGTGGCAGGGTCAGTACCATGAATCCAGACAGCATCCTCCCTACACCATGTGGATGAAGCTCAACAATCAGCTGTAGGCAGCATGTTGACTGATGAGGTGCAACAGGACACCCAGCTGCGAAACACTAACAGCACCCTGGAGGTGGAGTTGCAGTGTGTAATAACAGCACACCTGCACATATTTGGCACACAGGGGACCAGTACACTGATGCCTACACCAGCCCCCCAAGACAGCAGTGGCAGCACACCAGCAAACGTTATCCCTCTGATCACCATGCACGACCACCCAGACAGCTGCAGCACAGCACCTGAGGGACAGACAGAGGCACAGCAGATGGTGCCCACACCTACAGCCATGTGCCAGTGCAGTGGTGGATGTGCACAGTCACCCACACAGCATCTGGGCACATGAACATCCGCATGCCTCAAGCAGAAGCTCTATGAGGGAACTGTGCAGTGAAGTACCATTCACATGTCAAAGCACTGTATCACACAAGCACAGTGACAACCCCTGATCCAGGCTGAAATGCGGCTCCTCTGCCTGGGCTCTTTCCCCAGACTGTTTGCCATAACTCCTCGCAGCCTTCCCACACCAAAGACTATGCGTCAGCCCTGCTGTAGCTGAAGAGCACCTGGACTGCCTCTCTGCCTGTGTCTGATTGCTGTGGGGATTTACCTGGCCTGGACTGAGCCCGCCATCCCTGTAGTAAGCAAGCCACTAGCCCCTGAACTGGGCTGAAGTATGGCTCCTCCACCCTGGCGCTTTTCCTGAACCATTCGCCGCAACTCCTCACAGCCTGCCCGCACCGAGGACTATACATCAGCCCTTCTGTAGCTGAAGAGTGGCACTTCCCGGGCCTCATCTCTGCCTGTGTCTGATCGCCGAGGGTATTCACCTGGCCTTGACTGAACCTGCCCTCCCTGTAGTAATCAAGGTACAGTGCACTACCCAAGAGCCGTTGGCTTGAATGCCAGCAATTTCATTGGCTCACGGGCCTTGAAGCAGCTCCACTACTGGCTGCTTTTGAAACAGACTCATACCCGCTAATTTTCAAAGGAGCCCTCGGCATTCCATGGAGCTTTAGCAGCCCAGCTCTTTCTTATACCTGTTTTTTCAGCCCACCCCCAATCCCGCCCAGACCCCCTATTAAATGCTTCCACTACAGGGCTAATCCACACCCCTGAACAGCTCCTGACTAATTACTGAACCGATAGTTAACCACCCTCCCAATCCAGGTTACACTATTAAAAGAGCCATTATTCCTGCCTAAGAATATGCCTGCTGACAGTATCTTTACAAAGCCGCTGAAGGGCAGCCGAGCCCCTGCTACATACAAGGCAATCCTCCATAATTTTGACACTATGACCTGCCTTTCCACAACACCATCACGGGAGGCCACACTACTGGTGATACTTATCCTCCTACAGTATATGGAACTGTGCCAGGATCAAATCTCTTGACTACCCAGCAGGACATTTTGAATGGTTATGGTACCATTACCACAGACCTAAACTCCTTCAGGGCCAAGCACCATCATTTTTGCATTCAATGCAGTCTTCACTGGTCTGACAACCAGGCATTCATCTCACAACTCTCCATCTCCCAGAGTTCTTACACTCCCAGTCACCACTAGAGATGCAGCGAATTTAAATTCCACCGGCGAAGTGGACGTGAAGTGACCACTTTGTGTTGGCGGAGCACAACGTGAAGTGACCAATGCAAAGTGCTCACTTCACGTTATCATTACCACTTAAGGCGAAGTAAGGCGAAGTGCCATGTAAATAGGTAGCCCCCCACACATCACATGGCTTACGGTACTGTAAGTCACATGGTTTAGCCAGATAGGAAGGAAATGAGTCAGAGAAGCAGTTTCACTTTCTCCTTTGCATTTGTAGAGTGAGAAAGCTCTGTGGAGAGAGAAGGAGAGATCTGACGCTTTAGTTCTTTACTGCAGCCACAACAACTTTTTTAAAAGCTATATCTTTGTTTAATTTTAGTGTTGTGCTTATGATTTTTTTTTGTTAGTGAATTTTTTTTTAAAGTTTTGTTTTGTGCATATGTGTGTGTGTGTGTGTGTGTGTGTAATCCCTAGGTGGCGCTATCCCAAGGGCTACTACCCCTGCCTGTGTGATTAGTGTCAGGTTAAGGGGCGTAGGTCCAATGGCGGGTGCCTCCACCCAGAGGTCAGGGTTGATAGTGGTTAAACTAGCTCAGGTACAGCCCTCTGAGACACTGTGACCCCTCTTTGTTTCCACTAGTGGCCCACACAGTACATGGGAGTTACCTTCCCAATACCCCACATATGCACACTTCTTACACATACAGTAACCACTTACCCTCAGGACTGATTCTTGCAGCACATCTCTGAGGACCCCCCCTGTAAAACAAAGTTAGATAATACACACAGCCACAATGCAATGCTTATTCTACATGTACCGACACCACAGACAGAATATAGTTCAATAACAACAAATCTGATTTATTAGAGGGGCAGTAACAAGGAGGGGAATAATCAAGTTGATTTGCTTTAGAAATATTTAAATCACAGTACTGTGCATGCATGTACGGTCCAAAATGTCATACTCTCTGGGAACCCAGGATGGGGGGGGGGGCTAGCCAGATCTGTTGCCCGGGGTTGGCCAGCCGGTGCAGATGGATGGGGAGAAAACACATGCATAACACACAATTGTAATCCGGAGCCAGATGGCTCAGTGCGTAGAAAGAAAACACAATGAAATCAGTTGACACACTTTGATCAAATGAAAGGTGCAGGGGAGCTACCCTGATTTGTACTCACAATACCCCAAGCAAAGAACCAGATTGAGGATGGTCACTCTGGATTGCCAGAGAAGCAGGGCGTGGAGACAAGACCCTCATGACAGGGCCCCACTGCTTTGAATAGCAGGTGGATTCAGTCCGAATTAAACAGGGTTCTGCTTCCAGCTTCAGCACACACTTCACAGTAAAGGAGAAATAAACCACGATCCCCCACAAGCACTAGGCACATTTATATGTAAAGGAAATTACTATACCAGGCCAGCTGCTCCTCAATCCCAATCGCAAAACACTGCAAAACCCGGAAGCACTCACAGCAGCTTCAGTTCCTGACAGGCCAATCGCACTACAGCAAAACTTTGCACTTCTACAGGGCAAGCCTGGTTCTACACTTCTGCTTCCTCTTCCAAAACTCAGGTTCAGCCCGATGCACACTCTCTAACAGTTGTAGGCCGACTTCAGGGCCTCCCCATACCTCTCAACTGTACCACATTAGGAAGAACGTTCCTCATTTTACTTAATAAAAGCTCCCTGTTCCACATTGTGAGGACTTGTTCCACATTCAGTATTAACATTTTAAAGCAAAAATCTATAGTAAATGATGCAAAAAATATATTACTCAATTAATAACAGACTTTCTAAACAGAAATGCAAACATTTTAACAGTGTTCTGAGCCCCCTAGGTAAAGATCTGATTAAGTGTTCCACATTTTGCTCATTTGTTCCACATTTTGAGAGGCAATGTTCCACATTTGGGAGACAAAAGGTTGAGAGGTATGGGCCGCCTCCCACATGCTTTCCATGTGAACTACACACCAAAATAGCACTGAGCTCCTTCTCCTCTCACAGGCACCTCGCATTTGCCATGCCAGCAACAGTGCAGGGCATTTCCTTTAGGCTCACACAAGTTCAGTTGGTTGGTTCGGCTGTCAATCACAGCAGGGCTCCAACTGTTGGTGCAAAAAGGTGCCAAGTTCCAAACTACAATTCCCAGAGGCACCTGCCATACAGCCCCATTATAGCAGGCTCCAGATGAGAGTCCAAGTTCTGATTCACCCACAGCAGGCTCCATCTTAGAGTCTTCACACACTGATTGGTTCAACTCGGCAGTCTGGGACCAAAATGGAGAAACAGATTAGAAACAGTTCAGACTGCAAAAGAAGCAGGTTAGACAAACTACATTTTCATGAATACTCTGCATTTCTCCCCAGAATTAGTTACATCCTCCAAGAGTGCTCACTCTGCCCACTTAGCGACGGCAGAAACAGAACACTTAGCCAGCAGCTTGGGCAGGACTCAGACTTAAACACACACAGTCCCTCCAGTTAAACTAATTATGTCTGCAAGCAGACAGCTCTTAAAGAGACAGTACTTGGAGGCTTTTATAGCACTCTCTGTACCCACATTGAAACGGCATTTCGCCAAACGCCACCCAGACTTGGAGCACTCAGACAAGCTCCTGGAAGACTTTTGGGAACCTCCATTTGCAGGGGGGTTACACCCTTCCTGGCCTGGGAAAAACTTGTCATCCACGTCAAGTAAACACCCACATAAACTCTAGTACAAAACACCATATACATGTACATCACTAGCATGTCATGCCTATACACTTTTAAACGGTATTCAACATATTAAATTTTTGTTACATACACATATTCTATGTGTAACCCCTTTGTTACCCAGGGTTACTAGAATCCCAGTAAGACCTAGTGGTAGGCAGGGAAGGCAGCACGTGAAACTCCAGTTAAATGGGTTTCACACCGTCTCACTCTGTCCTCAGTCGCAGCTGAGACTTGAGAGATGACATCACTATAGAACCGTCGCAGCTGCATGAGCCACATTGGAATCTACAGCTCAGGGAGTGAGTTTAGAACTTTGGGAATTCCAAAGTCAGTCTTCTGTTTGTCCTTAAGCAAGAAGGAAGCATCAGTCTGCTGTTTGATCTCTCACTAAGAAAAAGGAAGTGTTCCTGTGTTTTATCTTTTTTAAAGTGGTGGAGACCGCTCCTCCGGTCTCAGTACCCCCTCCCTCCGGGGGGGGGAGGAAAAGTTCTCTGTGGGTTCCAGGGGCAATCCACTTCTCCCACCATGGAAGGAAGCTGCCTGGATTTAATTTAGTCTGTTCTTGTATAACAGCAAAGGTTACAGTACTTCGCCTGTGGGGCACCTGCAACGAATGGGTGAGTGTTTGGCTCCATTTGAAGGGGCAAACATATTGTTTTCTTCAGTTGGGACATGAATGGGGACTGCTATTTGGGAGGACTATGTACACTAGGACGAACAAATGGAGCAGTCAAACAGTTTAAAGTTTTAAATGGATTTAAAGTTCGCTGTAGAGGGGGTGCTTCAGGTCATCCACCGTTCAACCTACATTTTAAAGTTCTAAAGTTTTCTGTGTGTATCCAGAGAAATGGCCGGGTATGGGCTTTGGGAGCTGGAGAAGGGAAACCCCCCCATCTTTAGTAACCAGGTCCACCTCTACAGATTTCTTCTGTATTTTGCTACTTGCCTCATGCACTTGGCCAGTGATGGGGTGGGTACCCAGATGTGGGTCTCAACTTGAAAATCTCTGTAGGAGTCGCAGACTCTAAGTGGTGTGGGGACCCACAGGATGGGAAAATTACTCCTTGTTTGATGGGAGTCTCCTTGTTTGATGGGAGTTCGATTGGAAGTACAAAAACTAATCTCTCTAGGAGTCGCAGACTCTAAGTGGTGTGGGGAGCCACAGTTTGGGAGTCTCCTTGTTTGATAGGATGTCTTTCCAAGTAAAGTTTGGGTTCATTCTTCAAGTGGACCATCAGTCAAGTGGCCGGCAGGGGAGCCGGGCCAGTCGGGCTATGTATCCAAAGCGCATGCAAAGTCCGGGCTGAGTGCCTGGTGGGTCCAAAGCCAGACAACTGTAGTAATGTGTTCATTCCTCAAATGGACCGCTGTGTTAACCTCTAATCTGCACATACAGTAACGTAGCCCTTTGGGGGACCATGCAATGCTTTGTTTATGTTCAGTTAGTTAATAAATAAAGCCACACTGAAAAATCCCAATTCTGGTTCTGGACATTACAGTTATTGCTTCCTGTAGTTGGATTTACTTGGGCGCCCCTGTGCAGAATAGCCAAACCTAGGTCCCTTGTGCCAGGTAACCTCATCCTTCCCCGAACCCAGGACCCCCACCAGGTATTGCTGCCAAATGCCAACAGCATGCCACCTGTCATATTAGTAAAAAGGCAGGGGTGGGGACCCCCGTGTGTTACAAAAATGGAGGCACCACTTTGGATTTGTTCGGGAAGGAAGGTGCTTGGGCAAGTAGGCTAGCATTTTGGCTATCTGGCAGTCGGTAGCCCAAAAAAAGTTGAAGCAATTTCCCTAGTGTGTTGCTGTGTGCTGTGAATCTTGTGCTGCTGTTTAAAAAATGCCAACTGTTTACCAAGGAGCTGTAAGGCCAAAGTGTGTGTCCTTGTCCTGCATCAAAAAAGTTTACAGCATTTTTGTCAGTTTTAAAATGAATTTCTGTGAAGGAAAGTGTGGAAAACTAGGGGTAGCAACAGAGAAAATATGCCCTAGATGTTTGAAATGCTTTTAAAAATGAATTTCTGTGAAGGAAAGTGTGGAAAACTAGGGGTAGTAACAGAGAAATTATGCCCTGGATGTTGGAAATGCTTTCTGTGCAATGCTAGAGACTACAGAGTTAATGGCAATGTTACATGGTTGAAATGGGCTCCTGCCATGGAGTCAGTTGGAAAAAAAAAAGTGCATTTTTCAATTTAAATTTGCCTGCTTGACGATTGCCGAGAGAAGAGTAGCCCTCGTGAGGAAGAAGAGGCTCATTTGCATGGCGTCATGTGGTTGGTCAGTTTGCCATTAGTCCCGCCCCTCAGCCAGCTCTTCTGTGATTGCCTCAGCATTCGAGAGGGAGACAGAGAGTAGTGCGTGTACTGGCAGTGGAGGAGCATTCTTGAAGTGTTCAAAGCGCTGTAAACAGTTAAAAAGTGACTTTCTAGTTAAAAATCGGGCTCAACCCGCCAATCGATCATGGGATCAGTGAATTGTGTGGTTAATACTACGATCGCGGAGACTGCCCGCCCGTTTGCAATCTGAGGCCTTCAAAAATCTGGCTGCAGGCTGTTTTACCCCATCGCAGCAAGCTGCTACAATAACAGTGAGTAAATAATTAAAACTGCTCAAAACAGTGATTTTCTGTAATGCCATATAAAATGTGTGTGCAGCTGTATAGTCGCTTTGCAAGTAGCGATTGTGTGATGTCCTGCTGGCAAGTGCAAGTCTGTAAAGCCATTAAATGTGTGCATAGCAATGAAAGTAGCCTCAGTTTAAAGTTGCAGGCCCGAGAGAGACTGTGTTGTAAAATAAGTGCAACACTAGTAGAAGCAGGCAATCCTGTGCTGAAACCAGAAGTTAAAGGGACTGTAATTAAATGAATGTTGCCAGCATGTGAAAAGTCCAAGGAAAATCCTGTAAATGTGTGAACAGCCAGTGCAGAGCAAGTTGTGCAGTTTGAATAAAAGTTATTAGTAGCTGATGTAAATTGGGTGCGCAGTGGCTTGACCCAGAGTCTGATTGTTGATGCACAGGAGTGCTGCCGCCACCACTACAGGGTGGGGTTGTAAAGTAAACACAGCAGCAGAGGAGCCATTTTAAAGCTACAGAGTGTGTTCATTAAAGTGGGACTTTCAGTTACAGTGAACATTTGTTTATTTTTCTGCAGTTATGGCCTCAGGACCAGCCTCGTTACCCGGATCATGCCGGGTTGCGTAACAGCAGCAGTAAATAGATTGAAGAGATATTGAAAATTGGTGCTTTAGGGGCAACTCCCTCCTGATGTGGCAATTCCTAATTATCCAGTGCGTGTATGCCAGATGTGTTTGAGTGCTGGAAGGGATGTCTTCATGATTCCTCACTGTGCTGGATGCCTTCAAAAATATGGCTTGTATTAAGCTCCTCCAATTCGTTTGACTCCCACATGGACACAAATTCAAGAATCTGCAGTTGGCAGCACACAGCATCAGGCGGAGCCTGTGGAGGAAGGTCCCTCGGGGGAGTGTGGCACAAAGTTAGAGAGTGCAGAATTAGAGATTGAATCTGAAATTGAAGCATTGGATGCTGGATCTCAGAAGGCAAGTTCAGATAAAGCATCAATAGTCCCCTGGGTGGGGGGGGCTAGCCCAAGTCTCGAAGGTGAAGATGAGATGTGGGAGGCCTTTGAATGGGAGGTGTCGACCTCCGCTCCCAGTGATGAATGGATAGTCTCGGGGATGAGAACTACTGCTCACTCCTGGGCTCGGATCCTCAGTGAAGAGGAAGATGAGGGGGAAACTATGTGGCCTTGTGAGAAAGGAACGGGTACACAGCCTCAAGATCTTGCCTCGGAGGAATGTGTTCAAGAAGGTGGTGATGCCACTGCCCTGGCTTCACCAAAAGAAGAAGAAGTCAGGGATCCATTTTTAATTTCATTGAGGATGTGAAGCTGGCAGAACCAGGACTGGCCACCCCCAAGCCAGGCCAGTGGTCTCAGATTGACCAAAGGAAGTAAACAGGAGAGACTGGTTCGTAGAAAGGCCAATGAAATCTTTGGTATGACCTTTCCTACCTTTCCTCGGAGAGTCTGGGATGAGATTGAGAACTGCAGGAAATCCTGGATCTGGGATGAAGCAATGAAACATGTGCATCCTGGGGCTAACCAGCATGTAAAGAATAGACTGTTCCATGAAAAGTATACACAGTGGAAGAGAGGCAGGACACTGTTTATGGACAGAGTGAGAATAGTGGATGGAGAGGGATGTGAAGTCTCCCACTGTGTGAATTATGTGCATCCAGATGGAGTAATAATTCAAGCCCCTGACCCCCTCTACTATTGGCTTCAGTGCAAGGACCTCCCAGTAATTAAGCCCCTGCCTACAAAATGGAGAGCCGAGCAGTGGTAGTCAATACTGCCACACTAAGACTGTGAAGTGCCCTTATTGAACTGCCAATATGAATAAACCAGGAATCAGGTGTCCCATATTCTTCAGTCCACAGTGTACTGTCCTGTTCAGCAACCATCTACTGGCACCACCAGATGACTTCAGATCCAGAGAGGACACCAGCCCAGCTGTTTCTTGTTCATCGCCTGATAATCAGATGACGCCGGACCAGCTGTTTTTCTTTTTGCTCCTGTTCTAAGGTTCCTTCTCCAGTTATGACATCAGCCCAGCTGTTTCCAGATGTGCACTCCTGTGGGTTCCCGGAAGATGTCCGCCCAGCTGTATCAGAAGAAATCCTGCCAGGGAGAGTCTTCGGAAGGGACCAGGTTTGTGATATCCGAATACTTCAAGAGGCTGGTAAGTCCGAAAAAATCTTTTTATTCTATCTTTATGACACTGCAGTACACACCCTACACTACAGACTTCAAAAGTGTGTGAACTGTCCGCAAAGACTCTCCCCTTCAGGATTATTGCCTTAAAGAACTATGTTTCACGGGGCTCTGGCCCAGGAGAGACTCTTTAATGGACTGGCCTTCGGGCCTTGTAGTCACTAGTTGGGACTTTTAGGGCACTCCATCCCCCCTAAAGGTGTATTGTTACCAATGTCATTATTGTACTTTAATGTAAATACAGTTTTTCTACCTTTTTCTAAAAAAAAAAAAAAAATTATTTTTTGGGATTGTTCAGTGTTTTGTTTTTCTGTATGGTAAGGGTTGTTGGTGTTGTCGTTGTTGTTGTTTAGATAGACTGTACATGCAGATTAGGATGTGTTTTTTTTTTTTTCTCTTTTATATGTGTTCCTGGAAGACAGAAGAGAAGACAAGAAGAGGAGGAGGGGCTCATCGGAGTTCCTCGTCAGTGCTTATGGTGTAGAATTTAAATGTACTGTGTTATTATTGCTAATGGTTGTAGTTGCAGGCTGCCCAAGGTCAGGGAGGTCCCTGGGTTTTGTTTTGTTTGGGAAGTTATGTTAGAGGCAGATAGGTTTTCCCTAGAGGGTTAGGGGGGATGGACAGGCTGCGGCCCTGACCTGCAGTAGGGGCCACAGTGCTGATCTATCAGGCTATGCTCTGGATGGTTCTACCAGAGCTACCTAGGTGTCCATAGTAAGTGGATAGAGTAGAGGCTGACATGTCAGCTATAGCCCTCAGGCCCTTAGTGTTGCCTATCTGTGCTTTACATGGTAGGAGGGGCCTGACTCCCCCTCCGCAGGGAAGCACATAGGGTGGGATGGGCTCAGGCTGGGTGCATAATGACTGGGACAGTCATTTTCCTGGTCAAGGCGAGTGTAACTCCTTGTTACCCAGGGTTACTAGGATCCCAGTAAGACCTAGTGGTAGGCAGGGAAGGCAGCTTGTGAAACTCCAGTTAAATGGGTTTCACACTGTCTCACTCTGTCCTCAGTCGCAGCTGAGACTTGAGAGATGACATCACTATAGAACTGTCACAGCTGCATGAGCCACATTGAATCTACAGCTCAGGAGTGAGTTTAGAACTTTGGAATTTCAAAGTCAGTCTTCCGCTTGTCCTTACAAGAAGGAAGCATCACGTCTGCTGTTTGATCTCACTAAGAAAAGGAAGTGTTCCTGTGTTTTATCTTTTTAAAGTGGTGGAGACTGCCTCGATCTCAGTACCCCTCCTCTGGGAGTCTCTGGGTTCCAGTGGCAATCCACTTCTCCCACCATGGAAGGAAGCTGCCTGGATTTAATTTAGTCTGTTCTTGTGTAACAGCAAAGGTTACAGTACTTCACCTGTGGGGCACCTGCAACGAATGGGTGAGTGTTTGGCTCCATTTGATGGGACAAACATATTGTTGTCTTCAGTTGGGACATGAATGGGGATTGCTATTTGGGAGGACTATGTACACTAGGATGAACAAATGGAGCAGTCAAACAGTTTAAAGTTTTAAATGGATTTAAAGTCTGCTGTAGAGGGTGCTTCAGGTCATCCACTGCTCAATCTAGCATTTTAAAGTTCTAAAGTTTTCGTGTGTATCCAGAGAAATGGCCGGTATGGGCTTTAGGAGCTGGAGTGGAAACCCCCATCTTTAGTGTAACCAGGTCCACTCCACGGATTTCTTCTGTGTTTTGCTATTTGCCTCATGCACTTGGCCAGTGATGGGTGGGTACCCAGACGGGTCGCAACTTGAAAATTCTGTAGGAGTCGAGACTCTAAGTGGTGTGGGGACCTACAGATGGGAAAATTACCCTTGTTTGATGGGAGCTCTCTTGTTTGATGGGAGTTCGATTGAAGCACGAAACAAATCTCTAGGAGTCGCAGACTCTAAGTGGTGTGGGAGCTACAGTTTGGGAGTCTCCTTGTTTGATGGGATGTCTTTCCAAGTAAAGTTTGGGTTCATTCTTCAAGTGGACCATCAGTCAAGTGGTCGCGGGGAGCTGGGCCAGTCGGGCTATGTATCCAAAGTGGATGCAAAGTCCAGGCTGAGTGCCTGGTGGGTCCAAAGCCAGACAACTGTAGTAATGTGTTCATTCCTCAAATGGACTGCTGCATAATCTCTAATCTGCACATACAGTAACGAGCCCTTTGGGGACTATGCAATGCTTTGTTTATGTTCAGTTAGTTAATCAATAAAGCCACACTGAAAAATCCCAATTTGGTTCTGGACATTACAGTTATTGCTTCCTGTAGTTGGATTTACTTTGTGCCCTGTGCAGAGTAGCCAAACCTAGGTCCCTTGTGCCAGGTAACCTCATCCTTCCCCGAACCCAGGTCCCCCACCAGGTATTGCTGCCAAATGCCAACAGCATGCCACCTGTCATTTTAGTAAAAAGGCAGGGGTGGGGACCCCCGTGTGTTACATATGTTTCACATTTTACCATTGTTACACAACGTTATTCATACCATGCATTTTGAAATCAGGTCATTACTTCCTGCACATGAAACCTGAAGAGAGGGAGCCCTTCCCTATCAGCTACCTTGGGGCTGGATGGGGTAGGGGCACCATACCTAGAGGGTGAAACAAGTAACCTGGAGTTAGTGCTTATGCTCAGTTTGGGCAATGAGCTCGGGGACACATATACTCCTTTGTGGACCACACTGAGAGGTAAATCTACAGGCCTCACAGGGGAATCATAACTGAGGTGCACTACAGGCTTTACAGCTCGACCAGTCTTTCTAGGGGGAACTGTTACAGTCTCTGCACTGGTAGCCTCACTTTCAGTACTGTCTTTACTTGTCAGGGGAGTTTTCATTGAGGTAGAGAGGCTAGAACTTGGGGTACTTTCAGCTCCAGGATTTGCCATTTCTGAAGTCACTTCACTTGGCTCACATGGAGAGTTTTTTGACACTGGCAGTAAACCATCAGGGCACTCGAAATACTCTTCTTGCTCTGATATATCACCAGTCTGTCCCAGTTCATCATTTTTCTCCTCTGAAAGCTCATACAGTTCCACCATGCACAGTGATTCCAGGTCATCAGACTTGATACTCTGCACTTCACTCTCAGGGAGCATTGGCTCCAAGTATGAAGCTAGGGACTTAGGCAGTCCAGAGGGCCCAGCTTCATCACCATAATTTACCAGAGGGTTACCTTGGAACAGCTGACTTAGTTCATATGAAGGGTAGTACCCATAGTTGTACTCACTTTCATCTGAATCAGACTGACAGTCACTCTCAACTTGTGTTGGCTGGGGAGGAACACATAGGTCAGTATCAGCAAGGGCAACCTTTCTCTGTTTCTGTTTTGCAGCAGCCCTTGTCACTGGTCCAGGGGGGCACTTTCTGGGGGCTCAGACTCAATCAGTATTTGGCCAATGGACAGAAATGATTTTGATGCATTGTCTTAACATCTTTTGAATTGTTTTCAGGCCTTACTTTGTACACAGGCAGATCATCCAGTTTGCCCACTGCAATGTGAGGGAGATGATGCTACCTGTCAGCAATCTTGTGTTTGCCATGCAGTCCCAGATTTCTTAGCAATACACGATCTCCCTCCTGAAGTTCCTGAGCTTTCACCTTTTTATCATACCTTTCTTTGTTGCCCAGATTTCTTTTGGCAGCCATGGTTTTGGCCAGTTGGTACGCATGATTCAATTGAGCATTTAACATTTGCACATATTGTAAGTAGCTATCAGCTCGGACCCCATAAGGTGAGACTCCGAAACACACATCTACTGGCAATCGTGCTTCTCTTCCGAACATAAGGTGGTAGGGGGAGAACCCAGTGGCATCACTTTTGGTGCAGTTGTAAGCATGTACCAAGGTGCTAATTTGCTGGCTCCATCTGGGCTTGTCTTTTGGGTGGAGGGTGCCCAGCATGTCCAACAGAGTGCAGTTAAAACGTTCAGGCTGTGGGTCCCCCTTGGGGTGGTAAGGGGTGGTTCTGGACTTTCGCACTCCACACAAAGAAAGCATCTCTTTGATCAAATGACTCTCAAAGTCTCTCCCTTGATCAGAATGGATTCTTTGCAGAGCCCCATAGTAAACAAAAAAGTTTTCTACTAGTACTTTTGCCACGGTGGATGCTTTCTGGTCTTTGATGGGGAAAGCTTGGGCGTACCTTGTAAAATGGTCTGTGACCACCAGCACATTACTAATATTTCTTTGCTCCGGCTCCAAACTGAGAAAGTCAATACAAACCTGCTCCATGGGGGCACTGGTGGTGATGTTAACAAGGGGGGCAGCCCTCTGGGGCATGGCTTTCCTCTGTAAGCAGCGACTACAAGTTTGAATGTGTTGCTCAACATCAGCCCCCATCTTAGGCCAATAGAATCTGGATCTCACCAAATCAAGTGTTCGGTCTATACCAAGGTGCCCCATGTGGTTGTGCAGGGACCTCAGTACCAAGTCTCTGAATGCAGTGGGCAAAACTAACTGTTGCTTGTCTACTTGTCCCCCTCTGTCTACTGTTTCTCTGTAGAGTAATTGATTAATCAATTTCAGTTTAGGGCCTTCCTTGTATAACAATGCAGTTCTCAAATCAGTGGAGTGCAACTTGGACACATCTTTCCCTATGTAGAGGGCTTCTAGAGCTGATTTAATCATAGGATCTCAGGATTTAGCCTGCTGAAGACTGTCATTGTCAAGCTGAGGCAGTGCACCAATGTCTAGTGCAGCAAAGTGGCAATAAGCAGCAGGTATGCAATTCTCAGAGGGCCCCAAACAATCCACCAGACAGTCCACTGCAACCGTGGACATTTGTTCCTCTCTGTCAAACTTCTGGCAGAGTGCTCGAATATCAGGTTCTGACAGTCTGACCCAGTCATTCTGGGAAACAGGCCTCCGAGAGAGCGCATCAGCTCTATGTGGTTCAGGCCTGCTCTGTATTCAACAGTATAATCATATGTAGCTAATGAGGAAAACCACCTATGGCCAGTGGCATCCTACTTGGCTGAAGTGTGCACATAGGTAAAAGGATTATTATCAGTTTTTACTAGTATCTTAGCCCCATACAAGTACTCATGGAATTGGTCAACAATGGCCCGCTTCAAAGCTAGGAACTCTAAATTATGCACAGGATAGTTCTTTTCAGATGGGGTCAGACTTCTGCTGGCAAAGGTCACTGGTCTCAGGCCATTCTCGTGCTCCTGGTACAACAAAGTCCCCAAACTTGGCAGGCTAGCATCAGTGTGTAGGGCATAGGGTTTTGCTGGATCTGCATAGGCAAGGACAGGAGTGTGGGTAAGTTGATATATAATCTCATGAAAAGCAGCTTCACAAACAGGTGTCCATCGTGCCCCAAAATCTTCATTGGGATGGAAATACACTCTCTCAGTCTCAGGGGAAGTTGACCTCTTGTATTTTTTGTTGGTAGGAGGGTAACCCATCCTTGAGTAAGATTAAGTAAAGGACGAATCACTCTTGAATAGTCCTTGATGAACCGGTGATAGTAGCCACAGAATCCCAGGAATCTTTGCAGCTGTTTTAGACTGTGGGGCTGTGGCCAGGTGGTCAAGGCCTCAAATTTACTCGGGTCTGTTTCTATTCCTGTGGTGAACACTATGTGTACCACATACTTTACAGAGGTTTAGAAGAACTGACATTTGTCGATGGATAGTTTAAGGCCAAAGTCTTCCAGTCGGTCCACTACCATGAACAATCTGCTTTCATGCTCCTCCAGTGAGCTGCCAAATACAATAACATCATCCAGGTATACCAGGCACTCCAATAAGTTCATGTCCCCCACTGCATGCTCCATCAGTCGTTGAAAAGTGGCTGGGGCACCTGAAATCCCTTGAGGCATCCGCATGTACTCATAAAAACCAAGCGGACAGCTGAAGGCTGTCTTTTCATGGTCTTCTGGGGCCATCGGGATCTGGCAGTACCCACTGCTGAGATCCAACACTGAGAACCACTTGCTACTGTTCAGGCAATCTAAAGTATCCTGAATGCAAGGCATTGTCTACTGATCAGGGATAGTCTGCTGGTTCAAGGTGCAATAATCCACGCACATTCTTACTGTCCCATTCTTCTTTCTCACTACCACTATAGGCGAAGCATATGGGCTTCTGGATTCTTGTATCACACCAGCAGCAAGCATCTCTTGAAGATGCCATCTTACATCATCTACGTCAGCAGACACCAGGCGGCGAGACCTCTCACAAAATGGCCATTCATCACACAACCGGATATGGTGCTCAGCTCCTTGCACACATCCCACGTCCCATTCCTTTAAGGAAAATACTTGGTCTCTCTAAGCAAGCTTCTCACTGATCCTCACTCTCCATTCAGCTGGCAAAGGGGAGTCACTGAAATCGAACAAGTTGGGTGTCACTCTGTCACTCTTCTCCGAACTCTTATTAGTGGGTAGCACTGCAGTATCTGCACAATGTACATTAGCTAGGGTGCAAACTCTAATTACTTGAATCTCTCTATCAGACACATTATGAACTTGGACCATTACCCTTCTGGCACAAGCATGGGCTCTGGCAGGCAAAATACTAGGTTTGATCAGCAGTCCTTCCGGCAATTTTCCATCACCTGGTGCATCCAGCATGAGTATTTTATTCTTGACATCCTTTCTGATAGGGATCTCCCCCTGTAAAGTACACTGAGCAGTTGGCGCCAAGATCAGGGACTCAGGATCCTTCTTCTGGACAATTCCCACTGGTTTCTCAGAGTCCACTCCTTCAACATCTCTCTGTTTCTCATAGGCCTTCTTGATCAAGGCCGGAATTCTCAAAGCCCTACCAGTCCTTGACCCCTGTTTCTCATAACACAACTGCACCAAACGTCCAAACATATGAGCATTCATCCCAATTAGTAGAGGAACCCCATCATACAGTCCAGTAGGGCGACACACTAAGGCCAGTGTTTCTACTTGCTCCGCCACTCCAGCCACGGACGTGGGGAAAGACAACAGAATTCGGATATACCCGGAGTAGGGGTAGGCCTTCTCACTTAACCCCCAGACATGCAGTCCTTCCAATGATTGTAAGGGCACATCAGACAGGTGCTTTTGATACCAATCCTGGAACATAATCTTCACTTGGGAGCCACTGTCCAATACAGCTCTTGTAGACACTCCATTCTCCTTTACAGTGGTCTCCATTGAAGGGCCCACTACTTCGGACCATTCAGGGGGAACAGTAGCAGAGGCCTGGACAGATGATTTAGCCACTTTGGGTTTTGAGTTACTACTTCTTAAACCCTCACTGCGGTCAATTTGGGCACTCCTCAACCTTTGATTCATGTTTCGTAACTCTCCTTGAAGCCTGTATATAACTTTATCTAGGTCTTTTGTGTACTGGTATTCTCTCTTCATGTGCCCATCCTTCCCACAATTATGGCAAATATGTTTGCTGAAGTTCGGGATGACCTAGGCATCTCACCGGGAGCTGGGGCATTGGTACTACCAAGAGAAAACCTTGGTTCCACCTCAGCCGGTGGTGTGGTGGACATTTGGAAACATCTCTTCAGTTCTTTCACTTCCATAGTCAAGACATTAAGTTTTGAGCTGCTGTCAGCTGGAGATGCCTGGATGGGCACCCCCACCCCCATAGCAGATGCAGTCGGATAAGGATCAGTGCCGGTACTCATAGGAGCGGCCTTCATAATGAGACTGTCTTTTGCTTCCCTGAACTCTCTCAGCAGTTCCTCCCATGGTGGGGTATCAATAGCCATCCCCCTCTGGCTGCCATTTAATCTTTGAATTCTGTCATGTGCTTTCGGTGTCCCCAGGCTGTCAACAGTCAATCCCACACCCGGAGCAGGGGTTGTAACAGCTACAACTGCGCGGGGCTCTGAGAAATCCTCCTCCTGCTCAACTTCCCACAGTTCTTTTATCAAGTCACAATAGTCCGGCGGGTTATCCCTCCTATCTTGGAGTCTTAATTGAAGGAGCTGCAATTTAGAATGCTTTGCATGCTGCAGTACGTGCCCCAACCTCACATGGTTTAAGTCACTGGTGGCTACGCCACCTTTTCAGTTAGCCCTCTGCAGAGCTCTTTTCAGATGAGTAACATATGCAGATAAACTTTCCCCTGGCCATTGTTTTGTACCTTGAAATTTCCACATCAAGCTCTCCCCTGAGTCAATGCTTCCAAAATTGCTTTCGAGCGCAGTTAGTCACTTCTGGGCAGAGGCATCAGGGTTTTAGGACCTCAAAAATGTAATGGCTTCCAGTGCGGGACCCCTCAAACTCTCTATGACTCTTTTCCATTTCTCAGCATCTGCACACTGCCACTCAGGTACCAAAGGGGCAACACAATCTATCCATGTCTCCCAGTCATCCTCCCCTTGTGGGGTGGAGTGGGGAGGGTGCCAGAGAAGATTCTCAGCTTTCAGCAAGAGTCATGAGTAACGGCAGGGACAGACAAGGGGGCCAGCATGGGCACTGGTCCAGCGGGAGGGACAATAACAGGTGCTGGAGTGGGAGGGGGTGTTGGGATGGTACGCCCCAGGCGGCAAGAACAGTTTCTTTAGGTCTTCCACAGTTTTCCCTTCCTCCAGCAACAATTTAGCAAATTTCTCCTCAAAAGTTTCAGATAGTGGGGGTGGCTCATTCCCCCCGGGGTCTTCACTATCTTTAGTTATCACTGTCCAGACTGTGAGGACCCTTTCAGGGGTAATAGTCTGTGGCACTTGGGAACTGTCTATTGGGTCCTGACACTCTACTAAGGCCATGAAAGTTTGGTGGGCAGACTAGCCTGTCGACCCACCTCCACAGGGTTTTGTAAACATTCAACCTTAGAAAGTACTCCCTCTACAGTGTTCTTATTGGTACCCAAGGGAATGTCCAGTATAAGTATAGCATTCTGGAGGTCAATCTCCTGCCCAGTACACCACCCCACCAACTGGTGTACAGCCACTTCTGTTGGGGTATCCATTTATCTTCAACAATAATTTGTAAATGTGGCCACTAGGGGACGCTAATCTCAGTGGTAGCCTTCAAGATGTAACCCCTAGGTGGCGCTATCCCAAGGGCTACTACCCCTGCCTGTGTGACTAGTGTCAGGTTAAGGGGCCTAGTTCCAATGGCGGGTGCCTCCACCCAGAGGTCAGGGTTGATAGTGGTTAAACTAGCTCGGGTACAGCCCTCTGGGAAACTGTGCCCCCCCCATGTTTCCACTAGTGGCCCACACAGTACACAGGAGATACCTTCCCAATACCCCACATATGCACACTTCTTACACATATAGTAACCACTTACCCTCAGGACTGATTCTTGCAGCATGCCTCTGAGGACCACCTGTAAAACAAGGTTAGATAATACACACAGCCACAATGCAATGCTTATTCTACATGTACTGACACCACAGACAGAATATAGTTCAATAACAACAAATCTGATTTATTAGAGGGGCAGTAACAAGGAGGGGGATAATCAAGTTGATTTGCTTTGGAAATATTCAAATCACAGTACTGTGCATGCATATAGGGTCCAAAATGTCACACTCTCTGGGAACACAGGATGGGGGGGGGCTAGCCAGATCCATTGCCCGAGGTTGGCCGGCTGGTGCAGATGGATGGGGCCCTGCAAGGAGAAAACACATGCACAACAAACAATTGTAATCCGGAGCAGAATGGCTCAGCTCGTAGAAAGAAAACAATGCAATCAGTTGACACACTTTGATCAAATGAAAGGTGCAGGGAGCTACCCTGATTTGTACTCACAATGCCCCAAACAAAGAACCAGATGGAGGATGGTCACTCTGGATTGTCAGAGAAGCAGGGCATGGAGATAAGACTCTCGTGACAGGGCCCCACTGCTTTTGATAGCAGGCGGATTCAGTCCGAATTAAACAGGGTTCTGCTTCCAGCTTCAGCACACACTTCACAGTACAAGAGAAATAAACCACGATCCCCCACAAGCACTAGGCATATTTATATGTAAAGGAAATTACTATACCGGGCCGGCTGCTCCTCAGTCCTGATCTCAAAACATTGCAAAACCCGAGAGCACTCACAGCAGCTTCAGTTTCTGACAGGCCGATCGCACTTCAGCAAAACTTCACTCTTCTACAGGGCAAGCCTGGTTTTACACTTCTTCTTCCACTCCCCAAACTTGGGTTCAGCCCGAAGCACACTCTCTAATGGTTGCAGGCTGACTTCAGGGCCTCCAACGTGCTTCCCGCATGAACTACATGCCGAAACAGCTCAGAGCTCCTTCTCCTCTCACAGGCACCTCACATCTGCCTTGCCAGCAACAGTGCAGGGCATTTCCTTTAGGCTCACACAAGTTCAGTTGGTTGGTTCAGCTGTCAATCACAGCAGGGCTCCCTCTATTGGTGCAAAAAGGTGACAAGGTCCAAACTATAATTCCCAGAGGCACCTGCCATTGTAGCAGGCCCCAGATGAGAGTCCAAGTTCTGATTCGCCTGCAGCAGGCTCCATCTTAGAGTCCTCACACACTGATTGGTCCAACTTGGCAGTCCAGGACCAAAATGGAGAAACAGATTAGAAACAGTTCATACTGCAAAAGAAGCAGGTTAGACAAACTACATTTTCATGAATCCTCTGCATTTCTCCCCAGAATTAGTTACATCCTCCAAGAGTGCTCACTCTGCCCACTTAACGACAGCAGAAACAGAACACTTAACCAGCAGCTCGGGCGGGACTCGGGCTTAAACACACACAGTTCCCCCAGTTAAACTAATTATGTCTGCAAGCAGACAGCTCTTAAAGAGACAGTACTTGGAGGCTTTTATAGCACTCTCTGCGCCCACATTAAAAACAGCATTTCGCCGGATGCCACCCAGACTTGGAGCACTCAGGCAAGCTCCTAGAAGACTTCTGGGAACTCCCATTTGTAGGGGGGTTACATCTGTTTGTGTGTGTCAGACTTTTGGGACATGGAGGAGTTGAGATGGAGCCTTTGGAAGGAGAGTCGGTGGCCCATGGGTGTGATTGTCCGAGGAGGGGAGTGCAGACATGGGGTGGTTGAGTCAGGCTGGACCGCTCCCGAATTCTGGGGTTCCCCTCCGTGCTGAAGCAGCAGCACCAGTGCCACCAGTGGTTGCTGTCAATGCACCTTGTGTGCCTCCAGCAGCACCCCCACTACCACCTCCACAGCCACAGGACGTGGCCTTGGAAAATCCTGGTGGTTCAAGAAATGTGTCTGGTCCCCCCCACAGCTCCCCACTGTGGGAGTTTTTTGACTGTGTTGGGGGGGACAGCACAGTGGTGGTGTGCCACCTCTGTGGTGTGACGGTGCACCATGACCCCCGAGGGACACATTTGGGGACCAGGGACAGTGCACCCACATGATGACTCACCACAGGGTGGAGTGGCAGGCTGCCATGGAAGGGGCCAGATGTCCACCTGCTGGCCCTTCTGTGGCAGTGGCAGAGGATGCTGCTGATGAACAACATGTGCCTCACCGCCGCAGATGGAGAGGGCCAGTGGAGCAGCTGAACCACCTCCCCCACCACCACAGCCACCAGCACCACCCTCTCCACCCCCACTCCCTGGATTTCTTCCTGCAGTGGACCCCGCCACAGTCCTGTAACACAGTCAGACCTCACCTTGGTGTGAGCAGCCCTGGAGGAGAACAGTGCCAGGGTGGGTGCTTTGCAGCAGCAAGTTGGCACCATCGAAGCACAGCAGCAGCAAATAATAACAATGCTGCACTTGCTGCTGGACCACCATGGCATCCCACGGCCACAATAAGATATTGTTTTCTGCACTCCCCATCCGAGTGTTGTGTTGTACTCTTTTTGTGTGCTTTTTCTTTGTTGTTGTTTAGTAATCCACATTTTCCCTTCCAGGGCAATCTTTCTTGCTCCACATAATCAGTACATTTCTGTGTAAAACCACCCCTAATTTCATTTCTGAAAAGCTGCCCATATTCTACGCCTCTTCTCAGCAACATTAGGTAGTGATGCCAGGGAGAACACGGGTGCATGCTCCATTACAGTGAATGTCCGATTGTCCTGCAACTTTCAGAATTTTTCTTTCTGTTATAATGGTCAGTTTTTTTTGAAATGTGTGGTCACGTTTTCTGTAAGAACAGCCTTGTTAGTGGAAATGTTCCCACATTTCACCACAAAGTGAACCTTATAACAATAAAAAATATTGGGATAGCTGCCGGACATTCACTGTAGTGAAGCATGCACCTGCACTCCCCCTGGCATCACATCCTGATGTTGCTGAGAAAGGGGGGCAGAATGTGGGTGGCTTTTCTGAACGGGAATTCCTCCGTCATATGACACACTGTAATGAAATTATGGGTGGCTTTCCCAGATATACTGTATATTGCACTCTGTGGAGCAAGAAATATTCCAGTGGAAGTAAGGCCCCCACATATTAGGTTACGTGCATTACCATTACTATGTAATGTGGCGAATCTCTGTAAAGCAGCAACGCAACAATCTGTCGATAACTCTGACCTTTATTTTTTAATGCTATGTTACAAGTTCCTCTTACATCTTACATCAACTTTACAACCATTCAACAGATTTGCATTAAAGTTTGCATATGCTGTCTTGTGTGGCAGATATGTGGATGTGCCAGGTTTTGTTCTGGTCTGATGTGTGGATTTTGAGTACTGGATAGTGCAAACAGTGAATTTTTGGGTGTGTTTTTCCAATTTGTTCTGCTTTGCTTTTTTCTTTCACCTGTAGTGCCAAGATGTTTTGGAATTATGGTCTGAAATGTTCAGGGTTGAAAGGAGGTGGCCTACAGATATGCCTTTTACTTGTTTGGTGAAAAAAAATTAATCTGCTCCAAAGTTATTTAATTTAAAAATTTTGAAAAATGGGTTCTGAGCATGATCAGTAAACACTTCAAAATAGCTGTATGAAACAAAAAAAATAATCCTTTTTCATATTGATGTCATCCTTTTTTGTGAGAGGAAATCCTTTTTCATTTGCAGCCATCTTGTTTTCCATTTTTCACTAGAAAAAAAAATCTAAAAGCCGCAAAAATGACATTCTGGAGAGTGACCAACACATGTATCTTGCTTAATGGGACCCCGTTAGCTGGATTCTTCACTTAATTGTTGGAGAAATGCCCTTGAAATGTTTTTATTTTTCAAATTATAAATCTTTTATCATGGCTAGCTAGTGACGAAAAAGGAATCCTTTTTTGTATGAACACAATGCTTTTTTGTGAGGGGAGATCCTTTTTCGTTTGCCTCCAGCCCTCCGATCGCCATCCCACCAAGTTGCCATCCTTCCCTTGGTGTCTAGTGGTACCCCTACCTCTATGATCACCATGGAAGTACTGTTAATATTTCACTGATGTCTAATGGCAGCCCCCCACTCTGATTGCCATTCCCTTAATTAATATAGATTTCCCTGGTGTTTAGTGGCACCTGCCCTGATCACCATCCCAGTCTTTTAATACCCTATAAAAAAGAAAACCTTCCCTCTGTATCTCTTTTAACCTGTAAAAAAAGCAGATCCCTTGCCATTCTGACCCCCTAGTCCAACCTCCCACTGAGCACCCCCACACACCCTCACTCACCTAAACAGGACCTGGGGTCAAGATCCACTCTTCGATTGAAGACACGACTTGCTTCTGGAACTGACTTCAATGAAAGAAACTAAGGTAAATGCAATTCAATGTATTTCAATAAGGTTTTCAACTTTGATACATAATTTTCTTGTTTTTGCAGATTTCAACCCCAAATTTTCAACATGGCCTTTTGGGGCTCCACCTAATGACCAATATTGGTGGAATTTTGCAAATCAAGCCATTAAGGTGATTTCCTGGACCTTTCATGAAATCACCATTTGGGTGGGATTTGAACATTTTTACCACCCTTGTTCATGAGGTGGGGTCATAAGAAGGCTATGTTGAAAATTTAGGGAAAAATCATAAAAATGGCAAAGTTATGCCCATATGTTGAGATTTTGTTGTGCCCACTTGTAACTTTGGCAATTTTAAATATTTTGACACCAAGTTTTAAACATAAGCATCTTTTACACCACCTTATGAACATGACAGCTGTCATTTTTCAAATCCTGGTCAAACTGTGTTTTTGTACCTGTGGTGCACAATGGTATTGCAGTAGTGGGGAATCACATATTAGAGAGGATTTCAAAATTGTCATTATGGGATTCATAAGGTGGGATAATAAGAAGGCTATCATGACAATTTTTTTCCTGTGATATGAAAGCATCTAAGGAGTTATAAGAGCACAGGTTCCCCACAGACAAATGAGGATACAATTATGCTATCTCAAAAAGTAAGGAAATTCTTTGCAGAAAACTTTGCTAATGCACTAGGTAGAATTAAAGTGGCAAAAGCAGAGAAATGTGGCATTATGGTTTCCAACCCTAACACCCCACCCCACCCTGCAGGCAGCAACACCAAAAACCATTACAGTTTCACCTATTTTCCCTTTTCGCAAATCAGGTGCATGATGCACCTTGGGGTTGTTAATCCTAATGCTCAGCCCATTCCATCAGTAAATAAACTGAGATAGGAACAGTATATGAGAGTGGGGTGAGCAATGTGATTGACAACCTCAAGGCACACCCCACACATGATTTGTGAAGACGGAAGAGAGGTGAAACCATAATGGTTTTTTGTGTTGCTGCCTGCAGGGTGGGGTGTTAGGGCTGGAAACCCTAACATAACTTTCCTCTCCATTTGTCACTTTAAAGAGGGACTATGGTCAAAATGTCTGGTATCAATAAATTCAGAATTTGGATCAGCATAGCCCCAGTCAGCCTCATGCCAAAAATTTGATCTTTAAGTTACTTTGTTTAAAAGTTATAAGATATTGTACAACCCTAAATCCAATGCCTGTTCAAAAAAGCCAATTCCAGTGAAAATCTGCTGATGATGTCATCTCCCAAACTCACAGTCTAGTCCTCCCTGTCAGCAAGCTTAAAGGACCAGTTTCTCTAAAGTTTAACAATCATGTGTAATGGTTTTCCCAAGTAAAACAGGCAGCACCATTCAATAAACATTGCTTTAAAAAGTATGTGTGTTTCAGGTTTTGGAATAAAGTTGACAATTTTTTTTTTATTTGGGGGTACCTTTTTGTTCTAGTCCTTTTCTCCAGGGCTGCTGGATGCTGAGTCATACCATACTTCTGTGAGGCATGCAGACTAGATAACTCTGATGTGGTGAAAGGCTCTGATCATTCATTCACCCCTGTCATTCAATTGAAGTGACTTCTCAGGATGGCACTTTAAAACAATTATTCAGTCTCCCTGAAAATGGGGGTGGGAGAGGTAGTGTTGCTTTGAAACCTTACTATGAATTTCTGTGCAGAAGCCAGCCCAGTGTTTTCTCTGTGGCAGGCTGCTACTTGACCTACAGTACATCTATGTTGTACTCCATATTAAAATAATCATTTTAACAGAGTTAACACGTCCACCCCTTGTAGGAATTAACACATATAAGGCCCCTGTTAAAATTTATTGTAAAACAGACACTAACAGCAATGAAGTTATCAAAATTAGATTACTAGTAGCAATACAACTTCCTAACAGGCACAGTAGAGTAGCACCCAAATGGTATCAGCAGCCTGGTGGTATGCTGACTCAGCATACAGCAAACCTGGAGAAATGAACCACACCTAAAAGAAATTAAAAAAATACAGATTTGTCAACTTTGTTAAGAAATCTGCAACACACACAGTTTTTATAGCAGTGTTTTTTGAATTTGATAGAAAACTACAAATCAGTATCATTATTGGTGATGCTAGCTTGGGGATAGAAGCATTTCAGATTCTACCTCTGTCCCTGATTTTACGTCATCCTAGTGGAGAAACCTGGTGAGTGGATTATGAGATGAGGGTGGAGCGCACTGAGGCACTGAGGAGGAATGCTTGCAGGAGGAATCAGCAAAAATGCGCTTTTTGCTTATGGCTGGTATGCCACTGTTGCCTCTTTAGCGAGGATTTTTTGCTGACCTTTCCAGTCCAGCTTTGGTTTCACCCCAGGAAAAGAATGATAGAGTGTTGCGAGGAGGGAGGTGAAGCTGTAGGCCTCTAGTTGCCCCTGCAGTGGTGTGGAATCAGATGCAGTGGCCCAGCCGCACTACCAGGGGTGAAAGTATCAGTAAGACCTGCAGAGATTTAAGGGCTTACTTGTTCTCCACCTTCTATTCCACTCAATATGCTCGATTCACTGAAACTCTGCTTGTAATATTTAACTACTTTGCTTGTGCATAGCCTTGATCAGATTTGATCAGTATAGGCTAGTAAATTAAATTTAAAAAAAAACAGGAGGCTGCGGAAGGAGTACACTTAGAAGGAGCCTTCTTTATATATTTTTTCGAGTGAAGATTTTTATTGGTACTCACATGTTTATAGTTTATAGTTTATAACTTTTATGATAGTATACTTATATTTTTATATATTTTATGGTGTTCTTGTGTATTGACTTACACCTTGTGAGGTTTTAAATTGTGAGAGCGGTTAAACCTCTTTTCTTTCTCTGTGTTTTTTACTTCACTTCACTAGCCTGTTTTATGGTATAAAATAGATGGAGCTGGAGCTGTGTTTTACCTGCTGGCCAAAAAGTGGTTAAAAACGACAATAATAATAATAAGAAGAAATTTGATATTTGATATGTTTGATTCGGAGTAAAAAATCAGGAAGTTGACCTAGCTCACCTCATTGGTGGGTGGGGTGACACGTGGTTAGGTCCACATAGAAGCATAAATTCAGTTGCTGATGAACAAATTGTGCACTTGTTCATTCGGTCACTGGGAGCAAGGTGCAGCAGCTGAAGTTACTTCAGTTTCTGGTTTAATAATATAGACGTAAGCGTGTGCTGGTATTTGCGATATTATTTTATTTTTGTGATTTAGCATTTTATTGATTCAGCACTAACATCTTGTTATTAGTTTTACTTTTCGTTTACCAAGATATGCCATTCAACTACGCTTTGTAGCTCTGTGTAGCTCATTGAAACGGTGATTGGTGAAATTGCCAGGCACACCTTTGTTCCTTTTGATAGTGGCTCTATCTCCAGAAGTAAGTTTAGTAAGTCTAACTCTTAGTAGTTATATTTACAAGGTGTATTTGGTGATGTTTTTTTACTGAATTTTTTTGTAGAAATTTCTGATAATTAGATGTTAGTTGCTAGTGTATTATTGCAAAAAAGTACATTTAGCACTATATTTGCACTGTAACATTGTAGCACATTTGCACAATAGTCTAGAGATACATTATTAATCTGGCAGTTCAGCAAGTTTGGATCTTTTATGATTTTTGGGATACTATTGGGATACTATTTTACTTCCAGTTTATCTTTTTGCTTTTCTTCCCGTTCCCTCATTATACTCCCCCTAGTGACATTTCAAAGTTCTTATCACCTGGACTTGATTGAGAAAGAAAGGGAAGAAGATATCATTGAAAGAGTATTGAGAACCTGGCAGGACTGAGCTGATTTAATGACAGAAGGAATATTACCAGTATTGGCATTCTATCTGAGTTTGGACTCAAGATTGGACCAAGACTTAAATCTCTGAGCATGGTCAAGATCTCTCAAGATTTCTGGTAACTCTGTGGGACTTCTACAAAGAATTGTGTAACGTGAGGAACTCACTGTGAGGTGTTAATCGGAACTCAATTAAGCCTAATAAGAATTTGAGAGACACTTTCCTTTTTTTCTTTTAGTGTGGTAATATTGAATGCTTGATCACTTCTAGGATTAATTTTGTGTACCTACAGTAATTGATAATATTTTATATCTATTTCTGGGTTTCTGCTTGGAATATTTTGAGCACTTGGGCGCCCCCAGGTGTTCCCTATTTACTTAGAGGGATTTGGGCTGTGAAATAAAGATGCCCATGGAAACAAGAAGCAGGAAATCACCCACTCTTGAAATTAAAATGAAAACAAAGAAAATCAAATTAATCCCTGAAGTGAGAACACTTAGGGGAAATGAGAACTCTAATGCTAAAAATAGGCTTTATAAAAACAAGATAAAGCGTACGGAAAAATACAACGTTAAGAAAAATAAGGAAAACCCAGAGGAGATAAATGAGAAAGATAAAATAGAAGATATAGACAATGCTGCAAAACTAGTTACTGAAAAAGGGAGAACTAAGTTTCAACCCTTAATTACTGATATATGG
Source organism: Neoceratodus forsteri (assembly GCA_016271365.2). Lineage (NCBI taxonomy): Eukaryota > Metazoa > Chordata > Ceratodontiformes > Ceratodontidae > Neoceratodus > Neoceratodus forsteri. The sequence goes on along the minus strand of CM057454.1, from coordinate 954,520,890 downwards.
AAGTCCAACCAAAAACAGAGTGAGGAACGGGAATGGGGATAAAAGAGCAGCTGTCTCAGACAGAATCCAGATCTAATTGAGCTGATAAACAGTGAAGTAACTAAAACAGTTAAAGATACAAGGGAAACTATTAGAACTAACTGTAGGACTGAACAGAAAATTAGTGATTTAAAAAAACTTTAGGCTGGATTTAGATGGATCTTATAATCCAGCTAGAAAAAGTAATTGGGGGGGGGGGGCTTTTTCTGATTACAACAAGAAGGAGGAGTTTACATATATTACAAAGGCCAATAACAATGACAGTAGTATACAGTTTGGTACAGATTATGGAGAGGAGAATGAAACTTTGTATATGAGCCCAGAAGAAAAAAATTTCCCCCAAATGGAGACATTGACTAGGAATTGCATCATTGCACTGCAAAATCCTCTGACAGCAATGAATTATGAACAATTGATCTTATCAAAACAAAAATTATCATTTATTAAGGGAATATGTATGGAAAACAAAAAAAAAATAGACCTTTATTTTTGAAAGTTTTACCAGGGATGACAAACACCAGACAGAATATTTAGAAAAACAGGACAACGATGTTGAAATGAGACAATCAGTTTGTGATCTACCCCCAAACTCTGAGATTTTTAACATAAGTATGAGTGATGAGTTACACTCTATTTTCAAAATAAATGAAGACACTCTAGAACAGGACTTGGAATTAATTATGTTACCAGAGGGATATGAAAACCTGAATTGCATAATGGAAGAAATAAAGGCAGGAAATGCAGAATTATGGGATAAGGGGATATCTCATGAAAAGGAGGTGACTGTAAAATTAAAAAAGGGGAGATCAGAATTGGAACCTTTCAGGAAGATCGACTACAGAACAAAGTAATAGAATGGTAGAAACTGTTGATGATGATATAATGAAGGACAAGAAGGGGAAACAAATAAAGGTGGGAAAAAATATTAATAGACAAAACAATAAAAAGTTTATACAGAAACTGGGGGCTAGAACTATGGGTAAGAAATGTAATGTAAAGACAAAAATAAAGAAAGCATCAATAAATAAAAATAAGAAAGAAAAGGAAGACAAAGCCCTAAGTACTAATAAGGAGTTAAATGGAAACATTATAATGGATTTTACAGATAATACAGAAATTAGGAGTCTGACAGAAGAGGTTGCAAATGATAGAAAGGAAAACATTGAAGTAGAGCAACATTTAAAAAATGTTTTGAAAAGGACATTGGAAACAGACTACATGTTACCTATTTATAAAGTTTCAATTATGCCAGAAGAAAAATGGAATGCAAATCAGACATTCACTTGAAAAAACTAATAGAGGTAATCCTACAGGGGAATGGAAAATATGAGGATGTAACAAACAAGATCAGTGTCATCAGACCCCTCCCCGACACAGAATTGATTTTCCTTATCTCTAACCAATACTTTGTACTTAAAGTAATAGAAAACCAGAAGAAAAGAATGAAAGACTGAGGCTTTGAACTAGATAGAGTGGTGACTATGAAGGGCACGTTTCCTGAGTATTTTGCAGAGAATAAAGAACTGCTGGAAAAAGAACACCAAATCTCAATTTTTGGGATTGGTAATTTCTTAAATGAATCTTCCCACCAGTTGCGATTTAAGATTATAGATTATTTGCAAAACTTGCTAAAAGATAATAAATTATATGGAAAAATTGTCAAAGTAAAATGATGGGAAGATCAAGGGCAAATAACGATTTGGTTTAATAGTGAACAAGAGTACCAATCCTTCCTCTCTAACTCAGAAAGGCTGGACAGCATAGATATAAACTTGAAAGGTGAAAATGAGAATATGTGGGATAGTAAGGAAAGTAAAGATAACCTGCAGTGGTTACATTTAATTAAAATGGCCAACAGGTTTCAGATCCTACAAGACATAGATGATGAATGACAGATGGAAAGAGATGATTCAAAAAATATTATAAATACAGATTTTTACATCCTATCTTGGAATGTCACTGGACTAGGGAAAAGATTAGCAGGCCTAACATTCATAAATTATTTAAAGTAGTTTCATATTATTTGTCTGCAAGAAACGTGGACTAACAAGGAAATACACATTGACGGATACAAGATGTTCAATAAAAGGGCAAGCAGTACAAGTAAATTTGGTAGATTATTGGGTGTTGTTTTAACTTGGGGAAAGATTGCAAATCAAATAAAGTATGATGAATATACAGTAAACTCTAATCTCATATTAGCAAAAACTCTTGTAATAAAAAACAAGAGAACTCTCATCCTCAATGATTATTTTCCCCCAGTGGGATCTAAATATAAAGATAACAATATTGTTGATAAACTCAGCTCTGTACTAGAACAATGGAAATCATGTGAGACTGATGCAAGAATAATTATTGTGGGGATTTCAATGCCAGGGTGGGACACAGCCTGAAGCCCACCAGAGAAATTTGGGAGACCTGTGTAGCCCTGGGATCACAGAAACTAAAAATAGTAGGGTGACAAAAGACAAGAAGAGCTGCAAAAGAGGAAAACAATTTGTACTAGGTTTGGAAGATAATAATATGCTTCTGATCAATGGATGTTCTAATGGAGATTCCCTCAGAGAATTCACTTATGTGGGGGTGAGGGGTGTCTCTATAATTGATCTCTGTTGGATAACTCTGAATTTAGTGAAATATTTTGTGGATTTCTCCCTAGGTAAACGCTCAGAGAGTGAGCATAACCCATTAGAGATCAAAATTAAAATTAAACAAGGGGAAAAAGATAGAAACAATCAAAATCTAAATATGTGAAGAGTTAAGAAAGGGATAAAATGGGATTTGATGGAAAACTACAAATCAATATCATTATTAAAAGATAATGGGATAAGGAATGATATTATAGTTCATTTACAGTATGTGTCCTGTGATCAATTTTTAGATGTATATATAATGACTATGGCAAAGATCTCCAAGATTATAATTAAAACCATGACATTTAAGGAAACAAGAGGCAGCAAATGGTATGACGGGGAGTGCAAGGCCAAAAAAAAAGAAGGTAAATCAACATGCAAGGTATACTGTTAAAATCCGACCAAAATCAATAAATATACCTTAAATAGATTAAGAAAAGAATATAAAAAACTTTTGGAAAAAAGAAACACCTCTTCAGAAAAAGATTATGGGAACAATTCAAGAAGGCTACTTGGACAAAAGATAATAGAAAATATTGGCAAATGGTAACCTATGGTTGGGACAATATACCTTATACAATAAAGAATCATATACAGCCTACTTTGTGGTATAGTTATTATAAAAACCTTTTTTATAATTTGGATGTTCAGAATGAGTCAATACATGAGGGAAAATGGAGACCACTGGAAGATAAAATATCTGAAGAAGAAATTATTTTAGCTGTTGATACAGCTAAAAGATATAACACTCCAGGACTGGACGGAATTCCCGTTGACATTATAAAAGATGATCCAGAACTTTGGATTCCAATCCTCAAGAGACTGTTTAATCTTATAAATGAAACAGGAAGGATTTCATTAACATGGCAAGAAAATGTTATTATTCCAATTTATATAAAGGGTGAAAAATCTAATCCAAGTAATTATAGACCCATAAATCTTTTAGATACAACACAAAAATTATTTACTAAGATAATTCATAGCAGAATACTGACATGGTTGGCCAAAAAAGAAATCCTGAATGAAGGACAAGCAGGTTTTCAACAGGATCATTCCACATTAGATCAATGCTTTGTATTATCACACTTGGTCCACAAATATATTTATATTAAGAAACAAAAATTCTTCTGTGTGTTTATCGACCTTAAATCAGTGTTTGATAGAGTTAACAGGGAAAAATTATGGGAAATCTTGAGAAAATGTTAGATGAGTCAATTATCTGTTTGCTTAAACAGTTATACAGTAATAATCATACTACTGTAAGATATAACACGTTAGGTGATACTACCCCTAAGCTCCCATCAAATATTGGCCTGAGACAAGGCTGTGTTTTGTCACCTGTACTCATTAACTTATTTTTAAATGAAGTATTGGAAGTTTTGGATGACCCAGGGCTGCACATGCCCAGGTTGGGCTCCAGACGGTGTCTCTACCTAGCATATGCTAATGATGTTGTTTTAATGGCAACTAGCTTCCTGGGTATTAAAAGAAGCCTGATGAAATTTTATGAAAGATCTGTTAAAGATGAGTAAACAGTTAACTATCACAAAACAAAATTTATGATATTTAATAGAAACTATTTGAGATCGAATAACATACCAGATTTATATTGTATAAATAACAAAATTGAATATGTAGAGAAATTCTGCTACTTGGGTTTAGTATTTAAATATAACCTGAGGGGTGGCAAGAACACATATCCACTTTGACTCAGAAAATCAAACGATTAACTCTGTCAATCAAATCATTTTCTTATAAATATGGAGGCCAGTCTATCAAGGGCTCGCTAAACGTGTTTAATGCAAAGATCAAGTCACAAATTCTTTATGGGTCTGAAATATGGGGACAATATGATATCGACAGACTTGAACCTGGCATGAATGCATTTTATAAAAAATTGTTAGGATTGCCAAATAGTGCAGCATCTGTACTAGCTAGACTTGAAATTGGGCAGCTTCCAATAAGGAAAGAAATGGAACAAAGATTATGTACACACTGGTTAAAAGTATACAACATGCCAAGTAAAAGATTACCCAGGGCAGGCATGGAGGAAGTACTATACTATAACCAATTAGGATATAAGTGCCCTGGTTTATAAGCATAACAGGAACTCCTTAAACCATATGGGCTCCTTCAGAGTATTGCTGATAGCTTGGTAAAACCAGCTATAGAAATTAAGCAAGAAGTTAAAACCAGAATTAGGGATAGTCATGCCCAGAGAGAAATGGCCTTAAGCAAGAATTATAAAGTAAGTGCCTGGCTATCAACTAATAATACGAGAGTGTATAGGATAAATAAATACTTATATACAATACAAAATCCCGCTTTAAGAAAGATATTTACCAAACTCAGATTTGGATATATAGCTAGTCAGACTATAAGAAGATTATATGGAAAATCAGACTCGGATTTGTGTGCTTGTCACAAAAGTACAACTGATTTAGCTCACCTTCTTTTATTTTGTCTACTACATAATAAGGAAAGGTCAATACTAAGGGACGTTCTTGCCACCCTGGAAATGGATTCACTCTACCAAATTAATTATTTATTGAACTCAGAAGAAAAGATCATTTTGGAGAAAGTAGCAAGGTTTGCTAGACTGTTGGAAAATAGAAAAAGAAATATTTAAAAGAATGAAAAACTTGACTTATGTGCAATATAAGATGAGGCGTGTCTTTGTATGATATTTATTTGTACTTTTATTGATAATATTTGAATAATGTGTGTTTTTTCTTTTTTATTTATTAATGTTTTTTAATTGTGATGACAACTGTGTTTGGCAACAATAAACTTAACTTGGACTTGAAACTTGGAATGCTGCTGCATGTTTCACTTATGAAAAACATTGCACATGATCTTTAAACTTTGGAGAAACAAGTCCTATAAGCTTGTAGATAGAGAGGACTAGACCATGAGTTCAGGAGATAACATTAGCAGCAGTTTTTCAATGAAGCTGGCTCTTTTGAACAGGTAGTGAAATCAGGGTTACAAAATAGCTCATAACTTTAAAAAAGTAAAATAGAAACCTAATTTTTGGTATAAGATTTATTTGGGGTATGCTTATTCTAATTCTACAATGTAGCACTTTTGGCCATAGTTCCTCTTTAACCCTAACTAGTGCATTAATTAAATTTTGTGCAAAGAATCTATCTATCTGTCTATCTATCTATCTGTCTGTCTGTCTGTCTGTCTATCTTTTTTTATTATACTGTCATCCGCAGTGCCCGTATAGTTAGGGCTGAGTAGGGTGCTAAATGTTAATCCCAATTACTAACTTTAGTGGCATGTTACAGAATAACCCAAAGAGTTGCATGAGTGAACAGGCTAGCAGAGACTCAAGACTTGAAATGTTTTGTGATGGCAGCTTGTGTGATTTCTGAGCTCTGGAATATTATTTTGAAAATGTGACTTTTCTCCTCTGTACCTAACATGTTTTTTTCATTGCTGTTGTTGCTTTCATGTACGGCCTAGGTGGTACAGAATGTTTTCACAAAACTTTCAGGGTAGGAGCTGCCTGTGCCAAGGCAGTGCCTTTCCAAGGTTTCGTGAAAAAATATTAAAAGTTTCCAGAGTTATAAAGAGTTTAAATTATTTTCTTAGCTGCTCTGAGCATGCTCAGTAGGGTTTTTGGAGAACACTCTGATCCAAAGTGAAACTTTGTCAGTTCATTAGTGCATTTTCAGTTTGCATCACTAAGCCATCACAAACCAAAAATGACTCTCACAAATGAAACATTGGGGGGGAGGGTCATGATGGCCACCATCTTTTTTTCAACTAAAAAGCATGGACAATACCTACAAATGATGTGTTTTAAAAAACAGATACCTGAACCTAACTCAACAGGATCTGTTTAGCTAGATTATTGTGTTTGCTTGTCTAAGTTATAGCCAGAAATCACTTTTTTGGGGCACCCCAAAATCCAGGGTGCCCAGCTTAGTGAGAAAAGTTATTCACCTGTATTCTGTGTATCAGAACAGCAGGACTTTCTTGAGTCCTGCAGCTGCAGATGGAGTGCTGCTGATAGCATGAGTGCCAGCATTGAGCCGGCGATAGCTTGATCTTTGTCTCTGTCTCTCCTTCTCTCTCTCTCTCTCTTTCTCTATTGCACTCTATTTATCTATCTACCAATCCTAACAAGATTTTACGGTGCTCCTTTTTCTTCCTTCATTGATGATGTCTTGGTTGGAACTGAACATATAGCAGGATTCTCTAAAGGAAAACAACCACCCAGGAGGAGTCCTGTGTGTTTGTGATGCATCTTCTTTCCCCTTTTCCTACCAGGCTCAGTTTTGTACATTTCTAGGATGGCTCAGTTCATTGTCAACCTACAATAGACCTGGTAGGGAGGTGGTGGGCCAGCAAGTGCAGACAGAGGAAGCAGCAGGCTGTGTGGCCCCCAAGATGGGTAAAGGATGTACAAGCAGTCAATGACCCAAAGAGCCCAGACCCTGGCTCTTTACAACCCAATTCCCAGCAAATAGAACTGCCTCATAGTCAACAGCTGTCTCTTCATCTTCCATGCAGACAACATCATCTGAAAATACAGCAAGAGAATAATCAAGTGGCCATATCCTTTCAGGTGTAATATGGCAACCAAGCAAATGTGCACTAGATTTCAAAGGAATGCAAGGCCAGAAAAGAAGCTGTATTTGCATCAGTGTTGATGGTTAACATCAGTGCATTAAATATAGAATAATGCATGGGCCGGTGTGTGTATGTAGCCAGAATTTTACACACACCTGAGGTGTGGGATGCTACATAAACCCCAAGAGCAAAGTCCGAGTGGATTATAAAAGCATCCCACAATGAGGGAGTGTGTAAAATTCTGGTTTCACACACACTCACACACCAATGTTTAATTACTAGCCATCATTTTTTGGCTACACTCAGTGCCAGCTCACAGTTGAACCTTGATTCCATTTTTTTGCTCAGGATGGCACTTTATTATAGTTTTTTTTTACTTTGGGAGTTTTTAACTGGCAGTATTGCAAACAGTTCTGTGAGCTTGAGCTGAGTGCAGTGTGAGATAGATTGGCAGCTAGTGATCACAAGCTCTGGCAGATCCACTTCGACTGTAAATGCATTAATTAAATAAGGGTGTTTCATGGGCTTAAACATAAACATGAATTGCCATTGCATACACAAACTGAATCAAAGTACAGTACATTGAGAAAGGGCAGATATAAAAATAATGCCGCCATCTGTATTACAGTTACCTATATGTTTCACATTTTATTCTATGCACTGTTACAGCAATCAACTCAACAGAACTGGGGCATCATATACATGAAGGTACTGTACCTTAATTGCAAACACTGCTGAGACAACTATATGCAGTGACAAGGGGGAAGGTAAACACAATGTTGAGACATGTTTAGGAAGACATTGGATGTGTTTAACTGATTTTTTAGAGATTGCTATACAGTACACACATTTATAATTAGTATAATATAAAAGTGCATATACCCAAATGTCAATGTAAATCTTAAACATTTCATAACAAGTTGTTCTCTTCAAGGTAGATCTTACTGTACAAGGCCAAAAAATGGGCACTAGGTAAAAGTAAACTTGGGTAGGTGTGTTATTGAGGGTATTGCATAATTTATCTTTTATTGCTGCTCTAACCCAGGCACACACTATGAAAATTAATAACCCCTTGATAAGAAACAAGAGGAATTAGTTAGTACAAGAACAGAAACAAGTAGGATACTGAGTAAGTGGGTAGACAAGCATGAGTATGGTAAGTCAAATAACATTTCAAAAAGTCTCACTATTATAATTAATTTTTTGCAAATGCATCTGCCCAGTTGACAATTGTTGTGAAAAAATAGTAACAATGGGAGTTATTCCACATATGTCCACAGATGCCAGACATGCAGATGGAGGGATCTAAGGCCCAGATGCACCAGTCTACCCTGCTCCTGAGTCAGAGGATCATGGCAGAGAGACAGTGGTACTGGGGGTTCCATCAATAATTGTTGGAGCAGAGGGAACCAAATCTGATGAGGTCAAAGAGGGGCTATTAGAATCATGTGAGCCTCTTCTGCTTGTAGCTTCAGGAGAACCCTTCAAAGCACTGAGAAGGGAGGAAAGGCATGCAAGAACCTCCCTGTCCAGCAAAGAGACAGTGTGACTCACCAGAAAACACCACGCCCAGGAATGAGTGAGCAAAAATTGAGTAGATTTGCATTGGATGGGGTGATGAAGAGGTCTATATCCAGCCAACCCCACAGGTTGAATAAGCTTTCAACCACCTCTTGATTTAGTTCCCACTCATGAGCCCTGACAGTGGTGTGTCTGAGACTGTCTTCCAGAATGTTGCTGATGCCCGGCACGTGGACAGCAGTCAGGCAGAGGTCGTGCTGAACTTCCCAGTACCACCCACGCATTGCCTCCTGGCACAGTGGGTACGAGCAAGTGCCTCCCTGTTTGTTCAGGTACCAGACCCCAGACATATTGTCAATCTGAACCAGGAGTGTCCCTGAACATAGAAGAAGCTGGAAGGCCTGGAGGGCATACAGCACTGCCCTAATTTCTAACACGTTGATGTATAGAGATGCTTCCAGCTGAGGCCATTTTCCCCTGGGTCTGATGGTCTCCTAGGTGAGCTCCCAAGCCTTGACATAAAGCATCCATTGTAAGGGTCATGGTAGGAGCAAGGGGTTGAAAGGGGAACCCACATGGAGAGAGATTGGACAACTGCAGCCACCAAAGAAGATCCTTCTTCATGTACCCAGACACTAGGACCCTGTGGTCCAGGTTGTCCAGCTGCTGATACCATTGGACATGTAGAATCCATTGGGTCACCTTCATATGCAGTCTGGCTAGAGGAACTATAGGGATCACAGCTGCCATCAGCCTGAGAAGATGGAGGATCTACGAGGCTGTGGTCCAGCATGAGTTGGCTGCTAACATGGCCTGTTCCTGCAGGGTCTCCACTCTGTCAAATGGGAGGAAGGTCCCACCCAGGACCATATCCAGCACTGCCCCAAATGAATTGTAGGCACTGGGAGGAGAGAGGTGGGACTTGGGATTGTTGACTGCTATTCCAGGTCTGGAAAAGAGGTCCAGGGTGAAGGAGAGGGACTCCCTCAGACTGCTCTGTGATGGGGCTGACAGAAGCCAGTCATCCAGATACAAGCACAGTTAGATCCCTCTGCAGCATAGGGCCACAGCTACCACTGTGAGGCATTTGGTAAAAACCCAAAGTGATGAGGATACACCAAAAGGGAAAGCCTTGAACTGGTATTGTTCCCCCTGGAAGGCAAACTGAAGAAAGTGATGGTGGGCCTGGAAGACAGGGATGTGCAGGTAAGCATGTCCAGTGCACAAAGTCAATGGCCCTTGTGGAGCACAGGTAGAAGTCCCTGGATGGTGGGCATACAGAACCTCTTGTATTCGATGTACAGCTTGAGCATGCTGAAGTCCAAGATGGGTCTTCAGTCACCCGTCTTTTTGGGAACTAGGAAGAAATGGATCTGTGCTGGAGCCACAGGTTATACGGCTTATTTTTGCATAAGAGCCTGAATCTCATCCCCTATCAGAGACAAGTGCCTTGGAGAATAATGGGAGAGGCCAGGGGGGTTGTCCACAGGTCTGTTTAGGAACTCTATAGTGTGACCTCTTGCTATTAACTGAAGAACCAAAGCATCTGAGGTTATGTCCTGTGACCCCAGAAAGTGGAGGGCAAATCCCCTTCCTCTTGTTCCCCTAGAGGATCTGGAGGTGACAGGGGGTCCTCCATGAGTCAGGAGGACAAGGGGAGGGAGCCAGTAGCTCCTCCGTGGGGCTTCTGGGACTTGGCAGGGGAAGTAGAGGTTCTTGATGCTGGATACCAGCATTTGGCCGGTATTTGGCAGGGGCCTCTTTGGTCTGGGGTCTCTGTTGCTGATGGGAGGGAGTGGCTTAGCTAGAAGGAAGCTAAATTTAAAGACTGCCTTAGAAAGATTCTGTTAGTAGATTGGCAGAAGACACCAGGAGGAAGGAGTGCTGTGTGACTGGACTTCTCTACTGGGACTATATTGTCCACCCTCCCACCCAAAGCTAGTCTACTTTTATAGGCACAGGATTTGACTGACAACAGGAACTTCCTGTTTGGGAGCAGGGAGTGAGTGATCACAGATCCACCAAAGACCCACCATCCTAGAAGGGCAAGTGTAGCTCTCTGGCCCCCTCTATCTGCTGGCGGCTTGCCTCTGAGCAAGTAAGGGGTCTACTGAGAAATATAGGATATTCTTGTCTCAGAACAGGACAATCGGGAGCTTAAAGGACACAGAGGCAGAAAGTAAGTAGAGAGAGAAGAGAAAGGAAAAAAAACAGGAAAGAGTAAGGATTCCAAACAACAGTTAAGGGGCCAGAAATAAGACATGATGGGAGTGGTGCAGTGCAGTGGATGTGGAGCAGCAGTCTTCGGGAGACATTCTGGAGGATGCGGTTTTGTCCCATCTGCACGCACCTCTCTGGGCTGAGGGAGGAAGTTGCTCATCTCCAGGCTGAGTTGGCCAGGATTTGTGGGACCTCCTCCTCCATCCAGAGACCACCAGTGCCACTGTCATTGCCTCAGAGGTTGCCAAAGAAAGAGGAGTGGTTGGACCACAGTGGGCTCAGAGAGGGTGAGGGTGGTGGAACAGAGGTGTATCCCTCCAGTTCTACTTCTCCACAATTCCTATGCCATTCTGGCAAAGTGTGGTTCCTCTATGGAGGCACCCACAGTGGAAACCAAGGAGGATGCTGGGAACCTCCACAAAGGAGAACCACAGGAGGGTGGCATAGGACCCCACAGGGGAAGGAAACAACTCCTGGTGGGGGACTCCATTGTTAGGAAGGTAGAAGTGGGGGAGGAAGGGGAGAGGGAGGTAAGGTGCCTGCCTGGCACCATGGCTTGGAGGGACAGGGAGCGAATCCTCAGGATTGCCAGAACAGCTGCACAGGGGAGGGAGCTGGATGTCATTGTCCACCTAGAGACAAATGACCTAGCTAAGAAAGTGATTAGAGCAGTGCAGGAAGAGTTTGTGGAATTGGGGAGCGGCCTTAGACAAGTAGCATTCACTGTAACCTTCTCAGAGGTGCTGCCCATCTATGGTGTAGGAGCGGCTAGGGTGTTCTACACCATGGGATTCAATCAGTGGTTGAAAAACTGGTGCAGAGCTCAGGTATTTGGCTTCACTGGGGACTGGGGTTCCACCTGGAGTGATGCAAGCCTATACTGGCATGATGGGCTGCATCTGGCCAGGAGGGGAACCAGGATCCTAGGTGATAGGTTTAAATGCTTCATTGGCAGGCATTTAAACTAGCCAAGGGGGGAGGCACTAGAAAGGAGCCGGGAAATCCTAGCCCCCCCAAAAAAATCACGGTAGTAAATATGGTAAATACCAACATAGAGGTGGTGATAGGGAGAAGCGCAGGGGTAAATGGGGAAAGTGACAAAGGCAAGAAGGACAGGGATGGGGCAAAAAGGAGTAAGGCCATCAGGAAATGGAGGGTAATGAGTACCAATGCCTGTAGTCTGGGCAACAAGCTCCCTGAGCTGGTGGCCTTGACGGAAGAGGGATGCCTGGATATCGTAGCAGTCACAGAATCATGGTACACAGAGAACCATGACTGGGATATTAACATACCAGGGTACATAACCTACAGGAGACAGGCAGGAGAGAAGAGGGGAGGAGTAGCTCTATGTAAAGGAAGGGATAAAAGCAACTGAACAAAAGAGTAAACAAGGAGGAGAGGAGGCACTGTGGGTCACCTTGGAGACTGAGACGGCACCACAATCACACAGGGTTGTGTACAGACCTCCATGTCAGGAGAGGGAATGGACAAGGATATGATGGAAGGCATTCTTAGGATGGCAGAGAAAGGGGAGATACTGTTGATGGGAGACCTGAATATGCCAGATGTTAACTGGAGCACATTGCTGCAGCCACATCCAAAGCAGGCCATTCTCGATGCTCTACAGGTGGCAGGCCTCAGACAACTAGTTTCAGAACCCACTCATGAGGGAGCAATCTTAGACCTCATACTCTCAAATGGGGGCAGTGAGAGGATCTCAGATCTAGAAGTGGGTTGCCATCTGGGAACAAGCGACCATCAAACAGCGTGGTTCATGTTAAACTCAGCTACAGAGTCAAGCCATACAAAAGTGAGGGTACTGGACTTCAGGAGGGTTGACTTTGGCAAGATGGGAGAGTGCCTCAGAAAAGCACTAGCAAACAGGCTAGAAGGAGGGGTGGAGTAACAATGGGAAATCATCAAAACTGCCATCACAGAGGCAACAGGCCTTTGTGTAAAGCAAATAAACAAATCAAAACAAAAGAAAAAGCCACTATGGTTCTCAAAAGAGGTGGCTGGGAAAGTCAGGGAGAAAAAGATAGCATTCAGGAAGTATAAGAAAACACAGAAGGAGCAGGACAGAGAGTTGTACCAGTTAAGGCAGAAGGAAGTAGGGAGGTAAGTCAGAATAGCAAAGGCCCAAACTGAGGAAAAGATAACCAACTCGGTTAAGAAGGGGGATAAAACATTTTATTGGTACATCAGAGAGCAAAGAAAGACAAAGGGATGGATAGTGAGGCTGAATAGTATGGATGGTGGGTGGGCAGAGGGGGACAGTGAAAAAGCAGGGATACTGAACGAATATTTCTGCTCAGTATTCACAAAAGAGGAGGGGGAAGTGCCTAATCCAATTAACAGAAGCACTCTTGATAGGGTGGTCGATCGAGCCCTTTTACAGAAGAAAGGGTTCTGCAAGAACTCCTAAAACTGAAGGTAGAGAAAGAAATGGGGCCTGATGGAATTCACCCCAGAATTCTAAAAGAATTAAGGGGGGAACTAGTGAAACCACTGACTATTCTTTTTAATAAATCATGGGAGGATGGTGAGGTACCCGAGGACTGGAGAAAGGCGGATGTGATTCCCCTTCACAAAAGTGGGACCAAGACAGAAGCAGGAAACTACAGACCTGTCAGTTTGACCTCTGTAGTAGGGAAAGTGATGGAGTCACTTCTGAAGGAAAGAATTATTGAGAACCTTGAGGCCAGTGGGGCACAGGATCCAAGGCAGCATGGGTTCACAGCGGGAAGGTCATGTCAGACAAATCTAATAGATTTCTTTGATTGGGTGACCAAAGTAGTAGACCAGGGAGGGTCTGTGGACATGGCCTACCTAGACTTTAGCAAGGCATTTGACACAGTCCCACACAAAGATTAATAGTCAAATTAAACAGCCTGGGAGTGGGTCCCAGGGTGGCAGCCTGGGTAAAACATTGGCTGGGCAACAGGACACGGAAGGTAATTGTAAATGGAGTCCACTCTGAAGAAACAGGGGTTACTAGTGGGGTACTGCAGGGTTCAGTACTGGGTCCAGTCCTTTTTAATGTCTTTATAAGTGGCATTGCAGAGGGACTGGAAGGAAAAGTATGCCTCTTTGCAGATGACACAAAGATCTGCAGCACGGTTAATACACAAGGAGGCTTGGAAAGGATGAGATGGGACTTGGCAAGGTTGGAGGAGTGGTCAAGTATGGCAGCTAGGATTCAATGCAAAGAAGTGCAAAATAATGCACCTGGGAAACAAGAACCCAGGGGAAGCTTACACAATGGGGGGGAGGTAGTAACAACAACAAAAAAGGAAAGGGACCTGGGGGTAATCATATCCGATTACCTTAATGTTAGCAAGCAATGTGAAAAGACAGTAGGGAGGGCTGGGGGGATACTGGGATGCATAGGGAGAGGCATCACCAGCAGAAAACAGGAAGCTGTTATCCCTCTGTACAGACAGTTGGTGAGACCCCATCTGGAGTACTGCATCCAGTTCTGGAGACCCCATCTCTGCAAGGACATAGACAGGATAGAGGCAGTCCAGAGGAGGGCAACTAAAATGGTGCAGGGTCTGCAAGAGAAGCCGTACTAGGAGAGACTAAAGGAGCTTGATATGTATACCCTTAGGAAAGAAGGGAGAGGGGGGACATGATAGAAACTTTTAAGTACCTCAGTGGAATCAACAAAGTCCAAGAGGGTAGCATCTTTCAGAAAAAGAGACATGCAAGAACAAGGGGACACAATTTAAAGATGGGGGGGTGGTTTCGGGGCAATGTGAGGAAGTATTTTTTCACAGAGAGGGGTAGTGGATGCATGGAACAGCCTTCCTGAGGAGATTGTGGGGTCTAAAACTGTGGGAGAATTCAAGAATGCTTGGGACAGACATAAGGCAGTTCTAGTGGGGGGTAAGAAGAAATAGGCTGTTGATTAGCTAGGATCTACAGCCTATCCTGTAGGTAGGGAAATGGGTAGACTAGGTGGGCCAAGTGGTCCTTATCTGCCATCAAAGTCTATGTTTCTATGTTTCTATGATGAAAAGGCTGTTTGCCTTTGTAACCCCTCAGTACATGAAGCGGATGTTACAGATGGATTTGCTATGGTCCTGCAATTTAGTGATAATATACTTGGCATCACTTCTGAATAACATGGATCCCCTGAAAGGGGCATCCAGGATGGAAGTCTGGATGTCTTGTGCTAGGCCATCAATCCTGAGCCACAAATGTTACCTAATGCAGACAGCAGTGGCTGTGGTGCAAGCAGCTGAGTATGCTGTGTCATAAGTGGCCCAGAGGACATGATGACAGGAGATTTTAGCCATTCTCACTGTTTTGGCAATCTCAGTCTTAAGCTTCTAGTCCTGGATAGCTTCCAGCTTGGACTCGAGTGAGGCCAGAGAAGATTTCTGGAAGGAAACCATATAAGCCACATAATTAAGGGACCTGAGGGCAAAGGTGGAGGCGGAATGGATCTAGCAACCGAAACTGTATTGCTGCTTAGATTCCTTATCAGGAGGAGACATGCTCAAATGCTTAGGTTTAGAGGACCAGTCATGGGCAGCTGTGATAACAACAGAGTCTGCATTAGGATGGCCAGTAAGGTGTGTGACCCCATCTGGGGGGGTGGTACGTCCTATCTGTCTCTTTTGAAACAGCCAAAATGAAGAAAAGCTGATGCCAGATAGTGAACATCAGGTCTTTATGGGGCCCAGTCCAAAGCAGTATGGGCATAGGAGCTGTGTCAGTCATGTCTAGATGCTCCACAAACCTTTTCTGCTTCAGATCCCATTGCCGGATAGCCCAGCCACAGGCATTTTGTATAGTTATGAGGAGTTCTGCAAAGGAAGGGTCCCTCGGAGGAGACTTTGGGGACTCCTTAGGCTGAGGCCCTACAAGTGTGTGCATACCAGAGCTGGAGAAAAAGTTGGAGTCAGAGTCTGAAGAGTGCCTGCTGGGGGTTTGAACCCTTTTTAGAGGAGTGGCCTGGGTTTTAGCCCTGACTTGGTGTCTAGAGGAGCCTTTTCTGGAAAGGTAAGAATCCACAGGAGAGGCTGATCTAGTGGTCAGAAAGGAGGCAAGAGTAGAGTTTGCCACTGGTTTCTGGCATTCAAGCTCTGAGGCTAGTTGAGTCTGGGCCTTCTGAATCAGGGTCTGAAACACTGCCTGGATATCAGCCTGAGGCTGCTGTGGAGGCAAAGTCTGAGGAGGAGGTGGTGGTGGAGGAGGAGACTAGTATAATAGATAGTCCAGCATTTAATATTGAGGGTATCCATCAGCCTGATAGGAGTAGGGAAAGTCAGAAGGAGCATACCCTTGATTAGACATAGCCCGGCATCTGGTACCCCAGTACATAATGGGGATGATGACCAGGAATTAGATACCCCAGCGAAGGGTACATTGGGTATTCTATTGTGGGGTGGAAAGCTTGGAACAATGCTCATAGGTCCAGCTGGAGGTGGAGCTGAAGACCCAGCAGGAGGTCCAGAAGAACCAGGCATCGGCCCCATAGGGACATTCAAAGGGGCTGGCACCGGATCAGGCACAGGCATGTCCAGCACCAGAACATTCGGTGCCTGGGGGCCTGGTGGAAGGCCATACAGCATTTGAGGAATGGCTGACATGCCAGACATACTCTGACCTGTCAAACAGTCAGCTGGCAAAAGGTCACTTGGCTTCGGGGGGTGAGTAGAACCTGACGGAAGACCTGCCATCATCTGAGGAGCCAGAGTCCAAGATGGTGGAACCTGGTTGTTCAAGGCGGCTTGAGTTGAGGAGGTTCCAATGAAAGGTCCCCAGAGGGATTAACAATAGGTCCAGTGGGTGAACCAGGGAAAGCCTGAACCAGCAAAGGAGGGGGAACCTCCAGATCAGTGCCTACCTCTGGCTCTTGATCTTCAGGCAAGCCCAGAGGGTCTGATTGGGTTAGTGGGAGTGAGGAACCCTTTAAAGGCTGTTGCATGTCCAGCAGCTGGCTCAACTCGATGTCAGGGGTATCCTGTGACCCCGCTGGGAGAGCCTCAGCTGTGCGGTCCCCAGAGGAACCACAGAGCAACTTATCAGCTGCTGCTGTGCAGACATCAGAAGAGCTAACATCCAACTTATTGGCCTGGGCCATGCAGTCAACATTGGAGCTGGAGTCCAGCTTACTGGTTGTCACTGTGAACTCCTCGGTGGGGCCAGCGAGTGGCTTATCAACCTGGCTGCTGGTGACAGACCCTGAAGAAGATATGGGCCTAAGGAGCACAATAGGGGATCCATTGTCCAAGAAGAGCCATGACTGCACCATGAGTAAAGCAGGCAGGGAGGCCGTGGTCTGATCCGATGGAGCAGTAGGAGACCTGGTAGTAGGGGTTCTTACCAAAGTGGAGGCCCCTACAGTGTCAGTGGTGCCCGATGGTCACCACCAAGTGGATGGAAACATATCCCAGTCTAAGTGTCTCTCCTTGTCCTTTTTCTTCTTTTTAGGTTCTGGCATTGGAGAAGAAGATTTTTCCCACAGATTCTTCAGCTCCTTTTCCAACAAAGCTAGGCACTTCTCCAGCAAGTGGGCTTCAAGCTTTTTCTGGTGCCTAATTCATGTGGCCTGGTTGAAGGACTTTCAGGGTGCACAGTCCTTGATCTGGTGTTTGGGGCCTCGGCAGATCACACAGCGGGAATGCTCATCTGCATGCAGGATCTGGGTGCCACAGAATTTGCACTTCTTCTTTATGATGCATCACTCAGCTGTTCATGTTCCTGAATTGTACCTCCAACTATACCCCATGCTGTAAATTTGTCACTGCTATTTATTTGCTTCCCCTTTCTTCTGTACATCCCTCAAGATCTCTGTAATAGATCTGTTTATGTTAGACCTGTTTATACTTTATTTTACTATGTAATTGTTTGACCTGGTGTTCTGTTCTTTTTTTGTGCTTAAATGGATGTTTGTGAAAATGGGCATTTTTGCTCACATGCCTTTCAGTATAAATTAAAGATAGATTGATTGATTAAAAATTTTACTGACAAACCTAAACCATAGCAGTTCTGTAAAAATCCAAACTGGCCACACTGTGTGCAACTTGTACAAATACTGCTGATCTGGTCACGCTAGCTGCACTGTTCAGTCTGACATTTACGTATCTGGTCCACTCTTTGAAGTCTGTTTTTCAACCTTTCCTTGGCATGGCTGAAAATGGAACTGTCAAGATCAGATCAGATGGATAAAAGCCAGACCAGATCATCTGAAGTGAGTGGATCAGCAATATTTGCACAAGCTATGACTGGTTCAGATTTTACAGCTCTGGTCCTGGTCTAGTGATCTGGTTTTTAACCATACCCCACTGCATGTGGCTTAGCGACATACTGTACAGATGGATATAGAGTCTAACCCATTGAAGGCTGAAGTTTCAGAAAATCATTATGCTAAAAGTACCAAGACTCACTCAGTTCCTGATGATCCCCACCCCCAAGTCACACTTAGTCATCTGCCAAAGTCGTGCTCAAATATTGGTGCCTCTACATCCATGCCATTAAACCTTTAATGTCATCATGCCTCTTCTGCTGCCATGAGCTCCCAATCCATGAAGTTCCATTCTGCTTGTGGCAGCCCCCTCCCCCTGCCAAACCAAGTAATTTTTCTAGGGAGCAGTTCTTTATACCACATCAACTAAATTACTGCTAAATTTCTTATTTTTAAACATTTTGTTGAGACATTTTTGTTTTAATATATCCAAGGTCAGGAAAAAACACATTTGTAAAAGAAACCAAAGACTCCATTTATCAGTTCATTTAATCATAATACAGCATGTTATGAACTGATCGGATTCTATGTGTAATCTAAGTCAAACAAAAATTATACAACAGACATGCCTACCTATTTGCAAGTGAAGCAAATGTGGTTACTATCATTCAGTTGTAAACACCTATCGTCATAAATTGCAGGTTAAGAACATTCAGTAGAATATAAACAGTAGCCCAGAACTGCCTGCCTGAGAAAATGAAGTTGGTGTATTATTTAGAAACAAGCATCACTGGGACACTTTCCTATGGCATGTCCTGCAAAGTAGCAGAATGACTGCTGTTAGGATGGTGGTGTCAAATGGCTTAATGAGGTGTGGGCTGAGGGAATAGCAGAGCATATTTGTTATGCAAAAAGCTCTAGGGAGTGTTTAACCCATTCTGCTTCCAATAGTTTTCTATGATGTCTGTACTATCCATTGATAATCTGACACAGAATGACTGCCAGAAGATAATGAGTTAATTTCCTGTGAGCTCAATTAACTCCTCAAGCCAGAGGAAAAATAGTGCTCTGCAACTTCCTATACACACAGGCAGTGTAGCAATGAGGTTTCAGTGGAGGAATCTTTTTTTAACACTCCATCATGTCATTTGGTAGCACAAATGACATCAGCCATTTTCCGAATGCAAAACGTCTGCTGAGCTATGCCCACAGCCTTAATAACAGCCCAGTTATAATGCAAAATATCAACAGGACTGTTATAACATGGAATAAAGTACAGTTATCTGTGTATAAAGATGATGGCCAGTAACTAAATATGGTATTACTGCTCTTCAGTCATACTCATTAGTTTGAGGTCACGTGATGGCAGCCAGCTAGGCAGCAGCTGAGGCCTTGAGCTCTTCCTTCTTGCTGCTCTAATCGCCAGTTTTTGGACTCCCCGGCACTTTATTTTGGCGTAATTGGTATTGTGAGAGTTCTGTTAAGCTCTCTACTAACAGGGTTTGAAGTCTGAATGCAGCAGATTGCCTAATTTATTAAGATGGAGGTGGATGGGAAACAGGCCTCTGTCAGACACACACCCTACATCTCCTGAAAAGGCAGCTAAAGCAATGTAACCAGAGTGGTGTGAAACCAGACCAGTCGGAGACAAACTTCAGCTAGCTAACCCCCTCACAGAGATAGATTTCTTCAGGAATTGTCTCCGATGAAAGAAATTTTACAGGAGCTATCTGGAGAGCTTAAATCGCTTCGGAGTGAATTGTCCCTGGTCTCGACCCGAGTATCTGATGTGGAGGTCAGAGTTTTCTCCATGGAGCAATGGAGATCCAAGTCTGAAGTGGAGATCTCTGAGCTTAAACAGCAGATTAAGAAGCTTCAAGCAAAAACTGAGGATCTGGAGGGGCGCAATCGTCGGAATAATCTTTTGATTTTGGGCCTACCCGAGATGGAAGAGGGCCAGATTTGCTAGCCTTCCTCAGAGGTTTCTGAATAAAGTAGTGGGCCCATCACCTATTAGCTCTTCATATCACCTGGGCAGACCCCGCCGCTCCTGAGGCCTCGACCTCAGTCTCCGTTCGCCCCTTGCCTATTATTGAAATTTTAAGCTATATCGAGGCATCATGTCTACACTAAATCTAGAGAGCTGAAAGAGGTGTTGTGGGGATCGGCCAGAATAAGGATCACGCAGGACCTGCCGAAGGAAACCAGGGAGAGGAGGCGGCCTTCCATCCTGTTGTCCAGAAACTAATTGCTGCCTCCATCCCCTTCAGAATGATTTATCCGGTGACGCTAAAGGTCACAGTCAGTGGCTCTACCTATAGCTTCAGCTCCCCCGAGGCGGCTCTGAAGGACCTAGCTATTAAGTTACCGGACCTTTTTAAGAACTCTGGTTGATGAACATTTTGCTCTTTTTGAATGTTATCACATTCCTTTTTCTCTATTTTGATTTAATGGCTGGTTGAGGGCTTGTTTTTTTCCCCTTTCACCTTTTTTCATTTCGTTACATGCCTTTTTTACCCTAATCTGTTGGTTTGATTTGGGGGCCTTTATTCCTCCCGTGTTTTTTTAAGTTGGTAGTACTGGGTCTTACAGGCCTTTTAACCTTTGTTTTTTCTTCTACCTGGTGGTTCCTCGTTGGCCGATTTGGTTAGCTGGGCATTTTTCCAGGGGTGCTGGTGAGAGCTCCTCGGCTGGGCCCGATGTCTCTCCCATTTCCGGAACCATTCTGCTGAGTTGTGGCTCCTTGGGGGGTAACTTCCTGGTGGTGGGACTTGGCTGGTCTGGTGCTATCGGTCCCCCCAGAAACATCGGGCCTAAGTGGTGGATTCTCGCAGATCCGAGGGGCGCCACTCAGTTAAGCCACCTTTATGGGCGGTTCGGGTTCCTGGTGGGTAAGTCAGACATTTACTCCTCTTGGTGAAGGTTTGGTCCGGTTTACGTTGACACTGGAGCTGGGGGGGTAGTATTATGGATGGGGGGGTTTCTCTTTCCCCTAGGGGTTGTAGTTTCTCCCGTTTGCTGGTGCTTGGGGTACCGGGGGGTGCAGGGGCCTGTAGTTCAGTGGCTTTCTGGATGTGGAATCGCAAGCCTAGGGTTGAGGGTATAGCTAACCTCACCCTGGTGGTTGGGATCCTGTGGGTCATTTTATGGGGGGTTGGATTTTATATCAGTGGTGATATATCTCCGAGGAGTACTTCCCTCCGTTGTCCTGGTCAACCACCACCTGGGTTTTGAGGTTCTACAATGGGGCTGGGCGGCTAGGGCTTCCCTTTCTCAGCCTGAACTGGTTTTGGCTTTGCCCTGGCTTCCTGTGTAAATAGTTATTTTTGGGGTTCGTTCTTTGTATTGGGAGAGGGTGGGTGGGGGTTGGGATGGTTATTCCTCTGGCTCAAGTTATTTGTGGGCTTTTGGCGGGGTGGGAGGGGGTGGGGTGGGTATATTACTATGTGTTATGTATAGTCTTTTGCCATGTGTGGTTGTGCCATTATATATGGGGATATCGAGATGGTAATGTCTATTGGAGGCAGGTTGGGGGGGACGGGTCTTTTGGGGATAGTAGTGGTTGGTTGCGGGGTTATGGGTGGTTTGGTTCAGTCTGCCAGCTTAGACTATGGTACTGTTCTAATGTGTCAGGATTGTTGGGGTTTCCTGTGTGGGTACTCTGTTCTGGGGTGTTGTGGCAGATTATTGAGCTTCCGGTTTATTTGGTTTTGGTGCGCTTTTTCTCCTCTTTTAATATTGATTTTGTCTGGGTACATGTTTTCTATATGGTACTTAAAATGGCTATGAATCTGATTAAAATAGTTTCTTGGAAATATGTGCGGGCTTAGAGATCGGGTCAAGCGGTCCCAGATTTTTAATCACTGCTCATTGTTGCAGGTTGATATTCTTTTCCTGCAAGAAGCACGATTTAAGCCATGATGACACCAAGTTCCTTTCGTTCTGGTTTTCTCAGTCCTATCTTGCTGGGAATTCCATCTTTAGTAAAGGCACTGCGGTTCTTATCAAAAAGCATGTCTTATTCTCGAAGGAAGTGATTGTATCAGACCCAGAGGGGAGGTTTATTCTGGTTAAAGGAACTCTCAATGGCGGCAGTGTTGTCCTGGGTTCTGTATATGGACCGGTGGGGGGGAGTCCAGAATTTTTTATGTCTCTTGCAGACAAGCTATCCAATTTCCTTCCTTCCCAGTTTATAGTGGGAGGGGACTGGAATGTTCCTCTCTCATCTATATTGGATAAAGAACCCCAGGATAGGTGTCCCCCATCTCCGGCTCAGAGAGCTCTTCAGGAGTTACTGTCAATTTTAGGCCTATGTGATCCATGGCGACTCTCCAATCCCTCTTTTCGTGCTTTCTCTTTCTATTCCCAACCGCATGGTACCAAATCGAGGTTAGATTTTGTTCTAGTTAGTAAATCATTTCTTCCTAGTCTTCTTCAATCTGGCATTGATCCAATCATTCTCTCGGATCATGCCATAGTCTGGATCAGACTTTCTTTAGATCCTGAGTTTTGTCGAGATTCCGTTTGGAGGTTGAATACTCAGTTGTTGAAGGATCCCCAAAACGTTTCGAATATCAAGTCTCTGATCTCTTTCTTCCTGGCGGAGAACCTGAATTCTACCCCGAGATTTGATATAGTTTGGAGTTCCTTGAAATGCTGTCTCAGGGGAGAGCTAATTAAGATGGCCTCCACCAGGAAGAAAGCGCGGATTGAAAAATCTCTGTCTTTGATGAATCAAATTACTGATTTGGAAGCTAAATACTCCTCAACCCCTTCTCTACCGATTCTTAAGGACCTTTTGTTAGCTAAGCATGAGTATATGGATCTTTTGAAGGAGAAAATGGAATACTGTTTGATAAGAACTCAAGCTAAATATCTTGACCATGGGAAAAAAGCTGGGAAACTCTTGGCTTTGCGACTGCGGGCATTGGAAGGCTCTAGGATAATTCCCTCTTTGCTTTCTCCATCCGGTTCTATTGTATCTTCCCCTAGAGGTATCGCCCATATCTTTGAGGAATATTATCTGGACCTTTATAGTAAACCTCCTTTATCTCACTCCATCTCAGATATTAATACGTATTTGGGGGACGTTGACATTCCTTGTTTGTCAGAGGCCCAACAAGAAATTTTATCGGCTCCTATTTCGTTGGAGGAGATAGAAAGGACTATCACTTCTCTGGCCCCTGACAGAGCACCAGGCCCTGATGTTTTCCCCGCAAATTTTTACAAGGTTTTCATCAAGGAGCTGGTTCCTATTCTCCATAAATTATATGAATATCTATTGGTTTCTTTTGAAGTAGATCCCACTTTATTTGAGGCCACAATTATACTGATTCCTAAACCTGACAAAGTTCTTACGGATCCGGCAAATTACAGACCTATTTCTCTTCAAAATTATGACATGAAAATCCTTGCTAAGATATTAGCTGAAAGAATTAAGAAAGTCTGGTCTGGTCTACTGAGTCCCGAGCAAGGAGGCTTTGTGTCTGGTAGGTCTGCTGTGGATCACTTAAGAATTTTGTCCCATATTTCTCAGCATGCTCAATCAGACCCTTATCCGGCAGCTTTGGTCTCTCTCGATGCAGAAAAGACCTTTGACCGTGTGGATTGGACCTTCCTTTGGTCTGTAATGGAGAGGATGGGTTTTCCGTCTGCTTTCCTGAATAGAGTTCGGGTGTTTTATGGTTCCCCCTCAGCTAAAATCTATTGTAATGGGTCCCCCCCCCTTTTCCGTTTATATACTGGTACTAGGCAGGGATGACCCCTTTCACCTTTGCTGTTTAATTTGTATCTGGAACCGCTGCTCATCAGACTTTAAACATCTCCTCAGGTTAGAGGTTTTATGTTACAACAACAGGAACTGGTCCTTTCTGCTTATGCAGATGATATACTTTTGAATTTAATATACCCGGCAGAGTCCCTAAAGGCAGCGATTGATATTGAGCAGTTCGGCTCCTTCTCTCAGTATAAATTGAATATTTCTAAGTCCGAAATTTTCCCGTTAAACGTCCATACTAATAAACAGGAGTTTACTTCTTTTGGGATGAGGTGGACCCCTAGATCCATTAAATATTTGGGGATTCATTTTTCAACCGAACCCTCCCTTTTGAAAAAGCTAAATTTGGATAGAATAAAAAATCTGGTTTCTCAGAATCTGCAGCAATGGTCTTTCCTTCCTATTTCTCTTTGGGGTTGGATAAATATTATTAAAATGAATGTCCTTCCCCGGATTTTTTACCCGTTGAATTTGTTAAATCTGTGGCTTCCTTTATCATACTTTCAGCAACTCCATACTATGTTTTCTAACTTTATTTGGCGGGGGAAGGGTGTTAGACGCTGATATGCTAAACTATCGCTTCCTAAGGAAAAAGGCGGTCTTCGGTTACCCAATCTTTTACTTTACCATTGGGCGCCATCTTTCTAAATTGGGAGATGGTTTTCCGAATCCATTACCTTGTCCAATTTGGCTCCAGCTTAGCGTTCACTTCTTTCTGAGTCCAAACTCGATAGTTATGCGATACTTTCTACTCCTCCAGCTGCACTTTCACACTGGGTGACTGATACTATGATTTTAGTCGCCCTTAAATCTCTGGCTCAATGTTTAGTGTCTTTGCACATCTCTAATGTTTCGGATTTGGGACAGCCGGTGATCCTCAATCCTAATATCAAATTGGGTAGCTCTTGGCTTATGCCTGACTGGCTCCCACAGATCAGAGAGGCCAGAGTGGAGCATTTTTATAACCAGGAAACACTTCTTTCTTCCGATGCCATACTGGAGAAATTCGGTATTCCTAGTAGAGGGGTCTTTAAGGTGTATCAATTAAGACATTTTATTGCTGGGAAATTCGGTACCATCTTTAGAGACTCTGTGGCCTATCCCTTCCTTTCGCAAATTATAAATCTTGCTTCTCAATCTCATTCTATTTCTTTGATTTACTCTTTCCTTCTGAACTACAAATCCCCTGAGTTTGTCGAAGGTTCAAGTGTCTGGACACATCTGCTACCTGACACCTCTCTGGACTGACCTTGTATATGGAAGGACTTACATAGGTATCATACCCAGGACAGACTACGGCTAACCCAATACTATGTTGTAAGTAACCTCTATTATACCCCTATTAAGCTTTTCCAGCTCAAGAAACTTCCCCAATCGACTTGTTCCAGATGCTCACGAGGAGAAGGTAATTTAATTCATATGTTCTGAAACTGTCCCAAGGTTGCCCCTTTGTGGTCTCTTGTCCGGGATAACCTTGATCCTCTTCTGGGTCTGTCTGTTTTTTTTTCTCCTGAGATATGTATTTTGGGTGAATATTCCCGTATAGATAGTGTCGAATGTCGATACCATATGGCCTTGGTGTCCATGGCGGTTAAGAAATTAGTCTTGAGACATTGGACGGACCAGTTGGTCCTGTCATATGCTGACTGGCTGACTGAACTTGTTTTGTATTTACAGTCGGAGAGTTTGATTGCCAGTCTGCATGGACGTATGGACCTGTTTCGGAAGAGATGGGGTAAACTCCAGGCATTATGTCTGCACTAATTACTTAATTTGGGACCTGATCTCTTTAGTCTGCATAAATATGCTAACTTTGGTTATGTATGTCATTTTGTACAGTTGTGGGTACTTGTGTTTGGTAGTACAAGATGAATGATTGTTTTACCCAGAGTATTTTATGTTTTATATGTGATGGCGCACCTATAACAGAAGGGAGGGAGGAGGAGGGAGGTTGAGGGTGGGGTGGTTACATTAGATGTTGAATCATGCTTTACCTATATGTCTGTGGGTGGGGTGGGTGGGGTGGTGTTTTGTGAGGGGTTGGGGGGTGGGAGAGGGGTGGGGGTTGTGGTGGGGGGTTGGGTTGTACCGTTATCTTTTATTCTGTACCTTATCGAATATGTGTGTTTTGTTGTTTTAAATTTTGTTATTAAAACCTAATAAATTTAAATAAAAAATAAAAATAAAAAAAATACTCATTAGTTTAAGTAAAGAACTGTATCAATAAGCACCTACTGTACAGTATATTTAATGGTTCTTCCTAAAGTAATTGCACTGAGATTTAACAAAGGGAAAATCCTAGGTTTGCATGATGTCCCATTTATTTTCAATGGAAAGAGGCAACATAAAACTCCAAAAGATACATATAATGAGACTGTGTGTGTGTGTGTGTGTGTGTCTGTGTGTGTGTGTATATGCGTGCATGCGTCCATGCATGCATATGTGTGTGTGGGTGTGTTAAAAAACTACAAAGTTAGCAGCACCTCCAGTAACTTACCCAACAACGATCATGGCCACCCCTAGTACAACAATCTCATACATATCTCTTCTTTCTTTTTAATTAATGAAAGCATTAGCAATATTTTATTCCATTTTTCCAATCTACATGTATCTTCAGTGGTCTGTTACCCAAGTAGCACTCATAGTTGTGGTAGTACAATAACGTTTTTGACTCATAACATCACTTATTTATTTTTTTATTTTATTTATTTATTGCATATAATCGGAATTACAATCCTTTGTATCTCTTGCTCAAACTGCACCCTGGAGTTGTTTAAAAAAGGTACAAAGTGAGCAGCACATCATGTAAGTTACCCAGTGATGACCATAGCCATCCACTGGTAGGAAACCCTCACACATAGCTACCCTTTCACATAACTGGGGGGCTGTTAAGTTCAGAAGACAAAAAACATTCTCCATTTCTTTCTCTCAGCAGTTTTCTCACAGCTCCATCTGCTACTACTATAAGCAAGTGAGTGGTGTTGCGAGTTGCAGTTATAGTTTACCTGCAGAATGCTAGGGTTTTGTTTAACACATCAACCTGCACAAGACAGATGCTGCTTACATTGTACATATACAGGAGAAGCAAACAGCCTGGGTGCCAGTAACCAAGCAAATTTAAAATTTACAAGGATACTCATTCATCCCACAATCACACCCCATAGCTGCCAGTCTCCTTCCCCAAACTCAAACACATACAGACATTACCTAACGTTCTTAAAATTAACGCAATTGTTTTTAAAGTATGTGTTTATTGTATTACATTTTAGTTTTTTTGTCCAACCCATTTTCCTTTTTGGCAATCTTTTCTACTTTTACAACAGCAGACGTTTTTGTGGAATAGGATTCTCTAACTTATCCCTATTAAAAAAGTATTCCTGCCTTTCATTAAGAACCTAGGTAAAATGTGCAAGACAGTTAATTTGTAGGGAAAATGCATTGCAGAATAGAGCTATCGGGATGGTATGAACATATGGGTCAGGCATACATGAATGATATATGTTTTACCCTATCTGTTTATGCATATCCTTTTACTAAAAAACTTCAAAGACTTAATTAAAAGGTATATTTTAAAATAATTACAACTTCAGAGTCAAAAAGGAGAAAGTATTGCTTCTTTTTTTTATTTCTTTATGAATTGCTTATCGTTTATAACTAAAGATGGAGAATATAGGAAATATAAAAACAGTTGTGTGTGGGACAGATTTAGTATGATAGGTAAAACCTCAGGCTAAAATTGATCTTGATTATCTATCTATCTATCTATCTATCTATCTATCTATCTATCTATCTATCTATCTATCTATCTAATATATCTATCTGTCATTAATGTTTTTCATTCTTGACACTCATAGCTCAGCCAGCCCTCCTTCTGTGGGTTTGAAAAAGCAACCTTGGGTCCTGGTGGGCAATTTGGATCATAACATTTTGCATAGGGAAGTATTCTAGATTTTTAGGTCAGAAGCATTAAAACCCCTGGGCTTCCAAAACAGTTTTGATATTATGCCCTTCTAATAGAAACTTAGAAACATAGAATTTGATGGCAGATAAGGACCGCTTGGCCCACCCAGTCTGCCCATTTCCCTACCTACTGGATAAGCTGCAGATCCTAGTTAACCAACAGCCTACTTCTTCCTAACCCCCACCAGAATTACCTTATGACTGTCCCATGCATCCTTGAATTTTCCCCACTGTTTTTGACCCCACAACCTCCTCAGGAAGGCCTTTCCATGCATCCACCACCCTTTCCATGAAACAATACTTCCTCACATTGCCCCTGAGCTGTCCCCCCCCCAAGTCTTCAAATTGTACCTCCTTGTTCTTGCACATCTTTTTCTAAAAGATGCTACCCTCTTGGACTTTGTTGATACTCTTGAGGTACTTGAAAGTTTCTGCCATGTCCCCCTCTCCCTTTTTTCCTCAAGGGTAAACATATTAAGCTCCTTTAGTCTCTCTTCGTATGGCTTCTGGTGCAGACCCTGCACCATTTTAGGAGCTGTCCTCTGGACTGCCTCCATCCTGTCTATGTCTTTGTGCAAAACTGCATGCATTACTCCAGACGAGGTCTCACTAACTGTCTCTACAGAGGGATAACAACGTTTTGTTTTCTACTGGTGATGCCTCTCCCTGTGCATCCCAGTATCCCCCCCCAGCCCTCCTTACTGCCTTTCCACATTACTTTTTTACCTTTAGGTCATCTGATATGACTACCCCCAGGTCCTTTTCCATTTTTGTTGTTGTTAGTACCCTCCCTCCCCTCCTCCATTGCATACTCTTCCCCTGGGTTTTTGTTTCCCAGGTACATTACTTTGCACTTCTTTGCATTGAATCTAAGCTGCCATATTCTGACCATTCCTCCAACCTTTCCAAGTCCCTTCTCATCCTTTCCAACCCCCTCCTTGTGAATCAACCCTGTTGCAGATCTTTGTGTTGTCTGCAAAGAGGCATACTTTTCCTTCCTCTCCCTCTGTAATGTCATTTATAAAGACATTAAAAAGGACCGGTCCCAGTACTTAACTCTGCAGTACCCTGCTAGTAACCCCCCTTTCTTCAAAGTGGACTGTGTTTACTATTATCCTCTGTGTCCTGTTGTCCAGTCAATTTTTTAACCAGGCTACCACCCTGGGACCCACTCCCAGGCTGGCTAATTTGTTTATTAATCTTTTGTGTGAGACTGTGTCAAATGCCTTGCTAAAATCTATCTAGGCCATGTCCACAGCCCCTCCCTTGTCTACTACTTTGGTCACCCAGTCAAAGAAATTAATTAGATTCATCTAACATAACCTTCCCACTGTGAATCCATGCTGCCTTGGGTCCTATGCTCTGCTGGCCTCTAGGTACTCAGCAATTCTTTCTTTCAGAAGTGATTCCATCATTTTCCCTACCGCTGAGGTCAAACTAACAGGTCTGTAGTTTCCTGCATCTGCTTTGCTCTCACTTTTGTGAAGGGGAATCACATCCTCCCTCCTCCAGACCTCAGGTATCACACCATCCTCCCATGATTTGTTAAAAAGGGTAGTCAGAGATGTCACTAGTTCTCCCCTTAGTTCTTTTAGAAGTCTTAGATGAATCCCATCAGGCCCCTTTGTTTTGTCCACCTTCAGTTTTAGAAGTTCTTTCAGAGCTCTGTCTTCTGTGAATGGACTGGTATTGACCCCCAATCCAGAGTGCTTCAATTTTTTTTTTTTATCTTTTTCTTCCGGTACCCCTGAAACCTCTGCCAGCACTACCCTACTATCTCCTCCGTGTTTGGGCTTACCTCCCCAAATGGAGCCACCATGAGGGCACCCCCTCCTGGAGGACAATGGTGATGAGACCCGGCTTACCCCCCTGGGTTGAGGCCACAGGAGTGGGACCCCTCTGGCAGACAATGGCGGCTTAGTGGGAAATGGTGGCAGTGTGGTGTCATAGATGGGGATGGATTTTTTTGTTAGTAAGGAAGCCCCCTTGGGGTGGGGACATGCAATGATGACCAGCATCCACCCCACCCTCTAAACATAATGGTGCCAGCTGCTGTGAAAACTCCAGGCCTCAGCCAAGGGTCCCTAGTGCACCGGGCACTCAAACCCCCTCCACCCAGAGAAGGAGAGCAGTCTGTGAGATGCTCAATCCTTCTCCCCCCAGCCGGCCCTCCAACTCCTGGGTCAATTCCCGAACCTGTGATGTCGATGCCAGAGATGAACGCCTTGCCTCTGTGCCAATGGGCCAGCTAGAGTGCTTCTATTGACTGGATTAGATACCCCCCTTTCTTTTGTGAATACTGAGCAGAAGTATTTGTTCAGTATCCCTGCTTTTTCACTATCACCCTCTGCCCACCAACCCTCCCTTTCTTAAGCCTCACTATCCCTCCCTTGGTCTTTCTTCACTCTGTAATGTACCTATAAAAGGTTTTGTCCCCTTCTTAACTGAGTTGGCTATCTTTTCCTCGGTTTGGGTCTTTGCTATTCTGAACTGCCTTCCCCACTTCCTTCTGCTTTAACTGGTGTGGTTCTCTATCCTGATCCTTCTGTGTTTCCTTATACTTCCTGAAAGCTATCTTTTTCTCCATAACCTTCCCTGCCACCTCTTTTGAGAACCATAATGTTTTTTTCCTTCATTTTGATTTGTTTATTTGCTTCACGAAAAGGCTTGTTGCCTCTGTGATGGCAGTTTTGAAGTTTCCCCATTGTTTCTCCACCCCTCCTTCTTGCCTGTTTGCTAGTGCTTTTCTGAGGCACTCTCCCATTTTGCCAAAGTCAGCCCTCCTAAAGTCCAGTACACTCACTTTTGTATCACGTGACTCTATGGCTGTGTTTATTATGAACCACACTGTCTGGTGGTCACTTGTTCCCAGATGGCTACCCACTTCTTTTTTATCGTAGAAAAGTTTTTGAGTTTCTCAGAAAAAGAGAGCATAGTATAGCCTGCATCCACAGATATAAACCAGCATGTAACATATCTGGTTAATAATCTTTGTAAAGTTTCTATCAAGGACATTGTAGATCTACATACATCATAGAGCTAAATGTAAACCAAATTAGAAAACCAATCAGTGCCTCTAAATGAGGATAGAAGAGCATAGCCAGCTACATAAATGAAGAGACATTATCAAAAGCTCATAAGGTGCCAAAGGTTCATGCAGGGGGGTTATTAAATGGGGGAGGAAGCTTGCAAAGAGAGGACTATAAGTAGGTCTCCCACTTCTCAGTATATCTATCAAGACGACCTTGGTGGGCATATGACAGATGGTCAAGAGGGGCTAGGGTGCCAGAGCCGCATGCCAGCTCTTCTGAGGGGGTAGGATTGGTTGACATCAGTACATAAGAAGCAGGTGCTTGGCCTTCATAAGAGCTAGCAGAATCCATTGTTGAACATGGACAGGGAGAGCCCCTAGCAATGTCATGTCTCCCAGCAGAAGCTTGGGGTCAGTTAGAGAAACCATAGAGCTTCTTACCTGTGAGCAATCAGTAGCCACTGCTGACCAGAAGGGTAGCAACAAGGGGCAGGTCCAAAGGACATGTAGGAGATTCGCTCCCAGTTGCTAGCATTGCCAGCAGTTGAAATGATCCAAAAGGCCACAGTTGCACAGAACCACTGGGGTATGATACCAATGTAGGAGAATTTTCAGCTGAATGAAATGACTCTTCATATCCATATATTGTCTATGGCTATCCCAAAGATATTGGGACCATGTAGCCTCAGAAATATTGCAGTTAAAAGCCTCAGTCCATTTAAGTCGACTCCAGGAGGAGGGGTCAGTTTGAGCTTCTCTCCACATCCTATAATATCGAACAATAAGTCAGCATAGGGTGGGGACCTTGTGGAGCTCCCCCAGCCATCTCCATTTGCTGTCTGCTTCATAGTGGCTGGCAAGTGCTTCAAGAGTGCTGCTCATATGGAGATATTTCCAAAAATCTGTAGTGGGAAGCAAAAATTTAGCTTGCAATTGTTCATAGGAGAGCAGGACATCATAATCCTACACACAGATATCTTGAACCCGACATATACCTTTTGACTCCCAGGTGGTCCAACTGAGAAGTAGACCTCCCACTAGTATGATGGGGTTGCACCAAAGGGACACTTATCTGACAGGGGAGCCCAGGCCTTTTGGGGGGTATGCAATAGAGACATAAGAGTTCTCCAAGCTTCCTGAGACTCAAGCATAATGGGGGAGAGAGCACGAGAGCCCGTGGCCCCTGGATGGAGCAATACCTCAGAGGGCTGCCCTTGAGCAAACCAGTTTCTACCTGTGACCCAGGTGCAAACCAGTGGGTGGCTACCAACATCATAAATGCCAGGTGGTAGCATTTGAGCCAAGGGACTCTCAAACTATCTCGCGACCAATGTGCCTGAAGTTTCTGCCTACTCCAGTGTGAAGGCTTGCCATCCTATGTGTAAATGAACATGAGGCAGTCTAGTGAGATGAATAGCTTAGATGAGAGGGGAATTGGTAAGTTATTAAGGAGATACATAACCTTGGGTAGTAGCATCATCCTCACCACTGCTACTCTGCCAGGGAGGGACAATCAAAGTCTATACCATCTGTTCACCTCCAATGAAAGCAGATCCATTTGGGGTGAAAAGTTAGTGGATTATAGTTCAGACCAATGATTGGTGATAAAGATGCCAAGGTAAGAAAACCCCTTCTCTGCCCAAGCAAGTTTGGAACCACTGAGGCAGTCTCTATAACATGCGGAGTTCATGGGGGCCAGAATGGTCTTTTTCTGGTTGGCATAGAGTCCTGAGAGGGCAGCAAAGTCTTTGAGCATAGTCAGCACAGCAGGACTTGATCGATGGGGATTGGAGAGGGTAAGCAGCAAATTGTCAACATAAGCGGTCACCAGATGGAGGATGCCGTGGACTTTGATCCCTGAATTGGTTGGTGAGGCCAAAAAGGTCTGCACGAGAGGGTCTAGAACTATAAGAAAGAGGAGTGGGGAGAGGGGGCAGCTCTGCCTGGTGCCCCTCTGTAGTAGGAATGGAGAAGAAATAGTGGTATTGGTTAGGATATGTGCCAAGGGGGAACTATACAGGGTATGCACTCATTGGCAGAAAGAGGGCCAAAGCCATATCTCTGTAGGACTTCATATGAATAGCTCCACTCAATGGAGTCAAACGCCTTAGTGAAGTCGACTGCTAGGGCAGCCATCGGAATAGACATCCGGGATGCTACCCATTTGAGATTGAGCAGCAACCTGGTGTTGTCGACGCTCGATTTGTTTTTCATAAAACCTGCCTGTGCGGGGTGATTGATGGAGGACAATACATCTAACAACCAGGTGGCTAGGATTTGGGCTAATACCTTGGTGTCGAATGGAAGCAAAGAAATGGGGTGAAAACTCACACAATTCAGGGGTTCATTGGACTTTTTTGGGAGAAGGGTGATGAGGGCTTCTCTCATGGTAGGTGGGAGAGATTGGGCTGTATGGACTTCTTGCAAAGCTCAAAACAAGGGACCCATGATTTCTGGTCCTAGGGCCCGGTACAGTTCCACTGTCATGCCATCTGACCTGGGGCTTTCCCCAGGGCTATACTGGCTAGAGCTTGTCTGACCTCTACACCTTCGAGTGGGGCATCCAGACTTTGTACTTGGGTGGGTGTCAGCATAGGTGTCATTGAATCCTTACAGAATTGGGCTAAACCCTGTTGGATTTGATTGGGAGACAGGGTGGAATGGGACTTATATAGAGAGAGGTGTAGAAGGATCTCATAGTATGGTTGATCTCCTGAGGGTCATGGACAACTTTCCCTGTGGTGTCTCGAAGAGCATGGATGTGGGAAGGGGTTTGCTGTTTACACAATCGGAAGGCCAAAACCCTACCACTTTTCTTGCCCCATCCCAGTAGTTATGCCTTGCCCTGAGAAGAAGCCCTTTCTCCTTTTGATTATAAATGGTATCAGTTTGATACTTCAAACCAACAGTCCATCACACAAGAGAGGTATCCCTCCCTGGGGCCCATAGTAAGTGGAAAGTCAGTTCCAGGCCTGCAAGGTCTGCTTGCAATGAAGCTAGAGTGGCTCTGCGGACCCTGGTTTTGGCTGCAGAGAAGGCAATGATGTGGCCATGTAGGATAGCCTTAAAGGCCTCCCAGACCATGCCCACAGACACCTCCCCAGGTGGGTTAGAGGAGAAATAGTCCAGAGTTGCCTGCGTGATCACCCGGTGGAAATTGGGATCTTTGAGTAGTAAAGGGTTACATCTCCATTGGGTACTCTGAGGTCACTGACCTAATGGAGTGTAGGTGGTGAGAACTGCCGCATGGTCAGATATTATAACACTCCCAATTTTGTTCTCAAAAATGCCCTGACTTGCAACTACATTGGTCAACCCGAAGTTGATATGACTATGGGTGGCATGAACGTGGGAGTAAAAGGTATAGTCGCGACCAGTCGGATGGTCCCTCTGCCACACGTCCACAAGGCCCCACTCGCTTTGAAGTACATGTAGGACTGTTCTAGCTTTGGGATGTGTTTGATGAAGGGGGTTCGACTTGTCCAGGAAGGCATCAGAAACCATATTGAAATCCCCCCCACCAAGATAGCAGTGTTTTGGCCCTCTGGAGTCAGAGAGGATATGGCTTGAATGACAACCGGGAAAAAGTCAGCCTGATCTTCATTAGGGGCATATAGGTTGGCCACGATAAGATGCCCAGTGGGGCAGGACAGCTTAACCACTACCCTCCTCCCTTGTGAGTCCCAGCAAGAGTCATCAGCTTTCCATTGTGAGGACCACCTCACCAAGATTGCCACCCCCATAGATTTATTTGGGGCAGAGCTGGCATGTACTTCCACTGCCCACAATTTCCTCAACCAGGGCACTGTCTGACTCAGGAGATGGCACATTTATAAGGTAGAAAAAGAAATGGGCAGACTGGATGGGCCTTGCTGTCCTTATCTACTGTCAACATCTATGTTTCTATGTTTCCTGGAGCAGAACAATGTCCACACGAAGAGAGCGGAGGTACTGAAGTACTTTTGTGTGTTTAATAGGGTGAATAAGACCTTTGACATTCTAGGAGACCAGATTCATGCCATTAGAGGGGGGTACATGCCAGGGGAGCCATAACCTCACAAATAAGAAGTCAAGTACTTACTCAGACAGCCAAATATAGGTAAACTATGTGGGATACAGGGAGTAGAAGTAGAGGAGTCAACATCCGTGGTGACACCACTTACAAACTTTTGGCAGATCGCTATGGAGAACACTGTTTGGAATGAATGGACTGTAGAGACTTGCTAGTACTGGTAATAATCTCACTGGAAATTGAACGCAGAAAGAGAAATATCACTATTTGTAACAACAATTCAGGAAGTACAAAGATTAACACACTATCAATACCTTAGAGTGTAACCTCAGAGAAAATGTAAGCAAGCGTTACCACGCTAGAGGATTCTGGGCCAGATGTGAAAGAAAGTGGTGAAGAAAGCACCACTCTCAGCTGTGCAGGCCTAAAGAACCCAAAATGGGGGAATGCACACAAGACCTGGTGATGAGCAGCTTCCTTTGAGAGAGAGCTGAGCAACGGATGGGCACTGGGACATCAACAGGGGGCTGTGGGGGACAGGATGAGGAATGGGTACCCGGGGGGGAAGGGGAAAGGTGGGAGGAGGAGATAGAAAAAAGGGATAAGGAGTAGCCTGTCTAGTCGAGCATATCAGTGGCGCTATAATATTGCAGCTGCAAAGAGTAGGTAAGTGGCCAGCATTGCTGGCCTCTGGGAGAGAATAAATCCCTTATCTGGGGACAACTGGTAAAGGCAACCATAAGCAACAAACAGATCAGCCCTAGTAAGAGCAAACAACCCCTAGTAAGGCTCTGGCAGTAACAAAAAAAATCAGAGCGCCCACCCAACCAGTGTAACCAACCCACAAACCCCCAGCATGCACATGGCAAAACTGGATCTGTCAGCCAAACAGTCACCAGTGCAGCAGCCTAGGAGGAAACTAGACAGATTATAGAACTACATATTTAGTTAAATAACATAGACCCAGTCCATTTATTCATCCATGGGAACCTTCGGCCTGTCTGGTGATGACTGGGGGTCTAGGGAGCCCAAAGAAACAGCAGCAGCATAGGAGAGAGTGCCAGGTCTCACGGGGGTCACTGCATCCACTACCTCCACTAGAGAAGCATTTGGGTAGTCAGCCATTCCACGGTCAGCTCAGTGTCCATATCTGGTAGTTCTTGACAGTTAGGGTGGACTGGAGAGATAGTTTGAGTGTGGTCCTCTCTAGAGATTTTAGCAGGTGGGGTTGCTATTTGCAGCTCAGGGGCACAGGAGTACAACTCCTCTCTGCTGGTGCAGGGGTCGATCTCAACATTGTTTTACTAGCCCAAACACTAGTGCAAATTGACCAGGGTTATTGCAGCTAACTCTCTACTAGCCCACCTTGACTAGTGCAGATTTTCATAACTGTTAGTGAAGTTAAAAATGTCTCTACTTTGGCATTCTCTAGTCTTCATGCTAATCTAAGTAGACAGATAACTTTATTAGAAGTAGAAGGGGTCTTATTTAGGGTTAAAAAAAAAGAAAGGAAAGAAAGAAAGAAAGTCAGTGTGTGTGTTCTTAGCTGGGAAGGGTACTGTATCAGCTGACTTTGCTAAACCAGTAGGAGGAAAGAGAGCTTACCTGGGGGTGTGGTTTAGACACTATAAAAGCAGGTGAGTCAAATTACAACTTCCTGTTGCTTGCCTTGCTTGTAGAGCAGAAAGCAGCTAACTAAAAGAAGCTACATTTTCTTATTAATTTAAAATGTAAAACTCAGCAGGAGTCAGTGTCTGTTAAGATTAAGTAGACAGATAACTTTATTAGAAGTAGAAGGGGTCTTATTTAGGGTTAAAAAAGAAAGAAAAGAAAGAAAGAAAGTCAGTGTGTGTGTTCTTAGCTGGGAAGGGTACTGTATCAGCTGACTTTGCTAAACCAGTAGGAGGAAAGAGAGCTTACCTGGGGGTGTGGTTTAGACACTATAAAAGCAGGTGAGTCAAATTACAACTTCATGTTGCTAGCCTTGCTTGTAGAGCAGAAAGCAGCTAACTAAAAGAAGCTACATTTTCTTATTAATTTAAAACTTATAACTCAGCAGGAGTCAGTGTCTGTTAAGATTAAGTAGACAGATAACTTTATTAGAAGTAGAAGGGGTCTTATTTAGGGTTAAAAAAAGAAAGAAAGAAAGTCAGTGTGTGTGTTCTTAGCTGGGAAGGGTACTGTATCAGCTGACTTTGCTAAACCAGTAGGAGGAAAGAGAGCTTACCTGGGGGTGTGGTTTAGACACTACAAAAGCAGGTGAGTCAAATTACAACTTCATGTTGCTAGCCTTGCTTGTAGAGCAGAAAGCAGCTAACTAAAAGAAGCTACATTTTCTTATTAATTTAAAACGTATAACTCAGCAGGAGTCGGTGTCTGTTAAGATTAAGTAGACAGATAACTTTATTAGAAGTACAAGGGGTCTTATTTAGGGTTAAAAAAAGAAAGAAAAGAAAGAAAGAAAGTCAGTGTGTGTGTTCTTAGCTGGGAAGGGTACTGTATCAGCTGACTTTGCTAAACCAGTAGGATGAAAGAGAGCTTACCTGGGGGTGTGGTTTAGACACTATAAAAGCAGGTGAGTCAAATTACAACTTCCTGTTGCTAGCCATTTTTCTTACTAATTGCCCTCCATCCCACCCAAAGCCAGTTCTACTTTTATAGCCACTGGATTTGACTGTCAACAGGAACTTCCTGTTTGGCAGTAGGAAGGAAAGGATCATAGAGAAACATTGGTTTTGTCAACACTAAAGGAAAAAAGTAGCTCACTCCCCAGCTGCTGGTGGTCTGATATTGAGCAAGGAAGAAAGAGGCTACTGAAGAAGATAGGAAGTTGCTGTCCCAGAACAGGAAGGGTTAGAGTTGTAAGGAGAGGAGAGAGTAAGCATCCAGAGAAACAGTAGAGAGGACACAAAATAAGACATGATAGGAGTGGTGCAGTGCAATGGCTGTGGGACGGCAGTGTTCCGGAAGACATTCTGGAGGCTGCAATGCTGCCCTATTTGCAGGCATCTCTCTGGTCTGAGAGAAGAGGTTGCCCATCTCCAGGCTGACCTGGCTAGGATTCGTGAATCCTCCTCCCCCAACCAGGGACCACCAGGGCCAATGCCACTACCTCAGAGGCTGCCAAGAAAGAGGAGAGGCTGGGCCAGGGTGGGCTCAAGGAGGGAGAGGGTGGTAGAACAGAGTTGCATCCCTCCAGCTGTACCTCTCCACAATTCATTCGCTCTTCTGGTGGATAGTGGTTCCTCTATGGAGGCACCTGCAGTGGAAACCAAGAAGGATGCTGGGAACCTTCACAAAGGAAACCCACAGGAGGGTGGCATGGGACCCCACAGGGGAAGGAAACAACTCCTGGTGGGTGACTCAATCATTAGGGGGGTAGAAATTGGGGAGGAAGGGAAGAGGGAGGTAAGGTGCCTTCCTGGCGCCACGGCTTGGAGGGACAGGAAGCGAATCCTCAGGATCGTGGGAGGAGCTGCATGAGGGAGGGAGCTGGATGTCATTGTCCACCTAGGGACAAATGACCTGGCTAGGAATGGGATCAGAGCAGTGCAAGAGGAGTTTGTAAAGTTGGGAAGGGGCCTCAGACAAGTAGAACATACGGTAACCTTCTCGGAGGTGCTGCCTGTCTATGGCAAGGGAGATGCTAGGGCACTTCTCACCAGGGAATTCAATGAGTGGTTGAAAAACTGGTGTGGAGCTCAGGGTTTTGGCTTCATTGG
This sequence comes from Neoceratodus forsteri, assembly GCA_016271365.2. NCBI lineage: Eukaryota > Metazoa > Chordata > Ceratodontiformes > Ceratodontidae > Neoceratodus > Neoceratodus forsteri. Next base: position 954,482,194 of record CM057454.1, on the reverse strand, counting down.
GGACTGGGGAGCCACCTGGAGGGATGCAGACCTATACTGGTGCGATGGTCTGCATCTGTCCAGGGGGGGAACCAGGATCCTAGGTGAGAAGTTTAAATGCTTCATTGGCAAGCATTTAAACTAGCCAAGGGGGGAGGCACTGAAAAGGAGCAGGGAAATCCCAGCCTCCCCCCACAAAACATGGTGATTAGTGAGGTAAACACCAAGGTGCAGAAGTTATTAGGGAGCAGAACAGATTTAAATGTAAAAAAAGGCAAAGGCAGTAAGGACAGAAATGGGGATAAAAGAGGTAAGGCTATCAAAAAGTGGAGGGTGATGAGTACCAAGGCGCATAGTCTGTGTAACAAGCTCCCTGAACTAGTGGCCTTGATGGAAGAGGGTTGTCTGGATATTGTGGCAGTCACAGAAACATGGTACACAGAGCACCATGACTGGGATGTCAACATACCGGGATACACAATCTACAGGAGGGACAGGGAGGGTAAAAGAGGAGGAGGAGTAGCTCTCTATGTAAAGGAAGGGATCAAAGCAACAGAGTTAAAGAGTAAACAGGGAGCAGATGAGGCACTTTGGGTCACCCTGGAGACAGAAACGGTACCACAATCCATGGGGTTGTATACAGACCCCGTCTCAGGGGAGGAATGGACAAGGAAATGATAGAAGGCTTTCTTAGAATGGCAGAAAAGGGAGATATTGTTGATGGGGACCTAAATATGCCAGATGTTAACTAGAGCACCTTTGCTGCAGGCACATCCAAGAGCAGGGTCATTCTTGATGCCTTACAGGGGGCATGCCTCAGACAGCTAGTATTGGAACCCACTCGGGAGGGAGCAGTCTTAGACCTGGTACTCTCAAATGGGGATGGAGAAAGAATCTCAGATTTAGAAGTGGGTAGCCATCTGGGAACAAGCGACCACCAAACAATGTGGTTCACGATAAACACAGCCATACAATCAAGCCATACAAAAGCAAGAGTACTGGACTTTAGGAGGGCTGACTTTGGGAAAATGAGACAGTGCCTCAGAAAAGCACTAGCAAACAGGCAAAAGGAGGGGTGGAGGAACAATGGGGAGTGATCAAAACAGTCATCACAGAGGCAACAAGCCTTTGTGTAAAGCAAATCAATAAAACACAATGAAGGAAAAAAATGCTATGGTTCTCAAAAGAGGTGGCAGGGAAGGCTAAGGAGAAAAGGACAGCATTCAGGAAATTTAAGGAAACACAGAAGGAGCAGGACAGAGAACTTAGTTCAGTTAAAGTAGAAAGAGGCTAGGAAGGCAGTCAGAATAGCAAAGGCCCAAACCGAGGAAAGGATAGCCAATTCTGTTAAGAAGGGGGTTAAGACCTTTTATAGGTACATTAGGGAGCGAAGAAAGACCAAAGGAGGGATACTGAAGCTTAATAAAGGGGAAGGAATGTGGGTAGAGGGAGACAGTGAAAAAGCAGGGATACTGAACGACTATTTCTGCTCAGTATTCACAAAGGAAGAGGAGGGGGAGTTACCTAAACCAAGCAAGAGAAACACTCTGAAGATGGGGGTCGATACCAGTCCATTTACAGAAGAAAGGATTCTGAAAGAACTAATAAAATTGAAGGTGGACAAAGCAATGGGGCCTGATGGGATTCACCCCAGAATTCTAAAAGAACTAAGGGTAGAACTAGTGACACCGCTGACTACTCTCTTTAACAAATCATGGGAGAATGGGGTGGTACCTGAGGACTGGAGGAGGGCAGGTGTGATTCCTCTTCACAAAAGTGGGAGCAGGACAGAGGCAGGAAACTACAGACCAGTTAGTTTGACCTCAGTGGTAGGGAAAATGATGGAATCACTTCTAAAGGAAAGAATTGTTGAGTACCTAGAGACCAGTGGGGCACAGGACCCAAGGCAGCATGGATTCACGATGTGAAGGTCATGTCAGATTAATCTAATAGATTTCCTTGACTAGGTGACCAAAGTAGTAGACCAGGGAGGGGCTGTGGACATGGCCTACATAGATTTTAGTGAGGCATTTGATACAGTCCCACACAAAAGATTAATACACAAGATAACCAGCCTTGGAGTGGGTCCCAAGGTGGTAGCCTGGATAAAAAATTGCCTAGACAACAGGACGCAAAGGGTAGTAGTAAATGGAGTACACAGTGAAGAAGGAGGGTTACTAGCGGGTACCACAGGGTTCAGTACTGGGACCGGTCCTTTTTAATGTCTTTATAAGTGACATTGCAGAGGAACTGGAAGGAAAAGTATGTCTCTTTGCAGATGACACAAAGATCTGCAACAGGGTTGATACACAAGATGGAGTGGAAAGGATGAGAAGGGACTTGGCAAGGTTGGAGGAATGATCAAATGTATGGCAGCTCAGATTCAATGCAAAGAAGTGCAAGGTAATGCACATGGGAAACAAAAACCCAGGGGAAGCGTACACAATGGGGGTGAGATACTGACAACAGTAAAAATAGAAAGGGACCTGGGGGTAATTATATCAGATGACCTAAAGGTAGGCAAGCAATGTGAGAAGGCAGTAAGGAAGGCTGGGGGATACTGGGATGCATAGGAAGAGGCATCAATAGTAGAAAACAGGAAGTTGTTATCCCTCTGTACAGACAGTTGGTGAGACCCCATCTGGAGTACTGTGTGCAGTTCTGGAGACCCCATCTCTGCAAAGACATAGACAGAGTGGAGGCTGTCCAGATGAGGGCAACCAAAATGGTGCAGGGTCTGCACCAGAAGACATGCGAAGAAAGGCTAAAGGAGCTTAATATGTATATCCTTGAGGAAAGAAGGGAGAGAGGGGACATGATAGAAACTTTCAAGTACCTCAAGGGAATTAACAAAGTCCAAGAGGGTAGCATCTTCCAGAAAAAGAGATGTGCAAGAACAAGGGGACACAATTTGAAGATAGAGGGGGGACGGCTCAGAGGTAATGTGAAGTATTTTTCACTGAGAGGGTTGTGGATGCATGGAACAGCCTCCTGAGGAGGTCGTGGAGTCAAGAACAGTGGGGGACTTCAAGAATGCATGGGACAGGCATAAGGCAGTCCTAGTGGTGTGTAGGAGGAAGTAAGCTGTTGGTTAACTAGGATCTGCAGCTTATCTGTTAGGTAGGAAAATGGGCAGACTGGGTGGGCCAAGTGGTCCTTATCTGCCGTCAAATTCTATCTCTCTCAGTGTGTTCCAGATAGCCAGGTGTGATTAACAGCTCATTAAGAGCTGCAATTATCTGGCAGTTCAAGAGAGGGATCCAACAAAAGACTCAATATGAGTCATTATCACTCTACTGTTAAGACTTTCAGCTAGTGTTCAGGGTGTGATCAAGGGAAGAGTGCTGTTAAGTCACTAGGTTCCAGTTTTATGAATGTGTCTATGTCTAACAATCTGTCCAATATTATTAAGACCAGTGCCACTCATTTCTCTACATTTTGAGTGTTTGTATCCAACATTTCCATGACAAAATGCAAAGAGATATACAGGATCAGCCCTGCAGGTGGTGGGTTTTATCCCAGCCTCACTATAACTTCTCTCTCCCCTCCAAATCTCTTAACCCTGTTCTTTCCCTGGACACCACTGCAGACCAGACTCTGAAGTGACCATCCACAGCTGCCATTACTGGCAAGTGTAGGGGGTCCATAGCTCTTCTAAATGGATCATGCCAGCCATCACCATCCATACAGTTCCACCCTTATCCCACTCAGCATGTCCTTTCAGCCTAAAAGCAAAGCATTGGATCATGTATGGTACAAAAATAAACCTTGATAAAATACATAATTTGAAACCTTGAAATAGGCATTCCTGGGGTGCATCAATCATCCTATACAGAAACAGAAATAGTATAGTGTTATGCCTGTGTACTGTTTCCCCTGGGCTGATGAAAGGACAATGTTTAAGAAAAAATCTGTTATTGTTGGAGCAGAGCATATTAAAATCAATGCTTTCACAAATAAAAATCTCATAGTTTTCTATTTCCCAAGCCCCTTAGATTTGTTTAGTCCCCACCCCAAAGAAATCTTAGATGTGCTCCTGGCTCACTTGAGGCTGTACAAAAACTTTCAAAAGTGCAGGTCTCCAGCTGACTAGAGGGTCGGGACCGAGAGTGTCTTTCTCTTCCTGACTCTGTTTATTGCCCTGTGGGCGGTGGTGACAGTGTGGTGAGGTGCATGATAATGTCAGCTATTGTGTGCGCAGAGCTAGGACTGCTTGATTGAACATCTGCTGTTGTGATATCCTCTCTCTGTTTGGTGGGGGGGGGGCATAAAGAGGAAGATAGGAGGCTATGGCACAAAACAATGGGGGGGCTCACTGTGATGGCACTGCAGTCTTTGTTTTCTGCTGGGGAGCTGGAAGTAATGTGGGAGCAGGATTTCTTGTATTCCTTGGCTTTGCTTGCATTGTTTCCTGCAAATGTGATGAACATTTACCATAATAATTAAGGACTAGTGCAATCATCTGCAGGCTAGTGCAATTTTGAATCGACTTGCCCTGCTGGTTAGTGCAAAAAAAAGTTAAGGTTGACCCCTGTGCCGGTGCCTTGGATTGAGGCCAGGTGGTAGAGAGAAAGAACAGCTAGGCATGGAAAGGACTAAGTCCATCAGTGGAGGAGGGGAGCGGTCAGTTGGCACAACTGTAGCAGGGGGACTGTTGTATGGTGTTGCACGTCCAGCTAGACAAGAGTCCTCTGGATACTGCCTACTCTGCTTATCATTCTCTAGTGGCAACTTTGGTACTAGGTTCCCAGAGCCTTCTGGGAGTTGTAGAGAGGAGTTTGAGGTTAGGCCAGACTCTGTATACCCACTTTTCAACGATTGCAGGGTGATCAGCGACCAGTTCACGACCATCCTTAAGAGATCAACAGGTTGGTAAGTCCTTGGAATCTGAATTGAAAATTGTGTTGATAAAGGAATTTCTTGATGGGCCCAAAAGCCCTCCTTCTGGCCGCAGTTTCTTGTGAAAAATCTCTATAATATGTCCCCACAGACCCCTGCTATCTAACCTCTCCTAAGTCTCTGGCTGCCCTCAGTATGAGTTCTTTCGTGGTGTAGCCAAGGAAGTAGGAGATGATGGGCCTAGGAGATTGCAAGTTCTTGTCCTTTTCCCAGCCACGTGGTGGGCCTTCTCGACATCCATGGGGCCTCTCCATCTGTCCCTGAGCAGCACTGGGAGGTTTTAATTGAGGAAGCGCTCCATGGACTGGCCTTCCACCCCCTCAGGTAGACCGGTGATATGCAGATTATTGTGTCGAGACCTACTTTCTTGGTCTTCGACCCTGTATGGCTACCCACTTCTAAATCTGAGATCCTCTCTCTGTCCCTATTTGAGAGTACCAGGTCTAAGATTGCTCCCTCCTGAGTGGGTTCCAACACTAGCTGTCTGAGGCACGCCCACTGTAGGGCATCAAGAATGATCCTGTTCTTGGATGTGGCTGCAACAAAGGTGCTCCAGTTAACATCTGGCATATTCAGGTCCCCCATCAACAATATTTTCCCTTTTTCTGCCATTCTAAGGGTGCCTTCTATCAATTTCTTGTCCATTTCTTCCCCTGAGACGGGGGTATGTATACAACCCTCATGCAGATTGTGGTGCAATTTCCTGTCTCCAGGGTGACCCACAGTGCCTCCTCTCCTCCCTGTTCACCCTTTAGTTCCATTGCTTTGATCTCTTCCCTTACTTAGAGAGTTACTCTGCCTCCTCTTCCACCCTCCCTGTCCCTCCTGTAGATTGTGTACACTGGTATGTTAACATCCCAGTCATGGTTCTCTGTGTGCCATGTTTCTGTGACTGCCATGTTATCCAAGCATCCCTCTTCCATCAAGGCCACTAGTTCAGGGAGCTTGTTACCCAGACTATGAACATTGGTACTCATTGGCCTCCATTTTATGATCACCTTATCCCTCTTAGTCCCATCCCTGTCCTTACTGTCTTTGCCTTTTTCTCCATTTAACCCTGCCCTTCTCCCTATCGACTTCTTTATTTTGGTGTCTGCCTCACTAACTACCCTGTTTTTTTTTTGGGGGGGGTCTGGGATTTTTCTGCTCCTTTTCAGTACCACCCCCTTTGGCTAGTTTAAATGCTTACCAATGAAGTATTTTAACCTGTCACCTAGGATTCTGGTTCCCCTCCTGGACAGATGCAGACTATCATGCCAGTATAGGCCTGTATCCCTCTAAGTGGACTCCCAGTCCCCAGTGAAGCCAATACCCTGAGCTCTGCTCCAGTTTTTCAAACATTGATTGAATCCCATAGTGTGGAACACCCTAGCCTCACCCATGCCATAGATGGGCAGCACCTTTGAGAAGGTCACCATCCATGCTACTTGTCTAAGGCCTCTCCCCAACTCCACAAACTCCCCCAGCAGGAGTTGCTTCCTTCCCCTGTGGGTACCCATGCCACCCTCCTGTGGGTTTCCTTTGTGGAGATTCCCAGCATCCTCCATGGTCAGCACTGCAGGTGCCTCCATAGAGGAATGACGCTCTGCCAGAATGGTGTATGAATTGTGGAGAGGTACAACTGGAGGGTTGTGCCTCTGGTCCACCACCCTCACCCTCCCTGAGCTCACCGTGGTCCAACCACTCCTCTCTCTTGGTAATCTCTGAGGAAGCAGTGGCAGCCCTGGTGGTCCCTGGGCAGGAAAGGAGGTCCCTCGAATCCTGGCCAACTCAGCCTGGAGATGAGCAACCTCCTGCCTCAGCCAAGAGAGGTGCCTGCAGATGGGACAACACCACATCCTCCAGAGTGTCTCCCAGAAGACTGACACTCCACAGCCACTGCACTGCACCACTTCCATCATGTCTTATTTGTGGCCCCTCAACTATTATTTTGTATACTTTCTCTCTCCTCTGTTTACTTTTTTTGTTTGTTTTTTTCTGCCTACTTTCCTGCTGCCTCTGTGCCCTTACAGATCCTGCCCTTCCTGTTGTTGGACAGGAAGTTCCTGCCTTCCTCAGTATGTACGGTGTCATTGTGATTTGTGTCCTGTGCTTCTACTGACTGAAGGCCCCATGTGGTCTGTGCCTCTGCAGCCAGATGTACGCCATGTACGCTATACGAAATTACCTCACTAAACAGCATGATCCAATATTGCATTGTTTTCTATATAGAAACATAGAAACATAGACTTTGATGGCAGATAAGGACCGCTTGGCCCACCTAGTCTGCCCATTTCCCTACCTAGAGGATAAGCTGCAGATCCTATTTAACCAACAGCCTATTTCTTACTACCCCCCACAAAAATTGCCTTATGTCTGTCCCATGCATTCTTGAATTCTCCCACAGTTTTAGACCCCACAACCTCCTCAGGAAGGCTGTTCCATGCGTCCACCACCCTCTTTGAAAAAATTCTTCCTCACATTGCCCCTGAGCTGTCCCTCCTCTATCTTCAAATTGTGTCTCCTTGTTCATGCATATCTGTTTTTCTGAAAGATGCTACCCTCTTGGAAATTATTGATTCCACTGAGGTACTTAAACGTTTCTATCATGCCCCCCCCCTTTCCTCAACGATATACATATTATGCTCCTTTAGTCTCTCCTCGTATGGCTTCTCTTGCAGACCCTGCACCATTTTAGTTGCCCTCCTCTGAACTGCTTCCATCCTGTCTATGTCCTTGTAGAGATGGGGTCTCCAGAACTGGACACAGTACTCCAGATGGGGTCTCACCAACTGTCTGTACAGGGGTATAACAACTTCTTGTTTTCTGCTGGTGATATCTCTCCCTATACATTCCAGTATCCCCCCAGCCCTCCCTACCACCTTCTCACATTGCTTGCCAACCTTAAGGTAATCTGATATGATTACCCCCAGATCCCTTTCCATTTTTGTTGTTGTTACTATCTCCCGCCCCCCAATTGTGTAATCTTCTCCTGGGTTTTTGTTTACCAGGTGCATTACTTTTCACTTCTTTGCATTGAATCCAAGCTACCATACCTCTGACCATTCCTCCAACCTTGCCAAGTCCCTTCTCATCTTTTCCACGCCTCCTTGTGTATCAACCCTGTTGCAGATTTTTGTGTCATCTGCAAAGAGGCATACTTTTCCTTCCAGTCCCTCTGCAATGTCACTTATAAAGGCATGAAAAAGGACTGGATCCAGTACTGAACCCTGTGGTACCCCACTAGTAACCCCCCTTTCTTCAGATTGGACTCCATTTATAATTACATTCTGTGTCCTGTTGTTCAGTCAATGTTTTACCCAGGATACCACCCTGGGACCCAATCCCAGGCAGGTTAATTTGACTACTGGGACCATGTCAAATGCCTTGCTAAAGTCTAGGTAGGCCATGTCCACAGCCCCTTCCTGGTCTACTACTGTGGTCACCCAGTCAAAGAAATCAATTAGATTCGTCTGACATGACCTTCCCGCTGTGAACCCATGCTGCCTTGGGTCCTGTGCCCCACTGGCCTCTAGGTACTCAACAATTCTTTCCTTCAGAAGTGATTCCATCACTTTCCCTACCACAGAGGTCAAACTGACAGGTCTGTAGTTTCCTGCCTCTTTCTTGGTCCCTCTTTTATGAAGGGGAATCACATCCGCCTTCTTCCAGTCCTCAGGTACCACACCATCCTCCCATGATTTGTTAAAAAGGGTAGTCAGCGGTGTCACTAGTTCTCTGCTTAATTCTTTTAGAATTCTGGGGTGAATTCCATCAGGCCCCATTGCTTCGTCCACCTTCAGTTTTAGGAGTTCTTTCAGAACCCTTTCTTCTGTGAAAGGACTGGGATCAACCCCCTCTCTCCAGAGTGCTTCTGTTAATTGGATTAGGCACCTCCCCCATTTCCTCTTTTGTGAATACTGAACAGAAGTATTCATTCAGTATCCCTGCTTTTCACTGTCACTCTCTAACCACCCACCATCCATTCTATTCAGCCTCACTATCCCTCCCTTTGTCTTTCTATTCTCCCTGATATACCTATAAAAGGTTTTATCCCCCTTCTTAACCGAGTTGGCTATCTTTTCCTCAGTTTGGGACTTTGCTATTTTGACTACCTTCCCTGCTTCCTTCTGCCTTAAGTGGTACAGTTCTCTGTCCTGCTCCTTCTGTGTTTTCTTATACTTCCTAAATACTGTCTTTTTCTCCCTAACCTTCACTGCCACCTCTTTTGAGAACCATAGTGGCTTTTTCTTTCATTTTGATTTGTTTATTTGCTTCACACAAAGTCTTGCTGCCTCTGTGATGGCAGTTTTGATATTTCCTCATTGTTGCTCCACTCCTCCTTCTAGCCTGTTTGCTAGTGCTTTTCTAAGGCACTCTCCCATGTTGCCAAAGTCAGCCCTCCTGAAGTCCAGAACCCTCACTTTTGTATGACTTGACTCTGTAGCTGAGTTTATTGTTAACCACACTGTTTGGTGGTCACTTGTTCCTAAATGGCTACCCACTTCTAGATCTGAGATCCTCTCACTGTCCCCATTTGAGAGTACGAGGTCCAAGATTGCTCCCTCGTGAGTAGGTTCCAAAACTAGCTGTCTGAGGCATGCCACCTGAAGGGCATCAAGAATGGCCCTGCTTTTGGATGAGGCTGCCACAAAGGTGCTCCAGTTAACATCTGGCATATTAAGTCCCCCATCAACAGTATCTCCCCTTTCTCTGACATCCTAAGTATGCCTTCTATCATATCCTTGTCCATTTCCTCCCCCTGGCATGGGGGTCTATATACAACCCCTGTGCGGACTGTGGTGCCATTTCCAGTCTCTAAGGTGACCCACACCCATTACAGTATATACATCTCTTAATATTAGTAGCATACTCAGCTGCTGTGCTGAACTTGGAAAACAGGATTTGTAATACACTTCAAAAACTCTCTAGTCTTAGTGGTAGCACTGACTGGCAAGGAATGCTCTTAAACTTCCCTTACAGCCTACTCAGCTGGGCAGGCAGTTAATTGCAATCAGGGCCCCTAACTGGTTAAAGGAACTGCCTGATGCTCAGTTGAATCTTCCCAAGATTAATCAGTTTAAGAGATCTTCGGGCCTGCCCTTGCAGTCCAATACAATTGTAACCATACGTCTCAACTGTATCTGATTTTCAGGGATGCCCCTAATGTTACATAGGACTACATAGGAAAGTGACAGCAGAAAAGGACCGCCAGGCCTAACAAATCTGCCCAGAGTGTCTAGAATTCAGCTAGGCTTCCTTATCCGTCTCTCCAAAAACTGGGGTCTCTGTGACTAAACAGTGGAATTATAAGCACAAAATAATGCCAGACATTATAGTTACGGACTATAGGTAAGGGCTTTTGTGGTGGGACTATTGTGCTGCTTTCTTTTACTCTTTTATTCATGCAAGAAATAGTTTTTAAACTTTTATCCTAGTTAGAGTATTTATTTATTTTATTAGTCTTCACATTGTAGTTACAGACTTGTTCTTGCTTGGAAAAAGTATTCTATACTATATCTCCTATTCTACCAGCTTCCTGAGTCAATAGCACCAATGTTTCAGATGTGTCCCTGATTTTAGCCCTTCATCCCTGATTTCTTAAGCCTTGTCCCTGATTTGTGAGCCAGGGGTTGAAAGGTATGGTTGTAACCCTTAAACTGTTTTATTGGGTTCTCTCTGTACATACCCTGTGACATTTTATAAACCATATAAATAAATAATACAAAAATAAAATAAACAAGAAAATATGAGCAACTAACCTGAATGCATAGCAGCACATTTTTACTGCCAATAAAATGCCTGCGAATTGTAGGCTGCAAATGAATCGAGTTAAAGAGCAGCTGATGCCTTCAGGAGAACTTTTAACAAAACATAGTATTTAGCATAATTATATGCGGCTACAGAGCTGACAAACTGCTCCCCCTTGAAAAATGTCTAGATCCACTGCTGAAGTCATGATACCCACTTTGCAACAGTGCTTCCATCTATGTATCTGCAGGTCCCACAGGTGTCTCTCTTTCAACAGCCAGAAGACAGTGTGTATGCCTTACAACTACATTGAATCTTACTGTTTATTAATTACTGTTATGTCATTCTATATATGTATTGTGTACTTGTTTGTAAACCAGTAATCAGGACCTCCTTGTGAATGAGCTTGCTCAATGGAGTTTTCCTGCAATAAACTTGAACTTGAACTGTGGCTGAAGAGGCACAGGGGCTTGCACTACTGCATACAAAAATACTGCTGCAATTTTGGTATCATGGATTTTGCGTCACCTGCACATCTGGAGCCAGAGGCCAATGTTTACATCTTACACTTGCAACTGCAGAAAAGTGCAGGCCCATCAACTGTGCGTACCACAAATACCTTAGGCTACAGAAGTGCTAGCCCCATAGGGGCCTGAACTTTTATAGACAAAAGAACTCTTGTAATTTGGATACCATGGATTTGTGCATGGCTGCAGAGGCCTGTGCTTCTGTACACTGTAGCAGTGTTGTGTTTATTGTTCATTTCTAGCTGCAGCAACAAGTGAGTGTGTAGGTCTTGAGGACTGCATACTGCAGATACAAACCCAGGAAGGTAACACAGCAGTGCTGCTGCATCTGTGTCATCTGGAAATGGTTATTTGTTGTTTATCTTACCTGATGATGGCTATCTGTAGTTGCTTGTGTGGTCTTGTCCTTTTGCTGCTTGTGGGTGGGGAGTTAGGGCTGGATACCATAACACCACGTTTCCCTACTTTTGTGGCATTAAGTTGAGCCCTAAGTGGTGCATCACACAGATTTGCAAACAAAAAAATACTATATCTATCTATAGATATAGATATAGATATATATATATATATATATATATATATATATATATATATATATAAAACAGCATATCAGGTTTTTCATACATGTGTTTTTTAGTCACTATATTAAGGCCTTTGGTTTTATATTTGTAAGTAGAGATATTAGTCATAGCATTTAAACCTGTGAGTGTTCCTGGCAGTTAATCCCTTAATATGGCTAAGACTTGTACTCTATAATTAACTCGCAACACAATTCCTTGACAATGCCTTTTGCTGCTATTATTGTAACCTTACTTGTCTTTTTTTTTTGTAAGTTCCATTGTAATGATCATGTTATGTTTTGTACCTTATTGTGCTTATTGCCTTGATGTGGAACATTTGTAAAAGAGCCCTCGGCTCAAAGGTGTCATCCGAAATACAAATAAATAAATAAATGTGCCAAACGGAGATGCAACACGTCAGAAGAGCTGATGGGAGCATTGCTAAAATTTTTTGCATGTTTGAACTTATTTAAAAAGGCTGCTTTTCGGACTCCAGCCTACAAATATTGTGTAATGGGTTCATGTTGAGTAGTTGAATGAGTGCCATTTTTGTGACTTTTGTGTGTTTTTGAATCATGTGCCCATCCCTTGAAATACTTGAGCTTTCCTACTGGTTTGCTTGAAGTGCACTCAAGCAACCTGGCCATTATTTTCAATAGGGTGACACAAGAGAGACCAGAGAGATGACTGAGGAGTTCCCTCATGGACTGTTTGAAACATAGAAACATAGAATTTGATGGCAGATAAGGACCGCTTGGCCCACCTAGTCTGCCCATTTCCCTACCTAATGGATAAGCTGCAGATCCTAGTTAACCAGCAGCCTACTTCTTTCTACCCCCACCCCCTAGAATTTCCTTATGGCTGTCCCATGCATGCTTGAATTCAACCACTGTTTTTGACTCCGCAACCTCCACCGGAAGGCCGTTCCATGCATCCACAACCCACTCTGTGAAAAAATACTTCCTTACATTACCTCTGAGCCGCTGCCCCCTCTATCTTCAAATTGTGCCCCCTTGTTCTTGCACACCTCTTTGTTTGTTAACACTGCCTTTGAAAACGGGCTTTTGATTTCCTGGCATTTCATTGGCTGGTACCCTTGCCAGAGGGGAACATTAACTTACAATAGAAACCCAGGAAATAGAAAGTACCATCCCAAGTGTCCCTTCACACATTCAAGTGTTCTTGTGCCCACCATGCTTGCTCATTGGCCAAAAGCACCACACAGAATTTGAAACTGCTGCCATTTTTCTTTCTCACTTAGTGAGAGATACTGCCCTACCAACACTCCCTAAATCATTGCTAGCTGCCAGACAAACCACACACTAACCTCCACTGGGCTCACTTGTCACCACACTAAAGAATTACACCAAACTGAAAAAAACATAGCCACACATTTAAAAATAAGAAGCAAGCCGTCACTGCTATCAGCTTCACATAACTGTGGATGGCAGAACATTGTTTTAAACTGCAACCCCTGCCTTTCATAGTTACATAGTTGTAATCACAACTACTTCTTCCTGGATACCTCACAGAAACACATTTACAAAACTGGAAACAACCATGTCATAGACCCGCTCAGCACCCCAGCTCACTAGTAGACAGTCCACACAAATCACAATGACACCCTACATACTGAAATGGCACACATTCCGCCACTTTTGTCACAATTCTATCACAGAAATAATAAAAAGAAGTTTTTTCTTTTTAAATTACTAGTGCAAGCATGTCATGTGCTCAGTGCTACTCATAAACAGTACTTCTGTCAACTGTCCTTGACTTGCCCTGGCTTCACTCCCGCTGCAGTAAAACATTTAGAGATCTGTATTTTTTCTAACACAAACCCAGTTCTGCTTACTACAACAATAGCATTATCACTATGTTTAATGTCCATTTTGCTGATCACCAATCTGCACTGCTATGTTTAACAGACAGTACTGTGCTGCCTCAAAGCAAAAAAAAAAGTATAACTGTGCTGTACGGGGGGCTCACAAAAGTACCCCTCCCAAAGAAAAATGAGTAATACAACTCAGCTGAGTCTGGCAGTGGGGAGTGGGGCATTGTTTCAACAACCAAGGAGGGACATGCTGCACATGGCAATAAAAACAATAAAATAAGTGAGAAATGCTGCTCTGCTCTCTATTGGTAAGCACCAGTAAGTATACCAGTAGAGGGACTACTTTACTAGCAAAATAACTTCGAGTTCATTTTTAGTCATTTTGTTTACTATTTTTTTGATTTCTTAAATATTACAAAAAAAGTTTTCATATAGCCCATTTTCTAAGCGCCATTATATGCAAGTCAAATTTTATTTCTAGGGTACCCAATCCCTGAGGCTCTGGGTGCCTAACAAACATAACCATAAAACAGATAAAAACACTATAAAATTCCAAAATGATAAAATCAGAAAGACAGCTTGTTTAAGAACTGTAACTGCTAGCTAAAATTGCAGGTCTGGAAGATCACTGTGTAAATTCCATGCTAAAGAGGTGGGCCTCCAGCCTTAGTTTGAAAACACTAATTGAGGGGGCCTGCTGGACTGTGGATGGAAGCATGTTCCACAGGGTTGGCACAGAGATGCTAAAAGCCCGGTGACCTGAAGTCTTGAGCCGAACCCTGGGAACATCCAGGAGGCCACTTGAAGAGGAGTGAAGGGAGCGAGCAGAGTTCACAGGTAGCAAAAGCTGTGACAGGTAGCCAGGACTCAGTCTGTTTCGGGCCTTATTGGTGAGTAAGCCCATCTTAAAAAGGACTATCCACTTGACTGGCAGCCAGTGCAGAGCACACAGGACCAGGGTCACATGACAGGACCTGAATCGCGTGTCAGCATCTGGGCTTCCACATTCTGCACCAGCTGCAGCTTGTGGAGAGTCCTTCCCATGACCCCAAAGTGTAGAGAGTTACAGTAGTTGAGCCTGGAGGTTACAAAGACATGTACCAGGGTCGGCAGATCCTCCAATGGAACGAGGGGCTTGATCCTGGTGATGTTCTGAAAGTGGTAAAAAACACTGTTCACTACAGATGGTACCTGATCTTCAAAGGTCAGCCAGCAGTCCAGGATCACACCTAAATTATGAACCCTAGGGAAAGCCACCAGGGGAGCAGACCCCAGGAAAAGCCTTGTGTTCACTTCAGATGACACCCCATCATGCCCGTGACCTGGCTCAATCACTAGCACCTCTGTCTTTTCTGGGTTAAGGGTGAGTGGTATAGGCAATACTGGAGCTTCAAGGGCCTCATTACACCCCTGAGTGGTCTGGTATTGCCCAATGCCACCCGCTCTGGAAGGTATTACTGCTTGCTTAACAACCTTTCCCAAAATTTACTTGTTTCCTGAGCACCTGCATGAAACACACTTTTTTTTTATAAAATAAGAGTGTTTCAAACAAAGAAAAAAGCAGTAGTTCAATTGATCAGAATTACTATCTAGACTGAAATCATAATATAACGGATGTTATGCATAAAATACAGGGATCAAAAATGATCTCATTCAAGAACTTAAAGCCCAAATTGTAGATGTAGTTGGGAAATAGAAACAAACAAAAACAGAGTGTGGTTTACTGTAGGATGGTTTGGACAAAGTTATTATCAGTTGTGTCTTGTTTACCTTGCCAAATTTAATTTGTTCTTTAGGAACCTGAATGTTTTTATTAACTGGAGGAAACTGTTGTTAGCCGTTTTCCTTATTCATAAAGAAAATATGGACACTGATCTTGGATTTGTAGAAAATGTGGACACTTGATTGGCTGTCCAAACTTCTTCCAACCTAAATGCATTTTATTTTCCCTTTAAAGATATCACACATTTATATGGATTATATTTTCTTTCTACTTGGCCCTTTTCTTTTTTGAGATATTCCATCAGTGAGGGGCTTATATGTTTCCTAATGTGGTGGTTTTTGTACACTGTACATGTTTTTATTAGATGTATACTCTAGTACCTTGTTATATGGTAAGGTAACATGTACAGTACAGGTACATTTGCAGTGAAATATCACTCAGATGTATTCTATGCACAGATTTATTGTATTACAGCATACATTAAATAGCAACTTTCTATTATAATAAAAAACTTAAAAACACTAGATTTACACCATTTGTGTTTTAATTTTATTGTTGACTAGTTATTTGTATTTTTTTTTACTTTCACTTGCAACTGGTCTACCAAATATTTTAGATAATGCAACAATTGTTTCATTGAGTCTTTCAAAATGTATCTGACTTTCTCCTGGTAACCACATTAACAGATGTTTGTAACATCACAGTCTGTTGTCACGGTAAGCACGATGATGCCATAAACAAAGGCAATGTGAGGTTAATTGGGGAGAGGTAAATGTTTTAAAATGTTTTTAATACAGACATTTTAGATGGACTGCCAAAGTGTGCTGTACATTGTGGAAAGGAACATTGAAAATGAAACAAATGTATTCTCTAGTAAATTGTAACAGCTGAAACATCTTATTTGTGAAAGCACATGCCAAAGTGCAGAGCTGCTCTTTAACTAATGTTGTGGAATGTAAAATATATGCTACAGTTCATTCCATAGCTTAGCCAATAACTCTGAGAGTTCTACTAATGTAGTTGCAGCTGGAGAAAACATAGTCATAAGATGCTGCATTGGGTTCTTCACTCATCCATGCTATACCCACCGGAAAAATAAACATTAGAATGGCTTTTAACAAGAGGGGGGTTCCGTACTTAATTCTCATTTAACAATCATTTTAAATGTTTTGAACAAGGATTATTACCCACAGTTAGAGTCTATCTGTCATGTCTGAGTCAATTTTAGAACAGTGGTAAATACAGTTTGTATATAACCAATGTTTCTGCTATATCACACAGAACATGACATTCCTGCATATTAACAAACAGAATGTATAGATTCGTTATTAGGCATCATTGTCAGCCCACAGAATGTTATGTCCAAGTCTAGAAAGATAGGATAAACATTGCAGCAGAGATAAACACTAATCCAGGGTACAGCAGTCTGTGTGAGTCACAGAATAACAAAAACAAAAGGCATTTTATTAAACAGTAAGGATCTATTTGATAATTGTTGGAGTGGGAGATCCAGTTCAACACTGAACACCTGCTGTAAGTCCTAAAACGAGACTTGTAGAACATACTCCAAATCTATCTTACACTCTATATTCCATGGTTAGGATTACTGACAGTCCTGGTCCTGGTCATAGCCCAGCCATCTGCCTTCATCATTGAAATTTTATTCCATGTGTGTAACTCTTTCTGTCTCTAATAATAACAGAAATGATAGACTGAACACAGTATGGTCCCATCAGTGCAGTGAACCTTTCTCTGATATGGTCAAGCAGAGCAATGCCATACCAGGTTAATAAGGTTGGGAATCAGGTTGAACCACAAATCTGGGCAATTCAGGTTTGGGGCGGTTCAGAGAAATTGGCCAAATTGGGGTGTACACAAAAATAATTATGGCCTTGAAATACTTCAAGCAATTTTTTGGGGAGATAAAGCCTTGAAACAGTCCATTTATAGGCTGGGTGCATATGGCAGATTAGTCTTGATGTGGCACAGCCATGAGTGAGTGAGTAAATAGAAGAGAAGAAACAGGCACATGAGAGGGATGGAATGTCTATGTGGGGTCACCAAGTGTTCTTTCTTTTATATCAGGCCAAATCAGGTCAAATCAGGTTTTGGTCTAGCCTAAATTGAAACAGACCCACATTCTGATGCTTGCATGGCCCTACAAGTTAAAATTATTGAGTTTACTTGCAATGTTATACAGAACAGGAGGCTCTTATGTAATACAAAATGTAGGAACATAAACTATGGTGCTGCATCAACATGGGGGTACAATAGAAAAGAGGGCTAAATAAAATGTATGATAATAATAGTAAATGAAGTTGTAATCAAAAATAAACGTAGTGCAAAACATCAGGCCCAATTTTAAAAAGGTTATGTCTGATGCAAGGTGCCTGCAACAAATGAGTATGACGCAAGTGGCGCCTTGTGTCAAACTTTGTGGCAATCCCAATTTTCAAATGCTGACTGTATCAAAATCAAGATACCTTGCACCCAAGCCACCCAGCACCACTCCTGTGACAGAAGCACCCTTGTGGCAGGTCACAGGAGGGCTTGCACCATGGCACGGCTGCACCGTCCCCTTATTTGTAATTTTGGAGGCCCTGTCATGGATGCAACATAGGGCTCTGCTTAGACCAGCCAGGAGGTGGTCTAAGGGACTTGCCACACTGCCAGATACTGTGATAATTGGGGGGGACCTGAACATAGGTGGCCAGGGGCAGAAGCAGCACAGGGAATGCCCAAGGGGGCATCAGAAAGATGGTGGACTAGCAGGGTGGTGATGTGGCACCTACCGATGGTACCTTTTTCAATGCCAGGTGGCCAATTGATTTGTGGTCTTTGAAGGGATGGCAGAGAGGGAAAGTGACCTGGCCCCAGGTGAAAACAGCCTTGGTACCTGCCCAGAGGTGCCACAATCAACAAACTTGTAGGTGAGAAGCACTGGCTGCAGAGTGAGGGCTGCCAGTGGTGGAGGGGATTAATCTCCGAACAACTCAAGAGTCCCCTTGCACACAGTCCCCCTGCATTGTGGAAGGCTGTCTCCTGCCTACCAGGTTGTGGATCATGGCACCCCTGGGGCAGGTGCCAAGGCTGTGCTACCTGGGGCCAAGTCACTTTCCCTCTCTGTCATCACTACATGGACCGCGAGTGGATTGGCCACCTGGCACTGGAAAAGGCACCACTGCCACATGCCACATCACCACCTTGCTAGTCTGCCATCTCTCCAGTGCCTCCTAAGGCACCCCCATGCTGCTTCTGCCTCCAGCCTTTCTTGGCATTCATTGTCACCCCCACTTTCATAGCCCTTCTAGTGTTGTGCTGGGTTGGGGGGGGCAGATTCCCACATCAATCCCCACAGGTGCGTCAAATGTTTACATAGATACATAGAAATTGTAGGCAGATAAGAACCATTAGGCCCATCTAGTCTGCCCTTAAGCCCTATACTTGTATGCAGTCACTGACCCTAAGTGATCAATGGCTTTTCATCACTCCCTCCCCACCCAATGTTTCCTTGTGTCAGTTCCAGGCATGTTTAAACCCTCCACTGTGCTTGCCCCCACCACTTCTTGTGGCAGACTATGCCAAGCATCCACCACCTTCTCTGTGTAGAAAAACATCCTCACGTTACCTCTTAATCTACCTCTCTCCAATTTCATATCATGTCCTCTCATTCTGATATCTTTTCTACATCGGAAAAGATCCCCCACTTGCACCTTGTTTATGCCCTTGAGGTACTTGAAAGTTTGTATCATGTCCCCCTTTCTCTGCTCTCCTCTAGTGAGTACATATTGAGATCTCTTAGTCTCTTCTCATATGTTTTGTGATGCAAGCCATGCACCATCTTTGTTGCCCTTCTCTGGATAGCTTCTGCCTTGTCTATGTCCATGCACATGTGTGGTCTCCAGTACTGCACGCAGTACTCCAGGTGAGGCCTTACCAGTGTTTTATACAATGGCATCACTAATTCCCATCTCCTGCTAGTAATGCCTCTGCCTATGCACCCCAGCATGCCACTGGCCCTCCCTGCAGTCTTTATGCACTGCTTTGATACCTTAAGGTCATCAGATATGATAACCCCTAGGTCCCTTTCCTCTTTGGTGACAGTCAGCACCTCCCCTCCTTCTGTAGCTCTCCCAGAGGGTTCCCCCTACACAAATGCATTATCTTGCACTTTTTTGCATTGAACCTCAGTTGCCACACCTCTGACCATCTTTCAAGCTTCTCCAGGTCCCTCTTCATTTTCTGCACCCCTTCTGTAGTATCCACTTTATTGCAGATCTTGGTGTCATCTGCAAATAGGCAAACATTTCATTCCAGCCTCTCTGCAATGTCACTAATGAAGACACTGAATAGGACTGGATGCAGTACGGATCCCTGTGGTACTCCACTGGTCACCTCTATCTCCTTGGATTGGATCCCATTTACCATCACCCTCTTTCTCCTGTCCATCAGCCAGTTTCTAATCCAATGTATCACCTTATGCCCCATGCCCAGACTACTCAACTTGTTAACCAGCCTTCTGTGTGGTATGGTATCTAAGGCTTTGTGGAAATCTAGGTAGGCGATGTCTACCTCCCCTCTCTGATTAATTTCCCTTGTCACCCAATCAAAAAAATCTATCAGATTTGTTTGACAAGACCTTCCTGCTGTGAATCCGTGTTGCCTCAGATCCTGGGCACCATTGGATTCCAGGTGTGCCACGATCCTGTCTTTCAGCAGTGTCTCCATGATCTTCCCAACCGCTGAGGTGAGGCTGACTGGCCTGTAGTTCCCCGCTTCCTCCATACTTCCACTTTTGTGCAGTGTGACTACATGCACCCTCCTCCAGTCCTCTGGAACCATGCCTGTGTTGAGTGACTCTGTGAACATACCCTCTGGTGTATGAGGTCTGGTCCCATGGCTTTATTCACCTTCAGCTTTGTGAGTTCCTCCAAGACTCTCTGCACTGTGAATGGACTGGTGTCCACTTCTCCGTTCCCCATATCCTCTACTCCCCAGCTGTGGTCCTTGACCCTCTTCCTCCTTAGTGAATACTGAACAGAAATATTTGTTCAGTATTTCTGCTTTGTCTAGATCCCCCTCCTTACATTCTTCCTTCTCCCCTTTGAGCCTCACAACCCCCCCCCCCTGGTTTTCTTCTATCACCGATGTACCCACAGTATAGAATGTCTTATCCCCTTTTGTTACAGTCCATGCTAAACCCTCCTCTGTCTGTGCCTTGGCTCTCCTAACAGCTTTCCCTGCTTTCCTTAGATATTCAAGGTACACCTCCCTATCCTCTTCTCTTTGCTTCCCCTAATACTTCCTGAAACTTACTCTTTTAGCCCTTACTTTGTCTGCTACCTCTTTAGAGAACCATAGTGGTTTCTTTCTTCTTTTCCCTTTGGACACTATCCAAATGCATTGGTTAGTTACCTCCACTAAGGCTCCTTTTAGATTTCCCCACTGTTCCTCCACTCCCTCCATTATCTCTTCCTTCTCCAGGGCTGCTCTTAAACATCTACCCATTTCACTGACATAAGCCCTCCTGAAATCTAATACTTTTTCCCTTGTGAGGCTTGTGAGCCACTGTCTCCATGCCAAACCACACCATGGTTTGGCACAAGCCTGCAGCTACAGCAACTCCTGGGTCTTCGGTGCAGCCCCCCCCTTCATCAAATTGGGCACAGGGTCCTTGATGCACCCAGAGATTGCCACAGCCCTAGAGTGATGCAACTTGTGTTGCTTTAAGGGCTGTTTTAAAATTGAGCTCATTGACTCTGACTTTACTTTTTATTTTTGGGTGTGTTTTTCTTCCTGCGCTTGGCAAGAAAGCATGTACATTAACATAAGTCACTTTAACGGCAACTCTGCACTTTAGCATGAATATTCATACATACAATGTTTCAGCTATTGCAATTTACTAGAAAATAAGTTTTTTTTTTTTTTATGGGTTTACAATACATTTTGGTAGCCTGTCTAAAATTCTGTATAAGAGCATTTAGCTGTCCCCAATTGACCTCATAGTGCTTTTGTTAATGGCATCATAGTGCTGCTCACCATAACAACAAACAGGGGCCTATGCACGACCAGGCAGGATCTAAGTGCCGGAGGTAGGTATCCCACCTATGTAGCTCCATGGCCCTGGACAGGCACAGGGTGTTTAGTATTTACAACTGCGAACACCCACAAGGTACCATGGCCCCACCTCCACAGTGTGCAAGACCGCACAGGACGACCAGTGGGGGAGTAATGGACCCATCTGATGGGATGCCCATACTGGGTCCCATAGTGGATCACCTACATGGACAGGCGCTGGTCCAGGTGCATGAATAGCCAACACCAGCACCCAGACCCATGCAGCTATGCCCCTATGTCTACCAGCTCTTGTAATGCCCTCTCTCCTCCCCACCACACAGCACAGCACCATCTCAGCAGAGTGCACCCCTTCCTGACACAGAATGCCGGTGTCCTCATGAATGCAGCCCCTCACACACATGTCCGACCATCCCTGGTACATTGAACCAAACCCCCCCAACAACAATATGGCTGCAGCCTGTTCCACACCAGGACATCCCACCCCTCATGCATGCTTGGTCCACGGTGGCCAACTGCATGGCAAACCCCCCACACACACATATGTATGTTTTGTCCTTGGTGTCACTGTACATGCCATCCCATGACAGCCTCACAACCCTGAGCTCTGAACCCAGTGCCCCCATGGCATCAGTGGTGTACAGTGGTCCCCCCACCACCCGTGGCACCAGCAACCTCCCCCCCACACCCGATACTCAACTGCTGGTGCCACGGCCCTGGATGGCCAGCGGCACTGCCCTTCTCACACATCCATGGCCACCGGCCATCTGACCGATGCTGGGAGCATGCCCCTAATTATAGGCTGATGTTCCCAGCTGCAGTCCGACGGCTGAGGAGATGTATGGGGAGATGTGCCTCTGGCAGTTCAGAGCTGTGGCACTGACAGATGGGTATGGGGGATGGGGAAGTGTAGTCAGTGCCACACGGGGTGGGGGGGTCACTGTCCACGAATGATGTTGCTGGGGAACTGGGGGTGGGGCTCCAGTGGTGGGCAGGCAGTGCTGTTCACATACTGTCCATCATGACTAGGCACTGGTGGGGGGACAGAACCTATGGTGATGGTTCCTGGATGAGTCAGGGCATCTGTAGTCCAACAGGATGGGTGCTAGTATGGCCATGTGTATGGGGGGCTTGCCAGATGTCTAACCAGGATGAGGGCTGGAGATATGTGGACTGGGGCACGTGTATGGGGGGGAGCATCTGTATGTATGTGGTGTACATTGCCAATGGAGACTTGTTACAGGGACAGACATTCATGTGTTGGGAGGGGATCCATCATCCCACTTGGGGACAGGAGGTCATGTGTCGGGGGGTTGTATATGGCCTGGAAACTGGGTGGACTAGTGGGAGCATTGCTAATTCGGGGATGGGGCATACGTGTGTGGGGTGGGGGGCTGCTCTGCCTTTAGGAGGCTGGGGCAGACATGTGTGGGGGTGTGGGGTGTGCTTGTCACTAACGGTGTGGGGTGAAACTGTGTTGGAGGGGTATGGTCTGCACACAGTGACCAGGCAACCATACGCACATATCTTTTGTGGATCTGTGATGGGCCACACTGCCCATATGTACAGGCACTCACCTGTGTGGCTGCCACAGCCCTCCCCATCAGCCTAGTTTGCTGGGGCAGCTCATCTAGTCAGGTCCCAGTGTCGCCGCAACCGGCCTGGTGTAGTGCATGGAGGCACCCAGTAAGTTATGAGAGGGTCCCACTTGGCATAACCGGTGCCCTTCTACCTCCTCCAGTGCGCAGCACTACGCGCCATGGTGCATGGCGTGTAGCGCAGGCATGCCCCCCCACCCTCTCCTAGTGCATTGCTGTCCATGTGGCAAGGGGATTGGGCGAGTAGGGTCTGCGCACTCCATTTAGTGCATCCCACATGGGGATACAATGAGTGCAGAGTGGCTACGTGCCATGGATACACAGCATGTAGGCACTCCACACATTCGTGCATAGGGCCCTGTGATGTTGCAAACAGGAATTGTGAGGTCAGTTCAGGATAATAATAATAATAATAATTTTATTTATATAAAGTGCAATTCAGAGAATATCAAAGCACTTTTACAAAACAACTAAAAAGCATAAAATTTAAAACCAGTTAAAACATCCAAATCCATTGCCTAATAATCAGAGTAAGCCAGAGTAAATAAATAAGTTTTGAGAGCAGATTTAAAGCTGTCCACAGTCAGGCACCCCCTTATCCGGGAAGGTAGAGAATTCTATAGGGTAGGAGCCACAAAAGCAAATGCACAGACTCCAGAGTTCTTCAAATGACCCCCTAGGAGTCTTTAGCAATCCCTGCTAGGTGGAATAAAGTGGTTGGAGGTGGCAGTAGAGACAGAGGAGCTCTTGCAGATAACTTGGTTCATGTCTGTGTAGGGCCTTGTAGGTTAGCAAACCAACCTTGAAGGTGATCCGCCACTGAACTGGCAGCCAGTGCAGATCGTGCAGCACTGGTGTGACATGACCTGATCTTGAAAGCCCAGTCAACAACCTAGCTGCAGTGTTCTGCACCAGCTTCAAGCAGCAGATATCGACCCCCAGAAGCCCTACGCACAGGGCTTTGCAAAAATCAAGACAAGAGGTCACAAAGACATGGACCAGAGTTGGCAGATCACCAGGCAGAACTAGGTGCTTAATCCGGGCAATATTCCTCAGATGATGGAATGAGGTCTTGACAATGGATGACACCTGGGACTTCAGGGTCAACCTCTCATCAAATATAACACCCAGACTCTGCACCCATTCAGAGGACGTCAGCTGGCAACTCCTGAGCATAAGTACAGAGGCCCATTCTGCCGAGGACCCCTCTACCCAGTGACCTCGGTCCACCACCAAAACCTCAGTATTGTCAGGCTTCAGCCTCAGCCAGTTGGCACTCATCCAGCCCTGGATCTCAGCAAGGCCGTTATTAAACACTGAGACCGCATCTTCCTGGTCAGGCGCAAAGGACATGTATAGTTGAGTATCATCTGCTTAGCAGTGAAAACTCAAACCATACCACCTCACAATGTCACACATGCTCCTAATGGCAACATGTACACTGCAAATAACATGGGCAAAAGCACAGATCCCTGGTGTACCACACATGGTAGAGAGAGTGCATCAGAGGAATAAATTCCCAATGTAACTCTCTGAGATCTACCAGTGAGGAATGAATGGAACCACCTGTGGACAGTCCCTGACAGTCCACAGATCACCCGCAAGTGCTCCAGCAAGACACCATGATCCACGGTGTCAAATGCTGCAGAGAGATCAAGAAGGACTAAGATGGAATGAGTCCTTCGATCCTGTCGCTATCAGGAGATCATTGAACACCTGAACCAGGGCAGTCTCAGTGCTATGCCCCTTCCTAAATCCAGACTGGAGAGGATCATAGATGTCATGGATGTCATGGATGGTAAGATGATCATCCAGCTGCAGCACAACCACCTTCTCAATAACCTTGCCCATGAAGAGCAGAATAGAGACCGGCCTGTAGTTGACGAGGCAGTTGGGGTCCAGAGAAGATTTCTTAAGGAGAGGTGTAACCACCACCTCCTTCAGAGAGTCAGGAAACTCACCCATCTCAAGCAACCTCTGGATTATCTCAGCCAGGACAGGACAGATGACCTCAACGCACCTCACAAGGAGGTGAGTTGGGCCCTGGTCTAAAGTACAGAAAGTCGGCTGCATACTCTGGATGATCCCTATGACATCCACAATTGCTGGCTGGATGAAAGCCAACCAAAAAAACTGTGGTTCTGCAGCCTCTAACCGATCACCACCCCACCCACTGGAGCTAGCTGGGTGGATCTCTGACCTGATGTTGGCAACCTAATTTGCAAAGAAGCAAGCAAACTCATCACACTTATCCTGTGACAATGATTTCCGAACATGTAGACAGGCTGGATTGCACAGTCTGTCTACCATTCGGAAGAGCTGAGCAGGTCAATTCCCTGCAGCAGCGATCTCCCCGGACAGGAATGCTGCCTTCTTATGTGAGATCGCTGA
This sequence comes from Neoceratodus forsteri, assembly GCA_016271365.2. Lineage (NCBI taxonomy): Eukaryota > Metazoa > Chordata > Ceratodontiformes > Ceratodontidae > Neoceratodus > Neoceratodus forsteri. The sequence continues at coordinate 954,456,878 of CM057454.1, read as the reverse complement.
TTGATAGTCCAAGTAATGGGCCATCATTCTATGCCTGTCAGCATCAAGACCAGTTTTCCGCCAACGATGATCCATCCTTCGCCCCCTCGCCTCATCTCCCTCACAGGATGGTGAGATGTGTTTTGAAATACAAAGTGAAATACTGTAGAACAGGTTATATTTGTTGTAAAATAATTGTATCTATATTTGCTCAAGTGATAATTACATAAAAATAAAATGCCACTCATTGGACAAAATTGCATATTTTCAATGGGTGTGAATTAGACACTAACAACAGAGCACGAAAATGAATTTACACAGTTGCAGCTGATTAGCGCCATGGGCTCAATACAACTTGCACAGAAATAAACAGTTCTACAGTATGTACTGCATTATCTGAATTACTTAACAGACCAACAACAGGAAGAAATAAAAGCAGAACTGGAAAACACTTAAGTTAAACATTACTGTTGTAAATCTAATAGTTTTAAGATTATTTCAGTAGGGAGCCACTGTTTAAGGTCTAACAGTAAAAAGGATGCCCAGTCAGCTACAGATTGCACTCAGATAAGATTTTGATGCTGGCTTCACACTTTTTTATGTTGCTTGCATGCATTTGCAAGAAACATAGTGCCATCATCCGAGTTTTCGGAAGTGTGTCAGCCCGTCTTCCAATGCAGTCAGTGTGTTTGCAGGCGCGGCCCCAGTTCCCCAATGAGTGCTGCAGCTGTCTATGACAGCTCCAAAATGCAGTGGCATACAGTTGAAAGGGAGAGCTCCACTTCAGTGAGCAGAGCTCTCCCCCCCACACACACACATGGCAAGCCGCATATTGCGTGCTGATCGCTCCCCACGCACACACTGTATGACCGACAGGGTGCCCAATCCCCATCGGCTCACGCCCCCAACAGCTGTCCAGGTGCCACACTGGAAGCCCATCCAGTGTGACAAAACTATTATAGCCAGCGGGTGCCCAATCCCCATCGGCTCCAGACTGCACACCCCTAAGCTTTTCCCGGTGCCACGCTGGGAGCCCACCCCAGTGTGGCAAATCTTGTTTTGGCTGACAGGGTGCCCAATCCCACGTTGGCTCCACGTCCCCCCAAACAGCTTTTCCTGCTGCCATGCTGGTAGCCCACCCCAGCGTGGCAAACATCCCACGTCGTCTTCTTAAAAAAAAAACTGTGAATAAAAAAATGGTCCCGCGTAGTCTCCCTGCCCCCCTCCCACAACCTGCACCCACCGACTATGCACCCTGCCTCCCCACACCCCTCCCTCACCCCATACTTACCTCCGGAGCTCGGCGTGACGATCATCAGTGGACCAGGAACACGTCTGCACTCTTCAAAACCGACTGCGAACTGAGGAAATGCCGGTAAGCTGTATAATGGGATAGGTAGGGTTTTTTCAACTTTGTTGCATTTCTCAGACAGTTTTGGGAATTTTGGCCCCAAATTTTCAACATGGGGTTTTTGGGACCCCTCCTCATGAATTCTTGCACTGTCATGGCGTTCATCAGGCCCGAAGAGTGATTTTGTGGTCACTGCATGAAATCACCTTTTGGGACCGATTAATGAAATGACACTGCCAGTGTCCATAAGGTGGGATCTCAAAAAGCCTATGTTGAAAATTTGAATTCTAAAATGACTATTTTCTGGCTGTTGTGTTGCGCGGTTCTCTACGCAGCTCATAAGTTTACAAATTTTCAATATTTTTCCTCCAGATTTTCAACATTGCCATTTTACCACACCTCCTTATGAGTAGTACAACTGTCATTTTCACATCCTGCCAAAATGTGTTTCCACCCATGTAAGCGCACAATGGCAGTCGGTGTGTCCGAACTCAATGTATGGGACACATTAAGAAAATCACAGTGACACTGTTCATGAGCAGAGGTCTTAAAATGGCTATGTTGAAAATTTGGTGAAAAAATTCCTAAAAATGACTGTTTTATGAGCGTGCGTTGCACACTTCCTACGCACGCTGGTAAGTTCGCGAATTTTCAATATTTGCACTCCAATGACTTCCAAATACCTAAACAGCACATAGAAGCAAGCAACATTCGGCATTGACAAATGCTTGTCTTCATTGCATTGACTGCAGGCCTTCCCTCTTCCCTCTTTGGCCAGGCTGAGCAGTCTAGCAATAAAATTCCCTGCTCATAAGAGGAGCCATGGGGAAAGTCTTTATCACAGAGCAGTGTGGGAGACTGTAAGTAGGGCCAGGAGGATCACTGATGTAGTGGGTAGGGATCCAGTCAACCTGGGAGGAGAAGTGGGTTAAATGAGGGAATATAGGTCAATTCTCATTTCTTTCATCCCTGGTCAGACCTGGACATTAGATCCTTCAGCAAACAGAATTATAGGTGATGCTAGCCTGAGGGGCATAGAAGGGATTTTCACTTGGTTTTCCCTGCTTGACAGTATTTTTTCTTAGTTTTCACCTTCAGTGAATGGATTATGAGGCTAGGAAGGAGGAACCAATGAGAATAACTGTCACTGTCATTGTAAAAGTCAAAGTATGAAAGTTGCTGCAATGCTTGAGGTTGTGCTGGGTAAGGGGGAACCTACTCCCTGTCCAGACAGGCCCACTGTGATTGGTTTACAGAAGGGAAGACAAACCCCACACCTGGTGTGGATGGGTAAAGGTTTCTCTCATCTGAAAGTTATCCCAAGTGGGAGTGAGCTCTGCCACACCAGGCTGAGCCATTCATCCTGCATGTGCCCACTTGAAGGAAAGGATCCTCCAGTGGGTGAAGAGTGAATGTAATTGAAACACACCCTAGTAGGAGGTCAGGCTCAATCTTGCTCTCCCGTTGCCCAGTGAGTGCATGTCTGCTGTGAGATGGCTGACCCTCCACTAAGGGGATACCCTCTCTATGGGGAGGGGGATCAGCAAAGTTTGAGAACTGGTCTTGGCAATGGAGGGGGTTGGGATGTCTCTCAGCTGTGCACGTTACACAAAAGAAGATACAATAACCATACATTTACTGTAGGTGTGTTGTGAGGCATGAGGCATTTTGCCAAGTGACTTCGGCTCCGGGAAGTGTGGTTATCACGTAACAGCAGCAAGTCACTTGTTTTACCTGAATACCAGGAGTGGCTCTGAGTGTTGCTTTGGCATGTAACAACACACTCCCTAGAGTGTCTTGCTGTTCTTATAAAATGGGTGAACTGTGAGACAATTTAACTAAGACCTGATTACAGTCAGTGGGCTGCTTTGCCAATGGTAATTCAATAACAACAAAAGAAATTGATTATTTCAAAACATTATAACAGATAATAAAGGGCACAAAATAATTTAGAAGATCCACCCTCCCAAAAAATAATTCATTAGTGAGTAATTGAATGTTGATACCCAGCAGCACACAGTCACGCACAAACACTACACCACTGCATACACAGGAGCACACATTGCTATATAGCACTATATAACCAGACATAAACACATAGTACTATATACTGTACATAGACTTCACACACACACACACACACACACACACACACACACACTGCACCACTGCATACACAGGTGCACACATTGATATATAGCACTACAAAACCAGACATAAACACAGAGGACTACATACTGTACATAGACTTACACACACACACACACACACACACACACACACACACACTTTCACACACTGCACCACTGCATATACAGGTGCACATACACTGATATATAGCACTACATAACCAGACATACACACACAGAACTACATACATAGACTTACACACACACACACACACATGCACAAGCACATGTGCATACACATATGCACACACACATGTGCACACATACACACAAGCAAGAATGCAAGCATGCATGCACACAGAGACACACACACTGCAGTGCAGCTTCTTAAATGCACACCCCTTTTGGACAGAAAAAATGTACATTTAAGTAGGCTGTTCACATATCCATACCTACATCTGGAAAGACTAAGCCTAAAATCAGTTTTTTAAAGGAACAGCTTCAGAAGCATGCAGATATTTTCTTAAGAGGAACCCATGATCTGGGCCTTGCAGCAACCATAAAACATGAAATGCCCCTGATGGACCATATGCAAGTACACACACCTTAGTGGAGAACCCCCCATTACCAGAAGGTGAAGAGACAACTTCATAGTGAATGTTAATGCTATCCAACAAAGTAGCAGCCCATATGCCTACCCCATAGCAGTGATCAAAAAAGATGGTCCAATTCAGAGCTGTATAGATGAAAGGAATCTCAATTGAAAGACCATCCATTATGTTTACCTCTATCTCATACAAAGGAGGCATTTGATGTTCTAGGGAGAACTAAATACATTGTTACATTGGATCTAGTTTCAGGTTACTGGCAGGTGGAACGTGGCAAAGGATGACAGATATAAGACAGCATTTACATCCATGGGGCTATTTAAATGCAACGTGATGCTTTTTGGTTTGCAAAGTTCCCCAGCCATCTTTCAGCACCATATGATGTGCTGTTTGAGAGAACAAAACTTTGAAACTGCCCTTATATATTTAGATATCATTGCCTTCTTCAGCTCATTTAAGGAGCATGAAGAGCGACTGGAGTAAGTGTTCACTCACCTGTGCCAGCCTGGGCTGAAGTTAAAGTCTGGTAAGTGCCTCCTGCTGAAAGAGGAGGTCAAACACCTCAGGCACATTGTTTTATCTTAGGGGTAGCTAAAGCTGGATATTCTAATATACTTTTATGCAAGCAAAATCAGCTCATTTGCAGAGGCACACTGGCATCAGTTAGTGCTGCTCGAAAACAGGTTAGTGCCTCACTAACTGTGCCTTTCAATATGACACATTTAGTGCATCCCCAACTTTTGGGGTGCTAATCACTCTTAGCAATGTGCTAACTCATTTGGTGCTTGCTTAATGCTTTTAAATATCCTGGTCCTAGTCACTGAGCAAGTGTGAGGAGGGCATGCCAGGGGGCATGTATGGGTGTCTGGGTGAGCGCGTGGTGTTAGTCTCACCAATCTTAATATTTTAAATTATTTTTTTAAATTCCATTCATCACTTTTCAGTCAGCAGGGATGTACCCCCAGGTCTACCAATTTGGAGGACCAACTTTCCCTACCTGGCATTCCCCTTCCTATTTTGGGAGGCCCATGGCTTACCCCTTTGGCAGGTCTCCCCTGCAGGCAAGGGCAAGAAACTAAGATTAACCTGTGATCACCGACATGCTCAGGTAGTAGTCATTTGGACAAGGCTCAAGGATGCCCCAAGCATTATACTACTCACTTACAAAGGGCTTTTTTTTCCTTGTTGCTATAAAGCCCTAGTGGATCAAGCATACAATAATATCAGTTCTGTTGGGTGCACTCCAGCTCCTGACATGCAGACCTTTGCTGATCCTCCAGTCCCAACATCAGCACTGTTTCCTGGTACCCCGTGCCATAGCTAGGGGTTGGAGTGTTGCCAGGCTCCAGATCCCTTCCTCCCCAGAGCAATCCCTTGTATGCTCCTCTTCCTCCCCCTGGCTGACCCTCTGATGTACTGAGTTTGACCTTCAAACTTGTTTGTTTGTTTTTGTTTATTTAAAATCTGGAAAAGTCCATGGGCCAAAGACCCATTTACATGGGCAACCAGAACAAATAACAGATATACATAAACAAGTAAAAATAAAATCAACTAACAAAATTATCAAAGAGTTAATCAGCCACAGACATTAGTAACAATAGCATGTTTCTTTAAAACTGATTGAAAGACAGATAATGTATTACTAGTACCAGTTATGGATAATGGCAAAGCATTATATACTGTTGGCAAGGAATATAACAAAGATCTCTGTCCAGCAGAAGTTTTCATTATGGGGACTGTGAGCCAAGTACATTGAGTAGATCGTGTTTGGGCTAGAGAAACATGTTTTTATAAAGTTCATGAAAAGAACAAGGCACCATATTTAGTGTAGCTTCCCTAGTCAGAATCCTGAGTAGTAACTGATACCTCTTATCTAGCTGTAACCAACCCAAATTTTCATAAAGACTACAGTGATGTGTTGAAATGTGTAACTGTGTGGCAAATTTTGTGATTTGATTCGTCAGCATCTTAACCTTATTTAATATCCCCAGGCCAGCTGAACAGTAGAATAATAAACCATAATCTACAAAGGGTAAAAGAAAACTCTGTGACAATAATAATCTAGTGGATGGAATAAGCAATGAATTAAGTGTATAAAGAGAGCCTAATCTCTGATGAACTAGTTTAATCATTGTATTAATATACTGCTCATAGGTTAGGAATTCATCTGTTATGAGCCCTAGATATTTAAAAGTTTCAACTTATTCAATGTCATCTCCATTCAATTTCGCAGTGAGACGGTAGGAGTCTTAGTTAACCTTTCCTTTTTAAAAAAAACAAAACATCATCTTAGTTTTTTTCCCATTCAGAACCAATTTATTATCATTAAACCAATTCTGAATAGCAACAAAATCATAGGCCAGATCATTACTTATTTCCCCTAAATTGGAACCGCTTGTGAGAATCACCACATCATCAGCATTAAGAAAAAATTGGGTATTTGAACAAATTAAAGGTAGTGAATTTAAGAATAAACTAAATAATAAATCACCCAGACTAGAACCCTGAGGAACACCCAGTGGAACAGCAGACAAAGAAGAAGTACTTCCCTTGATCCTTGCTGATTGGGAGCGGCTGTAAAGGTAACTCCCAATCCATCCAATGACCTCAGAAGACAAACCTAGTTTAGTAAGGGCTGACAATAGCAAATTGTGATTTACCAAGCTGATGCCTTGGTCAGGTCCACAAAGGAGGCCACAGTAAAAAGACCCTTCTCCAGGACCTGGTGGACTGCCTGTGTGAACCGGCCAAGGCCCTCGACGTACTATGACATGGACGAAAACCATGTTGTGCTGATGTTAATAGGTCATATTTCAATATATAATATATCATTTGGTCAAACACAATTCACTACAAAATCTTAGAAAGTGGGGCCAACAAAGAAATTGGACAATAGTTCTTTACACTGGTCATATCCACGGACTTGAAAACAGGAAAACAGTAGCCTGCTTCCAAATGTTGGTGAACTGACTAGTGCAAAGAGACAAATTAAAAGTTTTTGTAAGGGGGAAACAAATAATATCAGCAGTGATCCTCATGAGCCTAAACTCCATCCCATCACTGCCTAAAGAAGGGTCACTGGTGTCATAAGTGCTAGGTCTACACTACATTGGTGGGCAGGCTCATCTTAAGTTCTTCTTGTGCATCACTGTGGCATATAGGTGGGCAAGCTTGCACATCAAGTGGGCATCTAAAAACAGTTGATGTCGACCTATTGTGGTGGTTCATCATTGTTGGTATCTGGTGGTGACTGCATCAGGACCTGCATCCTCATTTCTCATGCATGCATCACTGAAGCATGTAGAAAATAAATGATAGGAGAGATGGATTCAAGGGGTGAGGAAATGAACAGGGAAAGGCTCTGCCAAGTTAAGTACCAGTTCTGCAAGTGGTGGTGGTGAAGAAAAGAGTTGGTTATGGTGCTGGGATATGGACTGGGAGTCATTGATGTGGAACTGATAGGTGGCTTAGGGCTGGGCACAAGATAATGTAACCAAAGACTGCATTGTTCATTAATCCCCAGAGGTCCACTGGTTCCACTCCCACTGCGATCAGCTTTCCCAGATGGTAATCATTTGATTCTGGTGATGAAATCCCTCAGAGCAAACCAGGAATCCACTGGTTTTGTCCCTTCCTCATTTAAGTGCTTCCAGTTCCCCATCACGTAACCAGGATAGAAAAGATCCATCCAGATTTGTAAAGGCAAGACAGAATCCATAACAGTACTGCAATCAGTGGTAATGGGGTCAGTGCAACAACCCTATGGGTGGCCAGCCCTGTGAATGGAACACATTCTGAAGAAAGGGGGGTTACTAGTGGAGTATCTCAGGGCTCAGTACTCGGTCCAGTTCTCTTTAACATCTTTATAGGTGACATTGCAGAGGGTCTGGAGGGAAAGGTATGCCTCTTTGCAGATGACACAAAGATCTGTAACAGAGTTGATACACAAGAGGGGGTAGAAAAGATGAGAAAGGACTTGGCAAGGTTGGAGGAATTGTCAGACATATGGCAACTTAGATTCAATGCAAGGAAGTGCAAAGTAATGCACCTGGGAAACAAAAACCAGGAGAAGAGTACACAATAGCGGGAGGTACTAACAAACAAAATGGAAAGGGACCTGGGGTAGTCATATCAGATGACCTAAAGGTGGGTAAGCAATGTGAAAAGTCGGTAAGGAGAGCTGGGGAGATTGGGATGCATAGGAAGGGGCATTACAAGTAGAAAAAGGAAGTGGTTATCCCTCTATACAGACAGTTGGTGAGACCCCATCTGGAGTACTGTGTGCAGTTTTGGAGACCTCATCTACGCAAGGACATAGACAGGATGGAAGCAGTCCAGAGGAGGGCAACTAAAATGGTGCAGGGTCTGCAGCAGAAACCATATGAAGAGAGACTGAGAGAGCTTAATATGTATACTCTTGATGAAAGGAGGGACGGGGGGACATGATAGAAACATTCAAGTACCTCAAGGGAATCAACAAAGTCCAGGAGGGTAGCATCTTTCAGAAAAAGAGATGTGTAAGAACAAGGGGGCACAATTTAAAGATAGAGGGGGGATGGCTCAGGGGTAAATTTTTTTCACGGAGAGAGAGTGGTGGATACATGGAACAGCCTTCCTGAGGAGCTCGTTGGGTCTAAAACAGTGGGGGAATTCAAACATGCATGGGACAGACACAAGGCAATTATAGTGGGGGTTGCAGGAAGTAGGCTGTTGGTTAACTAGAATCTGCAGCTTATCCAGTAGGTAGGGGAAATGGGCAGACTGGGTGGGCCAAGTGGTCCTTATCTGCTGTCAAAGTCTATGTTTCTATAAATGTATGAAGCACAGTTTAGTTGTTTCTCAGCCCTGACAAAGACTCACTCTGAGTCAAAGTGCTGGGGATAGCTGGACTAGTGCCTGCTGTGGATCTATGGTACTTTACAATAAATATTTTGATTATTTAAACTGTCTAACTGCATTTGTCTTTTGGTCCTGAGTGCAACAACCAAACTCTGCTTCATTTGTAAAGGCAAGACCCTGTTCATCTTGTACAAACAACACAAGAACAGCTGCCAGCTTTTCATGTGCATGGAAAATTACCAATCTGCCTTAAGGCACATGATGCCCCCAAATCAGAAAGTAGCAGCAGCAGAACCAAGCCCAGTGTTGCTGCACAATCATCTTCTGAGGAACGTGACACTGACTCTAGGTGTGGCGTGGACACTGCTGTTATTTTGTCACCACAGGAAAATGTGCAGTTGTTCATGGGAGGAGTAGGGGCAGGCTGAGGTATACTGACCTTGCAATTCTACAAGCATAAAATTAACCCCCCATACTTAATCTTGGCAACAGCAGAACAATTGTTAGGGTTCCAGAAGCTTACTTTTGAGTGCTACATTGATGGCTCTGGTGACCACACCTAACCTAAGGGGAAGATAAACAGAGGGCCTCCCTTTGTACAACACACTGACTAGCCTCTTTGATACCTGTGCATATATGGTTGTGGTCTGCATTGTGTTTTTGAGACTGTGTTAGTAATGATTACTCTGGGATGCACAATAGAGACAGAGGCAGCTCTTCCACACCATTAGTAGGTTATTTATTTGGTGCTCCATTCACAACATAATGCAACATTTAGAACAGTTCTGTATGCCCTCTTTACACTTTATGCTACTGCTACTGTTACTGCTACTGCTACTGCCACTGCATACTGTCTCCTTCTAGCAGCTTGCTAATCAACCATTAGAGGCTAACAATCCTAAAAACATAAATCACATTACTTTGTTTCTAGCTCAGTGCAATTATATATTGCATATCAAGCTAATAAGTTATAACCCTATCTATTAGTACTAAACTCAATGTTTAAGTAATCAAACTACAGACACGCATGGCAACCCATTATGATTTCTCTTCCCATTCGGCACATGGATTTTGTATGATTCTATTTTAAGCTTTTATATTTGGTATAACACATAACATGCTTTATGCACAGTAATATTTACTGTCCATCTTAGTCATAATAATCAAATTTATTCCTACATGTTTTTTTTATTTTGTTTTATTAAGTTTAAGAAATTCAGTTCTTAAACAGCATGCACAAAGGGTACATTTAGGATCACATCCATATTACAGCATCCCTTATAATAGGACACTTCACACTTCCTCTCCAAGTTGTTAACTCATTTCAGGGGCTATAGCAAAGAGTTCACAACTCAATAAATCCAGTGAAATGTTCAACAGTTGTCATAAGTAGAGTTAGACCTGTAGCACATTGGTTAAACTTATAATTCAACATAGTGTCACTGACCACTAGCCCTGTGGCCTTTTGGTCTCAATGTTCATAGCAGTAAAGCTCACAGTGTCTTTAATAGACCCAAAGCTCTTGGAACATATATCTGACTATATAGACTAAAGGCTCAAAGGAAAAGCTCAAGAACAAAACACCAGGCTGGTTTAATATAAAGGCCATCAAGATAGTCAGGGATATGAGCTCAGCTTACATGAAATTCAGAAGGACCAAGAAGGAGAAGACAGGGAGGGTTATATGAAGATGGCTAGTATAACAAGTAAGGTAGTCCATCAGGTTAAGCTCTGACAGAATTGCAGCTAGATGAGGGAATCAAGAAGTGGAAGAAGGCCTTTTTTCACAACATTAACAAGAAAAGGGACAAGAAAGATGGGATTGTCAGGCTCAGGAAAGGGGATGGGTGTGGGTGGAGGAGAATGGGGACAAAGCAGAGGAATTGAACAAGTAATTCTGTTCCATCTTCACCAGAAAAAGGAACAGACTAGTGCCAATAGGAGGAAGGAGATGAGTGGAACTGCAGGGGTACAGATGCTTTGACAGAGGTGGATAGGGTGAGAACAGGGCTGCTAAAATAGAGGACAGACAAATCCAAAGGCCCAGATGGTATACACCTAAGGGTGCTGAGGAAACTGGTGGAGGAGTCTGAAGATCCATTGGCTGGCCTGTTCAATAGTTCACTGTAGTCAAACATGGTACCGCAGGACTGGAGAGCTGCACATGCAGTGCCCCCTCAGTAAGAGTGGTGCCAAGAATGACTCAGAGAACTACAGAGTGGTCAGTCTGATCTCAATTTTGTGCAAGCTCATGGAGACCATACTTAAGAAAAGTTTGATAGAGTATCTGGATGAGTGTGGTCTCCACAATGAGAAGCAGCATGGGTTTATGGGAAGGAGCATGTGTCAAATTAATCTGATTGACTTACTCACATACTAACATACTAACATACTATTTGCCAGCAGATTAGGCCTTATGGTCTATCAAGTCTGCTCGAACCTAGATCCTTAGTTGGGTGCCGAGACCCTCCCATCCTTTGTGCTCCAGAAACCCTATCATCCATCCCCACCCCCCCCCGGGATAGGCCATCATCTGATACATCCACTTTCTGTGTCTGTCCCACCTCTCTTAAAGCCCTCCACTGTGGATCTCTGAACCAGCTCACCAGGCAGAGCATTCCAAGGGTCCACCACCCTCTCAGTGAAAAACCTCCTCCTCTTTTCCCCTCACCCTTCCACCTTCCAACTTCAAACCATGCCCTCTGGTGATGCCTCCTGCTTTAGTCTAAAGATCCCTCCATGTTTACCCTGTTTATTCCTTGAGGTACTTGAAGACCTCAATCATGTCCCCTGTCTCTCTCTCCTCCAATGAAAACAGGCAGAGCTCCTCAAGTCTGTCCTCGTAAGTCAAATCTCTAGCCCTCTTATCATCTTTGTTGCCCTCCTCTGTACCCTCTCCAGGAGCTGTATGTCCCTCTTCAAGTGTGGTCTCCAGTACTGTACACAGTACTCAAGGTGTGGTCTAACCAGTCCATTGTACAGCGGCAGAATCACTTCCTTGCTCCTAGAGGTGATCCCCCTTGCGATGCATCCCAACATCCTGTTTGCCTTGCTAGCTGCTCTCCTGCACTGCTCAGAGTTATTCATACATGTATCCACTATGACCCCTAGGTCTTTTTCCCCTGTTGAGGCTTCCAGCACCTCCCCTCCCAGGGTGTACCTGTGTTTAGGGTTTCCCCGACCAAGATGCAACACCTTGCGCTTGGTGATATTGAAATTTAATTTCCATGTGTACATAGCTTACCAGGGTGTCAGGTCCCCTTGCAGGGCCAACCTCCCCTCTTCTCCCTCAACTACTGCTCCCATCTTGGAGTCATCCGCTAAGAGACTCATTTCACACCCTATACCATCCCTGATGTCCGATATGTATGCATTAAACAGGATTGGACCCAGGACCAAGCCCTGTGGTACCCCACTACCAACCTCTGTAGGGTTCGAGAGCTCCCCACAGACCACTACTCTCTGAGTGCATCCAGCTATCCAGTTTTCAATCCATCTGACCATCAAAGGGCCTACTCCTAACCCCATCAGTTTCTCCACCAGACCATTGTGAGGGACAGAGTCAAACGCCTTGCTGAAGTCCAAGAATAATACATCCACAGGCTTACCCTGTCCAGTTCTGATGTTACCCATTCATAGAACTCCACAAGGTTGGTTTGACATGATCTACCTGGCACAAACCCATGCTGCCGACTATCCAGACCTCCCACCTCCCCCAAGTAAACCCCCAATCGTTCCTTTAGTATACTCTCCATTAATTTTCCCACCACCGAGGTTAAACTGATGGGTCTATAGTTTCCTGGTGCTTCCTTCGACCCCCCTTTATGGATTGGTACCACATGTGCCTCTCGCCAATCCCTAGGTACCCTCCCTGTCTCATCTTTGACTGGGTCACTAAAACAGTGGACGGGGCCAAGTGGTGGATATCCTTTACCTTGACTTCAGCTAGGCCTTTGACTGTGTACTTCACAAGAGGTTGATCAGGAAGTTGGCAGATCTCAGGGTTGGGCAGAAGTTGACCAGATTGCCAGATTGGTGGAAAACTGTCTGATGGGCAGGACCCAGAGCACAGTGGAGGGGGTGAGCTATCTTGCAACAGGAAGGTCACCAGTGGGGCACTACAGGGCTCAGTGCTTGACCACTGCTGTTCAATGTCTTCATCAGCTATACTGGGGATGGCATTAAGGGCAAAATATGACTATTTTCAGACAACATCAAGCTTTGTGTGAGGGTGAACACAGCAGAACTGATACAAGACCTAAAAAACGATATGGAAAAATTAGCGAGGTGGTCTAGGTTTTGACAGCGTGGCTTCAGTGCAAAGAAATGCAAAGTTATGTACACTGTAGGCAAGGCTCCAAGGACTGAGTATAGCCTGGGTGGAGTCCACACATCTGCATCAGAGGAGAAGAAGGATCTGGGGATGATGATCACTAGTGACCTGAAGCACTCCGTGCAATGTAGGAAAGCATCAGCAGAGACAAACAAAATGTTGGGCTGCATTGCAAGAGAGAGATCAACAGCAGGTGAGAGGAGGTAATAATGTTCTTGCATAGGTCATTAGTGAGGCCGCCTCTGGAGTACAGTGTACAGTACTGGAGCCATTACCTTAAAAAGGACATAAACCTGCTGAAGATGGTCCAAAGGAGGGCAACTTAGATGGTCATGAGCCAGCATGGTAGGTCATATGAGGACTGGATGGGCCTGGCAGTCCTTATATGCCAACAGAATCTATCAGTCTCTGAGGAGAGATTGGAGGTCTTGAACATGTACTTCCTGGAGGAGAGGAGAGAGAGAGAGAGAGACGGGACATGATTGAGACCTTCAAGTATCTTAAAGGAATATATAGGATGGATAATGAGGGTCTCTTCAAGCTTAGTGGAAAATGTAAGACAAGGGGGCACAGTCACAAGTTGGGGGGGTGTAAGAGACAGGCTACGAGGCACTTTTCATGGAGAGTGTGGCGGAGGGTTGTAATGTGCTTCCAGAAGAGGTGGCTTTGTTGAAGAGAGTGGGCAGCTTCAAGAGAAACTGGATTAGTGTTAAGGAGAAAATAAGGGTCAAGGGAGGGGTAGACAGAGTGGAAGGGTGGATAGGGGAGGAAGCAGGTTCTACAGCTTAAGTTGAGGACCCTGCAATACAAGCAGACTAGACAGACCTAATGGCCTTATTCTGCTGGCATCTTCATATGTTCATATGTTCATGTATATACATTTAATAAGCAGGAACACTTTTCCTTTTACATGTAACGTTAATAGTCGCTTGATGCAAGTTTGAACTGCTCCAGGTAGAAAACTTGCAGAGCCAATATAAAGCTAAATAAGTCAATAAACAGTGCAACCTTTAAAATTACTGATTAAGGGAAGAAATGGATAAAGAACAATCATGTAACAACTTAGATAAATGCATTTGTTTTATAAAATGTAAAACAGACAATATGGAATCCATTTCAGGTGCAGAACTCAATTTTTTTTGGGGGGGAGAGGAGCTGCCATGCAGTCAACGTCATTCCCAGACATACCGTTATGCTGAAGCTGGCTGTAAGATTTACCCAGTGAGAAAATTTAGTTTACTTATTTTGGTACCTCCAGCAGCTTCCAAACCCACACCCTGTCCCTCTATAACTTACATAGAAACATAGAAACATAGAAGCTGTCATCAGATAAGGACAACTTGACCCATCTAGCCTGCCCTAACAGTAATTTCTAACAAGAAACATTAAGGATATAAGCTTGCCCAGTTCAAACAGGGTGATTATCTGCAGGTTCTTAGGTTCCAAAATCCATTTTTCTTTTATTCACCAGATTACCTGCTTCTTTCAGGTCATTAAATACAGTAGTAGCCACAGACATTGCCAGCTATTTCCTGAAATTTCTGTGACATTTCTAGAGAATCTCCTGCTTTCTGCATTACCATAGTAGGGGCAGCAGAGAGAAACCCTTTAGAAATGTTATGAAATATCTGGAAATAGCTGGCAATGTCTGTGGCTACTACAGTAGGTATACTTTATCCAAATAGATCATGTTCAGTCCCTTTGGATATTGGAGGGAGTGTGTGACACCCCAAAGATCTCAAAGTGGAATGGAGGCCATCAAAGCTTTTCCTCCATTCCTGTGTTGCAAAGCTGAGATAAGGGACGATTGAGATCTTGTTCCCCTCCTCTGTATCCACAAGTCCTAACCTCCTTGCACCTGTCAATACTCTGTCCCTTTTGTGCTCTCCAGAAAAAAGTCACTAGCAAGGTGTGGGGTCCTGAGGCATCTTATCTTCTTTTGCTTGGGGTGATATTGTAAGACTGTTGTACAGCAGATCAGGGATCTGGTTTAAGATGGTCTGTGAGCCATTGTGCCACACAGCCACAGGGATCTTCTATTTCTGCTCCTTCTGCTTGTCCTAATATTCTGATATTTACAGCCCTCTTTCTATTGCCTAGCATTTCCAGTCTAAAGTGTAGTACTTTCATTTTTCACCTTTATTACACTGGTATTTCAATGATGAGGATGAGGATGAGGATGAGATGAGATGATGCTTGTGTAACTTGATTTCCTTTGTGGCTTTCTGCCTCTCTATCCATGGGATATACCATCCTGTTGGGGTATGACACAAGGAACCCTAGAGAAGAGTTCCCCCCTACAGGTGAAGTGGGACTGAACATGTTGGCTAAAGGTAGGTTAGGAAGAAGTCCACAGGTAAGAGAGATGAGCCACTGGAGGAAGAGAGGTGGATGGTGGGCGGTGAAAAAAATGAATCCTGGCAAGACCCAGGATGTATGACCTTTTAAGCCCAATGGGGGAGTGACATTGTTGCTCCGCCCATCAAACCTCGGGCTTAAAGCCCTCCCAATGTCATCATGGCTTTCAGTGCAGAGCCAGCCACCTCCTTTGCCTCCACTGTATCCATGCTGGACTGGTTTGTACATACTGTAAGGTGACTCTGAAATTCTTTTTTTGTATCTGTTGTCACAATGTTCAAGTCCATAGCCCAAAATTATACCATTCAATGCACCAAAAATTGGACTACATGTTGGAATGTTTTCAACTGCAAAATTTAAAGCTTAAACACATTTTAAAAGTGTAATTGTTCAAGGAGGGTGGTGCCACCCCAAAGCACATCTGCTCTGTGTGATGGTTGGCCATGTCCCATATATTCCTGCATGTTAACAACATAAAGCAACATTTAGAACAGTTCAGTAAACTCTCTCCAAAGTATATGCTACTCCTACTGCCTTTGCATACCATCCCATATAGTACTTTCAGCTTGTGACTCTGCCCTCCCAAGAGAGACTACAGTTCCCAGAACTACTTCTGTCTATTTCAAGTTCTTCCATTTAAAGGGATGACATTGTCCATCAGCTCTGCACAGCCTCAGAGAGCTTGTTACACCATGCCCTGGTTTCAGAAAGATGCCCCTAGCATGCATCTTGTTCTGTTCTTACAGTTTTGGCAGGACAATGGTCTCTCCAGTTATCTTTTCCTCAGTAGATGCATGTTCCATAAGTGCTGTCCCCTCAGAAATCATCTATTATAACACAAGTACACCATCTTGATTTTGGGATGATTCTCGACTCCAGGCTCCAGAGACAATCTCTTAAGTAGTCTCCTGATTATTTGGAAGTGTTGTAACACTGTTAGTGGCTTTAATCTGGGTTCAGTCTATCTGGTAGACTCCTGGGGTTTCTTCAGCATCATCTGGGCATTGGATCTAACAGAGGTTGTTGTCACTCTTGCATCCAAATTTTGTCATTTCCCCAGGGGCCTGTAGATTCTGTGTCCTCCTCAGAATCAGATGGTCCTTCACTTAGCTCCCTCTGCATTCTGTCATCTATTATGCGTTAGTGCTCTTTATTGGAATTAAAGTACAAAGGGTTATCAGATTTCTGTGAAAGGAACACTGTCCTCCTCCCTTCATGGACACACCACATGCACTGGACCATAAGCCTGGCGTTTCACAACTACAAGTAGAGTGCTTTCCCCCCTGCATTTTTTGGCTTGCCTCTCTGGCTTTTGTTTGTCATCAGTATGTGGTCATCAGGTTAGGGAGGCTTCTCCTTGGCTCAGTTGTCATAATAGTGCTTCTGCTGCTCCTCATCTCAAAGTGAAATCTGTGAGGCCAATTCATAAGCCCTTCAGAACTGATTGTTGGTATACTGTAAGCACTGCAACTGAATTTTGTCACTGCAATTAGGGTGCCGCAACAACAAAGACAGTGATGGGGTGATCTTGATTTTAGATTGCCCCTCACTAGTGTCATCCTTTGAGCCCACACAATTTCTGCTCCTTCCAGGGCATGCCCACCCAGGAGGAGGTTATATTTAGATTTCGGGGGGGGAGCAGGGGCAAAGCCCTCAGCAAAAGCTGACTGTTTCCCAGGAGGGCACTTTGGCACTGTAACTCCCAGGAGACATAATGCCCGGTGCTGTAATGCCAGGTGGCATGTTTCCTGCATCGTAATCGGCATTGGCAACATGATTTTCACACCAGCATGGAGTGAACCAGAATTGTTCAGCCAGCTTGGAGAGATAATCTTCCCAATTGTGAATCTGCTCTTCTGACCCAAGTACATGTCCTAAAGCTAATTCAACTGGCAATCTGGGGTACCTGCCAAACATTAAAAAGACAGGGAGGTACCCTGTTTACTCATGGCATGTGCAGTTACAGGCATGGGTCATGTCCTCCACATGTTCTGTCAAGTCTCCTCTTGGGTCAGGCTGTAGAGTTTCCAGCATGTCCATCAAAGATTGGTTGAATCATTTGGTACCCCCATCACCCTTTGGATTATATTAGGTGGTATGACTCTTTTTTAATTCCCAGGAATTTTCAGAGCTGCTGAAGCAAGAAACTCTCATAATTACATCCCTGATTTGTGTGCACTGTTTCTGGGACTACAGAGTTGCAAATGAATTTCTACCACACAACAGGCAATTGTAGATGTCTTCTGGTTGGTGGTAGGACACCTGGACATAATGAATGAAGTACTCAGTTATTATCAGGACATTTTTCACTCCTCTCTTAGAATGTTCCAGAGAAAGGAATTTGCTGCATATACTTAGTTCCAGTAGACTGCTAGTATGCATTGAGACCAGTGGAGCATGTTTTTTAGTGACGGTTACCTTTTTAGAGCACACCATTTATATGTCTCACACCAATTTTAGATAAAAGAATACAACCTGGTTCAATGGCATCTTACTTGAAGCAATTAGTGATGACTCCCTTTTTAGGGCACACAATTTGCATGACACATACCAGTTTTGGATAAAAAAAAAATGCATCCTGGTCCAATAGCATCTTACTTGAACCAGTTCTACTGTGTGATATCTGTCCCAGGTTTCCCCACATCAGTGTATGGTTTGTGAAGAACATCCCTATGTGGACACTCTTGCAGAAACAGCTGATTAAGGGCATCTTTCAGTAGTGTACTACCTTCCTGGTATAAAATGCCATCCCTTTGGCTCTATTTATATCAATGTCTTATTATCAACTAGACAACAATAGTTTCTTATCCCTTCTCCCACGTGTTGGGAGGGGTCTCTGGGCCCAGAAGTTCAGAATTTTGTCATGCATTAGGTCCTGTTTATAGTAGCTTCTTAACTCCTCCCTTGGCAAGTGGGGATCACCTCTGCTCCCATGCAGCCTTGCTCAACAGGCTTTATCATCCCTTTCTCTCTGAAGGTCTTTGGAATGACATGCTCTGTGAAAATGGTTAACATTTGGAATGTTTTCCACCTTTTTCCAGTGGCATGCATGGGAGTCCATCTGCATTTTCATTACTCCTCCCAGGGCAGTACACAATGTCAAAGTATAAAAATGCCAACATGGTAACTGAGTAGAGTGTGGTGATACTGATTGCGTTAGTGTTAGTGATTTAAACTAGTGGATTTTTATCAGTAAAAACAGTAAATGAGTGACCCCACAGAAAGTCCTTATGTTATTTAGAGACTGTCCTTTTAAGGGACACACACTCCATTTTGAGGCTGGTATGTTTTCTCAGCAGCATGAAGGCTATGGCTGGCATATGCAATGGAATTACATCAGCACCCACAGTCCTCAGCATACACATATGCATTAACTGTATACTGCAATCGCTACCACTTGCCTCTTATGCCCACATCTTGCCAGTTTTGTGTACACTCAAAAAGTCTGATGTTATAACCAGGAGACTTTTGTGCCCTTGTGAGAGTCCCTTGTTCTGCTATAAACTGCTAATTTGCTTTTCTTATGAAGTACCTCTGAACTGTTATCGAGGGACTCAGTTGGGGGCCTTTGTTGCTCAGTGACTAGGCCCAACTCCCTGCTGTAGCACTCTCTGAGATTACATTTGGTGGCTTCTCCCTGAATTTTGAACTCCCTTCTATCTTATGTTATTTTATCTTAATTTATTTGTTGTTTGTTGTTTGGGGCATCTGGGGATTGGGAGGAAGTTGGGATGTGTGTGTGTGTGTGTGTGTGTGTGTGTGTGTGTGTATGTGTGATTGTGTATTGTATGACTATATTTTATTTTTTTTTATTACGAATTGTGGACATTTTAATTTGTGTTTGTTACTTTGTAGATTTTAACTAGTTTGGGTTTCTTTGTTACATTGTTTATTGTTTTAGGAGGGTAGCTAGATTAGTTGTATAGGTCATACTGTTTTAATTGGTTACAATAAAAATAATCGTAGACCTAGGATGTGTTGGTCCATGACTCCCATGAGAAGGCACTATTCCACATCTTGACTCCAGGACCTCCTCCCCTTAGATTGTCCCTTGTTGTCATCCAAAGTCTACTGATGCTGTATGCATTAGGTATTGTTCAAATAGGGAGGAGGTAGGGGTCTGCAAGGCCTATTTTTGGGAATAGGGATGGAGGAAGACAGATAGGTATGGTGAGCTCTTGGAGATACCCTGGGGTGAATTGAGTTCATGATAGGGGTCCTTCCTGTCTTGTTACCATACTCAAGGGCTCTGCCTTTGGTGGGCAGGTACCCAATGGACCAGCCTCATTCACCTATCCTTCTTGGGCAGTGTTATGCAATGCCAGATCTTTCAGACACAACACTGCTATTACAGCTGATCTGGTTTCTACAGTTAATCTGGCTTGCATCACCAAGACCTGGCTGGATTAACGTGCTGGCCAAGTATTAGAATCTGTGGTTCCTGCTGAGTTTTTGGTGGTGTAGGGGGTAAAGGGGAGTACGGGAGGTGGGTGGGGGAAGGGGCAGGAGTGGAGATACAGGGGGGGAGGTGGGCGAGGGTGGGAGACAGTGCAGCCAGGGGGGCCTTGTCGAGGGAATATGCCAGGTAAGGTGTTGGGGTGCAAAGACTGATTGTAAGTGCTGGGTGCTGGGGCATGTGCAGCTGGAACGATGGAAATGTTAAATGGGCAATCGCAGGATACAAGCAGTGAGAGGTGCAGCTTGGACTTGAAAAGGCTGAGTGTTGGAGCTGTCACTATGTCGCTGCCAAGAGAGTTGAGCCAGTTGGATGCCCGATAGGCAAATGATCTTTGTCCTTGGGTCATGCGACATCGTGGGATATGTAGTAGATGGGAATTGGATCTCTTTGTAGTGACATTCCTGTGTCTAGGCTTAAGGAGGGCACAGACACCAGGTGGGGCAAGTCTCATTATGATTTTCTTGGCCGTGATGCAGGTTTGGTATTTTATGCGTTTGTCCAGTTGAAGCCATCCAGATTGGGAATAAAGGTCACAAGTGTGGGTATGGCGATGTGAGCCAGTGATGAGATGACAGGCCTTATTCAGGGAGGTTACGATACTTTTGAGAGCAGTGGTAGTTGCAGACCCATATATGATAAGACCATAGTCTATGATGCTGACAATGGAGCTTTGGACGGCCACTGACAGTGCTTCTGGGGTTAGGTGTTTCCTGTGCTGGAATAATATGCCTAACCTCGCATTGGCAGACTTTGCCACATTGCTAATATGGACAGCGTATGAGAGGTGGGGATCAAGGGTGATGCCAAGTACTACCCTCTAAGTGGTTTGACCCTGGAGGGTCTTATGGTGGTGTTTGACCTATAAGGTGTGATGAGTGCTTGCGATGAGCCAGGGGAGTTGGTGTAGACCTGTAATAGGGCCATCACTGACACCCTTGACTCTATTGCACCGTTCTGTGTTCGACCCCTTACCTCACATCAGAGATCCCCATGGTTTGATGGAACTCTCAGAGAGTTGAACACAAGGGAACAAAGGTTGGAGCGATGCTGGCGGAGATCACAATCTGACTAGGACAAGCTTATTTTGATGTCTCATTATAAAGCATATCAATCAGCAATCTCCTGTAAGAAGGCAGAGTTCCAGCCAGCCTGCTGGTGCAGCGGCAAGATGTTTGTTTGCAGTGCTGACATTCCAGGTTCAGTGACAGACTTGGGAGTCAGAGGGCTGGCCAGTGGGAGAAAGATTGAGCATTCCAGTGACTGTGCTTCTTCTGTGGTGGAGGGAGAAGAGTGTTCAGGACTATGCGGACCTCTGGCAGAGGCTGGGGATACAGTCATGGCTGGGTCCACATGTTAAGGGGGTGGGGCAGATGCTGGTGTCACTGCACATTCCTTCCCCAAGGAAAAAGACTCACAAAAAATACTGGCCTGCTAATGATGGCCCCCATTTCCTCCATTATTCCAGCTTCAGACCAAGGTCTGCCTGGGGTGGGGAGTTCCGCTCCCGTGGCCCAGCCTTGGGGGACAAACCAGGGCTTAGAGACCAAGTTCCTTGGGGAGGGGGTGCCCTACCAGCTGCCGCACCCAGGGGAGTAAGCCTGGGGATGGTGGATGTGACGAGTGGTGCAGAGAGACCAGAACCTCTGGGAAAAAGGAAAAAGGAGCCATTAAAAAAAAAAGGCAGCGTTCCTGTTCAAGGAGATTGCTGCAGCAGTCAACAGACCAGCTCAGCTCTTCCGGATTGTCAACAGGCTGTATAATCTAGCTTGTCTTCAGTCCATTAGAGCCTTTTCACAATCTAAGTGTGATGAGTTTGCTCTGTTTTTTGCTGATAAGATCTCCTCTATCACATATGCGATCCAGTCAGTACCCTCTATTGGTGCTTGAAGTGGCGAGCCCGTGTCTGTAGCAGGCATTCTGTTTGACTGGTATGACTTTGACCAGTTGGTGGTAATGGAGGATGTCATTAGGGTCATCCAGGAGTTAGGGCCTACCTACTGTAGTTTGGATACAGGTCTGATGCACCTTCTTGTAGGGTGCATTGAATCCATTGGCCCATTCCTTGCTAGGATAATCCAGGGTTCTTTGGTGAGGGTGTCTTTCCTGAGCCTCTGAAGGAGGTGGTGCTGAGATTCCTTTTGCAAAAATGTCACTAGACCTGGACTGCCTGGCGAACTAGAGACCTGTCTCTAACCTACCCTTTTTGGGGGAAATTATTGAGAAGGTGGTGACTTCACAACTGGATGCCAGCCTATTTAACCTCAGTGATAGGGAAAATGATGGAATCACTTGTGAAGGAAAGAATTTTCAAGTATCTAGAGGCCAGAGGAGCACAGGACCCAAGACAGCATGGATTCACAGAGGGAAGGTCATGCTAGATGAATCTGATAGATTTCTTTGACTGGGTGACCAAAGTAGTAGATCAGGGAGGGGCTGTGGACATGGCCTACCTAGACTTTAGCAAGGCATTTGACACAGTCCCACACAAAAGATTAATATACAAGTTAGCCAGTCTGAGAGTGGGTCCCAAGATGACAGCCTGGGTAAAGAATTGGCTGGAGAATAGGACACAGAGAGTAATAGTAAATGGAGTCCACTCTGAAGAAAGGGGGTTACTAGGGGTACCGTAGGGTTCAGTATTAGGACCTTTATAATGTCTTTATAAGCGACATTGCAGAGGGACTGGAAGGAAAAGTATGTCTCTTTGCAGATGACATAAAGATCTGCAACAGAGTTGATGCACAAGATGGGGTGGAAAGGATGAGAAGGGACTTGGCAAGGTTAGAGGAATGGTCAAATGTATGGCAGCTTAGATTCAATGCTAAGAAGTGCAAGGTAATGCACCTGGGAAACAAAAACCCAGTGGAAGAGTACACAATGGGGGGTGAGATACTAACAACAACAAAATTGGAAAGGGACCTGGGGGTAGTCATATCAGATGACCTAAAGGTGGGCAAGCAATGTGAGAGGGCAGCAAGGAGGGCTGGGGGGATACTGGGATGCATAGGGAGAGGCATCACCAGTAGAAAACAGGAAGTTATTATCCCTCTGTACAGACAGCTGGTGAAACCCCATCTGGAGTACTGCATGCAGTTCTGGGAGACCCAATCTCCACAAAGACATAGACAGGATGGAAGCTGTCCAGAGGAGGGAACTAAAATGGCGAGGGTCTGCACCAGAAGACATATGAAGAGAGACTTAAGGAGCTTAATATGTATAGCCTCGAGGAAAGGAGGGAGAGGGGGACATGATAGAAACTTTCAAGTACCTCAAGGGAATCAACAAAGTCCAAGAGGGTAGCATCTTTCAAAAAAAGAGGTGTGCAAGAACAAGGGGCACAATTTGAAGATGGGGGGCGGCTCAGAGGTAATTTAAGGAAGTATTTTTTCAAAGAGAGGGTTGTGGATACATGGAACGGCCTTCTGGAGGAGGTTGTGGAGTCAAAAACAGTGGTGGAATTCAAGCATGCATGGGACAGTCATAAGGCAATTCTAGGGGGTGGGGGTAGGAGGAAGTAGGCTGCTGGTTAACTAGGATCTGCAGCTTATCCATTAGGTAAGGAAATGAGCAGACTGGGTGGGCCAAGCGGTCCTTATCTGCCGTCAAATTCTATGTTTCTATGTTTCTATCAGCTTATGACATCTATGACCCTCTCCATTCAGGTTTTAGGAAAAGGCACATTACTGAGACTGCCTTGGCTTGGGTGCTTAGTGATTTCCTTGTGGCAAGGGATAGAGGAGAGCATTCCATTTTTGTTCTCCTCATTCTCTCAACTGCATTTGACACTGTGGACCATGGGGTGCTTTTGGATCACCTCCAGGTTTGTTGTTGACTTTCTGGTATAGTCCTTAACTGGCTCCATTCTTTTATCACTGGCAGGATACAGAGGGTGGTTTGGGGAGCTTTTTCTTCCAAACCACTGCTCCTGCCATGTGAGGTTCCGCAGGGTTCCATTTTGTCCCCCATGCTTCTTGTGGTGTATATGCTGCCACTAGGGGACATTATTTATTTATTTAGTTTGTAAGATGATACAGACTGAGTTTTCATTGCTATGCTAATGATACTCAGCTATGCCTATCTTTTGCTCTGAACAACAGAATGCGGTCTTGGTTTTCAGTCGGTGCCTTGCTGAAATCCAAGACTGGATGAGTGCCAACTGGCTGAAGTTAAATACGGATAAGATGGAAATACTGGTGGTGAAATCTGGTAACCTGAGGGTTGGTGTGCAGGCTGGTCAAGTCACCAGGCTTAGGCTCGGAGATTTCCAGCTGCTAACCTCCACTAAGGAGAAGAATCTTGGCGTTGAGCTGGATACTGGCCTAACACTTAAATTTCAGTTGTCGTCCATGGTCCAGAGTGCCTTTTATCATCTTAAAAACAACACCAGGATTAGACACTTGATTCCCTTGGGTGATCTGCCATCACTAGTCCATGCCTTTGTGACATTATGGCTTGATTACTGCAATGTCCTTTACCTAGGGCTATCGGGGCTGATCTTCACCACCTATAGCTATTACAGAATGTGGCAGCCAGGTTGTTGACTGGCCTTTTGAGGTCATGTCACAGTATGCTTGTGCTGCGCTCTTTGCACTGGCTTCCTATTAGGTGGCAGATCGCTTTCAAGGTCAGGTTGCTGACCTGTGAAGCCCAACATGGACTGGGGCCCAGTTACCTGCAAACCTCCTACAACCCTACCACCCATCTTGTTCCATCCGGTCAACCAATGAGGGCCTCCTGGTGATTCACAGGGTCTATCTGAAGTCATCCAGTGCCCAGGCTTTTTCTTTTGGTGTGTCGACCCTGTGGGATTCACTGCCTTGTCTACTCAGAGAGGTCTCCTCGGTTAGTGCCTTCAAAAGGGGCCTGAAGATCATTTTATTTAATAAAGTTTTTTCCTCCATTTAATGTTTAATTTCTAACTACTGTGGTTTGTTATTGCATGTATTTTATTTTTTGTATAGAACCTGGGTATCAGTAAAGAGCCTAGAGTCACAATGAAATAGAGCACTCTATTAAATGAATAAACTAAACTAAACAGATTTGGTGCCATCACATGTCACAACTGTGTGTCAGGTCCCATCTGAACTGAACACAGCAACTTCTCAGAACTTATACCATTTCCCTGGGGATACGTTAGCCCAGCTTGCACTGTCAAGCCAATGACCTGGGTTTTGAAGTTGGCTCAGAATGCATGGTACAAATGTCAGGGAAGGTGCTGCTGATTGCAATGCTTCCTGGTCTTGGTGGTTGTGATCTACTGCCACAGCAGTCCCTGTGGTTGGCCAGTGGGCTTGCTCCACCAGGGAAGGCTTCATGCACATGAGGCCCGTGCTTGACCGTGCAGCACCACCAAATGAGGAGAATAACAAATACTGTAATAGAGGGAATTTTTAATATTTGCCTTTCCCTACAGGAAAACTCTATAGTTTGTATGATGAAAGTGAAATAACAAAGTAAACTTAATATATTATTAGGCTTCTGTGTAAGGTTTGTAAGACCTTTGGCTGATGTTTAATAGTAGTCATACAGTAGCTGTAGTAGATTTTTGTTTCTAGATAGTGTCTTTCTTACAGAAGAGTAAAAACAAGACATTATCAGCAAAAACAAAACTGAACAACAAATTAAAGGGACACTGTCAACCTATTTTTCATCATAGTACTTCTAGTTAAAAACCTGCATTTAATGATTGCTTACATTCTCTAAAATTCATTGATGTTGATGTTTGTTTTGTCTGCCTGCTTGTTTTGTAGAACTGAAATGCATGCTAATGTATATTTGTAAATTACCTTGCTTTGTTTACAATCCTGGATCTGTTCTTACTGAACATTAGAAACACTTCTAAATAGTACAGTCACTCATGATGCAATAGCCTCCTACACTCCCACTGCATCATGAGTGACTAGACTCTATAGTGGGTGTTCCCAAATCCAGGAAAGATGCAGTTGGAGCTGATCAAGGGATGCAAACAAACCATTTTTTGTGAGGTAACACCAGTATGGTGAACAGTCTTTTCTTCACTTTTTTAAAGTAAAAAAAGAATCAGAATTAAACTACCATCTACATCAGCAATCTTTACAGAATTTTGGCAATCATAAAATGTGTTTTTTAAACTAGGGCCAGTTTGAGACCTAAAGGGATTGACAGTGCCCCTTTAAAGAAAAATCTCCAAATTACTGACAAAAAGGTAAACATATAATAGTCTTTATTATAGCAGCTTACTGTTTCAAGAACATTGCATTTATGAAAAAATACAAACATTGGCTATGGCAAAATAGAAAATTGTGATATAAACAGAGTATAGATATAAACATTGTAAACATGTGATACAAACAGAAGGGACTTGATACATAAGTATAACACTTGGATTGCTTTTTTATTAATAAGTCAGGGGAGTAACCAGGATTTTAAAAACTGGAGGCCCAAGCATAAGAACATGCTGTTTATGGCACATTCATATCCATGGCCAGCTGAGACATATTTGGTCAACATGTTTGAAGCCAAATGAAGACCTGGGCCTTCAGGCTATGGCCTGGCTACTGCCACTGTAAGTGGTGCATACTGTAGATGAAAAGACTAAAAGCTACTTGAAGATCCAGTTACTTGCCTGAAGGTATGCCTTTAATATGGATTTGTTCTCTTTTTTCAAGTACACATTCCTAAGCTCTTTTAAACACTGATATGTCACAGCCTGGTAGGTGAGCCATATTAAAGTGTCAGTCCCAGAGGTACACGGACTTCAAGGATTTTTTGAAACCCACATTGATATTCCTTCCATGGTATCACAGCCATTCAGGGTAAGCCAAAGAAATACCTCAACAATCAATTGACAACCAGCAGCATTTTAACTCTAACTATAGCACTGCAAGTGAGACAAACTGCTGAAATTCAGCATTTTCCTTCAGCAAGTGAACCTTAAAACAAAAATCAATTTTGCTTTCAGGAAATGTGGGGTAAGCAGTATGTTTCCTTTCTGTTGTGTTTGCAGTTTTATCTTCTGGTGTCCATATTCCACCCTAAGCTTCATTATAGTCATTTGTCACTGATGCAGTGAAGTAACACCCGCTAATGATGGTAGAGTTGAGACAACTGACTGAGTTCTGTTAATGCAGAGCTCTATCAGTGCTAGCAGGGGCTCCAGTAGCTTGAGGTCCAGCAGAACTGCACTTGTCAGTGTTGTGGAAATTACAGTTGTAATATAGTTACAGTACTTTCAAATATTAGAAAGAAGGTAGTACATTTACAATATAATTGTTTTAAAGTAAAAAGAAACTGTAATAACAACATACTGTATATTACTTTTAATGCCATGGAACATTGGCTTCTGCCAGCAGAAGCTTTGAGTAATTCAGCACATGCACTACAACAGCATGGGAACATGAGACCTGAAAAGTTTACTTTATTTATCAATACCCCCCACCTTATATTTTTTAATTTTGTTATTATTTATGAACCATTTATGACCCAATATTAATTACTAAAAACTATGTTTTGGTATCAATTATGGTTAAAACAGAAAGCATCATGCCAAAAGGCCAAAGTAAATCAATGTAGGAACAACAGGGCAGACTTGGTGGTCTTTCTCTGTCCTTTAGCATCTGTGTACCAGGTAGGGCTATGCAAATAACTTTTCCCAAATATTCTGGTGAATATTCAGCCCTCTGCCTTGTGTGTCTACTAGATTACCAAAAGCTTACAGCCAAACATTCAGATATTCAGTAACTGGATATTCAGCTTCTTTTTACAAAAGAAACTCTCCCCACCTTCACTATTCTCTCCCACCAGCCTGAATCTTTGAAAGAATCCCCCTTCCCCCACCATCATAGCACCCAACCCACACTCCTTCCATCCCATCCCAATCCCATGGATGTCTGAACAGAAAAACAAAATCCTGCTGTATGTTTCAATCCATCCTTCTACCCAGCCCAAACCCCGTAAATAAAATGTCCACTGTCCCTCTGCCCTCTACACAGTACTCTGATCACTGCCTCCTCCCCTCAAGCCCTCAAATTTAGTAACTTTAGCTCCCATAATGGGCAACCAGCACAACCAACCCATCTCCACAGCTGGCCAACATGTAATGAATGAAAGTGCATGCCCCCTTGCTCCTAGTATTGTAAAACCTGCTGATCGTCTGGTTTACTAATACTAAGAGCAGGTGTGCAAGCACTTTCATTCATTAGATGGTGCCCAGCCATAGAAGTGGGTAGATTTAGCTGGTTGCCCACCATGGGACCTAAAAATGACTGAATGTGTGTGCTGTAGGGGAGAAGGGCAGGATCCATTGTGCTTATAGGGTGGGGTGACTGAGTTTGATATTTTATTTATAGGGCAGGATCACATTGCAATTTCTTATAATTTGATTCAACTGACAGTATACTGTAGTAGCTCAAAGACCTTTGGACGTATAAAATTCTGCAGACATAACTTTCACATTGCCACTCTTGTCTTCTGGCTTAATTACAATGTTAGACATATTCATTTACCCTGCTATGGAAGTAACCTCTGTCACAGTTAAATTGCAACATACTGGGGTGGCAGAATCTGTTAGGACCTTCTTAACGTCACTTTCTACATTTATGTAGCATCACACACCTTGGGTGTGTAAAATTTCATTACACACCCCTACCCCTACATTATTCTGTATGGGTCTATGCACAAAGCCTATGCACTGCAGATAGGTGGTGCATAGACTTCATTAAGTCACTTTGCCACATATCAGGGATCTCATTGACCACTGTAGCAGTCATAGAAACATAGAAACATAGAAGTTGACGGCAGATAAGGACCGCAAGGCCCATCCAGTCTGCCCATTTCTTTTTCTACCTTATAAATGTGCCATCGGCCTTTGCTCTGTCAGTGACCTATCTATTCATAGTCATTTGTATTGCTCTCTTATGCCTATCCCATGCCTGTTTGAAGCCCTGCACTGTATTCATAGCCACCACTTCTTGTGTGTAAGCATTCCATGCATCTACCACTCTTTCTGTGAAAAGAATTTCCTCACATTCCCCTTAATCGGCTCTCCTCTAATCTCATGCTGTGTCCTCTTGTCCTGCTATTTTCTTATATTTAAACATGTTAGACTCTTTCACCTTGTTTATGCCTCTAAGGTGTTTTAAATGTCTCGATCATATCACCTCTCCCTCCTTTGCTCAGGGTATACATATTGAGCTCCATTAATCTGTCCTCATATGTCTTCTGATGCAGTCCCTGCACCATTTTGGTTGCCCTTCTCTGGACTGCCTCAATTTGGTTAATGTCCTTGTGAAGGTGTGGCCTCCAATACTGCACGCAGTACTCCAGATGGGGCCTAACCAATGTCTTGTACAGAGGGATTGTACCTCCCTCTTACGACTTGTGATACCCCTACTACAATACCCTAACACCCTCCCCTTACCTACTGCTTTAGAGGTCTGTTTGATGATTTTAGGTCATCAGTGATGATGATGCCCAAGTCTCTTTCTTTCTTTGTGACTGCTAGCAACTCCTCCCAGCCTATAAGTGGCTTCGGGTTTCTTCCCTATGTGCATGATTTTGCACTTCTTGCATTAAATCCCAGTTGCCACTCTTCTGACCATTCTGCTAGTTTATCCAGATCTCTTCTCATTCTGCCCACCCCATCTGGATCATCTACTCTGTTGCAGATCTTGGTGTCATCTGCAAACAGACAAGCCTTACCTCTAGTCCATCTGGAGGTCACTAATGAAGATGTTGAATAGGACTGGCCCCAGGACTGATCCCTGAGGTACCCACTTGTGACTTGCATCTCTTCTGACTGTATACCATTTACCACCACTCTCTGTTTTCTGCCAGTCAACCAGTTTGCCACCCAGTTGACCAACTATCTGACCCACCCGAGCCTACCTAGCTTATTTATCAATCTTCTATGTGGAACAGTGTCAAAAGCTTTGCTGAAGTCAAGGTAGGCGACATCAACTGCTCCCCTTGGTCCACCACTCTGGTTACCAGTCAAAGAAATCTATGAGATTAGTTTGACAGGACCTTCCTTTGTAAACCCATGCTGTCTTGGATCCTGTGCCCCTATGGATTCCAGGTGTTGCACTATCCTTTCCTTAAGGAGTGCCTCCATAATCTTGCCCACTACTGAGGTAAGACTGACCCGGTCTGTAGTTCCCTCGCCTCCTCCCTGCTACCACTCTTGTGGAGTGGGATCACATGAGCCTTCTCCAGTCTTCTGGGACCTCTCCTGTGCTCAGAGACTCACTAAACAATTTGCTAATGGCTCTGCTAGTTCCTCCTTTAGCTCCTAAGTACCCTGGGATGTATGCCATCAGGTCCCATTGCCTTATCCACCTGAGCTTAGCAAGCTCTTGTAGGACCCTTTTCTTTGTGAAGGGAGTAGTGCTCACCCTCCCCTGTGTCCATGATGCTGAGCTGTGGGCCCTGCCCTACCTTCTCTTCAGTAAATACTGAGCAAAGTATCTATTTAGGATAGATGCTTTACAGGGTCCTCCTCCTCACATGCTCCCTTTTCTCCATTAAGCTTAGCAATACCCCTCTGGACTTTCTCCTTTCACTAATGTATCTATAGAAAGTCTTGTCACCTTCTTTACTGTTCGTGCTAGTGTTTCCTCAGTTTGGGACTTTGCCTGCCTTACTGCCTTACCTGCTTCCCTTAGGGCAGTTTGGTATGCCTCCCTATCTTCATCCCGCTGTGTTCCCTTATATTTTCTGAAGGCCAGCCTTTTGGCTCTGACCTTTTCTGCTACTGTATTTGAGAACCAAAGTGGTTTCCTTCTTCTTTTGCACTTCCTTTTCTGTCACAGAAGGGGTGCAGGACCCTTCCGCACCTGATCCTCTGTCTGTCTGTGGAACTGCATGTGCAGACAGACAAAGGGAGTGACCGGGGATGTACCTATACTCCACACCATTCACCAAGGCACAAAGTGCTGGAAGAGTGGGTAACAGGCTGTGTGGACAGGGACCTTGCCATAGCTGCTGCATGTTTCCACCATTCTGCATCCTCAAACTGTGGTGGGGCAA
The DNA here is from genome assembly GCA_016271365.2 of Neoceratodus forsteri. Classification (NCBI taxonomy): domain Eukaryota; kingdom Metazoa; phylum Chordata; order Ceratodontiformes; family Ceratodontidae; genus Neoceratodus; species Neoceratodus forsteri. The sequence continues at coordinate 954,425,818 of CM057454.1, read as the reverse complement.
TCAATACCCCTGCCATGCTGCCTCAGCCCTCCAGACATGTAATGACACTAGGACCATAGCTAACATTTTCAACAATTTGTTCTCTGACCTGTCCCAGTATACCACTCCCACTCCTCAATTGGGCCATCACCTTCAACCCACCACTGCATGCCCCACATCACAGATAAACACCCCGTCTGACATGCCATGGGTGGGGTGCAGTGCTCTACTTTAAGGCTATCACTAGATCACAGGTTCTGAAACTTCTGAGAGGTATCTCAGACAATACCAGCTCTGGCTTGGACTCTCTCGAACCTCGGCTCTTGAAGCTTGCACCTCTTCTCATTGCTTCCCCATTGGCGAAGGTTTTTCCACTGTCTCTCTCTAGCAGCATTGCACCTGACCTCTGGAAGATAGCACGAATCACACCTATCCTTAAAAAAGGGGACACAAAAAACATTACCAATTACAGGCCTATTGCTATTCTGTCAGTCTTGAGCAAAATCCTCGAGAAACTAGTGGCTAGCCAAATAATGGACTACCTTAACAAATACAATCTTCTCTCAGAAACTCAACATGGCTTTAAAAAGGGCCACAGTACATTGACTGCACTTCTGAAATTTTTGGGTACATGACAATTTGCTCCCGTCAATACGCTCCCTACATATTCGCTCCCGACAACTCGCTCCTGTCTGATTTGCCCCCTGTCTAACTCGCTCCTACTCAAATTCGCTCCTGCTCCCATCTTGCAGACCGAATCAGAAATGGTTTATGTGCTGCACAATCTTAGTTCATTTGCTTCTTAAAACCTCTGCTTCTGAAATGTAATTACTGCTGAAATGCTTTGTTTTGATGGGAAAAGTCCAGTTTAGCGATTACAGTGCTCTGTGAGTTCGTAAAATGTTAATTCTGCATCACAAGCAAAAGCAGTAGCACTGTAATCTGTGTGACAAGTAGTGTGGATCACATAATATTCCATTTCCTGTCGATGTGGACTGTGACCATCAGACAGCTAGTAAATTCTGCAGCAGTTAGGCATAAACTCGCCCACTCTCAAACTCATTACCTCTTGCCTTGCCTTGCAGACTGAAGCATAAATGGTTTAAGTGCTGCAGAATTTGTTGACTACTGTATTAAGCATTTAAGCAGTGCATGAAAAAATTCAGCAGCACAAGCAAAATCAACATTTAAATGCAAACGCAATCAGCAGCTTCTGTAGCACTGTAATGAAAGAAGTCTGCTGAAATTAATTTCTTTGCAACAAAGTTGAGTATGGTACGTATGGGTGAAGGATGCCAGACCAAAGCACTATAATTGATTAATCGAGTAAGCTACAGTGCAATCAGTTAACTAATCACTGTATAAGCTGTACTCATTAATTTAATTAGTATTGAATAAATGTAACCCTGCAAACAACAGCATGCTGGTTTCTTCCTGTGTCCTAACAGAATGGCTTGCCATTTTCTAATGTCGGAAAGACAGAAAAAGAAGCTTGTAGATGAGTGTAATTTTATTTACACGCATCATAAGCACGGATTTCAAGGGAAAGAGATCTGGCAATGTGAAAAGGCTGTGCAGAAACCTAAAACATGTAATGCAAGAGTGCATACAGCTAGCTACGAAGATCCCACAATTGTGTATCTCTTCAGTCAGCATACACATGCACCGGACCCTGCATTAGTTGAAAAGGGTGAGGCAGTTAACCTTGCCAAGCTGCAAGCTGCACAAACACAGGACAGCACTGCCCAAGTCCTAATACATGCAAAACAAAATGCTTCGTTGGCAACCCAGGGAAAATTGATAGACAGGAATTTGAAAAGGACAATACAGAGGGTACGCGTACATGGTGCACCACTGCTGAAATGCTACAGTGCTCTGTGAGTTCATAAAATGCTGATTTCTTAAAAACTCTGGGAGTTCGTAACAGTGCTCTGTGAGTTCGTAAAATGCTGATCTTAAAAGCTCTGTGAGCTCGTTACAGTGCTCTGTGAGTTCATAAAATGCTGATCTTAAAACCTCAGTGAGTTTGTTTGCATCTTAAAAGCTCTGTGAGTTTGTATGCTTAAATGCTAAGTTTTGATGGGCAAGTTTAGCAATTACAGTGCTCTGTCAGTTGGTAAAATGCTGATTTCTTTCACTCAATGTTCAAAGTCCAGTTTATGAATTAAGGGAGCGTATTGTCGGGAGCGGATAATTCAAGGAGTGAAATGATGCGGGGATGTATTGTCAGGAGCGAGATTTCGGGGAACGTATTGTCAGGAGCGTATTGTCGTGCTCCCAAAATTTTTGACGGATACCCTGTCGCACATGGATACTGGGCACCTTACAGGTGCTGTCTTTATTGACCTCATTAAGGCTTTTGACCAGTTGATCACCCTCTGCTTCTGATTACTGTCCGTAATCTAAACTTCTCACCCTCTGTTATTACTTGGTTCAGCAGTTACTTGGCTCACAGAATCCAAGCTGTGAAATTTCATTTCTCCCTGTCGGACTACTCCACTATCAACATTGGAGTGCCCCAGGGTTCCATTCTGGGCCCTCTTCTTTCTCTGTTTTTATCAGCAACATTGCAGCTTTCTTTAAGCACTGCTCTTCCATTCTGTATGTGGATGACCTTGTCTTCTAAACCAGCTCCCCAGGTGTGGCCACAATTAATGCATTTCTGACTGCTGACTTTATGAATGTCCAAAACTGGCTCTGTGGCCATAAACTAGTGCTGAATGCTCAAAAAAACAAAGGAAATGTTGCTGGGCTCAATCCAAAAGCTCAAGGCTTGCTCTGTGCCTCTGAAGGTCTGTGACCTCAAGGGAACTCCAATCAATACTGTGGAAACCTTCAAATACCTAGGGGTCTTACTTGACCAATCCCTTGACTTTAGCACTCACATACAGGCTACCTTCAAAACCGTCAACTGTAAACTAGGGGTGGCATACAAAACCAGCTATCTTCTCATGCCATCTGCCAAGTTGTCAATAGCCAAAGGTATTCTTCTTCCTGCACTTATCTACAGTGCTCCTGTCTTTGTCGCAACCCACAAAACAACCCTGCAGAAGTGGGACATTACATACAGCAATATATGCCAGTATGCCTCCTCGTCTCCTTGTCTCAGGCATCATTGTCAGTTATACAATGATCTCAATTGGCTCTCCCCCTCTGCCTGTAGGACCTACTCCCTTGGCTCACTCATCAGCTCTGTTATCAGAGGGCATACTTCCCCCTCCCTTGCAACACTACTTGATCCTGTAATCTCCTTTCAAAGGTTTCGATCAGAAGACAGATTCTTGCTGAAGGCAGCCAGAAGTCGCACCTCTAAAAGTTCTGGCACTTTCCAGTGTGTTGCCGCTTGGCTATGGAACTCACTTCCCCTCAGCCTTAAAAGACTGGAGTCCCATCTCCTTTTCAAAAGAGAACTATGGGGGTACTTATTGCTTGCTGATTTCTGCACTTGTTTTGACCCCTGTTGATTCTGATATGGCCTCCACCCTGTTTCTTCCATGCCCCCTCACCCCAGGCTTGTCTCCTAGTTTTTAAATACTCCCGACCTGAGATTTCTCCTTCTCTTACAGCTATAGTACTCTTATCCCTTCTGTCTCTGTCTTCGTACTTGCCATACGTGTCTCCGACATCCTCGCTGCATTTATTGTTTAGTCTAGCCGTACTGCTCATGCAATAATCTGAGTGTCCCTATTCTACCAGTTGTATTGCCTCCTACTAACTGCACTTGATATGCTATGTGATGTGCTTTGGAATGTTGCTTTGCTTTCTGTTATTTATGTAGCTTTATGCACTCTTGGAATGTTGTATGCAATAATACGAGTGTCTCTATTCTACCAGCTGTATTGCCTTCCACTGACTGTACCTGATATGTTATGTGATGTAGCTTGGAATGTTGTTTTGCTTTCTGTGCTTTATGTAACTTTATGCACTCTTGGAATATTGTATGCTTTCTGTAATGTACTCTCCCGGGTCGTGCCTGAAAATAGTCATTTTATGGTTAGTGCACCTACCCAGTTAACAAAAACTAAATAAATAAAATAAATGTAGAGAGGGCTGGGGGCACCTATTGGGGCACTCATCTGACATTGTGGTATGGCCAGTACCCGCAGTGCCCCACAGTCCCCTCCTCTGCAAGGAACAGGGGATCCACTCTATCTACAGGGCAGACATCCAATTGGATACCTGCCTGTCTCTGCCAGTCCACCCTCTGTGCAACAGTGCATCAGTGGAGCAGGCCATGGACAGGCAGCCAGCAGATGTGAATGGCATGCCTGTGCACCTGCCTGCGAGTATGGTTGTGTGTGGGCCGGGTATCTGCCTGTTGCATGTACTGAGCCTGCATTAGTGAATAGACTTCTGTATAATTACTATATAATTACTGACTGAGCCTTATTACAGCTGGATAACCATAGTATAATTTTTTTGTTATATCTGATTGGTTATAATGGGAAGTGCCAGCCACTTTAGTGTTCTCAACCAATTAAACACACTGCAGAGTGACATGTGGTTTAACTGTCACAGCTCCCAGTTCTCTAAGAAAATGCAGCACATCTCTCACAGTCTCTCATAGCAATCAGTACTTAAAAAATGCAGCACCTCTCTCAGTCTCTTTTAGAAGACAGCATCACGGGTAAAAGCATTTGTGAGTTGACTCACCAGGACTGAGTGTGGTCAAGAGTAAAAGGGGAACAAGCCCAGTGAGTAGAGCCAGGAGTGAGTGCAACAAGGGAGGAAAATAGTGATGAGCAGTATACAAATAGCATCACACTCAGCAGCCAGAAAGCAGTTGCTGCACTGAAGGAACTGTGAAACTGGATGGGGGATGTGGAAGTTTCAGGTATTACTGAACAACGTTTGAACTTGTAAAACTGAAATGAGTATATTTCTTTTTTCACTATAATTCAGACAGAAATAAACATAAAGTCAGTAATTATAAAAAAAGATATAGCGTATATTTCTCGTTTCCTTGTTTCACTATAATTCAGACAAAAATAAACTCAGAGTCAGTAATTTAAAAAAAAAGTATAACTGACCCATTGGCACAGCAGTAGCAATACTGCTCATGATGCCAGCAGCTTGAGATCAGGAGTAATCTCATGTTTTGGGGGCTCAGCCAGGGAGAGGTGATCAAGCCTCTCAAAGGATACTCTCCTTCTCTCGGAAGGGTGGTCTGTTTCCCCCACCATAACACTGCCACCTGAGCAATCACAGGTTGTAGTGCAGGTGAGAAACACACGGGAAGAAATGGCGGATGCTGGCATCAGCACAAAGGCACATCCATGTGCCTACATCATGACATGTTCACAGCACTTCCTCAGGTTGAAAGGGAAACATAAGGAAAAATGGCACTGGCATGGGAGCTAGCAAAGTCCCAGTAAATCCATCTCCCAGCCTCGACCATGTGGGCTCTGGGACTGAGCCTAATATTCATCTAGATTTTGGGGGGAGCCCCACCTCCCGACCACACCTGGTGGGGGTGACCAAGGCTATGTGGTGGCTAAGGAGGCAAACCACATAAGTGATCAATACATTTCCCAATCAGAGGGGCTCAGGTTCACCCTTGTAAACAACTACAGCTTGGTGCTTGCAGAAAAGAGTCGATGCACAGAAACAAACTCAGAGACCCGAGAAACCAACTGCAGAACTTGACTCACAAACTGATTTGGAGCTTCAAATATGGAAATAAATCAAAGACACCTTATCGGTTCTTCCTCTTTATTGAAGTGCTATCTAAATAACTACCGATTAGTTTTCAACTATTTGGATAGCACTTCAATAAAGAGGAAGGACCGGTAAGGTCTCTATGATTTATTTTCATCTTTGAAGTTCCAAATCAGCTTGAGAGTCAAGTGCTGCAGTTTGTTTCTTGGGTCTCCAAGTCTGTTTCTAAACCTCGTAAGTGGCAATCAGGGTCCTAGTATCAAAGTGGGAGGGGGCATATAAAAAGAATAATAAAAATAAAGTATGGATAGGTGATGTGTAATGAGATTTTTCATGCATCCTCAACATGTGATGCTTTAATAAGCCCCTTGAGGTTTGCTTTTCGAGTTTGTGTACTGTAACATCACTACCTTGGGTGGGTATAAAATCACATTACACATCCTCATACCCTTACATTGTTCTCAGTATAGTGGTCTTTTATGGTACTAACCAGTAGTGGTTATACACTGGCTTTTCATGGTTATATAGTGAACTTTGTTACATAGTATGGTTGTCATGACCAGTGAGGAGTCAGCAATAGACAGATCCTATTTCATAAAGTACATTTTAAGTCTTATTACTTATTTATGAGACTACAGAAGATTGACTGCAGTACTGGGCATTAATCCCTTAGAAATACCGGTAGAGCTCAGACAGGTGCCCACATAAGCTATGTGTTTTTTTAAAGGCTGAGGGCAGGATTCACAAAGAAAGCCAAACATCCAGCAGTTGCCAGAAAAAGGCCTGTAGCACTGCAGAAACGCAGTTGCGTGATATTCATAAAGAAATTTTGAGCAGGTGCGGAATATCATCAAATCCCTGCAGCTGTGGAAATTCAGCAGCTGCAGAAAATGCACACATGCTGAAAATCCGCAACTGTGGATCTGCAGCTGCAGAAATAGCTTAGGAGACATAGCAACAGTAAACTTAATTAGCTAGAACAGCAGACTTTAACAGGGCTGCCATAGAATGAAGCTGAAAGCACCCACAAAGAGACCAGCAACCAGTTCCTCAACTGGGACCACTGCAGCACCACAAGTACCAGCCATACCATGGCACCACAGCGGTCAACTGTCACTGCTGGTCCTCCCTCCCTGGGGTGTTCCTGTTGCCTGCAGGGGTAGCACTCACTGCAAGCTGGCCAGGCTGTACTGCCTGTGGGGCTCCATCATGGACTGCACTGTGTCTGGTGGTTGTTACCTGTGGCCATATCATGGCAATGTGTGCTTTTGTTGCTGTTACAGCAGCCACTGTTACACTGTCTGGGATGCTATTACCTGTGCCTCACCTCCACCTTTATTGATTCCAACTGCTGTGGCACTACTGCAGTTTGCTGAGGGAGAGTTACACCTCATTCCACTGTGTGTAACAGTTTTTCCGCAAATGCAGAAAAAAACCTGGTTGTGAATAGCCTTTCAGGGGCTGTGCCTTACTTATCTCACACCTTTTTTCCTCAGGGACTTTCGCAGCTGCACTTTTTACCACTGTCCTTAGTGTTGTTTTCCTCAGCTACAAAGGGTTTTATGAATAGCACACAGTGCAAATTACCTATGTTTCCATAACTATGGCAGTTTTGGGGACTTAGGGAAGGTTTTGGACCTTCAGAAAGCTTTGTGAATCCAGTAGGGTTACCACCTTTTAAGAAGGCCAAAGTGGGACATTTCTTACTAAAACATGCTTTTTTGCAGGAACAGTAGGTAACTTTGACTACTGCAACAGACTTGTTTTCTCTATATAATCAGAATTAAGGCTAAGTATTGTAGTTTCTAGGTTGATTCTATGGTTTCATATCATTTTAATGTATTTTAGTTAAGGTACTATAGTTTTCTATAAGATTTAGAGTTAAATTAGAAAATATTTTTTCTACTAAAAAGTCAGGACATGTTGGCCAGGATATTCAAAAGGGTTGCGCCATGCGCAACAGGGTTGTGCATGCGCAAGTCCAAAAATGGGCCATTCTGAGATATTCAGAAGGAGGCAGTTGCACCACCGAAAACATGCTGAGCAACAGCGCAACAGCGGAACAGCCAGAAATTGTGCAGTAGCGGAAATGAGCCAAAATAAAAAGGCTCAAGGAAGCGGTGCAAGAACGCTACAAGGATGCCAAGTGGAGAGAGAGAGAGAGAGACAGACAGACAGACAGTGACAGGCTAGGGCAGGCAAGGCAAGCGTGGGCCATAGGCTGTAGAGGCCAGCGAGGGGTGCCCGGTGCAGTGGAAGTAGCAGTGAGGACAGCGGGGTAACACAGCAACACCAGCCGGGGGGGTCAGAAGCCAGGGAGATGGACAGTGCCAGCTTCCACATGGAAGCTGTAATGAGGGGGGTGAGAATGCATGCTGCAGGGGGACGTGGCTGTGGAAGGGCCTGTCAGCGGTATGCCCCCAACAGGCAGTACCGTGCCCGCATCACCTTTGAGCTGTACACAGATGTAGAGATCGTGGGCCGGTACTGCCTGAACAGGGCAATACTGAGACGGCTCTGTGAGCTGTGCAGTGATGTGATGCAGGCACCCTCACGACGGAGTCACGCTCTGTCGGTGGAGACCAAGTGACAGCCTGCATGTGCCTGCCTGCCACGGGCACCTTCCAGAGGCCGACAGGGGACACACAGGCATCACACAGTCGGCCACATCACGCATCCTCACCCAATTCCTCAGCGCACTGCTGCCACATGCTGCGGAGTACATCCATTTCCCCAGCACTGCGGCAGAGCGTACAGCAAACATGCAGGAGTTCCACAGGGTAGCATGTATGTCTGGCATGCTAGGAGCCATAGACTGCACCCATGTGGCCATTTGCACGCCACCTGGCCCTGATGGGGCTGCATATAGGAACAGAAAGGGCTTCTCCAGTGTCAACTGCCAGGTGGTGTGTGATGCCACTGGGCGCATAATCAATGTCTGTGCCACACACCCTGGTGGAGCACATGATGCCTCATATGGTATCAGTCCGCACTGTGCCATCAATTCGAGAGGGGACATCCCACAGGCCATCTAGTGGGTGAGTATGCATGTAGGGAATGCAAACCGGGGCAAGGGTGGAATGCCACAGGTGCCATGGTAGTGGCACACAGGATATGGGCAATATGGACCTGAACATGAGACTGATCTCCACTATCTCCACACAGGTGACAGCGGATACCCACTCCGTCCCTGGCTGCTCACACCGTACCAGTGCCCCATGACCCCATCGCAGCAATGCTATAATGAGGCACATGCTTCCACACACAACATCATAGAGTGGGTGTTTGGGATGCTCAAGGCACACTTCCGATGCCTAGACACCTCCGGCGGTGCCCTACAGTACAGCCCCCAAAAGGCCTGTGGGATATTCCTGGCCTGTTGCATCCTGCACAACATGGCCAAAGACTATGGGATAGCCCTACAGGTTGAAGAGGGGGACAGCGATGGGGACGCCAGTGGCACCGGTGTTGATGGTGATGAGCAGCCCCCCCTACGATGGCAGGACCCCCGACTGATCCAGCAGGCCCAGCTGCACCGGGACACCATCACAGAGGAACACTATGCAGAACACAGGTAAGTCAAGGGGACATGTGCAACCAACACTGTCCATGCGCAAACCACAGGCACACAGGGTAACACACCAGGGGTGCATGACGGCCAGGAGAGTGGAAGGGTCCAGGCATGCAAACATACCATCAGGGAGGGGTGAACACTCATATGGACACACACACACCAGGCACAGAGCGTACATGGGCAGATGCACAGCACAACAGAACCGACATTGCTAATACACAGAACCACCCACCACCCCCACCACCTGTACTGTCCAAGCACGTGTGTCAGATGCTGGGCATCCTGCACCTTGGTGTACAGTACAATGCAGGCATCATCATGCACACGCACCTGTGGACAGCAGTTGGGAGGGTGTGCAGGTCGCGTGTGTCGGCGTGTTGAGCAGAGCACCAGCAGTGCACTGCCCACCATGACAACACATTGCACACAGGGCAGCACCAGACAGGGCCCGCACTGGAGACAGGTCAGTTATGTAGCACTGTCCCACGGCCACCGCTGGATGGGCGGGGCGGCCCCCATCATGACCCAACAGCCCTGGCAGGCTGAGCAGGGCCACATGGGGTGGCGCCACGCGACCTTTGCCTGCACAGGGGTTCAGCAGTGCCGAACAAACCCGCACCAGGGTTGTTCGGGATGGCCACGGCAGAACCCGGCGTCGATAGGCCTGGTGTCGCACGATGCCGGGAATGGGGAGAGGAGAGTGAACTGTGTGGGGTGTGTGGTAAAGGGGCACCTGACTGTGTGCCCAATGCGTCCATGACAGAGACCACTGCCTGGGTCAGCCTGTCAATGGTGGCGGTCACATCCGTCCGCATACGAACCAGCTCTGCATGGTCCAGAGCACACTCCCTGCTGTGCCACTCCACAGCCACAGACAGTGCCTCCATGGACATTGCAACCCGCCTCTGCAGCTGTACTGATTCTGCAGCAGGCGGGTGTGTCTCGCCAATGGGTACTGTGCCCCAATGGCATCCTGTCCCCAGGGTGTGGAAGGTCCTGATGCACAACACCCTTGAGGGTGGGCGCTGTTCGCCAGGACCAGGGAATGGCGGATCAAAGGGCGGCGGACATGTGCCACCGCTGACACTGTACCCCCCAGACCTGGTGGGTGACTGCTGCTGCTGCCTCCAACCGTGTAGCCCCAGGATCCACTTGTTCCACCACTGTGGCCGCAACAGTGCCAGACACCTGCACAGCCACCGGTGCTGCCCCACCGGTGCTGACAGGCACAGCCTAGGACTGTGCCAACATGCTGGTACACAAATTGGAACCAGAAAGGCCCAGGGGCACATGCTGGCCTGCTGTGTGTCCGTCATGGGACACACACCTATCACTGCCCATTGCAGTCCTTGCATCATCAATGGTGCAGGTACGTGCTACAGCCACAGTCACAGCATGCTGGCATACTTGCATGCCAGACTGCTGAGACACAGGCTGTGTACCCCCACACCCAATCACCGATACCAGAGTTGTGCCCAGCATGCATGCTGCTGCAGTGCATGCTGGCTGGTGACAGAGGTGGATGGACCCTCCTCCATGTCCAGCAGGTCATCATCACTGCCTGGACCCACCACCACCATCTCCTGAAGACGAACAGAATCTGTAACAGAAAGAGAGTACATGTGAGTGCATGTGAACAACCTTCTCCCCCAACACCACCACCATGTCATACCATGCAGTGATGGGCTACCACCTGTCTGGAATCCACCTCCTGGTACGCCCTCAATAGCGCTCCACTGCATTGATGCAGCCAGTCTCTCCTCAGCTGGGGTCAGCTCCAACACCACTGGCTGGCCCCCACCAGTGCCAGCACGTGCCGCCCTGAAGGATGCCACCTTCTCCTTCAACCTCCTGCGGTCTGTCCCCATCTTCTTCTTGCATTCCTGCACGGAGCACTGGTGGCTTCCATGCAGGTTCACGGCCCGAGCTACCCCCTCCCATGCAGCCGCACGGGACTGAGGGGTGCCCCTCCGTTCACTCAGTAGTGGCTCCTCCTCCAGGTAGGCCTGGAAGAGGGCCTCTGTCTCTGCTGTGGTAAAGTTGGGCCTCCTCCTACGCCCACCATCCTCACCCTCACCTTGTCTCTGCTCGGTCATGGTGATCTGTATGGGGGGAAGTGGACACCTGTCACTGTACAGTCTACAGCATTTTCCCATGACCATTGTCCAGAACATCACACAGCATGCAACTCACCTCTCACCTGCAGTACCCGAATCTGGCCAGCGCAGCCCAATGTCACACATTTATAGCGCAATGCATGCAAATTAGGAGTGGAGCAATTATAATGAGATGCAAATCGCACCACTGCGCCTTTGAATGGCTGATCAGATGATTTGCATGTGTCGGCTGAATATCGCGTAGTTGCGCTTTGCTCAATACGGTTGCGTCAGCTGAGCCAATAGCGCAGATCTGTGACTGTGTGGTACACTGCATTGCGCATGCCCAGATAGCCTACGCAGGCATCTGCCACGCTGCTGATGTGCTGTGCGCGATCGGCAATTCAGGCCATGGCCACCATTGTGCCAGTGGTGCTACAGCACTGGGCACTATATGGCACTGTGGCACTACTGCGCAATAGTCCACTGTGGCACTGGTACGCAGGTGGTCGATTGCGCAGGATGTGTATACATCAGATGGTGCTGTGCGTGGCCTTGCGTCATGGCCCTTGACCTGGTGTCCGACCTTTGCCCCCTGGCACTGTTTGGCTGCCATGTGTACGGCCCTATTGCGCTGTCTGGTGACAGCGCTATGTGAAGTGACGGCGCTGTTCGAACAGCGCAATTGGAACCTATGGTGGTCTATTGCGCAACATCTCTACATGGGGTTACGGCGCAGCGGGGCGCCATATTGCCTGCTGTAAAGTTGATACCATGGCACGCAGGAGGGCAGTGCAGTGGAGCCCTGTAGAAGTGGCCAACTTGGTGGCCCTGGTGGAGCCCCACTATGAGGCACTGTATGGTGAGGTGACCGTCACCATTTCTAGGACCCAGGTCTGGCAGCAAGTGGCCAGTGACCTGGTGGGAGTCACTGGGCAGTGCCGATCAGCTGAGCAGTGCCGGCACCGGTACAGTGACCTCTGCAGGAGGGATCCTCATCTTCTGGAGCAGCTACGGTCACGTGCCAGGAGGGGCGTGGTGCCTAGGCCAGGTGGGTGTACCATCTATGCACCTGTATTCTCTGTAGGGGTGTGAGTGTGTTTTGGTGGCTGTGCATAGGTGATGGCTCTGCCATGGTTGGCTGTGTCAGTGTGTGCAGATGTGAGATGCATGGGTCTGGCTGTGTGGGCAGGCACTCTCACTGGGGCAGGGGGCAGTCTGCTTTGGAGTCACACTGATGTTTTTCTCAACATATGTCTCCCACAGGCCGGGATGTGAGGATGCAGGCACTGGGTGAGGAGGGCCATGCCAGGGCCCTGGTGCCGGTCGGTGGTGCTGTGGGTGTTGTGCCCCAGCAGCAGCAGCAGCAGCAGACCCAGCTGCTTGAGGAGTGTGAGTATCATTACTTCATGGATGCTATTGCATGCTGGGGGGGGCAAGACCACCAGCCTTGCACAACACAACCATGCACGACACAGGCGACATGCATCACTGTCCAGTGTCACAGCACATCTGTGTATGCGTCACTGGTGGTCCATGCATGCACTGGGCACATAGCTGTGTAACTGGCATCGCACCATGTTGCCACGTCACTTGACAGCCTTGTTTGTGCTGTGATGGACATGGGCAGTGTGTGTGTGCAGTGGTGCACATAGCTGGTGCCGCCTGCTTGTGATGGCCATGTGCATGTTCACTGTGGGTGGGTGCATGCCATCACAGGTGCGGGACATTGGGCTATATGGCTTGCAGGTTGGGTGGTGTTCAGGGTTGTGGTCAGTCACAGCCATTGACTGTGTTCCCATTTTCCTAGGCCTCACTGTTCTCAGGAGGATACAGCGGGAGATACGTGTGCTGACACAAGTGTCCCTAGACAACCAGGCCATCCTCAGTGACATCCGTAGACATGGCTCATGGAGGAGGCATCGCCGGGAACAGTGGCACGGGCAGAGGAGGACCAGCCTGCTGGGCCTTAGGCCACATTACCCTTCCCACTTCACCCATCCCTACCACCCTGCCTTCCCTCTCCAAGTTGTTCATCCCTACCCCTTGCTCACCCCTACCTTGTACCCATCCCCCCCCTGTAAATAGTTATGGTTGATTGTTTTGTGCTTACATTTTGATAATACATTTATATTTTGATATGAATACTGTGTTGGTCTCTGATTTGTAGCTGGCTATGGTTGCTCAGTTGCAGTGGTGTACATGCCATCTGGGGTGGTATGGTCCTGGGTGTGTGTGTGTGTGTGTGTGTGTCGCGCGCATGTGTGTGCATGGGGAGGTATCTCCAGTATGGCAGTGACTTTCTGTTGGTCTTGCCGTCTGCTGCCACCCACTGCTGGGTGCACAGGGTGTGTCTGGCTTGTATGCTTCTCTGATGCATGGGGTTGACGTGTGCCGGGGGGGATGCATGGTTTCCTGCAGTGCCAGTCACTGCACATGGGTGGTGTCTTGGGGTCTCGGTGCAGGGTGTGCTGTGCGTACGGGGGGCTGATGTGCACTGTGGTTGTCAACCCCCTTTGTGTGGCACTCTCAGCCTGCCAGTGGTTATGCTGTGGCGTCATGGCTCTGCTGTGCTTTGTTGGCTTGTCCCCATGGGCCAGTAGATCATCCGTCCCACCCCCAGTGATGCTGTGCTTGGGGTGTGCAGGTGTCTTGTTGGTTCTGCAGTGTGTTCCTGTGCCCATGTGTGGCATGGCTGGTAGTGGGCCCCAGCCTGCCTCCCTGGATGTGCAGTTCCATTGCTCTGGGGGGGGCTCTGCTTGCGCTATGGCACCTCTGGACTGCTCAGCTGGGCTGCCCTGGTTGCGCTATAGCGCAACCTTTCTGCTCAGCTTCTCCTTCCTGGTTGCGCTATGGTGCAGTATGTGTGATATTCAGACGTTGGCTGCTTGCGTAATTTGTTCTGCTCCATGTTTGAATATCGCGCCTGTTGCGCATATGCGTAATTGGTTTCTGCTTGCTCCTGCTGTTGCGCACATTTTGGGCACAGTTTGAATATCTGGGCCGTAGTATTTTTTCTGTTTTTTTGCAGGACACAGCTGCCCAAACCAGGACTGCCTGTGAAACACAGGACAGGTGGTAACCCTAGAATCCAACCCTATTTGTTTTAAAATGAATGCAATTATGGGAGCACTACTGAGCCACCTAGCAAGATGACTTTTTAACATATGTCCTCTGTACCAATCCTCCTGAAAGTAGGGCTGTGCAAAATGAAACTTCCGCTGGCAGAATTTTGGCAAAAGTTGGAATTTTGCTTTTGTGAAATTTAGGAACACACTTTGGCAACTTCTGAGGAAATTCTTCCTTAGAACGTTGGAATGAATGTATGAATTGTAGATTAATGTTGTAAATTGCAGAAAGAAATTCCACAGAAACTGATCACTATCTGTGTTCAGTTCTGCAGAATTTCTTTCCACAGTTTAATACATTAATCCTCAATTCATACATTCATTCCACAGTTCAATGAGTCACTGAAGTGTGGAATGAATCTACGAATTCTAGATTAATGGATTAAACTACAAAAAGAAATTCCACAGAATTGATCATTGAACTGTGGAATAATTACATGTAAAGTGGATTAATATATTAAACTGTGAAATGGATTTCCTTGGAACTGTCATTCCACAGTTCATGTGTATTATTCCGTGATTCAGCCAGAAAATTCTGAGGAACAGGGCAAAAATTTACCAAACACATTCGGAAGATTCCGATTTCGCCAAAGGTAAAAGTGTTAAAAATTTGTTACATTTATGGAATTTTGCAAAAGTTCAGCAAAAGAAGAATTTGCAACTTCAGCCCAGCTCTGTCTGGAAGCAATAGAAGCAACAAGTGTGGATGGAAACATCGAACATCAGATGGGGGAAGACCCTGGGCACAAACTAATCTGCTTTTTACACAAATCAGAAGTGCAGATATGATTAGCCTTTGAACATTTTGGGCCTTCAGAGAGTGGAAAACAACCCAGACAGCAAGGCGATAGCAGCTGGCATCAAACCACTATCCTTAGGGTGTATGACATTGCTGCTAAATACATTAGTGGAAGTTATGTCAGAGTTAAAAAAAACACTTTTTCCTCAACTAGAGAAGATGTCTAGTACCTGACAGACCTGTACCTAGTCAACATTGATGACTCCACACACCTTATCCTGCAGCAACTTAATGCCCGTGAGCAGCAGCTGAATCAGCTCTGGAACTGGGCCAAAGACGGAGAATAGTTGCTGCTGCAATAAAATCAGACTTTTAGAGGAACCAACATGGAGGGCTTCCTTCAAGAATTTTACTAACTCTCATGGCCCCAGCATGGCAAGGGCCCATTGAGGCAGAACTGGCCCACAGAGTGGGAGGTCTGACCTTAACCCATGGAACCTGCCCCTGATCCATCACTGCCCACCTTCTATAATTTTTTGCAAAGAGCACATGCTTCATCTGGCCAGGGAGAAGGGGCAGCAGATACAGAGGCGAGCACAACAGTCCCTGTACCATGACTTCTTAAGGGAGGTGGTTGAACAATGACTGGAATTTGTGATAGAGGGCAGTGCTGTGAAACATGAAAATATGTTACCACTTTAAAGGGCTGTCAGATTTTACCTCTTTTGCAATGGCTTTGAACATACTTTTTATCACCCTAAATAGGCCTGGGTGTTTGTGGCAAAACAGTAGCCTCATACCTTGTCAGAAACTACAGCTCCTAGTGAATTTCAATTTTATTTATATTTATCAAGGATATGGTCACTTGGCAAGCCTATGTTCAAGACTATCCTGCTACAAAACATTTCAGCCACAATACAATATAATACAATGCAATACATACATTCAATCTACATCATTTTACAAAAGCATACCACAAATACCAAATGCTACATTATAAAGAGCTACATCAATAAAACACATTTTAAACAGTAATAGTTCTTGATTACACTCCCTAACTTACTGTATTTGAATAAGTTTCATATTTGGGAGGGACCAAGTCCAGAAGGAGGTGCCATGTAATTGATAGTTTCCCAAATCTAGTTTTTATTCTTGGGATCTTAAATCCTCTCCCTACTACATTTCAAAGATTATGTTATGTGTTGTTTATAATGAGTTTTTCACACAGTATGAGGATCCCAAACCATTTATGAACCTATATAAGAAACCATAGAGAAATCTGTCTCTCCTTATGCTCACTGATGTCCAGTTCAGTTCTAATAACATAGTGCAGGGATGAAAATTCTTTAGTGGTCCTGTAATTCCTGAAACAAATGTGGCTATACAATTGTGCATTTTGCCTAATTTGTGTAAGACATTTTTATTGGCCCATCTATATACAATATTACCATAATCCATCCTGAGTAGTACTGTGGCAGTAACAATGTTAGCTCTCATTTCCCTTGATAATCAACCCTTATGTCTCCGTAAGGCACCCAGCTTTTGGGAGATCTTAGCATATATATTATCAAAGTGAGTTGAAAACTTTACATCCTCCTTGATCCATAACCCAAGATACTTATATCAACTTTCCTGTTCAATTTTAAGCCCATTTTTTGAGTATGTCTTAATTCCATTCAGCCCTTCAGCAGAGTTTCCCTTCTTGGATTTAAAGGCCATTATTTCAGTTTGCTCTTCAGTGAATACTGTGGCAGTCTGAAAGAAAGGGCCACAGCAAGTTCAACAAATCAACATTCCCCCAGGAAACAAGAAATCTAGCAGCTGGAAGCAGCAGAAAAAGGGAACGGACACAGCAGATGGACAACATGAAGACCAGGGCAGAGTGACAAGCCATGGCATTCATTGAAAACATGGTGGGGAAGTCAGTCAACAAACAAAGAGTCAGGAACTCACAGAAAAATGTTTCCCCTGTACAGGGTAGAATTCATCTGACTGCTCCACTTCTCCACCGCTGCCACCGAAGGTCAAAACCCCAGAACTATTGCAGCAGGCTTTGACAGCTAAGAACAAGCCAATCTGTTGCCAAGAGTTAGCAACTCTGCTTCCAGGACAGGAGAGAGAGAGTGGTGCACTCTGCAATATCATGGGCTGAGATTGTCAGGGAGTCAAAGGTCATGGAGGTTACAGTAAGAGGAGCACCTGCACCAGTGAAAGTAAACTTCCAGTCTGTTTCTTTAACCTGGTCTATCTTTGTACAGTAGGTGTTATTTGTAAATACTGAGTAAATGACAAGTGATCCTTGTTCTAGTGCTATAGACAAAACCCACTAACCCATGCTTCCACCACCATCGATGTTAGCAATAACCTCCCCTCTGCAGGGTGAGGTTGCTGAATCAGGGAGAGGAAGTGAGCAATCATTTTAAAGGATATAGGAAATGTTTTTACATAATTAACTGCCCTTCCATCTTCTTTTCCATGACAGGTATGTATTCTGATATGTGTTGTCCAATTTTTGATAAATAAATAATCTAGCTTTGGGTGCCCTTAGATATATACAGAGTTCCACTCTCCTCACCAGCTACTGTTATTTCTTTTCATATTTCTGAGACATTCTATGACATCAATAACAACATTCCATACTATTCATCTGAATGGACTGAAATGGTCTTAATGATGTCATAAAATGTTCATGCAGTATAAAAAAGAGAGAGAGAGAGAGCAACAACTGCTGAGAAGAATAGGATTCAGGGTAGTTACAAAGGCTACCAAATTAGACTGTGAGTTTAACAAAACATTTCAAAAACATATCAGAATGTTGGATAGAAACTAAAAGGACAACAGGAGAGCATCTAGAGATGTAAACACAGTTTCATGTCACCTTTAATGCGCCACACACCAACTTCCAGATGACGCCCTGATATTGTATATTATAGACCTTATTCCTGCCCAAAAGGGATTAGAGATGCAGCAAAATTTTATTTCGCCAGCGAAATTCCGAATTTTGCCAAGCAAAATATTTTGCAAAATTCTGCACATTCTGCATAAAATTTCGCAGGTGTGAAATGTGGAACTTTGCCAGTGAAATACATCATTTTGCCCACTAGTTGCAGAATTTTACTTGTGAGAAGTGAAATTCTGCATTTTGTGGGTGAAATTTCACATTTCGCCAGCAAAATTTCACATTTCACCAGCGGAATTTCGCGTTTCTCACCCGCAAAATATTTAGTGAAATATTTCACAAAGCAAAATTCCATGATTTCGTACAACACTAAAAGGGGATACAGGGGATTGGCTGCCATCAAACTAGCAGAAAGATAATGCAGAACTGTGGAGATAGTGGGTGAGGCTACTGCTGGGGACAAATCAATCTCTGAATACACTCCCACTCATTTCTCCCCCTCTCACCTCACTCAAGTCCCCCTGACATTGGTGCAATTCACCTATACAATCTGCACAATCTGTAACTGCAGATTAGAAGCTGGGTAAATAGACCCTGAACATGGGTAAAGGAGGGAAAGGATGTCCCCTTTTCTGGTTTGTATAGAGTTTTGTTACGGTACAACTCAGCTTCCACCCCCATGAACCCTGTATTATAGTTAACTGATTAACTATTATGTTTATTATCTGCTGATAAAGCATTACGGTATAAAGTGGTAACCTTAAGACCCTCTAGCTCAACTTATATATAGTCCTCAAATATGTGTAACACACAGACAGACTTACTTACCAAGATAAGGTCTTGGAATGTAAAGGGTTAAAGCATCCAGGCAGAGTGCCATAAAGTCCTGCAGCACTTTAGGACAGGAGTGACTTAAAACTGAGGGGCTTGTGCACAGGAAACACACTTGACTAAGCATACAATACAGTGATTCAAAAAGGGATGGGTGAACAAGGTCATCTACAGCTTGGTTGAAACTACTGTAAGTCCTAGGGAGTAGCCATTCATATCTATAAAAATGCCCCTCAGAAAAAAAAGGTAAGGTCTCTACAGATGTGTAAGGCCAGTGATTCATTATCAGCATCTCACACTATTCAGATAAGGAATTGCTTGCTAACATATATGCCTCTAACTCAGAAGACTCTGATTTTTTTCTGGAGAGTAGGCAAACTCTACTCAATGCTATAAGATAAGTGGACTTCTTGCTTCTAATGGCAGGGTACCTTAACCTGGCAAGAGACCCCTTTCTATTGGATTTGACTTGCTATTGAAAATTCTCAGGATATGTATTGTAAGTGTCCAAATTATTATAGTTAACTCTATGCATGTATTTGTAAGTCTTATGAACATTATGTGGCTTTTTGTAACAAATGATCAATGTATTGTTCTTTATTGTTATACTCATAGGGTCCCCATTGTAAATAAGCATTGCTCAATGGATTTTTCCCTGAATAAAATAGAAAACTGAATCCTAGATCAGTTTCACATACACATGGTTGTGCACCCCAGAGCCAGGCTAGCACTTCCCCATGTCATGGGTAGGGACTATACTTTTTTCCACATATGGTTCATTTATCTGTATAGATTTCTTCCTGGCAGACACAACAGCTGTGGTAGGTGCCTTAGAACCACATATTGCCACTATACTAATTTTGGATCATGCTACCATATCCTTCCTGTTCTCAGTACCAAGTGGGAAATCTAGATCACCCATATAGAGGTGCAAGCCCCCATTAGTGCAAGATCTCAAATTTCAGGCATGGCTATGAGAAAAAGTGGCCCTTTTTTGTTCCCTGCATTCCATGCCTGAAATTACAGTGGATACACTTTGGGAGGTGTTTAAGCCTACCTTCAGAGATGCATTATTGCCTTTGTAGCAACACTGAAATAAAAAAAGAGGGATGGAAGGACCAAATTGACCTCACACTTACTCAGTAGGAAAAACTATGTAAGGACAACCTATATTGCAGAGCAGGCCTCAAGCCACAGATTGTTGAGCTAAAATATAAAATAAATTTGATTCTGCAGCATCAGTCAGAGTGGGTAGTACTCAAATCTAAGCACAAGTTATGGTACCCATGAGCGAAATGGTAGAACTCTTTGCATATACACTTCAGAAGCAACAAGCCGAATCCAGAATTTCAGTGCTCCATAATGTGGATAGCAGAGTGACTACAATCCTCACAAAGAGAAACTGTACCATGAGCAATTTTACATGCACTTATACAGATCTAAACATCTCACTGATTCACCATGATTTCTTTCATTTATGGGGACAATTCAGTTAACACAACAGTCATAACAGGTTATTGACTCCCTAGATGCTACACTGACAGAGAAGGAAAATAGAGATGCTCTCATGTCATTGTCCTGTGGCAAAGCACTTGAGAAGGGTTGGTTCATGATGGAACACAAACAAATGTTGATCATTGACCAGATGCCCCCCAACCCCCATGGCAATTATGAAGGAAGTATATGACAACACAAAGCAACTTACCCCACTGAATGATGTAATAATCACATTAATCTCCCTAAGAAGGACCGGCTCATGATGGAACTCAAAAAATGTTTTATCACTGACCAGATACCCCTTCCCCCATTGGCAATACTGAAGGAAGTATATGATAACACAAAGCGACCTAGTGTAAAGGGTTTGGCTAGCTCAACCCCTACATTTTCAATGTATCTTATTAAAATATGTGGGGAGGCACTCGGTATGTAACCAAAAAAAGCATATAGTTAAGGTACCACAGCTCCCCTCCCTTTTGCTTCTTTAAAGGCTGCAATTTGTTTTATAGTAACTCCAATGTTCTTACTTCGCCATACATTTTGGAAGGGTTCTTTTGTCTCATCATCCAGCTAAGTTATGATCAAGCCTGACCACTATGGCAAAGTGATCACCTCCATCGGTCAGGAAAAAAGCATCACATTTTGTCTTGCCATTCAGATCTGAGGTCCCCCTGTTTTCTCTCTATTTTTTTGTTGGGAAACCACTCTCTTGGCTATATTACTTATGTAGTGTGCTTTGTCTATAAGAGGCTCACAGGTGTTTAATGGGGAGCTCACCAATTAGAAGTAGGACACAATTCTCCTGCATTCAAATCAGTATAAAGGGTTTGGCTAGCTCAACTCCTGAATTTTCAGTGCATCTTGATAAAATGTGTGGGGAGGCACCTGATATGTGACCAAATAAAAGTATATAGTTAAGGTAGTTAAGGTACCAGAGCTCTCTCCTCTCCCCTTTTTGCCACTTTAAAGCCTGCATTTGTAGGGCTATGGGCAGAGCCTACAGCATTATTGGGAATGGAACTCTAAAACGACTGATCTTGGAACTTGCTTTTTGGACATTTGGATGTATTCCTCCACAGCTGCAAAACAGTGCGCTCCCCCTTTGATTTTTGCTATTTACTGCTCTATGTTAAAGGCATCTGAAAGGAGGGGGAATGCTACTGTATTGTACCTCAGAACTGCTCAGGATATTAACAAAAAAAACATTTTTAAACTGCTGTTTCTGTCATCTGTCCAGCTCAGTCTAATAGATTTATTCTATTTCTTTCTGCAACATAGGGGTTAATTCATTATAAGTTGTCTGGAGTTTATTGAACCTCTGGACCTCAGACTGCAGTGTCAGATTACAGACAGTACAGTTTGCAGCCTGTGTTAGCAATCTGATTCCTATGGGCACACACACACACGCACAAACACACACATACTAGCTCTTCACAGCCCTATCTGCTCTGGCTAGAGTTTATTTTTAAAGTAATTCCAAAGTTCTTAATTGTCATACATTTTGGAAGGATTCTTTTGTCTCATCATCCAGCTGAATTATGATCAAGGCTGACCACTATGGCAAAGTGACCACCTCCATTGATCAGGAAAAAAGCATCACATTTTATCTTGCCATACTGAGCTGAGGTCCCCTGCTTTCTATTTTTTGTGGGGAAACCACTCGCTTGGCTTTATTACTTATGTAGTGTGCTCTGGCCAATAAGAGACTCACAGGTGTTTAATGGGGAGCTCATGAATTAGAAGAAGGCCACAATTCTGCATTCAAATCAGTAAAAAGGGTTTGGCTAGCTC
This sequence comes from Neoceratodus forsteri, assembly GCA_016271365.2. Classification (NCBI taxonomy): domain Eukaryota; kingdom Metazoa; phylum Chordata; order Ceratodontiformes; family Ceratodontidae; genus Neoceratodus; species Neoceratodus forsteri. Next base: position 954,403,626 of record CM057454.1, on the reverse strand, counting down.
AACCCCTGCATTTTCTATGCATCTTAGTAAAATCTGTTGTGAGGCACCTGGTAACACAAAGCAACCTACCACACTGAATGATGTAATAATCACATTAATTGATGAGGTCACGTGATGGCAGCTAGCTAGGCAGCAGCTGGATTCATGAGCTCTCCCCTCTAGCCACCTTTCCTGCCTCTTTGCAGACTTATTTGGGCATCAGACCAAGGAATTCGACTTGGGGCCATCTGATTAGCCTGCCTACAATCCCCAAGCAAACTTTGGTGGAGAAATAGCTGTTTACCACGCTGGGATGGAGGTGGATGGGAAGCAGGCCCCAGTCAGGCATACACCTCCTGCCTCTCCCGAGAAAGCTGCCAAAAAACAACGCAACCAGGGCACCTCAAAATCGGACCGAGCTGGGGATAAAATACAGCAAGCCATTCCCAACAGAGGATAGATTTCTTCAAGAATTTACTCCGTTGAAGGAGATTTTGAAAGAGATGACTGGGAGCTTAAGTCCCCGCGCTATGCATCTATCCTCGCTTCTCTTAAAGTCGCTGATGGGAGGCCTGAGTGTTCTCGACAGAACAGTGGAAAATGAAGGTCGACAGCGAAATTGTGGAGCTTAAACAACAGATTAAAAATTACAACTCAAATCAGAAGATTTGGAAGGGCGTAATCGCTGAACAACTTAGTAATTTTGGGCCTACCTGAATTGGAGGAGGACCGGACTTGCTTGCTTTCTCTGCAGAAGTTTCTTTGTAAGATCGTCGGCCCTTCCCCTATCAGCTCCTCATACCATATCGAGCGGGCCCACCGCTCTTTAAGACCAAGACCTGCGTCCGGATTACCCCCACGTCCTATCATCGCCAAGTTTTTGAGCTATCTCGAAAGACAGCACATCTATACGAAGTCGAGTGAGCTTAAAGACATTTTGTGGGGTACAGCCAGAATCAAGATAACGCAGGATCTGCCTAAGGAGACCCAAGAAAAGAGGGCTGCCTATCATCCAGTGGTTCAGAAGCTCATTGCCGCCTCCATCCCTTTTAAGATGGTTTATCCTGCTATTTTGAAGGTCACTGTGGGGGGCACGGCTATGACTTTTAACTCCCAGCTGCTAAAAGAACTGGCAAGTAGATTACCGATTTGTTTAAACCGTCTGTTGATAAGACTTCTTGCTACCTCGGGATACGACTATGCTGGCTTTGGGGATTTCTTTCCCCCCTAGGTTAAATAATAATATTTTGTTTTATCTGGCTAAGGGTTATGAGTTGAATGTGCTTGCTGTCTGAGGGGTTCTCATTTTGCTCTTACCTTCTTCCTTCGCTTCTGGGGTTTTTTCCTCGGTTTCTGGTCTTCTCCTGCTTTTGGTGGCATCCCCGGCTCTCTTGTCTCCTTTCGGGGGGTTGCGCGGTCAGGTCTGGGCTGGGGTGGTTTCCTTGTCTCGGTAGGCGAGGGATCTCCATGCTGTTTCTGGTCGGGCCTCCCCACGATGGAACCTTTGTTGGCGGGTTGCGGTTTCCAGAGGGAAACTTCCTGGGGATTGGACCGGCTTGGTTCCTCGGATTTATTGGTCCCTTGGAAACATTGGGTGTGAGTGGGGCTCCCCCGGATCTTAGTGCCTGCCGATTTCCTGGTAACGCTGGACCCTCTGGTGTGGAGCGACTGGATAATGTAAATCGCCAACTATTTAATTTTGTTTAAATGCCCTTTTTTTCTTCCTCTATTCCGTGGCAGATGTGGGGGTTTGTATGGACATAAGGGGGTCAGGAGAGAGCCGCTCTGTTATTCATATACCCTGCTCTGGCCTGGGCTTCAGTTTTGCCCTAGAGTTGTGATGTGTCTCTGCACTGGATTTGTGGCTATGGTTGGATTCTTGGAGGATTGGGTGCTGGGTGGTGCTGTCTCTGGAGGAAGCAATCTCGTTGGGCCTAGATTTGCGTGGGGTGGTCTATCCCAGGTATTAATATTCCCACGGGGTAATGTACTTCATTCTGGGGGCCGCCCTTGGCTCAGTTTCCCTGCTTCTGAATTTCTGGGTTTAGTTTTTGGCTCGTGGGATGGGGACGGACGGGGTACAGAGTAGGATACTGATGGGCAGGAACTGTCAGATCTTTAGACCTTCCCTCTTGTCTGGTCTCCCTACCCCCATGGGTCAGGGGCGCATGGGGTGGTTTTGGGGGGGCTCGGGTCTAGGAATGGCTGCTCGCTGGGTGTGGAATCGCAGAGCCATATGTTGGGGCTTGCCAACCTCTCCCTGGTTTAGGTTTACTAGGATGTGTTATGGTCTGTTGGTTAGTGCAGGTTGCTGTTGGGTTTTCCTTGAAGCATTTTGGGTGCTGGTTTCTGTACGCTATGCCGGGGATTCAGAGGTTTGCCTTGGGGGCCCGGGGGTCCCGGTTTTTGGATTCTAAATCACTTTATAAGGTTTATACATCCGCCGCCCGTTGTACATAGTTTCTTTTTGGTTTGTTGGGGGTACTGGGGGTATATTGGGCGGGGTTTACCTTAACTCTTAGTAGGTTATGCCGGATTTCTGGACTTTGGGAGGGAGGAGGGTAGTCTTCCTGTTGCCGTTTGGTTTGTTGGGGTTTGGTGGACTATGGGGTGGGCTTGGGAGGGTGGGATCCTGGGGGTATTTTACTGGGTATATGGTATATCATATTTGGTGTGCTGCTTCTATTTTTGCATTACTGGATCTCCCTGTTTTTATATTCCCTATATACTGTGCTTAAAATGGGTACTAATGTGATCAAAATTGCTTCCTGGAATGTACGCGGACTCAGGGATTGGGTTAAGCGGTCTCAGGTTTTTAATCACTGCTCATTGCTGCAGGTGGATATTCTTTTTCTTCAAGAAACACACTTGAGGCACGCGGAGGCCAAATCTTTAACTCGTTCTGGCTTTTCTCAGGTTTATTTAGCCGGTAATTCCAATTCTAGTAAAGGGGTTGCTGTTCTCATCAAAAAACACGTTTTATTTATGAAGGACCTGGTTGTATCGGACCCAGAAGGGAGGTTTATCCTGGTTAGGGGCTCTCTCAATGGGAATGTGGTTGTCTTGGGCTCAGTGTATGGACCGGTCGGGGGGAATCCGGAATTTTTTATGTCCCTTACGGACAAAATTAGCACTCTTCTCCCCTCCCAACTTGTACTGGGCGGGGACTGGAACCTTCCCCTCTCACCTACACTGGACAAGGAGCATAGTGACAACCGTCCCCCTACCCCGGCCCATAGAGCACTTCACGATTTCTTATCCATGTTGGGGTTATCTGACCCCTGGAGATTGTTAAACCCTTCCTTTCGAGCCTTTTCCTTTGTCTCTCAGCCGCATGGTTCTAAATCGAGATTAGATTATTTTTTAACTAACCAATTCTTCTTTCCAAGCCTCCTTCAATCTGGCATTGATCCAATCATATTGTCGGACCATGCCATGGTCTGGATTAAATTCTCCTTAGACCCAGAGTTTTGTCGGGACACCGTATGGAGGCTGAATACTCAACTGCTTAAAGATGCCCATTTGGTGTCGCGTATTAAGTCGTTGATTTCTCTCTTCCTTACGGACAACCTCGATTCTACACCGAGATTCGATATAATTTGGTGTGCATTGAAGTGCTACCTTAGGGGTGAGTTAATAAAGATGGCCTCTGCCAGGAAGAAGGATAGGTCTGTCAAATCTCTCTCTCTGCTGAACAAAATCAGAGAATTAGAGGCAGACTACTCTTCAAACTCCTCATTAAGCTCCCTCAAAGCCCTTCTGATGGCTAAGAGTGATTATACAGATCTCCTGAAAGAAAAAACGGAGTACTGCTTTGTGAGAACCCAAGCTAAGTACCTAGACTAAGGGGAAAAGGCTGGGAAGCTCCGGCTTTTATGCTTACGGTCGATGGAAGCCTCAGGTTAATTCCATCTTTCATTTCAATGGGCTCTATTGAAACTTCTCCTAGAGGTATTGCCGCATTTTTGAAAATTATTATATGGACCTCTATAGCAAGCCCCTTGCATCTGTTTCCATTCCGAGTATTATCACATACTTAAGGGACATTGATATCCACGTCTCTTACCGTCTCACCACCAAATCCTGACAGCTCCTATCACTCTGGAGGAGATAGAGGATTATTACTTCCTGACTCCAGACAAGGCACCAGGGCCTGATGGCTTTCCTGCTAACTTTATAAGTTTTCTTTAAAGAGCTAGCACCTGTGCTCCTTAAACTATATGAATATCTTTCCTTTGCCATTGATATGATCCCACTTTGTTTGAGGCCACAATTGTTTTGATTCAAAACCTGATAAGACTCTGACGGACCCAGCAAATTATCGGCCCATTTCCTCCAGAATTATGACATGAAAATCTTTGCCAAGATACTAGCGGAGAGGATTAAGAAAGTTTGGATCGGTTTGCTTAGTCCGAACAGGTAGGTTTTGTATCTGGTAGGTCCTCCGCAGACCATGTAAGAACTTTATCTCATCTCCCAATCTGCCTATTCCTTCCCATCCTGCGGCGTTGGTCTCGCTGGATGCCGAGAAACTTTTGATCGGCGTGGATTGGACCTTTCTTTGGACCGTGATGGAGAGAATGGGATTCCCAGGACAGTTCATAAAATGGATTCAGGTTTTCTACAGTACTCCTACAGCCAAAATTTATTGTAGCAGGGTTTTCTTTCTTTTCATAATACACGGGTACCAGACAGGGTTGCCCCTCTCGCCTTTATTGTTTAATCTATACTTGGAACCCCTTCTTATTAAACTCAAATCTTCCCCGTATGTTAGTGGTTGTAGGTTTCTACAGCAGGAACTGGTGCTTTCTGCGTATGCAGATGATATTCTTTTGCATTTAGAACACCCGGCTGATTCCCTTAAAGCTGCGATTGAAATTATCAAGCAGTTTGGAACCTTTTCCCAATATAAACTGAACATCTCGAAATCTGAAATCTTCCCGTTAAACGTTCACACTAGTAAACAGGAATTTATCTCCTTTGGACTAAAGGTGGGCTTCCCAATCTATCAAATACTTGGGATTCATTTTAGACGGAACCCTCTCTCCTGAAGAAGCTCAATTTAGACAGTGTTAAGAATCTTGTTTACCAGGATCTACAACGGTGGTCCTCCTCCCCATTTCCCTTTGGGGCAGGATCAACATTATTAAAATGAATATTCTTCCACGGATTTTTATCCCTTAATCTGTTAAACTTATGGCTGCCGTCACATATCTTCAACAGTTCCATACTATGTTCTCCAACTTTATATGGTGTAGAAAGGGTGTTAGACGTTCTTACGTCAAATTGTCTCTTCCCAAGGAAAAGGGTGGGCTTCGGCTCCCTAATCTCATTTTATATAACTGGGCAGCACACCTTTCTAAGCTTGGGAAGTGGTTTTCCACAGACCCCTGCCTACCATGTCCGTCTTGGCTCCAGCTAGAGCGCTCCTGTCTTTCGAGATCTAAACTTGATACTTGTGCGCTTTTTTTTATCTCTCCAGCTACAGTTGAGCAGTTGGTGGCCGATAATACAATTCTTGCATCCCTTAAATCATTGTCTCAATGTTTATCGTCTCTTAACATTTCTGTTCTAACAGATCTCGGTCAACCGGTGCTCCTTAATCCCAATCTCCAATTGGGTAACTCATGGATTACACCGGACTGGCTTCCACAGCTTAGGGAGACCAGACTGGAGCATTTATACAATCAAGAATCCCTTTTCTCTTCTGGTGATATACTTACTAAGTTCGACATTCCTAGGAGAGAGATTTTCAAAGTGTATCAATTAAGACATCTTCTTGTCCGGAATTTTGGTACGTCTGCCAAAGATTCTGTGGCCTACCCCCTTTCTTCTTCAAATTACAAATCTTGCCTCTCAGCCGCATGCCATCTCTTTAATCTATTCCTTTCTTTTAAATTATAAGTTTCCTGAGGCTGTGGCTGGCTCGGATGTTTGGTCTTCGCTGCTCCCGAATACCCTTCTTAACTGGCCCCGTATATGGAAGGACCTTCATAGGTACTATTCCCAGGATAGATTAAAGTTTACTCAGTATTATATTTTAAACAACATGTATTATACTCCTGTTAAACTTTGTAAGCTTAAGAGACTTCCCCACCCTACTTGCTCTAGGTGTTCGCAAGAAGAGGGGAACCTCCTTCATGTGTTCTGGGCCTGTACCAAGGTTGCTCCCCTATGGTCCCTTATCCAGGATAGCCTGGACCCCCTTCTGGGTTTGTCAAATTTTTTTACTCCTGAAATCTGCATCTTGGGGGAATATTCCCGTATTGATAGTGTGGAGCGTCGTTTTCATATGGTTTTAGTATCTATGGCGGTCAAGAAGTTGGTTCTTAGACACTGGACCGATCAGTTGGCCCTGACTTATGCGGAGTGGCTAGTTGAACTCAATGGCTTTCTTCAGTCGGAGAGCTTAATTGCCAGTCTGCACTGTCGGGTGGACCTGTTTAGGAAGAAGTGGGGTAGGTTGCAGGCTTTATGTTTCCACTAGTAGCTTTGACTCAATCCCTGTAGTCCGCACTGTGTTTTTTTTTTTTTTTTTGTAGTTTAAATGCTGTATATTATATCTTTGTTATCATGGAAGACCTAATTCGCCAAAGATAGATACTTGATATATCCAGTTTGTTATTATTATTAAGAATGCACACCTATGCAGGGGTGGTTGAGGGAGGAGGGTGGATATTGCTGGGGGGGTATTTTAGGGATTTTCGGGATTATACTATGAGCTATGTGGGTGGGGTGGGATAAGTTGGGGGCTTAGGCGGGGACAGGGGGTGGAGGCAGGGATGAGCGTGGGATTGTACCGGTGTATTTTCCTGTTATACTGACTGGGTCTGTTGTGCTGGTTGTGTTTTCTTTTTTCCTTTTTTCCTTTTCTTTTTCCTTTCATATTCTTGTATTTGAAAATTCAATAAACTTAAATTTAAAAAAAAAAATAATCACATTAATCGCTCTAAAGAGTAGGGACCATCTTTACTGCTTTAATTACAGGCCCATCTCTTTCATATCCACAGATAATAAAATAATGTCAAAAGTTCTAGTCACTCGACTAGAGCAAGCCATTCCTTATCTTACACAGTCTTCTCAAGCTGGGTTAAGGAAGAAGCAGGCACTGTCCAACTGTGGCATAGGTAGCAGCAATCAAGTCTGCTTTGGTATGTTGCCCCCTATCAGTATAGTTGATCATGTGCTTTATAGGAGATGGGGGAGTTCAACCTCTTTTTTTTTCAAAAGCAAAAAAAATGAAAATCTTCAGAAGTAGATTTAAAGTCCATATTTTACTTAAATCCACCTCAACATTTCACCCATATAACAGGCTTCTTCAGAAGATGTCAAGATGTTCCTTTTTTATACAAAAACAGTTACATAAATAAAAGAATGTGTACATCAAAATTTCATTTCTATTCTGAGATTAGTAGATTTCCATATTTTAGCTTAATCTTAATTTGGTATCTTAAATATATCACTTAGCCTTATAGATACTTCCTAGAAATGTGTAATTCATAAAGAGGAATCTTAGATCCAGTTCTCTCTTTTACCTTTTGGTCATCACAGAATTTGCAGTCATTATCTAACTACCAGGCAAAGACACTACTCACATCACCTTACCTTCAAAAACCTGTGGTGCAGTTCATTTATGATCTGTGCTATCATAGATCACCCCTTCCCTGTGCTTCAATCATTGACAAATATTTTGCTACTCTAATGCATTTCACAAGGCATGCTATGCTGTTTAAACACACCTATTCTTATGTTTGCTAGCGTGCATGTGCAAGAAACATTTTGTCACAGCTTAGGAGAGAAGCAGGGTTTTGGAGGTGTGGCACTGTGGGGGCCAATGCCCCCAATGCCTTTTGAGGCTTGGCCTGCTTTCCTCAATGTGGTGGCATGCTGCTGCTGACATTAGTTCAGCCTGCTTGCCACCAACTTGAAATGAATCTACCGCTGCAATGAGGGAGTGACCCATCATTGCAGGGCGGTGCCCTGCCTGGTGAAACATTTCAATAACATGGCGGTGGGCGGCGGCTCACACCACCCTCCTCAGAGTCCCCATGAAAGCTGACTTAGGGGTTCCCAATCCCCCTGTTAGCATGTCCCCATCCCCAATTCATTTGCCAATGGAGTAGCCCAATCCCAGTCGGCATGATGCCCCCCCCTCATTTGTTTTGTGCTGAGGGGGTGCCCAATCCCCTAGGCTCATGCACTCCCACTCCCCCACCACCACACTGTATGTCTGGCAGGGGAGCCCAATCACCATCAGCTCCAGTACCCACCTCCCAAACAAACACCTGGCCAGGTGGCATGCTGAGAGCCAACCCCAGTGTGCCAAAAGAGTTCTGCAATGTCTTTTTTTTTATTTGAAATCCTGTTAAAAAAGAAAATGGTCCCTCATTGAGCCCCATGTCCCCTCCGTAACCTGTGCTCACCTGCTGGGTACTCTACCTCCCCACACTCCCCTCACCCCATACTTACCTCTGGAGCCCAGTGCGATGATCTTGGGTGGACTGGGAACATGACTGCACTCTTCAAAGCTGACTGCAAACTGAAGAAATGCCGGTAAACTGTATAATGGCATAAATGTGTTTTTTTTTTCAACTTTGGTGCATATCTCAGCCATTTTTTTGAATTTTGGCACCACATTTTCAACATGGGGTTCTTGGGACCATACCTTATGAATTCGGTCACTGTCATCTTGTTATTCTGTCCCGAAAGGTGATTTTACCATCACTGCTTGGAATCACCTTTCTGGACTGATTAACAAAATGACAGTGTCACTGTTCATGAAGTGGGCTCTCAAAAAGTCTATGTTGCAAATTTAGTGAAAATATTCCAAAAAATGACTGTGTTACTAGCGTGCATTGCGCAGTTTCTGCGCATGCTCATAACTTCGCGGATTTGTAATATTTTCACTCCAGATTTTCAACATTGGCATTTTTCTATACCTTCTTATGAACAGTACAGCTGTCATTTTTCATATCCTGCCCAAAATCTGGTGCACAATGGCACGGTCGCCGTGGGAAATGAATGTTTCAGACAGATTAAGAAAATCATAGTGACAGTGTTCATGAGTAGAGGTCACAAAATGCCTTTGTTGAAAATTTGGTGAAATAATTTCACATAATGACTGCGGTACAAGCATGTGTTGCGCAGTTTCCACGTATGCTTAGAACTTCGAGCATTTTTAATATTTTCACTACAGATTTTCAACAGTGCCATCTCTTCACACCTCCCTATGAATGGTACAGCTGTCATTCTTCACATCCTTCCTTATCTGTGTTTTCACACATCTGGTGCAGAATGGCATGGTTGCTATGGGAACTCAAAGTTCAGGACACATTAACAAAATCACAGTGCCACTGTTCATGAGAAGTGGTCCCAAATGCTTTCATGAGGTGGGGGGCTCACAAAAAGGCCATGTTGAAAATCTGTAGTGCAAATATCAACACACACCCAGGGCATTAGGGTTTCTAACCATAACATCCCACCCTATACAGACTGACAGGCATCAGAGGTGTAACTTTGGATCACAGGCTGTAATGCTCATGCCATCCCACCCCCACCCTCAAGCCAGTGACAGGCATTGAGGTGTGTCTTGCACTCTCTCAGCCCCAGACTTCACCTCATTCTCCTGTACTGCACCCATTTTAGTGTATGTCCTTATGAAATGGAGTGACTGTGAAGCTGAACACCCCAAGGCACACCTCAACACTTGTCAGTGTCTACAGGATAGGGTGAGATGTAATGCCGTGAGCATTATGGGCAACGACCCACAGGCACACCCCAATTCCTGTCCATCTCTGCAGGGTGGAGGTGGGATTGGCATGAGTTCAATACTTCACTGCCACCTCTATTCTGCATCTGTCTAACTGCTGCACTTCCAATGCTAGTATCAGCAAGCAAACATTCGGCATTGACAAATGCTTGTTATTTCAGCATCTCTTGCATTTCTTCCATTTTAGAAGAAGCTATCAATTCTGTGACATTTGACCTTGAAATACCTTTACTTTGATGCAACTCTGTTGTCTTTGTATGATCCTATGTTGATTATTTAAAAGTAGTTAAGGCCAATGGGATTTTTAATAACTTTTTATGTTTTTTTTTAATGTATGATCTGGACTTTAAGAAAGTGTATTCTTCCAAACAAACTGTCATTGTTTTCTGATGAAGGATTCTGTGTAATCCGAAAGCTCAAAGCACCTATTTTCTTTTTTAACACCTCTGTTGATCCAATAAAAGGTATCAAATCATCTATTTGTGTGGATCTTCCATTTTAGTAACATTATACACTGCAAATATTATCTCTCTCTGTTACTAGAAGGGTAATACCTATTTTAAATATAGCTATACCCTATCTTTATATAGTGACTTACTTGGTAGTTACATCTCTTGTACCCCTATCTGGATGACCAGCCTACTCTGAAGATTTTTTCAGGGCAGGCACTCATACTTACTGTGCCTGGTATGATCAGGGTAACTTCATGACCCCCATGCATTCTGTCTCCTTCACTCTGAAACACAGGGTTGACAGCAGTGGAAATCATGAATGCAGGGAGAGGCATCCAGGGACAGATAATACTGCATGCTGCTCAACGTCTTATGGAATGCCACTTCTAACCCCATCCCATGGCTGCACTGGCAGTACACTTCAAGAAGGTATTTCACTCACTTGATTGGTCTTATCTACATCAGGTGCTAAAAGCGTTCTGCTTCAGGCATGTTTACACTGCCACCTTTGCAGTGTATCAACCTATGTGCATGGGTTGATGTGCTGCAATGTCAGCAGTGTGGACACTAACCTGACTGTGCTAGATTAGTGTCAGATCCCTTTTCTGCACTGGCTCAGGAGTAGGTATATTTGTCAGAGTGAGAGTATTATGTGGCAGTATAAATGCGCTGCAATGCTCACTCCAGTGAAAAGCAGCCACTTTCTGACTCCTCCACTGCTCCTCACCCAGCCACCAGCCCCTCTCCAGTGCAACCTGCATTGGTGCAAGGGAGGTCTGTCTAAAGAGTCAATTGATCCTGCTGATGAGGTCAGAGCAGGAGCAGAGTGACTCATATGTCAGAGCGCTTCAACCATGTAAACACAGCTTTTGGCTTAGTGTTCTACAAATGGATTTTAAACAATATACTACAGCCACACCACATCTATTCTGATCAACAGGAGTCTTTGTTTCATCCCCTTTTGCAGTATACAGAGACACAAAGGAGGGATGCCCACTATTTCCCTTTCTCTTCTTACTAGCTCTAGAACCCTCCAGCAGGATGCTCCTAATTACTACCTCAGTTCAGGAAATCGGGATTGGAACCTATACAAATATGAATATGTCCCCAGAAGACCTGCTGTTACACTTACTGACCCAGCTAATTCCTTCTCATTGCTCATGTCACTATTAGGTCTATTTCAAAAATCATCAGTCCTAGAGGTATTTGGTCTAAAACTACGATCATGCCAATTAATCCAGCCTACATAAGGGATGGTTGTGGGGGCACAGAATTAGCTTTGGAGTATAACACCATTACCTAGCTAAGCATCCACATAGCCACTAGATGGGAGGACATAGTTAAAGCAAGTGTGCTAGCTTTGATTAATGAGCTGGAAGCAGATTGTCAAAAAGTGCGCATACTATACCTCACATTAATGGGCAAGATGGAAACTGTACCTAGGTTATCTCTCATGAAACTGGCCTACTGCTTCAACCACCTACCATTGGAAATAGAAGATAAGATACTTGTTCACACTGAGCAAATCATATCAATCAATCAATCAAAATCTCTATTTATCCAGATGAACGTCATTGAGCAGAGCTCATTTGCAAGATGGATCTGGTTAGGGTAGGTTGTTACATGTGTGTATATATATTGTGTGTGTGTATATATATATATATATATATATATAGATATATATTACAGTAAAAAAACTCCGTTTAATGCATCAGTTAGGGTTGTTCCACAGTGACAAAAGCGAGGAAATTCAATGTTAGGGTTGAAACTCCCTTTGCACCCCTCCAGCCCACCCCCAACTGGAATCGGAGTGCGCATTTGGGTCATCGGCCCTAAGTGTCACCCCATCACATGTGGAAAGAAGCTGAGGAATAGGAGAATGGGGTGACAGTTAGGACTGATGACCCTAATGCACACCCCGATTCCAGCTGGGGGGTTGGCTGGAGGGGTGCAAAGGGGTTTCAACCCTAACATCGAATTTCCTCACTTTTGTCGCTGTGGAACAACCCTAACTGATGCATTAAATGGAGTTTTTTGGCTCTAATTTCCCTTCTTTTTGAGAATGCTAATGAGAAATAGTGAATGTAATGCAGCGACGGGAGCGCAGGGGTGATGTCTTGTCGCATTGTAGCATTGTGCCCCAAACGCAAATCATAATGCACATGGTGACGCAAAGCAAAACAGAAAGAGGAACAGTACTGTAGACAGAAATGTTAAAAACAATGGAAACACAATCACAAATGAAAACGCAAAGGGTAACGCACATGGTGGTGTAAACGTGAACGGTAAGTGAAATGGGTACGGAACCGCAAGCAGAAACGGTAATGGTAAGAGTAATGTAAGTGCACAGGCTGGTTTTCCCCAAAAGCCATATAGAGAAAGACAGTGAGCAGAAAGAATGTATGCAAAATAATGACTCTCGGAACATAAAAATCAGTAGTTGTAATAGTAAATTGCTTATATCTCAGTAACTGTACGACATAGAAAAAAAAATGTAAAAGTCATATGTATTATCACTTTCCTGGATAGTTTTATATGTAGGGGCTATAATTTTTTGACAAAAACTCCATATCTTGCACCATTTTCGAGATACTGGCCCTCAAAGGCGCAGGGACCGCCGTAATGTTATCCTATGGGAAAAAAACAGAAGTTCAGACTGCCATAACTTTTGAACAGTTTAATATATTTTCACGAAATCCTCGAAAGGCATATTGGTGACCCCAGCCACACATTCCCTGAAGATTTCGGGCTGGTCGTGCAAACCGTGCGACCTGTAGGCGTGACCGTAGAATTCCAGAAAAAGCGTAAATGCACACGCAGGTCATGCTTAATAACTCCGCAGCCATGTAGCTGACTGGTACAAAACTTGGCAGATCCCAAGGCGTATGAGTTTTGATCAAGTATTCCAAATCTCAGGTAAATCCATCAAACGATTGCAAAGTTACTAAGGTGCAAAATTTTGGGTTTAACATGTAAATGGCTCCTCACCCCTAACTATGGTAGCACTACCGTGCTACCATAATTAGATTTATATCTATATCTATATCTATATCTATCTATCTATATATATATCTATATATATATAGATATATATATAAAATCATGTGCCAATTTCTTTGAGAAGGCAAGCACATGAAGTTAAGAAAATTTAAGATGCAGGCATATTGATCAAAAGGGGATTAGGCCTACCATGGTTTAAAAGATATAGGATAACCTGCCATATTAACTTGATAGTACACTGGCTCCTCCCAACTAAAGTATGTTTTTCCCAGGGTGCACCTAGAATATAAACAAGCATGCATATTCTGTCTTGGTATTACGGCACTAGCTAACCATCCCATCATGGCCATGACACATAAAACATGGAGTAGAGCAATGAAAATTACATGGGCCCTGGTAAAGTACATAGAATACCTCTTTCAGGAATACATCTGGCAAAATATAGATATCAAAATAACAATTTGGTGGAAATAGTAGGAAAAAAAGAAATTAAATTTGTGGAAGACTTACAGTACTTCTCACCAGGTACACTACAATACTCTCATTCAACAGCTGGAATCAAAACACAGCTTCCCCAAGGGAGACTTTTGGAGATTCCTGCAAGTATGTGTGGCAACAGAAAACCTCCTGAAATCTGGATCAGAAGCAAAAGACAGGATGTGGATGGACAAGTTACATGGGGACTTATGCCCAAAGAAATGGAAGTTGAGGGAAATATATAGGAACCTCTGGGATTCCAGACCCCAAACTAGAGAAGGTTAGTAGTACATGGAAACAGGACGTGGGTTATTCTCTCACCATTGAGAGCTGGGACATGTATCTCACATAGAAGAAGAAGTAGAAGAATAAGCATTTACATAGCACTTTTCATAAACAATGTATCCCAAAGCACTGTACAAGCAATGCTAGACTGGTAGTGAAGTGACTGAATGTGTAGTGGCAGCCATATCATACTTCAACACTCACACACAGCCTGGGCAATTGCATGAACCAGTTTATGGGAAGGGGAATGTTGGCCAGGACATTGGGAATGTCCCCTACTTTTTGCAAAGAGTGCCCTGGGTTCTTTTACTTCCACCTGGACACCCACCAGGACAGCACCAGGATGGCTAGAAAGGACCTCAGTTTAATGTCTCATCCGAAGGATGGCACACCCCAGCAGTACAGCACCCCCCTAATACTGTACTATGATGTCAGCATTTTAGGTGCAAATCTAATCCCAGTGTGGGATGAGAACCCACAACCTTCTGGTCCAGAGGTGGATGTGCTACAAACTGAGCCATGCTGACACAGGCATACACTGCATGTTGGGACAATAGAGGTAATCTCAAACATGTTAGTATTTTATATTCTGTAGGTGGTATCAGACACCTCATACCCTACATGACATAGGACTTACTTTAAATACCCATTGCTGGTGCTGTTCTTAGGACAAGGCAGATATACTGCAGATCCTTTGGAGTTTCTCAATACTTGGCCCTTGTTTGACAGAGGGTGGTTAATGACTGCATTTGGATATTGTAAACTCACTTTTCATGTGCACCAGTGCTATTTACTGTGGGGGATGCAACCCTGGAAAGAAAGTTGAAAACAGCACAGATCAAGTGGCTCATTGCAGCAGTCATGGAGGTTAAAAGACTAATACTGTAAAAGTGGATACAAACCTCACCTCCTTCACCTCTCGGATGGCATATGGCACTCACCAACAGTCACACAAGGCTATACACAAGGAACAAGAGTACAAAGAGTGGTGGGGGAGGCTATCTAAGCTCCCGCTTGTGCTCCATACCCACAGATCATCCAAAGATTCACTTGTGTTACTACCTAACAGATAAAAAGTATGGGACCGTAAACCCCCCTCCCCCCTGCTGAACACTCACCCCCCCAAGCTCTCCTCCCTCAGAAAATAGTGCGACAAAGCCTTCTCTGGCTGTTTCTATATAGAGCAATGCTAAGGATCATTAGACCTCAAGCACCACCCTGTACTTATTCTGTTATTGCCTCACTTTTAATCAGTCCTGCTCAGGGTATAGTTTTCACTAATTTATGTTTTTGCAACCATTGTTTATCGTACACCCCTAGGAAAATACAATGTAAACCAACTATGGAATCTACAGATCCCTATGTAAACTAACTGTCCTTTGTTTGTCTTGTGTATCTGTATGACTCAAAACCTTTGTAAACGAGTCTCAGACTCAAAGGTATTAACCCAATCTTAAATAAATAAAAATTAAAATATAGTGGTGCACCTGAATAGGATATCCAGGATCACATATGGACATTGTTAAATCAATGGAAAGCAGCTCCAATACCTGACATGCAAAATAAGTTCCAATAATAGTAAATCCAGAAAAAACAGCACTGACAAATGATTCGGAATCTAGACAAGATTTATTCTTGTGACTAGTCCTTGTAAATACAAGTTCAGCATACCAGAACACCAGTAAAAAATGTGCTTGTGTATAATTAAAATAAATGAGAAAAGAATCCAAAAATTCAGTGATGCCAGACAATGTAGATAAAACAGTCATTTGTATTTATCACTATAACTTTATTAGAAGCTCTAGGAACAAATTACATTTGATCACATATCCTAATATAGATGGGTGGTCAATTTAATAATTAAATGTAATGAGATTTAATCATAGGGAGGTCAAAAGGGTCATGTGGGAAAATATACATATTCTACCAAATAAAACATGTCAATTATTATGATAATCATTTCCACTTAAGTTACTGGCAGTAATTCAATATTTCATACAATTATCAGAGGTTAAAAGGGTCAAGTACAATAATATGCTCATGCCTAAATTCTTATTCAATTTTTCCGAGAAATAAGGTATATATTAATGTACATTTAATTATTTTCTTTTTATATATCCCCACAGTTTAAAGTCCAGAGCAGGTTAGAACAAAAATAGAAAATGACACCCTACTATTTATTTGGATAAATTCTAAACAGTTAATTTTGCAATTTTCAAAGCTACACTGTTATAACCGACAAACTGATGCAGTTGTTCTAATGTTTCCATTTCCTATTTAAAAGAAAAAGCTACATTAATTTATAATATTGGTGCATATTGGTATGGGAAGTATCAACTGCCACCTGTTTCCAGCTCTCTTTTCTTTATCACAGTTCTGATTTAAAATGCACATCGCACAGCCAAGCTCTAAGTATTGACCGCAGTAATTGAATCAGGTTTGATACAGTTAATTGTTACAGTACGTGGCATTTACTTGTAAAATACAGTGTGTAGGTGTGCTCACTGACATGTTCGTTCTTATGTATTCATTTTGTGATACTATTGTCTTGATGCCTGGAGTGATTAAGAGACATAGGGCCAGATATTCAAAGGGTAGCGCCGGGTGCAAATCAGTTGCGCTGGACTAGTACTAAATTTGCACCCGACTGCAATATTAGCACCGGTGCTAGGTGTTAGCACCAATGCTAAATTATAATGTATGCAGGGGAGGGACTGAGGGGAGGGGCCCTGAATGCCAGTGCACCGGCATATTCAAAAGTATAGCGCCACACTACAGGCATTAGTGTGACCTGTAGCGTGGTGCTAAATACCACCAACAAAAAGCTGGCTGTAATGCAGCAGTGTCCCCCTAGCGCCTGCATGAATCCCAACCCCAGTTGACCATACAAAAAACAGATGTTTCCCTGGTTGTCTAGTGGTCCCCCCAGCCCCATGCATGACTCCTGACCCCGTTGACCATAAAATAAAATACTTTTACCTGGTAGTCTAGTGGTCCCCCCACTCCCCAGCATAAATCCTGACCCCGTTGAAAATAAAATAAAATACTTTTCCTGGTAGTCTAGTGACCCTCACCCCCAGCATGATTCCCACCCTCATGAAAGTAAAATAAAATACTTTCACCCTGAAACTCAGTGGTTCCCCCACCTGGCAGTGACACTTCTCACTCATCTCAATCAGAATCCACGAACTGAGCCGATGACTGGCTCAGTCTTCTTCTCACCACTATGGCTGGTCACCGACTGAGGTACGAATGAGCACTCATTCGTACCTCAATCGGTGGCCGGCCGTGGTGGTGAGAAGAGAGCTGAGACAGTCGTCAGTTCAGTTCATGGATTCCTATTGGGATGAGCGGGGGCGTCATTGCCGGGTGGGAGGAACCACTGGACAACTAGGGAAAAGTCTTTTATTTTACTTTCAATAGGGGTCGGGGTCATGCCGGGGGGGGAACTGCTAGACTACCAGGGAAAAACTATTTTATTTTACATTCAATGGAGGTCAGGAGTCATGCTTGGGTGGGGGGACCACTAGACTACCAGGAAAAGTTTTTTATGTTATTGTCAATGGGGGTCGGGATTCACATGGGGGGTGGGGACCACTAGACTATCAGGATTTAAAGTGAATTGTGGGCTGCCAGTGGTCAGGATCATGCTGGGGGGTTGGGGGACCACTAGAACATGAGGGATTTCAGTGTGTTTTGGGGCTACCGGGGGTCGGGGATCATGCTAGGGGGGGAGACACTAGCCTACCAGGGTGTAACAGGCACACAATGGCACAGGGACCATGATGGCAGAAAAGGACTGCCTGGCCCAGCCAGTCTGCCCTGTTTCCTATCTACTGGATATGCTGCATATCCTAGTGGACCAACAGCCTATGGCCTACTGCCCCCACCAGGTTCGCCTTATGCCTGTCCCATGCATTGAGTGCCCCCACTGTGTTTCACTCACTACTGTAGTGGGATACCTATGTTGTTGGGGGAGGCATCCTCCAGGGCATGTATGGCCATGGGCAGTGTGTCTGTTTAGCTATCGATCTGTATATGTATGTATGTATATATATATCTATAGGGAGAGAGAGAGAGAGAGAGAGAGAGAGAGAGAGAGATAGGTAAATAAATATATATATATATATATATATATATATATATATATATATAAATAGACACATATACAGGTCCTGCTTACACAGCTGCGTGGGTGTATTGTATGCACTGACTGTGCCTGCCAGCACACAGTTTCTGCTGCTTCCAGCTTGTACTTCCATTCCGACCAACAGGGGATGCTGAGGGCATGCCTTGTCCTGCAGCGTCCAGCCTCTACTGCCATTCTGACCAAAAGGTGGAGCTGTGTGCACCATGCAGCATCACAGGGCAAACTGCATGGTAATGTGCGCTAAGCAGCACATAATGAGATGCAAATGTGCTTGTTTGCCCACAGATTACCTAAGTAGGCTCATTTGCATGGGAGCTTTGAATATAGCTCCCTTTTGCCCCGGGCTAACCAGTTTGCAACAGGCTAATGTGTTAGCACTGTGCAATCAGGTTAGCCCCAGGCAAACCTCACTTCAGTATAGCACAGTTCTGCAGTGTGTGGCTTGCATTGTTGTGTGCAGTAGATGTGAGACATCTCTGTGCAGTCACACACAATGTTCTCCACCTGCAACACTGGCTTGTTCCAGTGTCTACTGAGCTTCTGTTGCAGTTTGCACTTTCCTGTTGCTATTTTCAGTGCTGTCTTATTCCCGGGCTATTTTTGCCCTGCACTCCCAGCCCAGTTTGCCCGGCTTCCTTCACATGCTATATTCAGCAGGATTAGCACCGGGCTATTCCTTTTGAATATGGCTGACTGTTTGGTCCGGGCAATGTTTGCATGCTGGGCAGTGCTAATTTAGCCCCAGGGCAAAGTTTTGAATATCTGTCCCATAATGATTAGAAACACAAATAAACAATTAGCAGTGATGGTTCTGTCCATTATTGCCAGTTCATAGAAACATAGAAACATAGAATTTGATGGCAGATAAGGACCGCTTGGCCCACCCAGTCTGCCCATTTCCCTACCTAATGGATAAGCTGCAGATCCTAGTTAACCAGCAGCCTACTTCCTCCTACCCCCACCCCCTAGAATTGCCTTATGACTGTCCCATGCATGCTTGAATTCCACCACTGTTTTTGACTCCACAACCTCCTCTGAAAGGCCGTTCCATGCATCCACAACCCTCTCTGTGACAAAATACTTCCTTAAATTACCTCTGAGCCACCCCCCCATCTTCAAATTGTGCCCCCTTGTTCTTGCACACCTCTTTTTTTGAAAGATGCTGCCCTCTTGGACGTTGTTGATTCCTTTGAGGTACTTGAAAGTTTCTAGCATGTCCCCCCTCTCCCTCCTTTCCTTGAGGCTGTACATATTAAGCTCCTTAAGTCTCTCTTCATATGTCTTCCGGTGCAGACCCTGCACCATTTTAGTTGCCCTCCTCTGGACAGCTTCCATCCTGTCTATGTCTTTGCGGAGATTGGGTCTCCAGAACTGCATGCAGTACTCCAGATGGAGTCTCACCATCTGTCTGTACAGATGGATAATAACTTCCTGTTTTCTACTGGTGATGCCTCTCCCTATGCATTCCAGTATCCCCCAGCCCTCCTTGCTGCCCTCTCACATTGATTGCCCACCTTTAGGTCATCTGATATGACTACCCCCAGGTCCCTTTCCATTTTTGTTGTTGTTAGTATCTCACCCCCCATTGTGTACTCTTCCCCTGGGTTTTTGTTTCCCAGGTGCATTACCTTGCACTTCTTAGCATTGAATCTAAGCTGCCATACATTTGACCATTCCTCTAACCTTGCCAAGTTCCTTCTCATCCTTTCCACCCCACCTTGTGCATCAACTCTGTTGCAGATCTTTGTGTTATCTGCAAAGAGACATACTTTTCCTTCCAGTACCTCTGCAATGTCGCTTATAAAGACATTGAAGAAGACCGGTCCTAATACTGAACCCTGCGGTACCCCACTAGTAAAACCCCCCTTACTTCAGAGTGGACTCCATTTACTATTACTCTCTGTGTCCTATTCTCCAAACAATTCTTTACCCAGGCTGTCATCTTGGGACCCACTCCCAGGCTGGCTAACTTGTATATTAATCTTTTGTGTGGGACTGTGTCAAATGCCTTGCTAAAGTCTAGGTAGACCATGTCTACAGCCCCTCCCTGATCTACTACTTTGGTCACCCAGTCAAAGAAATCTATCAGATTCATCTGGCATGACCTTCCGCTAGAATCCATGCTGCCTAGGGTCCTGTGCCCTCTGGCCTCTAGATACTAACAATTCTTTTCCTTCGAAGTGATTCCATCATTTTCCCTACCACTGAGGTTAAACTAACAGGTCTGTAGTTTCCTGCTTCTGCCTTGCTCCTACTTTTGTGAAGGGGAATCACATCTGCCCTCCTCCAGTCCTCGGGTACCACACCATCCTCCCATGATTTGTTAAAGAGGATAGTCAGTGGTGTCACTAGTTCTACCCTTAGTTCTTTTAGAATTCTGGGATGAATCCCATCAGGCCCCATTGCTTTGTCCACCTTCAGTTTTAAGAGTTCTTTCAGAACCCTTTCTTCTGTAAATGGGCTGGTATCAACTTCTGTATCCAGAGTGTTTCTACTGTTTGTTTTAGGTACCTCCCCCTCTTCCTTTGTAAATGCTGAGCAAAAATATTTGTTTAGTATCTCTGCCTTTTCACAGTCACCCTCTGTCCACCCTCCTCCCTTTATTAAGCCTCACTATCCTCCTTGGTCTTCCTTCTTCGCTCCTGATGTACCTATAAAGGTTTTATCCCCTTCTTAACTGAGTTGGCTATCTTTTCCTCGGTTTGGGCCTTTGCTGTTGTGACTGCCTTCCCAGCTTCCTTTGCTTTAACTGATACAATTCTCTGTCCTGTTCCTTCTGTGATTCCTTGTACTTCCTGAATGCTTTCTTTTTCTCTTGAACCTTCACTGCCACTTCCTTTGAGAACCATAGTGGTTTTACATCATTTTGTTTTGTTTATTTGCTTCACAAAGACTTGTTACCTCTGTGATGGCAGTTTTATTATTTCCCATTGTTCTTCCACCCTCCTTCCTGCCCATTTGCTAGTGTATTCCTTAGGCACTCACCTATTTTAGCAAAGTCAGCCTCCTAAAGTCCAGTACTTTTGCCTTTGTATGGCTTGACTCTATTGCTGTGTTTATTGAGAACCATACTGTTCGATGGTCGCTAGTTCCCAGATGGCTACCCACTTCTACATCTGTGATCTGCTCTTCATCTCCATTTGAGAGAACCAGGTCTAAGATTGCTCCCTCTTGAGTGGGCTCCAATACTAGTTGTCTAAGTCATGCCCCCTGTAGGGCATCTAGAATAACCCCACTCTTCGAAGCGGCTGCTGCAACTGCACTCCAGTTAACATCTGGCATATTCAGATCACCCATCAGCAATATCTCCCCTTTTTCTGCCATTCTAAGTATACTTTCTAACATTTCCTTGTCCATTTCCTCCCTGAGAAGGGGTCTGTATCTAACTCCTGTGCAGATTGTGTGCCATTGCCAGTCTCCAATTTACCCACAGTGCTTCTTCTTCTCCCTGTTTTCCTTTTGTTCTGTTGCTTTGATTCCTTCCCTTATGTAAAGCGTTACTCCTCCTCCTCTTTTAACCTCCCTGTCCCTCCTGTAGATAGTGTATCCTGGTATGTTTACATCCCAGTCATGGTTTTGTGTGTACCATATTTCTGTGACTGCCACGATATCCAGATGTTCCTCCTCCATCAAGGCCACTAATTCAGGAAGCTTGTTACTCAGACTATGGGCATTGGTACTCATTGGTCTCCATTTTTTGATGGCTTAACCTTCTTTTGCAGCATCCCCCACTGACCTTTCTACCTCGGTCTTTTTCTCATTTAGTACCCTGTTTTGTAGGGATAGGCTGGGATTTTCCTGCTGCTTATCAGTGCCTCCCCCTTGACTAGTTTAAAAGCTTGCCAATGAAGCATTAAAACAGATTGCTCAAAAGACTTGTTCCCTTCCTGGACAGATGCAGACCATCCTGCCAGTACAGGCTGGTGTCCCTTCAGGTGGAACCCCAGTCCCCAATGAAGCCAAACCCCTGTGCTCCACACCATTTTTTCAACCATTCATTAAACTGCATGGTGCAAAGTACCCTCACCTCACTCATGCCATTGACAGGCAGCACCTCAGAGAAGGATACTGTGTGTGCTACTTGTCTTAGGCCCCTCCCCAATTCTACAAAGTCCTTCTGCACTGCTCTGATCTCATGATGAGCCAAGTCATTTGTCCCTAGGTGGACAATGACGTCCAGCTCAGACTCCCGTGCAGCTGTTCTCGTGATCCTGAGGATGCACTTCCTGTCCCTCCAAGCCATGGCACCAGGCAGGCACCTTACTTCAGTTTTTCCTGCTCCCCCCGGTTCTATCCCCCTAATAATTGAGTCCCCCACCAGGAGCTGCTTCCTTTCCTTGTGTTGTCCTCTGCCTCCTTCCTGTGGGCTCTCTTGTGACAGTTGTCCTCAGCCTCCTTAGTCTCCTCTGCAGGTGCATCCATAGGGAGCTATGTCTCAGAATGGTGTATGGATTGTGGAGTGGAACAACTGACTGGTGTACCTCTGTTCCACCATCCTCACCCTCCCTGAGCCCACTGTGGTCCAACTGCTGTGCTTTCTTTGCAACCTCTGAGGTAGTGGTGGTGGCTCTGGTGCTCCCTGGATGGGGGAGGTTCCCTTCCTACCATCCAGTGTGCCCTGGTGAAAGGTTCCCTTACTACTGTCCAGTGTGGCCTGAAGACGGGCAACTTCCTCCCTCAGGGCAGAGAGTTGTCTGAAAATAGGGTAGCATCTCAACCTCCAGAAAGACTCCCAGAAGACTGCTGCCCACAGCCATTACATTGCACTACTCCCCACATGTTGATCTACTTTTTGTGTGTGTGTGTGTTTGTGTGTGATTGGTTTGTTATATAGAAATTTATATATTATACAATGTATATGCTTATGTTGTCAGTGCAGTGTGCTAGAGAGGATATGACAGCAATATGCACTTGCACTCTTGAGGAAATGATGTCAGAACCCCAGGTATAAAGGAAGTATTTCAAGGGGTGGGTGGGATGAGGGGGGATGGGGTTGGGCCTAAACTGTGCCCTCACAAAACAATCAGCTAAAAGCTCTGACCCACCGCTGCAAAGAGTGCCTTCCTGTCAGCAAGATGCCCTACACAACAATTTGACAGAGAAAATACCCTGCTAATTAAACAGAGAAAAATCCAGACATCCAAGTCAGACACAGGTAAACCTCCCCAACCCCAAAACAGCCTGGTGGTTTGTGCTCTGAAAGCAGTCAGCCCCAAAATAAGTCAGCTGTGCTTTAAACTCTTCCTGCACTAAAAATCTTAAGAATTGTAACAAACATAAAGCTAGATCCACCTCCCTCTGTTGCTTGAAAGACTGTCTTTTCCTGATAATTCTAAGTTCCTTATTTCACCTTTCAGTTAGAAGTAGCCTCCACCTGCAGAATATCTGCTACAAACCAAAGACAATTGTAAGGTTCACCTCCCTCTGTTGTGAGCACAAAGTGCAATATAAAATTTGCAAGTGCAATATAGAATTTCTCACATAGTTCACAGCTGAATAAAGAAGTAGTGTCCTTTCAGGTCAAGAAGATGTGCTTTGTGTCTCTAAATATTGCAGCCACCAGTAACTTATAGTAATCTGATCTAGTCTGGATATCTCCAGCCAGGGCAGTTTGTTGACAATGGTTGTGATGCAAATGTTCCTGTTCCAATACAACACTTTGTGGTCTGAAAACAATGAGGCAAACAATTTCCTGCACCTGAGGCTGTCTGTGTTTCAATTCACACTGCAAGTTTTGCTATGACAACTCCTTAACCCCAGTAACTTATTTAAAAATAGTTTAACTATCGCAAACTCCTACACACCAGTAAATTATTTAAAAATAGTTTCTGTCCCAAAATCCTAGTAGTCAATCCAGCTTCCCCCAAGGGACAACCAAAATGCAGTATTCAAACACTTGTGAAGTTACTTCCAAAATAAGCAGAGTTTGCAGGCTCCTTTTTCAACTCCTCAGCCACCTGTAAATTTAAAAATAGTTTAACTGTCAGAAAATCCTAGTAGACAATCTAGCTACCTCCAAGGGTCTACCCAAATGCAGTATTTAAATTCTTCTGCAGTTACTCACAAGATAAATAGAGTTTGCAAGCCCCTTTTTGGTTAAACACTAAATAAATATGTAAATAAAAAGCAATTACCAAGGGTGGTTAGTTTCATCTCCCACAGAATTGAGCAAAAGTGCACGTTGTTGCAGATATCAAGTGCATTATAGAATTTCTCACACAGCTCACAGCTGAATAAAGAAGTAATGTCCTTCGAGGTCAAGAAGATGTGCTTTGTGTCCAAAGGGGCTGATTGATATGACTGGAAAATAAGGAACATGACATTGAGCACTACTAAAATAAAATTGAGCACTACTGTTGCATCGAGCACAAATGTCTCTGTGGGCTTGCATTCATTTAAAGCAGTTCCATAGCCACTTGAATGCATGCTGTCACCTAGAGCTCATTCATTTCACTGTTTGTGGGCATTGTGTTAAGCTGCTTGTGCTTCTCTCTACGATGTAACTACTGTGGCACAACAAATTGTGTATATCACCACTAAGTAATAACAGAACTTGTGAGTGCATTGAAGTGCTGACCATATACTACAGTGTCAATTACTATTACTAAAAGAATAAAATAAAATAACTATTTACATTCTTCAAAAAATGAGTCTAGTTCCCTTTAGTCATTCTTACTTTTTATCAATAACTTAGTTTGACTTTCAACTAGTTTATTTTTATTTATCATACAAACATACAAATATACGGAATTTGCCAGCAGATAAAGGCCTAGAGGTCTATCAAGTCTGCTCGAATGTGCAGCTAGGATCCCTTATTCTACAGCTGCCCCTCCCTTCCACCCTTCCCCTTCATTAACCCCCCCCTTGTCCTGTCCCATCCCCTTTTGAAGCAGTCCACTGTTCTACTGGATACCACTTCTACAGGTAATGCATTCCACCCAGCCAACACCCTCTTGGTAAAAAAGTGTCTCCTCATCTCCCTCCTGAACCTTCCTCCCTCCAGTCTCATATCATGGCCCCTGGTGTCCTTCTCCTCCCTTACTTTGAACAGCTCATCTGTACCTGTCTTATTTATTCCTTTCATGTACTTAAAGGTTTAAATCATATCCCCCGTCCCTCCTCTCCTCCAGTAAGTACATGTTCAACTCCCTCAGCCTCCTCTCATATCATGAGTCCCCCAGCCCCTTGATCATCTTTGTCACCCTGCACTGTACCCCCTCCAGTAACTTAATGTCCCTCTTCATGGAAGCAGTCCAGAGGAAGGCAACCAAAATGGTACAGGGTCTGCATCAGAAATCATATGAAGAGAGACTGAGAGAGCTTAATATGTATACCCTTGATGAAAGGAGGTACAGGGGGGACATGATAGAAACATTCAAGTACCTCAAGGGAATCAACAAAGTCCAGGAGGGTAGCATCTTTCAGAAAAAGAGATGTGTAAGAACAAGGGGACACAATTTAAAGATAAAGGGGGGACGGCTCAGGGGTAATGTGAGGAAATCTTTTTTCATGGAGAGAGTGGTGGATGCATGGAACTGCCTTCCTGTGGAGGTTGTTGGGGCTAAAACAGTGGGGGAATTCAAACATGCATGGGACAGACACAAGGAAATTGTAGTGGGGGTGGCAGGAAGTAGGCTGTTGGTTAACTAGAATCTGAAACATATCCAGTAGGTAGGGAAATGGGCAGACTGGGTGGGCCAAGTGGTCCTTATCTGCCATCAAAGTCTATGTTTCTATGTTTCTTCAGATACGGGCACCAGTACTGTACGCAGTACTCCAGGTACGGTCTAACTAATGACCTATACAGTGGCAGAATCACCTCCTCCCTCCTCGAGGATATACCCCTTGCAATGCAACCCAGCATTTTGTTGGCCTTTGCAGCTGCCTTCCTACATTGTGCTGAGTTGTTCATTGACCCTGTAATGAGCACACCCAGATCCTTCTCTGCCTGTGTCTGTCTGGGCTAGCTGCCCTCCCCCCCAGCTGGTAACTTCTCCTTGGGTTCTTCATCCCAAGATGCAGCACCTTGCACTTTTCGGCATTAAAATCCAGTTGCCAGGTGTCTGACCAGGTTTCAAGCTTTGCCAGATCATCTTGAAACCCCTGCTATCCCCCTAGATCATCCACCACTGCTCCTACCTTGGTATCATCAGCAAACAGACTGATCTTGCTCTTGATGTCCCATGATATGTCTACAATGAATATCCCAAACAACATTGGTCCCAACACCGAGCCCTGTGGAACACTGCTCATCACTACCCTTGGGTGTGAGAGCTCCCCACCCACCACCACCCTCTGTTGCCTTCCCTGAAGCCAGTTTCCTACCCATCTCACCAGCTTTGCATCTGCCCCTGTGCCTACTAACTTACTTCCCAGCCTTCCGTGCGGCACCCGAGTCGAATGCCTTACTGATGTCCAGATACAGGACATCCACTGCATGGCCCCTGTCCAGTTGCCTAGTTACCCAGTCATAGAACTCAACCAGGTTGGTTTGGCTGGATCTGCCCCATATGAAGCCATGCTGTCTGCTGTCCTGTAGTCCTTTGACCTCTAAGAGGGCCACCAGCCTCTCCTTCAGGATAGTCTCCATTAGCTTACCTGCGATGGATGTGAGGCTTACTGGTCTGTAGTTTCCCGGTTCATCCTAGGGGCCACTCATGTGGAAGTGCACCACATGAGCCGCCATCCTCCAGTCCTGAGGTACACACCCTGAATGCAGTGAGGCATTAAATAGGTCTGCCAAAAGTCCTGCAAGGACCTCTACCAGCTCCTTCAGTACCCTGGGGAGAAAGCCATCTGAGCCTGGCACCTTGTCCACACTCAGTGCCTTCAAACCCTCCCGAACTCTGCCCTCCATGATTTCCCCAGGTGTCACCCCTTCCCCCATGTTCCTGCCATTTATCCCCCACTTGGGTGCCACCCCCCTTCTCTTTAGTAAATACTCAGCAGAAGTACTCATTTAGTGCTTCTGCCTTATTGCAGCCTGTTTCCACCCACCCCCCCAATCCTTACTATGTGGTCCTTACAGCTCCTTTTATCCCTGATGCACCTAAAGAAGTCCTTCCCCCCTTCTTAATGCCTTGTGCCAGTCTGAGTTCCATAGATGCTTTGGTTCCCTTTACTGCCCTTGTCACCTCATTTGATTCTGTCAAGTACTCCTCCCTGTCCTCCCCCTCCCTGTTTTCTTGTACTTCCTAAAGGCAGCTCTTTTCCTCCTTGCCTTTTCCATGACCTCCTTGCTCAACCTGTTTGGTTTCTTAGGCCTAGCCTTCTTGGTCTGGGCCTTGCAGCAGGTTTTGGTTGCCTCCACTATCCCCAGCTTTATGAGCTCCCACCTCTGGTTAGTGTCCATACTAGATTGAATTCTGGCCAGGTACCATTTTACCACTTCCCCCATCCTCCAAAGTCGGCCCTACTGAAGTACAGCACTCTTGTGCCAGATTCCACTCCTTCCTTGTCCATATCCAATGTGAGCCATTCTGAGGGGTGGTGACTCCCTGACAGTGGTTCCTCCACTGTAAGTTCTCTCACAAAGTCTCCATTTGCCAGCACAAGGTCAAGGGTATTCCCTAACCTGGTTGGTTCACTGACCATTTGCAGCAGGAAGCTGTCCTGGAAGGCATCCAGCAGTGCCTGCTCCCTTCTGTTCCTGGTTGCTGGGGTACTCCAGTCCACTCCTGGCATGTTGAAGTCCCCCACAATCACCACACTACCCTTCTTGCAGGTCCTCCTGATCTGTCCTGCTAGTTCCCTGTCTAACTCCTCCATCTGAGATGGTGGCCTGTACACCACTCCCATTCTAAGAATCCTATTCTTGGAATCCTAGATTTGCATCTAAAGTGACTCTGTACTACCCTCCTCCCCTTCCTCCCTTACACACTTCAGTCCTTCCTTCACATATAGTGCCACACCACCTCCTTTCCCAATTTCCCTGTCTCTACTAAATAACCTGTACCCTGGTACAGACAGGTCCCAGTCATTGTACTGGGTGACCCATGTTTCTGTGATGGCTGCAATGTCCACCTCTCCCTCTGCCATGAGAACCTGTAACTCTGCAGTTTTTCCTCCCAAGGCTCCTAGCATTGAGGGTAATCACCTTCCACCCTTCCCCCCCCATCCTGCCCTCCTTTACTAGCACAACCAATAGTACTTGCCTTTGTCCTTTGTCACCATTATGGGGGGTAAGCTCAAATGGTTTCTCAACCTTGTGGTCTCTGCATATCTCTTGACAATTGCCACCCCCGCTCCTAGTTTAAATTCCCAACTTCCTCTAAGTACTCCTCCATCCTCTGTTTCAACACTTTCTTTCCCTCCTCACTCAAATGTAGTCTGTCCTTGACATAGAGACTACTGTCCTCCCAGGTCCCTCCCCACTCCCCCAACAGCCCATACCCTTTAGCACAACACCAGGTTCTTAGCCATCTGTTAAATTCCTCTGTTCTCAGCTTTCTTGTTGTACTTTCCTTGGGCACTGGAAGTATCTCTGAAAAAGTTACTGATCTTCCTGCCCCCTCACATAATTGTGCTAGTTCCTCAAACCTCCTCTGGACTATATCTACCATCTTGTCAGCCAGGTCGTTCGTCCCAAGATGTATAATTAAATAAGGTTTGTCCCTACCCCTTCTAGCATATTTCAGAATAGATTGTCCCACCCTTTCCCCTGTCATCCCTTGCTACCCCACCTGACTCCTCTTAGTACTGGGTCCCCCAGCACTACGATTCCACCACTCTTACTCCCTGCTTGTTTCCATTCATCTCCCTTTCACATTTCCAGCTCCTCTTCTTCCTCCTGCACATTATTTCCCCTTATTTGCCCCTGTTGCAATTGTCCCAGCAGAAATTCACTCCACTCTGGTTTGGTCCAGGCATTTATCAATTACTCCTCTAATTTTGTCATTTCCCTCCTCCACCTTCTTCCTCTCTAGCAGTACAAAACTATTTTCTGAAGACCCTTCACAAATTCCCTGTCCCTCTCTCTTCATAGTAACCTGTTTTCTCCTTTCCATTCCATTACTTTTGCCACTTCTTCACCTCCCCTCACAAGTCCCTATCTCCTCCTTCCATTTGTCTTTTGTCTCCTGACCTGGTTTCCCCGGCAATTGTTCTTCCTGGCCTGGGCCCCTTTGTCTCTGCTTCCCTTCTTCTGACCCTCTCCTCACCACTGTTGGCTTAAATTGCCCTCCCTCATTTCCCCTTCTTCCTCCCCCCTCCATTATTGGGCTAAACCCAGCCACAATCTGCCTTGCCTGTCTTAGTTCCTCCTGCAGACCCTCTATCTCCTTTCTAAGTTTCTCTATGTGGTTGCACTGTAAACATCCTCCCACACTCCAGGCAATTTTTAGAAAGATTGGTGCACTGCAGTTGTTGCTGCCTACCACCCTACCCATTACTGTCGTTGCCCACCAGTGACCCCCCACCCTTCCAGATGCAGGATACCAAACACTCCCCCAAGTCTCCTCTCTCCCCCCTCTATCAGTGCAAAACATTATTTTCTTAATTTCCCTTACCCCCTTTGTTGTACACGTTTAGATAGATTGAGCAACTGCTTTTTATATTCCTATCCTTCCTATCCACACTCAAAAAGAGACTTTAAGTAGCTATTGCACAACCTTCTTCAAACTCCTACTCCTCCTTTCCCCAATGCAATAGTAATGCAAAGAAGTAACAATGAAAGCTCCTAGATTTGCAGTTACTTCACTTCCACTGAGATAGTATTCACCTCTTCACTTGCTGCTGTTCCTTTCCTGGATGTCTGCTTCTGCTATGACAGGTGCATATCCTTTGCCTGTTTGAGTAAATGATGTCGAACCCCTGGTATAAAGGAAATAATGGACCAGGGGTGGGTGGGGTGTGGGGTTGGGGTGGGACCAGCCCAAGTCTTCCAGAAACAATCAGGTAGCTGAGGCCCCTGGTCAGACCATTAGCATCCTTCCCCCACTCTGCACTAAACTTTGCAGCTAGTGAAGCCAGCAAAAAATGAATCACAATTCTACTCAAAGCCCCCAAAATAGGTTTGGTACCAAAAGAAACAGGACTCCAATTTAAACAGCTTCACCAACAACACATCAAAATAGGCTTGACATCAGAAGATATAGGTCTCCAATTCAAAGAAACAGACCCAGTTAAATCATGCCAAATAGGTTTTAAATCAGAAGAAATAGGCCTCTACAAATGCAGCCTGCTATACAGTGAAACCTTAAACAAATGAGCCCACTTATAGCTACCAAAACAGGTTTCAAAATTCCAACAGCCCCAAACAATACCCTGCTATCCCTTTAGAAGTAGTAAGAAAGAAAAGAAATAACCTTCTACCAAGTAGAATCCACAAGAAACAATGTAAAAACAACAAGAAGAAGCTACTGTACTGTAACAGATCTGATCCTGTCCCCTTCTAGTTCCTTCAGTATTAGTAGTTCTCTGTAGTTGCAGTTGTAATTGTGTTTTACTTTTAAGTTGTTTTAATATTTTTATTTTTATTGTTCTGCATGTTTTCTGTTTTGTCTTTATCCAATTTGTTTTGTGTTGTGGCTGAATTGCTGGAATTGGGAACAAATTAACAAACTTGTTGAATAGTTTGGTTTTCCCTGCCTCTCTCATTATTGCTGAGGTGCTGAGGAGCATGGGAAGTTTGTGTATACTGCTGGAACTGGGAACGAATGAACTTGGTGAATAGCTTGATTTTCCCTGCCTTTCTCGCTACTGCTGAAGTGCCGAGGAGCATGGAGAGTCTGTGTGCAGTATTGGGAGGTTTCTATAGCGACCCTGAAGTAAACGTTGGGGTTGCTACAGCTGGCCTCATTATTGTCTTGTACTTACGTTGGTCTTGCTGTGGACTGGATGCAGTTTGCACTTTTAAGGCTGAATACTTACACGTTGTGTACTTCTGGCTGTATATTCTACAAGGATTGGGGCAGTGAAACTGCACAAGGATTCTATATCAGAAAGAGGTTGGACATGGGGATTTGAAAGGCCACTGGACTTTGATTATCGGAGTGTGGAAATTGTATTATTGGACTTGTGGTGGTGGATATGGGGACTCAGACTATCTGTTTCTAAAGCTCTCAAAGCCTCTATTGTTATAGTCTGCCTAAAACAAATCTCTCCTCTGTCCCACCGCAGGTCTCAAACCCCGTGCCTTTGCCACCATAGTTGGTAGCTCTACCACTGAGCCTACAAGTCAAGCTACTGTATTATGGCATATCTCAAATCTCTCACAGCTTTTCTGGCTCCCCCCACAACCTCTTTGTTCTGCCCCCAAAGCTATCTAGGCACCACGTCTGTTCACTTCCACCTTATGTGCCTCATCCTTATAACCACCCTGGGGTTCACCTCCAACCAGCCAGACCTCACCCTATGCCCTTTGTGGACTGCACCTTTGCATCTCTCCAGAATTGGCCATCCTCCCCACCTTGTCATCACACACTGGACCCCTGTATCCACCTTCCACTGGCAGCCCCAACCCCAGCACCCACCTGGGCCCCCTCTGGCTCCACCCCTTCTGCATCCACCCATCCCTCCAAACCCTGCCCATCCCCTGCTCCGCTACATCCACCTCCCCAAACATACCCCCAAAAATATAACTACCTGCCACCCTATGGTTAGAGTGTTAGTCATCCTACTACTCCTCTCTGGTAATATCCACCCTAATCCAGGCCCTGCCCCCACCACTCCACCTACCAGACCCTCTGGATTCTGCATTGCCTCTCTGAATATAAGCAGCCTGCCAAAGAAATCTGCAGTGCTTCAATGCTGGGCTACCCTTCACCAACCAGACATCATTGCCCTAGTGGAGGCCTGGCTCTCCAAATCTACTCCCAATGCCTTTGGCTCACTCCCCAGATACACCCTATATTGGGAAGACAGGATTGGAAAGCTTGGAGGTGGCTGTGCATTCTACATCAATAATAATATTATTGGTCACATGCTCCCACCCCCCAAACTCACAAACGGAGCACAAGCCCTCACCCTAAAAATCACCCGACCACTCCAGGGGCCCACTATACCTCACAGTCACCTACATACCCCCTAAGAACCAAAAGCCTATCGTCACATCCCTCACTGAATACCTCTCTACCCTACCACACAATGCAGAGCAGACACTAGTAGGGGACCTCAATATCAGCTGGCTTGGCCCCTCAGCCGCGCCAACAAAGGACTCATTCTCAGCCCTTGACATGGTCCAATTAGTTACTCAACCCACTAGACTTCACCCATCTACTGGTACCCACACCCTCCTGGATATCATTATCTCTAACCGCCCCAACAAAATCCAGGATATAAAAGTACTTCCCAACTCCCTAAGTGACCACTCACCCATCCTATTCCAATGGACCTCTTCCACACCCAAACCCATAAGTCAAACAATCTTCTGAAGGCTTCTCCATCCAGGAGGGTTAATAAAACTTAAACAGCTGCTCACCCAAATAGATTGGTCCCCCATTAATATAGCCCTCAGTGTCAACACTGCACTCAACCTGTTTACACAGGCCTTCACCAAGGCCTGTGACCTCTATGCTCCACTCACCAAACTCCACACCCAAAGGCAACATGCTCCTTGAGTAACTCCCTCCCTACTCCAAATGTTGAGAGAGAGGGATAATCTCTGGCACAAAGCCACAGAATCTGGCAGGATGGCATACAGACAATCCTATAATGCCGCTCGCAATAGATGCCCTCGAGTCATCCGTAAGGCCAAAGCAAATCACTATCAATCCACTCTTACAACCACGTGGGGGTCTGTGAAAACCTTCTGGAGTAATATCAAAGAACTCAATGGGAAATCACGATCCCCACCTCCCTCCAGCTCACCATAAATGGCACTACCTCCACAAACACACTCACCATAGCAAACTGTCTAAACACCATCTTCTCGGATCTCAGCAGTGTTCTCCCTAGTTGTTTCTTTGACCCTGTGCCCCAATCCCAACCCTGCAGCATCCTTGTTTCCTCCTGAGCAAAATATCCACCCATGAAGCTCATCCTTACCTACAAAAACCGCTAAACAGCAATAACCCAATAAGTGACCCCCTAGATGCCAGGCTCCTTCAATTAGTCCTCGACGAGGTCTTAGTCCCCATAATGGACCTGCTCAACAAATCCTTATGCCTAGGGCAATTCCCTAGTGCCTGGAAAACAGCTGTCATTACCCCATCCATAAAAGTGGTGACAAAGCCTCCCCAAATAACTATCGACGCATCTCCATTCTTCACTCCTCTCTAAAGCATTAGAAAAAGTGATTGCCACCCAACTTACTGAATACCTAGTCAAGTATGACATACTATGGCCAGAGCGGCATGACTTCCATTCTGCCCATAGCACCACCACAGCCCCCCTAGAATTCACCAACTTTCTGCACTCCTCCATAGACACCGGTAACATTGCAGGAGCTGTGTTCATAGACCTATCCAAGGCCTTCAACACAGTCTTCCACCCTCTCCTTCTCGACTCTCTCCACCAACTTGGTTTCTCCAGAGGCCCCCTAGCCTGGTGCTCCAGTTACCTTTCTGCCTGGTCCAAGTGCATCAAAATTAACAGAACCCTATGTGACACACTACCCATCTGCTCTGGGGTGCCCCAGGGCTCTATCCTGGGGCCACCTCTTTTCTCCCTCTACCTAAACTCCTTACCAAAGGCCTGCTCCACAAAAATCTTACTATATGCAGATGATACAGTGCTCTTTGCTTCGCATCATAAACCCACGCCCCTTCAGGACTCCCTCCAACATGCCTTCTCCCAGGCAAAACATGGTTTAAGGACCGTAGACTGGTCATAAACTTAAAAAAGACTAAATCAATGATCTTCTCTCACCACCAAAACAAAGCAAAAAGTGCATCTCTCTGCATCTTCCCCAGCACCCCCTTGAACAGGTTTCCAACTACAAATATCTTGGACTTACCCTTGACTCAGCCCTTACCTTCCATGACCACATAAATACCCTTGGTACCGCAACAAACACCCAGATTGGACTCCTTTACTGACACAGGGACTGCCTCCCCCCCATGCCCTTAGGCTTTCCATCACCTCATCAATACTGTCCCTAGTGGACAATGGGCTCCCTGTATACAGGGCAGCAGACAACTCTGCACTCCAGAAAATCCAGGTCTCCCTAAACAAGGCCTGCAGGCTCCTAACTGGTGCACCTAGGCTCACTCACACCTCCTCCCTCTATACCTCTGCCAATCTTCTTAACGCTCCGCTACCAGACCTGCATACTGTTGAAGAAAATACTGCTTGGACTCTCTCTCCCCCTGGGGTCACCACCTCTCTTCATCCTGCCACCCCACTATCTCCACCCGCAACTCAGAGAAAGCACCACTGGTTGTGTCCAGGGTAAAAACCTCCCTTGCCCAGAGATCTTTCCACTACAGGGCCCCCACATGGTTTAATGCACTCCCAAACACCATCACTAGTGCACCCAAGATCACCCACTTCAAAACCACTCTTCGCAACCACCTCTTCAATATCCGCTCCTCTAACTGCAGCTAACATTTCAATCTCTCAGCCTCTCTGATCCAAATTCTCTGACAAAGTCCATTATGGATTGCAACCTCCATCAATAATATCAAAGCCATGAATAGGACTGACTACTCTGTTTAGATGCTTTCTCAAGCTAATAATATCACTCTGCTGTGATGATGTAAATATTGTCATCCAAATATTGTAAATAATGTCTGAAAATATCTATATCCAAATACTGTAAATAATGTCAGTGACAAATGTCTGTAACACATACTTAATGTAACTGTTGTTATACCCCATCTGTATTAGTATCTGTCTTACATGTGACAAGGTACCTTTGGAAATGAGCCTCTGGCTCAAAGGTTGTAAACCAATATATGAAATAAATAAGTAAATAGACTCGTGGTGGAGTTGGCCTGATCTGGTGGGTGGGCCATGCTTTGGTCAGTGGCAGCACAGGGGTCAGTGTTTCTAGCCACCGGGGAGTCGGTGGTTGGAGCTTAGATCCCTAGAGATCCCTGGAGGACCTACCAGTGGTGGGATTTGGTGGGGGTCTCATAGTAGGTGGTACAGTCTGGTGCCGGTCCCCTGGATTAGATTTTTGGGACTCTTCCTGATTTCAGAGTGGACTGGTCCTAAAGACGATCCTTTGGACTCTTTCTTCAATCCTGGTGCCATGATCAGATTTTCATTTTTATCATTTTGCCAGCAGTGAGAGTGCCGTGACAGATTTTCCCTTGGCTCTGACAGTGAGAGTATCAGAGGTTGGGGGAACGATTGATTTTATTCTGGAAGAAAAAGCTTTACACCTATTTACCCATGGGGTGAGAGCTCCTGAGGGATTTTGTAAGTCCTGCTGGTAGTGAGAGGACCACTGGGACTTGGACTATCTGCCTCCCTAAATATTTTTATGACTGCATTATTAGCCATATCCGCCTCATTACACAAATTTGTTTTATGAGTTGTTATTTTGTTTTGTTTTATTTTTAGTGCAATACTGTTTTTTCACCTCCAGGGGGTGTGAGTGGGTCCTGGGGAAGGGAAGCTTTGTTGTTTGGTATATTTATGTTGTACTAGGAATTATGTTAGTTGTTATTTTTATTTTTATTTTAAGGATTACGATATTAGATAAATTTGTGTAAGGGATATTTATTAGAGATTGGGATTAATGTTTTTTTTTTTCCTTTTAATAAGATTGTGTATTTTATTTTGATATTCTGTGTTTTGTTTTTGGTATATAGTTGGAAAGTGAGGAGTATTGTTGGGGTATGTTTTAGTTTGGTGGTTATTAGTCTGTGGAATTTGTCTATTTGCCCCCCCCGGTCTTACGCTATTCATCCTCCTCTCTCCATGCCCTCTGCCCATTCCCCCCCTCCTTTGTCCTTTTCTATCTACCAGAGCTGTTGTGCATTGGGTATTGTACATAGGAGGGGTGGTGGTGGTCATGGGGAGGCACAGACGCTGGAGGATGAATGAGTGGATCTCTGCCATAGGGCTGGTTAGGTTTAGGGAGATGCCCTGGGGTGAAATGGAGCCTGGAATGTGGTGTGCCATGTCTAGTCCCCATACCAAAGGGCACCATCTCTACTGATGGTCAAGTAGCTGGGATGGCTCTCGAACCCCGTCCAACTTGGGCAGTGTTATGCAATGCCAGATCTATTAAGGACAAAACCACAATTATTGCGGGTTTTGTTGGAACAGCTGATCTGGCTTGCATCACTGAGACCTGAGTGGATGAAAATGCTGGCCCCATTTTGGAAGTGGCAATTCTAGTCTGGTACTCAGTGATACACTGCCCAAGATTGGACTGCGGGGGGGGTAGCGGTCTGTTTCAAGACCAAGTTGGGCCTCACTGGTGTACCAGTAGAGCAGGCCAAATCCTTTGAATGTACTATGGTAGCTGGTGTGGGCTGCAGGATAGCTGTCATCTACCATCCACCCCGGGGATGAAAAATGATTCCTGCAGGAAGGGGCGGACTTTGCCATCGACATGGCGTTGGAGTTGCCTAGACTGATGGTTCTGGGTGACTTCAGTGCTTGGGTTGACGATGAACTCTCGCCTTTTGGACAACACTTTCTCCAGTTGATGACATCACTAGGCTTCACACAGATTGTTTCCTCAGCTACCCATAATCATGGTCATTCTTTGGATTTGGTTTTCCTCCTGGGGATTGAGGCTTCCAATTTTGGGGGTGGAACCTGTCAGTTGGTCTGATCATTACACTGAGAGGTTCAATTTTTTTGCCCCCTTTGTAGGTTTGCCCCCTGTGTAGATGGTCAGTTACCACCCTTTATGGGACGTGAGCCCTGAAGACCTGGTGGTGGTGATTGATCTCTCGGAGTTCCTGATGCCAGCTCAGGTCCAGAGCCATTGGTTCTGGCCTATAATAAGGTCATATCCTCGGGTCTTGACCTGATTGCTCCTGTCTGGGTTCATCCTCTCCCACTTCACCCTCTGTCCTCTTCGTTTGATGAGTCCTTGAGGGAGTTGCGGCGTTTAGGATGAAGGTTAGAATGTTGTTGGTGGAAATCTGTCCTGGAGGTTGACCATCTTAGTTTGGTGGAGCATTATCAGAACTACCAATCAGTGATCTCCTGTAAGAAGGCAGAGTTCCTGTCCAGGGAGATTGCTGTCACTCAGAATCGACCAGCTCAACTCTTCTGAACTGTGGACAGGTTGTGCAACCCAGCCTGTCTGCAGCTCCATCGAGCTTTTTCACAAATGGAGTGTGATGAGCTTGCTTTATTCTTTGCGAATAAGGTGGCTGATATCAGGTCAGCGATCCTTTTGACTCATTCTATGGGGGACGCTGTTGGTCGGTGCTCGGTCACTACACCTCATACTTCCTGGAGTTCCTTTGACCTACTGGAGTTTGGGGACATTATGCAGATTGTCCAGGGGATGCACCCTACGTGCTGTGGTTTAGATCTTGGACCAACTTCCCTGATCTGGGTTGTTGTGACACCATTGGCCCAGTTCTGGCTCAGATTGTCTGGTGCTTCTTGGAATCGGATGAGTTTTCAAGCTCCCTGAAGGAGGTGGTAGTGACACACCTTCTGAAGAAAGCTTCATTGGACCCAGATGCTCTAGCTAACTACAGACCCATCTCGGACCTTCCCTTTATAGGAAAGATTATTGAGAAAATAGTGGCAACACAACTGGAGAACCATTTGACCATCCAGAATGTCTACGAACCTCTCCAGTCTGGTCTCCAAAAGAGGCATAGTACTAAGACTGCTCTGGTTCAGGTGCTCAATGATCTCCTGATGGTGAGAGATCAGAAAAATCATTCCATTCTGGTAATCCTTTATCTCTTCTCAGCTTTAGACACTGTAGACCATGGGGAGCTACTTGAGCACTTGAGGTCCATCTGCGGTCTGACAAGTATGGTCCTCAGGTGGTATACATCTTTTCTAATAGGCAGAACACAGAGAGTTGTGTCGGTGATATTTTCTTCTGACCCACCCCCTCTGTCCTGTGGGATCCCTCAGGGCTGGGTGTTGTCTCCCTTGTTGTTTGCAGTGTATATGCTACCCCTCAGAGACATTGTAAGACAGTACAGGCTGA
Source organism: Neoceratodus forsteri (assembly GCA_016271365.2). Lineage (NCBI taxonomy): Eukaryota > Metazoa > Chordata > Ceratodontiformes > Ceratodontidae > Neoceratodus > Neoceratodus forsteri. The sequence goes on along the minus strand of CM057454.1, from coordinate 954,365,488 downwards.
GGTTTCACTGCTATGCTGATGATACCCAACTCTACCTGTCTTTCACCCCCAACCAGGTTAGTGATCTCTCAGTATTTAATAACTGCCTCACTGAAATCCAGGACTGGATGAATTCAAGCTGGCTAAAGTTGAACTCGGGAAAGACTGAGGTAATGGTTGTGGACCCGGGTCACAGGGTAGAGGGGTTGAGGACTGATCAGCCCTCTGGATTATTTCTTGGAGGCTTTCAGTTCCTTACCTCAGAACAGGTGCGCAACCTGGGAGTGGTACTTGATGATGGGCTGACCCTTCATTATCAGGTGTCGGCAGTCATCAAGTCTGCCTTTTACCATCTTAGGAACATTGCCAGGGTCAAACACCTTGTTCCATCCAGAGATCTGCCTGTGTTGGTCCACGACTTTGTGACCTCACACCTTGACTACTGCAACTCCCTTTACTTAGGGCTTTCTGGAGTTGATATCTGCCACTTGCAGCTAGTGCAGAACGTTGCTGCTTGACTGCTAACTGGGGTGTCTCAGAGGTCGCATATTACTCCTGTGCTGCATGATCTGCACTGGATGCCGATTCAGTGGTGGATCACCTTTAAGGTAGGTTTATTGACCTACAAAGCCCTACACTGACTTAGCCCTGACTACTTGTAAGAGCTTCTGATTCCCCACACCCCTGTGTAACAGTTCCGCTCAGCTGATGATTCTGAGGGTAATTTTGAAATCTTCTGGGGCCTGAACATTTATGTTCATGGCCCCCAACCTCTGGAATTCTCTGCTCCATCAGCTTTGGGAATGCATGACCATGGGGGGAGGGGTTTAAACAGGCACTTAACAATTTTTTGTGGAATCAGGCTTACCAGTGCATTGTTACTATTTGCAATTGTTGTTTTATATATCAATGTTACAGTTTTTATGGAATTGTGTTTTATTATTGTAAAGCACCTTGGTACTTGAAAGGCACTTAAAAAATAAAGATTATTATTATTAAAGCTACATTGAACTACATGAAAAGCAATTGAGTGCAGTTTGAATGAAGAGCACTGATAAAGAAACATCAGTTTAAATCATCAGATAACAGCAGTCATCCCTATCATAGGATAATGATGGGTACTTTTTGGCAAACTATACTTGTATTTAAACGCAAGGGGATACTGTAGTACAGTATAATGTATTAGTCTCTCTTAAATCATAAAGGCCCAATTATTTTCACTATTAGTTACACAAAGCAGTATCTGTGATTACTTATTACCATCGGTAGGGATATACAAGGCACACATATTAATGCCTGAATACCATGAATAATAGGGTAATCAATGTTACCTCTTTGTTACTCTCTTCAGTAGGATTCCTAGAAAAATACTTGGCAGACAAAAAAGCAAACAAATTATTTTTCTTTCTACAGGTGCCGAGGGCTAGTCCCTTGGTCATTGTTTCCTGAATTCTAGTCATGATCTGCCCTGTATTTCTATAAATAAATTTAGAACAAATCATGTTCCAGACACTGTGCCAAGAGCCAATACCATCTCCAAATTTAATCACTCCTCCACAGTCCATTCTCAAGGTCCCAAAATATATTCATTCATTAGTGGACCACTCCTGAACCCCAAACCATGATGTAGCAGTGCCAATTGAAATCCAAATCTTGATTTTGTTGTCCTCCTCCCCAACCAACAGTACACCATCACCATTTGCTTGTACAATCATTTTAAGACAGTTCCAATTTTTCAGCAGAACATTCACAGGTGGGATTAGCTTAACTGAGTTATACAAAATTCCCAACAAATTTGAATTTCAGAACCTTCATGTTTTTTTATTGCTGAATAACTTTTCATCAAAGCAGGCTCTTTTCCCCTTAAACTTCATCTTTTCACATTATTTCTGCTTATGGCATTACAATCTGTTGCAACAAAAATTATTCTATTGCAAGCAGAGATTTATGGCTTAATGGCAAGCAAAACCACGGGAGCAGATGAAGTATCAGTGACAAAGAGCTTGATATCATCTAAATGTCTTTACTAATATAGAACTGAACATCCTACAATTACATTTATTAATAATGTTATCAGAACTGTGTCTTGCCAATACACAATGTTATTTTCGTTGCAGGAAACTAAAATCACTTTAAATGTATGTGCATATGGTATCACATCAAAAAGAAATGTAGGCACTCCAGAATGGTGGTAATCTAGCTCCAAACTCCAACAGATAATCCAAAAATATGTTTATTCAAAGAACAGCGTGTCATAAACACTGAGCGTTCTTGCTCCTAGTGCTTCAGCCCAACAATAGGATCTTCATCAGGAGGTGTGTCTTAGACATGAACCACATCCCATTTAAAGTGTTACGTCAAAGTGACACTCCCCAAAAGGCTAGATGCATATATTAAAATAAAAAGAAATTACAAACACTCTGTAAAACCATAAACAATTAATCAGTTTCTTAGCATCCATTCTAGTCACTTGTCTGTTCCAAATAGCCATTAAATGAAATCATATAAAGATATGTCTTTCTCTTTTTTAGTATATATACACTCATTCTGATAGTCTAGCTTGGGAATGGGGGGGTGAAGAGTGCAGGGTGTGATGATTTGGAAATTGCACATAGTCATCATATGGTGAATAAGTTCAAAACAAAAACAGGGTCCAAGCTCATTATTTCTATTTCTGAAGTCCACTTTAGATTCCAATATTGGACTAGGAGGGTTATAATTTGTATAAACAACTCCAAATGTCTTCATTTGACACCACTGTGTTAATGTCCCTCTCAATCCCGACTGGTGTGCTGGGAATCAAATGAATGTCTTGGTCTGTGGACAGTGGGGACCTGAAAAAAAACACAAAGAGATAAACATTATGAACTGATAAGGCAAACAAAACACGGATACACTAAGTATGGTGAGGCAAATATTATAATAGAAACTGGTGGAAAACCACTGACCATAATCTTTTGCATTCAATATAGGTTAACATCAGAATAATTAGAGATCTGAAAGTATGGAGGTAGTTATAGAGTAGAGACCATTCCAAACTATTAAAGTATTCATAAGAGGAAAGGTTTTATGTTAAAATGTAAACAAATATTGTTCTCATTTAGTTTGAGATGAGAAATCTACTTCCTCACTGAACCCAGCTGGTTGGACAGTTTCTAGGGTCACCATCAATTTTGTTTCCTTTTGTAAGAGTTTATTGACTCTATCCTTACCTCATTCTTAGAGGCAAACTGATTCCAAAGCAGTAAATTTTAGACAGGCAGGGTTTGCATTATGAAGAAGGGCAAAATGGGAACATAAAGCATTTCTGTCACTTAAATTGATGATAGCCCTAACATACTCCTGGATGAGGGTCTTCAGAGGTCTAATTATTCTGCCAACATAATATTGTTGGCAGCTACACCATGCCATATATACCACAAAGGTTGTAATGTAGGTTATGAAGTTCTTTATGACCACTCTTGTGTTAGAATGAATGTGTCTGTATTAGTTCCCTTCCAGTCCTATTTGCACACATTACAATTACCACACTTGTAAAAACCAAGTGGCTTTGGTGGTAGCCAGTTTTCTGGATTTACTGGTGTCAAGGATTTGAAATAGCTAGCTGTAAGGATATCCCCTAGAATTTTATGTTTCCTAAAGGTGATGCATGTTTTTTTTAATTACTTTAGTTAGTGGTTGACCAGTATACATTATATTCCAAAGCTTATAAATGATATTCCCTATTTTTCCTGCTCTGTCATTAAAAGTAGTGGATACAATGATTTTATTCATTCTCTCAGTGTTTTTCTATTTGAGAGCCAAAAATTGGTCTCTTTCCATTTCTTGCACCTTATCAAGGACTTTGTTGATACTGTTTATATGGTAACCTCGTTTCTAAGAATCTTTAAGTAATTTCTTTCACCTGATTTTGGAAGTTCTCATTCCCTGAACAATTTATTTTGATTCTGATGAACTGACTTGGGATCTTTTCCCCTTACATTTATCTTTTCACATTATTTCTGTTTATGGCATTACAATATATTGCAGCAGAAATTATTCTAATGTCACAATCAGATATGTATAGCTTAATGGCAGGAAGAATCACAGGAGCAGATGAAGTATCGGTCACAAAGAGCTTGATATCATCTAAATGTCTTTACTAATATAGAACTGAACCTCCTGTAATTACATTCACTGAGAATGTTATCAGAACTGTGTCTTGCCAATGCAAAAAAGTTATTTCTGTTGCAGGAAACTGAAATCTTTTTAAATGTACTGTATAAGCATATGTTATGCAAGCTGAAAGGACTAGAGGTGGAGCATTCCACTACACTGATAATCAGTGGTTATTAAAGTCAGTGGCTCAGCAGGTTGCACACTCATCTCTGAGGCTGGAAGATCAGAAGGCTGTGGGTTTTAACTTAGGTTAAATCTCAATACTGACACTGCAGTGCAGCATGAGGGGGTGCAGCACTTCTGAAGTGCCATCTTTCAGATGAGACATTAAACCAAGGTCCCATCTGACTGTTTTAGTGGTAATTCAGGTGAATGTTAAAGATCTCATGGCATGTCTTGAAAAGAGTATGGGACTTGTTTATTAAAATAAAATCAAAGTAATAATAATAATAGAAGACATACAAATTATACAGAAACAGAAAAAAAGAATAAAAACACAAGAAATGGCAGCATTACCTCATGGTGAGTCACAGAGGGAGGAAACAAAGAAAATTCAAACAATGGCAAAAACAAATCATAGAAATTGCAAACAGGGAAAACCAAAAGGACAACATGAAAACCAAAACAGTAACAAATGGTTATGAAGGGGGGAAAAACCAAGCATATTAACAAACTCAGAAAATTGCCTACGGGCAGTGTTTCCCGTGGCAAATCCAGACTGACTGGAAGAGCTTGGTTCACTCTACTGCACATTGTCTGCATAGGTCAGATTCCACCATCAGTTAAATGGTCTAAGAGTTGTTGTAACACAAATTTACAGTGAATTATCCAGATCACTACCTTGAAGCAGGAAATAAAAATATGAGTAATACTGAAGGATCATGCTTGAAGGGTATGCCTGACACAAAACCATAAATAAGGGCTTCATAAGTAGGGGATTGCCAAAGAGGGTCAGCCCAGAAAGTTCACAAGAAAGACCAAAACTGGAGAATAAAAGGGCAGTCAAAATACAAATGCCAAATTTATTCAAGCATAGCTTGGTAACTGTCCCTAGAGCAAATCTGTTTCTTGATACTCTTAAGTTTGTTATTGCCTTTTACAGTAAGCCTGCCATGGCAACACAGCCAAGTTACATCACAATACTGAGAAGAAAAAAAAAAGAATCAGTCAGATACAGCAAAGCCTGTTGTCGAATGACAGGCATGACCCATGGCATGATAACCACATCAGTGGCTACCAATGCCTTATAAAAGGCCTTCCTGTGCCGGGTATGGATTAAATCCCATGACAAATGGCAGCATCTTATAAAAGTCAAAAAAGATATCAAAAACTCGGGAAAACAGCTTGCCAGCCAGAAAAGGGGGTTAGGTTTATTCCAGTCCAATTGAAGGGGTATCCTCCATACTTGCACCCATTCCTTCCAGAGGGAAGTAGGGCTCAATACCCAGGGGACAATATTATATTGAAAAAACACACTCTAAAGAAAAAAAAAACAGGATTCACCATGTTCAACCTACCCTGTGCATAAGGAAGATACAGAATGTCCCTTTTAACTGGGTTGTGCCCACCGCCCCAAATCACTAAAACAAATGCTATATAATCTGGTCTCCATACTAGGAAGTAGGGGAAAGATGGAACTTATATAAAGAAAAATTGAAATCAGAAAAGTCTTAACCACCCCAACCTTCTTCTTTTTAGAAAGCTGCCAAGATCACTAGACTGCTTCTTGTGCTGCCCCTAACTGGTAAATTGGAATTCATAAAATAAATACCCCAAATCATAACTGGCTCAAGGGTCACCATTATGTGTCCAATAGCTGAGGGAACTGTCACATGGTTCCCAAATGGAAGTACCCAACATTTGGAGTAATTAAACTGGACCTGTAAGAGAGGCAATGTCAGTAATCAACTGGATCGCATTCTCACCAGAAGGTATGTCCTTAATAAATTAACAGACAGCATCAGCATAAGTTGACAGTTTTACTGGCATGGAAGTGATGGGATGGGAAATATCAAAAATATTGGAAGATGCACTCACCGCACATAATAAGGGATCTAAGGTAAGGACGTAAAGGATGGAACTTAATGAGTATCCTTGACAGACTCCTCGATGCAGGTGAATTTGGGGTCCCTGCCAACCAATTATAGTAGGAATTCTCAAGGGGTGAGAATATAGTGAAGAAATCTAATTTATGAATGTGGGAGAGAAGCCATACTTATGGAATACCAAAAAAGGGTAACCATGAAAGACCTTGTCAAAGGCTTTGGCCTGGTCTAATACAAAAATGGAATGTCCCATCTAGTGAGATTGACAAGGGGTGATCACATCTCTAATTAACAGTAAATTATCCTGAATCTTATGACCAGAAATGGAGCAGGATTGTAGGGAATGAATGCTTGAAGCAAAAATAGTTACTAAGTGCTTACAAAGGATTTTCATAAAATGTTTAGCATCCATATTAACTCATTTGCTCCCAGTGGCCATTTTGGGTCCATTCCAGCAATGGATTGTTCCAATGCCATATGGCATCTATGGGAACAAATGAGAAAGAAGGGATATCGGTCTCCAATTGGAAAGGTTCCACTTATCACTAGATTTAAACAAAAAATATTTGAAGGGCTTCAGTAAGTGATCCAGAAAGGATCAGATGGCCTTGGACAGAGTTAAAAACAAAAGTGAGAAGGGGGTTAAAATTGAAGGCCACAGCTGATATAACTCAGAGGTCAGTCCATCAGTCCCAGGGGAAACCTTCCTACTCAGAGACTGTATTGCTGAGGTAACTTCCTCTGCCATAATAGGCCAGATAAGGAAGGCATTGTCAACTGGAGAGACCTTAGACAGGTGGAAGGAGCCCAAAAAACTGACAGCCAAATCACGGAAGAGGAAACATGCACCCACCAAATGTTTCAGGAAATCATGGACTACCTGCAGCATCCCTGTGCAGGAGAAATGTTACAATCCTGCAGAATCCACTAAAGAAAGCATATTATGGGATTTCATGCTGTGAAAAAAACACTGGAAAATACCCCCAGTCAGATGTTTGCTTTGGGAACCATAAGACCTTTCAAAAGTCAATGACAAATCATGGGAGGATGGGATGGTACCTGAGGACTGCAGGAGGGCAGATGTGATTCCCCGTCACAAAAGTGGGAGTAGGGCAGAAGCAGGAAACTACAAACCTGTTACTTTAACCTCAGTGATAGGGAAAATGATGGAATCACTTCTGAAGGAAAGAATTGTCGTGCACCTAGAGCCCAGAGGGGCACAGGACCCAAGGCAACATGGATTCACAGCGGGAAGGTCATGCCAGATGAATCTAATAGATTTCTTTGACTGGGTGTCCAAAGTAGTAGATCAGGGAGGGGCTGTGGACATGGCCTACCTAGACTTTAGCAAGGCATTTGACACAGTCCCACACAAAAGATTAATATACAAGTTAGCCAGCCGGGGAGTGGGTCCCAAGATGATAGCCTGGGTAAAGAATTGGCTGGACAACAGGACACAGAGGGTAATAGTAAATGGAGTCCACTCTGAAGAAAGGGAGGTTACTAGTGGGGTACCGCAGGGTTCAGTATTAGGACCGGTCCTCTTCAATGTCTTTTTGAGTGACATTGCAGAGGGACTGGAAGGAAAAGTATGTATTTGCAGATGACACAAAGATCTGCAACAGAGTTGTTGCACAAGGTGAGGTGGAAAGGATGAGAAGGGACTTGGCAAGGTTAGAGGAATGGTCAAATGTATGGCAGCTTAGATTCAGTGCTAAGAAGTGCAAGGTAATGTACCTGGGAAACAAAAACCCAGGGGAAGAGTACACAATGGGGGGTGAGATACAACAACAAAAATGGAAAGGGACCTGGGGGTAGTCATATCAGATGACTTAAAGGTGGGCGAGCAATGTGAGAAGGCAGTAAGGAGGGCTGGGGGGATACTGGAATGCATAGGGAGAAGCATCACCAGTAGAAAACAGGAAGTTGTTATCCCTCTGTACAGACAGCTGGTGAGACCCCATCTGGAGTACTACATGCAGTTCTGGAGACCCAATCTCCACAAGGACATAAACAGGATGAAAGCTATCCAGAGGAGGGCAACTAAAATTGTGCAGGGTCTGCACCAGAAGACATATGAAGAGAGACTAAAGGAACTTAATATGTATAGCCTCAAGGTAAGGAGGGAGAGGGGGGACATGATAGAAACTTTCAAGTACCTCAAGGGAATCAACAAAGTCCAAGAGGGTAGCATCTTTCAAAAAAAGAGGTGTGCAAGAACAAGGGGGCACAATTTGATGATAGTGGGGGCGGCTCAGAGGTAATGTAAGGAAGTATTTTTTCACAGAGAGGGTTGTGGATGCATGGAACAGCCTTCCGGATGAGGTTGTGGAGTCCAAAACAGTGGTTGAATTCAAGCATGCATGGGACAGCCATAAGGCAATTCTAGGGGGTGGGGGGAGTTGAAAGAAGTAGTCTGCTGGTTAACTAGGAACTGCAGCTTATCCATTAGGTAGGGAAATTGGCAGACTGGGTGGACCAAGCGGTCCTTATCTGCCATCAAATTCTATGTTTCTGTGTTTCTATGTTTCTATTATTTAACCCTATCATACTGTAAATTCTTCATGCTGTCAGTAACAGATCGGATCTGGGCCTGTAGGGACAAACCTCTCTTGACCTGCAGTGGAAGGAGTTTAAAAAGAGTCTGTCTCAAATCAAGATAAGTATGATAGGTGGGTCATCCCACCAACTGGGAACACCCTTTTGCCAGGTTACTAATGGCAGCTTTGGTGTGATCCCACTAATACAGCACGTCAGGGAAAAGATCCAGGACTGACGAGCTACCCCACAAAATGGATCTCAGAGAGGTGACAAAGGAAGAGTCCTGCAGGATGGAGTTGTTCAACCTCCAGTAGGGCTTTTCAGGCAGAACAGATGGGTCAAGCAACAAGGAGCAACATAAAATAAAGCGACTGGAAAATTCAATGGGAGTGGTAGTCACTGACAAAATGGAGCACCTGTGGGAATCAAAGATATAATCAATACATGTTGTCAACTGTGCCCAGTGGTATGCAAAACCACCAGTTGGATGGAGTGAATGATGCGTATCAATCAGGTTGTACTCTCTTCAAATGGCTTGCAAACACACAGAATCACAATACAACTTGGTCATCCATGCCCCTCTATCCAGAGGTGAAGAGGGCAATTAAAGTCCCCTCCAAAAATAATTGTCCAAGAGGTACACAAATGAGGCTGTAGTGCCTTAAAAAGCAAAATCCTGTCAAATTTAGATTGAGGATCATAAATAACTATCAAACGGAAAGCACATTTATCTAAAGAACAATCCAGTAAAACAGCCTAACCTGACTGTACATGAAGTACCTTAGTAACTGTAGGAGAAAGGTTGTTAAACACTATTGCAACTCCAGAGCAGGTGTCAGTGCCCAGGAAGAAATAGGAAATACCAGGTGTCCAAAGTTGTTGGGTGGTGGCAATGTCAGCCAATAACTGCAACCTCATACCCTGTAAAAAGACACGGTCAACACCAGAATCCCATAGGATCTGCAGGATCACCTTCCTATGAAAAAGGTTAGGATTTCTGTTGACATTTAGTGTTGCAACCCTCATTCAAGTAAGAAAAGAATGAAAAAATCCCCAAATCTATTGAGTGATAATGCCAGAACCACAGAGGTTGGGTATGTTTCTTTTTTACTTTCAGTTTAGATCCTGGTGAGGGTCCATCCTTCCATTTATAAGAAGAGACCCATTTTGGGGCATCATCTTAGGTGTCTGATGAATCAGCCGTGCCAAAGGACATGGTGGAAGTGGCGTCAGAATTGTTGCCCATGTTGTTATCTCTCCAATTCTTTGGAGGTGCAAGCAAGCAAAATCTATTCTGGAGTGGAAGGGCCTTAGCAGAGACTGACAGTGGATTCCCATGAAGGGAACAAGTCCAAAGGGAGCATCTATGAGATACTTCAGTAAAGGAAGGTGGAGGAGGCATTGAAGAAGCATCAGAGAGGATCAAGGGTGCCACTGGAGGGAGGTCATCCGAAACAGGAGTGGATTGGGAAACAAGCACCACAGAAATCTCAGGAACAGGGTCAGAAGATGATGGATGAGGCAGAACAATATTCTTTGGCAATGAGGAGTGCAGCTGAGGAGGCAAAGAGGTGGACAAAGTCACCATAGAGGCTGGAGAAAGATTCAGAAAGCAGGCCAACACCAGACGGGTGAGCTGGAGCACTGAAGTCATCCCTTTGAGAACTTGTTGACTTATTGTGGGATGCCCATTGGCACTCACCATAAGGGTGTCTCACCATCTGACAGAGATTACATTTCATTCGACTGGTGCATTTAGCAGTGATGTGGCCATGTTCCATAGAGAGGCTACAAAACCATTGGTCACAGACATTGCTAAGGTGGTTGAGCAAGTCACATTTGAAGCATGCTTTCAGTGGTCCCAAATAAAAGCAGACACCACAATCATGACCCAAAAAAGGCTGTTGGGAAGATGGATGAGCCCAGAGTCAGTGGTCTGAAGTTGTACCCTATATTTCCACCCCCGGTCAGATCCTGTACTTGTCCAAAATCATCTGCGGCTGGCCGAGTGCCTCACACCACTGCTGTAGCCAATATGTCACATTGTGACTGTCCACTTCATTGTGGAACATGATAGTCACCATACAGGTGGTGGGTATGGTAAGAGGGATGGCCTGAAAAGGCAGTCAGGGTTTGGAATACCACAGAGAATTGTACTTAGTCCAAAATCTGTCTAATTGAGAATGTGCTGTAGCTGAAAACTGATATCATAGAACAATGATCCAGAGAAGTATATGATAGCAAAGATGTCTGCGGGTGCAAAACCAAGGGAGTCCATCAAGAGTTTCTCAACTAAGAAGGAATGGTCAGGTGAAAGTTCCTCCACTGCAATATATTTGAGGCATACTGCATTTTACTGAGGGGCAGGAACTGGTTGTGCAGTAAAAAGGTCCTAAAGGTTGGACTGGGCATCTTGCAGAGTCCAAGACAGCCCAGCATGGGTCATGAAAGCTGGTTCAAAGGCCGAACCAGAAATATTCAAGGGGACCAGGGTAGCCCAGGTGGTGGTGTTGTAATGCTGATCTGGGGGAGCTATCACAGCATGCCTGGACTGCAAGGGCAGCTGGTGTAGGACCGAAGGAATTGGACATCAGGGGGTCCCAGAGCTGGGTCCTGCACAGGTGTCAATCCTATATGTGGGCAATAAAGATGAATCTGGGATCCAGGACCTACCATCAGGCCCTATTATCCAGCCTGCTGTTCAGAGGGTTCTTTCAGGGCTCCAACCTGTCACAGTAGCCTTAGGGTCAGTGACAGTCTGACTAGGTGGAGTAGCCTGGTCCTCCCTCAATGTACTCCCTGCGAACTGCATCTGATGGCCTGGAAAAGGCTGGTGAGTGTTAAAGTCAGAAATCAATACTGAAGGAGCCCCAGGAGCAGCTAGAAAATTTAAAGGCTTGAGGGGTACCAATGCCAGGATGAAGGGCTGAACTCTAGGTACCTTCTGTGCATTAGGAGTTGACAGGTCATGTGCTGAGGTCACTGGCCCAACAGAAATGTGAGGTGGCCAACTCTCTGAGTCCAGTAAGTCAAGAGAAGCCAGGAGCCCTACTCCCACACTGCCAGATGATTCAATTTGGCTGTTATCAAGAAAAACCCTTGACCACTCTGGGCCGGGAGCAGGCCAGGTGCTAGAGTTTGAAACTGGCCAGGGCTCCATCATGGCGAGAGTTTGAAACAGGCTGCAGCCCAAAAGGCAAGTGTCTTGGGAAGGCTCCAGGAGAAACAGAGGAAACAGGCAATGGTACTGATTGCTTACTGAAAGGGTCCAGAGCTGCCATCACAGGACAGACTAGGATAGTAATGGACTCAATGTTATCAAGATCACCAGAAGAAACCAATGGCTTACCAGGGCAAAGACCAGATCTCAATGGTCTGTTCACCAAATCCAGTCAGTGACAAGACTCGGAGGATGTTGGTGGCACAAGCGGAGCTGTGTCCGACACCCATGAATCAGGTGGAACTTCCAGAGATACTGTACATGCAGTAAAGGGTGATGCTTCAAAACATCCAGGGAGGCTAGAACAGAGCCCAACAGCATGGTAGTCAAAGATCCGGTGGCAGTACAATCCATCCAGGAGTCTGGGTCCACTATATCCATCATGTGGAGAACACATGAAGATTGTTCAGACAAGCCATGGAGAAGCAGGGGGTTGGCAACAACCCAAGAAAAGTCTTCAGTTGAGCAAGTCCAGTGTGCTGAAGAAAGGGTTCCAAGCACAGTAGACAGTTCCAGAACAGGTACCGGAGGCAAACTTTGTTGACCAGTAGAAACAAATACATTAGGAGTCAGGAAATCGGTCTGCATAAAGAAGTCCACATCCATAAGAGCAGCATTCAACAGTTGTGAGCTTCCAAGTGCTCCAACACCCAGGTTGGCCATCGGAATGGACAGCCAGCAGTTCCTCCTACCAGCAACAGTAGGACCAAGTCACAAAAGTTATCCACGGCAAACTCGGAATACTATACTGGCTTAAGGACCAGCTGATTCCCGAAGCCAGGACTGCTATCTAATGTCCTAATCCCAACTCTAACATACGCTGTCCCGGTACTTCAGGGTGTCGCAAAGCTGGAGTTCAGTAAGCTACAGACATTATACAATAAAGTGGTCCACTTTGCCTCCTTATCCCACTCTAGGAGCCACCATTGCGAGTCATTAACGAGACTCAGCTGGCCATCTTTCGAAGTTCTCCTCAGGCACCCGGTACTCTGTCTGGCAAAGAAGCTAATTAGCCCCACACCTCCCTTGAGTCTCAAAGGACTCCTAACTGTAAAGAGAAATCTGTGCAACCTCAGGACCTCAGGCCAAACTCTTCTAGAGGTTCCTAAGGTCAGGACCAAGGCAGGTTATAAGTCCTTTTCTCATGCTGCCCCTTCCCTTTGGAACAACCTCCCACTGGTGGTGCGAGAAACCCCATCGGTAGTGTGTTTCCACACTAGACTCAGGACTCATATGCTGTCAATGAGTAAATGCCAATGCTATGGTACCTGACACTCCAACCATGACCCCGGTCTGTGCACTTACTACATGTAAATCTCCTACACCCAAACTGGCAGCACTAACTCCTTAGCGAACTCTCCCCCCCACTGAACCTCAACGAGGGTTCTTAGAGACATAGTCAAATGAAAAAAAATGTAATGTAACCGATAGTAAAGACTGTTCTGCTTCAAATATATGTATTATTGCCGCATGCCTATAACTTGTATATGTACTATTGCTTACCAAGTTTATGTACTGTTCTTCCCGGATCGCCCCTGAAAAAGGGACCTCCAGGGTAAAAATAATTAAAGCAAAGGAAAACAAACAATCACATATTACATACTTCATCAATAGAAAGTGGAAAGAAAATAGAGGATAGCGTACACTTCACAATAACAAACATGTTAATTCATCAAATGATTTACTTGGCTACCATTTGAACCACAAGAGCGCAGTTCAAGAGATTTAGTCACCATGGTAACCACAAGATGAACTGGCACACTTGTTATAGATTGTGAGGTATACATTGTCTTATATAGTGTATGACCTCCTAGCTACAGTATGTCTGAACAAATGCAAAGACTGACTCAGAGACAGTAGTTTGATGAATAAAAAAGTGTTTTGACTTAGAGGCTTTGTGCTGCAACACAAGACACTTGTGAAAATGCGTCTCTCAGAACAAGGGTTACAAACACAATGAGCATATTACACTAGTCAAAAAAATGCATTAATCCATTACAATTAAACAAATAAAGTCCTTTTGTGCACTACTGCTATCTGTGACTGCTGTTTAAAAGCCCTTGGTTGGCGAATGATTGAGATGATCCAGAGTTCTCACAATTTCAACTGCGTGACTTGTGGGCAAAAAAAAAATTCTCTTGGTAAGGGTCTTTTGAAAATGCCATGGCTGCCATAGTAAGGACTGAACTATCACTATCTGATTCCAATACTGTGGTGTAACTGTCAAATCACAGCTGTGAACGGAACAGACTGAGCACTAGACATGGTAATGAGCTGTTATGCTGCAGCAGCTACGTAGCCAATGCAGCATAACAAAGAAAAGAATGTAGCTACTGAAGCATAACAGCGCTACTGAAGTAATGGATCATTGCACATAATATTTCATCATACACTATAAGAAAATTATGATTAGATCAGTAATATTTCTACTGTAATGTATAAACCCCAAAACAAAACAATGCAGTATCCCAGATTAGATTGAGCTAGTACTCTAGTAATTCTTGTGTTAAATCATTTGAACCAATGGAAAGCCTTCAATTGGTCTAGATAAATAGCAGTGGTTACTGTTTTTCATTCTACATCTTGTATGAAGGATAATTCATGCAAGACTGAAAATAACAGTTCCTCTTGGGTCATTTGTTGTTGTTGCAAAACCAGTTTACACTAGGTCTGCCATATCCAACATTTTAAACAAGCTAGCAGTATTTTCAAACTGCTAATTTTGTAAGATTGCCATACAACTAGAACAACTCCTAAAAACAATATGCGCTTATAAATATATTGTAAAAAGTATTGTTATTATTTACTAGTATTAATATATCAGTGGTTAGATTTAAGAAAAGTGCGTTATTCCATCTATTATAAATCATATCCAAAAACTCCTTAATATATGGACAGTCAAAAAATGTGTTCCATCATTTAAATTACTGTGTTACATGAGGATCTGGAACAATATCCTTCCTCTTTTTCTTCGAGTTTTAAGTTTCCTTTTACATTTAGTTTGCCATGCGCATTGAGCCACATGATATCCCACATCCATTAACATATCACCAATCATGTTTTGCTCCACTGAAGTGTATTTTACAAAGTGGATTTTCATGAAAGTTAGCTTTCAGAATAGAATCATATACAGTAGTCGCTTTCTTGGGGTAGTACTTATTTGATGTGGGGTTACTTTCCATTTTTGTACATAATCAAAACAAATAGTAAAATCTGGGTTTAGTTTATATTTTCTCTTATTTTTATGGACAAATGACCCTGCATTCCATTCCTGCAGAATGTCAGAAATAGACGATTTCAGCCAGCTAATCCACTGTTTTTCAGAGTGTAATAAGACTGGAGCCAAATTGGCATAATAAAATATACAATGATAAAAAAAACTATGGTATACACTGTGCGCAGTCCTCCATTTGTTTCTTTAAAATAGGTTATTGCTTTTTTAAGTAGACTAAAGCAGCTCCTTATAGACATTGAAAGAAGCAGCTATAGAGACTAACTTTCAGATTTTTTTTTTTTTGTGGTGGGGGATAGAGCTGAAATACAAAAAGATGGGTACCAGATATGTTTTCATCATAAAAATCCTTTTTTTCTTACTGATTTGCCACTTATTCCACGTATTTACTTTTTGTTTACCAAAATGTATTTTTTGTTTCCAGTTGTATGTCATCATGCCGCCTTACCCCCAAAAAGCTCATAAGATCTTGCATGGGTTCTGTTCCACTTGGGCCTCAGGAACTGTGTGAACTGCTTCATTAGTATTCCCTATTTCTAGGCAGTGACTTTTTGCAAAGTTTGTTTTTGCTCCTGTTGTCTGTGTAAATGCCTATAGAATATTGAGTGTTAAAGTCCCTGACAAGCTATTTCTTATTGCTATATACAGGTCATCTGCATGTGCAATGGTTTGTATGCTTGTGGAGTTCGTAGTTTGGACTTCTTGTATATTTGGAGAGTCATACAATAATTAAATGAGATGGTCAATGGTGAGAATATATAGTAGAGAACTCAGTGGACAGCCTTGTCTGAGACCTTGTTTTATGCAGCATTTCTGCCCTATCCAGCCTATTTCATATTGGAGTGTGAAAGCTGCTTTATAGCATAACTGTATCCAACTAATAATGTTCTGAGGGAAGCCATATGCTTCCAGGCATAACCACAAATAATTTTGAGAAGTTCTGTGAAATGCCTTTGCTTGATCATAGTTTCTAAAAATCCCGAGCTTTGGCATTTATTGCCATGTTCAAAAATCTTCCTAAGTAAAATCAAGGCATCTGTTATTTTACTTCCTGGTATAGAGCAAAATTGGATCCCTTGTGTGATATCATCCAATACTTGAGTAAATCTTCTACTAGGTATTTTGACAAAATCTTGCAATCTGTATTTAGCAGTATGATTGGTTGCCAGTTTGAGAGATTGGCTATATCGCCTTTTTTAAATAAAAAAAATCAATAATCCTTCATACATACAGTCTGGAAGCTATTATTACTAAGAAATTCATTATAAGGATCTATAAATTCCCTAGAAAATTAATTCCACAACATTTTATGGAGTTCTCTGGGCAGCCTCACTGAACCTGGTGCAATCCCCTCCTTAAAACTTTCAATCACCAATTCAAGTTCCTGGGGTGTAATATTTGAAATTATTTTTTGTTGCTGTACATTCGTTATTTGGGGAAATCTAGCTCTTTGCAATAATTGAGTCATCCATGCAGTTGAAGGAAAGGATAGTTTGAGCTCTGTTTTTATGTGGGTTTCAGTTTCCTGCATGATATCCTTATTACCCATTTTTTTTCTCCTGTGGTATTAATTAGACATATTATATACTTTCCATCATTGCATTGTCTACACCCTTCAAAGGGATTAATTTGATCATTTTTACCATGCATTCCAAATTTTTGTTCAAACTCTGATTTTAAGTGATTATATTGATGTATACATATTTCCTTTTTAGGGCTGCAGTGGGTGGAGCCCTGCAGTCCTTCTGCTTTCAGAAAAACAACTCCATATTCTTTGCATTCTTTCCGACCGAACAACATATTGGACAACCAGCACAGTTGCCTCCACGTCTGTGCATTTGTGGAGCAATCTGCTCACAAAGCACTATTTATTCTTGTTTTGTTTGTTGCTCCACCCCATCCCACCCTGTATCTGACCAGCATAGGCATCATAACTCTATCTCTCTGATTCTCTGCCATGCCCCGCCCTGACTTAAAACACAAAAGAGCAGCTGCCTAATTCAAACAGCTACTCAACAGAATTACAATTCAGGGACTGGGAGGGATGTCCTCGAGCAGATTGAGAGGATGTTAAGTAAATCTGGACTTCAAAAACAAGTAAATGGTAGCAAACCTGAGGACACACTGTTCCTATTTCAATTGTTGTCAGCAAAGTGATATTTTACATAAGCCAAAACTACCTATGTCTGTCCATTATAGTGGCAAATAAAATAAAAAAATAGACCAGAGCACACACTGTTCTTATATCAGTTGCTGCCAACAAAACAGTGCTTTACTTAAGCAAAAACTTTATGCAAGAGAATGGGTGGAACAAAATGCAACCATCTTACTTGAACTTTTTGGATGTGGTTTCTGTCTTGAATTCTCTCTCTTATGAGATGCATGCAACATTCAGATAATTGGCTTCTGCTTAGGTAAAGGCATACATCACTACTTTGTTGGCAATAACTGATATAAGAAGCGTGTCATTTTGGTTCCTGAAATTGTCCCTCACTGGCCTCTGAAGCAGCAACCAGTGTTCTCCCTCCCACATTCCATTCCCATCCTTAGCCATCTCACCTTCCTCCTCTTTGTGGCCAGTTCCAATACTGTGTCCCTAGTTGGACCATATGCAACATCTGCCACTATATGTGATCTAGCAAGGAAAATAAAGATTGTTCCAGTGCCAATGTTCCTGCCCCACAAAGATCTGTGCTGCAGCAACCAGAGCACCAGCCATCAAAGCAGCAAATGGAGCTCCCCCCCACATCCCATTCCTGTCCTTAACATCTCACCCCTCCTCTAAGTAGCTAATTCCCCTATTGTGTCCCCAGTTATATATTTATAAAAATAAATGCTGTAGAATAGGTAATATTTCCAGCATTATATTTTGCGATTTCAGGTTGTGGGAGTGATTTCAGTAAACATACTGTACAGTATGTTCACACTGCACATACTGTATATCATGGGTTTCCTCGTAAACAATAGTACTGTATTTTCTGTTGCTGCATATTCACAGTAGCAGGCTACAAAATATATTTCAGTGCATCTGGTTTTCTGTTCTGCTGTACTGCTGTCAGAACTACGTTTGTAAACTCCTAGGAGAAGGATCTGCCCCGGGCGGGAGTTCACTGCTCCTAGCAGCCACAGCTGATTTTCCAGCTGACTTCGCCACTTCTTCTGCCCGCCTGCAAGCTCTTATTTTCATGTACAGTCCACAGACAGCTCCAGGGCTTCCCAGCAGGATGCTGATTGTTCCTTGCCTCTGTACATGGCTCGCTATAGGTTGCTGCCTTTGTGGATTTGATTCTGATTGGACTGCAGTTCTACACTGCTAATCTCTAGAAGAACTGCTGGCTCCTGACTTTCCTCTGCTTACACTGTTTTAATTTTTTCCCACCCACCCTTCCCCACCTCCGACACTAATTAACTACTCTTATTTCTCCTCCACTTCGTGGTGCCTACTTCCCATTGGTTGACTCCTCAATCTACTGATCTAGTCTCTTAGGGGTTAATCTCTCTGGTAGATTTTGCTCTCAAGTGGCTGAGTTTTTGTAATCTGAACACCTCTAAGAAATCAAAATGTAGTCAGTGATGTTCAGTTGTGCTTGCCTTATTTGTCTGCTTCCTGTTACCCTGGATCCTTACTCCAAGCCTACTTATTTAGCTACTCCAAATTTTGACAACCACGATTAGCCCTGTCCTCTTTTCATTGTACTGGGCATACCCATTGATTTAACCTTATCTACTGACCTTAATGATTTATGTGCACCACGGCATCCTGATTTTAGGTTCCACGACTACCCTACATTGTTTCCCTTACTGGGAACCTCTTCTCCCTTTCAGCTCAAGTATTACTTTTTGTGTCCTTGGGCTCCTGTACCCACCTTCTTGGGAGTACTTCCTTACCAATCCCCCACTGCCACAGAAGGGGCCGTACAAGGCTCCTCAAACTGCTGTTAAATGCCATCACCAAACTTTTATTGCTACTTCTCCTCTGTTCTGGTTACATTGAGTTAAACCCAGAGCCTATCTCCCCCATCTTGGCACTGGCTGACCTAGCACACCTGAAGGGTTTGAGACTACTCCATTTAAATGCATGTAGTTTGTTAAGGAAGTTTGACTTCTTTCTGACGTGGGTCTGTCATGCTTTGCCTGACATTCTAGTAGTTACTGAGATATGGCTCAGACTTTTACTCCTGATCATGAAATTAATCTACCATCCTACAATGTCTTTAGAGCTGACAGATGGTCTAGAGGGGGAGGAGCTGCTATATATATTCACGATAAATACTCTGCCTCGGTAGTTGACTCTACCACTACACCTAAGGAGTTTGAATGTCTGACGTTAAAAGTGCTACTTCCTCCTACCACATCTTTTACTATTATCGGCTGTTATAGGCCACCCTCTGCAGGGCTTAAGGTGATCCAGCATTTACCTAGCATTCTGGACAAGTTATCCTCAGAGATTTTCATTCTAGAATACTTTAACCGTGACTGGTTCTCACCAAGCTCCTTGCCCCTAAAAGAACTTTGTGATTCCTTCGGCCTTACCCAAATTATTACTGACACTACCCAACCTAACATTAAAAATCCCACTCATAGTACCTTACTAGATCTTATCCTAGCAAATAAACCTTACCACATCTCTCATTCTGGTGTTTCCACAATGACCTAAGTGACCACTGCTCTATTGCCTGTGTAAGTGCCATCACTAAACCAGATTCCACCTCTAGATACATTTTTGAGAGAAACAACTGCAACTTTGACCATAATGCCTTTCTGACTGACCTCAAAAACTCCCATTGGCAAGACTTCTACTTGGCCACAACTGTTGCTGAGGCCCTTGAGAGTTTTCAAGACATAGTCCTTGGAGCCATTAATCAGCATGCACCCTTGGTTAAAGTGTGCACCAGGAAAATATCCTGCCCATGGTTTACCTCTTACCTAAAATCTTTGTTGAATCAAAGGTAAAATTTTAGAAAATACAAACTCCCAACCAATTGGACTGCCTTTAGAGCCACAAGAAACCATTGCACCAAACTTATTCATACTTGTAAAGCTAGCTTCTTTAAAGATAAACTAACGTCCACCACTAATTGCTCAGCCAAATTCTGGAGAACTTTAAAGGAGGTTGAAGGTCTCCATCAGGCTAACTCCCTCCCTCCAAAAATCTCAATTAGTGGTTCTTTTACTTCCAACAAGCATACTATATTAGACCTCATTAATAACTATTTTGCCACTGCTGGGTTGGCCTTTGACTCCTCCCCCACCGATAACTTATGGACACAGCTCAATGCCATGAGCCTGATTGACTCCAGTTTGCCCTCTCCTTCCCAGAATGCACCTTTCTCCTTCTGCACAGTCACATTTAAACAAGTAGAGGACCTCCTTCTGGGACTCGACTCCAGGAAGAGTGCTGGCGCTGACCTTATTGACCCTTGCTATCTAAAAATAGGACACCATATTCTGACTACTCCTATCACTCATCTCTTCAATATGTCCCTCTCTCAGGGTATCCTCTGACAGGTATGGAAAACTGCCATGATGTTCCCCTTTTTAAGTCTGGTGACCCAAGCTACTTAAACAACCACAGACCTATATCCCTCCTTCCCACCCTATCCAAGCTCCTGGAAAGAATTGTCAATGCACAGCTCAGGAATCATTTGGAAACATTCAATCTCCTGAACCCTATACAATCTGGCTTTAGGCCAAACCATAGTACAGTTTATGCCCTTGCTAAGGTCTTTAATGACTGGTTAAGGTCTCTGGATACTAAGAATTACATATGTGCCTTATTTCTTGATCTCAGCAAGGCTTTTGAAACAGTGGACCATGATCTGCTACTGCTGTCCCTGCAAAATGTTGGTTTGGACTCACAAGCATTGAAATGGTTTTCATGCTATCTTACTGGGCGGCAACAGCAAGTTAAAGTTGATGGGGAATTCTCCCCATTGAAACCTCTCTTGAGAGGTATGCACCAAGGGTCCATACTGGGCCTGTTGTTATTTGCAGTTTACATCAACAACGTCAATACTGGGATTAATTCCGCAAATATCCATCTTTTCACAGATAACACGGTTCTCTATATTGACAGGCCTATGCCAGAGCTAGCCTGCAAAGACTTATAACTCGACTTTAACCTTCTGCAGCAAATTCTTTTTCATTTAAAACTCTTGCTAAATGCAAAAAAAAAACTAAGACCATGCTCCTCTCACCTTCAACTAAGTTATCCAGTCCCTGCTTTTCACCCTAAATCACCACCCTCTTGGGGGAAAGCCTCGAGTTTGTAGCCAGATTCAAATATCTGGGCTTCTGGACTGACTTCAAGATGTCCTTCATTGACCATATCTAAGAACTTGCCAAGAAACTTAAGCAAAGGCTAGGGCTGTTTTTCCACATCAGGCACCTCCTTGCTTATGAAGCAAAAATATGACTGGTTCAGTCCACCTTTCTTCCACTCATTGATTATGCAGACCTTCTCTATGGTCAAAGCCCTAGTACTGCCCTGTCTAAGCTTGACCCTCTTTATCACTGAGCTCTAAGATTCATTACCGATTCCTCTTATTCCACCCATCACTGCTTCTTATACTCTGAATTAGGATGGCTATCCCTTAAGCTCAGAAGGCAGAAAAATGCAGTAACCTGGACTTATCGAGCTATCATTAATAAACTGCCCCAGTACATCTTGAAATGCCTGCCTGCCTCTACTGCAAGTAATTACCCTCTTAGGAGCCTCTCCCTTATCACCCTATTTGTCCCCAGGATCAGGACATGCCTTGGTGAGGCCTCTATAAGTCATGCTTTGCCTGTTCTCTGGAACAATATCCAAAAAACCTTGAAACTAGCAATCCCCGTCAAACTGGTCACTTTTAAAACTCTGCTGGCTCATTCCATTACTGAGTTGTGCATCTGTTTGTGGTGTTGACCTCCATCCCTTCCCATCAGTTCCCCTTCCTCTGCTTCCCTTGCTGACGTTCTACTCTTCTGTTCTATCTCCCCTCCTTGCCTGAATTATCCAGTATTGCTGTGCATATATCATGTATATATTGGCCCAGATATTCAAACTGCACCAGAAAGTAGCACAATAGCAGGAGCAGGCGCAAGTCCAGTGCACCAATGTGCAATATGCACAATATTCAAACACTGCGCTGGTCAAGATGCACCTGAGGCACATGACTGAATATTGCACCAACTGTGCCATAGTGCAACCAGGGATGTGCAGTGGTGCAGGTCAGATGTGCAATAGCACAACCAGGGATGTTTAGTGGCACAGGTCAGATGTGCAATAGCACAACCAGGGATGCTCAGTGGAGCAGGGCAGCAGTGCAACAGCATAACCAGGGATGCTCAGGGACAGGATGCAAGGGTCCACCACCCATGGTAGGGATGGGCAGAGGAGCACACAGCAGAACAGACATCGCCCCCACACCCCATGCACCACACAACCTGAGGAGAGTTGGAAGAACCACCAGCCCATGGACACCAGCAGCAATCCCACAGCCAGGGCATGGTGCCCCAGCACACCCCCTGGCAAGCTGTGACTGGCACACAAGAATGTCTGGCTACCCCATGCCACACCATCCCACCAATGCAGAGCACACTCTGCACCATGATCCCCAGACACCCTGCCCAGGAGTAGTGCCCAACAGTGCAGGACACCCCATGCATGCCACCTCCCCCACTGTGACAATGCAACCCTATGCACCACGGAGCCATGCAAGGCAGCCCCAACATGAGCACCCTCCAGCAGGCACTAGCAGACTGTGATGCAACAACTGCATACACAGTGCCACCCTGCACATCCCCCCTGAGGTACAGCTGAGAGACCGACCATGCGTCGGCACACGAGGTACCCCACATGCAACAGGGCCTGCCCTGAACCCCACCACCAGTGGTACAGCACTCTGCACACCCTCCCAAGGACACACTCCATCCCAGCACTGGCCACAACAGCCAGCACAGAGACCCACAGTGGTGCATGGAAGCATGCACCACACAGGATGCAACACAGTGCATGGACAAACACCTACCCGTACCCAAGGGCACATCAACACAGGGACACAGTAGTGGGTCAACAAAGCCACTGGCATGTGGCCATGGCAGCCATGTACACAAGGCCAGCACCCCTCCATGGCACAGGTGTACCACCCACCCTGCGCAGGCACCATGAAGCCGTACGCCATCAGCATGCGGCCGGAGCACAAGTGACAGACAGTAGAGCACATCCCCTGCAACAGATACAAGCAACAGCATGGAGGGATGACAACAAAAGCGGAGGCCACAGTGCCACCCGAGGCAGACGTGGACCATACCGGTGACAGGAGGCAACCCGGCATTGTGCCAGGTACAGTGGTTGTCCAGCATGGATAACCACCAGTGACATGCCAGCAGACCATGCAGACCACAGACATGCAAGGGTGTCAGCTGCACAGGTCATGGATGGTCTGGCAGGGCCACCATGGACACAATGCATGCACTGTGGACCACTGCACACAGGCATCCAGTGCACTGAGAACAACACACAAACCACAGACAGTGACTGATTCCCATGCCCACACCATAGGCGGTTCCCCTCCAGACACACACACACACACACACACACACACCCCCATGCCTGTACCACCCCTGATGCCATGCACACCACTGCAGCTAAGCACCTTTAGCCCGCTGCAAATCAGAGACCACCACAGTAGGCATAACAAAACAAATGTATTATTGAAAGGTAAACTAAACTATTTACAATTATGTACATAATGGGGAAGGGCCACATACCAGATGGGGTGGGTAAGGCAGGGGTGAACAAATGGGGAGGGAAGAAGGGGTGTGAGAGTGGGTCCGGGGGGGTAGGGTGAATCCGGGAGCATGGAGGGCCTAGCGTCCACCCCACTTTCCACCCCTGTGGCGCCTCCTCGACCTCCACCTCCGTACTCCATGCTATTCCATGCGCTGGAGTATCTCCAAGGATGCCCGTGCAATCTGCAGGAGCTCCTGCATGGCCCTCTCAAGCTGCATCATCCACCGTCCACCTAGGACAAGGGAGCAGAGTCAATATGTGTGAATGTCCATTCCCCTGCAGCCCACCCATTG
This sequence comes from Neoceratodus forsteri, assembly GCA_016271365.2. Taxonomy (NCBI): domain Eukaryota; kingdom Metazoa; phylum Chordata; order Ceratodontiformes; family Ceratodontidae; genus Neoceratodus; species Neoceratodus forsteri. The sequence goes on along the minus strand of CM057454.1, from coordinate 954,341,244 downwards.
TGCATGGCATCCAGCCATGGGCCACATCCCTGTGATGGTGTGCGACCACCCACAGTGATCATGTCCACAAGACCTGCCTACCCAGGTGCACACAGCCATGTAGATCACTGCACACACCCACTGACCAAGTCCAGCACAGCACCACCGTGGCTGTACAGTGACATGGCTATGTGCTGTGAAGGCAGTGGCACTACCATGTACCCGGTGCACGCAGGGACCACCAGCGATGCACACCCACACATGCAGTGCCACAGGACAGTGCTGAGTGTACCTTGTGGTGTGCATGTCAGTGGTGTCAATGGATGGTGGCCATGCCCCTCCGCCTACCCCGCAACACAGCATGCACAGAATATCCTAGAAGAAAGGCACTCACCTACATCAGCTGGATCTGGACGCTGATGCTGGATGGGCCCAGCAGCCCGTGCCTGTTGCCCTGCATCCACTGCCTCTCGGTGTTCCCGTGCCTCTCTTGCTTGTCTCAGTTCCTCAGGGCCTAGGGTACAAACATGGAGAGGGGAGCATCAGTACAAACCAGTAGCAAAGGCCCCCCCGGGTGTGTGTGATCTCGCACAGCCCAGCCATGCTGCAACCCCACCACCACCACCGCACACACTGGATGCCTCCCTGTGTGGTGGACACATTCCCACCATGATACCAGTATGGACGCTACCAGTGTATGGATGGAGCACCTACCTGGACGTGGCACTGTGCCTCACCTGGCACGTGCCCGTAGATGGGCAAGCCTGTCTGGGTCCCTCCGCCAGAGGTCCCTGTAGTGGTGGCGACACTGCTCGGCTGTTCGGCCAATCCCTGTGGCCTCCTCAAATGCCACTGCCACCTCCCTTCAAACTGCACTCCTTGCCCTGTCCAGGGGGTCATCTCCAAACAAGGCCCCAGTACGGGGCTCCACAATGGCCACCAAACTGGCCAGCTCCAGTGGGCTCCATAAAGCAGCTCTCCTCCTTGCCATCACTGCTTCAGGAAGGATCACAAAATAGCACTCTGTAGCGCACATCCTCCACGTGCAGATGCTGCACGGTACAGCACTGCCATTTCCCATTTCATTGTCACCAAACAGCGTGATAGGGGTGCACCCATGCAGACGCATGGCACCTAGGGGGCAAAGGTCGACCATAGGGTCAAGGGTCTGTCGTGCACGGACCGCCACAGTGCGATTGGGACTCCCTGTGTGTAGCGTGGTTGGGTGCCTGTGTGAGATGCCCTGCAGTGGCCTACCGTGCTGTGGCACCATGGCGCTTATGGCGCTCCAAGGCACAAGCACCATACATGTGATCAGCACACTAGCACCACTGGCACAGGGGTGGCCGAGCCCTGCACTGCCTCCCACTCTCAGCACATCAGCAGCGTGGCAGGCATTGGTGTCAGCACCCCGGGCATGTGCCGTGCAGTGCCTACTGTGCACGTCACTGAACTGCGCCATTGCCTGAGCATGCTCAACACACTTGCGCAAGGTGCAACAGCGCGATATTCAGCCAGCATAAGCAAATCAGCTCATCAGCAATTCCATGGCACAGCTACTGCATTAGCATCCACTTAAAGTTGTGCCTCACCTTATTTGCATGCGTTGTGCTATATAAATGTGACATGGGGCTGCACAGGCCATAGTCTGGTATTGCAGTCTATTGTGGTGGCTTGCATGCTGTTTGCCAGTGTGGACTGTGGTGTGTGGGAGATGCATGGGACTGAACATTCAGAGGTAACACCTGTCATTCCCACAGGATCAATAATGACCGAACGCGAGGAGAAGGAGGAGGAATAGAGATGTGGGAGATGAAGGAGGCCCAACTTCACTCAGGCAGAATCAGATGCCTTGTTTGTGGCCTACCTTGACCAGGAATCACTGCTCAGTGGACAGCGGGGAACACCACAGGCCCATGCTGCGGCATGGGATGAGGTGACACTTGCTGTCAAACCAGCATGGCAGCCACCAGCGGTCAGTGCAGGAGTGCAAGAAGAAGGTTGGCACAGACAGGAGGAGGATAAAAGATAAGGTGGCTGCCATCAGGGCAGCACGTGCTGTGACTGGTGGTGGACAGCCTGACATGCCACGCCTGATGCCACAGGAAGAGCAGGTGGCTGGCAACATGTGGCTTTGTGCCCTAGAGGGCATTCCAGGTGGTGGCTTCCAGATGAGTGGCAGCCCATCACTGCATGGTAGGTCCTGATCTGTCACTGTGTGGGGGGTGGGCATAATGCCACAGGGTAGGGCAGAGACATTAATGCTACTGTGTTCCCTTACAGCTCCTGAGTGTCTACATGGGTCAGCGGTGGTGGGTTCATCCACTGCGGGCAATACCCTGGACACAGAGGAGCATCCATCCACCTCCAAAGGTGTCCAAGGGTCAGGACAACAGTGTACCCGCCTGTCTGTCCGGACTGAAGTTGGTGTTGCTGGTGTGGAGGAGGTCCTGCCTGTGTCCCAGCGTGACAGTGTCCATGGATGCCAGCATGCTGAGACTCGGACTGGTGCCGGATCCATCACCGATGATGATGGAGCTAACTTCATGGACAGTGATACATGTGGGCCACAGGATGGCCCCACAGCAGGTAACAGCACGGGCATAGCCGTGGGTGGTGCCGCCATTGAGTCCTGCATGACATTACAGTTCCACCCTGTGCCTGTCTGCACCAGTGGGGCAGCATTGGTGTGCATCCAGGCCGGTGGGGCTGTTGTGGCCTCTGCGGCAGCACCATTGAGCCCTGGAGAGTGGTGGCTGGAGGGGCAGTGTCAGCAACTGGCCAATGGCAATGAGGGGACAGTGTCGGGGGTGGTGTCAGTGCACCACATGTGGCCATTCTCCAGCATGGCTATGGTGTGCAGCGCCCATCATCAAGGGGTGATGCCCAGCAGGGCCAGGAACACCATGAGGGACATCATGCCGATCCAGCGGATGACCTCTTTGATGAGCACAGCCGACTGCTCCAGGCTTCCTTGGATCAGCAGTCGCAGCTTGTCAGGGCGGTGGATGCACTCAGTGCGGTTCTGCATCAGGCAGAGGAGTGGCGCAGCAGAGACCACAATCTGCTCCTGGCAGAGATGGCCCGTCAGCGGGAGGATGTGACCACTGCCATTGACAGGCACACACGTGCATTCACAGCTGTCATGGCCACATTGGGAACACAGTTTGTTGCCCATGTGCTGCAGACACCATGCAGTGTCATGTCCACCCACCATTCCCAGTGTCATGCAACACCATCCATGTCGACACCGGGTTCAGCTGTGGGCATCCTGAGCACGCCTGGCGCTGGCATGTTCAGTGAGCTGCAGACCCCTGCTTGAACACAGTCACATTCCCGCAGTGTCACCCCTGGGGGACCGTCGGTGCCACCCCATGAGGCCAATGGTCAGCCTGTCAAGGCTGGCAGGTCACGGTGGGGCCGCCCATGCATCCATGGTGGCCGTGGCACTGGGCCGCATGACTGACCTGTCTCCCACCATGGCTACTGTCTTACGCTGCCTTGTGTGCAGTGTGTTATTCAACATGCAATGCAGGGGTTGGGTACCCAGCCCTGCACACACGCATGGTCCATGCACACACCCTCCTAGCTGCTGGCTACTGTGGCATGTGCATGATGATGCCTGCATTGCAGTGTCCACCACTGTGCAATGGTGCCCAGCATCTGAGACACGCACAATGATGGGAACTGGGCGTGGATGTCTGTGGGCCTGTGTGTGGCTAGAGGTAGCGGTCGGGGTCGGCGTGCCTCCTACCCCTTGTGCATGTCTTGTGGGGTGTGTGTGTGTGTGTGTGACCACGTGTCGTGTTAGGCCTTGCCCATCCCTGATGGCATGTGTGGTTCCATAGTCAGCCTATTCTCTTGCTGCCATTCACCCCTGGGGTTCGTCCATGCGAGTTTGTGTGTTGTGCCCTTTCCATTGGTGGTTGTACATGGCCCATGACTTACCTGGGTTGGCTGAAGTGCTCCTCTGTGATGGTGTCCCAGTGCAGCTGTGACATCTGGATCAGGCGGGGGGTCCCTTCACCCAAGGGGGGACTGCCCATCACCATCTGCACCAGCGTCCTCATTGTCCCCATTGCTGCCCCCCCTCTTCGACCTCTACAGCTATCCTACAATCGTTGGCCATGTTGTGCAGGATGCAACAGGCCAGGAATAGCCCACAGGCCTTCGAGAGGCTGTACAGTAGGGCACCGCCAGACGTGTCCAGACAAAAGAAATGTGCCTTAAGCATCCTGAACACCTGCTCTATGACATTGCTTGTGGTGGCATGTGCCTCATTATACCTTTGCTGCAATGGGGTTGCGGGCTGCCGGTATGGTGTGAGCAGCCAGGGATGGAGTGAGTAGCCACTGTCACCTGTGTGTAGAGGGTGGACATTAGTATGGTGGTCAGAGTTGCTCTGCCATGGGCTGTCAAGGCCAGTACCCATGGCACCTCTGACTATGCCCCCCCCCAGAATCCATGTCATCCTGTGTGTTTGCATACTCACCCACTAGGCGGCCAGTGGGGATGTCCCCACTCTCGAACCTATGGCACAGTGCAGACTGGTGCTAGATGAAGGCATCATGTGCTCCCCCAGGGTGCATGGCATAGACATTGGTTATGCGCCCCCCTAGCATCGCACACCACCTGGCAGTTGATGCTGGCATAGCCCTTTCGGTTGATGTAAGTAGCACCTTCTGGGCCAGGTGGCATGTGGATGGCCACATGGGTGCAGTCAATGGCCCCAAGCACGCCAGGCATTTGTGCTACCCTGTGGAACTCTTGTTTGTGTGCTGTGCACTCTGCCGGTGTGCTGGGGAAATGGATGTACTCCGCAGCATGTGGCAGCAGTGCACTGAGGAATTGTGTGAGTAGGCGTGACGCGGCCTACTGGGTTATGCCTGTTGTGTCCCCTGTTGGTCTCTGGAAGGTGCCCGTGGTGAGCAGGCACATGACAGCTGTCACCTTTGTCTCCACTGACAGAGCATGGCTCCGTCATATGGGTGCCTGCATCTCATCACTGCACAGCTCACAGAGCCACCTCAGGATCGCCTGGTTCAGGCGGTACCGACCCACAATATCTGTGTCACTGTAGAGCTCGAAGCTGGTGTGGGATCGGTACCGCCTGTTGGTGGCATACCGCCCTGCTGCCTGCCTTCTCACACCCCTCATCACCACCTCCATCTGGAAGGTGGCACTGGCAATGTCCCTGGCTGATGTCCCCCCCCCAGTAGCTGTTATCCTGTCCCCCCCACCACTGTCCTTTGTGGTGCTCCCCCTGCACCGGGTATACCTCCAACCTTTGGCTGTCCTCCCCACTGCCACTGCCCTCAGTCCACTGTGGCACTTCCCCTATCTCTCCTGCACAGTGGCACAGGATCCCCACTCCTGTCCTGTTGCTGGTTGCTCCCAGGTGTGCCCTGTCCTGCTCCTTTCCAGTCCCACTCACTGCTACCCTCTTTTCTGTTGCTGTCACCTTGCTCCCACCTCTGGCTTCCCTATAGCGTTCTTGCGCCTCTCTCTTGTTCCTTTTTATTTTGGATCATTTCCACTATCGTGCAACTTCCGCTTGCTCCCCTATTGCACATGGCGCATGCTGTTGAATATCACACTGCGCCATTTATTCATGGTTCCTCCCCCTATGGTTGTGCATGCATTCATTACTATTGCACTCTTGTGCATTGCAATTTGGGCGGCGCAGCTGCCTCCTGCTGAATATCGCAGATTGGTGCAATTTCGGACTTGCGCAGGCACAACTCTGTTGTGCATGGCGCAACCTTTGTGAATATCTGGGCCATTGTATAAAAGTGTATATTGTATCTCTCCTACCATATTGCTTGTTTCCTAGTATACCATGTGCATACTTGTTACATTTAATGATCTTTTGTAAGAAATTGTCTTTAATTTTCAAGTATTATATGTTACTATTGTGTCAATACCCAGGTCCATCTTGCAAATTAGTTTTTCTCAATGGTGTTTTGCCTGGGGAAATAAAGACTGATTGATTGAAACTGTGTTAATTCCTCGGTGCTGTGCTGCAATGTCCCCTCCAAAGAGGCTGGACTATGCAAAGGCACAAAACATTCTTTTCCTTCCTTGTCTGAGATGACAGCTGATGTAGTATTTTATTTTCTTACAGTTAATGCTGAACTCATAATTCTGAGATTTATTGCAGAACTTGATTATTTTATTACCAATGTAGTCTAAGAAGCTTTGATCATATTGTCCTTGTTTTTTAGCTTATGACAGCTGAGCCACAAAAAAACAAAAACCAAAAAAAACATGAACAGTAGCAGATGTATGTATTTTGTGCAATGGTAACTGTTACTTTAGTATTATTTTTCTTCATTTGCTGTTTTTGTAGCATGATGTATTTTGTGGTATATAAACATATAGCTGTTGTGTGAGTAAAGTGAATAAAACTGGTACTGTTACACTTCCTTTTCTGATTTTGTGTGTTTCTGGGTGGGGAGAGAATACAAAGAGACTGAATGGTGCAGTTCAGTAATCTCTGCCCATGGGGCAAACATCATGACAATATTTAGCATATAAAGATAAGAAAAATAACACTAAAATAATAATAAAGATCATCACAGAATGCTGGGATTGTCACAATCATTGACTCCAACTTATGTACATGACAAATCAGCTAGCATGCTGCTTATGCTTTTCTGAAATCTGGTTCAAGCATAACGAAATGTGTGGATAATGCTGTTATTTTAAAAAAGGTGCTACTCAAGACTACAATATTATATTTACAAACAGTTACATTCCTATGTCACTGCTCATTCATTTGCATGAAGTTTTTTTTCTTTTTTACCACAGAGCATTAGACATTGACATACATATCTGATAAAATGGCATTGTGGAAACAGTTTTACAGAATGGAATAGGGATATGATGCAATTTATTTTTTCCTACCCTCAGTATTGCTTCTATTCAAAGGGTGATATGGACTTCGTGGTCGGATGATGATTGATAAAATTAATATTCATGTAGCCTACATTCATACATTGCAACTAGTATTTGTGGTGGGATTCTAACACTTGCTCTCTTATGTTTGCTACTCTTCCTTTGAATATTTTATCGTTAGTGATATGACATAAAAATCTCAATTTCAAAAGTGGAAAATGAGCTAGTAGCCATTAAATACCAGTACTGGGTTCATGTCAGAAGTTGCTAGGTCAACTTCTGGCATCCACGAGGTACTTAGGATATTGTCTAGTTCCAATGATTCATCTCGCTTCCTGTTAACTAGCTATCCTCAGTACAAAACCCTATATGCTCATACGCTACCAGCTACAGCTGGCAAACAATGTTCTGGGATGACTTGGCTGTGCTCAAGATCTTTTGTTATCACCCCTAAGGATGATGGCCCTGATTAAAGCAGTGATCCAGTACCTGAATTCAAATGTATTTTTGTCAAGGACAAGAACAAATATGGGGATGGGATCCCCTGTCATAAATCTGAAACAAATGGATATGTCAGTGTTGAAACTTGGGCAAAAACATTATCGCAAGTGATATGGATAAAGTTGACGATTAAAATGGGGCTTGTTCATGAGGTGGGGTCTCAAGAAGGCTATGTTGAAAACTGGGTGTAAAAATATTAAAAAAACAACAAGTTATGAGCCTATGTTGAATTTTGCAAATACAGGCTCATAACTTTGGTAATTTTCTATATTGTTACCCCAAATTTACAGCATAGCCATATCTTTAAAGCACCTCATGAATGTAACAGCTGTCATTTTTCAAATCTTGGCCATTTTTTTTTACATCTCGAAAGATAATTCTGTGGTCTTTGTGTGAAATCACCTTTTGGGTAGGAGTTGAAATTTTTCTCTGTCATTGTTCATGAGGTGGGGTCATAATAAGGCTATATTCTAAATTTGGTGTAACAGTATTTAAAAACAAAAGAGTTATAAGGCTATGTTGAATTTTGCAAATGCAGGTTTGTAAGTTTGGCAATATTCAGTATTTATACCCCAGATTTTCAATATAGCCATTCTTTACAGCACCTCGTGAATGTGAAAGCTGTAATTTTTCAACTCCTGCCCAAAATGTCTTTTTGTGTCTCTTTGCGAAATCACCTTTTGAGCAGGAGTTGAACATTTGCTCTGCCCTTCTTTATGAGGCAGGGTCCTAACAAAGCTATGTTTAAACTTTGATGTACAAATATTACAGAACAACAAATTTATTAACCTATGTTACATTTTGCTAATGCAGGCTTGTAAATTTGCTTATTTTCAGTAAATTTACCCCAAATTCCTTGGTTGCAGCCCTGTTGACTCTGGCCAGAGTTTGTTTATTTGAGAGATTTGTTCTGAGTAGTCTGTACCCTTGGAAATTTGTATTGAAATCAGTTTCTGAAACTGTTTTTTCAAGTCCATATATTTGCTGTTTTTTTCTGTGTCTTTTTGTTTAGCTATGGAGATAAACAAAAAAATCTCTAAAACAGATTTTTCTGTCCTTCCACCAGGAGATCAGTGAGTAGTACAGACAAATTACAGGTTTTCTATAATTTATATTGTTGTGTAGGTCCTTCAGTACTGTATAGTCTTGTAACAAACTTGCATTCAATCACCAAATTCCAGGTCCAGTAGACTGATTATGGGTATCTGGTAATTGTATGCATAGTATACAGTGGTCAGATGATTCAGTAGGTATGACTTGGGGTCTAGAGGTTGAAATATAGTCTGACACAAACCAGAAATCAATTTGTGATGACAGTTTCCCTCTAAAATAGGTATGTTGAGGTTTATCTACTATATTCCCATGTACAGTAGAGCCACTAAACAGGCTAGTTTAATCAACTGTTTTAAAAAGGACGGATCACAATAAGTTTTATTTGTATTCAGACTTTTATCTGACTTTAATAACCTAATATTAACATGTCCTCCAAACAATACTGTTTTTGCAGTATATAGGTAGGGTTGGTTTTGTTTTAACAGATTGATATGTAAGACCTTTGAGGGGCATAGATGTTAAGGAGCCTGTACACTGATGATTGGTATTTAATATGTACTTGCAGTACTCGCCCTGGACAAATATTGACTAATTTAGTAGCTTTAATGTCTGAAGTTTTAAAACAAATGCCTAAGCCACTGCATTGTTCCTCCCCTATGGACCAGTATGAGTCACCCCACATCCATCCCTTTTGTGCTTTCTGTACTTCTTCAATAGTATGCAATCTGGTGTCTCGAAAAAAGTAAATTTCATTCTTAAACTGTTCTAAAATTGCAAAAGTTGTCAGTCTCATTGGACTTATTTCTATCAACATTTAAAGTTATAAAAGTTAATTTTGGCTCATGAGTTCAAAGTTTGTTGTTGTACACTTTTTCATCTTTTAGATCTGGTTTGCCATTTCTTTCTTTTCTGAGAAACATTTGATGGGCCTGCCTTCTTTGAGTTTTGAGCAGGCATCCTTCTGTAGTGAGGATGCTAAAATATCTAAGACCTCTTCATACATAAGGTCAGTCCAGTCTTGTAGGTTAGGAAAAACAATTCTCCAAGACAATACTGGTATCTGATTCTATTGGTTTTGATTTTGTCTTCCTTGTTTCTTTTGCCCACAATTTGAAAAAATGATCTATCATTGTGGGGGGAAGGGCAGCATTTCTGCATTTCTTTAGTGGTAAACTCTAGTTGGGGCATAGTAGACTGCATTGTAGTATCCCTTTCTACTTCTGGAGGAGCACATTCCTCAGAGACATTCACAGATGAAGGTGTGCTTGGGGCTTTGTGGAAGCTGTTGTCAACTGGTCTCAAGTCTTTAGTTATGCTGTGTTGCAACGTCCTGTGCAGTTTAATAACTTTATGTATGTAGCCCCCCTTCCCAAGTTGGGAGCTTACCTGCAGCTCCTGCTACCCAATGCTCCTGCTGCAGTGCTCATTTGTGTTGTTTCCACGGCCTGCTCCTGAACTTCCAACAGCACCGGGGAGCTTAATAACTTTGTTGCAGTGCCTCCATGTACTGCTCCCATGAGATGATTGTGCCACTAACTTCTTCATTCCCCCTGCCCACTCCTGGACTGCCACCAGATCTGGGGAGTGCAACAGATTTTTTCCAGTGCCTACAGAAGAGGGGCTGGTGAGCAGCTAGTGACACTTGCTTCCCTGCCCCTTGAACTGCTGCATAGCAGGGCAGGGAGCATAAAGACAGGCCACAAAGTTGTTCGGTGTTTCAGAGTGGCCATGGGAACCATGGCAAAAGCTCTGCTGTATCGGTCCTCTCCCCAGCCCCACCAGACAGCAAAGGGAGCTTGGGGGAACAAAATAAACAAAACAAAAACTTTTGAAAGAGGCTTCCAACCCAATCCTTGCCTCCATGGGGTCAAAAGTCAGGGGACAATATGGCGCCCATTTGGGACTACAAGTCCCATGATGCCTAGTGCCAGAACTACTGCTTTGCTACCCAGCTCCTCCTGAGGAGCCCATAAAATGAAGTTTCCAATGGAGCTCCTGTTCCCCAAAAGTGCTCCCTGAACCTAGCAACCACCAAAAGGGACCAGAAGGGTCCTAGCCATGCAGCCAGATGCTGCCAAAACTGTTTTCTTTTATTTGAAATGGACTTTGAAGAGCAAGTACTGTCTGAGGGTGGCCATCTTTGCCAATGTTGCTTGAGGACTGCATGGAATCCTGTTGGTAGCTGCAATACCTCCAATCAGGATGTAGAGCTTGAGAATAATGTGGACCAATGAGGTGCTGAGATTCAAACCAAACATTCTGGGGTTGACAGTTTGACTCTCAGTCTTTTCTATGAGTTTTGAAGAATACACAACTGATTTTGAAAGCTCCTGCTGCTGTCACAGAACAAAACTGAAGTAGCTTGTGCCAAAACAAACTAAGCACATTCTGAACTTGTTTCTAATTGTCTGGTAAATCCCAGAGTCAAGGGGATTTACATCTGCCTGGACTGAACTGCTGATATTTGGCAATCCAGATATCAGTGACTGCTGAAATAAATCTTTTATTTGTGTTTGTGTGAGGTGACAAATCATCTGCCTCACTATCCTGCCACATGGGACTGAAATTCCTGACAGGGGACCTAAGCACTGAGGTTCTGCCTGCCTGTTCAGCTGCTGGCCTACGTGCAAGGTAGGTGAAGACAAGTCCCCCTGTGGGGTGAAGATGACAGCCTACCTACTGGTAAGGTGGATGAAGACAAGTCCCTCTGTGGGGTGAAGACTGCCTACCTACTGCCAAGGTGGGTGAAGCCAAGTCTCACTGTGGGGTGAAGAGGATCATCACCTGCATTCCACATCATTTTGCCTGTTATTCCAAAATTGCCCACAAGGGGAGATGTCCACCAACTCCTGCATCTCCTATTTACCAAAAGGTCATGCGTGTTGGGTTTTACCCAACCAAATACTTTTCTTACTGTTCAGCTAGCTAGTTAGTTAACTTTCTATCTGGGCTTCCCACACAACCTTAGCTATGCCCACAGCAACAGTTAATGCCAGGATAAACTGTATTCCTACACCCCCTGGTGTAGTTTGGTACTTTGCATCTGCAGCATCCAACCATTTCAAAGGTGCTGCACCCAGTGTCCACTAGCCACAGGCCTGCAGCTCCTCAGGGTGCACACAAGGTACTTGGGAGCTCCCATAGGGACTGTGGGGTTAACTGGTGCACCAGTGGGGGGAGAGGGGCTGGGACAGAGAATATTGGGTGTAATATACTGTGGTATCTGTTTATTCTGCTTACATACAGTTTTTATTATAAGATTCTTGTTGAATGTTTTATTACCCTTTGTTTCCCTTGTCCCTTACCTCATTATCTAGCCCCAAAATAACCCCCTTTGTTTATTTTACTGCCACTGCTAAATTATTTGCATTATTGTGTAGTGTAATGTTTGCATGCTTAGAGTGATAAGTGAGAGGGGACTATGTATTGTTCTACCTGTTACCAGGGGAGAGGGCTATATTTCATTTCTTGTGGTGGGAAGCACCCTGGCAGTACGCTGCTATAAGAATCCCCATAGTTGGAGGCACTGCACCACTTGCCAAGCCAATCAAAACCACAAACCCAGGCACTAACCTATATCCCTTAGCCAGCACCACTTGTGGGTAGGTGTGCAGATAGAAGGGAAGGGGTGGTTACATATACATAATAGTCCTGTTCTCCAAAATCTGAAGAATTATGAGTAGCCCATGGGCAGGATCTGAATGTATGTTCGGTGTCATCACAAAGCTTACATTTTAGGGTAAAGGTACAATGTGCACTTGTATGCCCCAGAGCTCCTCATAAGGTGCATTTAATTTTATCACAGGTATTAAGTGTGTCAATGAGCTGCAATGGTAGTAGGATTTAGGCTGGCCAGGGTAATACAAAATGCCATGACCTCTACCCAAAAAAAGCAATTGGGAAGGTGCTGTATGCCCATGTCTGTTTGTTTGAGTTGGACTTGGAATTTTGACCCCCTAGTCCAAAAACCTTCATCATCAATTATAGGATATGGGGTGCTGTGTACATTACAACTGTTTTCCAACCAATATACAATATCATTGACATTAACCCCTTCGTTATGGAACAGAATTGTTAACGGTCTTAAATGTGTGTTTTGTGAGGGATATATCTTTGAAGGGTGACCACAAACCAGTACCTTTCATTGTAGGGTACAGGCTCCAAAACCTGTCTAGTAGCTTTGTATTTAGAAAACTGACATCAAAGTTATAATCCCCTGGGGCAAGAATGAAAGCATAAACATCTGAGAGGGAAAACTTCAGTGAGTTTTTGATCAACTCCCTCCCCACATACTGCCTGTCTGGAGGTTGTTCCAACCCCCCTTTATATTGTAGCCGAACCATGTTATGTCATTTTACAGACTCCACCAGATGGTGAAATAAGCTTTCATAGGTTAGTGATCTTTGGGTGGGGGATGTTTCCCAGTATAAGTGGTCTCCATAGGATTTTCAGTGTCGGTACTCTGTGTACCTGGTTTGTTTTTGTCAGAAACAGTCACATTTGACAAATTATTGCCTGAAACAGTGACAACAGCAAATTGTCCAGTACCTTGCTCTGGCACTCCAGCTCCTTGTGCAGGTTGTCCTGTGCCTTTGTTTTCAGGATGTTGTGCAGCTGAAGCTGCAGCTACAGATATCAATGGCTTGTCTGTTGTTGTACTGGTGCCAAACTGCTTTCTGCCGTATCCATCTGAGTTTGCTGTAAATCAATTCCTTCAGGAAGAGTATACTGTCATCAGGAATCCTTTGTCCATTAGAGTTTAAGACCCATCCAGCATTTTTTAAAGCAGCCTCTGGTGACCAAGCGTCTTTAGTGGTAGCTGTATTTTCAGCATCAGGTACCAGCATGGTAGTGATAGTATGAAGTTCAGTTTCTGGTAAATGAAGTTGACATTTTTTACTTCAGATGGACTGATGGCAACACTGCAGCCCCATCAATCTATGCTCAGTGAGGATCATAACCACTTTCTATGCAGTCACAGACAGTACTGTGACTATGCAGGACAGAGAGGAGGGACCACCAAGTTAGTGGGCCTCACAGGTAAACACAGGGGCATGGTGACCCTTGCTTGGCCAGTTGCAGCATTCTTTTCTTTTGTATAGAAACATTTTTATTGATAGATCAAAACACAATGTACCATATACATCAACATACCGTATATACTCACGTATAAGCCGACCCCTCAATGCGAGCAGGTAATTTTTGTAAACATGACTGACCCCCTTATAAGCCAAGACAAATTTATTTATTACAAAAAGTTTTGACAAACACTGCACATCGATTGAAAACCACATGATTATAATAAAAAAAATTAATTGCTAGTACTTGCAGTCCTGTTTTTAATTTCAAAGTCAGTCACTATCCTCCTTGATGTCAGAAAAGCCGAGCTCAACCCATTCCCAAACAAGTGCGACATCAGGTCCATCGTGGGGGGCGGTAATGAAGCATGCCTTGACTGAAGACACAACTGGAGACAGCAGTGCAGAGGGAGAGAAATGCTGGTCTGGGGGAACAGTTTTAAATACCTTTTACACAGGTACTATGTTTGTTCAAGAGTCTGGTTTACAGGAATCAGCATCAGACTAACATAATTCAAGGAAGTGGCAGGTGGGGGGTGTGAGCAATGACTTCAGAATGTGGCAGAAGATTGTTTAGAAAGAGAAAAAAGCTTGTTTACATGTTACATGTATGGCATTGTGTTAGTTGGGTAGCTAGATAAATGTGCTGGAGCTGTACTAGTATTTGTGAAGTGGTGCCAATGGGGAGGGTATACCAGTACTTAGCTGTAGTTCCGTTACGGCGAGATTGATTACGGTATTTTACTGACTGACCCTCGTATAAGCTGAGGTACCTGATACAGCAATGAAAAAGTGGTCAAAAAATGTGGCTTATACGCGAGTATATACGGTAATCCACTTCACCATAAACAGTAGAACAACAGCAATAATAATATTCTCTTACAGGATATATGAAGATAAACACCCCACAAATCAGAAAAAAGTAGTAGTCAGAAAGAAAACCACCACAAAAGAATCCCATAACAGAAGAGTGCTGGGTCCCTCTTACCCTCCCCCCGTCATCTATCTCCCCACAATACAAGTAAAGCCAAAGCTATGAACAAAAAAAACCTTAACCAGAAGCAATCCATATCAAATCCCCATTACCAAATGCCACCGAGGTCATCCATTTTTCCCACACCTTGCTGAACCTGGAAGGGATATTCCGCCTCCCATAAATCTCCCAGTAGAAACTCACGGCCTTAGAAACTGCTCACTTCCACTGCACCAAAGGTGGGAGCTGAGCAGACCTCAAGTTTAACATTATTAATCTTTTTGCCTCTAAGGCCACCATGAACAACACCCCCTTATAGGATACAGCATCAGCCTGTAAACTCCCCAGGTCCCCAAGGATCCAAACATTTTTACTTTGGCATGGGGATTTGTAGGATGGCCTCTAAACATTTAATATCTTCCCACCAATCTTTAATCTGGGGACAGTCCCATAACATGTGAAAGACTGAGCCATGCCCCTGCTGACATCCCCAACAGGACGCAGAATTTACCACAGCCATCTTAGCTAAATGGGCCAGTGTCCGATGCCATCTGCTTAGCACCTTTTTTGAAGAAGCTGTAGTTTGGGGTTTGGGGATGCTTTATGGGCCATGTACCAACAGCTACACCAGACCTCAGTGCTTAATACCATTTGTAGTTCCTCTCCCCACCTCAATCTAGCAGAATCCCAGTCTGGCAAGGACACCTTCATTAACTCTTTATACAATGTATGTATGTGATCCCTGGGAATCCAGAACCATTTCTTAAGGCCCTTCATGATCCCCATTTTCATAAGACAGAAGGATTTACAAAATGTATCCCCCAAAGCATGTCTCAGTTGAAAATACCTCCACCTGTCTGTTGCGGGAAGATTATATTTGTCTTGAAACTCTGAGAAAGAGAGTCGTAAGCCAGACTCTTCATCAACCACATCTCCCACCCTGCAAATGCCTTTTACCCCAACTAGTCCAATAAAGGAGTTTATGCCCCATCACAATGTCTGGGTTATACCACAATGACTCGAAGGTCCCCAGAAAGGAAGTGTCCCAGTCAAAAGTTCTGATAAACCTACCCCACATCTATCTAGAAAATAACACTGGTAAAGTCGCAGTTCTTGGTACCTTAACTGGTGACTTTAACAAAGTGAGTAGAGGCACCTTACCCATTAAGGCTTGCTCTATCTCCAGCCATAGGGGGATCCAGAAGCAGGTGAAGACACCCAATGCAAGATCTGTTTAACGCCAAAACTAACATGGTATGCCCACAGCCATGGCATATTCCACCCCCCATTAACCACAGGTGCTCAAAAAGTCTGCCTACTAAAGCATGGGGGAGCACCTTCCCAGATAAAATCTGAAAATAGGGTATCTATTTTATGCCAAAAACTGTGCAGAATAGAGAGGGGCAAGTTACACAGCTTGTAAAAAAGGTGCGGGAACACCATCATCCTGGTGGTGGCAACTTTCCCAGGAATAGATAAGTGAAGTTTCTTCCACCTCCAAAAATCTGACCTAATATCCTCAAAAAGCCCCATGAGGTTGTGGACACACATATCAGAGAGGGGTGGCGAGATAAGCATCCCCAAATATATTATTCCCTTAAGGGACCAGTTAAGTGAAAGAGGACCCATAGATGCCCAAGCTGGATCAGGATTATAAAGAGGTAAAACCTCAGACTTGCCCCAGTTTACACACAACCCTGAGACTGCACCAAAATCATTAATGATACCCCAAGCTATTGGGATTGAGGACAAATCATCCGCATATAGTTCAGTAGTAAACAATTTCCCCACCACCTGTATGTCCAGAATTCTGGAATGTTGGGACAGGGCCAGATTCAAAGATCCAATGGCTAATAAAAATAAAAAGGGGCTCAATGGGCATCCCTGCCTCATGCCCTGGGACAAAGAAACGATGTCTGAGAGCCCCACATTAGCCAAAACTCATGCTCGGAGATCCAAATAAAGGCACCCAAACCAACAACAAAACTTAGGACCTATCCAAAACTTAGCCAACACAAACTGCAGGTAGCACCATCACCGCTGATTTAGGACCCCTAGCCACCACCTGCATAAAATCAATTACCGCTTGTAGAGTATCACTGCCCTGCCTCCCCTTCATAAAACCAGATTGTGATTTCAATGCCAGCAAAGGTAGAACATTTTCTAATCCCATAGCCAGAATTACTGCTAACACCTTGCAATCTACATTCAACAGTGAAATAGGCCTATAACTAAAATACATTTCTGGATCTTTAGCAAGTTTAGGCAGGACAGTGATAGTAGCTTCTTTCACGGTGTCCGGTAGGTTACCCTCCTCACCAATAGTGCAGATAACCTCAAACAATCAGTGAACAACCTGACACGCAAAGGCCTGATAAAACTCTACACTGAAGCTGTCTGGCCCTGGAGCTTTCCCAGGAGAGAGAGAGCCCTAAGAGCTTCTTGAACTTCCACCAGAGTGATGTCAGCTTCCAGAGGTGCCATCTCCTCACCTCAAAGACAAGGCATCACCAATGGAAGGAAAAAACATAATACTGCTCGATAGAGGGGGTGACCGAAGATTGGTAAAGGGACTAGTAAAAGTTCCTAAATTTCCCTGCTATCTACTTCACCTCCAATAGAAGACTACCATCATCCAATCTCAAATAAGGGATCTAGGCCTCCAAGGATTATTTCTGTAATTTATACACTAAAAGTTTTCTGGCCTTGTCCTCTGATTTCCAATATGATTGACTCATAAAGAACATAGCCCTTAGAACCCTGTGTTGAAGAAAAACATTCAACTGGTCCTTGTAGCCCAAATGTTCCTGCACCATCTGATCCTTCAGGTGGAGAATGGTAAAGATCAGTTTCCAACTGTCTAATGCGGGGTTCCAAATTCTCCACCTTCTCCTCACACCATTTATTAACATTTGAGGCATAAGAGATAATTCTTCCCCTAATAAAAGACTTAAATGCATCCCAGAGAATAAAAGGCCTTATATCAGGTGAAGAATTTAACTCGGAATAACTAGCTATTTTATCCTGTAACCAACCCTTGAAATCCTTGATATTCAACAACATCAGGTTAAATCTCCAATATGGGATACACAACACATAGAAACATAGAATTTGATGGCAGATAAGGCCCACTTGGCCCACCCAGTCTACCCATTTACCTACCTAATGGATAAGCTGCAGATCCTAGTTAATCAGCAGCCTACTTCTTCCTACACCCACCCCCTAGAATTGCCTTATGACTGTCCCATGCATGCTTGAATTCCACCACTGTTTTTGACTCCATAACCTCCTCTGGAAGGCCGTTCCATGCATCCACAACCCTCTCTGTGAAAAAATACTTCCTTAAATTACATCTGAGCCCACCCCTCTATTTCAAATTGTGCCTCTCTGTTCTTGCACACCTCTTTTTTTGAAAGATGCTACCCTCTTGGACTTTGTTGATTCCCTTGAGGTACTTGAAAGTTTCTATCATGTCCCCCCTCTCCCTCCTTTCCTCAAGGCTATACATATTAAGCTCCTTAAGTCTCTCTTCATATGTCTTCTGGTGCAGACCCTACACCATTTTAGTTGCCCTCTTCTGGGCAGCTTCCATCCTGTCTATGTCTTTGCGGAGATTGGGTCTCCAGAACTGCACGCAGTACTCCAGATGGGGTCTCACCATCTGTCTGTACAGAAGGATAATAACTTCCTGTTTTCTACTAGTGATGCCTCTCCCTATACATCCAAGTATCCCCCCAGCCCTCCTTGCTGCCCTCTCACATTGCTTGCCCACCTTTAGGTCATCTGATATGACTACCCCCAGATCCCTTTCCATTTTTGTTGTTAGTATCTCACCCCATTGTGTACTCTTCCCTGGGTTTTGTTTCCCAGGTGCATTACCTTGCACTTCTTAGCATTAAATCTAAGCTGCCATACATTTGACCATTCCTCTAACCTTGCCAAGTTCCTTCTCATCCTTTCCACCCCACCTTGTGCATCAACTCTGTTGCAGGTCTTTGTGTCATCTGCCAAGAGATACTTTTCCTTCCAGTCCTCTGCAGTGCTTATGAAGACATTGAAGAGGACCAGGTCTAATACTGAACCCTATCGGCACCCACTAGTAACCCTCTTTCTTCAGAGTGGACTCCAATTACTATTACTCTCTGTGTCCTATTCTCCAGCCAATTCTTTAGCCAGGCTGTCATCTTGAGACCTACTCCCAGGCTGGCTAACTTGTATATTAATCTTTTGTGTGGGACTGTGTCAAATGCCTTGCTAAAGTCTAGGTAGGCCATGTCCACAGCCCCTCTCTGATCTACTACTTTGGTCACCCAGTCAAAGAAATCTATCACATTCATCTGGCATGACCTTCCCGCTGTGAATCCATGCTGCCTTGGGTCCTGTGCCCCTCTGGCCTCTAGATACTCGACAATTCTTTCCTTCAAGTGATTCCATCATTTTCACTATCACTGAGGTTAAACTAACAGGTCTGTAGTTTTCTGTTTCTGCCTTCCCCCACTTTTGTGAAGGGACTCACATCTGCCCTCCTCCAGTCCTCGGGTACCACCCCATCCTCCCATGATTTGTTAAAGAGGGTAGTCAGTGGTGTCACTAGTTCTACCCTTAGTTCTTTTAGAATTCTGGGATGAATCCCATCAAGCCTCATTGCTTTGTCACCTTCAGTTTTAAGAGTTCTTTCAGAACCCTTTCTTCTGTAAATGGGCTGGTATCAACTTCTGTATCAGAGTGTTTCTATTGTTTGTTTAGGTACCTCCCCTCTTCATTTGTAAATACTGAGCAAAATATTTAGTATCTCTGCCCTTTTCACAGTCACCCTCTGCACCCCCTCCCCTTTATTAAGCCTCACTATCCTCCCTTGGTCTTCCTTTGCTCCCTGATGTACCTATAAAAGGTTATATCCCCCCCTTCTAAACTGAGTTGGCTATCTTTTCCTCAGTTTGGGCCTTTGCTGTTCTGACTGCCTTCCCAGCTTCCTTTTGCTTTAACTGATACAGTTCTCTGTCCTGCTCCTTCTGTGATTCCTTGTACTTCCTGAATGTTTTATTTCTCTCTCGAGCCTTCCCTGCCACCTTCTTTGAGAACCATTGTGGTTTCTTACATTGTTTTGTTTTATTTGCTTCACACAAAGGCTTGTTACCTCTGTGATGGCAGTTTTTATTATTCCCCATTGTTCTTCCACCCCTCCTTCCTGCCCATTTGCTAGTGCATTCCTTAGGTACTCACCCAGTTTGGCAAAGTCAGCCCTCCTAAAGTCCAGTACTTTTGCCTTTGTATGGCTTGACTCTATTGTTGTGTTGATTGTGAACCATACTGTTCGATGGTCGCTAGTTCCCAAATGGCTACCCACTTCTACATCTGTGATCCTCTCTCCATCTCCATTTGAGAGAACCAGGTCTAAGATTGCTCCCTCTCGAGTGGGTTCCAATACTAGTTGTCTAAGGCATGCCCCCTGTGGGGCATCTAGAATAACCCCACTCTTTGAAGTGGCTGCTACAACTGCACTCCAATTAACATCTGGCATATTCAGAACACCCATCAGCAATATCTCCCCTTTTTCTGCCATTGTAAGTATACTTTCTATTATTTCCTTGTCCATTTCCTCCCCCTGAGAGGGGGGTCTGTATACAACCCCTGTGTGGATTGTGATGCCATTGCCTGTCTCCAAATTGACCCACAGTGCTTCTTCTCCTCCATGTTTACCCTTTTATTCTGTTGCTTTGATTCCTTCCCTTATGTAAAGAGCTACTCCTCCTCCTCTTTTACCCTCCCTGTCCCTCCTGTAGATAGTGTATCCTGGTATGTTTACATCCAGTTATGGTTTTATGTGTACCTGTTTCTGTGACTGCCACAATTCCAGACATTCCTCTTCCATCAAGGCCACTAATTCAGGAAGCTTGTTACCCAGGACTACGGGCACTGGTACTCATTGCTCTCCATTTTTGATGGCTTTACCTTCTGTTGCAGCATCCCCCACTGACCTTTCTACCTCGGTCTTTTTCTCATTTAGTACCCTGTTTTGTAGGGAGAGACTGGGATTTTTCTGCTGCTTATCAGTGCCTCCCCTCTTCACTAGTTTAAAAGCTTGCCAATGAAGCATTTAAACCGATTGCTCAAAAGAATTGTTCCCTTCCTGGACAGATGCAGACCATCCTGCCAGAATAGGCTGGTGTCCCTCCTGGTGGAACCCCAATCCCCAATGAAGCCAAAACCCTGTGCTCCACACCATTTTTTCAACCATTCATTAAACTGCATGGTGCAAAGTACCCTCGCCTCACCCATGCCATTGACAGGCAGCACCTCAGAGAAGGATACTGTGTGTGCTACTTGTCTTAAGCCCCTCCCCAACTCTACAAAGTCATCCTGCACTGCTCTAATCTCATGATGAGCCAAGTCATTTGTCCCTAGGTGGACAATGACATCCAGCTCAGACTCCCGTGCAGCTGTTCTCATGATCCTGAGGAAGCACTTCCTGTCCCTCCAAGCCATAGAACCAGGCAGGCACCTTACTTTAGTTTCCCCTGCTCCCCCCAGTTCTATATCCCTAATAATTGAGTCCCCTACCAGGAGCTGCTTCCTTTCCCTGTGGTGTCCTCTGCCTTCTTCCTGTGGGCCTCCCTTGTGACAGTTGTCCTCATCCTCCTTAGCCTCCTCTGTGGGTGCATCCATGGGGAACTATGCTCCCCCAGAATGGTGTATGGATTGTGGAGTGGAACAACTGACTGGTATGCCTCTGTTCCACCATCCTCACCCTCCCTGAACCCACTGTGGTCCAACTGCTGTGCTTTCTTCGCAACCTCTGAGGTAGTGGTGGTGGCTGTGGTGCTCCCTGGATGGGGGAGGTTCCCTTCCTATTGTCCAGTGTGGCCTGGGGGAAGGTTACCTTACTACTGTCCAGTGTGGCCTGAAGATGGGCAACTTCCTCCCTCAGGGCAGAGAGTTGTCTGCAAATAGGGCAGCATCTTAGCCTACAGAAAGACTCCCAGAAGACTGCTGCCCCACAGCCATTACATTGCACTACTCCCCACATGTTTATCTACGTGTGTGTGTGTGTGTGTGTGTGTGTGTGTGAGTGATTGGTTTGTTATATAGAAATATATATATTATACAATGTGTATGCTTATATTGTCAGTGCAGTGTGCTAGAGAGGATATGACAGTGATATACCTTGCACTCTTGAGGAAATGATGTCAGAACCCCAGGTATAAGGAACTATTTTCAGGGGTGGGTGGGGTGAGGGTGGGCAGAAGTTGTGCCTAAACTGTGCCCTCACTAAACAATCAGCTAAAAGGTCTGCCCCACCCCTGCGATGAGTGCCTTCCTGTCAGCAAGATGCACTACACAACAATTTGACAGAGAAAATGCCCTGCTAATCAAACAGAGAAACATCCAGACATCCAAGTCAGACACAGGCAAACCTCCCCAGCCCCAAAACAGCCTGGTGATTTGTGCTCTGAAAGCAGTCAGCCCCAAAATAAGTCAGCTGTGCACCACGACAGACACAGTAAACAGTATTCTGTCCCTCAGGGTTTAAACTCTTCCTGCACTGAAAATCTTAACAATTGTAATAAAAGTAAAGCAAGATCCACCTCCCTCTGTTGCTTGAAAGACTGTCTTTCCTGATAATTTTAAGTTCCTTATTTCACCTTTCAGTTAGAAGCAGCCTCCACCTGCAGAATATCTGCTACAAACCAAAGACAATTGTAAGGTTCACCTCCCTCTGTTGTGAGCACAACTCGCTTTCTTGAAAATCCTGTGTTCAGCATTGCAGCTTCCAGCCAGAGGTAGCTTCACCTGAAGAATATTAGCTGTTCTGATGAGTTTGCTATAAAACACTTGCTGATAATACTGCTGTTATCAGGTCTGTAAGACTCTTCCAAAGCTATTGGCTGATAAGTAGCTATGATGTAAGCACTCCCTGACACAGTTTGGCCTGGCCTTTTAAGGCACACACAGATAAACACAAAAAACAGTTTCCATCCCCTTGGGTACTATCTGGGTCAAATACACAGCCTGTACCTGCACTTACTTCAGGACTTATGACAAATTCTTAGCCCAGGGTTTAAACTCTTCCTGCACTGAAAAGGCCGGGGTTCCCCAACTAAGCTCACTGGGGTATAGTCAGACAATATGATAGGTCTGTGTGAAACCTCCACCAAGTCCACTAGAATTCTAAAACTACACAGCAAACAGTCTATCCAGCTGTAAGACTGTAATCTAAGAGAACCAAAAGTATAATCCCGAATTTGTGGGTGAAGTATTCTCCAGCCATTGCTTAGTTGAAACTCCTCACAAATCCACCCCAAAACCCCTCTAGTTTTCTGGTGTGAAGGTGGACCTTTCTCAGTAGAGGATCTGTTAATCACTGGCTCCATAACAAAACTGAAATCACCTCCAATGAACAACATCAAAGAGCTAGTGTATCAATTAGACATTTGTTGTGCCACCTGGTAAAATAATCTGGTGAATACTTGTTAGGCATGTACTGGTTCACCAATAAGATACTGATCATATCAAACCTCCATAACACCATAACCAAATGCCCCTCCCGATCCAATTCCCATTTTTCTGTAAAACAAAGTGCAACCCTGTTTAAGCAATGTAGCTTCTCCACTTTTTGTTTTGAATTGAATGAGACGGAGAATACTTTTCCTACCCAGCCCCGTTGAAAAGACCCCACATCTATTTTAACTGGTGTGTTTCCTATAAAAAAAATTATACCAGAATTATACGACCTCAGATAAGAAAACACTTTTTTCCATTTTGTGGGGATATTCAAACCCTGAACATTCCACATTATAACAGACAAATAACCCATAACAAACAGATAAAACTGAACCTTAAAAACTTAGCAATATGTAAAGATAGCCCAACAAGGAATAATGAAACCTCTCAAAAAGAAAAGGTAGATGACACCAACCCTGATCCAGTGCTGTTATCTCCCCATAGAACCCTTACAGCAGACCAACAATTACAACCCCCTCCAACAATGAAAATCCCATCCAAATCCCCCAAGAAAAAACTTTCCCACTCATCCCACCCCACACTCCTGTATACAGTGTAAGTGACCATCCCCTCAGAAAACTATCTGTATACACTATACAGCCAAACAGTTCCCATAACAGCAAAAAAACAAAACCCTCCCATACTTCTCCCACCCTCCCTCAATATGCCCCATTGTCACAAAAATATGCAAAATACAACACCCCAACACAAACCCAAAACAGGAGCTTGAGAAGAGAGAGACAACAGGCCAGCAGGAACCCGCCGCCAAAACCAGCCCCCTTCCCAGCAGATGTAGAGGTGGACCAAAATTCCCAAACCACAAATATCACCACCAAACTGGCCAGATACTGAGCTCCAACTGCTATCGCCGCAACAAAGAAAAACCCTGCAGACCTAACTTTAAACTCTGTCTGCAAAAAACATAACCCTCACAAATCTAGAGCAAACCACCGCTAATAATAGGGACCAACCTAAGAAGGGTCCAGACCACCCAGCAAAACCACTTAGGAACAAAGCAAGCCCCTAGAAGACAGTACCAAAAGAGAACTCCTGACAAAAGGACACCCCTGTACTAATCAAAATTGCTCCACAGTAAACAGACTATATTTGGTTCCTACTTTGTATTCCAGTCTTAAATAGCACCCCTGCATTACACTTAGTCAGTCAAAGCCCCAGTGCATTACAAACCTGTTATCAGAATGAACGTGCAGAGCCCCTTACCCATTGCAACCATCCTGCCACTCTCCCCCTCTAACCAGGAGCCATACTCCCAGCAGCAAGTAGATAGGTAACTTCCCAAAGTATACAAAACCAGGGACCCCAACCAACACCCCGCCCAGCAAACAGACAACTCCAAATTCACATCTTTATGGAGGGTGGATGCTCCCTGTAAATACTCCCACCTGCAGGAGGTAAAAAAAGAGAGCAAATAATCAGTCCAATAAAGTGATTAAGTCACAGTCCCTGACACTGTCACCCCATGCATGGAAGCCACTTCTTCCCCCACACTCTGTGGAACAACCAGCAAAATCAGGACATCATTCGAAGGAGGATGCTGGTTCTATCACCATGCTGATCTGAACAAGAAACATCTACTGAAGCAGGTTGGGACACTGCCAGCCATTCTTCCTCATGACAATCTGCCCAGTCCATGTCCCCAGAGGGGTCCTTAAGTTCAGGGGACAACCAATGGTATTTAGGTGCTGAGGTAAAAGAGCCTTCCATAACTGCCAAAGGAGAAGAAGAATATGAGCGCATGGGGCCCTCCTCCCCCCGTCAGAGTAATGTGCTTCAGCCGCTGTAAACTTTGATGGAGAGGAATGGTTCCTGTGGCACTTGGGGAGCTGCCAGCCACCTAAACCCTCCCTTGATCAAGCTGTTTCTCCCAGTGCGGCAGTAGAAGAGTTCACAGAAAATAGGCCAGAGGCTGAGTTATACTCCCCAGCCATCTGCTCTTGTGACCCCTGACTTAATGTTGAGTTTTGCATTTTGGGGAGCTGCCAGACCAGAGTATATAGAGAAAAGATTGAACCACAAGGGTAGAGTCAAAAGTCCACCAACAGTCCTCCCATAAAGCATGTTACACCACTGGGTATTTTAAATGAAACTTTACATGCTTTGCAGCCAGCACTTTCTTAATGGGGCCAAAAGCTTTCCTTTGATCAGCAGCACCTTTTGAGTAATCTTGATAAATATGCACAGTGTGCCTGTTCCATTTCAGAGGCCCACTCTCCCATGCTAGCCACAGAACCTACTCCTGCATGCTTAGTCAAAGAAAATCTGCTATAATAGGGCATGGAGGTAGACCTCTAGCAGGCTGGCATCCCGAGGAACGGTGTGCCCATTCAGTTTCGAGTGGTGCAGCCCAAGTGAAATTCAGCAGCTGGGGCAGAAATGATTACAAAAAACCACACATATTATCCCCACCCCCAACCCCAGTCTCCTCCGTCAGCCCCCAAATCCTCAAATTATTATGGTGGCCTTGATTTTCAAGATCTTCAGCCTTTAGAGATAAGGAGCACACCTGCTTCTCTAGGGCTTCAATCTGATCTTGCTGTTGGGAGGCCCCTGAATCAACTTGCTTGCAAAACAGTTCAGCACTTGCAATCTGACTTTCCGTGGCATCCACCCGCTTCTTCAGCTGAGCAACCAAGGCCTTAATATTAGGAATATCTTGGACAAGGGACTATAACATAGATCTATTGTCTAGGAAATCTTCTTTATTGACAAGGGCTTGAGGCACCGAGAGTTCCATTGTCAGCACAGGCCAGGCCGCAGGAAATGAGCTGACATAGCAATGAAATGCTGGAATGGCAAATAAAGCCCCTAACGGCACCAATCCAATACAAATGACTGGTGAATGTCTCCAGAGTTTGGGTAAGTGCACACTGATCAGAACTGTGGGCAATATGAAGAAATAAAAGCATGAAAGTGCAGTAGCAAGATGGAGCCAAGCCACTAGGCTGCCATCACTTTCCTCTCCATACTGGAAGTTGGTTTCAGCCTTCTTCATATCCTCCAGTTTACAGCCTACTTAAACCATGTGATAATTCATGCACAGAGCTGCAACAAGATGCAGCGCTCTTCTGAATGGACTGGACAAGGAAGGCAGTGCACCAGGAGAATGAAATGTAGAGTTACAGTGAGTCTGGGGGGGGCACTGAAACCAGGGACATAGTGCTGTCCCTTTCCAGGAGAAATGGGTGAGATGTTCACTGGACTACTAGGATGTTGGTCACTGGGCCACAGGGAGGGAAGCACTGGCCCACCTGCAATCTTCAGTAAAGAGGAGCCAGATGGGGGGTACTTTTTTGTGTGGTATGCTCGTGCTATAACCAGTGTGACCAGCTCACTGCATGGGATTGCACCAGTTACATGGTGCCAAATATCTGTGACCCTGTCACAAGCACAGTTCAGCATGATATCAGGTGCAAACCACAGTTACACACTCAAACATCTGGTTAGTGGAGCTGTCCCGGTGGCGCTTGAGGTTAAGGCGCTGGTTGCTACACCTCGCGCCACACCAGCGACCCAGGTTCGGGAACGAGCCTGGGCCACCAGGGGTTGGCGGAGGGGAGAGAGGATTGAGCTTCCAGAGTCTCAGGGGGGAGGGAGACTTGTCGTCCCACTCACTGACTTCCCTCTGGCAGTGTCTAAAGGGCAGTATGGGTTGGGAGCCATGCCCCGACATGCTGATATCGGTAGGGAGGAAGGGGATGGGAGGAAAGCAGAAGAAAATGAGCCTGACAGCGCTCAATGATGGATGCTGCTCCCGACTGACACCGCCTTCTGGATTGGGTCTCTTGGGGGGGTGTAGCATGCCACCTCCATCCTGGCCCCGCAGCGGGGGGTAATCCACTGGGGAACTGCTGGTGTCAGCGAGTGTGGGAGCCGGTGGGCCCAGAGAGAGTCCACCCATGCGGAGCACTGAAGCCACTTGCCAGGGCTCTGGGAGCATAAAATGTGAATGGGAAAAAAAAAATTAAAAATCTGGTTAGTGACATTGTGCTAAGTGCCTACTATTAAAAATTACTTCTTTGCTAGCAGTCAATGTAAATGCTTGCTTGGCTAGAATTAGCAGTCTGCATAATTGTATTTGATTGTGCATTGTTATATGTTCTGATCACTCTTGAAAACAGGCCTTGGCCCAATGGACTTACCAGATTTTAAATGAAAAAAAAAACATACTTTAGTGTATAATGCAAGCAGGTGGCACTGCAATGGGATATCCAGTTTTCACCCATTTTGTTGGAATACCCCTAGTGATACGAATGGGGTCCAGAGTGTATGTTTTAAAAATGTCAAACTTATTTATCGAAATGTATTTATCAAGAAAGAGCACTGAGCAAGAACAGCTCATTTTCAAGCTAGCCCTGCTTTACAAGAACAGGAGCAAATTACAGTGCAGATAAATTTGTTGCCACAAGGAGCCCCATTCTCTAAAGAAACTTAAAAACGTAGAAATTGACAGCACATAAGGATTGCTTGGCCTACTCACCCCTTTTTCCTCTGTCTATACTTTCACTGCAGACCCTACCTAATCTCTGGCTGTTCCTTCATGGTTTCCTACTAAGATTCCCTTGTGCCTATCCCATGCATTCTTGAAGCCCACCACTGTTTTCACCCCCACTACCTCTGCTAAAAGACCATTCCTGGCATCCTCTATGCTTTCAGTGAAGAAGAACTTCCTTACATTCCTCTTAAATTCCCCCCTTCCAGCTTTATTGCATGTTCCTTTATTCTTGTGCACCTTACCCATGCCAAAGTCAAAAATACTCCTCTTCTGTACCTTGTTCAACCCGATGAGTTATTTATAGGTCTCTATCATATCCCACCCTCTTCCCACTGTCTTCCAGGGTGTACATATTGACTTCCCTTAGTCTCAGATGCAGCCTCTGAACCATTGCTGTTGCCATCCTCTGGACAGCCTCCACCCTGTTTATGTCTTTCTTAAAATGTAGTTTCTAGAACTGAACACAGTACTCCAGATGTGTTCTCACCAATGACCTATACAGTGGCAACACCATCTCCCTCTTAATTGTGATATCCCTCCCTATGCACTACGGCATCCCCCTGGCTTTATCTACTGCCATGTCACCCTGCTATGCCACCTTGAGGTCATCTGATATGATAATTCACAGGTCTCTTTCTTGTTTGGTGACCATCAATACCTCATCCCCTGTATTACTCTCTGCCTCTGGATTTCTGTTCCCTAGGAGCATGATTTTGCACTTTTTTGCATTGAAACCCAGCTGCCTTACCCTTGACTACTCATCTAGTTTTCCCAGGTCTGCACATTCCCTCTGCTCCCTCTGGGGTGTCCATCCTGTTGCAGATTCTTCTGCAAGAGTTAAAAGCACAAGTTAAGTGTTTGAGAACGCTAAGCTTGAGCTAGCACAGTGTTTCTGCTTACAAGCTGCAGCCGCACCCATTAGAGGAATGGTAGTTTACTCACCTGGTAAATGTGATTATAAGAGCACCTTCTTACAGCACTCCAAGTCTCCACACATGGGTAATCTCCAGCTGTCCTCTCAGGCTACTGCAGAAAAGAATTTCAGGATTGAAATCTCATCCTTCTCCTCCCCTGCTTCTGTCTCCTCCCCTGTAGTTCCCAGACTCCTCAGTACGAGATCGTCCAGAGCTTATGAAACTTCTGAAAATGATATATGAACTGACAGTAAAGAAAACCCTGTGGTCTCCATTAGGAGGGCCACCTGTAGAAAATACATACCAAACAGTTTGATGTTATGCAAAAAAGTCATATTTACTCTTTTTTGTGAGACAACAGTGTACATAAGTTACATCATTTCTGTCTATGTATCTGTGTACGGAGTACAACCTTGTATCACAGCATTTGTTATAAGTATCATTTATGACATATCACAGTATTCTTCATAATCATTATTCATGCCGTTAGTTAAGTGTGTTCCTCCTCAATGGGTGGGCTACAGAGTGCTGTAAGAAGGTGCTCTTATAATCACCTTTACCAGGGAAGTAAACTACCATTATCTATTACACCTTCTTAGAGCACTCCAAGTCTCCACACATGGATGATTATACAGCAGTATTGGACTTGATGTGGGCGGGAAGAGGAACCTGACTCAATGCCGTTTGAATCACTTTTCGGCCGAAGTCAGAATTACCTGTCAACCTGGTGTCCAATCAGTAGAATCTGATGAACGTGTGGGGAGATGACCAAGTAGCTGCCTGGCAGATCTCCCTTACTGTAACTAAGTTTCTTTCTGCTCAGGACATGGCTACTGCCCTGGTGGAGTGGGTCTTGATGACGGGTGATGGTTCAACTCCCCCTGCCTTGTAAGCTTGGGAGATGGTATCTCACAACCATCTAGCGACAGTGGCCCTAGAGGCCACTAGGCCCATTTTTTGTCTTTGATGAAGGACAAATAATCTATCTGACTGCCTGAAAAATTCTGTCTTATTTAGATAGGTGTGAAGGGCTCTAGCTGGGTCTAGGTAGGTGAGTGTGTTCCTGTTAGGGTCCCCCTCAGCTGGGCAAATGGTTGGTACTGTAATTTCCTGACCAGTGTGGAATGCTGTTGCCACCTTCAGTATGAAGGACGGTACGGGTCTTAGGACTACTCTATCCGGGAAGAAAGTGAGAAATGGCTCTACATGAGAGGGCCTGTATCTCGCTGGTTCTCTTAGATGAAGATATGGCTACCAGAAAAACTGTTGCCATGGTTAAGAAAGGTAAGGAGGCTGGATCTAGGCATTCAAAAGGGTCCTCAGTCAGAGCATCCAGCACCAGGTTAAGCTACCAGGGGGCAGCAATTGATCTTGGGGAATGAGTGATATTGGCATCTGCCTTTAGGAAGGACTGTACTAACGGATGTGCCACAGGTAGTTGTCCATCTGTTTTACCCCTCATTGCCCCTATTGCAGCTGCTTGCACCGGTAAGGATGCCACTGTCAACCCCTTGTCCAAACCATCCTGTAGAAAATCTAACACATGTAAAATACTGCAGTTTGAAACATAGAAACATAGAAGTTGATGGCAGATAAGGACTGCAAGGCCCATCCAGTCTGCCCATTTCTTTTTCTACCATATAAATGTGTCATCGGCCTTTGCTCTGTCAGTGGCCTATCTATTCATACTCATTTGTATTGCTCCCTTATGCCTATCCCATGCCTGTTTGAAGCCCTGCACTGTATTCATAGCCACCACTTCTTGAGGTAGGCCATTCCATGCATCCACCACCCTTTCTGTGAAAAAATTTCCTCACATTCTCCCTTAATCGGCCTCCCTCTAATCTCATGCTGTGTCCTCTTGTTCTGCTATTTTTCTTATATTTAAACATGTTAGACTCTTTCACCTTGTTAATGCCCTTAAGGTGTTTGAATGCCTCGATCATATCACCTCTCTCCCTCCTTTGCTCAAGGGTATACATATTAAGCTCTGTTAATCTGTCCTCATATGTCTTCTGATGCAGTCCCTGCACCATTTTAGTTGCCCTTCTCTGGACTGCCTCAATTTGGTTAATGTCCTTGTGAAGGTGTGGCCTCCAATACTGCACGCAGTACTCCAGATGAGGCCTAACCAGTGTCTTGTAAAGAGGGATTATTACCCTCTCTACGACTTCTGATACCCCACTAATACACCCTAACACCCCCTAGCCTTACCTACTGCTTTAGAGGTCTGCTTGGATGATTTCAGGTCATCAGTGATGATGATGCCCAAGTCTCTTTCTTCCTTTGTGACTGCCAGCAACTCCTCCCAGCCTATAGGGTGGCTTCAGGTTTCTCTTCCCTATGTGCATGATCTTGCACTTCTTTGCATTAAATCCCAGTTGCCACTCTTCTGACCATTTTGCTAGTTTATCCAGATCTCTTCTCATTCTGCCCACCCCATCTGGATCATCTACTCTGTTGCAGATCTTGGTGTCATCTGCAAACAGACAGGCCTTACCCTCTAGTCCATCTGCAAGGTCACTAATGAAGATGTTGAAGAGGACTGGCCCAAGGACTGATCCCTGAGGTACCCCACTTGTGACTTGCATCTATTCTGACTGTATACCATTTACCACCACTCTCTGTTTTCTGCCCATCAACCAGTTTGCCACCCAGTTGACCAACTTATGGCCCACCCCGAGCCTATCCAGCTTATTTATCAATCTTCTATGTGGAACAGTGTCAAAAGCTTTGCTGAAGTCAAGGTAGGCGACATCAACTGCTCCCCCTTGGTCCACCACTCTAGTTACCCAGTCCAAGAAATCTATGAGATTAGTTTGACAGGACCTTCCTTTTGTAAACCCATGCTGTCTTGGATCCTGTGTCCCTATGGATTCCAGGTGTTGCACTATCCTTTCCTTAAGGAGTGCTTCCATAATCTTGCCCACTACTGAGGTAAGACTGACTGGTCTGTAGTTCCCTGCCTCCTCCCTGCTACCACTCTTGTGGAGCGGGATCCATGAGCCCTTCTCCAGTCTTCTGGGACCTCTCCTGTGCTCAGAGACTCACTAAACAGTTCTGCTAATGGCTCTGCTAGTTCCACCTTTAGCTCCTTAAGTACCCTGGGATGTATGCCATCAGGTCCCATTGCCTTATCCACCCTGAGCTTAGCAAGCTCTTGTAGGACCCTTTATTTTGTGAGGGAGTAGTGCTCACTCCCTCCCCCTGTGTCCATGGTGCTGAGCTGTGGGCCCTGCCCTACCTTCTCTTCAGTAAATACTGAGCAAAAGTATCTATTTAGGATAGATGCTTTAGCATGGTCCTCCTCCTCACATGCCCCTTTTCTCCATTAAGCTTAGCAATACCCCTCTGGACTTTCTCCTTTCACTAATGTATCTATAGAAAGTCTTGTCACCTTCTTTACTGTTCGTGATAGTGTTTCCTCAGTTTGGGACTTTGCCTGCCTTACTGCCTCCCTGCTTCCCTTAGGGCAGTTTGGTATGCCTCCTATCTTCATCCCACTGTGTTCCCTTATATTTCCTGAAGGCCAGCCTTTTGGCTCTGACCTTTTCTGCTACTGTATTTGAGAACCAAAGTGGTTTCCTTTTTCTTTACACTTCCTTTTCTGTCTAACACAATGGGATGTTGCTTCAAGTATTGCATCCTTAATGCTTGCCCACTTTGCCTGTACCCCTCACCTGTGTTTCTTTTGCCAGAGCTAGCTTAACTCTGTTGGCCATCTTATCAAAGTCAGCTCCTCTGAAGTCCCATATTTTTTGCCTTGGAATGGGATGATTTAGATGTAGTAGCCAAATTGAACCATACCATGTGATGGTCACTGCCCCCAGGTGACCTTCTACCTGGAGATCTGTGATCCCTTCCTGTTAGTCAGTACTAGATCTAGGATAGCCCTGTCTCTTGTGGGTTGTTGTACCAGTTGTTTGAGGCCCTCCCCCTGCAGGGAATTCACTATGTGTCTAGTTCTGGCAGATGTTCCTGCTGGTATTGACCAATCTGTATCTGGCATGTTGAAGTCTCCCATTATCAGAACCTCCCCTTTAGCTGTCATGTTTTGTATATCCTCTAACAGTAATGTGTCTATGTCCTCTTCCTGGTCTGGGGCCTATAGACAACCCCAGTTCTTATGGCTGTCCCATTTCCTGTTTCCAGGGTGACCCACAGTTCTTCTGGCTCCTTGTGTATTCTGAATTTCTGTAGCTTTGATATTTTCATTGACATACAGACGCTCCCCCCTTTTTCCCCTCGGTCTCTTCTGAACAATACATAGCCAGGTACTGAAGTCTCCCAGTGTGGTTACTGGTAAACCACGTCTCACTAATGCTACTATGTCCAGTTTAGCCTCTGACATTATTGCCTGCAGGTCTGGGATCTTATTTCCCAGGCTGTGAGCATTTGTGTACATGATTTTCCATTGAGGCAGATTTGTGTAGTTAGTTGTTGGTGAGGTTTGGCATTACCCTGTGCATCATATGGGGAGACAAACCTTTTTTACCTGGTGATGCAAATGAACTGCAAACATGCTGAATCCCTGTTTGACCACTAGCTGAGGGGAGGGGTGTTCTTCCACCAACGATGGGTGCTGCACCCTTCCCCCATTTGCTAGTTTAAATATTCTGCCAAGACATCAAACTTCTGCCCCGATGCACTGACTCCCTCCTTAGTCAGATGCAGTCCATCAAATTTAAAGAACTTTCACTCCCAGAACTGTTGCCAGTTCCCTACAAATCTGTGTCCTTTTTCCTGGCATGAGCCCTTGAGCCACGTGTTTAGCTCCCCTATCTCCCCTTCTCTGACCTTCCGTCCATCTGCCCCCCTCTCCCAGACTGGCAGGATCTCAGAGAAGGAGATGCCGGACGAAATGGATGATAGTTTGTCACCCAGCCTGGTCAGGTGTTCCTTGGTCTCCACAACTGACTGGCTGGCGAGATCATTTGTCCCTATGTGTACTAGGACATCAATGTTTTCTCCTGCTTTGTGAACAATTTTAGCAATGCGGTCAGTGTCTCTCCATGTTGATGTACCTGGAAGACATCTGACCATTACCCCTGGCTGGAGATGGGTATCAACTCCCTGAATCATGGAGTCTCCTATGATCAGAAGTTTTGGGGATTTCCTTTTTGCTTTTTTTGTTTTTTTTCCTGATTTGGGTGAGTTTTGTTGTGCTAGCTCCTGTGCCACAGTGTCCTGCTCTGCAGTGTCTTCTGCCTCTTTGTTTGATTTCAGAGATAGAGGCAGATACCTGTTTATAGTGTTTATATGGTTTTTGGAGATAATATGTTGGAGAGCAGAGAGTGATGGGGCACCTGATTTGCCCCTCCTAACCACCTACCAACCTCCTGGTCCAATTACCCTCTGCGGTCGAGGTTTTTCTGTTGGATGTTGGGGAAATGGCGGGTGGTTCTTATAATGTATTTCCTCTTGAATATGAAATTTGAGGAGTGCAATCTCTGCCCATGCTGCCTGGAGCTGAGCCCTAAGATCTCCAATGGCCCAGCATGTAGAACAATGTCCTAAATCCTGTAAGACTGTCCTTCTGAAAATTGTTCCACAGCACCTGCAGTTAATGATATCCATTCCAGATAAATTGCTGGGTTTATAACCTAGTCAGAGTAATTAGAAGGAAAAAAATGCAAGTAATGGTTTTATTGTGTTTTGTTTTTGTTTAACTTGTTATAACAAGTTAAATTACTAGTGCCCCTGTAAATAAGCTCACCTTGTGGTTGCCCCACTGATCCGCCCCTTCCTGCTCTGCCACAGGAAATGTCACAACTGTGGTACCCTATAAAAGGAGTGTAGTGTGGGGTGGTTGGGGATGGGGGTGGGTGGCTGGGCCCTTCCCCTGCCAAAAAAGAAGAATCATGGATGAAAGAACAAAGAGGTAAGAGCAGAAACAATCAGTCAACAACAAATGCAGTAACCCTGAAAGCTTATCCTAATGTTAGATAAAACTGTAAACCTGAAAAGCACCACCTGTAATAATTTCAGAGAAGATATCGCTGTAAGAAACACTTTGCTACAGAGAAAAATAAAGCAATGAAATGTTAGCAACAAACAGTAGCAATCCCTGTGAGTAAAAATAAAACAACACCACACAGTAAATCTGCTTAGCCAAAAGAAGTCTTAATCCTTTTCCCTTGCTCTGGTAAGGTTCTCTACTCTGCCTTTCAAGCAGTCTTGGAAGGAAAGAGCTCAGGTGAAGCTAGGTGCCTTGGCCAGCAAACCAAGTCTTCTACCTCAAGATATCAACTAACCTGACCTTTTAACCCTTCTTTCTGTTGGAAATTACTGACAGTTTGCCAGCTCCACCCCTCACATACACACCTAATCCTTTGGAAGAGCTGTGGGAGGAAAGCAATTAGCCCCTTCAATATGAGAAGGAAACTGAAACACCTCTGAGACAACAAACCTTTTCAACAAAAAAAAAAACAAGAATAAAATAAAACAGTGTCAAACAGTAATTTTGCTTAGCCCAATGATAAAAAAGTCACAAAAATGTAAGCTCCACCTGTAATAATTTCAGAGAAGATATACCCTGTAAGAAACACTTTGCTACAGAGAAAAATAAGGCAGTAACAGAAGATATACCTTGCAAAAGACAATTTGAATCAGAAGATTACAGCAGTAATCTGTTTGCAACACCTGTAGGCACACCTTGTAATAATGCAGAAGAAGGTATACCAGCAACAACAATTTGAATCAGAGAAAAATAAAGCAATGAAATGTTAGCAACAAACAGTAGCAATCCCTGTGAGTAAAAAATAAAAACAACACCACACAGTAAATCTGCTTAGCCAAAAGAAGTCTTAATCCTTTTCCCTTGCTCTGGTAAGGTTCTCTACTCTGCCTTTCAAGCAGTCTTGGAAGGAAAGAGCTCAGGTGAAGCTAGGTGCCTTGGCCAGCAAACCAAGTCTTGAGGCCTTAAGTTGTTTAGAGTTACACCAATAAACAAATGCTCCCCAGTGTCTGTTAAAAGTCTTGTTAGTGGTCTCCCTGTTGGCCTGTAGCAGTGTGTCTGCTACCTTACCCGACACCCCTAGGTTCAGAAGTCTGACTCTCCGAGTGGCCATGCCGTCAGCCTCAGCTGTCATGGGTCCTCATGCCAGATTGGCCCTTGTCTGAGTAGCGTCTGGTATGGGGTGAGTTTCATGGGAGTGTCCATCAACATCTTTCTGATGAGCACATACCATGTCCATCTTAACCAATCTAGGGCAATTAGAAGCACCATAGTGCCCATGTCCCTGATTTTCTGTAAAACCGCAGGTATCATGGGTATTGGAGGGAATGCGTAGGCTTTCTGGAAGTTCCACGGGGTTGATAGTACATCCATCCCTACCACGTTCTTGTCCTTGTATCTGGAGATATACACTGGTAGTTGAGTGTTTTTTGCTGATGCCATGAAATCCACTTGAAATGGACCCCATCTCTTCTGAAGTTTGTTCAATATGACTGGGATGAGTTGCCACTCTCCCTGTTGTAAGGATTGTCTGCTCAACCAGTCTGCTCTGGTGTTTTGTACACCTGCCAGATGTACCACTGTGAGACTGAGAAGGTGTCTTTCTGCCCACATCATTAGGGTTTCTGTTTCCCGAGCCATGGCTCTGCTTTTTGTGCCTCCCTGTTTGTTTATGTATGACATTGCTACTCTGCTGTCGGTGCACACCTTTACGTGGTGCCTTGCTACTTGTGGTTTGAAGTATTGAACAGCTAGTTGGATTGCCCTGGTCTCCAGAATGTTGATCAGTAGTTTTGTTTCTGGCTCTGTCCACTTTTCTTGGACTGATCATCTGTCCAGTACAGCACCCCAGCCTTGCAAGCTTGCGTCTGTTTCTAGAGTTCTTGTTTCACCTTTTTCCAGTCTTGCTCCCTGATTTAGATTGCGTGGGTTTGCCCACTATCTCAGTGACCTTTATACCTTCGCCGGTATGGTCACTCTTTGGTTGTAGTTCTGTAGATTGTAGTTCCAGTTGTTGAGAAGCAAACATTGAAGTTGTCTCATGTGTACTCTGGCCCAGTTGTGTATTTATGCATGCTGCCATTAGACCCAATAATTGCATTAGGTGCCACAGAGTCATAGTTTTACAGTGTAGAATTCGCCTGCAACGTGTCAGTAACACATTGATGTGGGTTTCCGATGGTTTAACTGTCCCAGTGGTTGTGTTGAACACGGCCCCTAGGTGTTCTATAGTCATTGTCGGTGAAAAGTGGCTTTTGGTGGTGTTGATAATCCACCCATGTTGGTTGAGCAACTGCTGAGCTTTGCGGATTGCCACTTGGGATTCCTCCTGTGATCTTGCCTGAATTAACCAGTCATCCAGGTAAGGGATTACATGGATTCCCTCCATGCGTAGGGTCACTGCTAGTGGTGCCATGACCTTGGTGAATACTCGTGGTGCTGATGCCAGACCAAAGGGTAGGCACCAGTACTGGAAATGGTATCCCAGAATGCTGAACCTGAGGATTTCTGGTGGGATGGTCTGATTGGTATGTGGAGGTAGGCGTCCTTCAGGTCTATAGAGGTCAGTAGGTCCCCCTTGCAGACTGCCACAATGGTGGACCATAGGTTTTCGATTTTGAACTTCTCATACCTCAGAAATTTGTTCACAAACTTGAGATCTAGAATTGGACATAGATCTCCTGTCTTTTTTGGTACCAGAAAGAACACCGAGTAGATGCCTGAGAATCGCTCTTGGCTTGGAACAGGTTTTATGGCTTTGCTGTTGAGCAGCTGGTGTAGGATTGATCTGACTTGTATTAAAGTCATCTTATCCCTTGTAACGTGAGATTCTATGTATCTCTCTTGCCTTGGCAAGAAGTTGAATTTGATCGCTTACCCATGTTCGATTATTTCCTTGAGCCATCTGTCCTTGACTGTTTCGGCCCAGGTTGAAGCGAAGTTCTGAAGTCTTCCCTCCACTGCATCTGCATTATCCTGGGCCTGGGGATTCTCATTGTTGGAACCCTCTGTTCTGCCTGTTGGGTTTGTACCCCTGCCTAGAGTTGAATTGGGTACCATGGTCCCAGTTCGATTGATATTGGGATTTTTGACTGAAGAAATTAGGTTTGAAGCCGAAGGAGCGCATATCCTGGCCTTGGTACCTTTGTCCTCTCTTTCCTCTGTTGGAATAGGGACAAAATCTATTGCTCCAAAATGAAGGTAGGGTGCTCTGACCTCCTTGATTGTCCTTGTCATCCCCCTTCTTGACCGTAAATTCTTCTATTCCTGTGCCAAACACCTTGTCCCCCGAGAAGTGAAGTTTCATGACCCTGGACTTCGATTCTTGGTCAGCGTTTCAGAATTTAAGCCAAATTAGTCTTCTGGCTCTGTTAACTGATGCCACCGATCTGGATGCCATTTTAAAGGTGTCACTTGTGGCATCTGCCACGTACTTTATTGCTTGTATAGCTTAATCTATGGTGGCACCATGGGCGCTGGTTTTGGGACTGTCTTGATGAGCTACTTCCAGCCATCTGAGAACCACTCTGGAAGAATAAGTGGCTGCCATGGAAGCTCTCATGTTCATGACTAACATGTCAACAACCTTTAAAACTATATCATCCACCTTCCTATCCATGGGGTCTCTTAAGAGGAAGCTGACTCAGAGGGTAATACTGTCTTGTTGCTCAGTGCGGAGACCTCTGAATCAACCCTTGGGGCTGTCGACCAGACTTTTTCCTTCTCCTGTGCTAGAGGGTATCTCTTCTCGAAAGTACCCTTCTCCCTTGTTTTGATCAGGTCTGGAGCCTCCCATTCCTTCGCCAGTATATTTTCCAAGGCTTTGCAAATGAGGAAGTATGTGGTAGATCATTTTCTATCTCGCACTAGCGGGTCCAGCCTGTTTTCCGGTTCGTGTATTGGCTCATCAATTCTGAGCATTTCATAGACTACTCTGATAATCTCTGGTATGGTGTCAAAGGGACATAGCCTGGCGGCCATGTCTTCCTGCCCTCTTCCTCCTCCGGGTCTTCATCCCCTGGGTAAGGAGACTCCAACCCATCATACGGGTTTTGATGCATAGTATCCCTTGGTCATTTTGGGGGTGGGGGGGTTCTTAGGGGTGTGGGGCCATTTGTCCATGCCCATGGCATCCACTCTGTCCAACAATTTTTGGAATAGCTGTCCCACCTCACTCTGAGATGAGGTGGAGATGCTATATTGTAAGATGTCCTCCTCAGGGGACCCTGAATTTGAATTAAACATACTTGGTTCAGCATCAACCATGCATAAGGAACAGAGATCTCCCATATCTGAAGTTAAAAGAATATGGGGTAATTTTCTGCAAATCCATCTAGCAGCCATTGAATTTATTCTGAAAAACATAATAAAGTAGGGGAAGGATGTTCAGGGTTGTAAAAAGTTGTTTAGCATCTTAAAACAAACTTAAAAGAACTTTACAATGTTAGTCAGAAGCATGGAAAATTACATTGTTCAGCTTCTGCAACAGAGATCAGCAACCAGTGCTGTAGCTACTCATAAGACTACTTTATTGTGATAAAAAGAGTGCTGTAAACTGCTCTTCATTTCCCTTTTAAAGCTTAGAGAGTTTTTATCATGGTAGACAGAAAGTGGAAAAACACAGTACAGTCTCTGTCTTATTAATCAGCAGCCAGGGCTGTACCCCTTCATAAAACATCCATTGCATAATGTTTTTGTACACTGTTCAACAAAATGTTTAAATTTATTCTCCTTTTCCCTTTTAAGGGTTAGAGTGTATGGCCCCTTCAAGTGCTGCCTCCTGGTTCTGCCATTTTGGTGTTGTTTGTGGGAATACTCCGAGGTGCTGCCATCTTAGGAAAGAAGTAACAATGCAGTGGATAGGCTGGCTGGGAGTGTGAGTCTCGCGAGAGGTACGAGGAGACTCTCAGAAAATTGTGGCAGACAGAAAACACATCCTTACTCGAGGCATAGCAAACACCAAGGGAAAGGAGCTGCAGTTGGAGAAGTGGGCTGCGGAGAAAGCAGATAGAGCGTATTCATGGGAGCACTTCCTCATCTGGCAAAAAGTGTTGTTTTGGCTCCGGACTCTGCGAGAATGCAGGCAGGGCTCCACACGCAAAGGAGGGGGGAGGGGGGCAGCAGGCACCAACTTGGATCTGACTCGCCCTCGCTGTTGAACAAGGTGAACTGTGAGGTGAGAATGCAGCCTTTTGTGGCTGATTTTTAAGCTAGAACAAGGCTTCTACCCCCAGCTGAACAAGGTGAGCTGGAGTGAAGCTAGGTGCTGGTAAAATTAATGCAAAGTGGCTGGGGCAGCCTGTGCCTGTTCCCTTTCCTTAGCAGAGCAAGGTGAACTGAGGAGGGATTAGGAAACAAGAGAGTTGGTCTCAAAACCACTCCCAAAACCACCATACAACTTGTACAAATAATCGTTTGTAGCTTGGAAATTATTCCTGACTGTTCTTGACGCCCGTTGACTTCTGCTATCTAATTTAGCAACACAGCATTAGTATATTATACATATATTCTGGGAGGGATGCTTAATATAACAAAAACTTTAAAAAAAAAATGTCTTAACTTAGTATCTTGGCACAGAGCCAACAATCTGTGACCAGCCTGGGTATGATGCACAAAAGAACTGAGGAGTCTGGGAGCTACAGGGGAGGAGACGGAAGCAGCAGAGGAGAAGGATCGGATTTGGATCCTGAAATTCTTTTTGTGCATCAGCCTGAGAGGAGAGCCGGAGATTACTCATGTGTGGAGACTTGGAGTGCTGCAAGAAGGTGTGATAAATAATGCAAGCATTCAGCTTTACCTAGCTGCTTTTATAAAAGTAAAACACACTTTTATAACTTTTGTTTTTACCCCATTTTACCCATATTGCTATTTTCTTCTAAGTTACTTTTTGTATTCCTGTAAATAAGTTAAAAGGAGTTAAAAAGGGCTGGAAGTATTTAGTTTATATTGCTGCCTTTTTATTTTGTACATTTTTAGACTGTATACTTAGATTTCTATTGTATTATGTATGCACTTTGCTTTAATAAAAGTGCACTATAAATACATTTTGATTGATTGATTGATTGATAGCACCTTTGTAATTTGCTTTTACATTGTTATGCACCAGCCCCTCCAGAAAAGAGAAACACTGAGGGAAGAGTTTTACATTGATTGTTTTTCTGTCCCCCTCACTTTGTAAAACACTACAATACAGTTTTTATTTTTTCCTGCTACTTACTGGTAGTAGACTAAAGGGTACCTTACCAGAGAACGCTGGAAACTGTCTGTGCTGGATTTTCAAAGGCCATAGACTGACGCAAGGTGCTTGCGTTGAACAGGTCTGACACAAGAGGCACCTAGTGCCAAGGGCTGCACCAAGTGCTATTTTCAAAGGCAGCCTGCATCATCCAGCATGCTGCTTGTGCCAAAGTGTGCTAGCGCTCGCCTTGCACCATGAAAGTGACTACGACATGGCGCTAGGGGACTTGCGGCAGACCCAGACAGCCGCAGCCCTCAGATCCGGAATTTCAAAGACCTCCCTAGGAACTAAGTGCCAAGTACCCTTAGATCAGTGAAGGGCTGGTCTAACGGTACTTAGACAGCTCCTGGGAGGATCATTCAGTATGTGCCACTGTGTGGCCTGCCCTGATCCACCCTCAGTGGGTGATCCCTGGTGGTCCAGTGGTCCCCCTCACCCCTTCAAATCCCTGACACCCATTGCATTGCAATAGTGCTGTCTCCCTAGTGGTCTAGTGCCCCCCCAGGTAGTGACTAGCACCTCAATCCCACCCCCCTCCCGTACCCTGATCCAGCAGCTGGCATAGCGCTCCACACACCACCACAGCTGGCCGCTGAA
Organism: Neoceratodus forsteri; assembly: GCA_016271365.2. Classification (NCBI taxonomy): domain Eukaryota; kingdom Metazoa; phylum Chordata; order Ceratodontiformes; family Ceratodontidae; genus Neoceratodus; species Neoceratodus forsteri. Next base: position 954,300,043 of record CM057454.1, on the reverse strand, counting down.
TGAGCTGTGAGTGCACGTGCATTGTATACAGTACAAGCACAGACAGCCTCACCTTGGCGGCTGCCCATGGTGGTGTGTGGAGGGCTGTGCCAGTTGCTGGATCAGGGTATGGGTGGGGTGTGGTGGGAGTGAGGTGTTAGACACTACCTGGAGGGGGGCACTAAACCACCAGGATCCCAGTGTGCATTGGGGCGTGGGGCTGGTGGTGCGGTGGCATTGGGGGTCTGTGTCCAATCACTAGCTCCTGTCTGTGGGTGCCGCACACACCCCGCCACCATTGCGGCATTCTGGGTGGGTGCTCCATCCATTTGGAGCAGCACCACCTTTGTCGTATACCACTGGACTTTGGTGCCATGACCCTGTGAAATAGAAAATCAGGCACAGTGTTCCGGACACCCCCCCCCCCGCTTGACGCAAGCTGCCATTGTCACAGCTTGCATTGGGGCTTTGAAAATCTGGATGTCCGTCTATAGGGATTAGCCAGCCCCTTTGATCCTACTATTATGGGATAGAGAAGGAACCAGCTCACTATCTCAAAGTTAAACGTTTAATTTTCCCCAAAGAATTTCCAGAAAACAGTTTAATGCCTGAATAAAGTCATTGTAATACAAGAAGTAACCTTGTACTCTGCAATTCACCAATAATGTTGTAAATAACAAATTTATGAATTTAAAACACATGATTTGCTGGGGGAAGGTATACAAATCACTATGATTGTGACATCAGATAGCTGTTTGGCTCAGTGCTTGCTGACCATTGAAGAAGGTGGACATGCTGATTTTCATGTCCTAGGAAATTAGCTTGTTGAAGTCATTAATTTTTTTTATTTTATTCTTTTTAATTTTCCTGACTGAATGTAAATAAAACACCACCAGTGGTGTGTTCAACTTGCAAGATTTTGTACTGTTGACTATCTGTATCCCACCAACCTCCTACAGATATACTTCCCTAAGCTCTTCCCTCTGCTTCTCGTTATACCTTCTGATTGCTACTTTCAGCTTTAACCTTTTAAGCCACTTCTCTCAAGTACTATAGTGATCTCTTTTTTATTTTGTTTTAGCTGATTTCTACTTCACAGCTTTGTTGGCTTCAGTATGCCATCCCTTAATTTTTCTCCACTGCCCCCCAGCTATTCCCTCTGTCAGATTGTCTCTGGGACATACACACCTTTTGTTTAATCTGCCTTTATGAAATCCAGAACCCTCATTCCTGTGTGGTTTGCTTTCTCTGCATTCTTATGCTGAACTACACTGTACGGTGATCACTGGTCCCCAGGTGGCCTCACACCTTGATGTCTGCAATACTGTCCCTTTCAGTGAGCACCAGGTCCATTATTGCCCCCTCATGAGTAGGCTCCCTGAATAGTTGTCTGAGAAATGCCCCCTGCAGGATGTCTAGGATGTCCCTGCTTTGAGCTGAGGTGATTGGTGGGAGCTGTGCTAATATTTTAAAAAGGATCAGAATCAGAGGTAGAAAACTATAGGCCCATTACCATGACCTCGATTGCCGGCAAGATTCTAGAAGAATTTGTAAGGGATGAAATCATGGAACACTTTGCCATAGAAGGGTTGGAAGACATTTACCAATGCAGGTTTAGAGGAGGAAGATCGTGTCTCACTAATATTTTGCAATTTTTTGAGCCAGTTAGCAATGCACTGGATGTCTGACTCCCAGTGGATGTGTTGTTTTTAGATTTCTCAAAGGCCTCCAATAGTTTGCCCCATGATATCCTAATAAGAGAATTACAGGAAATGAGGATACTAACTAATATAACTAAATGGATTCACTTGTGGCTACTGGGTAGAAGACAAAGGGTATGTATTGCTGGAAGCATATCATCACGGGTGGAAGTCGCTAGTGGAGTGCCACAGGGGTCTGTCTTGGGACCTACACTGTTTGTGTTATTTATTTCCTCTCTACAAAAATCAGTTAACTGCTGCCATACAAAATTGCAGATGATGTTAAGGTATGAGCAGTGGTGGAAAGCAGGAGGCAGCTAAACTACTACAGAATGAGATAACATTGTGGAGTTGGAAAGATCACACAAACTCATGTTCAGTATTGAAAAGTGTAATGTAATCCACATAAGAAGTCATAATAGAAGGGCGGTGTACTTCATGTACAGGGAAGAGATCAAGCTAACCCAGAGTGAGAGGGATCCAGGAGTCAGAATCACAAATACTCTATCATAGGATGAACAATGCATGAGGTAGTGGGTAGTCAGTAAAGGCAACAAATTAATGGGCTATATTCTGTGTAACACAGTAAGTAGAGACAGGGAGGTGTTATGTACCCTATACAGGTCAATGGTACTCCCCTACCTGGAGTACTGTGTGAAATTCTGGGCATCCAGGACTATTAAAAATATTAAATTGCTGGAGAGAACTCAAAGAAAAGCCACCAAAAAATAAAAACAATTATCCACAAGATCCTATGTAGAAAGGTTGGTAGAGTTAAACTGTACAGGCAAATCAGAGGAGATCTTTGCATGGTTTTCATGGCGATGAAAAACAGGGAAGTTCTAGAATGTATCGATTTGGAATTAAGAACATCTGTAAGAGATAACAGAGGCCATGATTTACAACTAAAAGGGGCATTTTATGAAAAAGAAGCCAGGGGTAGCTGGTTTACTTAAAGGATGATGAGGGTTTGGAACAGTCTGTCTAAAGATATAGGCCCCCATATTTAGAAGTCCCCTGCAAAATTGCTCAAGTGCCTGCGCCACGCATCTGAGATGTGCCGCCCCAAAATAATGAGATATTCAGAAGATGCACAGGGAGATACGATCCCGCATGTCCAGCTGAATATCTCAAACATGCGTGATCACGCGGTGGGAAATATGCAGAGCAGTAAGTGACCTGAGCCCTATGCGGAGCATGGGGAAATGCGTGATGCAAAGCCTCTTGTGCAGTGCACAGAACTGCAATATTCAGCAAGAATATGCAAATGACCTCACTCCACATTCCAAGCCCATCTCCCACATGTGCAGCTCATTACTGGATTGTATTCAGGCCATTTTCATGCCTCACGCATGCTCAGTTCCAGCTTTGCAGTGCTACCCCAGCACTCCACAAAGGTGAACAGGAGAAATGGCAGCCTAGCAGGCAGGTGTGCAGGAATGTTAGTGTCTGGGTGGGTGGACTGCATTGGCCTGGGTACAGTGCTACATCCCATAGCCATGTAAAGGGTCAAACAGGGGTACAAGGGGCCCACTTGGACAGTGGCCACAGGGACCACCTGGACATGCAACGGGGGTGGGCACAGGGTGACACAGGCTGCTTGGGCTACCACATTCATGTGATATACCAGCTCCATATGCTGCATACAGTCACGTGAATTGCCCCACACACCATGGTATGGGAGATACCTGGTGGGCACTGCAAGGGATGGCAGTGTGCAGACAGTGACCAGGTACCACCTGTGTGCACCCATGGTGTATCACCATGGGTGTTTGCCACTGGTCAGTCCCTGGCCCATGCCTTGCAGCCACTAGTACCTTCAGACAACATGGGCACCATTGCCACAGATGCCATGCTTGGTGCATCCACCACTGAGTGGCACCCTGGAGGCCGCATCAGTGCTGGCCATGACCCCTGGTACATGTGCTGCAGTGTGGCTGTTCACCCCACTGGTGTGGCTGTGGGGCACACGACAGCACTGCTATGTGGCTGCTGTGTGTCTACATCCAGGGTGTGGTGTGGGGTGTTGCTCCCTGGATGGTGCCACTGGTGACATGGCACCTGTGGCTCAGGGTTCCTCCTTCCTGGCATGGCTGCTGTGTGAGGGTGTCTGGGTCACGTTCTTGTGCACTTCTGAGGGCTGTCTCTGGATTGCTGCCTGCAGAACTGCAGCCTGCCTGTGGGTGGCTGACCAATTTAGGCATGCCTCTTTTCCATGCCTAACTTTGGGCAGTACATTTCTGAGATGTGTGGCACATGCGCCTTTATTTGCACCACATACATTATCTCTGCGTGATGGCGCATCTGGAGATGTGCAACGCATCTTCCCCTTTTGAATATTGCGCTTCGGCACATTATTTGAGATGGGCAGCACATCTCTACTTTGTGCCGCGCAACTCCTTTGAAAATGTGGGCCATAGTAATGAGTGACACAAGTGGAAGTGTTTAAGAGATCACTGGATAAATTCATGATTGAGGAATGGAGATTCACAAGGCCACTGGCTAATGACTTGTACATCACTATGAAACTATGAAACTCCAATCTACATCTAGCAGATCAAAATCCCCAACCAGCAGCACCTCCCTTTTTTCTACCTTCGTATTTATGGCTTCCCCAATGCCTTAACCAGTTGTACTCCTGTGTCAGAAGTCTGTAGATCACTCAGTGTGAATACTGGTTCTGGCTCCTGTCTCCAGGGTGACCCACAGTACCTCCAACCCTCCCCCCTATTTTTCCTGAATTTCCATTGCTTTGATGCTCTCCCATACATATAACACCACCCCTCCTTCCTTCCCACCCTATTCTTCATGAACTGAGAATAGCCTGGTATGGTCATGTCCCATTCATGGTTCAGTCACAATTAGTGGCAGTGTATAATGGGTGGAAACTAGATGATCAGTTGCACCACCCCACTAGCTCTGTACACAATACTAGGTGATAGTTGCAGGTGGGGAGAAGACCCTCTTCTGACAGAAGCACAATTGCAATATAAATTCAGCTGTCAGACCTAGGCTACAAGGGAGGTTTGCACCTTTTAACAAGCTACTGTGTATGTACAGTGAGTCTCCAGAAAGGCAATAAATCAGGCACATAGTGCAATGCCATGCTGTGTGACCAAGTGAGCAGTTTGCATCAACAGAAGTCCCAACAAAAAGATTGCCACATATAAGCATGCCCTAGCTATTTTGGGCTATATTGGCCAGTGGTGCCCAGTGTCTTGACTGATGACCAGTTACCTGGTGGTTCAGTGTCCCCAAATTGCTCCTTCAAATGGCAATCGGGCATCTAGTGAACCATCCTGAGAACCACAGTGTTCTGGCATCTTTGTTTCCAGCTACGTTACTTAAAATCTGGGTCAGGCTGCATTTTTTTTGTTCCCTGGTAGCAGCACCGCACCATTTACCACCTGTTTTACCAGGTGCTAACACAAGAAGGCACAAAGGGTTGCAACCAGGCATGTGAAAGTCACAATTCCACTGTGAAAGGCTCCGTGGGCCTCTTGCATGGTGGTCCCATCCCTTTTCCATTGGACTGCAATGTTGCTTGTGACCACACATGAAGGGGCTGTGACCAATGTTGAGCATAGCTCAGTGGAGTCAAAAGGTGGCAGGTGAAGCTAAGTTATTGTGCCAATCACTTGCAGTAGCACCATATAGACTGAGTGAGGTTGGTCCTCAGTTATTTAGCAGTCACAGTGTCAAACACCACTGTTTGTGATAGCAGCATTGTTTGAGGAATGTAGTTGGATCTAGTGGTTAGGCCACAAATATAACAGTTTTAAATCCACCACAGTGACTGGTGCATATTGTGACCCTGAGTAAGCCATTTGACCTCCCTGTGCATCAGTCTTTCAATCTGTAAAACTAGGATACGTAAACCCCTCTGCAAATTAGATTTTGCATATTATGTGGGCTTAGGGTTGCCACCTTTGAATGAGATGAAAACCGAATACTAAGCCACACCCCAAACTCCACCCCTAACTCCGCCCCTTTTATGACTAATGAGGGCATCACTTGCACTCTGATTCACTTGATTTATTCAGAATTGCTGCTGATATTACATTGAGTACAACTTCTTTTTTTTTTTTTTTGAGTTATCTATTTATACCCCCATCGTGCTCTGGAGCTGCCACTCCTTCAGGCAGCCATGACCCACAGACATTTATCCTACTATCTCCCCCAAGCCACCTTACCTCAGATCTGCAGCCATCCTTGGGATATCGTGGCGTAACCCTTTACCAGGTGGGCCCCTCTCCTCCGAGTGGGAAGGCACTGGTAGGAGGAGATGGGCACACTATTTTTCCTTCAGTCCCGCATGTTGCTGAAGCTTTCTGTGGCTTCCTGGGGGTCTTCAGAGGTATCCTGGGCCGGTAGCCAGCATCCAGCTAGTTCCCAGAGCAGTATTTCCATTTTTCTGTGGTGTTCCACCTTATTGCGATCCCTCTGCAGTGCTCCCAGACTCCTCTGGGGGCTGCTGCAGAGTGACCATGCATCCCCAACCCACCCCAGGGGAGGAGAGTAGTCCCACGGATGCTCAATCCTTCCCATTCCCCTGCTGACCCCTGGCATCTGAATTCATTCCTGAACTCGGGTCGCCAGCATGGTGAAAGGTAAGGAGCTCACACCTCAACTCTCTATGCCACCGGGCTGGCCGTACCACTTCTTTAAATTACATCATAATTAATAACATAGAAACATAGAAACATAGACTTTGATGGCAGATAAGGACTGCTTGGCCCATCTAGTCTGCCCATTTCCCTACCTACAGGATAGGCCACAGATCCTAGTTAACCAACAGCCTATTTCTTCATACCCCCCACAAGAATTGCCTTATGTCTGTCCCATGCATTTTTGAATTCTCCCACAGTTTTAGACCCCACAATCTCCTCAGGAAGGCTGTTCCATGCATCCACTACCTTCTCTGTGAAATAATACTTCCTCACATTGCCCCTGAACCTCCCTCCATCTTTAAATTGTGTCCCCTTGTTCATGCATATCTCTTTTTCTGAAAGATGCTACCCTCTTGGACTTTGTTGATTCCACTGAGGTACTTAAAAGTTTCTATCATGTCCCCCCTCCCTTTTTTCCTCAAGGGTATACATATTAATATTTTTGGTTTGTTTGATTTAGATTTAAATATTTTAAATTTCAGTGTGTGTTAACATTTGCTGGGGTTAGAGAGGGGGTTCAGGGGACTTTCCATCTTGTGTACACAGCTTAGCTGACAAATTGAGTGACTACAAGGACACCTCTGACAACTGGCTATTTTGGACCAGGTGACCTTTTCTGGTAAAACTCTTTCAATAAATAAATAAATAAATAAACTACACCAGTAATGGTGGACGAGATGTAATTACAATTATCATCTACCAATGTAAGATGTGCTACTGTCTCTCCCATTACTCCTACTCTGCAGTTATTTGTAATGTCAGAGAAGTTTTTAAAAGTGGTAGAAACTATTATATGCTGTTAAATACCCCATTTTTTCCATGTCAGTCATACATAGCAGATAGCGTGATATGTGATATGTAGTGTGGAGGCAGTATAGCACAGTGGTTTAAGGCTCTGAGCTGCAATTCTGAAGATTAGGGTTTGAATCCCACAGCCGAGACTTACATACTGTGTGACCCTACACAAATCACTGAACTCACTTGTGCTCTCAAGTTGCACCTGTAAACAAGCTTCAGCTTAGTGTGTCTCTTCTGGTAAAAAAATAATAATGTTTGAGAAATTTTTGGTAAACTGCCTAAATTTGCCGTGCCATCAAATCTAGATTGTGTTCCTGTCACCTCATCAGCTACTGTTCTCTCTCTCTCTCTTCCTTTTCTCATTTCTGTGGCTTAGCATGACATTAGCCACACTATTCTGTGCTGTTCATCTGAGAGGCCTGGAATGGTCTTCCTGGAATATCCAGGTAGTATGAAAATTGACAGCAATAACTACTGAGGAGAGAGAGGTGTAATATTGCTAGGGATGAAATAAAATATTAGATTATTAACTTAACAACAAAAGGGGTAACAAATATTAAAATATAGGACAGACCCTAAAAGAAAAATGGTGAGCATCTCTCCACTTGCATACTGTGTGACTCTGAGCAAGTCACTTAATCGCCCGGTGCTCCCAGGTCGCCCCTGAAAACAGGCACTTGTGCCTAGTGGGCCTTATCCAGTTACCAAAAGACTAAAAAAAAAAATAAAAAATAAAGGTATAAAAGTATTCCTTATCACAGCAGTCAAAAACCATACTCACAATGCAGCCTGGAAAGAAGTAGGTTGATTTGCTGCTAATGGTCTTAATAGCCCTACTTTACACCTCTCAGACTGACTGGTACAAACAAAGGTCTGCATGACATCAGAATCTGTTTGTAATCTGAACATGCAAGTAAAATGGTGAAGGATTTAACAGAATCTGTTTTACAAGTATGTGAGCATTCAATGACTGAAAAAGTACTACCTCTGAATAAAACTGGATTAGCAGGTAAAGTTTCTGAAACACATTGTACAGTCCATACTGGGACAGGAAGCTACCCTAACGTGGTGCTTGTCTGAATGTCTAAGGGTTTCAGAAAAATGAAATGTTAATTAAGGTGGTATTGTTTACCCTTACCATGAATAATCTTCCAATTTGCTGGTGTGAAGTTAGAGATGACAACTGAGCAGACAGGGACACATTTGGCTCTTTAGGTGCCCAGCTCTTGAAGACACTTCCTGATTAGCATGCACTACAAGCAAGCAAGCACTCTGAAATGTCAGACACTTGCAAGGGGAAGGGTGGAAGGGAGGGGCAGCTGCAGAATAAGGGGTGCTAGCTGCACATTTGAGCAGACTTGATAGACCTCTAGGCCTTTATCTGCTGGCAAATTTCGTATGTTCGTATGTTCATACAGTTAAGACGAGAAGAAAATGAAAGTTAGAGGGGAGTCTCACAGATGCTGCTTGACCTACCATAAAAACTGAATTAGCAATGGTGAAAACAGGATGACCAAATCTGGATCTAGAAAACTGAATCCATTCGGTCAAAAACTGAGTAGGTGGTAACCTTATGTGGGTTATCCTGGGTAAATAACTAGTGTTAATCGGTGAGGATTGGAGGTGAACCAGGCCTCAAGAGCAGAGAGACTGGCCTGCAGTTTGGCACAGATGACACTGGGTAGCAGGTCACTGCAGTAGACAACAGTGTCATCTGCATATAGGATGAGGTTGCTCAGCCCGCAGACCCCCTCAATGTCATTGAGAAAAAGGGTGAATAGCAGGGGACCCAGGATCGAGACCTGAGGTACCCCAGAGACCACAGGTCTAGTGCTAGATTGTGTTCCTCTCCAATGGACTTTTTGGGTTCTTTTGATCAGGTAGCTCTTGAACCAGGAGAGTGAGTGCACATCCAGTCCCAGTCGGAGGAATTTGGAAAAGAGAAGATTGTGGCTGACCAAGTGAAAGGCCTTGGACAGGTCAATGAATAGAGCCCCTATCAGGGAGCCCTGGTCTATGCCCTTGAGGATGTCGGATGTGAGCCTGATAAGGGCAGTGTCGGTGCCATGACCTTTCCTGAAGCCATGTTGTACGTCGGTTAGGAGTAAGTGCTGCTCGAGATAATCTTGCAGTTGCTTGTATACCAGTCTTTACTGCACTTTCCCAAGAGGGCAGAGTAAGAAGATAGGCCTATAGTTCCCCACTTTGCCCCCAGATCCTTTTTTTTTATGGACAGGGACAATAGTCGATACCTTCCATTTACTTGGGACTGTTCCTTCGAGGAGGGACCTGTTGATGAGCAAGGTGACAGGGTAGGCGATAGCAAGGGCAGCAGCCCTCAGCAGCCGAGATTCAAGCAGGCCATGTCCCGGAGAGGAGTTAGGGTTTATTTTGAGTAAAAGGGGAAGTACATCTGTCAGTTTGACCAGTTTCAGGTGGAACTGAGGCAGAGGAAGTGCCCAGTCTGCACTGCTGTTGTAGGGAATCCCAGAGAGGGCGGGGGGAGATAGTTCACCTGGATTGGAGAAGGAAGCACAGAAGACCTCTGCTACTGCAGAGGGGTCAATGGTCAAAGTATTCCCAACCAGGAGTGCACCTTCTTGTGCATTAGTGGCACCCTTAAGAAGGGTGTTAATGTGACCCCAGAATTTCTTAGGGTCGCGTAGGTGACTAGTTTGGAGATTTCATAGGTACTTGGACTTGGCATGTTAGGAATCTTTTTTGCATTGGTTCCTCAGCTCCCTGTACTTCTACCAGTCAGATCTACTGCCTGAGGATTTGTAGAGTCCCCAGGCCTGACACAAAGATCTGCAACGGAGTTGATGCACAAGGTGGGGTGGAAAGGATGAGAAGGGACTTGGCAAGGTTAAAGGAATGGTCAAATGTATGGCAGCTTAGATTTAATGCTAAGAAGTGCAAGGTAATGCACCTGGGAAACAAAAACCCAGGGGAAGAGTACACAATGGGGGTTGAGATACTAACAACAACAAAAATGGAAAGGGACCTGGGGTAGTCATATCAGATGACTTAAAGGTGGGCAAGCAATGTGAGAGGACAGTAAGGAGGGTTGAAGGATACTGGGATGCATAGGAGAGGCATCACCAGTAGAAAACAGGAAGTTGTTATCCCTCTGTACAGACAGCTGGTGAGACCCCATCTGGAGTACTGTGTGCAGTTCTGAGACCCAATCTCTGCAAGGACATAGACAAGATGGAAGCTGTCCAGAGGAGGGCAACTAAAATGGTGCAGGGTCTGCACTAGAAGACATATGAAGAGAGACTTAAGGAGCTTAATATGTATAGCCTCGAGGAAAGGAGGGAGAGGGGGGACATGATAGAAACTTTCAAGTACCTCAAGGGAATCAACAAAGTCCAAGAGGGTAGCATCTTTCAAAAAAAGAGGTGTGCAAGAACAAGGGGCACAATTTGAAGATATGGGGGCGGCTCAGAGGTAATGTAAGGAAGTATTTTTTCACAGAGAGGGTTGTGGATGCATGGAACGACCTTCTGGAGGAGGTTGTGGAGTCAAAAACAGTGGTTGAATTCAAGCATGCATGAGACAGCCAGAAGGCAATTTTAGGGGGTGGGGGTTGAAAGAAGTGGGCTGCTGGTTAACTAGGAACTGCAGCTTATCCATTAGGTAGGGAAATGGGCAGACTGGGTGGGCCAAATGGTCCTTATCTGCCGTCAAATTCTATGTTTCTATGTTTCGGAGTAGCATTCTTCGCTTAAGGCCCGGGCTGAGCCATTTGTGGCACTTGCCCTGTACCCTTAGCTTCTTACGCAAGGCATGCAGATTGGCCACAGACAGAAATGAATTGGTGAAGTAGTCAAGCACCTCATCCATTGTGGGGAGGGAGACTATGGGATCCCAGTCCAAAGCTCGCAAGTCTGAGTAGAGGTTTGCTGGTACGAGCCTGCTAAAGTCCCTGGCTTCTACTACCCTAGCAGCAAGTTTAGGGGGCTTATTAGACCAGGTACAGAAAACTGGTGAGTGATCACTCAGAGAGTCTGCCATGATCCCAGCTGTCAATATCCGGTCTGGGCAGGAGACTAGTGCCCAGTCGAGTAGGGAATGATTGCCAGACTTAGCGTTATGCCTAGTAGGCAGATCGATGACTTGGGTTAGGGAGGAGTCCAGCATAGGATTCTTGTTGATGGAAGTCCCCAGGGCAAGCCAGTTCAGATTGAAATCCCCAAGGAGAATCGTCTCCCCCAGGGGGTGCTCTACCAGGGCATGTGTTAGAGATTCAAGGGAGAAGGCAGCCGATTGGGGCGGGAGGTAGGCACACCCTATGTACAAGGGTTTGGGTCTCCGAGGAGCACTTTAACAAATAGGATCTCACTTACTGAGCCACAAAGGGGAAGGAGATCAAGCTGTGATACATGTAAGATTGTGCTGACGTAGATGAGAACCTCACCACCTCTTTTCCCAACTCTATCCTTTCTAAAATCATGATAGCCAACTAAGTCCACTTCATGAGGGAGGATCTGTGGCTTGAGCCAGATTTCAGTCACTGCTAGTATGTTGGGTTTGTACAGTGCTGTCCAAGCCTCAAGGTCTTGGACTTTGTGCCTTAGGCTGCCGATGTTCATGTGCACCAGCTTGAGACCCCTGGTGTTGGCCCAGAGAGGGTTGGTAGGGTCACTGAGAGTGAGATTAGGGGAGTGGAGACCAGGGTTTAATTCAACGTCCCCCCCCAGTGCCAGCTTAAGTCTGGCAAGGTAGCCAATACTTTTGGTGGGGATGTAGAGGAGCCTCCATTGGTCATGCATGCTAAGGTAGAAAAATAGGTTATAACAACTACCCTTTTGAGTTAATCCATACACGAATAGGTGTAGCATGTTAAACCCCTCCTCCTGAAGTTCGAGGTGTCAAGGGGGGTGATCAATGTTCCAGCCCAGTTCTGGGGAGAGACGGCCCCAGAGGTGGAGTTGGTCAATCCCCAGTACCAGAGCTATGTATGCGGGAGCTGCCATGAGTATCAGAGTCTGCATATTTGTTGATCAGAGAGAGGACACCTGACTCAGGGAAGGACCGGGTCAGTTTGGTAGCCCTCAGTAGGGGTTCAGATCTAAGGAAAGTAGGGAAGGCTATGTCCCCTTCTACTTGAAGGCTTAGAGGAAGGGGGGGTTACAGTGGGTCCTGTCTTAAATAGTAGGAAAGTGTCCCGCTCTACTCAGGTGGCCAGAGGCAAGCTGGGACAGGAAACTTGAACAGGTACGGTACAGCAGATAACTTGTAATAGCTCCATTACAGTAGTAGGATTAGTAGGGTTGTGGGGTAATTTAACACAGTATCAGAGTAATGCTAATAGGCAGTTACTAAAACCCATAAGTTGGAAGTGTCAGCTGTAGGGCAGGAGAATAGAAGCAGCCAAGACTGTCCATGTAGTGCTAAAGGCTATAGTGGTTTAGAGTTGAGCTATAAAGTGGAATCTTTCAAAACAGTGAGCACCAGCATAACAATACAGATTAAGACCAGTCAACAATATGACAAGGATATCAGCAGTACCTCTACCACCAGAGAGATAAATAGATCTGGTGGATATCAAGTTAGATTACACTGTAGCAAGTATTCCAAGCTATGATCAAGGTGCTAGCAAGTCAACAGGTTATAGAGACCCTTGAAGTTAGCCTGGTCAGTTGTACGACGGGTGGAGTATTTAGCACATCGGGCTTTGAGAGATGAGAAAATATAATGGGTTTAAAGTTATGACAGGATGATCATGTCAGGCTCAGGGGCTGTCATAGGCAGGATTGGACCGTTCGAGTTAGTGGGAGTGGTTTAGGACCATTTAACAGGAGGAGGGAACAGGGCGGGTGGGTGGTAAATTTCAACAGTCCAGATGCAGAGACCCAAGAAAAGACCCTCCAGCCGGTAAGAGGATCCGGTGATCGGGATTGGTTTCAATAGGTGTGGCGTAGACTCATTCCGTGTTTTCAGGCTTCAGGGGAGGTCCACCAGAGCTAGCGCCTCTACCCCGAGGAGAAGAACTTGAAGTTGGTCCATGGGAGGGGGAGGAGACCCTCGGCAGTGGGCCACCGTGGCAACAATCCTTAAGCTTCTGAATAAGTGACAAGTGGCATTCAATATGGGTCTTTTCTAGGACCTACATTTCCCAGTATATTTAGAAGTCATCTGACTGGTGGTGGGGATCACCAGTTGGATCACCAAGTTTGCTGATGACCAAGAGGGGAAGAGTAGTTTAATCACACCAAGAGATAAATGTAAAATCCATGGATCCGGACATTTGTGGAATGGGCAGCAGAATCTCAGAAGAACTTCTGTACTGAGAAATGCAAGGTGACGAATTTAGGAAAAAATATACTACCAAAATGTCATAGAGATTACTGAAACCAAGCAGGAGAAAAACTAGTGTACTTATCAGCAGAAGTGTAAGGAAGGAAGTATAGCTAAGTACAGTAATAGAGAAGGGCTGACTAGTTAATATGTGGAAATGAGACATGCAGTGAGGGTAGAGTGAAGCAGGTAGAGTGGTGGAGTTCAGGGAGTGCGGGGTGGTAGTGTTTCTGGGAACTCTCTGGGAGGTGGGGGATGCCTGATTTGTCATCATATTAGGCAGCTGAGGGCAGATGTTTGGCAGCTGAGGTATGAGATAGGTGCACTGGTTGTGGTGGGGGATTCATAGGGGATAGTGAGTGTAGAGGGCCAGGAGGGAGTGCAGCAGGAAAGGTTGAGGCAGGTGGAATTGGGCAGCAGTATGGACAGAAGGGAGGGAAGACCCAGAATGATGGGGGAAGGGTGGTGATCCTTGGGGATTTAGTTGTGAAGAGGATGAGATGGGAGGAAGGACCAAGCTGTAATGGTGTAGTTTGCTTCAGCAAGTACAAGGAGACAGCAGTCAGCCTCTAGTTGTAAAACCACAAAAAAAATAATACACTCACTCCAAATACCAAAGCTGCCTCTTTCTTATGTGTAAGCTGAGCGGTGATACAAAATGTGATACATTAAAATATGTTATGTAACATGGCTGCCAACACCCCAATGTCTGACCGTGCCTTTTGCTACGAGCTTCGTCAGAGTTGATGCCCACCAGAATCTCCTTGCTTAAATACAGTAATTTAATTGCATGCATTATTTAATAATAAGCATGTGTGCCACCAGTCCACCAGTAGGCCTGTCCTCCCAAGCAGGACAATGGGAGAAGGGGAGGGATGGAAAGTGTGGGGGAAGAAAGGAGAGACCAAGAGAAAGGATGTTTGGATGGGGCAGGTCAGGAGTAACCGGGGTCCAGAGTCACAGTGGAGGGTGGTGTCTTTAAGCTCCAGAAGTCTGTGGAACAAAACGGTGGAATTCCAGTCATTGTTGGCTAAGGGAGAGATGGACATTATGGCCATTACAGAGACATGAGCCACATAAAACAATGACTGGCATCTAGCAGTTCCCAGGTACAAAATGTACAGAAAGGATAGTGAGATAAGGGTGGTGGTGGTGATGTATGTGAAGGTGGGGATAATCTGCACCAGAGATGAAGATGCAGAGGGAAAGCCTAAAGCTTGTGGGTGCAGATCCAGTTCATGAAAGGGAGGACACTAAGGATCGGGGTGGTCTTCAGACCCCCTTTCCAGGATGAAGAATTTTGTAGGGTATTGGGTTCCGAGATTATAGATATGTCCAGTAGGGGGGAGGTAGTAATAATGGAGAATTTCAATCTACCTGGGGTGAACTGAAACAATTCCTGCTATCTCCTGCACTAGGGAACAAGTACTGCTGGATGCTTTCCAGCGTGCTTTCCTGACTCAAGGTGCCATGGAGCCCACTAGGTTGAGGGAAGGCTTAGATCTAGTCCTGTCCAACTGTGCTTATGTTCAGGATGTGAAGGTGGATGCTTCACTAGCAGGAAGTGATCACCGCATGATGTGGTTTCACCTGGACATGGGCAAAGGGGTGGTCAGGATGAGGGTCTCAGACATTCAGGGACTAACTTTGGTAGCATAGAAGAAGTTCTGCAAGGATTAGAGTGGGAATAGATGTGGAAGCGAAATGATACATAATAAGGAAGGAATTCATGGAGGCCACTAGTGAGTGCACAAAAATGAAAAGTAAGAAAGCTAAGGTAAAAAACCTAGATGATCCAGCAAGGAGGTGGAAAAAGCAGTGGTGGACAAGACGTCAGCCTTTAGAAACTGTAAGTATACTCAGAACGAGGAGGACTACACCACTAAGTCAAGAGAGGTGAGCAGGGCAATAAGGGAAGCAAAGGCCACAAGACAGAAGCAGTTTTCATCCCCATACCTGAAGAAGAATATCAGCACAATGGCAAACATGCATGGGAAAGTGATCAGGATGGTTGGTAGCTTTGGAAACATAGGCTATGAGGGTGAAAGTCAGATCTGGGACTGTTCTTCATGAAAAGTGAAGATTCAGGAGAAAAATTATAATGTGATTCAAGTACCCCAAAGGGATAACATCATCAGACCAAGTGGAACTCTTTAAGATACTTAGCTGAAATATTAACACCACAACTTGACCAAATAAATCTACAATTGTCTGCCAACAATTTGTTTTGTATAACACAACCAAAATGAATCAACTATCCTTTCCATTTGCTGTTTCTGAGTTATAGAACCCTATTCCCGCGGCACTTGAGGTAATCATGAACTTACTTGATGGATTAATGGTCTTACCCCTAAATCTGTATGTACTGATACGTGTACTGTATACAGAATATAAACTATAGTACAAAATGTGAGTAACCCCCCCTCCTCAGGAGGGGGGCTTACCTGGACATTTTATGTCACCCAGAACTTCCCCTGCTGCCTTCTTGCTATTCTAGCCCTGAAACTGCAGCCAAAAGGGGACTGTTTGAGCTGTCTGCAAAGCACTATAGTTGTACACAGACAATATGTGCACGTTTTAGCAGCCACCTGCTCAAACACACGACATGAAGTTCCAACTCAAATGTTTCCAGCAGTGGGAGCGCCCACCTGCCTCAGACTGAAAAAGCAACAACAGCAGCCAGTCACAAACCCCCAGTAGTGTGCTCCAGCCCCAGGGCACTAGTGGTTATCAGGGGCTCAGTGGCACTAGGAGGTGGAGAAAGAAGAGAACTGGACTTGGTGATCTGACACGCTGTGCCTTTAAAAAGTAGAGACTGCAACCACATGGAGACTGCCTGCATAGGGAAGGGGAGAAGAGAACAGAGCTTCTAGGTGCAAAGCAACCAAGCACAAAGTTCCAATCAACACCGCATCATCACCAAACTAAAAGATACAGGTGTGCTTACCAAATCATGGGATCAGTGAAAATAAAGCAGGATGGTTGCTCCATAAAACAAACTTTAAACTGCGGCAACTGTTTACTGAACAGACAGCTCCCCTCTAGTAGACCCCTGACTTTGTTGCCAGCTAATCAGAAGTCAGGGATCTCAGCAGCTGAGCCCAGAGAGGATTGCCATAAGGATTTTCCCAAATGGACTGGCAGGTTTTTTGAGCCAATCAGAGGGAAAGGCAGGGGAGAAGGACTAATTGACAGCCAAGCCTGCCCAATAGTACTCTGAATGGAGGGGAAAGAGATTGCCGGGCCATTGAGGAGCTGTGGGAGTCCAAGGGGGAGTGACAAGGGTGCAGACCTGCTGCTGGTGAGAGAAAGCAGGAGGCCTAGCTAGGCAAAAGAATCATGTGAGCCATCTCCAGGGTTCAAGTGAAAAACCCTTCATGAACTTTTTTCTGGGTTCATCCAATCCAGAGACAGTTCCAGGCGAGTCCTGTATGGAAGAAATTGATGAGAGTGTGGACCAGTGGAACACTGTTGCATCTAAAAGTTTTTGAGCTGATCCTAGCATGAGCAGAGACCTGCATACTTCCTAGACTACACTGGAGCCAGGTAAGGGGCCAGCTTGTCCTTATCCAGTGGGGTAATTGGAGAACAGGGAGTCACAGGTGCATGCCTGAGTGAGGTTGTACTTTAGATCAAGAGGGGAGCCGGACCGTGAGATCACTCCAGGGTTTGTGCTCCTTGGGAACCAGGAAGCCACTGTATAGTGCTCCTGGGGATGAAAGTTTGTTTAGAAGAGCTGCTTCCTGAGAGGTGTGGGCCAGAAGGGTTGAGCTGTTGTTGCCTGTTGGAAAGAATCCAAAGCTTCTGATTGCCATTTATCCTGCTCTTTTGTGCTGCTCCCTGCTTCACTTTCACTGCTGCATATGAGGGACACGTGAGTGCTGGCATTGCTGTCTGGATTTTTGTACTTCTCCCTGTTTAGATTACAGTTATTGGGTTTCAAGTCTTCAATTTGGAATTACAAATTCTCTGAATTGTGCTAGCACACTATGGCCTGTTGGGGGGTTAAATTGGGTTCTATGTAATATCAGCGACTCCAGAACGGCGAGTCCAGAATCACAAAGCAGTGTCATTGATGACCCAAATGGCAACTGTTTTCTTTTGGGGGGGGCTTTGCTCCCCGCACCCCCTTACTTAAATAACCAACTCCGAGCTCGTAACACCTCGGGGATGGGCTAAAACTAATGTCGCTGTTCCATCATTGCCATCATTCCCTCATCAGCAGTGGTACTTGTCATTCTGAAGTTGTTAACAGTAAGTGCCACCTCAAGTACCAAGCTTTCTAACTCTCCTTAAATGCACCACCAAAAGAACCTGGGCAACATAATTACTAGGTCTGCACCAGGACACTAGTGTAACTCTTTGGTATTCAGAGTCTGTTTGATATTTGTGGTGTACTTGAATCTATAGTTCTCTTACTGTTACCAGTTAAAAATGTAACCCCTAGGTGGCACTATCCCAAGGGCTACTACCCCTGCCTGTTTGACTACGGACAGGTTAAGGGGCCTAGGTCTTATGGTGGGTGCCTCCACCCAGAGGTCAGGGTTTGTAGTGGTTAGACTAGCTTGGTAACAGCCCTCTGGGACACTGAGACCCCCTTTTATTCCCTCTAGTGGCTCACACAGTACACCAGAGTTATAGCCCCAATACCCACGAATCACACACTGTTCACTCACATAGATACCACTCACCGAGACAGATTCTGCAGCACGCTCTGAGGACCCCTGTAAAATAAGGTTAAACAACATACACAGCAAAACACAATACTGTTTCCGTAAGTACCAACACCACAGACAGTATATAGTATAACAACAACAAATCTGATTTATTTAGGGGGCAGTAACACGGGAGGGGGAAATCAGGTTAATTGGTGGCATTAAATCACAGTACTGTGTACACATACAGGGTCTGAAAAGTCACACTCTGGGTACCCAAGTTGGGGGAGGGGCTAGCCTGGTCCATTGCCCAGGGTTGGTCGGCAGGTGCACATGGATGGGGCCCTGGAGAAGAAAATATATGCACAACTCCCAATTGTAATCCAGAGCTGGATGGCTCAGTCCATGAAGCAGGAAACAACAAGAATTAGATGACACACTTGTGATTGTAAACAGACTGCAGGGGAATACCCTGATTTGTACTCATAATACCCAAGCTGAGGACTGGATGGTAGATGTTCTTCTGGATTGCTAGAACGACAGTGCATGGAGACAAGGTCCTTGTGACTGGACCCCACTGCAGTTGATAGCAAACATATTTAGTCCAAGCTAAGCTGGGGTTTGCTTCCAGCTTCAGCATACAGCACACAGCATGGGGGATTGGAAATAGTGATTCCCCACAAGCACTACACACATTCATATGTAAAAGGAAAGTACTATACCAGGCAGGCTGCTCCTCAATCCCAATCGTAATTACTGCAAAATACCCGGAAGCACACACAGCAGCTTCAGTTCCTGACAGACCGAGCGCGATTCAGCAATTTCTCCAGTCTTCTACAGGGTGAGCCTGGTTCCCACACTTCTAGTACTTCTTTCTCCTCACAACTCAGATTCAGTCCAATCTGGCACTCACAAAGGCAGCAGACTGAAACTCAGGGCCTCGCATGCGCTTCCCGAGCGAAACTATACACCGCAGAAGCACACAGCTCCTTCTCTCTTCACTGCCACAACTGATCTGATCTTTCCAGTCACAGAGCAGGGCATTTCCTTTAGCTCCACACTATTCTGTTGGCTGATTCAGCTGTCACTCACAATAAGACTCCCTGTTGGTAGAAAAAGGGGCCAAGGTCAAAACTACATTTCCGAGAGTCACTGCCCATACAATCCCCTTGTGGCTGGCTCAAATTAAGAGTCCACATTCTGATTCATCCACAGGCTCCATTTTAGGGCTCCCTTAACCCAGTTGGCCCAACACAGCAGTTTAGGTCCAAAATGGAGAGGTAACACACATAGAGTCCCAGCTGCAATAAAGGCAGGTTAGACAAACTACAATTTTGCCAATGCTTTAAATGATTACAGGCAAACAGTTACAGCTTTCAGATGGGCTCCCTTTGCACCTTCAGCGACCGCAAAATGGAGCGATTACTCCACAGCTCAGGTAGGATTTCAGCATTAAATACACAGTCCTCCCATACAAACTAATTAATTCTGCAAGCAGACAGCTCTAAAAGAGACAGTACTTGGAGGCTCAAATAGCACTCACTTGCAACCACAGTTTATCAGCTCAGACGCCGAACACCACCCAGGCTTGGAGCATTCAGGCAAGCTCCTGGAAGACTTTTGGGAACCTCCATTTGCAGGGGTGGTTACAAACAGTATAATGCACCCTGTGTAAACTGGTTCTGTTGCCTGTGCCCTTTGCTTGGTTGGGCACATCCAAAACTGTGTAAGATCCGAGAGGGTTTAAGATGTATTAAATATATGGTGGAGGTGGTTACTGGGATTTGCATTTGCTTAACTTTTCCTTTCCTCCCAGCTGCCAGGTCTATGTTACCAAATAGAAGCACTGTTAATTGTTTGAATTTCACTATTGTGTGTGCCTTTAGTTGGTATAATATGACAGAATATGTTTGCTGGTGAAGGTAATAACTGTTGTGGTCCCCAGGGGGTAGTTCAGTTTGGAGTAGGGAGGAGAACTGATACTGTATCCCAGAGGGTGGTACTCCACACAACATCTGGCTCAGCTTTTCTCTCTGGGTGGAGGCACTGCATTATTTATTTTCTGTTCTGGGATGAACCCCCTACTGCAGGAGAAAGAACAGACACAAACCTCTCAACCCGGTGTGCCCTGTACAGTCACCAGACAGGGGTGTGAACCCCATTACTATGCCAAATGGAGGATCACGTGTGTGTGTGTGTGTGTGTGTGTGTGTGTGTGTGTGTGTGTGTGTATCTGTATGTTGGGGGGAGTAAACAAGGTTAGTGGATGCTTTAAGTTGAAGTTGTCCTCTGATCATGCTGATACTTTGGAACTTCAGTCCTGAGAATATGATAAAGTCTGACTGATGGTCTGCATCAAACTAGTGAGGAGCCCTACATTACATATTGTTCAAAATGTAATATTTCAAATAAATCTTAGTAAAATTATCTGATATATAGAACTGGTAAAACCCATTGGTACAGTGATTGTGCTGCATTCTGCTCCACAGCCATTTTAACAAGTTCTAGCCAGAGCCAATATGGCTGTGGCGAGCTTCCTCCTCTCCCACTGCATAATGATGTTTTTTTTTGGGGGGGGAGCCCAAATCCAGGAAAGAAGCAATGGGAGTTGATCAAAAACTGTAAAAAAAACATGTTTTGATAAACAAGAACCTGAGGTCATGAGTTGAAACCGGAAGGGAGAAGGTTTCAGAGGGATGTGAGGAAATTATATTTTACAGAAAGGGTGGTGAAGCTGTAGAACAGACTGCCAGTGGAGGTGGTGGACACCAAGACCATAAAGGCTTTCAGGCATGGCTAGGACAGAGTGAAGGGTTTAGTGTTTGCTCAGGTCAGCAACATTAATAAGGGGAGCAGGGGGGGTGGACTGGGAGTGATAAAACCCTGTATGGAAAATAGGTCCAGGGACAGATAGGGAAGTTTAGGCAGATTAGATGGACCATTGGTATTTTTCTGTTGTCATTGTCTATATAATAATATATGCATTGAGCAAGGGAGAAAAAATAAAGGGGAACATGTGTGAAGCAATATACTACTCATAGAGTGGTGGTACCATGTTAGATATATACTGTATGAAGCTACTGTATTATGATGGTATTCAGCTGTAGACCAATGTTGAATAAGCTACAATATGAGATTTTATTTATTTTTTTTACAACCATTACTGGAGGGAGAGTTGCTCTCCAGACTCTGAAGTGTATAGTGATTTTTTTTTTTTATGTTTCAGTTAGGGCTTGCATCCCTCACCTGCACCCACCCTAGCTCTGTAGTGCGGCACCATTTGGTCGTATTGATCCTCACTGTTGCCATGCTTCCTCTATGCTTATTGCACACATCACTGTTTCCATTAACCAGCCAGAGCGCACACTGGTGCAGGAATAGCATGGTGACTGGAAACTTAGTTTCAAGATGGAGGTGCAGCTCTTATCCTAAAATACTCACTTCATTTTGGTGCCAAAACCTTGATTTGTAATCGTATTTACTTTATTTGTTTTTATTTTTATTTATGATAAAAGTTTTCATAGTTGTCACTTTGTTCATTTTGGGATAATTTCTGGTCATCCTGTGTGATCGCATCTTATGGATCCAGCTGGCATTCTTAATGGGAGAGAGAGTTTCTTGGGCATGTACTAGATGAGGTCACATGAATTCAGCACCTTTTGTTACTTTTTAAAGAGTGTGTGTGTTTGGATTATGGCTATGTTAAAATATAGGGTTCAGTATTGGGTCCAGTCCTTTTTAATGTCTTCATCAG
The DNA here is from genome assembly GCA_016271365.2 of Neoceratodus forsteri. Lineage (NCBI taxonomy): Eukaryota > Metazoa > Chordata > Ceratodontiformes > Ceratodontidae > Neoceratodus > Neoceratodus forsteri. The sequence goes on along the minus strand of CM057454.1, from coordinate 954,278,184 downwards.
TGACATTGCAGAGGGACTGGAAGGAAAAGTATGCCTTTTTGCAGATGACACAAAGATCTACAACAGGGTTGATACACAAGGAGGTGTGGAAATGATGAAAAGGGACTTGGCAAGGTTGGAGGAATGGTCAGAAGTACGGCAGCTAGGATTCAATGCAAAGAAGTGCAAAATAATGCACCTGAAACAAGAACCAGGGAAGAATACTACAATGGTGGGGAGGTAGTAACAACAACAAAAAGGAAAGGGACCTGGGGATAATCATATCAGATGACCTTAAGGTTAGTGCTACTAGGAGAAGGCAGAGGAGGGCTAGGTATACTGGGATGTATAGGAGAGGCATCAGTAGCAGAAAACAGGAAGTTGTTATCCCTCTGTACAGACAGTTGGTGAGACCCCATCTGAGTATTGTGTCTAATTCTGGAGACCCCATCTCTGCAAGGACATAGACAGGAAGAGGCAGTCCAGAGGAGGGCAAGCTAAATGGTGCAGGGTCTGCAAGAGAAGCCAGATGAGGAGAGACTAAAGGAGCCAGCCATGTATAGCCTCGAGGGAAAGGAGGAGAGGGGACATGATAGAAACTTTGGGCACCCAGTGGAATCAACAAAGTCCAAGAGGGCAGCATTTTCAGAAAAGAGACGTGCAAGAACAAGGGGACACATTTAAAGATAGAAGGAGGGAGGTCTAGGCAATGTGAGGAAGTATTATTTCACAGAGAGGGTAGTGGATGCATGAACAGCCCTCCTGAGGAGGTTGTGGGGTCTAAAACTGTGGGAGAATTCAAGAATGCATGGGACAGACATATGGCAATTCTTGTGGGGGGATAGGAAGAAATAGGCTGTTGGTTAACTAGGATCTACGGCCTATCCTGTAGGTAGGGAAATGGGCAGACTAGATGGGCCAAGCAGTCCTTATCTGCCGACAAAGTCTATGTTTCTATGTGCCATGTTGCTCCCTGCGTTATGGATGATAAGCGGGTTAGGGTCTGTAGCATGTTTGTCTCATGCTCTGTACTTGAGTTTTCTCCCTAATATGCAGTTGCTGATTGTTTAAAACAAAAAATAATGGTGTTGCCTTCAACTCATCTGATGCGCTGTAAAGGCCTAATCAGTTTTGAATCCCTCCACAGTCACTGGTGTTGTCCATCGACTCATATGACATCAGTCAAGACCCAACCTCTGATGCACTGTAAAGTGTTCTTCAGGTTAAAATCCCTCCACAGCCATTGGTAAGATCTAGCTCCTTACCATGCATCAGTCGAGTCACAAACAGTAGTGAACAGTGAAGTACATTTCAGGTTCAGATCCCACCACAGCTGATGGTGTTCTCCATTGATTTACCATGTGTCAATCCACACCAATCCCACAATGTGCTGTATAGAGCATTTCATGTTCAAAACCCTCCACATCCACTGGTATAGTCCATCAATTCATATGACATCAGTTCAGCCCCAATCTCTGATGCACTATAAAGTATTCTTCAGGTTCAAATCCCTCTACAGCCACTTAGAAGATCTATTTCCTTACCATGTGTTTGTCGAGCCCCAAACTGTAGTGAACAGTGAAGTGCATTTCAGGTTCAGATCCCTCCACAGCCAATGGTGTTGTCCATTGACTGATCTGGTGTCATTCCAGCCCCAACCTCTATTGCACTGTAAAGTGCTGTTCAGGTTCAAATCCCACCAGAGTCACTGATGTAGTCCATCTGTTCATCAGTCTTCAGTCCAGCCTTTATGTCTGACACTTTGATGTGCATTACTGATATGGATCCCTCCTCAGTCACCATGGTGTAATCCATTGTGCACATCAAGATTCATTCCAACACTACCCTCAGATGCACTGCAATGTTCTATTCAAGTTTGAATCACTCCACAACCACCTGTTTAGTCCCTTGTGCTCATAATGCTTCAGACCAGCCCTTACCTCTGATGCACTGTGATGTGATCAGTGCCAGTGTATGACTTATACAGTCCATTTCAATGAAACATAGCACATAGTACACATGTGCACCAATGAGCATCACTCTATGGTGCAGGCATACCCGCACTTCTTCCCACCCACACAGTGCGCCATACTGAATGCTGCAACATATTACATGTGTATTCAGGCAATCCACGTGACACAGCACACAGTATACAACCTTTACAGGTGCCCATGTCATCACCCTGTATGTATACCCATAATGTCTCTGTGTGGCATATGAACACCGTTACCAGGTGCGGGCAGCCCCACCTGCCTCTCTACAACTCAGTAGACCCCAAGGATGGGTGCCAATTCATGACACAAAATGACTGCAGTGCCTATGAGCATCATTCCTTGGTACAGGCAGACCCACCCCTTCCCCATGACACAGTATACCCCAAATTACCAGTGCCTGTTCAGCAATTTCATCATCCTATACATATACCCATAATGTATCTACAGTGTCTGTTAGTACCATTATTAGATGCATACAGCCCCTCTCATTTCCCCAGAACATATGAAGTGCAGCTGAGCATGTATTATGAATGCAGGACCTCCCCCCCCCACACACACTAACACACAGTGCTTCATCATACAGTCATTCCCTCACCTTAAACCATCCCATAATACAACCCCACAAAAATAAACTATGCCAGGAAATTAAATAATACACACATTTATGTAACATGATGTTTACTGAAAGACTGTGAGCCTTTACATGAACATCATGCTTCATTTACAGTATGATAAAGCAAACCGCACAAATAAAATACAGTTTTCTATACTTATTATGGGATTTTATTACAAAAATACAATAAAATAGTTTATTTCAATGAAATTACACATTTTAACTACAGCAAATATGCAATTAATCATAGAGAGACCTCCAGCACTAACAAATGTATCCATTTCCTGTGTCAGCTCACTGACCTACACTGGAAGTGTTTTTCCTATTTACATCACTTGAGCTCACAAAGCACTTCCTTTCTGCATCACTTTCTGATATGTCCTTCTAAGGTAATGTGTAAATATGTTCTTACTAAACTAGGGGAAAAAACAAAAACTTGATAATCAGATTCATAAACTAAAATCAGTGGCTCTGCACTCGGGGTCATAGAGCAGAAGAATCCCTCTGTCGCAGATCACACTGGTGCTGCATCATTGCCCATCCAGTATTCCCTATGTGCTACTGCAGTAGTACTGTCATTATGATGTTCTGCTGCAGTAGTGATGTCACTACTGCTGCAGGACCACATGGCATGCTGGCACAGTGTTACAGTCCTCTCAGTACCTCTATGGTGTCAGTATTGTAGAACCGCTTGAGACTTCACAAGTCAGTTTCAGTATGGAACAGAGTGCAGAGTAACACACTGCATCACATGTCACATAACTACTTATACAGAGTATCACATACATGATGCCAATATTATGCACAACCTGTGTGTTCTGTCACCTCTGGCGTCAGTGCTGTCGAGGTCAAAGGGACTGAGAACCCCTCTGTGGCAGTACATAGTGGTTGTGGAGACCGGCCCATACAACAAGCAGAGTAGACATGTGTTATAGCCCTAACCTGGATGTCTGCCATCATCTAGTGCTTTCAAGCCACACACACATGACATGGGGATACGCAACAGTTCTAGCATGATGATTACACATATCATTCATAATCAACAGCCTCATCTGGGTCACAGTCAGTTAGCATTCATCTGTATCCCCCTTCCCCAGGTCATGCATGGCACTAGGCAGACGATGCCTAGTGCACTTCCCAGTCAACATATACTACATCACAAAATAACTGATATGTCCCTGGAAGTCTACTGCTGTGACAGCCCACATGCAGTACATACCTGGCTGCACCTGTGATTGCTCCTGTGACTTGGGGTACCAGATTTTGGGATGCCAAAAAGAGGACACTTAGTCCCTCCCCCAATGAACCCTTGTGCCAGACCCCGAGTAAATAGGTTTAAAGTCTCCCCTGCCTTCACAGCTCATTTACAAGGAGGTCCTGGGTAGGAGAGAGTAAACAAATTATAAAAACAATACTACAACAGGATAGAGAAGGTACATGAAGAATATGTGGCAGCTGGAAAAGAGGACATGTTCTCGTAAAAGAGAACATCTGGTAACCCTACCTGTGACATCCTGTGTGTTGCAGCAGTAATCCCACATCAACATGTATTACCTATCAGCAACACAGGTGGAGCACTGTTAGCCCTTATATAGCACAGCCAGGCAAACAAGCCTGTTTAGCATGCTAATGGGCCAGTAAAGATATGCTAAACACCATGTTAGCACCATGCATACACAATGACCATCATTTGCATATGCCGTTTGAAAATGGCAGATGCTAGCACCGGGCAAAGCAATTAACGCCAGGCAAGGCGTTTAGTGCCGGGCAAACCATATAGCGCCGGGCTATTTCGGCAGTAGTGCAGTGCTGTTGCTACAGCTACGCACACTGCGGCTCTTAGCGCAGGTGCTGCGAATGCGTCGGTTGGGCCAGTCCACACTAGCATGGCTGCACTATGTGCCTTAGCACTGCACTAACCCTGTTAGCGAGATGGCACTGTGCATGCCTGGGATGTCTGCATGGGGTCATGGCAGGGTCACGCATGTGCATTGCGCACACTTCTGGGTAGCGCGGCCCTAGGCTCAACAGTTTGGGAGTGCCAGGGTGTGTGGGCCATCTGTTGCCAGTACAGCAGTACCTTTCCCTCCTTATGTCTCAGCCATGTCTGGGAGACGTAGGTAGAGGGCAGTGGTAGACCGCGACAGGTGCTGGGATGTCGCGGAGACAGCTAACCTGGTGCAACTCACACAACAGCGGCACAGGTGCCTGTTTGGAGATGTCCTGGAGGGTGACCGCCCCATACCCAGGTGTGGGCTTCAATTGCCCGTTGCCTCACAGCACTAACTGGCATACCATGTGATGGGGAGAAGTGCCACCACTGATATGTGGATCTCAGGCACAGGCAGTGCCCACTGCTGGAACAATGCCAGAACGCTGGTTGGGGAGGGGACTGTGCCTGTGCCAGGTATGTGAAGTCTCTTACCACGGTGTTGTCATGGGCGGGATGCATGTTGGGTGGTGTGTGTGTGTGTGTGTATGTGATATGGCCCATTCCATACCATCTTGGGGGCCTGTGGTGCTGTGCTGGTAACATTGATGACAAAAAGGCATACAGGATGTGACAGGCACACAGCATGACTGTACACAACTGAGTACAGTGAGTATGCTGCCTACACCCATGATAGTGTGCAGCACAGCAGGGCACCAATGCCATGGATCTGTTGCACTAGCCGGTGGCCAGAGTCATGGCACTGACACAGCAGTGTGGGGTGCCCCACACCCAGACACATACCTCTCAACACTACCACATTACGAGGAATGTTCCTCAGTGTGCTGCACAAAAACTCCCCTGTCCCACATTAAGACTTTTCCCACTTTCAGTGTTAACATACTAAAGCAAAGAGCCATAGTAAATGATGCAAACCATATACCATACAATGAATAACAGACAGAAGACACCAGGAGAAAGGACTGCTGTGTGACTGGACTTCTCTGCTGGGACTATATTGCCCTCTTTCCCTCCTCTCCACCCAAAGCTAGTTCTATTTTTATAGGCACAGGATTTGACTGACAACAGGAACTTCCTGTTTGGGAGCAGGAAGTGAGTGATCACAGAACCACCAAAGACCCACCATCCTAGAAGGGCAGGAGTAGCTCTCCGGCCCCCTCTAGCTGCTGGAGGTCTGCCTCTGAGCAAGTAAGTGGTCTACTGAAATATAGGATATTCTTGTCTCAGAACAGGACAATCAGGGACCTAAAGGGCACACAGGCAGAAAGTAAGGAGAGAGAGAGAAAAACAGAGGAAAGAGTAAGGATTGAAAACAGTTAAGGGGCCAGAAATAAGACATGATTGAGCGGTGCAGTGCAGTGGCTGTGGGCAGCAGTCTTCCGGGAGACGTCTGGAGGATGCAGTGTTGTCCCATCTGCAGGCACCCTCTGGGCTGAGGAGGAGGTTGCTCATCTCCAGGCTGAGTTGACCAAGATTTGGGACCTCCTCTTCCCATCCAGGGACCTGGTGCACTGCATTTGCCTCAGAGGTTTGCCAGAAGAGAGGGCGGATTTGGACCACAGTGGCCCAGGAGGGTGAGGGTGGTGGAAGAGGCGCATCCCTCCAGTCTGTACTCTCCACATTCCTATGCCATTCTGGCAATGTGGTTCCTCTATGGAGGCACCACAGGGGAGACCAAGGAGGATGCTGGGAACCTCCACAAGGGAGACCCACAGGGGAGGCGGCAGGGGACCCTGCAGGGAAAGAAACAACTCCTGGTGGGGGACTCCCATTGTTAGGAAAGGTAGAACTGGGGAGGAAGGGAGAGGGAGGTAAGGTGCCTGCCTGGCGCCATGACTTGAGTGACAGGGAGCGATCCTCAGGATTGCCAGAGCAGCTGCACAGGGAGGAGCTGGATGTCATTGTCCACCTAGGGACAAATGACCTGGCTAAGAAAGGATTAGAGAAGTGCAGGAAGAGTTTGTGGAATTGGGGAGGGCCTGGTCAAGTAGCACGCACGGAAACCTTCCTGGAGGTGCTGCCCATCTATGGCATAGGAGAGGCTAGGGTGTTCCGCACCATGGGATCAATCAGTGGTTGAAAAACTGGTGTGAGCCCAGGGATTTGGCTTCATTGGGGACTGGGGTCCACCTGGAGGATGCAAGCCTATACTGGCATGATAGGGCTGCATCTGTCCGGGAGGGGAACCAGGATCCTAGGTGATAGGTTTAAATGTCGGTCATGCTTTAAACTAGCCAAGGGGGAGGTACTCTAAAAGGAGCAGGGGAAATCCTAGCCTCCCCAAAATAATCACGGTGGGGTGCGGAAAACAAATATAGAGGTGTCGATAGGGGAGAAGGGCAGGGTAATGGAGAAAGTGACAAAGGCAAGAAGGACAGGATGGGGGCAAAGGAGTAGGCCATCAGGAAATGGAGGGTCGGGTACCAATGCCCGTAGTCTGGGTAACAAGCTCCCCGAGCTGGTGGCCTTGATGGAAGAGGGATGCCTGGATATCGTAGCAGTCACAGAAACATGGTACACAGAGAACCATGACTGGGATGTTAACATACCAGGCACATAACCTACAGGAGAGACAGGCAGGGAGAAGAGGGGAGTAGTAGCTCTTCATGTAAAGGAAGGGAAAAAGCAACTGAACGAAAGAGTAAACAGGGAGGAGAGGAGGCACTGTGGGTCACCTTGGAGACTGGAAAGGCACCACAATCCACACAGGGTGTTAGCAGACCCCATGTCAGGGAGGAATGGACAAGGATATGATAGAAGGCATTCTTAGAATGGCAGAGAAAGGAGAATACTATTGATGGGAGACCTGAATATGCCAGATGTTAACTGAGTACATTTGCTGCAGCCACATCCAAGAGCAGGGCCATTCTTGATGCCCTGCAGGTGGCAGGCATTAGACAGCTAGTTTCAGAACCCACTCATGAGAGAGCAATCTAGACCTCGTATCTCAAACGGGACAGTGAGAGATCTCAGATCTAGAAGTGGGTTGCCATCTGAAGGACAAGTGACCATCAAACAGTGTGGTTCACGTTAAACTCAGCTACAGAGTCAAGCCATACAAAAATGAGGGTACTGGACTTTAAGAGAGCTGACTTTGGCAAGATGGAGTGCCTCAGAAAAGCACTAGCAAACAGGCTAGAAGGAGGTGTGGAGCAACAATGGGGAATCATCAAAACTGCACATCACAGAAGCAACAAGCCTTAGTGGGAAACAAATAAAACAAATCAAAACAAAATAAAAACACTATGGTTCTCAAAAGGGTGGCTGTGAAAGTCAGGAAGAAAAAGTAGCATTCCGGAAGTATAAGGAAACACAAGAAGCAGGACAGAGAGCTGTACCAGTTAAGGCGAAGGAAGAGGGAGGGAAGTCAGAATAGCAAAGGCCCAAACTGAGGAAAAGATAGCCAACTCAGTTAAGAAGGGAGATAAAACCTTTTATAGGTACATCACGCGTGAAAGACAAGCGAGGGATAGTGAGGCTGAATAGAAATGAACGGTGGGTGGGCAGAGGGACAGTGAAAAGCAGGATACTGAATGAATATTTCTGCTCAGTATCTACAAAAGAGGAGGAAGTGCCTAATCCAATTAACAGAAGCACTCTTGATGGGGGTAGATCCAGTCCTTTCACAGAAGAAAGGGTTCTGCAAGAACTCCTAAACTGAAGGTGGACAAAGCAATGGGCCTGATGGAATTCACCCCAGAATTCTAAAAGGTTAAGGAGGAACTAGTGAAACCACTGGCTACTCTTTGTAATAAATCATGGGAGGATGGTGTGGTACCCGAGGACTGGAGGAAGGTGATTGTGATTCCCCTTAACAAAAGTGGGACCAAGACAGAGGCAGGAAACTATAGACCTGTCAGTCTGACCTCTGTGGTAGGGAAAGTGATGGAGTCACTTCTGAAGGAAAGAATAGTTGAGTACCTAGAGTCCAGTGAGCACAGGACCCAAGGCAGCATGGATTCACAGCTGGAAGGTCAGTGTCAGACTGAATCTAATAGATTTATTTGACAGACCAAAGTAGTAGACCAGGGAGGCTGTGGACATTGCCTACCTAGACTTTAGCAAGGCATTTGACACAGTCCCACACAAAAGATTACAGTCAAATTAACCAGCCTGGGAGTGGGTCCCAGGGTGGTAGCCTGGGTAAAACATTGGCTGGACAACAGGACACAGAAGGTAATTGTAAATGGAGTCCACTCTGAAGAAAGAGAGGTTACTAGTGGGGTACATGCAGGGTTCAGATGGGTCCAGTCCTTTTAATGTCTCTCATCAGTGACACTGCAGAGGACTGGAAGGAAAATATGCCTTTTGCAGATGACACAAAGATCTGCAACAGGGTTGATACACAAGGAGGCGTGGAAAGGATGAAAAGGGACTTGGCAAGGTTGGAGGAATAGGTCAGAAATATGGCAGCTAGGATTCAATGCAAAGAAGTGTAAAATAATGCACCTGGGAGCAAGAACCTAGGGAAGAATACACAATGGGTGGGGAGTAGTAACAACAACAAAAAGGAAAGGGACCTGTGGGTAATCTGTCAGATGACCTTAAGGTTAGCAAACAATGTGAGAAGGCAGTAAGGAGGGCTGGGGGTATACTGGGATGTATAGGGAGGCATCAGCAGCAGAAAACAGGAAGTTGTTATCCCTCTGTACAGACAGTTGGTGAGACCCCATCTGAGTACTGTGTCCAGTTCTGGAGACCCATCTCCGTAATGACATAGACAGGATAGAGGTAGTCAGAGGAGGGCAACTAAAATGGTGCAGGGTCTGCAGGAGAAGCCGTGTAGGAGAGTCTAAGGAGCTTAATATGTATACCCTGAGGAAAGAAGGAGAAGGGGGACATGATAGAAACTTTTAAGCACCTCAGTGGAATCAACAAAGTCCAAGAGGGCAGCATCTTTCAGAAAGAGACTTGCAAGAACAAGGGACACAATTTAAAGATAGAGGGCGTTTCAGGGCAATGCGAGGAAGTATTATTTCACAGAGAGAGGTGGTGGATGCATGAAACAGCCTTCCTGAGGAGGTTGGGGTCTAAACTGTGGGAGAATTCAAGAATGCATGGGACAGACATAAGGCAATTCTTGTGGGGGGTAGGAAGAAATAGGCTGTTGGTTAACTAGGATCTACGGCCTATCCTGTAGGTAGGGAAATGGGCAGACTAGATGGGCCAAGCAGTCCTTATCTGCCGTCAAAGTCTATGTTTCTATTCTATGTTTCTATGTTTCAGACCTCCTGACCATAAATGCAAACACTGTAACAGTGTTCTGAGCTTTGTAGAAGAAGATATGATGAAGTGTTCCAGTTTGCTCATTTGCGTCACATTGTAAGAAGCAATGTACCACATTTGCAGGAGAAAAGGTTGGGAGGTATGCCCAGACAACACACCCAACCACACAATGTGGATGTACAAAGCAGGCACATCTGCACGCAGCACCCTGGCAGCATGGCAGAACACAGTGGATGTGGCAGGGGGCCAGGTGTTGTGGGTCCAAGCAGCCACAGTAGGTGGTATGGTGCAGTGTGCCACCACAGTACAGAACATTGCAGACAACACTCCCAAAATGCTATGTTCCCCTGGCCCACACAGTCCACACTCCCCTGAACAGAGGACCACATGGCAGAGGACCAACATATGTACCCAATGCCACCAGCACAGCACAGCACCACAGCCCCCTAAGATGGTATGTGAATGGGCCATGTCACACACACAGGCACACCACCCAACACGCATCCCCCATGACAACACCGTGGTAAGAGACATCACATACCTGGCACAGGCACAGTCCCCTCCCAAACCACTGTCCCGGCATCATTCCAGCAGTGCCTGTGCCTGAGATACACATATTGGTGGCAGCACTTCTCCCCATCATGTGGTATGCCAGTTAGTGCTGTGAGGCAAGGGGCAAGTGAAGCCCACACCTGGCTATGGGGCAGTCACCCTCCAGGACCTCTCCAAACAGGCACCTATGCTGCTGTTGTGTGAGTTGCACCAGGTTAGCTGTCTCCATGACATCCCAGCACCTGTCATTGCCCACCACTGCCCTCTGCCTACGTCTCTCAGACATGGCTGAGACACAAGGAGGGAAAGGTACTGTTGTACTGGCAACAGATGGCCCACACACCCTGGCACTCCCAAACTGTTGAGCCTAGCACCGCGCAGAGGTGTGGAATAGAGCTGTGCTACCCGGAAGTGTGCACAATGTGCACTTGCGACCCTGCCATGACCCCATGCAGATGTCCCAGGCTTGCGCAGTGCCATCGCACTAACAGGGTTAGTGCAGCACTAAGGCACATAGCGCGGTCATGCTAGTGTGGACTGGCCCGACCCTTGCATGCGCGGCACCTGTGCTAAGAGCCCTAGCACAGTGCTATGGTAACAGCACTACGCTACAGCCAAGATAGCCCGGCACTATATTGTTTGCCCAGCGCTAAACACTTTGCCTGGTGCTAAATGTTTTGCCCGGTGCTAGCATCTGCCATTTTCAAACGGCATATTCAAATGATGGTCATTGTGTATGCATGGTGCTAACATGGTGTTTAGCATATCATTACTGGCCCATTAGCATGCTTAGCAGGCTTGTTTGCCTGGCTGTGCTATATATGAGCTAACGGTGCTCCACCTGTGTTGCTGATAGGTAATACATGTTGATGTGGGATTACTGCTGCAGCAAACAGGATGTCACAGTAGCAATCACAGGTGAAGCCAGGTATGTACTGCATTTGGGCTGTCACAGCAGTAGACTTCCAGGGACATATCAGTTATTTTGTGATGTAGTATATGTTGATTGGGAAGTGCACTAGACATCGTCTGCCTAGTGCCATGCACAACCTGGGGGAAGGGGATACAGATGAATGCTAACTGACTGTGACCCAGATGAGGCTGTTGATTATGAATGATATGTGTAATCATCATGCTAGCAACTGTTGCGTCTCCCCATGTCACGTGTGTGTGGCTTGAAAGCACTAGATGATGGCAGACATCCAGGTTAGGGCTTTAACACATGTCTACTCTGCCTGTTGTATGGGCCAGTCTGTACAACCACTATGTACTGCCACAGAGGGTTCTCCGTCCCTTTGACCTTGAGAGCACAGACACCTGAGGTGACAGAACACACAGGCTGTGCATACTGTATAGAAGTAGTATGTGACATGTGTGCAGTGTGTTACTCTGCACTCTGTTCCATACTGAAACTGACATGTGAAGTCTCAAGCGGTTCTACAATACTGACACCACAGAGGTACTGAGAGGACTGTAACACTGTGCCAGCATGCCATGTGGTCCGGCAGCAGTAGTGACATCATTACTGCAGCAGAACATCATAATGACAGCACTACTGCAGCAGCACATAAGGAATACTAGATGGGCAATGATGCAGCACCAGTGTGATCTGCGACAGAGGGATTCTTCTGCCCTATGACCCTGAGAGCAGAGCTCGAGAGGTCCATGGGAATCGGAATCCTGATCTGGCAGAACACACTGGTTGTGCATAGTGTGACAACCCACCTCTCCCTCTGGGCTGAAACAGCTTTTAGAGAGGTGTGTGTCCTTGGGTATTCGCTGTCACCAGCCGGACTTTCCTTCCGGCACCTCTGTCAAGTGTACAAACTTGAATAATCACACATGCAATTGCACAAGTTAAAGTCTGGTAGTGTGTCTCTTTCAGGTGGCGGATGCTACACAGAGTTTACCCTAGCCAGTGGAAAACCAAATCTTACCTTAGAAAATGACATCAGAGACACAACTGTTGAGCAAATAAATAGCTTTTACTTAACAGAAAGTGCAATAAGGCATTTACAGAAATGTATTTACAACACAAGAGAATAACACTTATAGAGGAAAAGTAAACAAATGTTTTAAACAACAGACGGCAAAAGAAGAAGGCTATTACTGAAATATACTATCACTAAACTTACCCTTCCCTGTCCTTACAAGAGACACTGGACCCTGTTCTAACTGCCAGCTCCCACGGACATACCAGGTAGGCTCCAAGCTTATGTTTCCCCTCACAGCTTCCAGGGCAAGAGAGCCTTCTCTGTCTTACAGAAGCTTATATAGTCTATGGAGACTAGGTCATTCCTATTCTCCCCTTAAATGCACCAACCAACTAACATGTATGTATTTAATTGTCCCAATCAGAGTGAACACCTATTGGTGACCAATTATATTCCCTTTTCACCTTAAGTTTATATTTGAATGATCCAATCCATTCAAACTGCCCTGTGTCTGTGTCTGTGTCTGCAAGGTCTGTGTGTGTCTGGAGATGTCCACTCGAGATTTATGACCCAGCTCTTATCTAGCAGCTAGGAATTCCACAAGCTGGTTGCTGCTGGAGGATTTCAGCCTCAGTGTATTTTTTTCACACTGCTAAAAAAATAAGGCATCTACAGAATCCAAACCATTAACTCTTTCCTTCCCATTTCTGTCACATCTCCCCCAGATAATGAAGGCGTGTCCTTGGGCTACCCCAAGTGACACAGCCGTTCAATCACAATACTAGGAAGTGCCCAAAGTATCCAGCCTGGCCATTAGCCCTGCCTAGATAGCCCATCCATTTGCATTTTGTTTGCCACTCGATGCTGTATGGTCATGTTGTATGCCTGCAGTACCAAACTCCAACTAGTAGTTTACCATTTTGTCCACTGGACCTATGAAGCCAATTCAGGGGATTATGATCTGTGACCACAGTAAATTCTCTCCCGTATAGGTAAGGCTGCAGCTTCTGAAGGACCCACACTATTCCCAAGCATTCCTTCTCAATTGTGGCATATGCCTCCTCTCTGGGTAAAAGCCTTCAGCTGAGGTACACAACTGGGTGCTCCTCCCCCTGCTGAGTAACTTGGCTCAGCACAGCCCCCAGCCCATGATCTGAGGGCATCCACATGGACCATAAACTTTAAACTATAATTGGGTTAGCCAATACAGCTGGGCTGCTTAAGGCCTTCTTTAGCTCCTGAAAAGCAACCTCACAGCCTTCTGACCACTTCACTGCATCTGGCTTTCCCTTCTTGGTTAGGTCTGTCAGGGGCTTAGCCAGATCGCTATAGCAGGGAACAAACCTTCGGTAGTACCCTGCAGTGTCTAGAAATGCCCTGACCTGTTTCTTTGTGGTAGGAGTAGGCCAGGCCAGGATGGCATCAACCTTGGCAGGCTCCGGACGGATGTGTCCACTACCCACCCGGTGCCCAAGGTAGGATACTTCTGCCATACCTATCTGGCACTTCTCTGCCTTGACTGTCAGACCTGCCTTCTTTAACCTGTGGAACACATCCCGCACATTCTTGATGTGCTCATCCCAGGTCTGGCTATATGTAGCTATATCATCCATATAAGCCAATACAAACTCACCTACCCCAGACAGAATCGATCTACAAGCCGTTGAAAGGTTGCAGGTGCATTCTTCATTCTGAATGGCATTACCTTAAATTCATATAAACCAAATGGGTAACAAGCGCTGATCTTTCCCTGGCCGCAGGGGATCAGAGGTCTCCTGCCAATAGCCCTTTGTTAGGTCTATTGTGGTCAAATGCTTAGCTCCCCAGTCGCTCCAGGGTCTCATCTGTTCTGGGCATGGGATAAGCATCAGACTCCGTAGCAGCTGTTAAGCTTCCGGTAGTCCACGGAGAATCGTGTGGTGCCATCCCTTTTGAGGGATCAGTACCACAGGTGATGCCAAGGGCTACTAGATTCTGGATTACTCCCAGTTCCAGCATCTCTTTGAGCTCCTCTTTCCAGTCTGCTTAACATGCTCAGGTACCCTGTGAGGGACTGTTTCAGGATCCTGGGTCCCTGTATCCACATGGTGCTCTGCCATCGTGGTGTACCTAGTATCCCTGTAGACATGTCTTCAAATTCTCTCAGCACACCCCTAATTTCTTGCACCTGGGCTGGTGTCAGCTGTTCCGAGAGGGTAAGGCTGTCCACAGAGGATGCACCCTAGCCTCCCAAGTAGGTCCACCAGTGGATCTACCTCAGTTTCCTCCTCTGGAGCACTGCATACAGCGAGGACCATTTCCTCTCTGTCATGGTAGGGCTTCAGCATGTAACATAAATGCACACCTTTCATTTGCATCTCCTGTCCAGGGAGCTCTATCATATAATTGACGTCACTAACCTTTTGGACAATGGAGAATGGCCCCTCCCATGCTGCCTGTAACTTATTCTGTCGGACAGGGATGAGTGCCATCACTCGCTGTCCCACCTCATATTCTCTGGCTCGGGCTCCACGGTCATACCAGACTTTCTCTCTGTCTGCCAGTCTCTTTTCTTCAAGTTCTGTCTCTGCTTCCTGTCTTCTTGCTTCTGCTTCCAACCTTCTTGCTTCTGCTTCAGCATCCAGTCTTTTCACCTCCAATGCCTTGTCTTGCAGCAATAGCTGCAGTCGCAGTGCCTCAAGCGTGGTTTGGGGGTCTGCTGCCTCAGTTCTGACTCACCCAGCGACAGTCTGGCTTCGATCCGTGTGCCAAGAGAGAGTAGCTATGAGGTCTGCCTTTTCTTCTGCTTTAGACTTTCAGGCTGAATCCCCTTTCCTGGCACCTTTCAAAGCTGTGTTACAGTAAGTGAGTCGCCTCCGTGGAGCTCATTCTCTACTGCTACACTTTTACTGTGCTATCTAGAAACAAATAAAACTGTTGTACAAATGTATCCTCTTGTATATCCTGTTTTGCAATGCTAAGGTAACTGTTCCACTGGCAAACTCTGTATCTCAGTGTCTAAGCATGATCATGATCCTCACCCCACCACTGCCAACCAATATGTGACAGCCCACCTCTCCTCCTGGGCTGAAACAGCTTTTAGAGAGGTGTGTGTCCTTGGGTATTCGCTGCCACCAGCCGGACTTCCTTCAAGCACCTCTGTCAAGTGTACAACTTGAATAATCACGTGCAATTGCACAAGTTAAAGTCTGGTAGTGTGTCTCTTTCAGGTGGCGGATGCTACAGAGTTTACCCTAGCCAGTGGAAAACCAAATCTTACCTTAGAAAAATGACATCAGAGACACAACTGTTGAGCAAATAAATAGCTTTTACTTAACAGAAAGTGCAATGAGCATTTACAGGAAATGTATTTACAACACAAGAGAATAACACTTATACAGGAAAAGTAAACAAATGTTTTTAAACAACAGATGGCAAAGAAGAAGGCTATTACTAAAATATACTATCACTAAACTTACCCTTCCCTGTCCTTACAAGAGACACTGGACCCTATTCTAACTGCCAGCTCCACGGACATACCAAGTAGGCTCCAAGCTTATGTTTCCCTCACAGCTTCCAGGGCAGAGCCTTCTCTGTCTTACAGAAGCTTATATAGTCTATGGAGACTAGGTCATTCCTATTCTCCCTTAAATACACCAACCAACTAACATGTATGCATTTAATTGTCCCAATCAGAGTGAACACCTATTGGTGACCAATTATATTCCTTTTCACCTAAAGTTTATATTTGAATGATCCAATCCATTCAAACTGCCCTGTGTCCGTGTCTGCAAGGTCTGTGTGTGTCTGGAGATGTCCACTTGAGATTTATGACCCAGCTCTTATCTAGCAGCTAGGAATTCCACAAGCTGGTTGCTGCTGGAGGATTTTAGCCTCAGTGTATTTTTTTCACACTGCTAAAAAAATAAGGCATCTACAGAATCCAAACCATTAACTCTTTCCTTCCCATTTCTGTCACACATAGCGCTGTTCATCCTGTTATATCACTAGTGTTATAGTGCTGTGTGCAGTCTGTGTTATGTTATATCTGTTGCTGTCAAACTGAACCTGACACAAGCAGTCTCCAGAGGGTCTAGGATGCTGTTCTTCCACCGTAGGATAGACCAGCATTCCATGACCTTGGAACTGTGGCAGAACAGAATTGTGAAAGGGGTGGAATTCTCTACAGACCAATGCTCCGCTATACACTGTCAGTATATTACCGGCACTGATCACAGTGCATCAGAAGTAAGGGCTGGTCTGAAGCATTATGAGCACAAGGGAGTAAACAAGTGGTTGTGGAGTGATTCAAACTTGAATAGAACATTGCAGTGTATCTGAGGGTAGTGTTGGAATGAATCCTGATGTGTACAATAGACTACACCATGGTGATTGAGGAGGGATCCATATCAGTAATGCACATCACAGAGTGTCTGAGATAAAGGCTGGACTGAAGACTGATGAACAGATGGACTAAATCAGTGACTCTGGTGGGATTTGAACTTGAACAGCACTTTAAAGTGCAATAGAGGTTGGGGCTGGAATGACACCAGATCAGTCAATGGACCACACCATTGGCTGTGGAGGGATCTGAACCTGAAATGCACTTCACTGTTCACTACAGTTTGGGGCTCGACTAACTCATGATAAGGAGATAGCTCTTACAAGTGGCTGTAGAGGGATTTGAATCTGAAGAATACTTTATAGTGCATCAGAGATTGTGGATGAACTGATGTCATATGAATTGATGGACTATACCAGTGGATGTGGAGGGTTTTGAACATGAAATGCACCTTACAGTGCATTGTGGGATTGGTCTGGATTGACACATGGTAAGTCAATAGAGAACACCATCAGCTGTGGAGGGATTTGAACCTGAAATGCACTTCACTGTTCACTACTGTTTGTGACTCGACTTCTGCATGGTAAGGAGCTAGATCTTACCAGTGGCTGTGGATAGATTTTAACCTGAAGAACACTTTACAGTGCATCAGAGGTTGGGTCTGGACTGACATAATACAAGTCGATGGACAACACCAGTGACTGGAGGGATTCAAAACTGATTAGGCCTTTATAGCACATCAGATGAGTTGAAGGCAACACCATTATTTTTTTTTGTTTTAAACAATCAGCAACTGCGTATTAGGGAGAAAACTCAACTCAAGTACAGAGCATGAGACAAATATGATACCAGTCCTAACCCACTTATCATCCATAACGCAAGGAGCAACATGGCACATAAATTTTAACATAGCCATAATCAAAACATAAACTCTTTAAAAAGTAACAAAAGGTGCTGAGTTCATGTGACCTCATCTAGTACATGCACAAGAAACTCTCTCTCCCATTAAAAATGCCAGCTGGATCCATAAGATGCGATCACACAGGATGACCTGAAATTATCCCAAAATGAACAAAGTGACAACTATGAAAACTTTTATCATAAATAAAAATAAAAACAAATAAAGTAAATACAGATTACAAATTGAGGTTTTGGCACCAAAATGAAGTGAGTATTTTAGGATAAGAGCTGCACCTCCATCTTGAAACTAAGTTTCCAGTCACCATGCTGTTCCTGCACCAGTGTGCGCTCTGACTGGTTAATGTAAACGGTGATGTGTGCAATAAGCATAGAGGAAGCATGGCAACAGTGAGGATCAATATGACCAAATGGTGCCGCACTACAGAGCTAGGGCAGGTGCAGGTGAGGGCTGCAAGCCCTAACTGAAACATCAAAAAAAAAAAAATCACTATACACTTCAGAGTCCGGAGAGCCACTTTCCCTCCAGTGACAGTTGTAAAAAAAAATGAGTCCTTGCTTGATTGCTAAATAAGGATTTATTCTAACGTTTCTGGCACACACATTGAATAGAATAGTGGAAGGCACAACAAAAAGATCTGTGTGCAGGTTCCCTGGTGCTTTGACAATTAAGTCTTCATCAGGGGATGGTGCCTGCATCTAACACAATCCCTTTATATCAATTAAATTCAGAATTGGTGACGTCAGAAAATCCAACCAATCACAGAGCTCAATTTTTAAATACAGAAATATTCAGCTCACTCAGTGGTATAAATGGACTAATAGTTATAACAATCATGATATCAGTGACAACGTTACTGTAGAAAAATGTCCCAAAAGACATTAAAAAATACACCAGAATTGGTGAAGGCCAATCGGATTGTTCGAATAAAAAAATATATAAATTATGAAATTATTTATAGTGTCAACCTGATCAGTTTTACATGTTACACTAAAACAAGATGATTTGTTGTTATAAGACAAACTAATGGCAGAACGAACATAATAAATGTTTTTCACAGCAGATGCAAAAAATAGTAAATTAATAAATTTTTTATTAAGGTGTGTTTTCTCAAAAATAGCCAATAGGAACGCACATTTTATTAGGTAAAATCAGTAAGGGTACAATGTCCTCTATTGGCTGGTACAACTCAATTCATCAAATGTAAACAAATGCTCCAGCTGCACCAAGAGAAAAACATGGACTTCAATTGGCGTCATCAGGCACTACTGCACATAATTTAGAATCAGGAAAAAGAGGTATGTTTTTTATGATGCCATATAGAGTCATCAGGAAGGAATGAGTTCCCACTGCTATGACATAGTTGAGATAGGTTCATAAGGTTCTGACATCAAAACAGTGGGATTACAGGGTTGTAATCTACTGGAGTTCAGTCAGTAATAAGGGTTACCCTTACATTATTGTGCTGTTTTGGATGGACAATAGGCTGAGCCAGACAATGCCAGCCACCTGCCTGTCTGAGGGGACAGGACCAGATCCCATGTGTGACTGTAAACTCCTGGCCATGCAGAGATTGGTTCTGTACCACCTGTATATGTCAGGCTATGGTATCTGGGATCCGTCCAACAGTGGAGCACTGGTAATGGCCTTTGGACCGCAGCTGAGCACTACCTGGTGCAGCCTGGCTGGGCTTGTATGTGGTGGTGCTGGGAGGGGCTGGGCAGGCCATTGCCCTTCCTGGCTGCCCCTATGTGGGTGGTGGTACCCCACCAATGTTATGCACTATCCAACACCCATGGTGGAGATCATGCTTGACTGCACACTGTGGTGGTGCAGAAGGCAGTAGGATGTGATCAGCAGTGTGGAGGCTGCACTCAGGAGTGCATCAGTAGTCCACTGTGACTGTATGGTGCGTGTCATCCAGTGTGACAACTGCCACAGGTACCCGTGCTGCATCACACAGCCCACCCCCACCCCTGTATTGTGTTATGTGATGTGTGCACGTGGGTCACAGCAGACAGGACTAATGCAGTTCTTAGAGTCGCTACACTGCGATACTGGCTGGAGTCTGTGTGTGCACAGCGCTATGCAACCAGGGGCAGAGCAGTGCCAGCGGTGTTGAAGTCAATGGTGTCTACCCCCACAACAGGCCAGTGCATGTACAGTGTGCACATCCAGGCCATTGCATGCATTGCACTGACACACGTGCTGGGAGTGCAGTACCCCAGTGTCATATTGCTGTACAGTACCCACTATGGCTCTACATGGTGAATCACACACAGGCCTTGTGCACAGCTGTGCCAGGACTGCCTGTGAACCCACCATGCCTGTATGTGTGTGCACTGTGACTGTACTGATACATGCACTGGCACATGCAACAGTGCCTAGGCAGTACCACTGGTGGCATGTGTGTCGTGGTCAGCCATCTAGCCCTGTTGTGTGGATGCAACCCATGGTTCCACAGCATGTGTTCCACAGTGCTGGGTGTGCCCAGGCCCGGCATGGCACTGGATGTGCCTGGGGGGGACACCATGGGTCAGGCATTTACAGGCATGGCTGCACAGTCCCACACATGTGCATGTTAGACACCGTCTGTGGCTGTAGGCCTTGTGATTGCCTTGCAGTGCACCAATGTCCATGCCAACATGTGCAGCCAGGCCACCTGTCACATACCACAGGCAGCAGCATGGGCATCGCAACTGTGTGCTGCACACACACAGCTGGCTTCCACATATGCTGGCCTGCAGGACTCTACAACACTGAGGTGCATCGTGCATGTCCTGTTGGCGTTCCTCAGGGGGTGGAGGTGTGCTTGGCAGCTGTGTGTTGTACCATGTGTGTGTGATACTGTTACAGCTGTGCAATGTTTGTTCACAACTCTGTGTGACCCTTTCCCTGCCTTCTGTCCCACACAGGTGAGGCTGCAGGGCAGGAGCAGCCCAGGGCCCACAAGTTTTCAGGGGATGAGCTGCGTGCCCTGGTACATGCTGTGAAGGAGTGGGAGATGGTCCTACACCGTAACAAGTCAACAGATGCCACTGTTTGGTTGATGTGGGAGGAGACTGCCACAGCAGTGAACGCCGTAGGTGGTCCTGCACTAACCCTGCGCAAACAAGTTTTGAATATCTGGCCCCACATCTCTTATTTGTCTGCTGCATTTTTTACTGCTTTGTTCTATCTAGGTAGTGGACTGATACTGCAGCTGCCCCCCTTCCCCCACAGAAGAAAGTATTATTTTTCCAGTTGTGGATTTGTGACCACTGGTTAAGGTGTTGTTGTGCCTGTGCTGCATCATTTCTTGAGTTCCCAGGGCCCGATTCTCAAAGCCCTGCATCTGACGCAAGGTGTTTGCACCAAACAGATATGGTGCAAGGTACACCTTGCATCCAGGGCTGCCTCCATGCAATTCATGAAGGTGGCCTGCGTCAACCCCAGTCTGCCTGGCCCAAACAGGTCCTGCTCCAGCCCTGCACCCTGCACAGCACTGCGACACAGCGCTAGGTGGACTGTGCTGACGCAAGCTGCAGCTTGCTATTCACAGACAGCACCCAGTGGGAGATATTCTAAGTGCCCTTAACACAGAATATATCCCACTAGGGCAGTCATCCTATGTGCCACTGTATGCTGTGGTATGCCCCCAGTTCACCAATAGTGCCCCATCATGCCAGGTACTGTCACCCATCTCGTGTGCCACCACCCCATCCCCGATGCTACCCAGCCTGCCTGTATGTTGCATGGGCATGTGCCCCCAATCACTGCAGTACCCAATACCTGGTGGTCTAGTGGAACCCACCCCTTGGTGCCAGTCCAGCCGCCAACTGTGGTCTGCATCAGCACGGTACTGTACATATGCACTCAGTGTCTGAGACTGGTGGCAGTCACTGTGCACATACTGTATGTATAGGATGCGCCGTTTCTTGTGCTGCACCAGGCTTGCAACAGACACCGCCCATGCTCCAGGTGTTCACCGCATGGGAAGGCATGCAGCATGTGTGGGGACTTAAGCTCCAGAACCCCTCCCATACCGGAATTGTGTGCAGGGTCAGTGTCACACGAGGCTTCGATGCAAGCTGCTGTTCAGCACTGCTTTCATTGTTCTAAGCAGCCTATGAGAATCAGGCACTCAGTCTCCATCTATCCATGCATCTCTATCTGTTTAGGGCCCAGTCTCAATCTGTAAGCCACAGTTGTTCTTTTTTGGCTTCCCATCCACCCCAAAGTTCAGAAATCTAAATTTGTTGTTAATTTTCTCTGTAATCCCCAAAAATGCCCACAAAGAGACATACATGCAAAGATGTTTCTGACCATGGTACTGCTGCCAGTGGCAAGAGTAGCCATGGGTGTGTGTGTGATAGTACACAGCATAAGTGCACAGTTGATGGCAGTAAAGGGATTTCTCTGACTGTGTTTTTCACAGCTCACTCCGTTGCTTCAATGTTGGTTGGAGATACTGTTGTCCCCACTGGTGGTGGTAATGAAGTTGATGATGGCATGAGTATTGCCCCAAGTTCAACCTGTGACAAGTTAACAGGTTGCCAAAATATTGTGGAGTCCAAAGACGTGAGTCAGAGTGTAGTTGGTGTCACTCTCCCCGTCCCCATCCTCACATTAGTTGAACATGATTCTGGTCCTGATGATGACTCACAATCACCATCTCATGTTTCCAGTACTGCCGAGGTTATGCCTGGGCCACTCAGTGATTCAAATGTTGAAGAAAAAATCATGAATGATCATACTGAGGCTGTGGTTGGACTTGGAACACTTTCTCCACAGGGCAGCATCCAAGCTGATTTTGCTAGCAACCCACAGAATTAGAAAAAAATAACTGCTTGAAAGAAACATATTTATTTTCTTGGTGACTGTAAAATCTAAAAAAATGCCCACAAAGACATGGTTAGGCAAAGGTGTCTCTGACTGTGGAGTATGAGCCACATAAGTCAGTGGGGTATATGCTTTAGTACTGTGGGCAGGGCATTCCGTCACATGACTTGGAATAAATAAAAAAATAAAAAATTCTTGAAGGGAAAAAGTACTGTGTTAGGGTTAGGGCCAGGCAAGGTCCCTGAATCTGTGTGGGTAACAGCAGTGCCTGCAGCATTACCCTTTGCATAGGTGGTGTGTGAAATAGATCCTGTGTATGTGTTTGAAATAAAACCTGCCAGTCAGTCCTTAAGTAACAGCAAGT
Source organism: Neoceratodus forsteri (assembly GCA_016271365.2). NCBI lineage: Eukaryota > Metazoa > Chordata > Ceratodontiformes > Ceratodontidae > Neoceratodus > Neoceratodus forsteri. The sequence goes on along the minus strand of CM057454.1, from coordinate 954,255,510 downwards.
AGCCATGTGGGTAAAAGTTGCAAATTAACACTGGAGGTTTACCACAGGCATGAGGTGGATGACTTTGAATGTTCAAGTAGTGCTCAGAGTACCAGTGTGATGAATACCTCGGTGCGAATGTTGTACTCATTGTCATGTCATGAGTCACAAGACAAATCACGTTCTTCATCTTCTCAGTCACGAATCACACAACTTTAACTTTTTTTGGTCCAATCCTGTTTTTTTATTTTTTTAAATCTTCGGTTTCATCACAAATCAGGACTGGGGGACACCCAGTTATCATGTCACGTCACTCAAGATCCTTGGTCTAGTACCATGCTTCTGTTTGTGTTCATGTTCTGTAGGATGTCTTACTTGAATCTTTGTCCTCACAGGAATATGGACCTATTTAGTCCAGTAGATATTATCTCAGCACGAACATTGTACAGTTCCAGGAAGTTCATCATGACGAGTCACGTCATGTCATGATCAAGTGTCATGAGACCTTAGCGTAGGTGGTGTGTGAAATAAATTCTGTGTGTGTGTCTGAAATAAAATCTGCCAGCCAGTCCTCAAGTAACAGCAAGTAGCCATGTAGGTAAAAGCTGTGCATTAACACTGGAGGTTTACTACAGGCATGAGGAGGAGGACTTTGAATGTTTAAGGACTGTTCAGAGTACCAGTGTGGAGCATATTTCACTTTGAACGTTGTACTCATGATCATGTCATGATCACAGATTCATGAGTCATGCGACATATCATGTTCTTCATCTTCCCGATCATGAATCACACAACTTTAACTTTTTTTGTCCAACGTACCAAGCAAGATAATCACATCTATGTTTGAACTCAGTCACAATGATGGTAATACTGAATAATGCAGGTGAAACAGACCATCCTGGTGCAATGTAAAACAGTGTACCACTGAGACTGCTGATACAGTCATAGAAAAAGAATTTCCAAGTGGGTACAACTCTGGCATTGAGGATAGTGAGGGCTGCTTTCCTTTTTTTTTTGTTTCCCATGTTTTCTGCTGGTGTAACGTATTTAACAGAGGTGACATCCAGGCCAGATGATGGATATAACAAAAGACAGGAAAAGCTCCATGGGGTACTGATACTGAATGAGGTACTGGAATGAACTCAGAATAGCATCGATATATTGTGTGGACTGGTGGTATGTTCCAATCTGAAGATGGACAACAGTTTGGATACACTGAAGACCTGGAAAGAAGACAAAAATATTAATGAAAATTGTTTTACAAATGACCCAAATGTCCTGCCACTATGCACGATGCAACCCCCCCCCAAAAAAATACTTACCTTTCATAGACTGACATTGTTTGTATAGCCGAAGTCAACAATCAGACACATGTGGAACACACGCAGTGGCAACATGGTACATCACTACAGTCAGGAATCTGTGTGCTGTAATCTGAGAATGCAAAAGAAAAGAACAGTAATGAGACATGCTTATAATTTACTCACTCACAGCAGTACCTCCTCCCCCAGAAATAATGTTAATTTTACAGTACCACATTAGATGGCGGCAATATGTATGGCATGTGAACGTGACCATGGACACACACCGGTGAAGGGGAAACAGTCAATATGTATGATGATGATTCCCTGCAAAGGAACAATATGACAGACTGCTCAGTGCTTACAACAAAAGACAAGATTCAACAGAAATTAAATGGCAGTGTCACTGAAAAAAACATGACAGTGACATGTATAGTAACTTACCAGTGTTGGTATGGATACACACACATAGGGCAGCATGTTTCAGTCAGAGCAGCAGAAGAATTTCCCAGAACATCAAATTATAGTTCAACCCCATGGTCATCTGTGGCTGTCATCATTTAGCAATACACTGTACATCAGCAGCAGCAGCAGAACACAGACAGACAACAACAGCATCAACAGGTGCCAGCAAGCCATCTTCTCACTTAGGACACTTATGCAGAGTTCTGGTTCTAGGCTCACATTTTTAGCATTTTTGTCAAGAAATACTTGTGACTTTTCTGACCAGATTTTCATGTGATTATTCTTCATCAGGACTTTCCATGACATTTAAACAGCTGCAGCAGCAGGCGCCAGTAAAGCCATCTTCTCACTTGGGACACTTATGCAGAGTTCTGGTTCTAGGCTCACACTTTTAGCAGTGTGTCGAGAAATACCTGTGACTTTTCTGACCAGATTTTCATGTGATTATTCTTCATCAGGACTTTCCATGACATTTAAACAGCTGCAGCAGCAGGCGCCAGTAAAGCCATCTTCTCACTTGGGACACTTATGCAGAGTTCTGGTTCTAGGTTCATGCTTTTAGCCGTGCGTCAAGAAATGCTTGTGACTTTTCTGAACAGTTTTTCATGTGATTATTCTTCATCATGACTTTTCATGAAATTAAAAGAAAGGGCCCAAAACACCAGCAGCAGCAAGTGTCGTCACAATGCAATGATGTCACTTAAAACACTGTGAAGCATTTCTGGACTGGTATTAATTTTCATCTGGGCTTTTCATGAAATGAAAAGAAAGGGCCAAAAACACCACCAGCAGCAAGTGTCACCACAATGCAATGTCACTTAACACACTGTGACGCATTTCTGAACTGGTATCAATGTTCAGCTGGGCTTTTCATGAAATGAAAAGAAAGGGCCAAAAACACCATGAGCAGTAGCAAGTGTCGTCACAATGCAATGATGTCACTTAACACACTGTGATGCATTTCTGGACTGGTATTAATTTTCATCTGGGCTTTTCATGAAATTAAAACAGGGACATTCAAACACAATATAGTACATTGTTGGGGGACATGCTAGGTGATGTTATGGTATTGTGAATATTGCCCTGGTGCTTATAACTTCATGCACAGAAAAGGAACAAGTATTTTCATGGTTGTTAGTTAATTTACTTTATTTTTTACATGACTGATGGGCGTGAAAATGGCAAATGCTGCATGCTTTCATTACAGGCGAAAATGTCCTGCCACTATGCATGATGCAATAAAAGTGGATGGAAGATGGAGTTTTGGCAACACAATTTAAATGAAAGGAAAGCACACACTGTCCACCAACTGGTTGGTGAACACATGACTTACTATTACATTAAATAAAGTAACTTGTAATAACCTAAACATTGTTTATTTTGGAAAGCATAATGGTGTGTGTGTGCGTGGGGGGGGGGCATTTGTGGTAGTGTGGGGAATAGGATTTACCATTATGAGGGACAAGAAATATTGGATTAAGAAAAGTTACAAGACAAAGAAAACATGAACTGAACAAGAATGTCATACTATATTCTTTAAGAAAATAAAAATATCGATTAAGAAATCTATGAAATGCAGACAAGCTTTTTGGGGTGGAAATTTTCGTAATCCTCTATTTCTTGCACTTCATAATGGTAAATCCCATTACACATCAACCACAAATGCCCCCCCCACACACACACACATATGCTATACACTCTTAAACCACTTTTTTCACTCTCTGAGGCTCTTACTTGGCTTCCTGTTTTGTTCTGCCTCTCCTGATTGAACAATTTCCCCTTTCCCCCTGCCACCTCCTCCCTTACCTCACCCCCTTCTTGCTCTTATCCCACTGACCCCCCTCTTCCTGGACCTGTCCAGGACCTATGGTCCTCACTCTTCCTTTTCTTCTTTCCCTTCATCTGCCCTCCTTTTTCCCCTTTTACTCCTTCTTCCACCTTAGCCTCCCATCCCTTTCACCCTATGACAAGGCCTCTGGCTACCATATTTCTTTTCCTTCTGTATCTGGACTCTGCCCTCTCATCTCCCCTACCCCTTCCTTACTCTTCCCCTCCCCCCCCACCTCTGATTAGCAATGTTGCTTCAAATGTACCTTATAGTTATCTATGCTTGAATTTAATCTTGAGTGTGTAGCACTGTTCTAACTTATTTATCAATTGACTTGCTGTGCTCCGATGATACCATGAATGTTGTGTGTACCTCCATTGATATCATGAATGTTGTCTATACCTCCCTACCTTATTGTAACCCTTTCCTTTGATGTGGAACCTTTGTAAATTAGCTGCCTCAAACTCAAAGGTATTTGTAATTCGAGATTTAAATAAATAAATACTTCATTATGCTTTATGCAATAACCATTTAATGGGTCATTCATTACTTTATTTTATATAATAATAAGTCATGCGGTCACCAGCTGTGCGTCCGCTGTGTGCTTTCATTTCAGTTTAAATTGTGCCACCAAATAGCCATCTTCAAGACACCTCTATTGCAGCATGCGTCACGGCAGGACAGTTTCACCTGTAATGAAAGCGCATAGGGTCTGCCATTTGATGACCATCACTCATGTAAAAAATAAAGACATTAACTAACAACTGTGGAAAATAACAAATAAAACACTGACTGAAGAAAAATGTCAAACTTCGGCTGGTAGAAAAAATAAACATTACAGGAGGAAAAACTGAAAAGCAAAGGAGATGGTTTTGGGGGGAAATTAAAACTTATGATCACTACTGAATATATTATCGGGCCTGTGGGGGGCTGTTGCTGGTCGCCAACACTCAATTCCTGCAGCACATGGATAGTTTCCACATTTTGGCCCTCAATGTGGGTAAGCTGCTGGATGGCACCCTCCATAACCATTTTAAGCTCCTCCGCCTCCACCTACATAACAGCCAGGTCTGCTTGTGTCACCAGCTACTGTGACAGGTCATATTGTACCTAGTCAGCTGCAGCTGTGGGCCACACCACCTCTGCTGTTTCAATTTAGGGGGATCAATGATGGCGGTGATATACAGGTGGAGGATCACACTGGGCCACAGCTACAGAAATGGCTGCTACCTCCTGCATCTTGGCATCCCACCGTTCTCAGTGGTGGACAACCATGTGCATCCTTAGCCCTCCAGTCACTAAGTGTCTGCCTTGTGACTCTGCCAGATCAGCACACTGCACAGCTTGCACTTTACTATCATGGGGTCACTTAGGATGTTCTCAAAAAACTCTCACATTGAAGAGCTCCATGTGGGATCCAGTACAGGAAGAGTAGGGGGTACCAGATACAACAAATCCTTGGCTCTAGCTCAATTTCTGGAGGTATGGAAGCAAGCCCTGGTAACCCCAGTGCACAAGAATGGTGATAAGGCATTGGTGTCAAACTACAGGCCAACATCTATCCTCTCCCCAATAACCAAAGCTTTGGAAAAAATCATGGCAAATCATCTCACAGAATACCTAAATAAGTACAATCTGCTCTGCCCAAACCAACATGGTTTCAGGCAAAAGCACAGTACCACCATGGCACTGCTGGAATAGTCTGACTATGCGCACAAGGCACTGGATGAAGGCAAATTGGTGGGGTCCTTCTTCATTGACCTCACCAAAGCCTTCGACACCATCAACCACCCTCTACTAGTACTCCAGCTCCAAAGATTGGGTGTGGCACAAAACACCCTGAATTGATTAAATGGCTACCTAACACACAGGAGCCAGTGAGTCAAAATTGGGCAGACATTATCCAGCTCCACAGATATATTCCTAGGAGTCCTCAAGGATCAATTCAAGGGCCCCTGCTTTTCAGCCTCTTTGTTAATGAATTACCCATAGCCTGTGACACCAAACTTGTCCTGTATGTGGACAATGCCGTGCTGCTGAGCAGCAGCACCTCCCAGGTTACCCTACAAACAGAAGTACAGAACTCTTTCAATAAACTCAAGGACTGGTTCTGTAGGCAGCTGCTACTAAATTACAAGAAAATCAAGGCCATGCTACAATCCAGCCCCTAAAACAAACACGGGCATACTCCCCTTGAAATCACCAATAATGCTTGTGAACAGATTCAGCAGGTACACTTGTTCAAGTACCTAGGGGTCACCATTGATGACTCTCTCACTTATACGTACCACATAGACTCCCTTGTCAGAGTGGTAAATACAAAGATCAGGGTCCTCTACCGGCATAAGAAATCCCTCACCCTGGAAGCACTCCGAATCTCAGTCTCCAGCTCCATACTCTCCACAATAGACTATGGGCTGGTGGTCTATGGAGCTGCTTCTGATACAACGCTCAATAGGGTCTAAATTGCACTAAATAAGGCATGCCACCTCACCCTGTGTGCAGATCAATACACTCATACTTGCACCCTGTATGAGCATGCCAACTGGCTTAACCTAAAAGACAGGATCAAATACCAAACCTGCCTCCTGGCAAAGAAGGCACTCCTCGGAAAAAAAACACCCTGTGTAGGAAACCTGCTTGAGGCTTCTCTCTCATCCCACTTCACAGAGGGAGGAAGAATGAAGCACTGTCCATCCCATTCCGGTGAACCTCACTTGAGCAGCGCACTTTCTCGTACCGAGCCCCCCTCTGGATAAATGAACTCCAGATGAAACTACAAACAAACAGCCTGTCTCAGTTCAAAACAGGTCTCAAACAGCACCTAATGTGTAGCTCAAAATGCACCTGCTTCTCAGGCCCCACTTGAAAGACAAGCCTACACCCAAGGTAGCACCCAGCATGGCTACCTAGAAAATCCCTGCCCCCATCCCAGCCTAGCCAAGGGCTTAGGTAAGCTATCAGTCCTCTTTAACATTCTTGGTATTGCCCCTCTCAACCCCCCCACACCCACCCCCTACTCAACAAAGTCCTCTGGAGCTGCTCCCTACTCCACCTCCCCCACACCTCCCTGTTACACTGTTTCCCCCACCTTTGGCTCTTAGAGGTTTGGATCAAACAAAATCTTCCTATTTCTCTATCACCCAGCCTGTCACCATCTGGGATAGTATTAAATGCTAAGCAGTTTTTCAGTCATAGTCTATCAATGGATTTGGTGGTCTCCAGGGTTGTGCAGCCTAGGGCAATCAATTAGATATAGCTTATATCCTCTTACAACCACTCTATTTTTCTCCTATTTGTCTAATTCTCATGTAATTGCTCTTTACTGTCTAGTGAGTTGGCCTCTGTAACCACTGTATATGTGTTTTGTGTTATTGTCCACCCTGATGTGGAACCTTTCTAAAAGAGATCACGCTCAAAGGTCTTTCCGATATTATAAATGAAAAAATAAATAAAAACAACAGGCTGGGAGCATGCCACTTCTGGAGGGGCAATGGCATGCTGTGCTGCCAATGGTGGAGGAGCAACAACCTCTGGCTATGGTTCTTCAGTCTGCTGTTGAGCCTGCTGCTGCTCCGGCTGAGGCTGCTGCTGCTCAGTCTGCTGCATCTGCTGTTCCACATACAGCTCTGGTCTGCAGGGCTGTCTGTGGCCACACTAAAAGTGGCCCACTTTAAATGCACTGTGCCACCCCCACATTCGTGGCCCCCACTAGCCACCAACACTTCTCCCTCCATGATACATGCCATGACCATGAACCATCACCAAATAAATAAAAAAAAAGGAACACTACTAGTTGGAAAGATGGACCACACACAAGATTAACTCAAAACCTGGTTTTAAGAGCAAAAGAAACATCTCTAATTAACAAAAAACCCTGCTGCAGAGCAGTTTTACACTAAATAACTACTAAAGAAAACAACCAATGCAAAAAGAAATTGACTATAAATGTCTCTCCTCCCTCTCTCTCTCTCTCTCTCTCTCTATATATATATATATATATATATATATATAACTCTGGAGCTCAGCCTGCAAATTGCTCTTTCATGAGAAAATGAAAGTGAAACATTGACTTCCTGCCTATTTAAGTTCCTAAAAACACTTCAGAAAGGCAATGCACACAGAGTTTGTGGCAAAGAAAGTGACAGCAATTTATTTTAGCAACAGACATACAACGGCTCCCCAGTGCTTCGAGGGCATACACCCTCTTCATCAGGGGTACCTCTCTGCATCATGTGACCTGCAAACCTGGAGAGACAGTCAGACATGTGATCTGAGGGATTTTTCTTACCAACTTTGCCTTATCAAGTCTGTAACTCAAAATGAACCCAAAGTGGACAATGCAAAGCCCATTAAAAGGCGAATTTCAGGTTTTTAATGGATATTTTGCATAGCACTACGTGAACTCTAAAAGTGGTCCACTTTGGATTCACTTCAAGTTCATAGAAGAACTTTGCTGCATCTCTAGATCTGGGGTAGCCAGGTATTGCAGTTGACACCACTATGATTTCTTTGCAATCCCCTATGATGCCCCTTGCAATCCCTGGAAACCCCTAAAACATTTGTTGGCTAGCATTTACCACCCCTACAAATATAAAACCATGAGAGATTCAGTGTCCCTAACAGATAGATAGGCTCTGAGAGGGTTAACATACAGCAGTTCTTCAGGAAAGATAAATTATTGACAAACACACACACAAACACACACATACACATTTGGGACTTCTAAAGTAATTCGAAACTCCTCTGGAGTTACTTTCACTACTGTAAAACATAGCTGTGTCCTCTCTTGAAAATTATGTCAATAAATTATTTAGGTTCCAAAGACTAGGAAATCACATTTCAGTAATAAATACAATTAACAAGACAGCAAGTGAATATACCAAATTCTGTGTTAAAACAGGTCAAATAGACTTCTGATGTTTTCATTTTACAAATGCCTGATACATCTCTAGCTACAAACTGGACAGCTGTCTTCATCCCCCCTCCCCCCCGTAGCTGGGTACTCAATCAAGGCTTTTTTGACACTAGCCTGCAAAAGAAAAGTTTCTAATTACATTGTTGCAAACAGTTAAACTGCTTCAAAGAAGTGGTATAATTAACTTGCCTTTGTGCCTACTCAGAGACATTAGCTGTCAGGTCACTTATAGCAGGCATAACAAGAGAGACAAACAAGCTGAAAAAACAGTGCTGGAACTGGCCTACTGGATAGAAAGAGGGGAGTATTTCATTCAATTAGCATAGTGATTTGCAGTTGTGGAAGGATACACTGAAAACTCCTAAAATTTGTGCTTCAGTATCCCATGTTTCCAGCTCTGCCCACTGCCACAAAAATTAGACAGTTTAAAATGTATTTAATTGTTATGTACACTGATTTTATCAGGTTAGCAACCAGAGCTATGGAAGAATAGTTTCCAGTTGTGACCTGCGACTTTGTGGTGGTGGTAAAAATAAATTTGCAGGAGTATTAACACAGCATAGGACGTGAAAGACACACAAACAACTGCAAGTACAAATAGCTCTGTACATGAATCACAGTAACAGAGTTTACAAGTCACTATGATATCCTTAGACTTCACAAACTGCAAAAGGAGTTTGAAATCCATAAATAAAAATCAATAGGATGTGGAATCAGCATGATGCACTGTAGCTTAGACCATCAGAGCAGTCACATACTGTATCAATATAAGCAGCAAGTACTGTACCATATTCAACTGCAAAGTAGGGAGAAGGCAGTTTTTGCTGGACCAAGGGGCACTCTCAAACACCTTGAGTGGGCCTGGTAGACCAAAATCTTGGGCAGGTGGACAGCATTATGAGCAGACTATTTCACAATTTGGGAAACATGTAATGAATGAAGGTTTGATCTGTATTGCATTTGCAGAGAGGGGTTGGAACATACTTACTGATTCTGATCAGAAGGAATAAGGGCATTTGAGGCAGGGGTCAAAATCCCATTTTGGTACCCCAGAGATTCCCTGCTCAAAATGTAACTCCTAGGAGGGCATTATGAAGAGCATGCCTCAGCATAGGAAGAGACCCTGCCCTACCCCCAAAAAATATTGTACATAGTGCAGTGATGAGTGTAATGTGGAGAGGCCATGCAAACCTGAAAAAGATATCAAATAAAGTAGGAGAGATGCAAGACTGAGTGGCAGCAGAGAAAACCACATTACCATAATCCAGTGAAAGAAAAATCCTGTCTTCAAAAATACTCTTTATGGTACAGAAGGGGTGGGGGGAACTGACCATCCTATAAAAAGCATCTAGTTTAGCAAAACATGTGGTAACTAGGCAATTAATATTAACAGTAATCCAAAGGTTGATCAAGCAGTAGGTCAAGATATTTGTAGCATGTTATATTGTCAAAGCAGTCATCTGACATGGAATGGATGCCTAGATGGAAGGATTTAGCTAGCCATTATTTGATGTCAAATAGCATTGAGACAGTTTTCTTGTGGTTAGAACTAGTTGATTAGTGTGGAACTTGTTTTTGGCATGTTATAGTCCAGTTGTAGATTCAGTTCAATAACTGAGGTTGTACTGTATGTCCTAATGAACAGATGATGGTATAATCAGCATACATGGGGACACTGCATGAAGCAAGGGCTCTGGGGAGATTTTTCATTTCATTTATTCTTTGTTAACCAGGTAAGGACACTGGACCGAGGGTCCCTTTTCAGGTCCAACCCAGACAAACAACAAACAAACAGACAAACAAATAAATAATACATAATAACTCAAGGAATTCACAAACTGCAATTACGTACAGATCTCTGCATTAAATAATATTTTAACCCAAATTTAAAAGTCAAAACAGAAGGAGCAAGTAGAACATTACTTGGGAGTTCATTCCAGTTGTTAGGGGTTGCTATAGAAAAAGCTCTAACGATTGACTTAAGTCTATGCATTGGAACCTTATACTGAGGACTATCAGCTGACCTCAGACAAGGAAGCAGTTCTCTTCTAATAACAAGGCTAGAGAAGGGACAGGTAGAATCAAAATGGAAGCATTTGAACATCAAACATCCTACAGTGTATTCTATTGGACAGCTGGGAGAAAGTCATCCCAGCCGAGAATAGAGATTGCAATGATGAAAAAAACAGAAAAAGGGAAGCACAAGGTAAAAGGTGCTCACAAGCTAAACAAGGAATACATTACAAAAAGGCTTGGGCACTCCACCACATATTACGCTGCACACCAAAATAAGTATGCAAAAGATTTTATTCCATTTAAAAGGAGCCTAACACTTAGGCTCCTTTTTAAATGGAATAAAATCTTTTGTATACTTAGTTCGGTATGCAGCGTAATATTTGGTGGAGTGTCCAAGCTTTTTTGTAATAGAGTACAATGATTCATTCAACTGGAAATGCCTAAAACAAATCTACAGATATTATTATACATAACAGATAAAGCATGCATTTCCTTAACCCCAATATTATAATAAATGCTAGATACAGTATTTATTCAAAATGGGGAAGAAGAGACCCAGTGGCAATCGCTAATCTAGTCTGTTGTGTACAATACAATTTAAATTTATAAAGCAACCCTACTTTTTATTAACATTTTTTTAGAATTGCTTGAACCTGTAGTGAACAGGTTAAACTGGAATCCAGAAGTACTCCAAAAAATTTAAAGTATGATCACTTGTTCCAACAGACAGCCCTGGGGATCAGATATTTCCAACTTAGGAGAATCTTCTGACATATATGATGTACCAAAAAGCATGATTTTTGTCTTGGTAGAATTTAAAATCATAGCTTTAAAGGTTAACTAAGAACAAACATCTTCAAAGTCCCTTTCTAGTGAACTGGAAAGTTATAACACAGAATTTGACTGATCATAATTTATAGGAACATCTGTGTACAATAATGAATGACTTAACTTGCAGACCCTAGGTAAATAATTAATAAAAATGGAGAACAACAAGGGCCCCAAAATGGACCCCTGAGGTACCCCACAGTCAATTCATAGCACATCAGAAGCTACTTAACCAACTTGTACAAATTGACATCTGTCACTTAGATAACTGCCAAGCCTAAGAACAGCAACTTCAGAAAACCCAAGGTCTTGCAATTTCAGACAAGTAAGTTTATGATCAATCAAGTCAAAAGTCTTGTTTAGGTCCATTAACACTGCCCCTGTCATCTTACCTATCTCAAACCCTCGCAGGACAGTGTCCGTGAACCCAACCAAGGCAGTCCCTGTTCCATAATGCTTCTGGAACCCATGCTGCTGCCTGGTTAACAGATCATAGGTTTCAAAATAAGCATCAATCTGTCTAGCCGCTAGTTTTTTAAGTAATTTACCAAGGGGATTTAAGATTGATATTGGTCTATAATCATCCAAAGAGGCAGCATTGCCTTTTTTCCGTATCAGGATCACCTTAGCTTTCTTCCATACTAAGGGAAAAATGCCTGAAGTCAACAACAAATTAAATATATAACATACGAGTTCAGCAAGAAATGGAGTGGCCAGCTTTATAAAACATCATCAAGCCCTCTCCCACAGTCACTTCCTTTATCAGGAATGGATTGCAGAAGCTGAAAAACTTCACTTGGAGTAACTTCTGTAAATGAAAATCTAGCTCTGTCTACCAAGGAGTCATCCAGTGATGATTTACTATAACCAGACTAAGAAAGGGAAGATGTATGTTTAGATAAATCAGAAAATTTACAATTTAACGATTTCAGGGAGACCATTAACTTCTATGTTGTCAACAATACTTTTCTGAATGTCGACTATAGGTTTAGGGGATGGAAGATCATTTATGAAAACTATAAATAATAGGGGGCCCAGCCTGAACAGAACCCTATGAGACTTCCAGGGCAACTAGAAGCATAGACAAGATAGAAGGAACCAGCTTGACTGCTTTAGTTCTTCTGAACAAGTGGGCCATAAACCATCAGAGTGTGTATCTGAAAGACCATTGAAGGCTAATTAGGAAAGTAACAGGGAGTGACTCATTGTATCGAAGGCCTTGGCCAGGTCAAGGAAAATGGTCCTAGTGCCAAAGGCAGACTCAGTTTGGGTGTGGAGACAATCAGTCATCTGAAAAAGGGAGGTGATAATGGAGTGATTTGGTGGGAGGTCAGATTGAAGGGGGTTAAAAAGTCATTGGTAGTGTGGAAGTTGCACAGCTGCCAACAGACTAATCTCCCTGTGACTTTGGACAGAACCAGCAGTAGTGAGATGAGGATATGTAATAGTTGCCACTTGCCAGGGACATCTGTTGTACTATCTTTGTCAGGAGGTATGACTATAGCATGTTGTCAAGAGGAAAGAGAGTAGCCCATGGCCAGGGAGCAGTTGAAAAGGAGGGCAAGTGGTTTAGCTAGAGAAGGGGCCCCACGGCAAGAAATTTAAGAGATATGCTATCATAACCACATCTGAAGTGCACATTTAGGGAAACCAATTCTTTAAATACTTCGGTCTCACAGACTGAGAAGAACACAAAACTATCTGGAGTATCTGGCACTTTGGAATGGGGTGAAGATTGGACTGCAAGCTGCGGAGGGTTTTAGGACCCTCAATGAAATGTTTTTTAAGTAATTTGCTTTAATACAGCGATTAGTACTAGGGGTGAGTGAATACCTTGGCCCCAAGTATTGAAGGTTGGCACAAGTTGACACCAAACACAACTTGTGCCAACCACAACTGTGATGTTGATGCTGCTCCCTATTCTAGAATGGGCAGGGTCTCCACAGCTAAGTCCTGCGATTTGCGACATGCAGCCAGGTACGCTGAATAGAAGGTGCACATGGTGAGCATGTCTCAAGCCGCAACACAGATTGCAAGTGCCCCTATGCCCAGCTAGCCACATTATGTGCCCCACAGAGCATCCCACATCAACTTCCCCCCAAAGTGTACAAGCAGAGCCCCGCAGGGCTGCCCACCCCACTGCCTCTGAAATCTACATTAATTGCTCCGCAGGGCTACCCATACCAACTGCCTCAGAATCCCTGTGTAATCAATGCTCTGCAGGGCTGCCCACACACCCCCAGCCCCCCAAGATCCCCATTGTACAGTACCCCACAGGGCTGCCCACACCAACTGCCCCCAATTCCCCCATTGCAAAATGCCCCACAGGGCAGCGCTGTTATCCCCCAACCCATGCCCCAACTTGAGTTGCCAGACACAAATGCGGCATATACCCAGACAATTCCTGGTAGTCTAGTGGCCTCCCACCTAGCCATGCCAGTCCACATAGCATGCCCCCCACCTGTCCCCAGCCGGCAACTGGCACAGCCCACCTCTCACCTCCAAAGCCAGCCACCAACTTCTGTAGGAGTACTATAGTAAAGACACATTCAGAAATTAATTTCTGAGTGAGTCTTTACAGTGAGCGCTCCTATGGAACTCAGTCACTGGCTGGCCATGGAGGTGAGAGGTGGGCTGTGCCAGTCGCCAGCTGGGGATGGGTGGGGGTGCTGGGTGGACTGGCACAGCTGGGTGGGGGGCCATTAGACTACCAGGGATTGTCTGGGTATATGCAGCATTTGTGGCCAGTGATTCGGGGTTTGGACATGGTGGGGAGATGACAGCACTACCCTGTGGGGCATTTTGCAATGGGAGATCTGGGCAGTTGGTGGGTACCATGGGCACATTTTGGGCACATCAGGGCTGGGGGTGGCAGCCCCATGTGGGCCATACTCTGGACACATCAGAGGGAGGGCGGGCACATTTTGGACATGTCAGGGGCAGGGGGTGTGGCCAGCCCTGCGGGGCACATTTTGGACACGTCAGGGGGCCAGAGGCACCCACAGAGGTATGCTGGACATGGGGGGTGGGCAACTGTGGCATGACTATGGGTCTACAGAACTCTCGGGGGGGTGTCAATAAGTTACACCAGCTAAAAGCTGGTGTAACTTATGTTGCCAGTTCTCCTCTGAGGGTTCTTGTAGAATCCCGACATTGGGGACTTTGTTACTGCCCTTCTGGAATGGGGCGCAACAGCTGCCATAAACCCCCTAGCACCATGTCACAGGGATTTTATGGTGCAACTGCCAGTGTAACTGCTGTTCAGCGCATGTGGCCTGCGCCATGTCACAGGCCACATTGTAGAATGGCGCATGTCACAACTGCTGGCGTAAGTTGCAACATGTGCCTTCTACTTGGCGCAAGTGCTGTTACACCAGACATGACTGTACTAGAATTGGGCCCCCCTTATTTTGAATATTTGGATGAATATTTGTATTCAGAGCACCAAATATTCAAAAATTTGCTATTCATATTCATCATTCATGTGCCCATGGGGGAAAAACAAAAAATGTAAAAACAGTCCCCCCACCCTCCTCCCTGCCAAATTGTTTAAACCTCAACACCCCCACCCTCATCCTCTGCAATAAGCCCAATCCCAAGCTTCTCCCTCCCGGCACACACAGCTCATGTGATCAGCTGTTTTGCTACATAAATAAGCACTGGAGTCTTTCCATTCACAAGAAGTCTCCAGGCTGTGGAAGAGGGCAGGTTGTGTTGATTGCCTTCCTCATACCTGGGGTTTCTAGTTAGTAAATTTGGGTGCTGCAGCAGAGGTGGAAGTTGGGTGCTGCTCCAGTTGGGTTGGGGGTGGGGGTTCGATGAGTGATTGTTTACTAAATGAAAAGTACTAGAGGAGGCAGTGGCCAGCCATGGTGACTGATAGGTTGTGCTGGTTGTTCATCATGGGAGTTAATTTTTTAAAACTTTAAATTGTGGCTGCTGGAGAGGAGGATGCGATTAAGCTTGTTGCAGTGAGTGGGGGATGGGGCATTGTGGTTTAATCAATTGAACTGGACTGGGGAGGATTGTAGGTGGTTTTTTTTTTATTTATTTGTTTTGTAGCATTTCTGAAATTCCAGTATTTATGAATATGAACATACGAACATACGAAATTTGACAGCAGATAAAGGCCTAGAGGTCTATCAAGTCTTCTCGAATGTGCAGCTAGAACCCTTTATTCTGCAGCTACCCCTTCCTTCCACCCTGCCCCTTCATTAACCCTCCCCCTTGTCCTGTTCCATCCTCATTTGAAGCAGTTCACTGTTCTACTGCATACCACTTCAGCAGGTAACGCATTCCACCCAGCCACCACCCTCTCTGTAAAAAAGTGTCTCCTCATCTCCCTCCTGAACCTTCCTCACTCCAGTCTCATATCATGGCCCCTGGTGTCCCTCCCCTTCCTTACTCTGAACAGCTCCTCTGTACCTGTCTTGTTTATTCCTTTCATGTATTTAAAGGTTTCAATCATGTCACTCCTGTCTCTCCTCTCCTCTCCTCCAGTGAGTACATGTTCAACTCCTCCAGCCTCCTCTCGTATGATAAGTCCCCCAGCCCCTTGATCATCTTTGTCGCTCTGCGTTGCACACCCTCCAGTAACTTAATGTCCCTCTTCAGATATGGACACCAGTACTGTACGCAGTACTCCAGGTGTGGTCTAACTGATGACCTATACAGTGGCAGAATCACCTCCTCCCTCCTCGAGGATATACCCCTTGCAATACAAACCAGCATTTTGTTGGCCTTGCAGCTGCCTTCCTACATTGTGCTGAGTTGTTCATTGACCCTGTAATGAGCACACCCAGATCCTTCTCCTCCTCTGTCTGGGCTAGCTGCACTCCCCTAGCTGGTAACTCCTCCTTGGTTCTTCATCCCAAAATGCAGCACCTTGCACTTTTGGCATTAAAGCCCAGTTGCCAGGTGTCTGACCAGGTTTCAAGCTTTGCCAGATCATCCTGCAACCCCTGCCATCCCCCTAGGTCATCCACCACCACTCCTACCTTGGTATCATCAGCAAACAGACTGATCTTGCTTTTGATGTCCCATGATATGTCTGCAATGAATATCCCAAACAACACTGGTCCCAACACCGAGCCCTGTGGAACACCGCTCGTCACTGCCCTTGGGTGTGAGAGCTCCCCACCCACCACCACCCTCTGTTGCCTTCCCTGCAGCCAGTTTCCTACCCATCTCACCAGCTTTGCACCCGCCCCTGTGCTACTAACTTCCTTCCCAGCCTTCCATGTGGCACTGAGTCGAATGCCTTACTGAAGTCCAGATACAGGACATCCACAGCATGGCCCCTGTCCAGTTGCCTAGTTACCCAGTCATAGAACTCTACCAGGTTGGTTTGGCAGGATCTGCCATGTATGAAGCCATGCTGTCTGCTGTCCTGTAGTCCTTTGGCCTCTAGGAGGGCCACCAGCCTCTCCTTCAAGATAGTCTCCATTAGCTTATCCACGATGGATGTGAGGCTCACTGGTCTGTAGTTTCCCGGTTCATCCTTGGGGCCACTCTTATGGAGGGGCACCACATGAGCCATCCTCCAGTCCTGAGGTACATACCCCGAATGTAGTGAGGCATTAAATAGGTCTGCCAAAGGTCCTGCAAGGACCTCTGCCAGCTCCTTCAGTACCCTGGGGTGGATGCCATCTGGGCCTGGTGCCTTGTCCACCCTCAGTGCCTTCAAACCCTCTCGAACTCTGCTCTCCATGATTTCCCCATCTGTCACCACTTCCCACCCTGCTTCTGCCATTTCTCCCACCTTGGGTGTCACCCCCCTCTTCTCTTTAGTAAATACTGAGCAGAAGTACTCATTTCGTGCTTCCGACTTATCGCACCCTGCTTCCACCCAACCCCCCTCCTTCCTAATCCTTACTATGTGGTCCTTACAGCTCCTTTTCTCCCTGATGTACTTAAATAAGTCCTTCTCCCCCTTCTTAATGCCTTGTGCCAGCCTGAGTTCCATAGATCCTTTGGCTCCCCTTACTGCCCTTGTCACCTCCTTCTATTCTGTCAAGTACTCCTCCCTGTCCTCCCCCGTCCCTGTTTTCTTGTACTTCCTAAAGGCAGCTCTTTTCCTCCTTACCTTTTCCATGACCTCCTTGCTCAACCAGATCGGTTTTTTAGCCCTAGCCTTCTTGCTCTGGGCTTTGCAGCAGGTTTTGGTTGCCTCCACTATCCCCAGCTTTATGAGCTCCCACCTCTGGTTAGTGTCCATACTAGATTGAATTCTGGCCAGGTACCCTTTTACCACTTCCTCATCTTCCCAAAGTCGGTCCTCCTGAAGTCCAGCACTATTGTGCCAGATTCCACTCCTTCCTTGCCCATATCCAATGTGAGCCATACTGAGTGGTGGTCACTCCCTGACAGCGGTTCCTCCACTGTAAGTTCTCTCACAAAGTCCCCATTTGCCAGCAAAAGGTCAAGGGTATTCCCTAACCTGGTTGGTTCACTGACCATTTGCAGCAGGAAGCTGTCCTGGAAGGCATCCAGCAGTACCTGCTCTTCTGTTCCTGGTTGTTGGGGTGCTCTAGTCCACTCCTGGCATGTTGAAGTCCCCCACAATCACCACACTACCCTTCTCGCAGGTCCTCCTGATCTGTTCCACTAGTTCCCTGTCTAACTCCTCCGTCTGAGATGGTGGCCTGTACACCACTCCCATTCTAAGAATCCTATTCTTGGAATCCTGGATTTGCATCCAAAGTGACTCCGTACTACCCTCCTCCCCTTCCTCCCTTACACGCTTCAGTCCTTCCTTCACATATAGTACCACCCCTCCTTTCCCAATCACCCTGTCCCTACGAAATAACCTGTACCCTGGTACAGACAGGTCCCAGTCATTGTATTGGGTGGCCCATGTTTCCATGATGGCTGCAATGTCCACCTCTCCCTCTGCCATGAGAACCTGTAACTCTGCAGTTTTCCTCCCAAGGCTCCTAGCATTAAGGGTAACCACCTTCCACCCTTCCCCCCCCATCCTGCCCTCCTTTCCTAGCATCACCAACAGTACTTGCCCTTTGTCCTGTTATGGGAATAGTCACGAATAGGGCCACACTTCATTATTCGTATCCAAATAACAAATAGTGCATTATTTATAGTATTTGGGAAATAATATTTGTTACTCACACATCCCTTGTTATCACTAGGCAGAGAACCTGAAGGGGCAGAGGTTAGAGGCGTAGATCTAGGGAGCCAGCAAACGGCTCTACAGAGCTTTGATGGGTCTATACCAGAGGCAAGATATTTATTCCTGAAATAGGCAGCCTTAACCTGTCTTATGGCTTTTGTATAGTATTTATGAAGTCTTGTGAAGGTCAGCCTATAAGAAGGGGACCTACTGGCTTTGTCTTTTGTCTAGGCATACTCTCTTAGGCAAAAGAGATCAATAAGGTCAGAAGAGACCCAGGGAAGATGGATGCCCCTGAACCTAATTTTTTGAGTGGGGCATGCACATTCCAGATAAAATTGAGAGTAACATGGAAGTGATCTGAGGCCATGTCAGGGTCTTGACAATATTTGACTAATGTGACCCCCGGGATGCCCTGTCTGGGTTCACTGTCCTGACTGGTGGCAGTACAGGGCTCACATGGTTGAAGGGGATGGGTTTGTTCTTTCTCCTGTGGTAGGAGAGTTCAATCCAGAGCAAATAAGTGTGCAGTGCCACCCATGAAATATAGTACCTACACACCTCCCTACACTGGACTGGCCCACCCCGCGGGGGACCACATAGACAGTTGTTACTTTCAGCACTTAACACTTCAATCAGACTGTACAAACTGAATGCACAAACAGAAGTAAATTTCTTTTTTTTTTCCTATTTTTGTTTCCTTGTCCAGACATGGCCCCCATCCACCGGGAACCCCCAGTCCAGTCACCCCAATGTCCACTGAGACTTACCTCACCTTGGCCATCCTCTGCTCCTATGATGTTCTGTGATGCCGGGTCTTCCCACATAGCCAGGTGTAGGACCTATGAGGTCCCGAGATCATCCTGCCAGCCAGAGTTTTTTATTTTCATCTCCCTCGTGTCCCTCTTTCCTGAGTGAGAAGGCATGATATGCAATGATGCCAGTGGCAGTGCTGCACATTCTTCCATGTGTAGCACACCTGGTATCTGCCACGGTCCTCCCCTGCCCTCCATGTATGGTCTGGCACAGATTCACTGCCTCTGTTAGAGGACAGGCATGCTCCGAATGCCACAACCCACCCCTTCCAGCTCAATCCTCCTCATCCTGGCCAGCACTCCAGCAACCCATACACACTCCCGAACGTGGGTCACCAGAGTTGCAAGTGGTTGTGCTACTGCTGCACTGGCAGGCAGCATAACAGAAGTAAATTTCAACCAGTTAACAGTACTTTTATTTAAGAGCACAGGCATGCAGCTGGGGGAAAAGAAGAGATTAAGCAGTTGTAAGTCACCTTGAGTACTCCTACCCTGTGACAAGGCACCCCAAGAGCCACTGTACTGTGGGTCACTGCCACCTTTTAAGATCCCACATGGTTTAAGAAAGAACTCACTCAATCAAGGGGCACAAAAAGATTAATTATACTACACAGGGAGCGGTAAGCTCTTTAATAGTACCAGTAGTACAACAACAATTTCAAATATGTCTCAATAACCAACAACTCTGGGTACCCAGGAATTACACTGGAGTCCCGGTGCAGGCCTGGTAGCTATATTGCCAAGGTTCTTTTGGTGGTGCACTTGATGAAAGTTATTAAGCTTGCAAACTAACCCCCAACAGGCCATAGTGTGCTAGCACAATTTTAAAGAGCTTGAAATTCAACAGGAAAATAATTGAAACACAACTGTAATCCAAAAGCAGTAAGGGTAATCCAAAACTGGAAAAGTACGAAAGACCAAGCCTCCAATGCCAGCACTCACAATACCCACAGTTCAGTCAAGTCGGGGAACAGCACACAGCAGCAGGTCAGGCAGCAATCAGGAACAGACCCCAGTGTCCTGAGGATTAAACACTTCAGACTTTCTCAGATGTTCTGAAGCAGGACAGACCTTCTGACTCATGCCTCTTGGAAAACAGCCCTTCTAGCTCATCTGTCAGGATAAAGGAGCGCTACACAATGGCTTTCTATTTCCCCAAGGAGCCCAGACCCGAAGAACAGCCCCCAGGGTCTGACTCCCTTCTGAATCGAAAGTACCCACAAACTTAGGGCATGTACCCTGTGGCTCCCTGTTTCACAATCCCCCCCCCATTAGATTTATTTATTTTTTTATTTATTGAATTGTCTCACCAGGAAAGATACACTGAGCAACTGAATGCTCATATCATGGTACGTCCTGGGGGAAAAGGAAGAGGGATGTACCGCAGGAGAATCCATAATACATACATCATTATAGAGAGTGCATAAAACATTTATCAATCAATCAATCAATCAAAATCTTTATTTATCCAGGCGGGCACCATTGAGCAAGGCTCATTTGCAAGGCAGACCTGGTCATGAATACATCAAAGTACAGTACAGAAGCAGGTATACAAAAAGCAATAATATACAGGGAAGAACAAGTTTATACAGTGTATACAGTACAATACAAGGTTGAAATAAATAATAAAAAAACAGCATTATTTTACAATTGAAGAAGTCAGCAGATGTACAATCAACCATAGGCATACAGGAGTTATAAGCAGAGAGATATTTTGAGTGAGGCAGCTGGCAACTACACATATAGAGGAAAGAGGCCATGTATGGGACGGCTGGTTAGAGAGGTAAAGAAGAGGAGGGATATATTATCGACGACTGGGGGAAAAACTGAGCTAAAACCACAGAAAGTGATGATGGCTGTAGTGTACTTGTTTATTATGATAATGACGGAGGAGGGGTAGATAATTGGGACACTACTATGGATAGGGTGAGACTTTAGCCAGGCTGGAGTGGACAGGGAATGGTGGGTGCAGCAGGAAGAGTTAATAGGGAAAGAGTGAGAACCAGGGGTAGAAACATGGCGAGCATCAGGATGGGAAGGGGGAGCTGCAGAATTAGTGGGCTAGCAGTGAGGAAAACATTTGCAAGATGCTTTCATGTAGTGATCGTAGAGCACCTTGAAGATATTCAGGCTAACAGGGCAGCTCAGCTTCAAGTTCCTTTGAAACCATTCCACAATGTGGGTAAAGAGAAGCTTAGAGCAGCTTTGTTGAAATGAGTTTTGACCCTTGGAACTTGGATGGCAATTAGGGAATAGCTCCTTAGAGCGTAGGTGCCTAACACACTCCGAGGAACACAGTCTGAGACATATGAGGGGAGCTTGTTGGTCACCACTCTGAAGGCCCATAGGGTGGCATTTCTATTCCTTCTATAGTGAAGGGAAGTCCAGCCTAATGATGAGTACAGGGAGCAGGAGTGTGTGGAAAGCGGAATGCCAGTAATGAATCTGATAGCTCTGTAGTAGAGGATGTCCAACTTAGCCAGTGCAGAGGCAGTGCAGTGGCTGTAGAGCAGGTCCGCATAATCTATTAAAGATAGAAAGGTAGCTTGAACCAGTTGAATCTTGGCCTCCTTTGTGAGCAGGTGGTTAATTCTGTAGAATAGTCCTAATCTTTGCCTTAGTTTCTTCTGTAGTTCTTCGAGATGGTCGGCGAAGGAAAGTTTATGACCAAACCAAACTCCTAGATATTTGAATTAAGCTACATACTCTAGTGTTTCTCCAAGAACAGTGGTAATTTGTGGGATAGCTCCCCCCCCCCAGCAGGAACTGCTGCATGCAAGGAGGGGGAGAAGAGTATGGCTTTTGTCTTTTTTGCATTGAGCAAAAGCTTTTTGTTTATGAGCTGGTATTGTAGAAGGTTAAATTCATCTTGGAAGTCTTCACAGGCT
This sequence comes from Neoceratodus forsteri, assembly GCA_016271365.2. Taxonomy (NCBI): domain Eukaryota; kingdom Metazoa; phylum Chordata; order Ceratodontiformes; family Ceratodontidae; genus Neoceratodus; species Neoceratodus forsteri. Next base: position 954,233,346 of record CM057454.1, on the reverse strand, counting down.
GCTTCCGGAGTGGGATGACTCAAGTACAGTACAGTGTTGTCAGCAAATAAGTGGATGTTGGCTTTTTTGATGGGGTCATTGATGTTGTTAATGTAGACTACAAAGAGGAGGGGGAAAGGATAAGGCCCTGGGGCATGCCTCTCAGCATAGGTTTTAATGGAGAAAGATTACCTTCAGCTTTAACCTGCTGTTTCCATTCTCCGAGGTAGTCTGCAAACCAGCACATAGATTTATGGTCCAGGCCTAAGGTGTTTAGGGAGGAAAGAAGCAGGCTGTGATCGACTGTGTCAAATGCCTTACTAAGATCCAAGACAACAGCACAGACATGCTTCTTCTTGTCAAAGTCTAGGAGCCAATCATTGGTCACCTTAGCTAGGGCTGTTATGGTGCTGTGCTTTGCTCTGAATCCAGACTGAACTAGATTTAATAGGCTTCTGGATTCTAAGTTTACCCCTAGCTGGCCGCACACTGTTTTTTCTAGTAATTTAGACAGGATGGGGAGGAGGGAGATTCATCTGTAATTATTTAGATCACAGGGGTCACCTGCTTTTAATAGAGGGATGACATGGGCTATTTTCCATTGAGGGGGAGAGTGACATGTTGAATAGGTGGGTAATACATAGTCAAAGGCATTGGGTACATAATAGTCGAATGCATAGAGGATAATGTATGGTCCTCTACCCTTAACATGTTTGTTAACCGCTGAGAGGTTGCCAAGGTGACCTTGTAAACCTCTGGCAAAATGAATGTGGCTTACTTTTGGCACCACCGCAGATGTTCTGGGTCATTTTCTCACCGCTGCACTACTTTTGAGAAGGCCGTCGATGCGAGAGATAAAAGGTACATGCATGCGCAGATGGGCTGTTTGTAATCCCACCGCTATGACTTACTCAAGAGAGGTTTATAACTACTTAAGTCATAGCAATGGGATTATCAAGAAATAATTTGGCTGGTTTTCAGTGGTAATAAGGGCTCACCATACATTGTAATTACATTATAGGCAGATCACAGGTAATGCATTCATACATACATATAATATGAATACAGAGTCAAAGGCATAGGATCCAAGGTAGTCAGATGGATCCTATTACATTTCAGGTAGTTCACAGGTGCTGCAGTACCAGCCAGGGTGGAAACATAGGTAAGCAATGACACATATATAAGAGCTAGGCAATATATGGCAAGATAAGTGCAAATGAGGAAGGGGTGTAGGTAGAGAGAGACAGAGGTAGACAGAGGGAGAGAAGAGGCAGATAAAGGCTAGCAGGCTCCTTACTTGGCTCTGAATCAACCTAGGTAGGATGCAGGTCTCTGTCTCCACTCAGTACAGCTCAGCAGCTTCAGTATGCAGCACTGGTCCACAGGTTCACACTCTCAGCAATTTCTTCTCACAGGTGCTCATCTAGTACAGTCTCTGAGTTTACTGAATGAACTATGGTGAGGGCTGAAAGGATGCTTGACCTGGCTAGGCCTCCTGCTTGGTCTCACCAGCAGCAGTTATGAACACTTCAGTGTCCCTGTCAGACTGCCACAAGCTCTTCAAGATCCCAGAAATTGGTTTCTCCAATTCAGTGTCCCATTGGATAAGCAGGGCTACCCATAAGTCCTTCTGCCTTGTCCTGCCCTTCCCTCTGATTGGCTTCTTAAACATGCCAGTTCATCTGGGGTGGTTCTTATTGCATCTTTCCCCCACAATCCCTTGCGCAGTAGCCAGAGCTTTCTGGTGCTCTGATTGTAGGGCTAGGGGTGGGTGTCATCAAGATGGCCGTAGCTATATTCTGTTGGAGTCTTTGCTCCAAAGTATTTTATTTGTTTTCTTTATCCCATTACTTGTGTCCTAGCCCTTCACATTGTAGCAGCCCTCCTGTACTGTCATCCAGTCATTTTGGTGCGGCAATGGTAAAGGGGAGTGCTGGGGATGAGCCCCTTGCAATATGCACTCCCACTCTAACTTGCGGCTGGACCTGCATGGTGCATTGAGTTGCCAAAGAGGAGCAGTGGTCTTAGTGTTCCTGGTCCCCTCTGCCAGAATCAGGGAGCAGGACTGAAGAAACTTGGCCACAGCAAAGGACATAGGAAGCACTGATTGTTATGCTGTAGCACTGCCTTTCTCTCACCATACCACACATGCAATTGAGCAAAAAAGAGACCGCTACTGCGGCACCAGCAATAGTTCAGGCTCAGTACCTCTTGAGGACCATGGCAGCAGTCCAGGTAAAACCCCTCCTGAGGAGGGGGTTACACTAGGAAGCAATCAGTGAATAAGTTTATGGGGGGAGACCTTAGTGGATTTTATTTTCCTAACATAAAAGTCATACAATGATCACTCAAAATGTTTGGTGGTGTACCAGCAGACACAAACCTATGAGGATAGGAGATGAGCACACAGTCAAAAAGGCTATGGTTTGATAGAGATCACTTGGGACTGATTTAGGTGGCGACATGTCAATTTGTCCCAGGCTCTTCATCGCATGACAATGCGCTCTGTTGCATTAGCTCCAGCATCAGTCGGTCCCTAATACAGTTCTCCCCAGCCAATTCGCTCCCACAAGATGTCTTACTCTAGTACAAATAAAATTACAGTATGAATTCCCCTTCTGCTACCCTTGAGTGTATTGTCTCATGTGGTGGGTGAATTGTGCCCACCTGGAGCTTGTTTTGTATTATTTGAGTGGGGTGCAAATGGTACAGGGATGAATTGTCTTAGGAACCAATTGATGCCGGAGTTAATGTGATGGCTTGTGTTGTCACATGATGAACGGCCTTGGATGAATTGATATATAGCCAATTTAGGGCTTCAGTTTTGGTACAGAGTGGATTAGACTGTGACCTATTTATATGTAAGGAAGATCGATTTGTGTTGAGGTTGCCTAGCAGACGGTGCTCACAAGTAACTTAGGTGGAGGCATACAGTACTTTTTGGATTAACCCAGAAATATTATCATGTAATCTACCTGTGTATGGTAAATCCTAGTGATAGATATGGGATTAGTCCAAAATACAGCACCATGAACTCCCAGAGCTCAATCCGTGCAGCATTTCACCTAGGAGGTGGCTTGCCTCCACACAATAGAAATTCCCAAGCAAAAGGTAGCGCATACAAAGAATTCTCAGATTCTTGAATATTGCAAAAAAGGTTTTTACATCAAGCGTTGATTCTCAGCAAATTCAAACAGTTGGCAACTTATGGAGTTACAGCTTCTCCCCTAGTGCCTCGACTCTCACAAGTCTTCAGTAGGGATAGATATGGGATCAGAATGAGGGTAGGACACTTAACCAGTTAGGAGATCAAGGATTTTGGGGATGGACTCCTGAAGACAGAGGAAAACATTTAGATGGGAGGCAGCATAACAAGAACCCCACAACCATGTCTGGATCTGTCTTGCCTGAGATTTGTGGAACTGGAGAGGTCAATTTGGGAAGAGTCGATTCAAACAGAGAGCAGGTCTCAGTAAGAATTAAAATATCACAGTTGTTTTGCTGCACAAAATCTTGATTTGGTCAAATCTGGGAAAGACACTTAGAAAGTTGGTATGAAATAAAGAGGCCCTTGAGTAGGTTGGAGAGTGCAGTGCCAGAGGAGAAAAAGGGAAGGGGCCTGGGTTTATTTCATTATCTCCTCTGAGAAGCAGAAGTAGCACTAGTGCAGATGGACTCATAATGGGGGAGGTGAGGGGACCCAAGTTCTACTAGTGGAGTGCAGCATGAACTTAGAATCTGCAGTAGCATGATTGTGCACTGGTCAGCTGGGTAGGTCATGATACCACAGGGGGTGGCAAAAGACCGACTAGGCATTTAAACATGTGGTTACAAACCAACAAGTTAATAACATGGACTAGGCCAGTGTTTAGCAAATGCAGCCACCATAGCCCTTTGAGGCCACCAGCATGATTTTGTGTGGCCACATATCTATAGAGCATCCACTAAAAACATAATGGACCTGGTAATGTTTTACCTTAAAAAATATTAAAGATAAATTTAAAGAGGAAAGGCAAAAGCAATTTCATTTGTTGTATGCTGTGACAACATAGATTGTTTTGTGTATTAGGGGCCTGAGGGTAGAAGAATAACAAATGAGGGTATCAGTAATTTCAGGTGGCCAATGGTCACACTTCCAGGCCTTCCTCCTTACCTCATTGCAGTCTTTTATTATATAAATTACTGTACGTTTAGCTCTGTTTTTACTTTTTGTTTTAATAACATCCATTTCTGTTCATATATTGTCACTAGTAAGTATAGCAATTGTACGGTACTGTACTTAACATACTGTATGGTGATAAGGATGGGGTTGACCAGTTTCTGTAGTGGAAACTTAAGGTGTCTACCACTAATGGTACTTGGGGTACTGCAACATGCAGTATAATATTATTAGTATACGGGTCGGTGTAGCTGTATATGGAAATGCATACAATTTCAGAGGCTTGATTACCATAGTGGTGATGTCAAAACACTGTTGTACCATGGTAGCTATACCACTGTTGTGGTATAACACCATCAAATCTTGCGTCATTCTTGCTTACCTACACTGCATATTCCTTATAATGAAGATATCAACAAGAGTGAAACAGTCTGAAGGAGCTGTGTGTTAAAAGATGAACACTAGAAATGATGCCAGCTCATGTAGCTATTATTTAAATCACATTAAATGATTCAGTTTGCTTTTTTTTCTGTTTATTTGAGCAGAATTAAAAAGCAGGTACTGTAAATGAATCAAAGCAAAATTTTACTGTAAAAATAATGTATGGACAACCATACACAACAAGGCCGATATTTCAGTATAGGTGTGAGATAATATCATAGAGACCTCTGGAGCTTCGCTTTCGAGGTCTATGATGCCATCTCACCCTTCAATGGAAACATTGCCTTATTAAGTATGGGTGTCCATACGTCATTCTATATATTGTGAATTGTAAAACTGAGCAAAAAATTTCTAATTACCACTGTGGGTAAATAAAACTTTCCCTTTTGAAGTCTTCTAAACCTGTTCCCGGAAAGATGTTAAGCAAAGAAAAATCCATAGGTAATATTCTCTCTGTTCCATCTTTTTGACCACTGCATGCCACTTTCACACTGTTTTATAATGTGGATCAGAAAACTATATGGGGACAATTCTTGTCAGTATGGCTGGCATCAAATAGTTTTTGGGACTTCTTGCAATCAGCATATACATTACATTACACCCCTTTCCTGAGTGTTTGCATAGGTTATTTCAGAAGATTAGGAAACTGACAGGACCACCAAGTCCTACACAATAACATGGTTCAACTTGCAGGTGTGGGCACATGAAGCTATGCCCCACCTGCTACTGCCTAATGAAATAAGGAAGTTGTAAGGGTGCAGGGCTTCACCAGGGCTGTGTTGGAAGGCAACTACTAAACCACCAGTCAAATGGGGTGATGGGGCTAGGTTAGAGGCACAACTGGATTACAAGGGACACAGATGCAAGGGTGAACCAGAAAGGGGAAACACTGTACCATTAGAGAAAAGTCTCAGAAGCTGTATGGAACAAATTCACCACCAGCTTCCATAGAACACTGGGTGGGTAGAAGAGATACACCTACTGTGTTAGGCAGATGCTGCAATGCCGGGCTGGCCATTATTGTGAGCACACTGGGATGTAAGTGGGTGCAAAGTCAATTTGCATCTGCTAACATTTCAACCAGCAACTTGCACTGTGCCTATGTTGCAAGGGAAATCCTCCTTTCTGGAAAATGCACTGTGTTCGGTGTATGGCATTTTGAATAGCAGCACAATGATTTGGGCACAAAGCTGCAACTTTGCACTACCCCCATAATGATAAAGAATCAGGCCCCTGGATGTTAACAAGGAGAGCCAAAGATAAATTGGATGCAGAGATTCAGATTACATTGCCTAAATGTTACACTGTTCTGTTTAGCTTTCACTATATCATTAGTCAGTTCCTATTTTAGCTTACTAGAGCCATGTTCCAGAAGATTAGTTCTACAAAAAAGAAAGCAGACTTTCTATTATGCAGCATGCATACATTCTTTAATTATAATCCATTTTTTCCATGATTTTGTTTTCCTTTTGTTCCAAATGTTAGTTAGCATGCTAATTAGCTCAAATAATGATTAAGTCAGTCACAAGAGCTAAAATTTCATCCTTATAATTTTTGAAGATGGTAGCTATCAATTCATTGTTATGTGAAAATTGCCATTACTGAAGAAAACATGTGCTTTCTGTTATCAGGCACTTCCATGAACCAACCACACACTCCAGTATTGGTGGCTGAGCCTTCTATTCAGCTTTAGTAACACTTCCATCTGCAATAATCTCTCCAAGGAACTGTAAACCAGGAATTCCATTACATGATATAAATCACTTTAAAACACTTTTCACTATTGCAGTGCTGGAACTGCTGGATGAGAGGAGAGTAAACTCTCAGCTGAAACCTAAAGGTATGCAGTGAATACAGATTTAGATAGATAGATCTGTAGATAGATAGATAGATAGATAGATATTCTTTACAATAAACTTTTTTAATGCACTAGTTAGGGTTCAGATTACTCTGATAAAAGTAAGGAAATGTGGTGTCAGGGTTTCCAGCTCTAACACCCCACCCACACTCTGCACGCAGTAAAAGGGAAAAACCATTATAGTTTCACATCTCCTGAGTCTCTGCAAATCAGGCCTAGCATCTTCCTTGGGGTTATCAGCCCTAAACACCCCATTCCCTCACCAAATAAGCTCAGATATGCAGACTATATGAGAATGGGGTGAGCGTTACAGTTGATAACCCCAAGAATGACACCAGCATTGATTTGCAAAGACTCAGGAGAGGTGAAACTGTAATGGTTTTATCTTTTGCTGCCTGCAGGCAAAAGTTTTACCTTTTGCTGCCTGCAGGGGTGGTGGGGGGTGCGATGTTAGTGTTGAAAACTCCAACCCCACATTTCCCTGTTATGTATCTTCATTCACGCAGATCCTTTTGGGACCTGCATGAACATATCCATTTGCCTTTGGAAGCTCCGGGCCCTTGTGGGCCCTGTGCTTCCATCCACCCCATAGATGCTGTCTGGAATTGCCTAGTGCTAGAATATTAAAATACACATAGTACATTTCATTAGAGTGGTCCTGGCATTATGAATAAGTGGAAGTCTCAGTTGAGCCATTGAGTGGTCATTTAATTGGCCCAAACTTTTCTCAAAACCTTCACTTTTAGGGGCTGTTGTAAGGTGCAGTTACTGTGTTGCTACTGCTCATGAAGTAGCGAGGGGGGCCAGAGAAATCAAGCAGGCAAAATAGGAGGAGCAGCTTTAGAAATGCAGCTACTTGGAATACTAAAAGAAATGCATGCCCTGCTGAGCTTTGAAACTAAGTCTATTCAAAATTCTGAATAGACGTGGGTTCAAATCCCAGTTATGGAACTCATTCATTTCAAATTTCTTAAGTTTTCTTTTGTCGACATTTAATTATGGAGCTGACTTCCTAGGCCCCATAAATGTTTTTATTTATTTGATGCATGAACAGTTTTGATCAAAATCATTTTTTTACAGTAAACATATTGTGTGAACAACCCACTGTGATAGTGAAAGGCCATATAACTACAGCTACTAGACGCTGACTAAAGTGTCATTTTCATTTAGGGCTTTTACATTAGCAATTTAAGTTTTAAACTAGTGTGTTGTGTTTGTGTGTAACCGAGGAGCCCTGTTATTTCAGGAAGAGAGCACTGAATAGTGCTAGATAAAGGGGGCTGGTGTGCAGCTAGAGACTACTCGTGCCTCATCCACACATGAGTGGAAAACGCACGGTGTAACTGAGTTAAAAACACTTTAAGGAGTCCAACAAGCCATTGCCAGGTAGTTTGTTGTGGCAACCAGCAATAACAACTTCCGGGACACTCAGTACATAAGCAGCCCTGCAGCAAGCGGGCGAACAGCTACTAGATGCTGACTAAAGTGTCATTTTCATTTGGGGCTTTTACATTAGCAATTTAAGTTTTAAACCAGTGTGTTGTGTTTGTGTGTAACTGAGGAGCCCTGTTATTTCAGGAAGAGAGCATTGAATAGTGCTAGAGAAAGGGGGCTGGTGTGCAGCTACAGACTACTCGTGCCTCGTCCACGCATGAGTGGAAAATGCATGCTGTAACTGAGATAAAAACACTTTAAGGAGTCCAACAAGCCGTTGCCAGGTAGTTTGTTGTGGCAACCAGCAATAACAACTCCAGAGACCTCACTACATAAGCAGCCCTGCAGCATAGAATGACGTGCATGAGGCGCGAGTGAAAACGCCGCGCGAGGCTGCATCGGCGTCTCATGCATGTCTGCTGTGTCCACTGAGTTGGAGTGAGTTTAAGGACCCATATCGTGTTTTGGAAATACAATCTTAAACTAAGAAAGTAAAATTTATAATTTAAATATGTCACAAATCAAGGGCAAACGTGGCAGTAAAGCAAAAAGAATCTGTATTTCTTGCCATATGTTTATTGAAGCACCAGCATGCAAGGAATTTGTATGTGATAATTGTATTTTAATTGCAAATTTAAGAAAGGAAATTGATACCTTATCGGAACGCTTAGCAACTCAGAAGGAGATCACTTGTCTAGAAAGATTTATAGATCAAGCTATATATATTACTATACCCGATTTACAAAATTCAGATATTAAAACAAAAAAAACATCAACTAATGAAGATGAGTTAATTAAAGTTGAGTTAGGTGGTGAAGTGTCTGTTATACCTGTGATTAGCACTCCGTGGATAAAACCCAAAAATATTGCAAAGACGTGCCTTATTAACAGTAACAACAATACCTTGCCAGTCTTCAACATGTTTGATTATCTTCAGGATAACATAAATCCAGAAGATATAGTCAAACAAAAATTGCAGAATCCAGATCAGGAGCCTGTTCCATTAAACTTACAAATTCCAAACATAAAGGATAAAAGTGTGTTGGCAAAACAAAACGATATAATAAAACAAACTGGGTGTGGGAAGGAGGTGCCTACAGATCTTGGGCCAAATTATGCAAGGCAAACTGAGAGTGGGAATGAGGTGCCTGCAGAACTTGGGCCTAATTATGCAAGACAAAAACCTACAAAATTACTAAATCAGTGTAGCACTAGTTTGAAAGAAGTTAGCTTGCCAAACCATGATATGCTCGCTTGCAAAAATATTGCAGTTGCATGCAAACAAAATCATCAGTGCAATCAACAGTGAACTGCTCCTCAGACTACATCATCTGATAAATCTATGACCAAAGATATATTGGTTATAGGCGATTCTTTAATTAGGGGGAGTGGACACAGTGGTTTGTGAAGGCAGAAAATTTAACACCACTGTTAGCACCCTTCCAGGCGCCAAAGCAGGCGATGTGTTAGATCTGCTAGAAGTACTCATGGAGAACACTGTAAACCCATTAGTTATAATACACATTGGAACAAATGATGTATATAAAACTAGTTTAAATACATTTCAATCTAAAATAACTGATATAACAACATTTATTAAGCAAAAAGGAGCAGAATTAATATTCTCAAGTATATTACCAACACATGGGTATTTAAACTACAAAAATACAGCAATCAAAACATTAAATGGTTGGCTAAGGACTTTTTGCATCAGAGAAAATGTAGGCTATATGGACAATTCTATAACATTTAGTAATAAAATTTTATTTAAATCAGACGGCTTGCACCTTAGCTTAGCAGGGTCAAGGATTTTTGGTAGAAAATTGAACAAGGTGATTGATTTTCATTTAAACTGGAGCAAGGGGGGCAGCCCAATCTAGCTAGCTATCCTGACTTAAAAACAACATTTAGCTCAAATAAATATAAAGGTTGGAAAACAACACTTATAAATTCCAGAAGTCTTGTTAACAAATATGATGAATTTAAAGACTTTATCTTAACAAATGATATACAAATAGCCTGTATTACAGAAACCTGGTGGGATATCAATGATACCTGGGAGAAAACAATACCGGGATACAATTTATATCAAAAATCTAGATCATACAGAAAGGGAGGGGGTGTTGCAATTTACGTACATAATAGTGTAAATAGTATACAACTGTCCTATGAAAGCAGCGAAGCAGAAACCATATGGCTTTAGTTAATTCCCTCTATCGGCCCTAAAATTATAATTGGCCTACTTTATAGACCTCCATCTAACTCATACAATAATGATGTTATTTTTTTGGATTTACTTAACAAATTTAACTCAGATAATAACTTAATTTTGTTTGGAGACTTCATTCTTCCTAATATAGACTGGCAGCTAACTAAAGCAGGTAACAAAATTGAACAAATGTACCTAGATGCATTCGACCAGCTAGGTCTGGTGCAATTAGTTCATGAAAACACTAGAGGTGACAAAATATTAGACCTCATATTAACAAATACAAGTGAATTAATAAGTAATGTGCAGATTCTTCCCCCTCTGGGCAACAGTGATCACTCAAAAGTCTATTGCTTAGTTGGGGCATTAGACAAAACAAAAAACTATAAATCTGAAGGAGCTATTAAATTAAACTTGGCTAAAGCCAACTTTTCTCATATTAGACATGAATTGGCAGGTTGGGATTAGTATAAGGCTCTGGAAGGGAAGAATACAGATGATATATGTAATATAATCCTAAACAAGCTTAATGAATTAATAGCCCAATATATTCCAATTAATAAACCTAAAATGAGTGGAGCAAAATCTAGTCCAATTTGGTTAAACAGGCAAATAAAACGTATGATTAACTGCAAGGATAAACTATTTAAAAAAAATATATGAAAGAAAAAATCCATAAAAATTACACAGCGTATAAAGAATGCACCAAATTGGTTAAATTAACAATTAAAAAAGCAAAAGCACAAATGGAGTTCACTCTAGCCAATAGGATTAAAGACAATAAAAAATCTTTTTTTCATACATAAATAGCAAAAAAAATCAACAGTCAATAGTAGGACCCTTAATGACAACAATGGGGTTATGCTAAATGAACAGGAGCTAGTAAATACACAAAATGATTATTTTTGTTCAGTTTTTAATCCTGGTAATACATCTGTGATTGTTAATAAGTATACACTGTCACCTGGGGCTATTAAAAATAACACCTGCTGTGGTAAAATGCAGACTGATTAAATTAGACATCAATAAATCTCCAGGCCCAGACAATATTCATCCTAGAATTCTACGGGAACTTGCTGATCAACTGGCTGAGCCTTTGAGCTTTTTATATCAGTCAACTTTAGATAGAGCTGAGGTTCCTCAAGTCTGGAAGAATGATTTGGTTATACCCCTTCACAAAAAGGGACCTAGATCTGATCCAGCTAATTTTAGACCCATTAGTTTAACATCATTATTGGGCAAAGTCATGGAGGGCAATTTAAAGGAAATTGTGACTGATTATATCTCATCAAACAATTTATCTGATCCTGTGCAGCATAGATTTATTAAAATCTAGATCATGCCAAACAAATTTACTATCCTTTTATGAAAATGTTAACTCAGAATTGGACCAGGGCAGACTAGTGGATGTGGTTTTTATGGATTTTGCTAAAGCTTTTGACAAATTACCATATACAGAACTAATACAAAATCTGGCTAAAATAGGCATTCACCACAACATTGTGAAATGGATAGCTAACTGGCTGACCAACCGGAGGCAGAGGGTGGTGGTAAGGGGCGTGATGTCCGAGTGGTCTGCCGTGACTAGCGGGGTGCCACAGGGCTCGGTACTGGGCCCGTGTCTTTTTAATATATATATTTCATCCTTACACCTTAGCAACCCTTCTATATGGATTTCAAAATTTGCAGACGATTGCAGACTAGGCGTCACAGTGTCTACTATGGTTGATTCATTTTCCTTACAACAAGCTATAAATGAAGTTTATGAGTGGACAAAAGCTAGCAAATTGGAACTTAACATCTCCAAATGTAAAATTATGCACTTAGGTAGAACAAACAACAATCATTCATACAATATAGGGAACAACACCTTATTAACAACATCTAAAGAGCGGGACTTGGGCATTAAAATTATGTCAGATTTAAAGTTCAATTCACACTGCAATCAACAAGTTAAAAAAGCTAATCAGATTTTGAATTGTATTTTGAGACACATTTCTAGTAGACACCATAATGTTATCATGCCCTTGTACCAGGCCCTGGTGAGGCCTCACTTGGAGTATTGTGTGCAGTTGTGGTCCCCACAGCATAGAGAGGACATTGAGAGAATGGAAGGTGTGCAGCGTAAAGTGACTAGATCAGTATTCGGACTAAAAAACTTACCCTATGAGGAGAGATTAACCAAGTTAAATTTATACTCACTGCACTACAGAAGACTAAGGGGAGATCTTTGCATGATGTATAAGATATCACATGACAACACATTAAGAGCAGACTTAAAAATGATCTATAACACAGGACGCTGTAGTACCAGAAAACACAAGCTGCAATTTGTATTGCCTAAGTGGAACACAAATAAAAGGAAGAACTGGTTTACTGCAAGGGTGGTGCCAGCATGGAATAATTTACCTGCAAGTATTGTGGGTAGCTCAAGCATTGATATATTTAAAACAAGCTTAGACAAACATCTCCTTTACAAAACTACTAAATTTTAGCATAAATGGGCAAGCATTATGGACGTAAGTCTCACTGCTTGAACTAACTTATGAAATTGCTCACATTTTAGCTATTCCCCATTTTTTTAGCCATTAGGCTAAATGTTTACTGATTTAATAAAAATTGAAAGACAAAATATTCATAAAACAGACTTTCTGTGATAAGTTCTACTTCAAGCATGCAGTATAGCTGGTGTTGCACATTGATGTGTAAGACTGCCATGAATGTGATCATGTAGTTATGAGTAATATAACTTAAACAATTTAATTGCTTTAACATGTCTAGTCTCTTTCATAGGTCCCCTTGGAAGTAATTGGTGTTTTCCTTGAATTTCTACTGCTTCTGTGCCACCAATGAGAATCCCAGTCCTGCATCCCTTTCCAGACAATTGTGGCGTTTTGGTATTTGGTCTGCCACTAGGACCGCTTACCTCCTTGTATTCTGCTTTCCCATCTGGTGCTTCTACTGCTGGAGTCACTAGGTACCGAACAAACTGAGTCAGATGCATAAAATGATGAACAAGATAAGGTTTATTTAGGAACTTAGGAAGGCACATCCCATCAGCACAGGGAACATCCTAGACTGACCAGAGGACAAAGGAATTTGCCCTTCCCTAGCCCCAGCTGGACACTAATTAGCATAACATGTGACCATAGCTGGCTGCCCATTACTTTTCCTAGTTAAAGGGGCAACTGCTAGTCTTTAGCCCCATGCTCAACTCTGTACTCCACATCACCCTGGGTATTGTAAAAATGAGTATCACTCAAACAAGTAAAGACACCGTTATGCATGAACAACAATAGAAAGTAGCAAAACCTTAGTAACAGTAAGTGAACATTTAACAGTATTGCGGAGACATTACTAGAAGACAATTGATTAGCTGATTGATTCAAAATGCTAAAATTTAGAAGAGAAAAAAATTAAGATCTTACAGAAATTTAGAAGCAATTTGCAGATTAAGACAAAGAATTAACAGAATCTCTGCACTGAGTCCAAATAATAAGTTCATTGGATTCTGCGGCTTTTACTGTCAGTTGGAATTGCTGAGTGGGTGGCTTGAACTAGTTCTTGACAGGATGTGGTCAAGTCAGAAAAGGGGACCCATGAGTTGTGAGCACTGTTATACGCACACCATTTAACATGGTATGAACAAGATCCATTGATGTACTTTTTGTCCAGAATCTTCTCGATTTGATATACTGTTTGGGGTATAAGAGAGTCCTGAGAAGATGCAAGAGGCTGAGAAGTTCCAGAAAGTTCGTCTGGTTGGGCAGGAAGAATGGGATCTGGCTGATAAGTGTCAGTACTATCAGGTGCTGGTGGAAGAGTTGTGAAGTTGTCAGCAGGAAGTTCAGTTTCTGAAAGGATTGCAGGTTCCAAAAAAGCTTCATTACTTGGGGGACTGGGATCATCAGGGAAGGAATCATGCAAGTGCCCATGCTTCAACCTGTTAATGTGAATTTTATCGTGTACCAGCTTCCCATCTGACTTTCGGCATAAGCGAACATGAACTGGGGGAAGCTTTTGCACAATGTAAAATGGCCCAGTCCAGGGATGAAGCAGTTTTCTGGTGGTGCCTGGAACAAGGACAGGGCAATACAAATATACAATGTCTCCCACAGAAAATGAAGGATCATGACACTTGGCTGCAGACATTCTTTGCATTGCCATTTGTCTCTGTCCCAGGGTGTCAATAGCAACCCGTCTCGTAAGTTCAAGCTATTTCAACATTGGGATGATGAAGGAGAAAGCTGACTTTGGGACCTCTAGCAATGAGAGATCTTTGTCCAGAGGTGTTCTTGGGTGACGTCCATGGACTAGGAAAAACAGGGTGTACTCTGTGCTGCCAACACAAGGGCTGGAGTTGTATGTAAACTGAATGAAGGGAGCAAAACAATCCCAAGTGCCGTGAGTCTCATCCAGGTACTTGGATAGTGTGTTAAGAATGGTCGACATCATTCTCTCACTTTGTCCAATGCACTGTGGATGGTAACTGGTTGTATGAGTCTTTCTGATGTTGAGAAGTTCGCAGGTTTCTCGCACAATAGATGAGAAGTAGTTAATGCCTCTGTCTGAATGCAGGTACACTGGGATAACGTGACGGCAAATGATTGTATTGAGGAAGGCACTTGCCACTGTAGCAGCTTTAATGTCTTTTAATGGGATCAGTTCCAAGTATTTAGTTAGGTAGTCCACTAAGACAAGAATGTACTTGTTGCTGGAGTCAGGGCAGGTAGGCAGGGGCCCAAGAATATCTGTGCTGACTCTTTGGAAGGGTTCTGTGGCTACAGGCATTGGAATGATGTGTGCCTTGGTTGGTTTGGCAGGAGGCTTTCTTTGGGAACAGGGCTGGCAGGATTTTGAAAAATGGACAATGTCCTTGTTCATGTGATGCCAGAAGAAGTGGAGCCTTGTCTTTTCAAGTGTTCTGTGAATACCCATATGACCTCCACAAAGTGGAGAGGCATGAGTGGATTGAAGAACTTCAGAGAATAGAGAGGCTGGCACAACTAACTGTACATGAGTTCTGTCTGTGCGATGGCCCTTGCCCTCCTTGGCCCAAATGTGAAAAAGCACTCCGCCATTGAGGAAAATACTGTGACGCAAAGAATTGTACATCCTGGCGGTGTTTCTTTTGTTGCTGTAATGTTCCAGACTCAAGATAAGTGATGATATCTGTAAACTGAGGATCAGTTCTTCGTTGAAGTTTAATCATGGCCAGGGAGATATTGGTGCTGGAGGTTGTAAGAAGCTCTTCAGCTGCTTGCAATAGTTGAGGATTGGTACTTTTTTCTGTAGAAGCATTTGGGAGCAGCAAAGTGACTTGAGGTGCTGTAGGAGTGTCCAGAGGGAGCTCATCTGTGGAGCAGAAGGGGATAACTTGTAGGCAGGCTTCTTCATCATGACAGGTTGCTACAGAGGGATACCGTCTCCAGCTTACAGCATTGGCACCGAAGTGAACTCGACCTGGTTGGTATTGGATTTCTAAATTGTAGACTTGCAGTATGGCAATCCATTGGGCAAACTTTCCTGCTGGTTCCTTCATTTCAAATAACCATCTAGTGGCTGAGTGATCCACGATGGCTGTGAAAGAGGAGTAGCGAAGGTAGCAGTCAAACTTCTTTACAGCAAAGACCACGGCTAGGCTTTCTTTTTCTGTGATGCAGTAGTTTTGCTCAGATGAAGAAAGAGAGCGCCCTGCATAGGAAACAACTTGTTCTGTTCCATCTTGGCTTTGACACGGCACAGCATCCACTGCAAATTAGCTAGCATCTGTGTAAAGCCTGAATGGCTGGTTGAAGTGGGAATAGGCCAATACTGGGGAAGAAATAAGTTTGTCTTTCAAAGCTTCAAAGGCCTCTTTGCAATCAGAAGTCCATATGTAGTCGCATCCCCTTTTTGTGAGAGCATACAAGGGAGCTGCAATGTTAGCATAGTTGCAAATGAATTTTCTGTAGTAGCCAGACAAACCTAGGAAAGCTCTAAGGTCTTTGAGGTTTGTGGGTTGTGGATAGTCTTTTACTGCAGAAAGCTTATCTGGGTCTGGCGAGATGCCGTGCAAACTGACCACATGTCCCAGATAATGGATTTGATGTTGAGAGAGGCAACATTTCTCTGGACAGAGTTTGAGGTTGGCTTGCCTTAGACGTTCGAACACCTCTTTGAGATGCTGGAGGTGTTCTTGGAAAGTTCTGCTGCAGACAATAACATTATCAAGACACACTAGGCAAGATTTACAAGACAATCCATGCAACACAGCCTCCATGATGTGTTCAAAGGTGGCTGGGCTGTTCTGAAGTCCCATAGGCAGATGTGTGAACTGATTCTGTTACTTTTAGCTGCTGTAGTAAACTGGAATATATGGAATTTTTGGTCTGGGTAACCTCCCCAAAAAATGTTTTGTTTTGTTTTTTTGTTGTAAAAGCCATAGGTGTAAGTTTCTGTGCCTGTTTTTCCTGGTGTGTTTTCTCACCTAGTCTCTATTTATTTATTTATTTAATTTTATTGACTGGTAGGCCCACTGAGACTAGAAGTCCCTTTTTCAGGGGCAACAGTGGGAGGGGGGTACAGATGGTAACCAGCTGAAACTGAACCAGATTAAGCTGTTGGTGGTATTTTTAGTGAATGGGGGAAATTTGGCCAGGACACCGGTGAAATTCCCCTACTCATTGGTAGAGGGTGCCGTGACTGGTGCTGGATGGCACTGCTGACCCACATGGATGTGTACGAGACTGGAGAGCAGGTCTCCTCCCTGGTCTCAGTACTGATAGAGACTGACATGGATATTTGTTCAGATGAGGGCTATGTTTTAGCCCAGGAAGACTTGCCTGGCCTGAATGAGCACTTACCTGATGGAAAAAGGCCTTTGTCAGACGGAGGAGAGGTGGTGTGGCTAGAGCCCTCACGGCAGATGAATTGCAAGTTGCAATTGATTTATTCAGTGTCAGTAGCTCAGCAGGATGCACACTCACCTCTGAGGCCAGGAGATCAGATGGCTGTGGGTTTTATCCCCACCCCAGGCACTTGGGTTAATATCCCAATATTGACACTGTAGTGCAGCATGAGGGGGATACTGCATTCCTGTGGTGCCGTCTTTCAGATGAAATGTTAAACCATGGTCCCATCTGCCTGTTCTGGTGATTGTTCAGGTGGACGTTAAAGATCCCATGGCACTTCTCGAAAACAGTAGGGAAATTTCCATGGTGTCCTGGCCAAATTTCCCCCACTCACTAAAAATGCCACCAACAGCTTAATCTGGTTTAATTTCAGGTGGTTATCATCTATATCCCTCCCAGTCACTCCTGAAAAAGGGACTTCTAGTCTCAGTGGGCCTATCAGATAAACAAAATTCAATAAATTGAGGAGAAGAAGGAGGAGCGTTGCTATGCTGTTTGGAGGAATCTCGTGTAACAGGAGCTGCTGCTAAGGGAATGAGAGTGCAAGGTGGACAACGTCCATCCAGAGATGAATACCCCCAGAGTGGTACCGGAGGAATGGAGGTTGAGGAGAGCACAGTGGAAATTTCAGGAGCAAACGTGGTTCAAGAGTTACTGGAGGGGAATAATCCCCCAATAAGTACTGTGGTGTGTGGTGCATCTAAAGACAAGAAGAGTGCGCATTTATAGAACAGTGGAAGGACCCTGGAATGGTGTTGCAGACAGTACTGATACAGAAATGAGGGGATGTAAATGGTATACTGTCTTTGGGAGGAAATCCCAGGCCACTACCTCAACGCCTGTTGTTCCTAAAGTTATGTTCACAATTGGAATGTCTGGTGGGAATCCAGGGAAAGCCTCAACACCCAAATCTGTATTAATGAAAATTAGTAAAAAAGGGAAGAGCTTAACAAAAGAGGCAATGGGTGATTGCAGCATTACAGTTACAAAGAAAAGCCCAACTGCAGGGCTGAACCTGGAGATGCCCGCTTGGGTAATAAGCACTTTAGAGAATGCTGGCTGGAAACAGACTTATAATGGTACAGGTTGGGACACTAACCTACCAGGCACCTCTAGTCTGGGGACTGGTAGGCCTTTGGTTGAATTGATTACTGCTGGGGTACACCCTTACTCCAGCACAGACACTAGTTCACAGATTCCGCCAGGTCAACAGACAATCCTGGATGACCAGGAAATCCAGTCAGGGCCTGTGCCACATCAGCAGGACATGTTGATGGATATCAGGTATTTAGATAGGGAAGGGGGCACAATTCCAAGTGTAAATCCCCCAGGAAGTGGGGCTGTTGTACAGCCCAATGTGATGATAACAGGGGTGGAGAATCCTGTAGCTGTGCCTCCCATGCCAATCAGCAACACCAGGGAGCTGTTCCTGCTCCTATGTTAGGTGCTACTATGTGGACTACTAATGTTAGGGAAAGGCTTTTTCCTGATACAGTCTGGATGTCATCTGAGCCTGCTGCACAGAGGAACACTGTGTGGCTTAAATACAGAGTAGCTGGGCACACTTCATCAGTGGCACAGTCTGAGGTGATGTTTCCTTCCCCCTTAGAAATTGTGGGACCCTCTATCCCTGATCTTGGCACACAGTCAGATCCAAATAGTTCCATTGGGTACACTGCCTCTCTACCACAATCTAAGGTGGTCATATCCCACCCCCAGGAGAAACTGTGGAGCTTTCTTTTCCAGGAGTGACGTGGTCTAAGGCCTTATTGGAACCACCAATTCTTCTCCTATGTGTCAAAGATCCTGACTTGGTGCCAACTCAAACCCAATATTCCATGTTTATTGATACAGACCTTGTGGAATCTGAAGGGGATTCATATATTGCTTCAATTGCCTCATCACACACTGAGGTGGTGGAAGAAGTTCAGTCCATGAGGAAGTCCCAGCCAAAGAAACAAAAGAAGACAAAATAAGTTACTTTTCTGTTCTAAAATGTGGTATATTTGACTGTTTTGCTGTTCTCTTTTTCTAAAACATATGTCTGATTTCTCTATAATCACTTTGAATGTGAGCAGTATAAAGTCTGTAGCAAAATGATCTGTTACGTTTACTTACCTACATGAGGCTCAGGGGCAGGTCATTTTTCTCTAAGATACAGTACCTGATTGCATACGATTACTGACATAATGGAAGCACCGAAAGAATGGAGATGGGGATCTTCTTTATGGTCTATAGGGGAAGAGATCTGCTCTGGTTTGGGTATACTGTTCTCTGAGAGTGATATTCAAGTTCTTAAAGTGATGGATGTATGTCCTGGGGGGGCACTGATAGTGGATGTGGTCATTAGGGAAGTAGCTCATAGATTAATTAATGTATATTCACCTCAGTTGAAAGTGGGTAGAACACATCTGCTGCGCATAATATAATTATATCTGCACATGACTAAAACTGTGTTATGGGTTGGGGATTTTAATTGTGGGCTGATCAAGCAGGATTGGGGTAGAAAAAACGATAAAAGCTACTGTGATACTAACCAACAGCAATATATTTTACATTGAACTTGATTAAAAGACATTTATGACATTAAGGGGTCCACATTGATATACACCTTTTATAAAGGAGCACTATCATCTATGACTGATTTTTGGTTCCTGGCAGAATGATCTGTGGTGCTAAGTGTACAGGTGATTCCTATGGAGACATCTGACCATGTGGCTGTGAAGGCCGTCCTATGGATGGAGGAAAAGTCTTGCATGGGCCAAGGCTTCTGGAGGATGAATACCTCACTACTGCAGGAGGATCACATTCACCTGGAAGTGATTTCCTTGTTTGAAGCTAGATTGGACATCAGGTTTATGTATGACAGCCCTGTAGAATGGTGGGATGATACCAAAAGGAGCATTACAAATGAAATGTTACAGCTTTCAGGGACTGTAGTTGGACAAAAATGCATGACATATTTGGGTTACAAGGCAAAATTTTTTAAATTACTAACTCAAATGCATGTGACTAAAATGGATGTGTCCGCACAACTAACTGGAATCAATGAAAAAATGTTTGCACATCAATATAATAAAGAACACTCTCTGGCTATGGAACAGAAGTTTGGCATGCAAGAGACGAAAGTTCAGGTTAACCCCTATGAGAATGCAGCTGACAGGGTCAAACAGCAGGTCATGACCTCCTTTAAGGATGCTACGGGGCATGTGGTTACAGACCTCAACTCCATGGAACACATTATGCAAACCTATGTTAAAGGAAAGTTCCAGGTGGGGGGGACAAAATTCCCTTTTGGAATTTCTAACAATAGAAGGGTTATCAGAAGAGGAAAGCATATATTTGAATGAACCTTTTATGAATATACAAAATTTGCCAGCAGATAAAGGCCTAGAGGTCTATCAAGTCTGCTCAAATGTGCAGCTAGCACCCCTTATTCTGCAGCTGCCCCTCCCTTCCACCCTTCACCTTCATTGACCCTCCTCCTTGTCCTGTCCCATCCCCGTTTGAAGCAGTACACTGTTCTGCTGGACACCACTTCTGCAGGTAATGCATTCCACCCAGCCACCACCATCTCTGTAAAAAAGTGACTCCTCCACTCCCTCTTGAACCTTCCTCCCTCCAGTCTCATATCATGGCCCCTGGTGTCCCTCCCCTCCCTTACTTTGAACAGCACCTCTGTACCTGTCTTGTTTATTCCTTTCATGTACTTAAAGGTTTCAATCATGTCCCCCCGTCCCTCCCCCCTCCAGTGAGTACATGTTCAACTCCCTCAGTCTTCTCTCATATGATAAGTCCCCCCCCCGATCATCTTTGTCGCCCTGTGCTGCACCCCCTCCAGTAACTTAATGACTTTTCAGGTAGGAGAGATCCAGGAGGCAATTAAATCTTTATCTACTGGGACAGCTCCGGGGGATAATTTTTATAAGATATTTTCAGATTGATCAGTGCCAATGTTGACAGAGGTGTTTTTGGCTTTATACCAAGGCTCTGAGCTTGGTGACAGTATGACTAAGGGCATAATGGTCTTCCTTCACAAGACAGGGGATAAGGCTAAGATGAAAAATTGGAGGCCACTTAATCTGTTGCCTACAGACTACAACAGTCTAGTTAAGATACTGACAGTACGATTGGATACAGTGGAAAAATCTCTTATCTTACAGGCTCAAACCTGTGCAGTTCCAAGAAGATATGTAGTGCAGAATTTAATGTTTATTAGGGAGGTGATTGAAAAAGGCTCGGAGATGTCTTTGGATGGTCACATCTTTACGGTGGACCAAGAAACAGCATTTGACTCTTTAAAACATGCATATTTATTGGATGCACATTTTTGGGCTGGATCCTTTCTTACAAATGGTGGAAAATGACAGTATGATTAGACCTATGGGGCTTTATTTTGAATCAAAAGATGTGGTTCAGTATAATTGGGACTTAAAATATGAGGAAGCAAGAGTTAAAGTATATAGGTGGAAATCTTGGAAAATGACATGGAAGAACAGAGTATTTTTATTGAAATCTTATATAGCACCCTTGTTTTTGTATGTCTCTTGTGTATTTCCTATTCCTTTTGGGATGCATGCAAAAATTATGTGAATGTTCTTCCTGCTTTTGTGGGGTAGTCATTTAAACCCAGTGAAATGCAACCATCTATACAGACCCTTGAAGGAAGGAGGCCTAAACATGTTACAGACACTAGTTTACTTTTTTGGGAACTTCCTATTCTCTAATAGTAAGCCTTTAGTAAATATGGAGAACAGGGTAGGACTCAGAATAATGGGCAGACCAGGTGGGCCTAGCGGTCCCTTTCTTCCATCACATTCCTATATATTAACTAAGTATGGTATCCCGGAAGACTTTATAAGACTCATACAAAGGCTATATTCGAAGGCTCAGATAAACCCCACGATTAATGGTCATTTGGGGATACAGGTACCCATGTATGTACATAATGGAGTATAGCAGGGGTGGCTGTTAAGCCCTCCACTGTATGTTTTTGGGCTAGATCCTCTCTTACGAATGGTGGAAAATGACAGAATGATTAGACCTGTGGAGCTTCAGATGAGTGTGACTTGTAAAATCATTGCATATGTAGATGACTGTGTGTTAACGGTGGCTGATTTAGCATCTGTGAGGTTGGCTGTAGAAATGATAAATGGGAATGCTGCACATACTGAAATTAAGATTAATGGAATGAAAAGTGCTGGACTGGCCTTTGGGAAAGGCAAACCCATCTTCGGATTTTATAATTCCGGTTAGTAAGGATAGTGTTAAAATTTGGGGGCTTTATTTTGAATCAAAAGATGTGGTCCAGTATAATTGGGACTTAAAATATGAGGAAGCAAGAGTTAAAGTATATAGGTGGAAATCTTGGAATATGACATGGAAGAACAGAGTATTTTTATTGAATCTTATATAGCACCCTTGTTTTTGTATGTCTCTCGTGTATTTCCTATTCCTTTTGGGATGCATGCAAAAATGAAGGGACTGTTCTTCCCGCTTTTGTGGGGTAGTCGTTTAAACCAAGTGAAATGCAACCATCTATACAGACCCTTGAAGGAAGGAGGCCAAAACATGTTACAACCACTAGCTTTCTTTTTTTGGAACTTCCTCTTCTCTGATATTAAGTCCTTTAGTGAATATGGAGGACGGGGTAGAACTCAGAGTAATGCATCTTTGGAAGATGGATTTTTTTACAGCATGGGGTAAGTGGAGTGTGTTAGAAAAAATGTTGCTGGGATATGTTAAAACCTGCCTTAAACATGTGAGGATGTGGAAAATTATTTTTCATGATTTTTCAGTGGTACCGATGAAACTGTTTTACAAAGCTGTAGTGGTTAGATGATACTTTGAAGAGCTAGTCTTTAAGGTAGATTATACAATGGCAAGAAAGAATCTTGGACTGTGATTGGTCAGTTTGGGCAGGACCCATGGCATCATTCCAGCACGATGTCACAGGTCTAGTCTCAGCACTGTGAACCTGTAGATGATTTTTTGGATGAGCCTGATTTTTTGCTTGAGCTTTTGATTGATTGTTTCATCTTCTCTTAAAAACCAAAAATATTTGTCCACACAAAAACATCTTTAAAATTATTTTTTTTATTCTGTATAACAACGAGCCATTGTATAATAGGAATAATGCACTCCAGGGTGTGTGTCATTTGGGATAATGCCATGCCTGGGGCTTTGGAACCCCCCCAGGTGTGGCGTTATCCCAGCACGACACACACTCTGTCATGCATTATTCCTTTATTCTTTCATCAGCTGTGAATTATTGTTGGATTGTATGCTTGAATTGAGGATTCCACCCAAGTTGAAGGACACTGTATGGATTTGTGGCTATGAAAAGTTAAACATAAGGGGCAATCATAAATACAAAGCCCTGGGAGAACGCTATAGTTTGGAAATTGGATGCGCGCATACTATAGAAACAATGCAACATTTGTTTTTTGATTGCCCTTATATCAGTTCAGTATGGGGCCTTATGGATGCTTTTTGGAATACAACTTGTTTTTCTGAAATGCCTTTTGCACTTTTGCTGTATGGCCAGCTCACCAATCAATGGAATCAGTGGAATAAGAGTACAGTGTATGTTATTTTTGTTTGTATTAAATGGATGATTTGGCAGGTACAGTGCCAAAAGTTTTAACAAGGGGGAGAGGTGACACTAAATAGCTTAATGTTTTAAACTCCAAACATAAGTAGATGGGGTGTACCATTATGAACATGTACTAGGAGAAACTGTACTACTCTATGGAGAGAGATTGACTGGGTGGGGTGATGGTGTTGGGTGCAGATTATCTCCATTTTAGTTTTTCTGATTCATTGCCATTTATTTTTATAGTTATTTTTTGGAGAGTTTTATTTTTCTGTACTATAGTACTGTTTATGATTTTATTTATAGTCTTTCTATTCTCAGTTTAAATTGTAGACTTGTTTTTGGATTTGAATAAAAAATTTCCCTACTCTTTTCGAGAAGTGACATGGGATCTTTTTTTTTTAAACTTATATTTTATAAATTAAAAAATGACAAAACACGAGTTACATTCCATTCAGCAACATCAGTAATTTTACATATAGAGAAAGTACTCCATTCCTATATAGGATAACAGCATCCCCCAGATAATTCCCAGCTTGGGGGGAAATTAGTATAAGTAAATAAGAACTAGATATATGACAAATATGCTGTTTAATTATAACCCAGGAGCACTGGCATGCCATTTATATTTTCTAAAGTCCATGTTATTGTCCAGAATCACCAAACCTACTTAAGGGTATGGTGCCATGTATATATCTCTTAATGTAAACATTCCTCAATGTTACTAATATTGATTGCTTGAAATAAGCCTAATAAAAAAGTAATTGTTTTAGTGCTACAATCGCTATTACCAAAAAGAAAATTTGACTTGTACTTTACTAAAGTTATAACTTATCTCTGAATAGAGAGCATTTAACAAATGGAATCCATATACTCAGTAGCCATAGACCTGCTGTGAATCATGGCACAACTGACAAGTATGTAATCCAAGAGCATATATTTCAAAAATCAGTATATCAAGCAGACTTGGCTACCTTTATAACATATAAAATTAATATAGCAATCACACCTATTTAGAGCGACTGCTTTACAGACCAAAACAAACATTTATTCAAAATGGGTCACAAACCAGCCCTTGCAATACAGCAACATACTGAGGCCAGCAAGAGGATAAAGTACTTTTAACACTGCAGTTGCACATAACTCCACAGTTCTTCTTTAAAGAGATACCAACACATGTAGCCAGAACCTATATCGGCAAGGCCATCTGAAACACTGAAGTGGTGACTCCCTTGATCTGAATCTGGTCACGCTTGTTCTAGATGAAATCCTTGAATCCCAGACAAAGATCTTGAACCTCTCCCTAAGACTGGGGCAATTCCCTTCACTTTGGAAACTGGCCACTATCACACCAGTACATAAAAGTGGAGATAGGGGCCTACACACCAACTACAGGCCCATCTCACTCCCCCCCATCTAAAGCCCTGGAACGAATTGTCTCAGACCAATTAGTCGAATTCCTAGATAATATGAAGTTCAATGCCCAGAGCAGCATGGTTTCAGAAAAGGGCACAGTACTACCACAGTGCTGTTGGAATTTATAAGTTTCATCCATGGCACGCTTGACCAAGGGAACTGTGTGGGGGCAGTAGTTATTGACCCAACAAAGGCATTTGACACTGTAAATCATCTACACTTACTCAGGCAACTGTCTACTATCGGGCTCTCCAATGACACACTGCAATGGTTTGCTAGCTATCTTGGGGGCAGGGTCCAACACATTAGGATTGCTGGTGTCACCTCAGATGAAAAGCCAGTCCTCTCTGGAGTCCCACAGAGGTCAATACTGGGACCCCTACTCTTTTCCCTTTTTCTGAACAGCCTCCCTAGCATCTGCCACCAAAAAATACTACTCTACACGGATGGTGCATTCCTGTTCACAAGCCACCATTATGTCAAACTCCTGGAATACCAGCTGCAGCTACATTTTAAGCATGTTGAAGATTGGCTGAGCACACATAAACTTGTCCTGAACCACAGCAAAACTAAAGTCATGACATTCTGTCATGCATGGAGCAAGTTCAGATCTCTGCCCCTTTCCATCAGGAACCATTCGGGGACTTCACTCGAATATGTCTCTGAGTTCAAGTACCTTGGTATCACTCTGGACAGTACCCTCTCCTATGCTCAGCACACAGACAATGTAGCAAAGGCCACCAACATTCAAATTGGTATGCTCCAAAAGCACAAGCACTGTATGACTACAGATGCCCTTAGACTGGCTATCTACAGCTCTGTCACTTCTTTCATTGACTATGGTCTTGCCATCTATGGGTCTGCCTCTAAAACTGCCCTACACAGGATCTCAGTGTCGCTCAACAAAGCCTGCAGGCTTCTAACAGGTACTGCCCACCTAACACACACACCTGTGACCTATACGACCAGGCTGTCTGGCTTCCTCTACACAGTCGAATACAATACCAGACCTGCCTGTTAACCAAAAAGGCACTCCTCGGGCTCATGCTCCCAGGTGTTGAAAAGGTCCTTATTACCCATAACAGTACACAGCATACATGTACTACCCAACATCAAACCTTCCAGGTTCCCAGGTGCAGGACTACAATGGGCCAGTGGGCATTTACGCACAGGGCTCCTCAGTGTTACATTACCCTCAACAAAGAAGCACTTCCTTCTGCTTTGATTGGACCCTTCAAAAGGAATCTCCAACTCTACCTCACGTCAACCATGCAATGTGACTGCCTCTCCTAAAGGGACAGGCTTTCTGTCCACCTGGTCATTTCAGACCTGTGACTTGTAACCATTAACAGCTAACCACCTGTACCATGGCACCTGCTGTTCCTGTCCCACCCATGCCTCCCCACCTTTCACGTCCCCACTACATTCATTCCTGCCCTTCCCCATCTTTAACACCCCTCTCTCCACTACTGCACCTTTCAGACATCTACCCTTTCATCTCTAACTCTGCTTACACTACTTCTAACCACCCATCACTCCGACAGAGGCCTCTCAGCCTGCCCACCTCTTCCATTCCCCTCCTACCCTGCTCACCCAACTGTCCTTCCTGTATAGTTTTTTTTTAGTCTGAGACTTCATTTGAGCTGCCCTCTGAATTCTCCCTACACTTATGACTGTAACTGTAAAATGTGTTAAGACTGTATATCATTGTCTACCTTTGTATGTATGTTACCCTCCATCCTCTGATGTGGAACCTTTGTAAATGAACAGTTCTTGCTCAAAGGTATTTGTAAGCCTAGAGTTTAATAACTAAAGCTAAATAAAACTTAGAAATGTTCAGCCATCTTCAGACACTACAACCATTTCCTCTTCAGAATCTTCTTCTTTCCATGGGGACTGCTGAAGCTTCATCACCCACTTCCATGCATCAGATAGGTCCATAAACAAATATGCCTTCTCCTGGAATACTAGGCAAAGTTTTGCAGGGAAGAGAATCACATGTGACACTCTGAGATCCTTAAGAATTGCTCTCATGTCAAATTTCTTCCTTTGTTGGTGTGCAGAAAAACACAAATCAGGGAATAGGTAAACAGGGTTACCATCTGGTAACAATGAGAAATGGCGCTTAGCTAGGTTAAACAGTTTGTCTCGAGTAGCTGACGAGTCTAGAGTAGCTAGGACTGTTCATGGGGCATCTCTAGCCTGGCAACCTTGTTTCAGAATCCAAAAGGCTTTTAATATAGGCCAATTTTGATTTCCTGTATGATTCTTAAGTTGCTCCATCAGCCAATCTTGCAGAAAAAGGGAAAATGGTCACCTTCTGCATCCTCCAGAATGCCCAAAAAGTGGATATTAGATGCCAGAATTTGATTTTCCAAGAGTTCCAGTCTACACTGCATGGCTTTAGATTCCTTAGCATACTGGGTTGCAGCAACACTATATCACTCAGTCTGCCGACGGGTATCTTCTACCTCCATTTTAAGACCATCCACTATAGTTTCTACAACTGCTATCCTGTACGTAAGGGCATCAAACCTGATGTTCATTGTGGAGACTGATGACAAAAGTTGTTTCATTTTAATGCCCAATGATTGTGGTGTTTCTTTGGCTCCTGTTTCCACTTTGCCGTTTTGGGGTGCAGATTGAGTACTGGGCCCCAAAGCCCATGACTTCAGCTGATATTTTCTTCCATTACCATTGTTTTGTGCAGTTTTCAGTTTTCCCATGGGGATCTATAGTGTTTCAGCTCCAACTGAGTAGGTTTGTATCCCACTTTAAACTGAAATTAAGTTTAGTTTAAGTACTGTTTATATTTGCTAAATACAGAGCTCCGACTTGAAGCGTCCACCACACTCGCGCTCCGCAGTAGCCCCCCACCACTGGATCTTTAATGTTCACCTGAACAACCACCAGAACAGGCAGACAAGAGCTTGGTTTAATGTCTCATCCAAAAGACAGCATCTCAGGAGTGCAGCATACCCTTAATGATGCACTACATGTCAGTATTGGGATTTACCCCAAGTGCCTGGTGTGGGGTTAGAACCCACAACCTTTCAATCTCCCAGCTTCAGAGGCAAGTGTGCAACCTGCTGACCCACTGACACTGCCTTAGGAAGAGTAGCAGATAGCCCTTGCCTAATATCCTTTGCCAACAACCTGGCTTTGTTAATATTTGAAACTGCATGTCATTCGACTTTCTGCAAAGGGTTCTGACTGCTTTCCATGTTTAGTTTTGTCCTTTGGTGTTAACTATTACAATTAATCTTTTCTTTACTTTTTAATTGGTAATGGTGTGCCAGGTAGCTTGTGAAAAACCAAAGTGCAGATTGCATGCTAGAGACATTTAAATAAACCCTAATTATGAGCCCCAAGCTACTAGTTGTGCTCCCACAGCTCAGAGTTTTAGAGGCAAAAGAAAGTTGAAGCATGCCTTAGGCTGTATCTGTAATGTAATAAGAAGTCAAGTAGGACACCATGATGAAATATGATATGGGGATAAAAGAGATAGGTGTGAGTAAAATTAATCATATACCACCAGCTGGCACTGATTAAGCTTTCCATTTCACCTGCTGTGTTGACACCATATAATATATATAATCATATCCATTTGGTGTCTTCTTGTCACATATCCCTCATGCGGCTTATCTTGAAACACTTGTCATCTCAGCTTCACTTTTAAGGTGTTTTTATTTCTTTATTCTTTGGGTTTTTTTGGTTTATGTATTCGGGGATGCCAATAGAAATTCCTGGGCCTGGAACACACCTTTAGGACTGGGCCCCCCTTAGCGTCACATCCCCTGTTACAGGTCCCCCTTTGGGCTCCCCCCCTTGAGCCACTGGGCGTGGGACAATTGCCCCCCATCCCCCGCCCCCCCAATCTGCTCCTCTGTATGTATTATTTTTACACCACATTATTTTTGCTTCTTCTTTTAAACTTTTGGCATCTTTCTGAAGTTACTGTGTACCGGCATACACAGTATAAGGATTGCCACTTACAGTATGCCATTAAATAATGAGACTGAAAGTCTGGGGTCAGAGGAACAGTGGGTGACATTCGGCAAGCCCCCACATAGCACTTTATAAGCACTCCTGCCACTCAAGGAATCTTCTGGATGCTTGTTTCTGTGCTGTGGTTGACTGCTTCCTGACAGCCCTCCCCTTTGTCCTACCTTGCTGTGCAAATTCTGCCTAGGGTGTCCCTGCTCATTCTTGCTTTTGCAGCTTTGCTGCCTCATCAGTTGGGCAGTTTGCTCACTGCCAGCTGCTGGGCACCTCCTGGTTCTCCTGTCAGGTGGGGGCTGTTTATCTTGCTACTCGGTCTGGTGACTGCAGATGTGGTGCTCATGGTGCACTGGTCCCTTCTCCTGTTGTTTCTGCATGTTTGTTATGCTTGACTGAGGCTTGTGGAGTTGGGGGTTCTTGATTCTGTTTGTCTGCAGACTTAGCTGCTTCCTTCAGGGTGTGCTTGTGGGAGAGGAGTGTCCTGCCCCAGCCTGGCCATGTGGTGGCTGCTGCTGTTCCTCCTGCTGCCCACCATTACTTGCTGATTATCAGTGATGGCTGTCTCCTTTTTCCTCCCTATCTGCTGCCCTCTGCCCTCTGTCCCTGCTGAACACCCTGTCTCTAGGTTCTGCCGGCCATGGCAGTGGCATTCTCTGCCTCCTGCTTGTTTCTTGGGCCTTCCTTCTGTAGAGTGGCTCAGGGCATCTGCCATGTCTTGCCCCTCTTGAGCCCAGTACACTTCCCTTCATGCTGCTTTGCAACTGTGGCTGGCCTCTCCAGGTGTTCCTTGGGCCCGTGCTTGCTTCTCCATAACTTCCAACAGCCTGTCCAGGCAGTTGTCCAGTCCTCTTCTTGGCTGACTTTTACCCTTACCATCTACTGTTCTTACTTTACTTACTCCTTACAACACCTCACTGAACAACAATGGGCACACTCCCCAATGACATTGGAATACACCCTTCTTCAACTAGGCACATGCCCACTTTCTTGTCCTTAAGGGCCCAGTATGTTTTTGCCTCTCTGGCTTCATACTGCACCACTCAGTACACTTTCACCTCTCTTGTTTTGTACTGCATCAGCCTGACCTCTTAAGGGATCTGTTTCTTATATCTATGAGCTCTGTGGAGCGTTCTGGGCTGCCAGTCCTGAAACAACTGTCTCCAGTCTTCTCCTTCTCCTTTTCATTGTGGTGCCCAAATGCCAATGTTCCTTGGCATAGCTTCAGCCGTACTCCAAACTGACAAGTCTTCAGCTCCTCTGTGGTGAAATATCTTCACTGGGAGGAGAAGCCCACTTCCACAGCATGCAGAGGTGCTAACTGACCTGACTGATGCATGTATCTTCAATCATTTTCCCTCACACCTAGAGGGATGGTGACCCGAAGCCTTGGCTCCCAAGATGATTCTTTCACAAGGAGATTTTTTCTGTCCTCTGTGCTGAAATTCATAAGCTTAATTAGCTTCTTAATTTGTAGCTAGGTGTTTAACACCAGATCAGTTGTAACTTGGATGGTGGCCTTTCTGCCTCTTTCACTGAATGCTCAGTTTCATGGCCTTTCCTTTTTCTTTAGCTGAAATCGATGTTCAGTCAGTTCTATTACATGCCTTCAACTTTGACTTTTTGGTTTCTTCCCTAAAATACCTTTAGTCAATGGACCACATCCTTTGGCACCTCTAGCAGTGGAGGAACACCTCTTAAACCACATTTGTTTTGGTGCCTCTTTTAAACTCTTGGCATTCTTTAGACATTACTGTGTATATACAGTAGTTACAAGTTTATTCGATCGACAATTAAGTCATTATGAAACAAACACATAAAAAGAGTAAAATGTGGAATATACATACACATTTCCACTCAATCTCCTAAAACAGTACCAAATGCTGCATTAAGCAAAATAAATATTTCTTCAATTATATCATTTTACTAATGGCTTATTAATCTGGAACTTGTATATTATAACTTATAAATCCTATTAGCCCACATAATTCCCAAGGTGATAAATAAAAAAATCAT
The DNA here is from genome assembly GCA_016271365.2 of Neoceratodus forsteri. Lineage (NCBI taxonomy): Eukaryota > Metazoa > Chordata > Ceratodontiformes > Ceratodontidae > Neoceratodus > Neoceratodus forsteri. The sequence goes on along the minus strand of CM057454.1, from coordinate 954,202,347 downwards.
AATCAGTTAATAGGATATCTCAGGATAAGGTGTCCAAACCCTGAGAAAGAGGATCCATAGGACCCACTGCTTGTTATCAAAAACATTTAAATCACTTCAGGTATTCTTGGGGTGAATTCATCCGTAGCTTCTTTACGTCTTGCTAGAACTCTACCAACATTATATTCCACAAAGTGCCTTTGAGCAATTATACTTTAGTTCATTTTACCAATACAGAATGTGCCATGTCTCATTACAATTTTATGACACTTATTTGGGCATTAAGAACCCCACAAAAAACTACTTGCAGGCACAATACAGGAAAACAGTTGGTCCTGTTCCATCTTGCACAATTTAACTATTAATAGCATATTTCCCCTTGCACACCTTACTGGAAAAATGCAGTGGAACCTGTGGTGTTCTGCCATGAACACCTCCTCCAAACTTCAGACAACATTTCCAAGACCCCCACAGCAATACGAATGGCACCTATTCAGTGATTAAGCATTTACATCACAATCAACTGTTCAGAAAATAATTGTCTATGGGCATAGTAGAAATGTTAATTAATAAATTACCTAGTTTGGCAAGTTCTTAAACAGATTTAAATATACCATCCAATAGAAAATAAATAAATACAGACCCATAATGTAGCAACACTCTGGTACTCTAGTGTTAAAATAATAACTGCTCAGAGTTTTCCATTAAATAAGTCCCTTTCTAAATTACTCTAATTGAGTAATTAGGTAACTGAACACATGTTGCTCATTAAATACATTTTGTTTACAAAAACACAACTTAAACAGCATAGATTTATATTGCACAATCAAGTATGTACACAACAATAAAATATTATATCATTTCATGTTACACACATTCAAAGCTACATATTCATATTCATACAGAGATAACTAAATTAAGTATACCTGAAGGAACCCAACTTGCATCCAGTCCAAGGAACACAAACTGAGAACTTAATGTACTTGTGTCTCCATATACAGGACAAACAAAGATTCTGCCCCAGAAAAAGGCATGCACCTCAAAATAGAGGTCCATATTTTAGGCATAGATTAATGGCTTCCTTTACACACCAGAGTCCATATTCACAAATAAGGATCAGAAGCTCTTATTTTACTCAGAAGACAATATTTTATCTAAGGGTTGCAAGTCTCCTTAATGTTCAAAGTGTTAAAATTCCCTGATTCTCCCATAAGCCATGGAGCCAATAATTATGTTTGATATAAAGATTTGTCAAAATAACCCAAGAAAGCAGCTCAGATCAACTTGTTAGTGTCCCACTATTTGGTTTTAAAATGAGAATAATCCTGCCTTAAGGACAATAGCATTTTATTTTAAAGAGGTAGAAGAGAAAATATGCCATGTCCCATATGGTGACTCACCACAAATAACGTCTCTATAAAACAACTTTCAAAGTATGTGCCATAATAGCAAGCCTTATATAACATGGTTCAGGTCCTTGCTTTGTACTAGCAGTGAAGTGTTCAATATTCCCTTCTCCATAGGACACAATTCAGTCCTAAACAAGGAAAGTAAGAAACAGTACCTCGTAGGAGGAACAAACCCTAGTAAATCACCAATGGTTGCCATCACAGTGTCCCACAAGGGCCCACCAAACAAATCATCACTTCTGAGGCTTATAAGGTAAATTATGTTCTTTTGCCAAAAAAAAAAAGCAGTGTCCAAAGCCCAGTCACCCTCCTGTACGAGGCTCTCCTCACTGGCTCTCACATTCTCCAATCTCACTCCCTTTGCTCAGGACATCTGGGGGATAAATCACACAAACATCACTCACCTGAGCATAGCAAATTTTATTTGGATTAATGATGAACCCTGGAGACTTAGGCAAAAATGGCATATCTCTTAATAGCACAATATGTGCATATCAGCACTTATAGTGCACTTTTCAACATCCCCCATCATCCGCATCAATACCTTTCCTGGTCTTTCTGATATCAGGAGTTTCTCTGGCTCCTGATTCTGCATCCATCTCTGGCCATGATCCCACATTCAGCACACACAGCACGACTGTAGTACTCACCATCCTCAAGGGGAGAAAAATCCAAATGGGTGTCCAACAAGACAGAGTAAAGCATTCCAATGCAGTCTGCAAAACACCAGTCAGCTCACACTCCCAGTCCTGGTCTGATGTGAAATCACCTTTCAGGTGGGATTTTAAAATGTTTCATTTACTGGGTTCAAGAGGCTGGGTCAAAAAAAGACAATATTGAAAATCTGATACACAAATATGGTAAATGACCAAGTCATGACTGAATGTTGACATATTTCAATGTTCACTCATAACTACTAATTTTAAATATTTTACCAACAACATTTCAGTGTGTTTTTTTGAGACCCCACCACATGAACAAGGCAGGTGACATTTTTGAAGTCTGGGCCAAAAGGTAATTTCACAGTCACTACATGAAATGATGTCTTGGGTGATATTTGAGAATTTTCACTTGCTGGATTCATTCCATTGGATCATAAAAAGACTATGTTTAAAATATGGGCTCACAATATTAAAAAAAACAACATTATAAATGAACATTGAAATATTTCCATGCTCACACATAAATTGGGTAATTATCAGTATTTTGACTCCAAACTTTCAACTTAGCCATTTTCTTTACATCCCCTGATAAATGTGACAGGTGTCATTTTTCAGATCCTGGACAATATGCGTTTTCATACTTGTGGCCCAGAATTACATTTTGGCCACTATTTTTTAAGTGACACATGTTGTGTTTATAAGGAGGAGTCATCAAATGACTACCTTGAAAATTTGTGGTCAAAATCAAAAAATTTTAAGAAACAATGTGTGTAGTGCCAAACTTTACCCCAGCAGGTAGTGTTTTGTGATCCCATGCCAGACAGCATAGTTTGGGGGCGAACTCAGCGAACCAGCTGGATGGGCCAAGGCTGGAGGGATGGCACTATTATGCAGCTCCATTCCCTAGCATGGGAAGAGAAGGTGTAGGGTTGCCTGCACAGGCCTGAATACCATATAATAAAGAGAAATTATCTTGTGGCATAGTCCCCATACTTCTACACCTCTGGGTGCCAGAGGGCCCTGTGCTTCAGCTGACAAATGGACTTTTTACTCTGTGTATGTGTATTTATAGCTGCATGAAAGCACAGGGCCTCTGGGCCCTGTGCTTCTACAGTGCACCATACAACCCCACAAATTCTCAATATACATTGCCACACAGAAGTGCAGGGCCCAGAGGGCCTTGCGCATCTGCATCTGTTCACACAGGTCCTGAAGGGACCTGCACCTGCATGAATGAACATATGATTCCACCATCTCCGAAAGAAAGGAAATTCATTAGCAAAAAAACTGCTTTAATGCACAAGTTAGTTTTAACTTAAAGCCACAAAAGTAGGGAAATGTGGTGTTAAGGTTTCTAACCCTAACTTCCAAACCTCCAAGCAGCAAAAGGACGAAACCGTGCAAGCAACCACAGACAGCCATCACCAGGTAAAATAAACACAGAACTGTTTCCAAATTATACAAATGCAGTAACATTGATCTGCTGCTTTTGTGTATTTGCATATGTGACCTGCAGAAGCACAGCTCCCACAGCATGTGTATGGTTTACAGCATTCATGAGTGCCAGTGGCTGCATAAGTGCTGGCTAGCGGTGTGTGAAGTTTAAAAAACATAGCTTTGACCAAGCTTCATGGAGTTCAGAAATGTTGTGAAGTTTTTCAAAGATGCAAAGTCAAACTTTGCAGCCAATATACTCATATGAGATGTTGCGAAGTGTGAGGCTTTGCAAAGTTTTCTCCAGGTGAAGTTCTTAGATTACATGCAGTACCATGTGAGAAAGTCACATGGTGTCTCTACAACAGGAAACTGACTGAGAGAGTTGTACTCTGTGCAGTCCTGGCAGAGTGTGTGTGTGAGGAGACAGAGGATCTTTGAGTTTTCTGAGAGAGACCTCAAGACAGATCTTACTTCATGGGGCCTTATTAATTGAGTGATGACTTTTGTTTTTCTTCACTGTTGCTTACATATATAGAAAAAAGTAATGAAATGCTTTCCCATAGACTTCTATGGGGTGTGCCCTTGTGCTCTCCCTCCTTAGATGTCACAAATCATTTGAGCATGGGGGCAGGGCTGGCAGATGGAAAAGTGCAAGGGATTGGCTGGCAATGTTTTTGGATGCACTTACGATCCCATACCTCCCACACAGGACATAAAATACAATTATTTTGCCACCAGGACCCTAACACTGAGATAAGGTAATGGGCTATAACCCCATATAGAAATCTTGGAAATTTCCTTTAATTACTGCTCACTTTGTGTGCACTTTGACAGGAGCTTTTGCTCAGTTTGCTTTTCCTTCCTCCACAAAATAAAATAAAACCAAATTGAGGTTTAATCCTCTCAAAATTAGGCAGGTGTTTAGCATTGCGTAAGCCAATATTTGCTTATCACACCAGTAAAATGTGTGGCAGAGGTAAGGGCAAGGCTCATGATGGCAAGGCAGCAGCAGGAAAGGGACAAGCAGCTGTAAGGCAGCAGGAAGAAGCAGTCCATGGTGTTCAAAAAATGAGAGCAGATAATGTGGCCAGCATTCTTGTTGATACAGAACTGGAGTGGGGGACTGGAGATAGAATGACAGCCAAGAAATTGCATTGTACCCTGATTTGCAGTTTACTAATGTATAGAAATCTGAGTCTGAGGAACCAGATAATATAGTGGATGCAGTTGAACCCTTAGCCAGTGAGGAACTGCAGCTTATGGAAGTGAAGGCTATGGAAAAAGATACTGAGGAGCAGAAGGAAAACTGGCAAAAGGAGGGGTGAAAGATTCGGAGGACAGGGAGGAGGAAGAAGAGGAGGTGGTTGAATATGAAGGCTATAATGATGACCGGTAGTCGATCCTTCCTGGAAACCAGAAATAAAAAAAACAAAAAATGAGAAAGTGGATGATGTTAAAAAAAAACAAATTTAGTGGTCAATCCCCCCACAAAAGAAAAAAGACTTATTGGAAAATGTCTGCCTACCCAAACCATACCACTTGCCATGCCCCTGGCATCCCCTGCCACATTATTGTCATCATCTTCATTTGTGCCTGTCTATAAAATGTTACATCCCTCCAAATCCCTCGTTTGGGACTTTTTTATAATTGACCCTCATGATGAGTCTCTTGCAGTTTGCCAGATATACCAGGTAAAAATAAGTCATGGCAAAAAAGAATCACATTTGGGCACTGATGGGCAACACACCCATTTAAACATAAGTTCAAAAGATTTTATTGATCTGCTAAAAGCCATTACAATAGTAACCATTCAAATATACATTCATATACACAGACATCCAATCAGGTTAAAACATATTTCCAGAAAAACTTGATGCTTGTAATTTTGATGATACATATAATTATTGCCATTCAGTTTTTGTTTTACAAATTTACCATCATTATCAACACATTATATCACACAGAGGCTTGTATAATCAATCAGAGGAAAAACCCTTATTCAGTTTACAAATATACAGTATTGAAAAAATATGCCACTTTATCTAAAATTTGTATTTTGCTGTGGTGGGGGGCCTGCATATGTACCCTGCATCCCATAGGTAGGAACCCCATGTCCACAAAAAAAAAATTACACCACTGGAATCACAGATGCCATCAGGATGGTATGCCATTGCCACTGCAAAAACATTACAGCAATGTTGTTGACAGCAACAAAAATGACAGATAACTGTAAAGTCCGCTCAAAACCCCAGGATGGCTCCCCTGGGTGTTGTGCCCCCTCCCTGAGTCAGCTGTGACCTGGAGTTGATAATAAGAAACTGTGCAGTGAGAGGGAGTGGGGGGCCAAACCCCCTGCAGAAAAAAACATTGCTTTTCTGAAGGCACAATGCTGACCGCAATTGCGGTCGACATAGTGCCATGGCTGTAACAGTGGTCAACAGATTTTCTCTTGAGCTGGTGTAGTAGAACATCATCTGAACTGGCTGCAGCTGTGATTAAAGTGTTGTAAGGCAACTGTCTTTGCCTTTGCTGGTGACATGCAGAGTCCACAGCCATGCAGCATTTGACTCTCAATACCTGACCACTGAAATGAATGATATATGGCCACAACAAATGAGATGAGACAAGGCAGTGAGTTGTAGGCATTACACTTTTGAAATGTAAAACAATTAGAAAGTTTATCACGAAGTAGTACTATGAAGCTATTGTTCCCTTACTCCCCCATTTTACACCTCACTCCTATGCTCCCAGAGACAGACTTTAGATAAACGTTTAAGAGCCCTCCTGGTGAGTTTGCACTTTCCTATGTTGTATTTTATTTTTTGTTAATATTTTTTTTTTCTGTGTGTAATACTACTTGTGAAAAGTGCTGGACAGACAGCACTAGAACCTGAAGTCCTCTGCATGTCCACATGACAAGTACAGCACAGGTGATTAAAGTGCAAACTTCCCCACACTGCCACACAAGTGGGCCTCAACTCTGCCATGGAGGGACCACCATGTAGGAGAAAGGATAGTTCAGACTCCATGCCCATTCAGTCCTTGGTCTGTCATGTGAGACTGCCAACAATGATGCCAATTAGGGCCAGCTGTATTTGAGTTGTTTTTAATGTGGACCATAACAACTCATTTCAAATATATCAATGAACAGTCTTCAGGTGACAATGGCCTCTGGCCACTATCGACCTGTGCTGGGTTTTAACCAGTGACCTAGAAAGGCCCCTTAAACTGCTACTGATCCACTGAGCCCACCTCTCATCAATTTATAAATTTATTTGGGGATCCATGATGCCAGTTCGACAACAAAGTTGTTGACTGACATCACAGGGGCAGATTTATGTCAACCGCAATTGCAGTCAGCATTAGTCCATCCAAAAAACATTGTTTCTTTCAGAAGGCTTCGCCCCCTGAACCTTCCATAATTCATATAATCAACTCTGAGTCGGATTTGATTCAAGGAGGGGGTGCAAGACCCTGAGAAAGCAGTGCCAGGGGCCCACAGTGACAGTACAGCGACCCGTCACTGTGTCGCTGTACTGTCGTTCATGGTGCAGGTGTCACTGTTGGGTCAGCATATGATTTATTGGTTTGAGAACAAGCCCCTCTTCTGCTTAAACATTTAATTTACTTTTTTCCATAATGTGTTTTGTCCCTCAGCCCTTTTAGGGACATAATAAACAAGCAGTGGGTAGAAAACAACTGATGCCATCAAACCTGAGGGAAACCTTCTGGTGAGAAAAACAACCCTTGCATCCAGAGAGTGAAAGCAGAAGCACTCTATTCAGGGGCAAAGTCAGAAATCTGGTAACACTTTGTAAAGTATTTTTTTATTGGACAGTACGTAGTACAAAGAATCTAACTAATGGATCTTAAAGATTTCAATACAGCACACTGAGTGATTTGGTTTTCAAACATGAACTAATGGGTCATCAGGATGGAGTCTGTATCCTGGCAGGAGAAATAGATTAATCAGCATACTTTATTAGCATTGTACAATTGTTATTTTGTGCTATTAGTATATTGTCAGACTGCTATTTGTGAAACCCAAAACACAGGAGGTCACACTCAAAGGAACACTGTCAACACCCTTATGCCTCAAAGTGTCTCTAGCTTAAAACAACACATTTTATGATTGCTCACATTCTGTAGAAATTGCTTATGTACAGTAGCTGGTTTATTTATTTATTTATTTATTGTGATCTTGGATTAACACCTTTGAGAACAAGTTCATTACATAGGTTCCATGTCAGAGGGAAAACAAACTGCCAAAACAAAGTGTTACAGGCAGGAGACAGAACATGACAAAATTCAACAACTTCTGAAAGGTTAAACTGGACATAATCACATAACATGTGACATTGTAGAAAGTATGCCACAGTGCTCAAAATGAGTGTAAAGGAGGAGGGAGATTAACAGAGGCAGACAGACAGACAGCCAGAATCAATACACACAAGCAAGTACAGAAATTGGGAAACAGGCAGAGACAGACATAAACCACTGCACTGGGGGGAAAGAACAATCAGCTCAATAGGCTTCATCCAGGGAGATAAACTGGAGTAGAGCAGAAAAAAGAAATAGAAAAAATAAACTATTAAACAAAGTGAAATGAAGGGTCAGCCCAAGTAGGCCCAGTCAAAGGGAGAAGGCTACAGGAAACGTGAATAGGAAGGTAGGATGATGAATGGGCAAAGGGCAGATAGTGGAGCAGAATCAGGTGATGCAGGAATTTAAATACACAGCTAGAAAGTAAGTGCTGGACACCACTAAAAGGAATGTTATTAAAAGCAGTCACAGGAGGCATTTGCCACTAGCTATTGTCTAAGCTCTCATTTAACAGAACCGAGAGTGGTTGCTGAGGGGATATCAGGGTGAAGGGAGTGGGGCACAGTGATCAAATGATCGTTGCCCTAAGGAAGTACGACAGTGGAGAATTTTGAAAATCAGGCTATCAGAGCATCTGGTGCAGTGACAACTTTCAAATGGGACTAGAAGCTTCCGTACCCCAGAGGACACCAGTCCTAAACTAACTTTTTTGCCATCGGACAGGTTTGGAACATGCATCCTCCTTCAAACTGGAGCCAAATGGTCTGAGCGTATAGATCGCAAGTGTGGATCAGTCTCAGGGATCCAGTTACGAGTCAGCAGGCTTTGTTTAGAGCCACGATGATGCAGCATAAGGCTGTTTCTGTAGCAGACTTATAAATTATCAACCCATAATTGATGAGAGAGACCAGCGAGCTCTGATCAGCTAGATTAAGGGCATTAGGGGACAGGCTTTGCTTGTGTCTATGTAGCAGTCCAAGATGCGATGCAAGATGCTAGTACAGGATTCAACTGGTAGTAAACTGGTAGTTTAATTCTGATTCTTCTTTTCTTCTTAAAAGTAAAAAAAAAACAGCTCATCATACTAGAATTACCACACAAATGTGTGTTTTTTACATTCCTTGATTATCTTCAGCTGCATCTTTCTTGGACCTGGGATCACTCCTAACACAATCTAGCCACTCATGACCAGTGGGAAGAGAGGAGTCTATCGTATCATGAGTACTGGTTGGGGGTGTTTCTGTTGTTCAGGATATAGAGAATACTGGATGGGTAACCATGCAGAACCAGTGTGTTCTGCCACAGAGGGGTCTGATTCACTGTGACCTCAAGAGTGAAGCTTGAGAGGTCCTTGGGAATCAGACCCCAAGGTGGCAGAACACACAGGTTCTGCATGGGGTTACCCATCCTGTATTTTTTAAAGTGTATGGTGCCCCTCAAATTATTGTTAAAAATGTTTAAGCTTCCAAACTGTATTAAAATCATAGGTAAAGAAATTGTTGTCTCCCTGTGCTAGGAGATGGAATTGGGTGGTTGCTAGGGACTGGGCATCTCTACCTTGGCAGCACACAAGCCCACTGGTTGCTGCTCTGCTGTGGGTGGGATTTAGAAAAAAATGGTGGCTGGACGTCTCGATTAGCGAGAAAAATAACTGTCCCGAGGCCAGAAAATGTAAGTTAAATATTTTTAATGGATCAAAATCTAGTTGATCCAGCTTTTCTGGTAATCAGTGATTAATTGTTTCATTGTGTAGAAAAGGACGCAGTCATTTTCTGTTTAAGTGATACTGACCCACGGCAGTTTTCTGTTACAGCTGGCTTGAGCTTCACAGTCTAAAATAATTGAATGCTGTTCTGCATGTACGGTTAGTACAGCATTCCATTCATTCTTGTGTGTGTGGATGAACAGTGTTTTGGTATGGTGGAATTTTGAGTTAGTATAGCATTCCACCATACACTATATATGAAATAAGAGTCAATCAAGGATTTTAAGCAAAAGAAATTTAGGTATAACTGCACCATTCCCATTCATTTCAGTTCTACTGAGAAAGGAAGCAGATAAAACAACCAACAGCTTCTATGAACTTTAGAGAAGGTAAGCAGTCATAAAATGTGGGTTTTCAACTAGAAATACTATGATGCAAAAAAGGGTTGACAGTGTCACTTCGAGCACTTCAAATTGAAGTAAAATGGCAATATTCACACCTAGATTTTTGCAGAAATCAGTGTATTGATATGTTGATTTCTGCAACAATCTGTGATAGGATATTGCCATTTTTCTTTGCACAACATCACAAGAGTGTAGCACAACCCCAGCACTTTGCATTAGCTATGGCACTTTATAATAGTGTAGGTCTTTGGACAGTGCATAAAGAATAATGGATGGGTAGATAGTTATAGCGAGGATTTTACACCCCCCGAGGGGTGGGATGCCACATAAACCGAGAGAGTGAAAAAAAACAACTTTTGATTCTATTTCCCAGACATCTTTATGGCACTACGTGGAATATTATAATATCCCTGAAAAATGTATTCAGTGGATATGAACTTGTTACAGATCAGCAGCAGTATATCCATTTATTAATGAATGGATAAGGAAGCAATGTTCTGTACAATAGAGAGTTCGCTAAGGATGTCCATTAAGTCCTTTATTATATACAGTATTTTAACAATAGATCACCTTATAAGACAAATACATGCATATCCTCACATACAAGGATTATCAATTTCTAGTAGTGATACAGAAGTTTAAACACTAGCTTATACAGACAACTTGATTTTCACTTTAGCTGATATACAGTCTGTAGTGTATGTAAAAGGAATATTACAGACATTTGAGAAGGTCTCAGGGTCATCCACCAACTACTCAAAAAGTGCTTGTCTACTGATTGGACCACATTTAAGTCAAAATACAGAAATCTTAATTATTCTGGTTATTAGTACACCATATAAAATGTTGGGGATATATTTTGGCACAGGAGACTTAGGTCTAATTAATTGGGAAATTGCATTGAATTTAGCAACAAATACAATTAAACTTTAGAACCAATGGTCCATGTCAAAAAAGAAATGTGTCCATATAGCAAAAACGTATTTATTACTAATATTTCTTTCTCTTAGTCATATTTACTCCCCCAAAAAAATTTAAAACACAATTATATGCCTGTTTTTTCCAGTGTATTTGGAGAAGTCGTCTTAACCCTGTTAAAAGAGTAGTTATAAGAGGACATACTTCAACATGGGGCCCTGTTACAAGTGGTGTCCTTCAAGGCTCTGTTTTGGGGCCCACACATTTTAACATTCTGATATCCTCCATGCAAACCACTGGTAATGTGTGGATGGCCAAATACTCTGATTATTGTACATTGGGATGCATAGTCAACAACACACAATCAGCTTCAGATCTCCAGGATAGTCTAGACAAACTTGAACACTGGGCCTTTAACAACAAAATGAGTTTTAATGCAGCCAAATAGAAGATAATGCACCTCGGTTACAATAACATCAAGACCAGCTACTGACTTAATAATGTAATTCTTCAAGAGACAACTAATGAAAGGGATTTAGGTGTGAAGATCGACAATAAATTAACCTTCGATACCCATACTAGGTCGATGGTTAAAAAGTGCCAAATTATAATTGGCTGCATTCTCAAACATATTAAAAGCAGAGATCCCGAAGAAAATTATCCATCTTTATTCCAGCTTGGTACAGCTTCATCTCGACTATGCTCCTCCTACTGTGCACCAACGTCAATAGGAGGCAAAAAAAATGATTGAAGGGGTTCAAAGAAGGATCACTAAAAAGATACAAAATGTACAAAGTCTAAACTATGAGCAGAGATTAGAAAACCTAGGTTTGTGTTAATGCAATATAGGCATCTAAGGGGTGACCTTTGTTTTACCTTAAAGGCCATTCAGGATGAATATTTAATGGAGACTATAGGATTGGTGAGGAATACCGTAACTACGTATACCAGAACCCATAATCAAAAATTAAAGGGAGAAGTAAATAGGACCAAAAAACATAACAACTGGTTCAGCCAAAGAATCGTATCTTCCTGGAATTGATTACAAAAAATATAGTAGATAGTGAAAACATGCTGATGTTCAAAAACAGGCTAGATTATTATATGGGAAATAAAAAAATTCAATATCTGAGTTAAATATCCATCTATTCCACCTGAGCACAGGTGGTGAGTTCCAAAAGGCCAATGGTCTCCTGAACTCGCAACAACCTGTGAACCTATGAAAAGGAATATTCTGTATTTAAAAATTAAAAAGGGGTTTAGTGATGATAAATCCTTTCACATTTTACTTTAGCATCTTATTTTACAGAAATTTGAAACCTTTTTTTAGTCAAACAACACATTGGTCTACCTGGGTATTGGACCAGTTATCTGGAATTTTACAGCACTGTAATCTAAATAATCCTATTCCTAAACAAATTCGGAATATACATGATTTACCGCTTTATTTTCTGTATTGTTTTGGAAAAATAAAGGCTTGGCAAGTCACTACAGGAAATATTGTTCAAAATACCAGGAAAACGTTTATGAGTCTATACAATTAGCTTTTTTATTACACTTCCACCTTTTTTCACAAATCATAGCCCTTCTACCCTTTTTTAATTTTCCCCTTGTACCCTCTACTGTCTACTCCTGCAAGTTCTTTATGTCAAGTTCGTCATCATCCCATATCCTCTTCCTATTATCAGGGGTTAGGTGTTTTTCTAAGAATACATTACTTATGTCCACCATAACTGGTGGCTGAAAATGGGAGTCTTTTGCAACCTAAGGTGTTGCACTGCTTGAATAATCTTTACTGTGTTTGGGCACACAGAGGAATGTTCCATATTAATCTCTTTTATTTTAAGGGACATGTCTGCCTGGGACTTTTCATATGATTCCAGCTTCATGTAAAAGGTTTTATTATCTTCCCTCAACATGCTGTTGTTAATGCATTTCTTACAAACATAGATATTGTAATCTGGAAACTTGTCAAAAATGTTGTACATGTGACAATTTATACATTTTAGCTCTACTTCTCCATCAAGAATCATAATAGTATTTACTATGTTGCATTTTTTTTTGGTGAAGGTCTTAAAGTTTACATGAGCAGATATGATGAAATGATACATCAAAGTTTGTCAGTACTGGTTATATAGATGGTGGAGATAAGGTGTGGTTATAAGGTGTGGAGATAAAGTGGTTCAGCAAGTGTGGTCCTAAAAAGGCCATGTTGAAAATCTGATGCAACAATATTTGAACATGAAAAAAATTATGACTGAATGTTCAAAATGCATTGAAATACATTAACCAAACTTACCTAATTTTCTCATATCACAGTTGCAGTTCCAGCAGGAAGTTGTCTTTCTGATCTGAGAGTGAATCTATATCTTGTGATCATTTTAGATGAGTGAGGGGGTGTGGGGGGGTTGGGGTTGGTGTTGCTGACTAGGGGTTCTGGTGTGTGAGAGTGTGGGGGGCTCAGATTGGCAAGAGACCATTTCATTCTTTGCAGGTTTAAAATAAATCATCAAGAGACCATTTTCTTCTTTTCAGCTTAAAAGAAAAAATAAAAGATCAATGGGAAATTATTTTCATTTTTTACAAGGGGACCATAGCTGACATTGAGGATTGGGCACCCCATTTATTGGAATAGTCTTGTGCGGCACTGAGGGTTGGCACCCCGGTGTTGCCACCATTGTATTATGGAGGGGCGAGCAATCTGGAAGGGAAGGGGTCATGAAGTAGTACTGGGGGTGGGCATCCTAGTCTGCTTATAACTCATGAATCCAAAAGAAAACTGATTTCCTCTAAAATGCAACACAATCTAAAACAACATCAATAAAATTCCAAAGTTCCGAAGGAGGAGGTTGCAATAAAAAAGTAACCACAGGCAGGGTTTGCAAAATTTAAAGGTGAAGGTTAATTGAGGCAATACAGAACAGCACTCAAACCTCTCCAAACCCCCTCTTTATACTTAAATCAGGAAGGACAAGGAAGGGCTGGCTGGGCTGCTGAGATAGGAGATGGAGTGACTATTAAAAAACAAGCATTTGTCAATGCCGAATGTTTGCTTGCTGGCATTAGCAGTGGAAGTGTAGGAGTTAGACAGATGCAGTATAGGAATGGCACTGAAGTATTGAACTGACGCCAACTCCACCTTCACTCTGCAGAGCTGGACAGGCATTGGGGTGTGCCTTTGGGTCATCGCCCAGGACGGTCATGACATTTCACCTCACCCTACCCTTCAGACACTGATAAGTGTCAAGGTGTGCCTTTGGGTGTTTGGGCTTTACATTCACCTCATTCCATAAGGAAATACACTGAAATGGGCACAGTATAGGAGAATGGGGTGAACTCTGGGGGCAAAGGGTCCAAGGTGTACCTCGATGCCTGTCACTGGCTGCAGGGTGGGGGTGGAATGGCATGAGCATTACTGTCGACAATCCCAAGTCACACCCCTGATGCCTGTCAGTCCCTACAGGGTAGGGCATTATTGTCAAAAACCATAACTCCCTGGGCATTTCTTGGTATTTTTACTCCAAGTTTTCCACATGGGCAGTTTTTGACCCCACCACATGAACAGTGACACTATCAGTTTGTTAGGTGAAAGGTGATTTTGCACAGTGACTGCGCCATTTGGTGCCACGGGTGCGAAAACACATTTTGAACAGGATGTGAAAAGTGACAGGTGTACTGTTCATGAGGAGATGTAAAAAATGGCATTGTTGAAAATCTGGAGTGAAAATATATGAAAACTAGTGAAGTCATGAGCATGCGTAGAAACTGCACAACGTACACCCATAATGTAATTAGTTTGGTGACTTTTTTACAGCAGATTTTCAACATAGGCATTTTGGGACCTCCACTCATGAACAGTGTCACTGTGATTTTCATAATCTGTCCCGAACACTCATTTCCCACAATGACTGGTAGTATGCGTCGGAAGTGAGAAAACACATTACGGCCAGAGTGTGAAAAATGACAGCTGTACTGTTCATAAGGAGGTGTGGAAAAATGTCAATGCTGAAAATCTGGACTGCAAATATTACAAATTTGTGAACTTACGAGAGTGCGGGGAAATTGTGCAATGCATGCTCGTAACAGAGCCATTTTATGGACTTTTGTCACCAAATTTTCAACATAGCCATTTTAACACCTCTGCTCATGAACAGTGTCACTACGATTTTCTTAATGTGTCCGAACATTGATTTCACACACCGACCATGCCAATGTTCGCTACATGCGCGAAAACACATTTTTGGGTGAGATATGAAAAATGACAGCTATACTGTTCATAAGGAGATGTGGTAAAATGGCAATGTTGAAAATCTGGACTGAAAATATTAAAAATTCTCAAAGTTACGAGTATGCGTAGGAACTGCTCAATGTATGCTCATAAAACAGTCATTTCTGGGAATTATTTCACCAAATTTTCAACATAGGATTTTTGGGGGCCTACCTCATGAACTGTGACACTGTTGTTTCATTACTCAGTCACAAAAGGTGGTTCCATGCAGTGACCATGAAATCACCTTTCAGGACCGAATAACAAAATAACAGTGACTGAGTTCATGAGGTGGGGCCCCAAGAACCCCATGTTGAAAACTTAGTGGAAAAATTCCCCAAAAATGGCCAAGATATGCACTAAAGTTGAAAAAAAACAAACACGTATGCCACTATACAACTTATCGACATTTCTTCAGTTCACGGCTGGCTTTGAAGAGTGTAGACGTGTTCTTGGTCTACCAAAGATCATCGCGTTGGGCTCCGGAGGTAAGCATGGGGTCGGGGTGTGTGTGGTGAGGTGGGTTCACAGAGAGTGGGCGCAGATCGGGGAGGGGAGGCAAGACAGTCAACGAGGGACCGTTTCTTGCTTTCAGGTGTTTTTTTTTGTTTTTAGAAGACGACGCAGGACTTTTGCCATGCTGGGGTGGGCTCCCAATGTGGTAGCTGGAAGTTTTTTGGGGAGGCAGTGGAGCCAATGGGGGATTGGGCACCCCCGTTGATAATATGGACTTTTTCCACACTGGGGTGGACTCCAAGCGTGGCACCTGGAAGTCTGTTTGGGGGGGCAGCAGAGCCGACGAGGGATTGGGCACCCCCTTCGGCCATATGGTGTGCAGGGCGGAGCACATGGATATGCTGGGGGTGGGCCCCCAGCATGCTACTTGGGTGTTTGGGGAGGGGGGGAACTAGAAAACAGGCCCCTGGCATATCGTGACAATGCTCTAAGCACTCAGAGCTCTGGCACGGTATGCCAGAGGCCTCAAGTCCCAGTGAGAGTCACACTTTTCCTTCACATTTTCTCCTTGATTTAAAATCAGCTTACAGTGGCTTAACTGCTTTGAGAAAAGTTGTTTGGCATTAAAAAAAAAAAAAAAAACATTCTTAGAACTCCGGAACCAATGAATATTTTTTCATGAAACCTTCAAAAGGGACTATCTTGGCATAGGTTGCTTCTAATCTAAATGTTTTAAAAAAAATCTATATTAGCCTGGCTGTAGGTGAGAACATAAAAGAAGTGTAATAAGTATAGGAAAAAGTTAGATTTGATGGTAAAAATAACATTCTGCATCTCAGAAACCAGGCAAATTACCAACACAAAACTTTCCACATTATGAGAACCCACCTCTAAGAAAAATGTATGCCAAATTTGGGTCAGTTTAATCAAACACTGCCAAACTTATTAAGGTGCATAAATTGAGGTTTAACATTAAAGAGCAAGGGCCTGATATTCAGAAGTTCACGTGGGTGCTAGCTAGAGTTTGCCAAAGCAAACTGGGCTTTGTGCTGGAGCCCAATACTGAAAGGGCTCTGTTGCACTGGCAAACAGGGGTAGTGCTCACACAAACCAAATGGGGGGTATGCAAATAGTGGGGCAGGGACAGGAATATCAGCACAAGTTGGTATTCAGAGGATTTGCACCATGCAGGGTTTGTGTGCTCTTTTTGTACCACTCAAATACCTCTGATAAAAACCTCCTCTTATTCCATGTAACCCTAGCAGCTACTGGAGGTAACACAGCTAACCAGCCAGTTGGCTACTGGGGGAGCATACCCACCCCTGTGGTCTGCACCCCCCCAACAACCAGCCACATATTAAAAATTAAATTCCCTAGCACCAGTGGTTCTCCCTCCAGTCACCAGCCCCGTATCACAAATAAACATCTCTGGTGACAGTGTTCCCTCCTCCCTCTGATCCCCAGTCCTGCATGAAAAATGAAATTCCAGTGTGCCAGTGGTCCCTCCTCTGATCCCAAGCCCAAAATAAAAAATAAAATTCATTGGTGATAGTGGTCCCCTCTTTCTCTGATCACCAGCCCCATTTTACAAATAAACACCCCTGGTGATAGTGGTCCTTTCTGGTCATCCATGACCATAGTGACTGAAATTGAGAGCCTAGAAAAATGGTGAGTCAATCTCGGAGACTGTGATCATGGCTACTTAGGGAGGAGGGCGACTGGATACTGCAGTCGGTGAAAACTGCGACCAGAACGCACACGTATACAAGTGCTCTCACACCCGTGGTGGGGGGGATGCAGGGGATGGATGGCATGTGGGAGGGGTTGTGGTGAGCAGCTGCCGAGCTGGATTGCTGGCATCATGGGGAGGGTAGTCTGCTGGGAGGCATGGGGTACAGGGTTCTGGTCCGGCATGGTGTGGATTTTTTTTTTGCTGCCTGGAAGCATGTATTTAATCAAGTTTTTCACCCCCCCGACATGCACCCCCTTGGAGTTGAGAATCCATAAGTAGGGGAGTGCAGGGGAGGGGGCGGGGGGACGCAGCCCCCCATATTAAAAACGAGACCTGTAGGTCTCAGGTGCTGTTTTTCTGTGTGCTGCCAGTGTGCATCGCCAAAATTATTTTTCGGCGATGTACACTTGCCATAATAGCATTTGCTGCTTCTCGATCGCTATTATGACATGGAGCTATCTCCTCCCTCCGATTGCCAGCCCCATATGAAAAATAAAATTCCCTGGTGCCAGTGGTCCCCCACCACCAAACACCAGCCCAGAAGTACAAAAAATCCTCCCTAGTATTCAGTGCCCCCCATGACACTGGGCATACCCACCAGCACCACAGCATTATCCAAGGTGCCAGAGGATCATATGGTGACTGGCACATCCCTCCTCACACCTCTTTGGCTGGCCACCATATGTATAGGCAGGGAGCATGCCTCTCATTGATAGGAAAGCGTGATATGCCAGGGTAGAGATTGGGGGCACCACTACCAGCAGGGAATTGTACTTTTAATATAGAGCTGGTGATTGGAGGGAAGGGAACCACTATCACCAGGAAATTTTATCTTTAATACAGGACTGGGGATCGGAGGGAGGGAGATCACTGGAACCAGGGATGTTTAGTGTTAAAACAGGGCTGATAATCAGAGGGAGGGGAGCCACTACTGCCAGGGATAGCTACAGCTATCATGGACTGCAGGGGGTGGCGCTGCACTACCTGCCTCAGCTTCCCATGCAGATGGGCCCATAATAGGCATGCAAATGACCCTTTAGGGCCTTGCATGCTCAATGGTTCTCATTTGCAGGGGGACCTTTGAAAATTGTTAATAGCGCTTTGGTGCTATCAACACCTGAGGCCAAATTTTGGACCCATGTTGGGGCAGCGCTACCTGTTTTAGCACTGCACTGACATGGCCCTATATTCATTTGGGTAGCACCTAACTGAATATAGCATCCTCAGTCCCCTAGGCAACTGCAAAGCGCAGTACAAACATTTGTGCTATGCTTTGCTCCTTTCTAAATATCAGGTCCCAACTCTCTACTATACTTGAAAAGCTTAAAGGAAAACACTCATTATCATAGAAATCACATGCCCTCACACCCTTACCCCCCTTCCTGATTAGGCTTTCCAAGGATAAATTACACTTTTTTATGGATTGGAAACTTACTTTTCTTAAGTACTGAAAGCAAAAGCGTTTCTCCCACTCAATTCCACTCCAGTCCTTCGGTGCTGGGACATTTAGGGGTGCATGATATCATGAATATTGAACTTCTAAATTGAATCCACCTGTAGCTGCTACTACAAGGGACTACTATATATATCGGCACTGCTCCTAAAATCAGGGGACTTATTAACTGTTCTTTCTCAAAATCTATATTTAAGTCATTAGTTGAACTTCTCATACATTAGAGGAAAAACATACAGTATGTATAAATACAAGACAGTTGATTCACAGTGCTTTTTTCACATTTCTTCATGGCTGAATTGCCTATAGTCAGTGTTTCTCAATATGCTGTTTCCAATTCATGCTGGGTTATTCAACCCCCATTGGAACATACCTGCTCCTTTGTTGAAACACAATCAGTTAGCAGGGGAAGACTCTGTGCATGCCCAACAGTGCACGCACCTTATTACTGAAGTGTTGAAATGGGAAACCACTCTTTCTTCAGAGCTTGCCATATTGAAAGATCGAGAAGTTAAAAAAGTAAGTTACTGATCCATAAAAAAATGTTTATCTTGAAAAGCCTAATCAGGGGTAAGGGTCTGGGAAGGAATTTCTACGATAATGAGTATTTTCCTGTAAAACACTACATTTATACCAGTTATGTTTTAACTTTAGTGTTTTCTACTCTTGTTATTTTGTTTACTTTTCCCTGCTGTTGGCCCACTAAGGGGTTCAGAATCCCTGATCGGGCAAGACATCCCCCCACTCAAACCATGCTTGTGATTTGAATTCTACAGCTGCCCTGCCACAGCCAACTGCTTGTTCCCTCACCAGCAGGTACTAAGGAGCTGCATTTTCATCTTTAAAATTGTTGCCTTCCCCAGAGCTAGTTCTCATTACAGCTCTGATACACACTGCTAATTAATTAATTTGAAACTTAAACCTTGAGCAGACACAGCCGCACTCTATTTTTGAATCTGGTCTGATAGTGATTATTTTGCTCCCTCCCTCACCCCTGTCCTTAATTATATAGACGTGCTGAGCTAAGAGGCCTCTCCTCCCCCCCCCCCAATCAGGTACTTTTGCTTCTCTTAAAGGGGCATCACAATTTCTAAATACCTTAACCCTCCTCTCAAAAGGGTAATACTCTCTCTGAATACCTTGCAGCTCTTACCATTACAGGAAGGTGCTAATAAACAGTTGAGCTAAGAGACCCCCCCTCCATCCAGGCTCCCTCAATTCTCTTAAAGTGGTAACACCTCCTCTGAATTTCCTAACACTCCAGGTCACTCTTTTTACTTTTGGACTGCTTTACTCACTGACTCTGCACTTTAAAGCTACATTTCAATACTAGCTTCCATAAAGCCTCCTCTCTCCCCCAGAGCTACACCTATAGTTTTGAATCTCTCCTTCCCCTTCTCCCCACCCAGACCCTATAAGTTACACCCTTTCCCCATCAACTCCGCCCCACTAGCTCCTTCTCTCCTTCATTGCTCGCCCCTCTAGCCATCCCTTACTGTGCCTCAGCCCATCTTCTTAAAGTGCCTCAAACCCATTTTGTTATGCACCAGCATCACAAGGCACCATACTCCATATATACTCATGCCATCGCTCCCTGGACTACTCGTTTTTTGCATTATACTCGCTTATACCAACAATCCCCACCATCCAGCACCACGATCAAATCCTACTATTTCCTACACATCTCCTACATCTGGGCCTCACCCCCACCCTCCCTCTGCTACCTCAGTTTCATGCATCCTTATGAACCATCTCTGGGTTTTCTACACTATCTGACGCCATGCTGGGCCAGCCATCAGGAGTGTATTAGTGCTCCCTCTCTATCTGTTTAATTCTGTTTAAATTAATTTCGTTTTGTTAAAAACATTTTTATTGTTTTATTTATCTATTTTATTTTCTGTTCAGTCCTTTAAGGTTTTATTTTAGTATTGTGCAGTGTTTTGTTGTTTATTTTACTGTGTGTCTGGTCCATTGATCGTTCAGCACTTTTTTGAATGTTTTTAATGCCTTTTTAATTCCTTTTTAGCTTCTGGCCCAGATATTCAAACTGCGAACAAAAAGTGCGCAATAGCAGGAGCAAGCGCAAGTCTATTGCGCCCATGCGCAAGAGACGCGATATTCAAAAAAGGAACAGGCCAAATTGCGCCTACAGCCAACGACTAAATATCGCACCACCTGCGCCATAGTGCAACTAGGGAGGGGAAGCTGAGCAGATCTGTTGCACCATAGCGCAACAAGGGATGTTCAGCTGAGCAGTCCAGAGGCGCCATAGCACAACCAGGGAGCCCCCCAGCTGCAGAGCAATGTAACTGCACAATCAGGGAGGAAGGGGCCCACCACCCATGCCACAGAAGGGCACAGGAACACACAGCAGAACAGACATTGTCCCCCCGCACCCCAAGCACAGCACAACTGGGGGAGGGCTGGAATAACCACTGGTCCATGGAGACAAGCAACCAACCCACAGCCTGGCCATGGTGCCCCATCACACCTACCGGCAAGCTGTGACTGGCACACAAGGAGGGCAGACCACCCTGTGCCACACCATCCCCCCCAGTGCACAGCACACCCTGTACTGTGACCCCCAGACCCCCCCCATGAGCAGTGACCACCACTGCAGGAAACCCCATGCATGACACTACCCCCACTGTGTCAATGCAACCCTGTGCACCACAGGACCATGCAAGCCAGACCCACCATGAGCACCCATCAGCAGGTTGCAGCACACAGCAATGCAACAATGGCAGACACAGTGCCACCACGCACAGTCCCCCCGAGGTACTGCTGACAGACTGACCATGTGTTGGCACAAGAGGTACCCCATATGGGACGGTCGTGTCCTTGACACCACCACCAGTGGTACAGCGCCCTGCACAGTATTCCAGTGACACACCCCAACCCACCACTGGCCACAACAGCCAGCACAGACACCCACAGTGGTGTGTGAAAGCATGCACCACACCGGATGCCACACAGGTTATGGACAGACACCCACCCATACCCAAGGGCACAACAACACAGGGACGCAGTGATGGGGCAACCAAGCCCCCATTGTGGGCCCATGTAAGCCGTGTACACACAACCCGCAGTCCACCATGGCACTGGAGTGCCAGCCACCCTGCACAGGCACCGTGGACCCGTACACCATCAGTAGTCACCCGGAGCACAAGCCACAGACAGTGGGGCACATCCCCTGCAACACACACAAGCCACAGCATGGAGGTGGAACAATGACCGTGTTGCCCACAGTGCCACCCAAGCCAGGCATGCACCACACCAGTGACATGGGTAACCCAGCAAAGTGACAGGTACAGTGTCCGCCCTGCAGGGAATGCCACCACTGACATGCCAGCGGACCATGCAGGTCACAGACAGGCATGTGTGTTGGCTGCACAGGCCATGGACTGGCCAATGGGTGCACCATGGACACAGAGCACGTGCCATGGACCACTGCACACAGTCATCCAGTGCACAGGGAACAACACACACAACACAGACACTGACTGATAGCTACCTCCACACCATAGTCACCTCCACACGGACACACACACACATACCCATGACTGCACCACCCCTGATGCCATGCACACCACCGCAGCTGAGCACCTATAGCCCACTGCAAATCAGAGAACACCATGGTATTCATATAAAATTCAAATTTATTGTAAATATAAAACTGAGCTATGTACAATAATAAAAACTATATACAAGCTTGGGGTGGGGGACACAAACAAGGTAGGGGTGGGCAGGGGGAAAGGGTGGACAAATGGGATGGGATAAGAGGGGTGTGAGGGTGGGTCCAGGGGGGTAGGGGAAGTCAGGGACCAAAGGACCGACATCATGTCCACCGTTCCTGGCTCTGGGACCTCCTGCCTCCGTGGCACCGCAGCACCCCCGTTGTGTTGAGCCTCCTCAGGATCTCCACGTACTCGCGGGCAAGATGAAGGAGCTCCCTCAAGGTGTCCCTAATTTCACGGAGGTGTCTTGTTCCTAGGACAAGGAAGCACAGTCAATAGGTGTGAATGCACAACCCCATACAGCCCGCCCACTGTGCATGGCATACGGCCATGGGACATACCACTGTGATGGTGTGTGACCACCTGCAGTGATATGTCCACAGGACCTGCCCACCCAGGTGCATACAGCCATGCGGAGCGCTGCACACACCCACTGGCCATGTAACGCACAGCACCACCATGGCTGTTTAGTGACATGGCTATGTGGTGCAAAGGCAGTGGCACAGCCATGCACCTGGTGCATGCATGGACCACCAGTGACGCACACCCAGACATGCATTGCCACTGGACAGTGTTGACTGTAACAAGTGGCATGCATGGCAGTGATGTTGATGAATGGTGGCCATGCCCCACTGCCCACCATGTCACATAGCATGCAATACTAATCATGGCGGTATGGCACCCACCCTCATCGGGCCGGTCAGGTGGCCATTGATGGTCCTCGGCCCACCTGACTGCATTTTCCTCACCCCTCCGCCACTCTGCCTGCACCCTGCAGATTTCATCCGGGCCTGTGGGGAAAAAAAGGGGAGAAGAACATCAGTACATTCCCGAAGCAAAGTCCCCTGCCCCAAGATGTGTGCCTCCCCACCAGCCAGACCCACCCACCCCACACCCTGTGAACACACCAACGCCAACCCCATACGGTCCCTCCCCTATGTGCTGGACACATACAACACTGTGACTCATATGGATGATAAAAGTGTGTTGACAGAACCCCTACCTGGACGTGGTACCGTTCCCCTCCTGGCACGTGCCCGCAGTCGGGCCAGTAGCTCCAGCTCCCTCCTGCGCAGGTCACCATAGTGGTGCCTGCACTGCTCAGCTGAATGCCCCCATCCTGTGGCCTCTTCCAGGGCAGTGGCCACCTCCTGCCACACCTGGGTCCTGGCCCTGTCCAGGGGGCTTCCCCAAAGAAAGGCCCATGGTGTGGCTCAACTATGGCCAACAGATTGGCCAGCTCAATAGCCATTCATTGAGCAGCTCGTCTAAGCAGCATTCCAACAGCTATAGTAGGCAATATGGTGCTCTGCAGTGCGGCTCCCCATGTGCAGATGCTGCGCGGTACAGCGCTGCCATTCCCTATCACGCTGTTACCAAACAGCGCGATAGAGGTGCACCTATGCCTGACACATGACGCCAAGGGGGCAGAGGTCGGGCACAGGGTCAAGGGTCTCTGGCGCAAGGCCACGCACAGTGCCATCGGATGACAATGCATGTAGCGCGATTGGCTGCCTGTGTGCCAAAAGGAAGGTCCTGTCAAAAGGAAGGTCCTGTCAAACTAATCTCATAGATTTCTTTGACTGGGTAACCAGAGTGGTGGACCAAGGGGGGGCAGCTGATGTTGCCTACCTTGACTTCAGCAAAGCTTTTGACACTGTTCCACATAGAAGATTGATAAATAAGCTGGGTAGGCTCGGGTGGGTTAGAAGTTGGTCAACTGGGTGGCAAACTGGTTGACTGGCAGAAAACAGAGAGTGGTGGTAAATGGTATACAGTCAGAAGAGATGCAAGTCACAAGTGGGGTACCTCAGGGATCAGTCCTGGGGCCAGTCCTCTTCAACATCTTCATTAGTGACCTTGCAGAAGGACTAGAGGGTAAGGCTTGTCTGTTTGCAGATGACACCAAGATCTGCAACATAGTAGATGATCCAGATGGGGTGGGCAGAATGAGAAGAGATCTGGATAAACTAGCAAAATGGTCAGAAGTGTGGCAACTGGGATTTAATGCAAAGAAGTGCAAAATCATGCACATAGGGAAGAGAAACCCTGAAGCCACCTATAGGCTGGGAGGAGTTGCTAGCAGTCACAAAGGAAGAAGAGACTTGGGCATCATCATCACTGATGACCTGAAATCATCAAGCAGACCTCTAAGCAGTAGGTAAGGCTAGCGGGGTGTTAGGATGTGTAGTAGGGGTATCACAAGTCGTAGAGGGAGGTAATAATCCTCTTTACAAGACACTAGTTAGGCCCCACCTGGAGTACTGCATGCAGTATTGGAGCCACACCCTCACAAGGACATTAACCAAATTGAGGAAGTCCAGAGAAGGGCAACCAAAATGGTGCAGGGACTGCATCAGAAGACATATGAGGACAGATTAACAGAGCTCAATATGTTTACCCTTGAGCAAAGGAGGGAGAGAAGTGATATGATCGAGGCATTCAAACACCTTAAGGGCATTAACAAGGTAAAAGAGTCTAACATGTTTAAATATAAGAAAAATAGCAGTACAAGAGGACACAGCATGAGATTAGAGGGGGGCCGATTAAGGGGGAATGTGAGGAAATTCTTTTTCACAGAAAGGGTGGTGGATGCATGGAATGGCTTACCACAAGAAGTGGTGGCTATGAATACAGTGCAGAGCTTCAAACAGGCATGGGATAGGCATAAGGGAGCAATAAAAATGACCGTGAATAGATAGGCCACTGACAGAGCAAAGGCCGATGGCACATTTATAAGGTAGGAAAAAAAATGGGCAGACTGGATGGGCCTTGTGGTCCTTATCTGCCGTCAACTTCTATGTTTCTATGCCAATGCCACAGCGGACTACTGGGCAGTTGGGCCATTGTGCCTATGAAGGCCCAGTGCCAGAGCGCCATGTAGTGACCTTTGCTATAGTGCCACTGGCACAATGGTAGTCATGCCCTGCATTGCCTATCGTGCACAGCACATCATCAGCATGGCAGATGCCTGCATCAGCAACCCGGGCATGCACAGTGACGTGTACTATGCATGCCACAGAACTGCGCCATTGGCTCAGCACGTTTAACACAATTGCTCAAAGCGCAACAGCGCGATATTCAGCCGTCATATGCAAATCATCTAATCAGCCATTCAATGGCGCAGCACTGCAATTTGCATCTAATTAAAGTTGCTCCTCACCTCATTTGCATGGTTTGCACTATAAAGGTGTGACAATGTGTTGCAGTGGCCATGGTCGGTTACTGCAGTTTATTGGTGAGTTGCATGCTGTTTGGGGGTGTAGACTGTGGATTCAGGGACATGCATGGGACTGCACAGTCACAGGTAATAACTGCCATTCTTACAGGCTACATAATGACCGAGTACATTGTTGGAGAGGAGGAACACAATGGTGGGAGGAGGAGGAGGCCGAATTTTACAAAGGCCGAAACCGAAGCCCTGTTCAAGGCCTACCTGGATCAGGAGCCACTGCTTAGTGGATGGCGGGGCACCCCTCAGGCCCGTGCTGCTGCATGGGAGGAGGTGGCACGTGCTGTGAACCTGCATGGCAGCCACCAGCGCTCCGTGCAGGAGTATAAGAAGAAGATGGGCACGGACAGGAGGAGGGTAAAGGAGAAGGTGGCTGCCATCAGGGCAGCACGTGCTGCAACAGGTGGAGGACAGCTGGAGGTGGTACAGCTCACCCCAGCGGAGGAGAGACTTGCTGGAAGCATGCAGCGAAGAGCCATTGAGGGTGTTCTGGGTGGTTGCTTCCAGACGGGTGGTGGCCCATCACTGCATGGTAAGTCATGGTCTGTCTATGGGGGGGGCTGGGTAGGTCACACGCAGTAATGCGACTTTGCTTTCCCTTACAGATCCTGAGTATCTGCATGGGTCAGAGGTGGTGGGCCTGTCCACTGCGGACAGTTGGATGGAGTCGGAGGTGGGACCATCCACCTCCACAGGTATATGTGGATCATTGCAACAGTGGAGCCGCCTGGCTGTCCACACTGATGTCGGTGTGACAGGTGTGAACAAGCCCTGCCTGTGTCCCAGTGTGCTGGCATCCACGGATGCCAGCATGCTGTGGCTGTGGCCAGAGCAGAGTCCAGCACCAGTGATGATGACATGACCGTCATGGGCAGTGACACGTGTGTGCCACAGGATGGACACACAGCAGGGCAATTCACGCCCATGGCTGTGGGTGGTGCCACCGTGGAGGCCTGCGTGTCAGCACAGTCCCAGGCTGTGCCTGTCAGCACCAGTGGGGCAGCACTGGTGTCTGTTCAGGACAGTGGGACTGTTGTGGCCACTGCGGTGGCACCACTGAGTCCTGGGGTGCGGCAGCCAGAGGGGAAACATCAGCAGTCACCCACTGGGCTTGGGGGTACAGGGTTCAGTGGCAGCGCCTGTGTACCGCCTATGGACATGCCCAGACCTGGTCCTGGTGCGCAGCACCCACCCTCAAGGGGTGTTGAACATCAGGGCCTTGCACACTCTGAGGGACAGGGTGCCGAGGAGGTTGATGACCTCTTGGACGAGCACACCTGCCTACTGCGAGCATCGGTCCAGCAGCAGATGTGGCTTGCAACGTCCGTGGATGCACTGCGTGTGGCTCTGGAGTGGGCAGAGGAGCATCGCAGCAGGGACACCAAACAGATCCTGGCATGGATGGACCATTTGTGGGAGGATGTGACCGCTGCCATTGACAGGCATGCACAGGTGTTCATTGCTGTCACGGCCACAATGGGCACACAGTCGGGTGCCCATGCATCACAAACACCACACAGTGCACTATCCACCCCTCGTTCCTGGCGTCATGCAACTCCCACCCTGTCGATGCCGGGTTCAGCTGTGGGCATCCCGAGCACTCCTGGTGCAAGCATGTTCAGTGTGCTGCAGAACCCTGCGCGGGCACGGTCGCGTTCACGCAGTGGAACCCCTGGAGGACCATCGGTGCCACCCCATGAAGCCAATGGTCAGCATGCCAGTGCTGGCGGGTCTCAACGGGGCTGCCCACGCATCCATGGTGGCCGTGGTACTGTGTCACGGGACTGACCTGTCTCCCAGTGTGGTTACTGTCTGGTGCTGCCCTGTGTGCATTGTGTGTGTTGGTGGGCAGTGCACAGGTAGGTACCCAGCCCTGCACGCGGACACACAGTCCACCTGCACACCCTCCCAGCTGCTGTCCGCAATTGTGTGTGCATGACAATGCCTGCATTGCACTGTACACCAATGTGCAATGGTGCTCAGCATCTGACACATGCACATGGACAGGCAGTGGGCATGGTGGCCTGTGGACATGTGTGTTGCTAGGGTGTGCGTTCTGGGTTGGTGTGCCTTCTGCCCTCTGTGCACGTTTGTTGTGTTGTGTGTGTGCATGTGTGTGTGTCCTTCGGCATGGCATGTTAATCCTTACCCATCCCTGGCTCTGTGTGTGCCTCTGTGCCCTGCCACTTGCCTTGATAGCATGCACCCCCGGTGTGTGTCCCTGCGTGTTTGTGGGTTGTGCCTTGGCCACTGGTGGTTGCGCATGGCACCATGACCTACCTGGGTTGGCTGAAGTGCTCCTCCATGATGGTGTCCCGGTGCAGCTGTGCCAGCCGGAGCAGTCTGGGATCCCGTTGGCCAAGGGGGGACTGCCCATCACCATCATCACTGGCGTCCCCATCGGCCCCATCGCTGTCCCCCCTCTTCAACCTGTATGGCTATCCCACATTCGTTGGCTATGTTGTACAGGATGCAACAGGCCAGGAATATCCCACAGGCCTTTGAGGGGCTGTACTGTAGGGCACCACCAGAGGTGTCCAGGCAATGGAAATGTGCCTTCAGCATCCCAAACACCCGCTCGATGACATTACATGTGGTGGCGTGTGCCTCATTGTAGCATTGCTGCGATGGGTCGCGGGCCGCTGGTAGGGTGTGAGCAGCCAGGGACGGAATGGGTATCCACTGTCACCTGTGTGTAGAGGGTGGAGGTTAGTTTGGTGATCAGCATTGCCCTGCCCCAGGCCATGTAGGCCACTACCCATGCCACCTCTGGCCATGCCCCCCCAGGCCCTATGATTGTCCATGTGGTTTGCATACTCACCCACTAGGTGGCCAGTGGGGATGTCCCCACTCTCGAATCTGTGGCACAGTGATGACTGGTGCCAGATGAAAGAATCGTGTGCTCCCCCAAGGTGCGTGGCACAGACATTGATGATGCACCCCCTGACATCGCACACCACCTGGCAGTTGATACTGGCATAGCCCTTGCGATTTATGTATGCAGCCCCCCTCGTGGCCAGGTGGTGTGCAGATGGCCACATGGGTGCAGTCTATTGCCCCTAGCACGCCAGGCATATGTGCTACCCTGTGGAACTCCTGTATGTTTGCTGTGCGCTCCGCCGCTGTGCTGGGGAAATGGATGTACTCCGCAGCATGTGGCAGCAGTACGCTGAGGAATTGGGTGAGGTGGCATGACGTGGCCCACTGGGTTATGCCTGTGGTGTCCCCAGTTGGTCTCTGGGAGGTACCCATGGTAAGCAAGCACATGCAGGCTGTTACCTTGGTCTCCACTGACAGGTCATGGCTCCGTCGTGTGGGTGCCTGCATCACATCACTGCACCGCTCACAGAGCTGCCTCAGAATTGCTCTGTTCAGGCGGTACTGGCCCACAATCTCAGTATCTGTGTACAGCTCAAAGCTGGTGCGGGCTCGGTACTGCCTGTTGGGGGCATACCACCGACGGGCCGTTCCACGGCCATGCCCCCCTGCCTCCCGCCTTCTCACCCACCTCATTACAGCCTCCATGTGGAAGGTGGCACTGGCTATGTACCTGGCTTGCGTTCACCCCCCTGGCAGCTGTTACTGTATTCACCCCGCTGTCCTGGCTGCTACCTCCCCTGCACCAGGTACACCTGCCTGTGCTGTCCTCTGTGCTGTGTGGCTCCCCACACCTTCCCTGTGCCTGGCTGTTCACTGTGACCTTTCCCCTGGCCTGCCCTGTTTGTGCCTCCTGCCCTGTCTGTCTGCCTCTGCCTCTGCCTCATGTGGCTTCCCTGTAGCATTCTTGTGCCTCTTCCTTGCTCCTTTTTATTTTGGCTCATTTCCGCTATGGCGCAACTTCCGCTTGCTCCACTATTGCACATTGCACAAGTCTTTGAATATCACACTGCGCCATTTATGCATGGTTCCTCCCCCTTCGATTGCTCATGCCTTCATTATCATTGCGCTGTTGCTCAGCATGATTTCGGGGGTGCAACTGCCTCCTGCTGAATATCGTGGAATGGCGCAATTTCGGACTTGAGCAGGCGCAACCCTATTGTGCATGGCTCAACTCTTTTGAATATCTGGGCCTCTGTGTTTAAGTGCTACTTTTTATGCCATGCTGGGACTTAAGCGATACATGTGGACTGTTTTAGGACACTGCTGGAGGGTTTATCCCGGGGCCTTACCATCTGGTTTTGCTGAAAAGGATACACAGGGAAGAAGGAAGCATGTGGCCTGGACATCTGGTCCGTTGGGTGCTGTCGGATTCCTGGACATTGCATAAGCCATGGGAACCTGTGGACTCTGGATTTAGCTGTGTGTTGTCGGAAGAGTTTTATATATACATTGGTGTATGGTCCTGGACTTCTGGCCAGCGAGGTACAGTGTGGCTTAGGAGCGGTGATGTGTTGGAGGGGAGGCCCTCCCTGCACCCGGGGCCTTTGTCCTGTGTGGCTCGGGACCAGGCAGGAGTCCCCCTATCTAATCTCTGAGGAGTCGGAGTGGAGTTGGGGCTCTTCTAAGCCACTTAGGATGTAGACCTGGTGGCCTGCCTCTGGGGCGACTGTAGGTATAGGTCATGGGAAGCCGGGTGCAAGATCTGTCTCTCCTGTTGCTGCAATTGGGGGGGCTCCCTCAGGATTTCAGAGGCTGTTCGCTTACAGCCCGCTGCCTAGGGCCCTTGTTGCTGGGCTAAGATAGTGACCTGTGGGGATTGGGTTTTTACCCGGTCCTTTTGTTCTCATCTGGATTCTATAAATTGAACTGCAGAGCCCTGACTGGTCATTTTTTGCAGAAAGGAATTCTGTTCACATGGATGATCATTTTATCCTTATTATGGGAGCACCGGAGAGACATGGTTTGGTTTCACTTGAACCTTTTATGACTTTTAGTATTGTTTTTATGTCCATGATTACTTTGACTTTTTTCTTGTTTTCTGCAGATTCTCCCCCACTATGTGAGAGGTTAGGGAGGGCTCATATTTGGTAACTTTTCCAGAGTAGTGAGAGAACTCGGGCACCCAGAACTCAAATATATATTTTTTGTGACTGGCTCTTGGTTTGAATTGATACATTTAACTTGACTATCCAAAATCCTCAAAGTGAGAGTTTGAGGGGCAGCTGGATTGTATATCTGGGAGACTGAACAGATTACTCTGTGGATTTTTCTTTGGATATTTTGTTTTGGATTTATTTCTATTTATTTAGACAGAAAGTTGGGGTTTATTGGGTTGATTTTGCCATTACTGGTAATTTTAACCTTGATTTAATTAGCATCTATTGAAGGTGTTATTTTATTAGGCAGTATGTTGGGACCATTTTTTGGTTGGCAGGCACTACTCCCCCTCCAGGCTGAGGGACCCTTTGATAGTCCCCCACTGCAACCTGAGGTGTATAGGCATTGTCATGCCTTGGGTATTGCACTGAGAGGCTGGAGGGGTGACGCCCCGGGACCTGGGTGGGAAGGGGGGTGGATTGTAGTAGTTGGGTCAAGGAGGTTCCCTGGGTTCCCTGGGGTGAAATGGGTCCAGAAAAGGGGACCTCCCTGCCTGGTGCCCATACCCAAGGGTTCCACTGGTAATGGGCAAGTTGCCCGCTCTTCCATGGCCTCTCATCCAACTCTAGCAGTGTTATGCAATGCCAGGTCAATAAAGAACAAGACAGCAATTATTGCTGATCTTGTTAATAGGGTTGCCACCTATGGATGAGGCAAAAACCGGATCCTAAGCCCCGCCCCTTTTCATGACTCATCATGCATTGCTCCTCCTAGAAAGCCATTTGTTATATCAATAAAAGACAACACTTAAAGCAGCGGTTCAACACAAATGTTAAGATACTGTACTGTACCTGCTAAAATGACTTTCCCAAGTTCTTCCTGGTTATTTATTTACTTATGTGTGTGTTTATTTATTGACATTGGTTTACCAGATAAACATACAGAGTTAAAATCAATCTCATTTACAAATATGATCTGGGGGGAGACAAGGGACATCCTGTAAATAGTATACAACAGTACACATGGTATATAATAATACATAATAAAGAAATTGTTTCCTATAATGTGTACTTTATATATTTTTCTGGCTTCATTTCCTTTTCATGTCCACACTACTATTTCAAAGCCAAAGAAGTGACCATACTGTTTTCTTGAGGAAAAAAATTATTTAAAACGCCTAAATTCTGTTAGAGATGAAAATGTTTACCAGCAAATGAAAGTGGAAGACAACTGGCTGTGTTGCTGTTACAAAAGGTGGGGGCAGCTTTGCTGCTATGCCACTTCAAGATGCTATGGAAAGGACTGGGTTAAGTAGGTGCTAATGGTGTTAATGGTCATACTTTACACCTCCCAGGTTGACTGCTTTCACAAAGAAAAGACTATATTGACAACAGAACTTGTTTGTAACCTGGACATGTAGCTAAAACAATTAATGAGATGACAAAATCTGTTTCAAAAGTACGTGAGCACTTAAAATGGCTCAAAAACCTGACCAGCACAGAGCAAAACCGGATTACCTGATAGGGACCCTGAAAACCTGATCACCAGGTAAAAAACCTGACAGGTGGCAACCCTACTTGTTAAGTCATCTGACCTGGATTACATCACCGAGACCTGGCTGGATGAGAATGCCGGTCTGGTATTGGAGTCAGCTGCCCCAGCTGGATACTTGGTGATACACTGCCCGAGACTGGATTGTAGGGGCGGGGTGTAGCCATCTGTTTTAAGATGGAATTGGGCCTTGTAGAGGTTCCAGTGGGGGCCACTAGGTCCTTTGAGTATATTATGGGTGCAGATGTGGGCAGCAGGATTCTTCTCATCTATTTCCACCCAGAGATGGGAATGTTTTCCTGCAGGAAGTTGCAGGTCTCATGGTCGACAGGGTGTTGGAATCCTCCAGGTGGTTGGTCCTGGGGGATTTCAATCTTTGGATCAACAATGAACTCTTGCACTTTGGTCAGAACTTCCTCCAACTGATGATTTTGTTGGGCTTCACACAGGTGGTTACCGCTGCAACCCATATTCAAGGTCACTCCCTGAACCCGGTGTTCCTCCTGGGGATGGAGGCCACTGACTTGGTGGTGGAACCGGTTGGATGGTCGGACAACCACTCTATAAGGTTTAGTTTCACGGGCTCCCCGTGTGAGACCTGCCCCTTTGGAGATGGTCCGGTACCGCCCTTTGAGTGGTGTTACCCCGGAAGATCTGATGGCGGTGCTGGACCTATCAAGCAGGCCATTGGAATGCTCAGATCCCGGAGACGTAGTATTGCACTATAATAGCGTGATATTGGGGGCCCTGAATTTCGTAGCTCCTGTCCATGTTTGCCCCCTCCCTCTTTGCTCTTGGTCCTCCTGGTTTGATGGGACTTTGAGGGAGTTGAGGAGAGTTGGGTGAAGGTTGGAACATTGTTGGCAGAAATCTGGCCTGGAGGAGGACCGGCTTAGGTTGATCGCCCATTATTCAGACTGTCAATCACAAATCTCCCTTAAGAAGGAAGAGTTCCTGTACAGAGAGGTTGCTGCAGCAAAGAATTAACCAGCTCAGCTCTTTCAGACCATGGACAGGCTGTGCAATCCAGCCTGCCTTTGGGGCCAGAGAGCCTTTTCACAATCTAAATGTGATGAGTTTGCTCAATTCTTTGCAGATAAGGTGTCCTCAATCAGGTTGGAGATCCACTTGACTCATTTAAATGAGTATGGAGGCGGTCGATGTGAGGGCACAGGCACCCGGCCTGTCTGGACAGATTTCAACCAGCCAACGATCATGGATATCATGAAGATTGTTCGGGGCTTGCGACCAACTTGCTGTAGTTTGGACCCTGGTCCAACCCACCTCCTTGTGAACTGTATGGATGTCATCAGACTGATCCTTGCTGAGATAGTCTGGAGCTCGCTGGACCGGGGGGGTTTCCAGACCCCCCTAAAGGAGGCAGTGGTGACACCCCCTTAAGGAAATCTTCCTGCGACTCAGACTGTCTTGTGAACTACAGACCTGTCTCTATCCTGCCATTTTTGGTCAAGGTTATTGAGAAGTTAGTTGCTTTGCAGCTCGAGAGCTTTCTTACCACCCATGAGGTCTATGATCCTCTCCAGTCCAGTTTCAGGAAGAGGCATAGTACCAAGACAGCATCGGTTCAGGTACTTAATGATCTCCTGATAGTGAGGAATCAGAGGAGTCATTCGATCTTGGACCTCCTTGATCTGTCTGCAGCATTTGACACCGTGGACCATGGGGTATTGCTAGAATACCTGCGGCTATTCTGTGGACTGTCGGAGAAAATCCTCAGGTGGTTCCATTTTTTCCTCACAGGCAGGACTCATAGGGTGGTGTTGTTTTTTTTTCCTCAGCCCCCTTCTCCCTGCCTTGTGGGGTGCACAGGGTTCCATTGCTGTCCCCCATGTTGTTCACAGTGTACATACTGCTGTTAGGCGACATTATAAGGTGGTACATAAAAAGAACAGTGCAATCTCAGTCTTTAACAACTGCATCGCTGAAATTCAGGACTGGATGAGTGCTAACTGGTTGAGACTAAATCCTGATAAGACTGAGGTGTTGGTGGTGGACCCAGGTCATTGGGTAGAGAAGTTGACTCCTGGGCAGTCGTCTGGCCTTGTGCTAGGGGGCAACCAGTTGAGACCTTCTGAATTTGTGCAGAACTTGGGCGTTGTGCTTGACGATGAGCTGACGCTAAAAGCTCAGGTGTCAGCAGTTGTCAAGTCCTAATTCTATCATCTGAGGAACATCGCCCGGATAAAGCACCTTGTTCCACCCGAAGACCTTCCTAAGCTGGTTCACGCCTTTGTGTCCTCTTGTCTTGACTACTGCAATGCTCTATATCTGGGGTTATCAGGGTGGATCTCTATCACCTGCAGCTGGTGCAGAATGCTGTGGCCAGGTTGTTGACAGAGTTGTCAAGAACTAGTCATATCACCACTGTGCTGCGTGAACTGCACTGGCTGCTGGTACGATGGAGGATCACCTTCAAGGTCGCATTGCTGACCTCTAAGACCCTACATGGATAGGGACTGGGCTACTTGCAAGACTTCCTCCAGCCCTACTGCCCTCTCTGCTCACTCTGCTTCACCAGTGAGGGATTGCCACAGGTTCCCAGGGTCTGTCTTCAGACACCGGGTGCTACGGCATTTTCTTTTGCAGCCCCGACCCTGTGAAATTATCTACCTCATCGGATTAGAGAGTGCCTGTCCACCGAGACTTTTAAGTCCTCATTAAAAACTTACTTATTTGATCTGGCTTTTGGGGACAGTGCTTAGTTTTATCTCTGCTGACTTTCTTTGTTTTGTGTCTTTTCTTTTCTGATTGAATGTTTGTTTTTATATTATATATGTGCTTTGGTTATTTTGAAAAGCACTTTATAAATAAAATTTGATTTGATTTGATTTGAACTCACTGCCACCTACCCACGTTCTACATGGACAATGCTTATCTTCTACACCATATAGCCCTCCCTCCTTTTCCATACTGATATTTGTACACCACACAATCCTCCCTTACAGAAACACCCAAGCTCATCCAAAATTAAGTTACTCTATAGATGGATCAATTACATTATCTTCCTATTGTTAATCTGTGTGGGTAATGTTGAATTAAACCCTGGCCCTCCACTATCACTAGCCTCACCATCTGACTACACAGCCACAAATGGCTTAAAGTGCTTGCACCTCAATGTGTGCAGCCTTCTGAAAAAATTAGATCTCGTCCACACCTGGGTCTCTCACACTGCCCCTGATATCTTAGTGGTCACCGAGACACAGCTGAAAAAATCCACCCGAGACTCCACAGTATCTTTAACCTCATACAATCTTTTCTGAAGCAATAGGCCATCAAGGGGAAGGGGTGTAACAATCTCTGTCAAAGAAAATTTCATGGTACCTGACATCGCTATTGCCATCTCACCCAAGGAGTTCGAAGTCTTAATGTTAAACCAATCCATATCTCCCACTGAAACTGTATCTGTAATAGGCTGCTACAGGCCACCCTCTGGAGGCATGGAGCTCCTAAAAGGGGTTATATGTTCTAGCATTGTTTCAGGACTCCCTTCAGATCACTCTGTGGTCACCTGCCTAATAACCTTGGCCTCATTGCCAAATAAAGGGGGCAGATGGAAGCTGAATAACCAAATCCTGAAGGAGCCGAAGACGGTTCAATACCTAGCATCCCAAATAGAGCAGTTTATTGCTTCTAATTCTAACTCTATGGGAAAGCAGGACATGATATGGGGTGCCTGTAAGGCATATCTGAGGGGGATTATAATTGGTTTAACATCAAAAAGGAAGAGGGAGAGGGCATCTCGGATTTCTAACCTTCTTTCTCAAATTAGGAATATGGAGACTGTTCTTTCTCCTTCTTCCTCTGAGGTATTCAAACAAGATTTAACGAAACTGAGAGAAGCCTACTTAGCAATGTTAACGGAACAAGCTGAATATGCAATTTTGAAAACAAATGCTGTATATACCGATCAGGGCGAGAAGGTGGGTAAAATGCTAGCATTACGTATTAAGCAACAGGAATCCGCCAGACTCATTCCTGCTATCCACTCTCTTAGTGATAATTCTCTTAAGGTCTCCTCCCCAGAGATAGTGGAGGAGTTTACAAAGTACTTCTGGGATTAATATGGCCCTATGGTTAATTCCCCATCTAAGGAAAGACTTTATGAATATCTGAGTGATTTACAGTTGCCAACCCTTACACAATCCCAGCAAATAATTCTGAAGTCTCCCATCTCTGAGAGCGAAATTGAAAGAGTAATTAAATCTCTCCTATCCGACAAATCTCCGGGCCCTGACGGGTTTACTTCTAATTTCTATAACGCTTTCTCAAAGCAGCTTATTCCCATCCTGTTGCCGCTTTTCCAGGCTATTCTCTTGGGTAAAGTCTCTGATCCCTCTCTTTTTGAGGCCTTAATAGTTCTGTTGCCCAAGCCAGACAGACTGCCAGATCAGGTGGCAAGCTACAGGCTGATATCCCTACTTAACCAAGATATTAAAATCCTGGCAAAATTACTAGCCAACCGTGTGGAGGCAGTGCTTCATTCTCTTATTGGGGCTGAACAGGTTGGTTTCATGAAAGGGAGATCATTGGTTGACCATCTGAGGACCCTGTCCCATGTCTTCTTGGCATCCAAGGATGCTCCTCATCCAATGGTTTTGATCTCGTTGGATGCCGAGAAGACATTTGACAGAGTCCACTGGGAGTACCTATTTGTTATGATGGAAGCCTTCAGTTTCCCTAGGGAATTCCAGAATTGGGTGAGTTCTCTATATAAGTTTCCCTCTGCCAGAATGTCATGTACTGTAATGGGGTTATTTCTAACCCCTCTAGACTATATGTTGGGACTAGACAGGGGTGTCCCTTATCTCCTCTTCTCTTTAATATTTATTTAGAGCCGCTTATCAGAAGGTTATCAGGAGCCCAGGGTATATATATCACGCATCTCTCTCAGGGAACAGATGGTTAAAGTGGCAGCCTATGCAGATGACTTATTGTTACAGATATCGCATCCACTTACATCTATTCCTGCTATCCTAAAGCTTATAGACGATTTCAGTAAAGTTTCAAATTATAAACTTAATGTAGGAAAGACGGTAGTTTTTCCTCTTAATCATATGGTCTGTAAGCAGGATATTACTGTGTTTGGTCTCACCTGGAAGTCTGATTATATTAAATACCTTGGGCTTCTTTTAGCAAGGAGCACTACGCGGCTCAGACAATTAAATATTGATGTGCTAGTACATAAAGTAGATATTGACCTTCATGGGTGGGCTCTACTCCCTCTCTCTCTATGGGGCAGAATAAATTTAATAAAAATTAATGTTTTCCCTTGTCTATTCTACCCCCTCAACATGTTGAAAGTATGGCTTCCCTTGTCCTGGGTCAAAAAGGTACATGGTATGATTTCCACTTTTCCAGGAGGTGATGCGGGGAAAGACAGGCAGCCTATAAGAAATTCAAGTGCTCAAGGAGTGAAAGGGATTGAGGGGAGTACGAGCTGATGGCTAGAAGGGCCACTAGAGTGGTGAGGGTGGCTAAGGCAAGGAAGGAGCAGAACCTGGCCAGGGAAATTAGGAGAGGGAAAAAGGGGTTCTTTAGATACATTGGCGAAAGACGAAGGGTGAAGGGGCAGATTAGCAGGATTAAATCAGGGGAGAGATGGGCACAAGACCCGGGGGAGCAGGCTGAGGTACTAAATGAGTACTTCACCTCAGTTTTCACCAGGGAAAATGGGGATGCTGCATCATACATGGGAGGAGACAGAGATAATGAGGAGGGGGGGACCCTTACCGATCGGCAGGTCTGGGGAGAGGGGGAGGCATCACTGGCAGGTGGGGGGAGGGCTAAGCAGGGAGAAGAGGTGCCAGAAGTGGAAATCACAGCAGAGAGAGTGAGGGAAGCCCTCAGCTCCCTTAAGACGGAGAAAGCACCGGGGCCGGATAAATTACATCCTAGAGTGCTGAAGGAACTTGCAGATGTCCTGGCGAAACCCTGGCAGAGCTTTTCACCATCTCTCTGAGGACAGGGTGGGTGCCCCAAGACTGGAAGGTGGTGCATGTAGTGCCTATCCACAAGGGGATCAAAGGAGGTGGCAGGGAACTACAGGCCTGTCAGCCTGACATCGGTGGTGGGCAAGGTGATGGAGGGCATTGTCAAGGAGAGGCTGGGGGGGGACCTGGATAAGTCAGGGTGCCTGGATGATAGACAGCATGGATTCATCCCGGGGAAATCATGTCAGACAAACCTGGTGAAGTTCTATGACTGGGTGACAAGTGCCTTGGACCTGGGTAGACCACTGGATGTCCTCTTTCTAGACTTCAGCAAGGCATTTGACTCTGTTCCTCACGTGGGCCTGTTGGATAAGCTAGGAGAAATGGGGGTGGGAAACCAGATGATCAGATGGATAGGCAATTGGCTCCAGGACCGGACCCAGAGGGTCGTAGTTGGTGGGATAGTCTCATCCCCAAGGAGGGTCATTAGTGGGGTCCCACAGGGATCAGTCCTTGGGTCCCTTCTGTACAATGCCTACCTATCTGACATAAGGACAGGAATCAGGAGTGAGATGAGTCTCTTTGCAGATGACTCGAAACTGGGGGCGGTGGTGGATGGGGAGGAGGGGAGGGTGGCCCTGCAGGGGGACCTGGAGGCTCTGGAAAGATGGTCTAGAAAGTGGAAGCTGAGGTTCAATGCAGGGAAATGCAAGGTACTCCATCTGGGGGCCAGAAACCCAGGCCAAGTGTACACCCTGGGGAATACTACAAGTCTCAATGGCTGAGAGGGACCTGGGGGTGGTGGTGGTGGATGTTAAGATGAACAACTCTGAGACTTGTAGGAGGGCAGCAGCCAAGGCCAACAGGATGCTGGGATGCATTGCTAGGGGGATAACCTCCAGAAGGAGGGAAGTGATACTCCCTCTGTATAACTGCTTGGTGAGGCCGCACCTGGAGTACTGTGTACAGTTTTGAAGGCCACACTTAAAGAGGGACATTAACCTCCTGGAGAGGGTCCAGAGGAGGGCAACCAAAATGATTTGGGGCTTGGGGGACAGGACCTTTGAGGAGAGGCTCGAAGAGCTAAATATGTACACATTGGAAGAGAGAAGGGACTGGGGGGACATGATAGAGGTCTTCAGGTACATGAAGAGGGTAAATAGGGGAGGAACAGTCAGGGTGCTTCGAAGGAAGGAGGAAGGGCCACTAGAGGGCATGGGTGGAAGCTGGAGGGGGGAAGATTCAGGGGAGAAAGGAGGAGGTGCTACTTCACTGAGAGGGTGGTGGAGCCATGGAATGCACTACCTAGGGGGCTGGTGGAGGCAGAGACAGTGGAGGGTTCAAAGGGGTGGTACAGGTACAGGGGAAGGGTTCTGGCTGCAAAATCCAATGCAGCAAGAATATCCGGAACTGGGAAGGGAGAAGCCAGAGAAAGCGAGGGGGACAGCAAGGTCAGTACCCAGTGTGGGGGCTGACCAAACGAGCAGACACGAAAGACCGTTAGGCCTATTCTGCTGGCATTTTAGTATGTTAGTATGTTAGTATATGGGGGATAAGAAGGTCAGAATGGCATTTCATAAGTTAGCGGCCCTGAAGGCCAATGGAGGTTTAAGACTTCCCCATATCGGGCTATACTATTGGGCCAGCCAGGCCAATAAATATCTCAGATGGCAGACCGTGGACCAGCTCTCCACGGTTGCTACATATATCCCGATTTGGTTAGCTGTCAAATGTGCTTCCATTAAAAAACATGGTCTTTCCCCCACTGCGTTGTTATATACCAAAATTGGCTCTCTACCAAAGTCTCTATATAGTTCCCCTATAGCTGCCTCTATCAGGGTTCATACTCAGTTGTGTGCATTTCTAAAATATATGAATCTCAAGGACTTATCACAACCTGTAATAGGAAGTCCCAATTTCTTATTAGAGGGTATGCCCTTCCCAGCCACATGGCTTTCTCAGATATGAAATTGCTGTCTAGAGGAGTTTGTGTCACCTAATAGTCAATGGTATTCTTCAGCTGATATTATGTGTAAGTTCTCGATACCTCGTGCAAATATTTTTAAAATTTTCCAGTTTCATCACCTTTTGGTTAAGGTAATGGGCTCGACCCCCGCCCCACCTCCTAATTTCAATTTTCAGAGCACCTTAACTGAGTTGGCAGGTCTGCCTCATGCCGTATCCAAAATATATAGTGTTCTCTTCATTTGGGCCTACCCTGATAATTATGCTCCCATCACCTTTTGGGCCTCTCTCTTTCAGGGTAAGATTTGGACTGTCTCTCCTGTGGCAGAACTGCCATAAATTCCTTAAGCAGGACAGACTTAGGCTAATGCAGTTTAAGATTCTGCATAATATCTACTACTCACCGCAGAAACTTGCTAGGCTTGGTCTTGTGTCCTCTCCCTTTGTACAAAATGTCAATGTCAAGAAGGAGATCTTCTTCATATCTTCTGGAGCTGTTCTAAAATTGCTCCACTCTGGATTGCGATCAAACAGCATGTTGACCCTCTGTTGGGGCTCTCGGACCTCTTCACCCCCGAAATTTGCCTCCTTGGAGATTTTTCCTCCATCTCGGTGGTGAACAGGAAGTATTATATAGCCCTGATGTTGATGTCTGTTAAAAAGGTGGTTTTAAGACATTGGAGTGATACAGAGGTGCCAACATATGTTGAATGGCTTCATAAGTTACTTGCAAATCTCAGAACTGGAAGGACTATTGCCAGTTTATCTAACAAACTTAAGAAGTTCGATAACATCTGGGGACCACTTCAGGCTCTCAATGCACTTCAAGGTTAAGCTTTAATAGGTTAAATTCATAGGGATAGTGCTAGAGATGTAAAACAGCGCTGGGTTGTTCTGGGTGGGAGTGGGGTAGGGTGATGGGAGGGTGGGGGGAGAGCGAATCACTTCATAATCTATACCTGCTATATATGGACATTTTATCCATTGTCATGATTCTCTCTTTGTACTGGAAAATTAATAAAGTTTGAATTGAAAAAAAAAGGAGAGTATCAAACGTAATTCAATATGGTATCAATACACTTCAGGAAAGAAGCCGGGAACTAGCAGGAGCCAGGGTAGGCGTAGTAGATGGACTGAATGATAGGAACAGGGGAAGCTGGAATGGGGGAGTGGGCAGAAGGGCTCAGAGAGCAGAGTCAAGCGGGGAGGGAAACAGGGTGAGGGGGCTGAGGCAGGAGACGGGGCAGAAACAGAACTAGGCAGGAAAGCATAGAAAGAATAGAGGGGCAGTGTAAGTGGGGTAGGGAGGGAGATGGTGTGGGTGCAAGGGTTGTGGGAGGCAGGGAAAGAGACAGAAGGCAGTCAAGTGGGAAATGGTGTGATGGGGAGACAAATAGGAAGTAATCGGTGAAGCAGTAATAATCTATAAATTATGGGAAGCAATCACAAGAAGCTTGAGTAGTGAGGTAATGGTGCAGATTCCACTTGAAAGTGCCAAGCGAAGTAAGGTTGGTTATTTCTGTTGGCAGCAAGTTGATCTAGCTTGAGGCTCTATAGTTGAAGGAGTGTTGCCCTTGAGTGGTCTAACAGCGGGGTACTGAAAATATTTGAGATTCCAAACTTCTGTTAGGATGGGAGGCACAGTCAGGACTTAGAATACTAAATACTCCAGGGGGCATGAGACTCAATGAGATCATTTTAGCTAGGATGCAGGTCTGATATCTTAGTCTACCAGTTAATTGGAGCCAGTTAGCATGCTCATAGATGTCACAGGTATGTGAGAGGTGGGGGGAGAGGAGGTTAGCAGACAACTGGCCTTGTTTAGGGCTATGGCTAAGTTCCTGAGTGCAGAGTATTTAGTTGATCCGTATATCACCAATCCACAGTCAATTACAGAGATTACTGAGCTATGGATAGTAATGTTTAGGTTCTCGGCCGTGAAGCAATCCTTATGTTTATATAGTAATCCTATGGGAGTATTTACAGTTTTAGCAATGATGTCAATATGTTTGCAATACGCTAGAGTGCAGTCGAGGGTCACTCCCAGATATTTAAACAGGTAAACTTGCTCCAAAGTTAACCCAACACTGTTGTAGACAGTTAGTCCCCATTCTTTATGTTTGCTGTGGGTTCCATGAAACATCATTGTTTTAGTTTTATTGTAGTTCAGGATAAGTTTATGCTCCTTGAACTAAGACTTGACAGAAGTGAAACTTTCCTGCAGCTGGGACTGTCATCTGGGTAGGAGATAAAGATAACAGCATCAAATGTGGGAGCAGGACAGAGGCCAGAAACTACAGATCAGTTAGTTTGACCTCAGTGGTAGGGTCAATGATGGAATCACTTCTGAAGGAAAGAATTGTTGAGTACCTAGAGGCCAGTGGGGCACAGTACCCAAGGCAGCATGGATTCAAGATGGGAATGTCATGTCAGACGAATCTAATAGATTTCTTTGACTGGGTGACCAAAGTAGCAGACTAGAGAGGGGCTGAGGACATGGCCTACCTAGATTTTAGCAAAGCATTTGATACAGTCCCACACAAAAGATTAATACACAAGTTAGTCAGCCTTGAAGTGGGTCCCAAGGTGGTAGCCTGGATAAAAAATTGGATAGACAACAGAACACAAAAGATAGTAGTAAACAGAGTCCACAGTAAAGAAAGGAGGGTTACTAGTGGGGTACTGTTGGGTTCAGTACTGGGACCGGTCCTTTTTAATGTCTTTATAAGTGCCATTGCAGAGGAGCTGGAAGGAAAAGTATGTCTCTTTGCAGATGACACAAAGATCTGCAACAGGGTCGATACACAAGATGGAGTGGAAAGGATGAGAAGGGACTTGGCAAGGTTGGAGGAATGGTCAAATGTATGGCAGCTCAGATTCAATGCAAAGAAATGTAAGGTAGTACACCTGGGAAACAAAAACCCAGGGGAAGAGTACACTATGGGGGGTGAGATACTGACAACAGTAAAATTGGAAAGAGACCTGGGGTAATTATATCAGATGACCTAAAGGTGGGCAAGCAATGTGAGAAGGCAGAGGAAGGCTGGGGGATACTGGGATGCATAGGGAGAGGCATCAATAGTAGAAAACAGGAAGTTGTTATCCCTTGTACAGACAGTTGGTGAGACCCCATCTGGAGTACTGTGTGCAGTTCTGGAGACCCCATCTCCATAAAGACATAGACAGAGTGGAGGCTGTCCAGAGGAGGGCAACCAAAATGGTGCAGGGTCTGCACTAGAAGACATACAAAGAAAGACTTAAGGAGCTTAATATGTATACCCTTGAGGAAAGAAGGGAGAGAGGGGACATGATAGAAACTTTCAAGTACCTCAAGGGAATCAACAAAGCCCAAGAGGGTAGCATCTTTCAGAAAAAGAGATGTGCAAGAACAAGGGGGCACAGTTTGAAGATAGAGGGGGAATGGCTCAGAAGTAATGTGAGGAAGTATTTTTTCATGGAGAGGGTTGTGGATGCATGGAACAGCCTCCCTGTGGAGGTTGTGGAGTCAAGTACAGTGGGGGAATTCAAGAATGGATAGTACAGACATAAGGCAGTTCTAGTGGGGGGTAGGAGGAAGTAAGCTGAGCTGTTGATTAACTAGGATCTGCAGCTTATCAGTTAGGTAGGAAAATGGGCAGACTAGGTGGGCCAGGCGGTCCTTATCTGCCGTCAAATTCTATGTTTCTATCATCTTTGTACAGAAGAATTCTGTCACAGCAGGATGCGGGAAGATTGTTTAGGAATATGCTAAAGAGCAAGCAACCTAAAATGTATCCTTGTGGGACTCCAGAGCGGACCAGAAGGGCGGTGGAGAGGATGTCACCAATTC
Source organism: Neoceratodus forsteri (assembly GCA_016271365.2). Classification (NCBI taxonomy): domain Eukaryota; kingdom Metazoa; phylum Chordata; order Ceratodontiformes; family Ceratodontidae; genus Neoceratodus; species Neoceratodus forsteri. The sequence continues at coordinate 954,158,360 of CM057454.1, read as the reverse complement.
TAACTTGTTGGGTTCGATCACTGAGGTAGCTATGGAACCATTGAGTGGTGTCAGTTGAGATACCAATGAGAGATAGTTGTTTAATCAGCAGGGTGTGGTTAACGATGTTGAATGCCTTTGTCAGATCAATGTAAGTAGTGCCAACAAGATGCCACTGATCAAGGATATTATGTATGTAGGAGGTGAATTCAAGGAGGGCAGTGGTTGTGCTGTGACCTTTTTGAAATTAGTGCTGCTGTGGACATTGTAGTTTGTATTTGTCAAGATAATCATTAAGCTGTTCAGCAACTATCTGCTGCAAGGCTTTGGAGCGGTGGGAGAATGGAGATAGGTCTGTAGTTGCTAGTTAGGGTCTTGTCACCACTTTTGTGAATTGGAGTGACCACTGCAGATTTCCATTTGCTGGGGAACTGTGAGGGCATGAGGGACAGTTTTAGAATTTTGGTAAGGGGGATATGGACTTTGTCTATAGTGAGGGTGAGGAGTTTCAGGTCAAGGGAATCACCGCTTGATCTGGACTTCCCAAGCACTTTAAGAAGCTGCTTTCTAGCAGGATCCTTATGGATGGTTCTAAAGTAGAACGGTGAGTGCCCCAGAGTGGGTTCTACTGAGCCAGCGGGTATGGCGTGGGGAGAGGGGTTGAAGAAGACTGGAGGTAGCACATGGCTGAGATCCAAGAAGGTGACATTGAACACCATAGCCATGGAGACTGGATCTGCAGAGACGGTTCCATTTAGATTGAGCATGGGAGATGTAACTTTAGGGCCTTTCCCAATTACTTCAGAGAGATTGGACCAGAATTCTTTCCCATCTTTCCATGTACTAGCTAGAGCGCACCTATAATAGTGTGCTTTCTCATGATGGATCGCTCTTAAACAGGCATTCCTTGCAGCTTTGTAGGCCTGAGTGTCTGCCTGGGAGCCTGTTAACTTGGCACAGTGCCAGAGAAGGTCCTGAGATCTCAGTTGCTCAAGTAGGTCAGAAGTTATCCACGAGTTGTTAAACCCCCCCTAATCTTGCATTTTCTATAAGGGACATGGACATGGCAGGCAGAGATGAAACTGTGAATAAAGTAGTCAAGTGCAGTATCCACATCAGAGGCTATGTCTATGGGTGACCAGTCAAGTTCTTGTAGGTGAGTTTTAAGGGGTCCTAGGTGGCCAGGAATCAGTTTTCTATGATTAATGATTGGGGGGGGTTGGTGATTTTGTTGGTCCAGGTGCACAGGATGGGGGAATGATGACTGATACAGTCTGAGAGAACTTCAGTTTGAGAGACGTGATCAGGTTGGTACCCACTCCAGAAGGGAACTGCTCCCTGTTCTGTAGTTCACCCGGGTGGGTGATAGGACCATTTGCAAAAAGTCTGCTGTGGTCAAGGCATCCTTATTGTTCACACTAGGGGAAGACCAATCAACATTAAAATCTCTGAGCAAGATGATCTCTGAGCTTTGGTCAAGGGTGTTGATACAGTCAAGGAGGGGGTGTAAGCCTTGGTCTGACAGTTTGGGGGGAATATAGACAGAGGCCACTGTCAGGACTTTATTATGCACCACAAGTGATACTTTGATGATTAAGAACCTGGATGTCATTCTTAAGTTGTGGCAAATTTATGGCATGGTCCTTTACAGACTCTTTTAGGTAGAAAACACAGCCCCCACCTTTCTTGGAAAGCCTGTCACGCCTGAAAATACTGTAACCGGGGATTGATATTGCAGAATCTGGAATCTTTGTGGACAACCATGTCTCAACCACTGATATAATATCTGGATTATGGTGTGATATCCATGCAGTTAAGGAGTCAAGTTTACTGAGCAGGCTGCAGATGATTATGCTTGCTAAAGATAGCGTCCTAGCTCTGCCAGTGTAACTGGTACCAAGCTGCGAGGGGCCAGCGTTCAGGTGACTGTTGCCTGAAATAAGAAGCAACAGTATTTGTATGTGTTTAGGAGAACCTTGAGGTAGTTCTATGGGGTAGATGTATCCTTTTTTTGGCGGGTTCTTTTACCGCCATGGAGCAGAAGCCCGTTAATAAGAGAGACGCGCTAGTGTGCATTGGGATGTGTTTACTGTGTATTAGTACATCCAGGAGTGTAGGGGTCTAGGGCTAAGCTGCCAGGCATGAGAAAGGGGGTATCTGCAGGTGATGGTTTGAGCAGATTGGGAATAAGCAACAACATTGACAGGGGGCAGATAGAGTGGCGGATCACCTGTTGACCAAATGCAGATAGGTAGGACAGCAAAGGTGGTCAGGCTTAGCATAATGTAGATAGCACCCATATTGAAACCAGATGACAGCATAGGATTTGCAGAGAAAAAAACAGCTGCAGTGGTCCTTTAAGAGGAGGTGATAGTCAAAAAAAAAAAAGAGAGAAACAAGAGTAGCCAATGGAGGGAGCATCGGGGAATAGCAGGAGGAGGTCCTGTGAAGAGGGGAACCTGGCCAATAGCTGGGATGCAGGTGAGAGGGGGTTGGAAATAGGTGGATTTAACAGAGGTTGGGGCCTGGGAGGGCGTGCGGGATGAAATATCCCCTAAAGAACCAGCTAGGAGAGTTAAAATTTAAGCAAGAGGACACTTGTGAGGAGAAGAAGTAAAGAAAATACAAGCAGTGTCCGTGACAACACTGGAGAACTAATCGGGTTGCTCCAGTTCTTCTAGGTGGCCAATCAAAGAAGTCCAGTGGCCGTACACCTAATTTCAAACATCTCCAGCTCAAATTTTCAAAATGCAGTCCATAACTGAGAAGGGTTCCCGGCATGAGCAGATGGCAAGAGAGCTCAGAGGCAAATGTAGGGACCGCACCGACTGGGGGAAGGAAGAACTGATTGGTGGCAGTTGTAGTGGCCACACTGCTGGGGGGAAGGAGCCTACTCAGGGCCCAGTGGCTAATTGACCTCAGTAACATAATCTGGTCTGACTTCTATCTAGCCCCCAACATCAATGATGCAGCATCCATTTTTAATCATATACTAAGCAACCAAGCACGTTATCCAAACTAAATGTAGAAACAGGAAAACTCCTGCCTTGGTTTACAGCGGTGCTAAAGTCAGCTCTAAAGGAAAGGGACCATCTTTGGACTAAAGCCAGGCAGACTAAACTCAGTGCCTCCAAAGCAAATTTTTACCTACCTGCCTTTGACTCTTCAAGGGTAACTCAGGCAAATTCTGGAGCATTATTAGTCAGGCAGAAAGTAACAAACCACACACCTCACTACCTGAAAGATCTCTTTCAAAGGCAAAATGTCAGCGTGGCTGAGTTGGTAGCACATCCGCCTCTGGACCAGAAGGTCGTGGGTTCTCATTCCACACTGGGATTGAACTTGCACCTAAAAATTGCTGGCATCCGAGTGCAGTATTGGGGGGTGCTGTACTGCTGGGGTGTGCCGTCCTTCCGTTGAGACGTTAAACCGAGGTCCCTTCTGCCCATCCTGGTGTTGTCTTGGTGGGTGTCCAGGTGGAAGTAAAAGAACCCAGGGCACTCTTCTCAAAGAGCAGGGAACATTCCTGGTGTCGTGGCCAACATTCCCCTTCCCATAAAGCCAGTTCATGCAATTATCCAGGCTGTGTGTGGGTGATGATGTGCGATATGGCCGCCACCACACATTCAGTCACTTCACTACCAGTCTAGCATTGCTTGTAAAGTGCTTTGGGATACTGTGTATGAAAAGCGCTATATAAATGCTGATTCTTCTTCTTCTAAATCCTATCTGACAAATCAGATATCCTCCTCAGCTTCAATGATTATTTTTCAACTGCAGGTTTGGCCTTCGACTCCTCTAAAGCTGCAACTCTCACTTCCAATCCATCCAAACATTCCCCAGCTCCGTCTAAGTATATCTTGTCCTTTTCCCCTTTCCACTACAAGGAAGTAGAAGACCTATTACTCAAGTTAGACATGAAGAAGGGAGCCGGTGCTGATGGTATAGGACCCTTCTTTATTAAAACTGGTTTCAGGTTTCTAACTGCCCCTATCTTACACTTTTTTAACCTTTCAATCTGCTCCTACACCATGCAGGATGCATGGAAAGTAACACGTGCTCCCACTGTTTAAATCAGGTGGCCCTATGGACCTAAACAATTATCGCCCGATATCTATCCTCCCACTCCTCTCCAAACTCCTTCAGAAATTGGTAAATGTCCAAATCAGAGATTACGTTGTTAATTCCAATTTAATAACCCCAGTTCAATCTGGTTTTAGACCAGCACATAGTACCACCTCTGCACTAGCATCAGTCACTAATGACTGGTTCCTCGCTATGGACAACAGAGAGAGTCACAGGGCTGTCTTTTTAGACTTAAGCAAAGCCTTCGACACAGTCAACCACAGTTTGCTCCTCGACATGCTTGATAGCTATGGTAACACTGGCTCAATGCTGCTATGGTTTAATAGCTATCTGACAAATAGGCTTCAGCAAGTTAAAGCAAACAGCTCCCATTCCCCACTCTTTCCTCTTACAAGGGGAGTTCCACAAGGTTCAATCCTTGGCCCTCTCCTATTCATGATTTATATCAATTCAGTTGGAGACAATGTTAGGGTAGCTAAATTACATCTGTTCACAGATGATACAGTGATCTAGCTTTCCAGACCAACAGAGGCCAAGGATCGTGCAGAGCTCCAGTCAGAATTTGATTTGCTACAACAGAGCCTTGTTCAATCAAAACTCCTCCTAAATGCAAACGAAAACAAAAGTGATGCACTTTCATTCTAATCACATATCAGCTTCCACAAGTGCACTCGCTTCCCTACCCCCCATTAAAACCCTTCTTGGTGATGACCTCGAGATGGTCAACAGCTTTAAATACTTGGGTTGTTTCCTAGACCAGCACTTAACCTTCTCTGCCCATATTGTCTCTATCACAAAGAAACTATGACAGAGAATTATCTTTTTCTATAGAAACAAATCGCTCTTTCCAACTGAGGTCAGACTACGCTTAGTTCAATCAATGGTCATCCCTCTCCTTGACTATACAGACATACTTTATGGTTATAGCTCGGACACCTTGCTTCACCAACTAGACACACTGTACCATAAGGCAATCCGCTTAATTTCCAGTGCCCATCACCGTACACACCACTGTGACCTGTACGATTCATTAGGGTGGACCTCTCTATCCACAAGACGTCTTACCATTCTCTCATCTGGCTGCACAAAGCACTTCCTGTCCAAACTCCCTCCTTACATAATCTCTTTTAGTGTGTGCCCTGTGCGTTCTCCCTACAGAAGAGGTCTTACATCATTCTAGATGTGCCAAGCACCCGTACATGTTTCAGTGATATGGCCATAAACTGTGCTCTCTTGATTGCATGGATCACAGTCCAATCTAATCTCAAGCTCCAAACCCTAATCCCCCCTAAAAAGTTTCAGAAGATTACTCAATAGCACATTGACCGACTCCTGCACTCACCATTAAGTAATGGCCTCCTCTTATCCTGATTACCAGTGTCTCTACTTTTTCTCAGTGTTGTTACTCATACCCTTTGCCCCAATCTTACATTTCATCCATTGCATCCTGGTCCCCCATCTACCTACCTACCCTGCTGTACACATTTCTACCTCCTACCTACCTGCCCCGCTATATATATACCTTCCTCCCTGTTACCTACCCTGCTAGATCCCCCAATCCAGCCCTCACTTCCATCACATACCAGTCCAATCATTCACTACCTGTCTTCTCCTGGCTCTCTCCACCCTCTATTCTGCCAGCCAAGATTGCAACCTAGATACCATGGGCCAGATTTTCTATGCTCTGGTAATGCTGCAAGCCCCTGGTGCACCAAACGTATGACACACGGGGCTTGTGGCATTCCCATGTTGGCAGTCGGGATTTTCCATCCCTTGCACCAATCACTGCACCTTAGACCACAGTTTTGTGGTCTAGCGTGTGCCACCCCCAGGAGTCTAAGTTACAGTGCTTGCACCAGAGCATTGGCACAAGCTGCTGTAAATCATGGAAACTGTCGCAACTGCACCCAAGAATGGAAGTTCGGATGCAGTTGTGGTAGAAGAGGATGGCACACTTCAGAATTTAAAGTCCCGTGGTGCAGGGCTGGACGCAAACCCTGTGCCCCATTCGAAAATCTGGCCCCATGTATCTTCCAGTCCCTTTGCTGATTTTATTACCAATTGTGTACAGCCTATCCACTGCACTATTCGCATATTGTTTTCAGTCTTTACACTGTGCTGTTGATCAGCCTGAGGCAGTCTATTGCTGATTGTACAATTTGTTTGCCTTATAAATACTGCATCATATGTATTTATAGCTTATATGTTCACATGTATTCACTGCATGTCCAATGCCTCTGTACCCTATATCATATACATCTACAGCTTATATGTTTTGTACCTTTATTTCATGGCCAATGTGCCCATAGAAATACTGTATCATATGCATTTATAACTTGTATGTTTCATATATCTACACTGTATGTCCAATGCCTTGTACTCTATGTCATATGTATTATAGTTTATATATTTTGTACTTTTATTGTATGACTAATGTGTTCCCAGGACCTCTTTGTAAATGAGCATGCTCAATGGAGTATTTCCTGTCAGTAAACTTGAATTATTGTACATAATGCAGTACTTGCAAAATATATCTGATTCTCCCCTGCTGACCACACAGCTGATGTTTGTGACATCATAGTCTCTTGTTATGGTGAGCACTAGGATGTAACAAACAAAGGCACTGTGAGGTTGATAAGGGTTAGGAAAATGTTTTTTATACAGACATTTTAGATATACTACCAAGACGCACTGTAAACCTTAAAAAAAGTAAACTGAAATGAAAACAAAATGCATTCTCTAATAAATTTAATAGATGAAAATCTTATTTAAAAAAAATATTATATCTAGGGAATGGACAACGATATGAGAGAAAGCATTTTTAGGATGGCAGAGAAAGGGGAGATGCTGTTGATGGTAGATCTGAATATGCCAAATGTAAACTGGAGCACATTTGCTGCAGCCACATCCAAGAGCAGGACCATTCTCTATGCCCTACAGGTGGCATGCCTCAGACAGCTAGTTTTGGAACCCACTCGTGATGGAGCAATCTTAGATCTCATATTCTCAAATGGGGACAGTGAGAGGATCTCAGATCTAGAAGTGGGTAGTCATCTGGGAACAAGTGACCACCAGTGTGGTTCACGATAAACTCAGCTACAGAGTCAAGCCATACAAAAGTGAGGGTACTGGATTTCAGGAGGGCTGATTTTGGCAAGATTGGAGAGTGCCTTAGAAAAGCACTAGCAAACAGGCTAGAAGGAGGGATGGAGCAATAATGGAGAAGCATCAAAACTGCCATCACAGAGGCAACAAGCCTTTGTGTGAAGCAAATAAACAAATCAAACTGAAGGAAAAAGCCATTATGGTTCTCAAAAGAGGTGGTGGAGAAGGTCAGGGAGAAAAAGATGGCATTCTGGAAGTATAAGGAAATGCAAAAAGAGCAGGACAAAGAGCTGTATCAGTTAAGGCAGAAGGAAGCAGGGAGGGAAGTCAGAATAGCAAAGGCCCAAACTGAGGAAAAGATAGCCAACTCAGTTAAGAAGGGAGATAAAACCTTTCATAGGTACATCATGAAGTGTAGAAAGGCAAAGGGAGGGATAGTGAGGTTGAATAGAATGGACGGTGGGTGGGCAGAAAGGGACAGTGAAAAAGCAGGGATACTGAATGAATATTTCTGCTCAGTATTCACAAAAGAGGAGCAGGGGTGGTACCTAATCCAATTAACAGAAGCACTCTGGATAGGGGAGTCGATCCCAGTCCTTTCACAGAAGAAAGGGTTCTGAAAGAACTCCTAAAACTGAAGGTGGACAAAGCAATGGGGCCTGATGGAATTCACCCCAGAATTCTAAAAAATTAAGGGAGAACTAGTGAAACCACTGACTACCCTTTTAACAAATCATGGGAGGATGGTGTGGCACCTGAGGACTGGAGGAAGGTAGATGTGATTCCCCTTCACAAAAGTGGGACAAGACAGAGGCAGGAAACTACAGACCTGTCAGTTTGACCTCTGTGGTAGGGAAAGTGATAGAATCATTTCTGAAGGAAAGAATTGTTGAGTACCTAGAGGCCAGTGGGGCACAGGACCCAAGGTAGCATGGGTTCACACCAGGAAGGTCATGTCAGATGAATCTAATTGATTTCTTTGACTGGGTGACCAAAGTAGTAGACCAGGGCGGGGCTGTGGACATGGCCTACCTAGACTTTAGCAAGGCATTTGACACAGTCCCACACAAAAGATTAATAGTCAAATTAACCAGCCTGGGAGTGGGTCCCAGTGTGGTAGCCTGGGTAAAGGTTGGAGGAATGGTCAGAAGTATTGCAGCTTGGATTCAATGCAAAGAAGTGCAAAATAATGCACCTGGGAAACAAAAACCCAGGGGAAGATTACACAATGGGGGGTAGTAACAACAACAAAAATGGAAAGGGACCTGGGGGTAATCATATCAGATGACCTTAAGATTAGCAAGCAATGTGAGAGGACAGTAGGGAGGGCTGGGGGGATACTGGGATGTATAGGGAGAGGCATCACCAGCAGAAAACAGGAAGTTGTTATCCCTGTGTACAGACAGTTGGTGAGACCCCATCTGGAGTACTGCATCCAGTTCCGGAGACCCCATCTCTGCAAGGACACAGACAGGACAGAGGCAGTCCAGAGGAGGGCAACTAAAATGGTGCAGGGTCTGCAAGAGAAGCCATACAAAAAGAGACTAAAAGAGCTTAATATGTATACCCTTGAGGAAAGCAGGGAGAGGGGGGACATGATAGAAACTTTTAAGTACCTCAGTGGAATCAACAAAGTCCAGGAGGGTAGCATCTTTCAGAAAAAAAGAGATGTGCAAGAACAAGGGGACACAATTTGAAAATGGGAGAGTGGTTCAGGGGCAATGTGAGAAAGTAATTTTTCACAGAGAGGGTGGTGGATGCATGGAACAGCCTTCCTGAGGAGGTTGTGGTGTCTAAAACTGTGGGAGAATTCAATAATGCATGGGACAGAGATGAGGCAAATTTTGTGGGGGGTAGGAAGAGATAGGCTGTTGGTTAACTAGGATCTGCAGCTTATCCTGTAGGTTGGGAAATGGGCAGACTAGGCGGGCCAAACAGTCCTTATCTGCTGTCAAAGTCTATGTTTCTTTCTATCTATCTATCTATCTATCCTATCTATCTATCTATCTATCTATCTATCTATCTACCTATCTATCTACTTTGCAAAAAACTGTGTTAATGTACCAATTAGGGTTCAACTTAATGCCGCAAAAGTAGGGAAATGTGGTGTTAGGGTTCCCAACCGCAACTATCCACCCCCATCCACCAAGTCACAAAAGAAAGAAACATTAGGGTTTTGGGTCTCTGGAGTCTTGGCAAATTAGTGGTGAGGTGTTCCTTGGGGTTGTCAGTCCTAATGCCCACCCCCTCCCCTGAGCAAACAAGGTCAGCTATGATCTATTTTCTTCACACAGAGGCCGCAGGGCCCCTACATGGAGAAAGCTACAAGAGATTCTGTTAGTAACATGTGGCAAGACATACTTCTCTACCTTTCAATAGTGTATCACTTTGTGGCACTAGCTTGGAGCTGTACCTTGTGCTTCAGACAGAAAGCTACACAGTGATGAAGAGGGAGTAGGCATTAGGATTGACAACTCCAAGGAAGACCCCACCACTAATTCACCAGGACTCCAGAGACCACATTTGATGTAAAAATATTAAATGGAAAAAGTTATGGATAAAAATGTAAACCCCATTGACCAAACTTACCTTATTTTCTCATATTGCAGTCACCGGTTTCAGCTGCAAGATGTGTCTTTCATCAAAGAGTGGATCTAAGTTATTGGACATGTTCAGGTGAGTGAATGTGCAGAAAGGTGTGTGGGATGGTGACTGCTGAATGGGGTGTCAGGGTAGGATGGGTGGGGTGGTCAGATCAGCAAGGGATGCTTTTCTTTCTTACAGGTTATAAAAAAGATATTGAAAGACTGTTTCCTCTTTTGCAGGATATACTATACTATTGGATCTGACACTGGGGATTGAGCACCCTGGTGTCAGTTTGTACTGTATGATGGCACCAGGTTGAGCACTCTGGTGTCACCACCTACTATGATGGTATTGTGGGGATATCTGGAGGGTAGGGGGTTGGGAAAGCAGTACTGGGGGATGGGCATCCTGGTTCACTTAATCTTAATTGAGTAGAGTGGACTGGCTGAGCTGGTAGGCATAGGTGGGAGGGAAATAAATAAATAAATAAAGCTAGATAAATAAATAGAGATAGATAGATAGATAGATAGATAGATAGATAGATAGATAGATAGAGAAGTAGGGTGATCTCTGGCTCACTACTGGCACTGGATTTGGCAGCATATCTCCATCTGAGGCTGTGGATGTCAAAAAAGTCCCCCGCTGTCATACAGAGAACCCAGGTGAAATGGCTCCTCTCACTAAGTTGGGAACCCTGGATCTCGGGATGCCCAGAAAACATATTTCTGGAGGTGTTTTAAAAGCAAACACCAGACTATATCTAAAGAGATCCTGTTTAGCTAGTTTCATGTGTTTGTTTTTTTAAAAATAAATAAGGCCACCACACCAGTGACCCAGGTTCAGGAACGGACTCCGCTCACTGGGGGTCGGCAGGGGCAGGAAAGGATTGAGTGTCTAGAGGACTGCTCTCCTCTCCAGGAGTGGGTTAGGGTGATGCTTTGCTCTGTAGCAGCTGCTGGTGGAGACTGAGAGCGCTTTAAAATGTGGTGCAATATCAGGGGTGCCAGGAAAAATACAGAAAAATGGTGTCCGAGTGACCAGATGATGGCTGCCTTGATCCCCACCTTCATGTAGCTCCCAGAAAGCCAGGACCAATCTCAGCAGCACCCAGGGCCAATAAAAGGAATGCTGCAAGACAATTTCCCCCTGGAAGGAGGGAACCCACCTCACGATTGGTTACGTCGGGCTACCCTGAACCAGCTGCAATATGTGATCAGGAAGCAGGCACCGGGGTGGGTTCAGAGTGGAGAATGGGGGAGTTCCTTGGCAGAAGACCTGAAGGAGAGGCCAGTCAGATGCAGGGGGTTAAAAAATAATGTAAAAAAAAAAATAAGGGATATGTGGGGGGCACCTGTGGGATAACAAAGTTATTTGTACAGCTGCCTGTGACTTTGAGTAACCTCACGAGGTGCCCCCCACATATTGGATTTATGGAAGAGGAGCCTGTGTTGTATGGTGGTCTTTTGTAGTGGTTGTGGTGATTTTTAATGTAATTTAATGGGTTTTGTGAGGAACTTTTTGCTGTCTTTGTATTGGTGCACCGCAGCTTACCTGTTTCTGTGAATGGGGTGTTAGTGTGGATTTTGGTTGGATGTCTGTTGTGAATGGGAGGTATGAGTTGTTTGTGATTGGTGGTTTGCAAGTGGTGTGTGTGTTCTGATTGGTTGAGTGTGCAACGTAGGCATGGCTTGCGAGGTGTTTAAGTGGCAGGTGTATTTGGGTTCTGACTGGTTAGGAGGCATGGTTATTTGAGTGGCAGGTGTATGTGGATTTCAGTTGGTTGACGGGCATGGTTGTTATGGAGCGAAAGTTTTTATTGGAGGGATATTGTGGTGTCGGGTTATGCTGCAGTTCAGTTGGTGGCAGCAGTGTGGAGGATATGTTGGAGCTGTTCAATGGAGGCTGGCGAGCATTGTCTGGAGTAACAGCCGGTGGTGGTCTGTGGATCATCGATGTGGAGTTCTTCGGGCATCGAGGATTTTGTGGCCTGGATGTGGATTTTTCTTTGGGTGGACATCATATGTTTCCTGGCTTCACTGAGTCTGGCTTGTTGGATTTTTTGTACATGGCAGACCAGTCATCGAAGGATCCTGTAATGTGCTGGATGTTTCTTTTTGAGAAATCCTTCCTTTTGGGGTTTTCTCCTGTTTTGAGGATACTCTTTGGAATAGGACTGGAAGAGTCCACTCAAGAATAATTTGGATGGCTGTGTTACCTTGTGGATTAGGGCAGGAAGAGCCTGATTTGGCACTTTTTGTACTTGTGTGTTTATTTGGATTTTTTTAATTTGTTTTTTTGGGGTGGTGGCTACTGTTCTGATTTTTCTTTGTGGAATAGGACTTTAAGAGTCCATTTAGTTTCTATGCTGGATTATGACACAAAGAGTCGCAAGATTTTGGGGCCACCTTGCATCAGATTTCTTTTTTGGAGACACTAAAAAAGCAGGTAAGAAACATTTCGACATTTATTTAGAACACTGTAACATAACATAGTAAGAATGTAACATAACACAGAAAGTTTGAGCTGAATTGTAACTTTTAACTATAATAGATGTAGTTTGAAACTCTGAACTAGTAATTCTTAGCACTATACACTAAGATAACTAAGAATAGGGAAAGTATGAGAAAGGAGTTAGGTGGGAGAAAAGGTTTGCTTTCATTTACAGGAGATTAAAGTGTGAGAGGAAAATGTGCATTAGGAAAGAAATTACAGAGCATTCTTTTCAATGTCTATAATACTTTGTTTGTAGTTAGAGTTATGCATTTAATGATATGTGACTGAAAATCAGCCTGAACCATTTAATTAGGTTTTTGGAATCAGTCTTTGGTGTATCACAGTTCTTTGTTGAATTAATTTTCAAGGTCTACATTTTAGAATCAACCTTCACCATGTATTATGCTGTGGATATTTTCCTATGTTGTACTTGTAACCATTCTGTACACACTTTTTGTAGATGTTTTTTGCACTGTATAGGTAGTTCCACTGCTGAGCTAGTTTGACTCACAGTCAATCCAGAACCAGGGGTCTTTTTCTGGTATAGGAGTCATATTTGTTTCCTCTGGAGAATAGAGAGAGAAAATTAGTTTCTGTGAGAAGTGTGTGTGTGTGTGGTGGAGGGGGTGATAAGGATTGTGCTGCAGTGTTTAGTAGGTGATGTGGTTTTTCTTACCTTGTACTATAGTGAAGTTTATGGTTCTTGCTTGGATGGATGGTTTGTAAAAATAGGGCCCCAGTAGATCTGAATAATTTTCAGCTATGGTGGACAGTTGTGTTGCTTGCAGTATTTGGCTTTTCTTCCTGCTGGTTAACTCACTGCTGAAGATGTTGGAAATTTGTTTCTGCTTTTCTTCATTTAACTTAGAATAGTCATTAAGACTCTGTAGCTGTTTGTGTCCTGAAATTTGCTCTATATCTTTGGGGGGGGGGGGGTTCCATCATCCGTGAGCATCTGTATTAAATGCTTGCTCACATAGTGATTTGTGAGTCTTTTTTCGGTTGTTATGCTGGATTTTGAGACTACTGTTTTTACAATTGAATCTAACTTCTGGATCCCCACGGGCTGGTTCTTGGATCATGCATTAGGTGGCCCTTCTTTTGCATGGTAGTTTGTGGCTAAAAAGAATTGTAACTCCAGTGTCAGGTTTTGCAGTGGTCTTTTTCGCTGGTACAGTAAATAATTTTGTACTGGGCATTTTGTAGGGTTGTTTGTTATCTTGTAGGCCTTTGGTTTGACTTTTCTACAATCTTTGGGGCTGGCCCCTGTACGTGTTTTAGTCTGTTTTTCTTGGTTGAGTGGGATGAAGGCTTTCTGTTTTTTTTCTTTCCTTAGTACTACATCTCCACACTTGAGGTTTTGCATCTCTGTATTTCCACTAACACTGAAGTACATACGTATGACCAACCACATGGTGTTTAGAATGGATTCTGGGGTGTAAGGGCCTTGTAGATGTTCTTTGTATAGCTTTGAAATAATGGTATCAGTAAGCTCATCTGCTGCTCAGGGTTTGGATATTTGCCTTGCATTATGAGAATTTTTTGTTGGGATAGGAGGACCTAGTGAGCTTTCTCAAAAGCTGGAGAGGCGGAGAGGGATTCTGTATTTGATGTATTTTTCAAGTATCTTTCCACACTCTGAAAAGTAGCTTTCAGTGTAAGGGGCTCATACTCTGTGCCATCTTTCTTAGTGCAGTTCATAAAATAGTGGCAGAAATAATTGTTGAGGTCCTGTGGTGAGATGTCCTGGAGGTGGCGTTCTTCACCAAATTGCTGCTTCATGCAGTTTGTAAACATGTTGGCATCTGTCTTTTTTTTTTTTTTTTTTGCTGTAGTAACATTTCTTGCTCTGTCTTTGTACATTTATATGCTTTCATTGTCTACTATTGTTACCTTGTTGGTTGTTTCTGGTATACATGAAGCGCATGTGCAGGGCTTTGGGCTGCTTTCCTGTTCAGTTTTCATCTTTGTTGGTGAGGTCATCATGGCACTTTCTTGGCTTTCTGTGGGGTTTGTGAGTGGCTCAACGTCATTATGTGATTATCTGCTCCATCTCTAGGTCAAAGCTGGTGTTGTTCTGCATCATTGCTATTTGTGTTTTTGTTTCAAGTAGTTATGGTAGCAAGTGGAGGGATTTTTTGTTTCTTTTTTGTAGATTCAAGGTGGAAGATGTTGTGATGAGCAAGTGGTGAAAAACCAAAAATGGTCTCACAACATGGAATTTTTTGTGTCTTACAGTATGACAGAGTTATCCAAAAAAACTCTGAGAATGCTCAGAACAGCTACAAAAATATTTAATCCTTATAACTCTAGAACCATTTAATATTTTCACAAAACATTTGAAATGCATTACCTTGGCACAGCCTGCTTCTACCCTGAAAGTTTGGAGAGAAAATTCCATACCATCTTGGCTGTATGTGAGAGCAAAACCAAAAACCCATGTTAAGTATAAGAACAAAATTAGACCTCTACAGGAAAACAACATATGCAGATCTCAGAAACTGCACAAGCTACCATCACAGAACTTTCCTGAAATATAGAACTTGCCTCTTAGAAATGCTTGCCAAATTTCAGGCAATTTTGACAAATGACACCAAAATTATTAAAGTGCAAAGTTAGGAGTTTAACATACAGTAGAACATTTTGAGCAACCCTAACATTACTGGAGCAGTTGTGCCAATATAATATATTCTCTCCATACTTAAAGTAGCAGTGTAAGTGGGTAAGTGAAAGAAAAAGATTTTAGTCATTTCTTTGCTGCACTTTGAGACTATACTATAAATTTGTAACTGGTAGTTTGGGGAACCTAGGTCAGAAAATTAATTTTGGGGGCGAGTAGATTAAGAAAACCCTCTGAATCAAATGTGTAGCCATGGGTTGGAGTTGCAAGAGGCTTAATGGTGGCAGGCAGTTAGGGGACATGAGGAAGCGGGAAGGGGAGATAAAAGGAGAAACATCCAGCATGTCCCATCATGCTCGTGTACCATGGCACAGAGCAGAAGTGGAGCATCTGCCATTGGGGCATCATCATGGTGTCCATGGATAATCTGCTGTTCACAAGAGACTCTACAGGAGGGACACTAGATTAAGGTGGGCAGTAACATATAATCTTCTTACTGCATACTTTGATAGCCAGCTAGGGAACAGGTAACTATAGGTTGTAGTCATAGTACAACTGTATAAGGAACAGTAGTCTTCCAGGAAAGGGCAGGAACAAGTAGGAGGGTTAAGAAAGAGAAAGGAGGAGACACCCTATCTTGGATAGGGTAACAAAATAATTTCAGGGAAGCAAAAGGGAGAGGTAGAAGTACAAGTAAGTAGGAAGGTGGTGAAAGGGTACAACAGAGCTTTAATGGACACTAGGCTAAGCAAGGAATGATCATGGGAGTGGTACAGCACAGTGGTTGTGGGGCCCCAATCTTCTGGGACTCCTTTTGGAAACTGAGGTGCTGACCCATATGTGCTAGTGTCTCTGGGTTGGGGGCAGAGGATCTTCTGCTCCAGCCTGGGGCCACCAAGTCTGTCTCCACTCCCTAGAGAATGCCTAGGCTGAGTGGATGGATCTTGGTGCGGTCTGGGAGGGTGGGGGTGGTGGGAAGGATGCATGCTCCTCAGACTATATCACTGCAAATCTTCTTCACTGTACTGGTGGTATGACACAGTCAGAAAGAGACACATCCAGTGGGAATGGAGAATGTCAGTGTTGTCAGTAGGGGAGACCACCAGCAGATAGGGAAGCAGCTGCTGGTGGGGGACTCAGTTGTTAGGGGTATAGACCTGGGACTGAAGGGGGAGGAAGGGATAAGGAGATGGTTTGCCTGAGCAGTGCTTCAGCTTGGAGGGCTGGATAGTGTATGCAGAGGATCACTAAGGCTACAGGATATGAGAGGAAACTAGACATAACTGTCCATATGGTGACAAATGACCTGGCAAGGGATAAGGTAGGAACAGTGTTGAGTTATTTCTGAGAGATGGGGAAGATCTGAAGCAGGTGGTACACATTGCACCTTTCACTGGGGTGTTACCTGTGTACTGCTGAGGAGAGGCAAGGGTACTTTGCACAAGGGCATTCAAAAGCTGATGCATGGGGAGGGAATTGGCTACACTGGGGACTGGAAGTCAGCCTGGGAGAATATGGGCCTCTATAAGGGAGATGGCCATGGGTGAGACAGTAAAACTAACAGGTAAAAATTGCCAATTCCCAGATGATGGAGCATCAGGGAGGGAGATCCTGAGGGGAGTAAACTTCAACATGGCAGGGATGTAAGAAGGCAGAACTTCTGACAAGACAGAGAAAAAGGGAGATATACATCATGTAAGTGAGGGTGTGGATTGAAGGAGACAGGGAATGGTGACAGCAAAAGGAGAAGAGGTGTGTCAGGGGAAATTCAAAGAACTGCTCAGGCAGGAAGGGAGGAAAGGAAACAGGTGGGGAAAAATAAGGTGTGGAGGCAATGTGCACCAATACAGAGTGTAAGAAAGAAAATTCCTGACCTGGAAGCTATCAGGCAAAGACTGACCTGCATTTAGTGGCCATAACAGAGTCATGGTGCACTGAGAACTACAACTGGGACATGGCCTTATTGAGCAAATATCAGTTCAGAAAAGAAAGGCAAGAAGGAGGGGTTGTATTATATGTGAGTGAGGGAATCAAGGCACTGAAGTACGGAGCAACCAGAGGTTAAGGAAGGACTGGAGGTGCTATAGGATATCCTGTAGACAGGTTCTGGGGTTATCTGTACCAGTGTTGTATGAAGAAACAAAAAATGAAGAGCACCTGCAGCTAGTATTATACCACACACAGTAAAACATGAAAAGGCTTACCGTTTCGTTGCAGACTGTGCCAAACAATTCCTACATTCTCAGTGCAGAAAAGTAGCAATCACCAAGTTGCTAGCAAGAGAATCACACCAGCAATGACTAGCCACATACCAGTTTTGGGACAAAAAACATTGACTAGAGCTGTGCAGAATGAGAAAATTCCAAATCTGTGGAATTTTGAAGAAATGTCATGATGTTCTGTGAAATATTGTGGTGTTTCATCAAACTTTCATGGAATTTTTAAAATATTTTAATTCTATCATATCTCAGCCTTCTATTGAGCTAGAGCTCTTCAATTTGACATGCCTAATTTCTGGAAAGAGTTCTAATGAAGTCCTAAATATCACAAAATTAGGATGGATTGCTTTGCTGCGGTAGAGATATTGGCCACCGCTGTTCTTGTGTCACTGTAGCAGTGTCGATCAGACACTGTGCTTCAAGAGACAGAAGCACCACAAGTGATAGACACCAAAGCACCCAATGTCCCCCACAGCGACAGCTGGAAACCATCACCAACGACCCCGATGCAATGCATGCTGACAACTGGCAAACCGATGCAGCAGCCACAGTGGACATTCCAATGTGCAGAGGTGTGACGAGCCACTGAACACCATAGCATCAGCACCACTGGACACTGTGGGTAAGGACCCGATGGCGTGCACCACCCCCAGCCAGAGATGCCTGATGGTCAGCAGAGTGATATGCGGCATTGCGGGTGGGGGTCTCCAGTAGGCATGGTGAAGATGCACCAGGCAGGGACACTGACACTGTCAATCACCCACAGGGGATGTCCCCAGCACAGTCGGATGCAAGACCTGGGTGGAAGACATGGCATCACACACAGCACGATGGTTGAAGTGACACTGACACAGCAGGACTAAGTGGACCACCTAGCACACTCAGCTCCCCAGGGACATCAGTGTTAGACTGCAGGACCAGTACATAGCGTTTAGTGTCCACAGAGGGTGACACAGGCATGGCACTCGCCGCAGGTCCCCTCCTGCTGGTCAGTGTGCCCAGCCCCACCAGCAGCTTCTGCCCCTTGACGCTGTCCTCAACTGTAGCTGACATGTCCCCTATTGCTTTTGGGAAATGGGTCTGCAGCTGCGGCAGTCGTCTTTGTGGTCAGTGCCAGCACACCTGCTGACCCTGTGAGGAGTGTGACAGCTGCTGTGGCAGGCTGGCTTTGCTGCGGTCGAGATATTGGCAGCTGCTGTTCTTATGTTGCTGTGGTGGTGTCAGTCAGACATCATGCTTCCCACCAGGGGATATGGAACTGTAGGAAGAAGGGCAGATGTGGGGAGGAAGGGAAAGTGCAGAACAAGTGGGGACAGAAGAAGAGAGGGAGGAGGGTTGGTGAGGGGTGAGGCAAGGAGGAGGAGAGAGAGAGAAAGAGGGTAACTTGAGGAGCGGGAAAGGGCTTTGACTCCAGGGCAGGTAGAAGAGGGAGTGGTGTGGTCATGGAACAAAGAAGACAGAGAGTGTTTGGAAAAGGTGGAGCAAATGGTTAGGGGGAGAGAGTTCCAAAGTCTAGGAAAGTGGAAAGAGAAGGCAGCCTGACCAGCTAGGGATTTTTGAGGGAAGCATGAAGGAACAATAGCCAGACTTACAGAGGATATATGAGGAGGGAGGTGGGGGGAAAGGAGAGAGCTAAGGTAAGGGGGGAGGAAGGCCAGACAGAATTTAGAAATAAAACAGGCACAGTGGATTAGATGGTGATCTTCCAGGGAAGGGAAGGAGAGGGCAGAGTATAAGGAACAGTGGTGAATGCAAGGAGGCAGTCCAAGGCAAAATATAGTGATCATGTCTTTTAAATAAAAAAAAAATACATTTACTATAATCACACCACTTGGTTTTGAATATGTGATTTTATGAGCACCATATAAAGCACTGTTAATTGTGGGGTAATCAAATCTGATGAAGCTTGTAAGCGTCCAAGTGCAACGTTAGTGTTTTCTGTCATTAAATTGTTACATGGTTAGTTGTTGACAGTGCGATTCCCTTGCTAGCAACTTGATAATGGTTACTGTTCTGCATTGAGCCTTTTGGAATTGTTTAGTGCAGTTTGCAATGAATCAGTAAGCTTCTTCACCGTTTACTGTGTGTGGTGTAATCCTTGCTGTAGGTGCTCTTCATTTTTTGTTTCTTCATGTTTAGCCTGGTTTGAGCACCATGTCTGTATCCTGGTGCTTGCCAGCAATGTGTTTGGGTGTTTTTCCAGTGTCGTGTATAGATCTCCAATGGAAAGTAAGAGGGAGGTGCTGCTAGTTGATGACTTCAAACTGCCAAACTTAGAACCTTGCAACTTTGTTTTTTTCAAGTAGCAGGGTCATTGTTTACTCTTAACAAGGGGAATTTTTGCAACAGTTAGTCAAATTCAAGCACCAAAAAGGGAAATCCTTGTCTTTCATAACCCTCACAAAAAGGAAAGCCGTACTACTGCTGTTATTACTGTCAGGTAATGTTCGTCCAAACCCAGGCCATCCAGTTACCTCTGGGACTAGGGAGAGAAAGACCAGTGGCCTAAAAATAGTGGCTATAAATATTGGTAGTCTGCTTGCCAAACAGACACAACTCCAGGCCTGGACAGCACTGCACTGCCCAGACATCATTTGTCTGAGACATGGCTTACTAGCAAGACTAAGGACATTGACATCACACTGCCAGGCTATATAGCCTTAAGGTGTGACAGGCATGGCAAAAGGGGTGGTGGATGTCTCATTTATTATATCAGGGATACTCTCCAAGGTATTGTGCTACCTATAACTGGTGTGGCTAATGATCACGAACCCCTTGTAGTCAAACTCCTGTTTGGTCAACATAAGAAATCCCTTGTAGGTGCATGAGTCTATCTCTCACCCAAAGAAAGCCAGCAAGGGCCTTAACAAAGTGTAGGATGCAATGACAACCCTCTCTAAGTACAGTGAACTCATTATCACTGGGGACTTAAACATAAACTGGCTCAGTAAAGAGTCAACCCCCCAGAGGGATGCAGTTGCCAGCTTGTACCTCACACAGCTAGTAACAGAATCCACCAGGATGAACTATAAAACAGGTAATAATACACTCATTGACTAGCTCCTCACTGGTTCCCCCTCAAGGATTTCTGAAGTCTCAGTTCAACCCGACACCTTGAGTGACCACTCCCCTAGAAATATAGAAACATAGACTTTGACAGCAGATAAGGACCACTTGGCCCACTTAGTCTGCCCATTTCCATACCTATTGGATAAGCAACAGATCATAATTAACCAACAGCCTACTTCTTCCTACTCCCCACCAGAATTGCCTTATGTCTGTCCCATGCATTCTTGAATCCCCCACTCTTTTTGACCCCACAACCTCCTCAGGAAGGCCATTTCATGCGTCTATCACCCCCTCTGTGAAAACATACTTTCTCACATTGCCCCTGAGCCATCCCCCCATTATCTTTAAATTGTGTCCCCTTGTTCTTACACATCTCTTTTTCTGAAAGATGCTACCCTCCTGCACTTTGTTGATTCCCTTGAGGTACTTGAAAGTTTCTATCATGTGCCCCCTCCCTCCTTTCCTTAAGGATATACACATTAAGCTCTTTTAGTCTCGCTTCAAATGACTTCTGTTGCAGACCCTGCACCATTTTAGTTGCCCTCCTCTTGACTGCCTCCATCCTGTCTATGTCTTTGTGGAGATGGGGTCTCCAGAACTGCATGCAGTATTCCAGATGGGGTCTCACCAACTGTCTGTACAGATATTACATGCAGATGGTCCAACAAATACAATAAACCTCCCCCCTATTATAATGCAAACCAGAGTCCTGAAAAGAGGGCAGCTAGGTTCCCTCAAGGCAGCCCTGTCTCGAATCGATTGGTCTCCCATAGATGTGCAACCTGACCTTGACCTTGCAGTTAAGTACTTTGGTGATAGCTTCAATACGATGTGTGATAAATTTGCCCCAGTTAAGAAAAGGAAAACATGTGGCAGCAAAAATGGATGGATAACTGGAGAGCTCCTAGCTCTTATGAGGGATAGGGACAACCTCTGGACTAGGGCCAGGTCCACTGGAGAAAAAAAATGACTACTGAAACTACAGAGCTGCTGGAAATAGGTGCAGATTATCACAGAGACCAGCTAGATAACAGCTGGGGAGATGGGAAGAGGTTCTGGGAGAACAAAAAATCTCTTTGGAAAGGACATCAAAAAACACCCCTCTATGCTCATTATAAATGGATCTGCTACCACAAATCCTTACACCATTGCAGAATCTTTCAGTACCTCATTCCCTGATCTGAGTTTTGTTCTCCCCTCCGACTACCTAAAGCCTGGGTTAGTGAATCAGGACCAAACCCCGACAGAGCTAAACCACCCAAACTTTTACTTCAAGCAGGTAACAGTCACAGAGGCCTTGTCTTATGTAAAAAAAAGCACTGGGCACAATCAGGATGGGTAATGATGGGGTCGATATGAAACTGGTTGCCCTTGCCCTTGATGAGCTAATTGTAACCATTACAAAACTATTCCACAAATCCCTCACCCTGGCAAAATTCCACACAGACTGGAAACAAGCCCTAGTTACCCCTGTTTTCAAGAGTGGAGACAGGTCTTGCATTGCAAACTACAGGCTAATTTCAATCCTCTCCCCCATCCAAAGCCTTGGAAAAGATTGTCATGGATCAATCTCAGACTACCTCCAGAAGTACCAACTGCAGTGTCCCCAAAAACATGGTTTTAGAAAGAACCATAGCTCTGCCACAGCCTTGGTGGAGTATACTGGCTTTGTGCATAAATCCTTGGATGATGGTAAGCTGGTGGGGTCTGTCTTCATTGATTTAACAAAGGCCTTTGATATGGTCAACCATCCCCTCCTCCTGGCTCAACTGCAGTCCCTGGGAATGGTCCCATATTCAGTGTGCTGGTTTAAAGTTTACCTGTCATACAGGACCCAGTATGCCAAAGTCAGCCCGGTGGTCTCGGATGCCAGAGAAGTATCTCTGGGTGTTCCACAAGAGTTGATTCTGGGACCAGTGCTATTTCACCTTTTTCTGAATGCTCTGCCCAAGGCCTGTAACAGAAAACTTATCTTGTATGCTGAAGATGCAGTCATCCTCAGCAGCAACCCTCACCTTGTTCCCCTGCAGAATGATCTGCAGACTACGTTCCATCAGCTTGAGGACTGGTTCAGCACTCACAAGCTCTTACTCTGTTATAAGAAAACAAAAACCATGCTCCTCTCCACCCCTCAACTCAAAAAGAGATACCCCACCATAACCATTTTCAACAAAGACAACGCCCCTCTGGTGCAGGTTCATTCATTCAGATATCTGGGGGTCAAAATCGATGACACTCTCTCCATCTCATAACATATTGACATGGTGGTAAAGGCAGTCAACACCAAACTGAGTGTGCTATATAGGCACTGTAAAAACATCATCCCGTCTGCTTTTCTTCTTACTGCCTCCAGCTCCATTCTATCCACCACCGACTATGACCGTGTGGTCTATGGAGCAGCCACGGACACAGCACTTAAGTGGGTAGCTATTACCCTCAACAAAGCATGTAGGCTTACCCTCGCTGCTGACCACCATACCCACACCTGCAGACTATATGCACAGACAGACTGGCTTTCCCTTGGGAACAGAATCAAAATCCAAACCTGTCTTCTAGGAAAAAAGGCCCTCCAGGGCAGGGCTCCCCTTCATCACCAAACTAATCTGCTCAACAAATGCTAAGTATGGCACCAGAAGTAGGACACAGGGTGCACTCTCTGTCCCTTTTCAAAGAACTGCACTTGATTGATGATCATTCTCCTACAGGATCCCCCTCTGGCTAAATGAGGTCCCTGTGATTATGCAAAATACTTGCAGTCTCCAGGCCCTTATGTCTGAACTTAAACAGTACCTCATGACCAGGAGTGTATGTGACTGTCAGGTGGGCACCTGTTATGTTTTCATCTCACAATGTTCCTGCTTGACCTCCTCTCTCAGTAGGAAATCCCATGTTTTTCATTCCATTAGTCTCCCCCTCCCCCCACATCCCTGTACTTGGCCACTCATTGTGACTCTTACCGTTTTTCCTATCAGGGATCCCCCCCATGACCTTATGCCCTCTGTTGTATATGGATGCCTCCTAAAAATAGCCCCTCTTATTTCCCCCTTCTCCCAAGTCCTGTGTCCACTTTCCCTCTTGGGCCCATTGCCCTTCTTTCAATCACTCACTATTTTCTCCTGCTTCCTCATCTTCCTTTCCACTGACAAGGCCATAGACCTGAGGCTACTTTTTCTTTCCCTACCCCCCCAAATCCTTTCTGGTTTTCAGTTACTTTTTTCTTTTTGCCTGCTAGGTTACCCAGCTGCTTGAAAACCTCCATTCAAAGCTAAATTTAATTGTGAACAGTTTAGGCGTTCTTTCCTGTATTAATACATGTATGTGTGTATCTTTGTATTGTGTTTCATGACGTGGAACCTTTGTAAAAGAGCCCTGGCCCAAAGGTTTTATCCAAAAGGACCAAAAGATTCATAAATAAATAAAATAAATAAAGACCCTAATGGGGATGAGGCAGTGCTGGACCTGATGTTTACAAACAGGGATAGCATTGCAGACATTACAGTGGACAGTCCCCTGGGTGCCAGAAATGGGTGTTTACACACCTGGTAAAGGTGATTGTGTTGGTTGACATCCATGGCACTCCAGACATTACCTCATGGGTTTTAGCCCACCTAATAGGCTAGTGATGTACAAGGCTCTAGGATCAAATTTCTAGTATATCCAGGTCCCAGAAACCCCTGCTCTCCAGTTCGAATCTTCCATAGCTGAAATCAAGGTTAGTAAAGCATAAATACAAATGCAAGAAAAAACAATATAACCATTGTACATAATGATGCAATCTGAAACATAAGCTCGTGTGGCCAACCGGGCCTGTTTTTATTTTCCTATTATTTGCAATCTAATCTCGACCCCTAATAGGTCGACTGTCGGAATTCTCCATCCCCGTGGCTGAGCCCGCAGAGGAATATACCCTAACCCCTCCTGAGATATGTTTAGGAGAAAGTTCCAGTCCTGGTCACTCTGAGTACTCTGTTGGGAGGGTCTTGGAGTGCCATGGATGTCAACCAACACAATCACCTTTACCAGGTGAGTAAACACCCATTGTGATTGGTTGACCATCCATGGCACTCCAGACATTACCTCATGGGTAGATAAGAAGCAGTATTGTACCCTAGAGAGGGAAACAGAGTGGTTTATGAGTGAGAGGTGGATGTTGCTGCTAGGAGGATCTGTGTGGTGAAAGTGGGCTGTATGTTGTACAGGTGCTCAAGTCAATAGTGTCTGGCGAACGTATGGATGGAAGTCCATGTTGCCGCTTTGGTATGTCTTCTGAAGACACATTCGCCCTTTCTGCCCAGGATGTGGCTACTGATCTAGTGGAATGGGCCTTGATATCCTCAGGGGGTGTCATATGTTTTGCTAGATAAGCTTCCTGGATGGTCCTTCTGAGTCGACCAGCGATCGTGGTCTTGGAGGCTGCCTTGCCTTGTCTTTGTCCCCTTGTGACGACAAATAATCTTTCCGTCTTACGTAGGGGCAGCGTCCTAGCTATGTAAATGGAGAGGGTGATGCCAACATCCAGATGATGTGGGATCAGCTGGACGCCCTGTTGTGTGTCTCCAGAGAAGGTAGGCAACTCGATAGGCTGTTCCCTATGGAATGTTGTGGATACCTTCGGTTGGAAGGCTGGAACCATCCATAAGCGGACTCCTTGAAGGGTGAAGACGGTATAAGGTTCTTTGTAAGATAGTGCCCCTAGCTCTCCAATCCATTGAGCTGAGCAGATGGCAACAAGGAAGCAAGCCTTGAGGCCAACCCAGAAGAGGTCCACCTCACGGCGTGAATCGAAGGGAGCTGAACTGAGGGAGTCCAGCACCGGTGGGCGATCCCATAGCACGATGGTTGGTCGGGCTCTGGGCTGGAGCACTTCCACTGCTTTTAGGAAAAGTAGGACATCGGGGTGTGCTCCCAGGCTGTGTCTCCTGATGGGACCTGTAGCCGCCCCAATGGCTGAGAGTTGTACTCTGAGGGATGAGTGGGCCAGCCCCTTGTCTACTCCCTGTTGGAGGAATAACAGAATGGTTGAAATGTCCGTTTGCTCTGGGTCCTTACTGTGTTCTTGACACCACTTCGTGAATATAGACCATTGTCTACCATAGCTGGATGTGGTCGAGGCCCATCTAGATTGCAGTATCGTCGATATGACAGACTCATGGTAGCCTGCTCTCATCAGTCTCTTCCTTTCAGGATCCAGGCCATGAGTTTCAGAGTCTGTGGGGCTGGGTGGAGTACTGGGGCCTGTGACAGCATATCCACTCGGTAAGGCAATCTGAGGCTGGCTAGCGTAATTTTTAAAGGACCGTGGCAAACCATGTCCTCCGTGGCCAGTAGGGGGCCACTAGGATGGTGGTACAGTGAGATGCCCGGATCTTGCTTAGTACCTGGGGGAGTAGGGGAAGGGGTGGGAACACGTACGCATGTTCCCGGGACCACGGTTGTGACAGGGCATTGGTTCCCTGGGACCGGCCTTCCCTGAACCGTGAATAGAATGCCTGGACCTGTGTGTTTTCCATTGTGGCCATGAGGTCCATGAGCACTGGTCCCCAGGCTTCTTGGATCATCTGGAAAAGGTCAGGATGTAGCCGCCATTCCCCTGGGTGAACCTGTTGCTGGCTGAGCCAGTCTGCTTGCACGTTGAGTCTTCCTGTGAGATGCTGTGCACCGAGATGGCTGAGGTTGGTCTGAGCCCAACTGAGGACTGACATTGCCTCCCTCAGTATGGCTCTGCTTCTGGTGCCACCCTGTTTTGCGATGTACGCCACCGTGACCTGGTTGTCGGAGCGTATAAGAACTGACTGGCTGCAGATGAAGGATCTGAAAGCTTCGAGGGTGTGGGATACGGCCCTCATCTCTAGGATGTCGATGGATAATTTGGCTTCTGTTGGCGTCCATAGGCCTTGAGCCATCAAGTCACCCAAGCACGCTCCCCAGCTGGATAGACTCGCATCCGTCTCTGTTGTGGCCATGTAAGATGCCTCTAGTGGGACCCCTCTGGTGAGGTTGGGCTTCACTGTCCACCATGTCAGACAGTGTCTCACCGATGGTGGTAGAGGGACTATGACCTGTAGGTTGTACTCGTTCAGTGATCCCCAAGTGAGTACGTAAGTCTGGAGTGGTCGCATGTGCCATCTGGCCCAGGGTATGAGGTCTATGCAAGATGCCATGCACCCTAGCAACTGGGTTATGTGTCCCATGGTTGTCTGATGGCAGGATCTCATGTGACGAGCCAGGGATATCAGATTGAGCACCCTTGTCTGAGACGGTTTTGCCCATCCCTGTGACATGTTGATTAGTACCCCTAGATGTTTGATCTGTTGTGTGGGTACCAGATGGCTTTTGGCCTGGTTCACTACCCAGCCGTGTTCCTCGAGTGCCTGCAGGGCGGTCGATGTGTCTCGGAGCACCTGCTTCTCGGAGCGTGCTCGAATGAGCCAGTCGTCCAAGTAGGGTATGATATCCAGACCCTGCTCCCGGAGTCTGGCTAAGGGGACAATGGACACCTTGGTGAACACCCTTGGTGCTGAGGTGAGCCCGAAGGGCAAGGCTTGATACTGGTAGTGATGGCCTAAGATGTGGAACCTGAGGTATTGTCGGTGTTTTGGTATGATAGGGTTATGGAGGTATGCATCCTTCAAGTCTATGGACGTGAGGTAATCACCTACCCAGACGCTGCGTAGGGTTGACCTTATGGTCTCCATTTTGAACCTGTGGCACACCACGTGTTCGTTGAGGTGTTTCAGGTCCAGAATGGGGCAAAGTTCTCCCGACTTTTTGGGCACGAGAAAGAAAATGGAGTACACCCCTAGCTTCTGCTCATGTGTGGGGACGGGCTGGATGGCTCTGTTTTGTAGCAGTTCCAACAGGATATGTTGGACCTGATGCGGGGTTGTCTTCCTTTTGGTGATGGGGGAGGTTAGAAACCTGTGAGTGACGGGGGCGTGGGACAGCTCTATGGAGTTCCCCTTGATACCACTTCTAGGACCCACCTGTCCAAGGTTGTGTTGAGCCACTGGTGTTTGAACAGTGACAGTCTTTGTCCCACAGGGGGGTACGACCCCTGACCTTGAATGGTTCTGGGTACGTAGTCATTGCTGTTTCTCCGTGTACCCTCTCCCTCTTCCCCCAATTTTTTGGCCACGGGCTCTAAAGGAGGATGGTTGGTAAACATGGGAATAGGGACTGCGGTAACTGTTGGATGTTCCTCTGCCTCAAAAGGAACTGTTCTGTGAGTGTGTTTCCCTGCGGGGTTGGTATAGCCTGTTCCCCCTCAAAACCTCTGCCTCACTGAAGGGAGGTAGGTGTACTTAGCCTTGTTCTTAAGGAGGTCTCTTCCCTCCTCTTTTTGTTTTAGGAAGTCCTGTAGGCCCTCCCCAAAAACATGCTTCCCCTTCATGGGTAAATTTTGTAATAGTGTCTTTGATTCGTTGTCGTGTCCCACAACTTCAGCCACAGCACTCTTCTGGCACAATTGGTGATGGCTGTGGCCCTGGCGTGCAGTCACAGGGTGTCCACTGCCATGTCCACCAGATATTTGGCTGCATTGAGAGTGCACTCTAAAAGTTCTGCCTCTCTGGACTTAGGGTTTGCTTGCTCTTGGAGCTCCTCGAGCCAGCGGATTTGTGTACAAGCTGTGTAAATGGCCATCATGGCAGCTTTGGCGGTAGTTCCCTAGATCTTGAATGCCCTCTTTAGCATGTCCTCTACTTTCTTATCTGTTGGATCCTTTAGTGCTATTGCCCCACATGGTAAGATTGTTTTCTTGCTGAGCTCCGCCACCTGGGGGTCAATGGTTGGGGCTTTGAACCAGATATCGGTCTTGTCCTCTTGAACCGGATACATCCCATCCAGGTTCCTCCTATTTGACATTCTGCCTGGCTCTGTGGATTGCCACTCTTTGTTGAAGACGTCCTCAATTGCTGGGCATATGGGGAAGGTCTCAGAGGTGGTCGCCTTCTGCTGGATCATGGGTTCAAGTCTGGACTCTGATTTACTCTCCTCAACATCGAACCCCATAGTGGACTTGACAATTTTCATGAGGCCTGGTACCATGTCGAAGGAACACAGTTTTGAAGTGAGAGATGGTACGGCTTGAGGTTCCATGTCCTCTTCGTCGGTGTCCACTCCATCCTCTTCCTCTGGTATATCCTTGTCTTCTCCAGAGTCCGGCCGAGGATTTTCTGGTACTGGGTTTTTGGAGTCTAGATGTTCCTCAGAGGGCCCTCCCTGCCTTGTCTGGTTCCGGAAGCAGTGCTGCTGTTCTATGCTGCGTAAGAGATTCAAGTTTCTCCATTATCTTAAGCATGAAATTCTGCTGGCTTTCCATCATCGCAACTGTGGCCTGTTGGTTTTGAATTAGGAGGGAACCAGGGTCCATCCAAGTGGGACTGCTGGGCCCCGGATTGTTGGGACCTATGACCGGAGTTTGCTCCATTGATAAATTGTCGACGTCAAGGAGACAGGCGGAGCAAAGGGGGCGCAGAGCTTAGGGCAAGAGGGTAGCATTGCAAGAGGAACACTTCTTGGCCTTGACCATCTGGTGAAAAAGAAGAAGGCAAGTGTATAATTAGGGCCAGTGCAAAGTGCTGCGGACAGCTTTGTGTCCCATAGTTACCAACACAATTTGTACAGTCTGGCACTGTATTGGGTGCGCTATTCCCTTAGTGGAAGAACAGCCTGTGGGGTCACTGTGGGAGGGACCTCTCATGCATAGGTGTACCAATCTGGTTGTCGCTATAGGGAGGGACTTCCAGTATAGTGGTAAGAACATAGGGGTCGCTGTGGAGAGGGAACCAAGAGAAAATTAGGGTGAAACTGAAATTGTTGCCTATACATCAAAGGTCGCTAGGAGAGGGATCTGTGTGTAGAGTGGGGAGAACTTTAACTCGTGGTCTATATATGGAGGTCGCTATGTGAGGGACCCCATATAAACGCGCAAAGGAGCCTTGGGCTCATAAGAGCTGGTATCTCTTCCCCCCCTTTGGTTGAGCATTTGATCACCTTTTTTTTTCCCCCAGTGCAGAATCAAAGAGAGTCTGAACTCCCATTTCCAGATTGGATGGTTTTATAAAGGCCCTGCACCACAGGAAGGGTTGTGGTCATTAACCCCCAATCCCCAGGATGTTGAGGTCCTCGACCATGTGGTTGAATTGCAGGGGGTCTGCCTTGGTGTCAACGGAAGCCTCGAGGTGTGGCCACAATGCAGAATGCTTCCCTTGGCCACCACCTCGCTGAGTGATAGGCCCAGTCGCCACCACCCTTTCCCTTGTGACACGGTGAAAAGGAGGCCTGAATGAAGGCCACGAGCCTGTAGAAATGCCAGAGGATGCTGAGACCATTAAGGGGTCTCAAGCTAGCTAGGAGGCAGAACAGAAGTGCTTACAGTGCATTTGGGGATTCGTCCACTGGAGTGCAGCCCATGAAGTTAGGAGGCTGCTCGGGAGCATCCGGAGCCGACCACACGGTGGTGGGAGGGGCGGAGCACTGCAGGGAGCGGTAGGCCAGAGGTCTAGAAGAGCCATGCACCCCAAGAAGGAAAACCAGAGTTCTGGTGCATGGAGGGCACTCCCCGCAGCACACAGCACATCGCAGTCGCATGCAGAGGGCCTCGGTAGGAGAGGCGAGGGGGGGCTCTAGGCGGGTGTGCTGCTCTAAGAGCTACCACACGATGCAGCGATGGGGCAAGATGGTATACCATGTGAGCAGCGTGGTGCGATTCAGCAAATAGAAACGATTTTAATATGGTAAGCCATCAAGTAGTCCTTTTTACTTTTAACAAACAGATTTGTAGCACAATAGCGCTGATAACAGCAGGCTAGCATACAGACTGGTAAACCATGTGAAAACCACAGTGTATGCAGAGAAATACAGGCTAGAAGCCTGACTTAAATGTTAGAAACACAGTTGAAATCACTATAGCATGCTAGCTCTGCAGAACCTAGATTCCCTGTTCCTAAATCAGGTGAATCCTACAAAAATTATATCGAAGTGAAACTTAATAGATCTGAAATAACCGAGAAAACTTAGAGCCACATAGCTGGCTTTGCTACCCTAGGCTATGGACTGCATTCTTTTACTCTTTTTGGAACACTGATATTTTCCAAATATCCACATATTCCTTATAGCAATTAGTTTAGAGGCCTACCTTTCTGTGTGGAGCAGAAAGGGATCCTGGTGTGCGTGTTGCCTTATCAGATGCACAATTTGAACTGGAGAGCAGGGGTTTCTGGGACCTGGATATACTAGAAATTTGATCCTAGAGGCATGTGCATCACTAGCCTATCAGGTGGGCTAAAACCCATGAGGTAATGTCTGGAGTGCCATGGATGGTCAACCAATCACAATCACTGTACAGTGTGGTTGTACATAAAGACAGGAACAGAGACAGACCACACACAAGGATGATGGTCCTGGACTTTAGGAGGGTGGATTTTAAAGAAATGGAAGTTTGCCTCAGAAACTGCCTTGTAGGAGGGGATTGACAGGGAGGGGTAGAGGCACAGTGTGGAAAATAAAGAGAGGGCATAATTAAATCAACCAACTTCTGCATGAAGGAAGTGAGTAAAAGCAGAAGGAAAAATAGAATGTTATGATTCTCCTAAACAACTGGCCAAGATTGGTGAAGGAAAAAAGTGTGGCATTCAGGAGGTACAAGGAAACAGAAGGTGGAGGACAGAGAGGTACACATATACCACGAAAAACAGAGGTAAACAGGAAAGGCAATGAAGGGGGAGCAAAGGCACAGACAGATGAAGAGATAGCCAAAGAGGTCAAAGGGATAAGACTTTTTTTCAGATACATACTGTTAGGTGAGTAGAGGAAAACAAAGGGAGGAATAGTGAGGATTAGAAGGGCAGAAGAGGGAGACTGCACAGAAGTGACCCAAGAAAAGACTGTCATCCTGAACAGGCAGTTCTGCTCAGTCTTTCCAGTGGTGGGGTTGGATCACCAGGGAGTAGCAGGAACGGGGGGCCGGGGCACAGGTCCATTTTCAGAGGAAATAGTGCTCAAGAGATTTTTAACTCTGAAGGTAGACAAGGCTATGGAACTGGACGGGATACATCCAATGGTACTATAAGAACTTAGGGTGTTGCTAGCTGCACCACCAGTGTTGGGTAGTAATGCGTTACAAGTAACGTGTTACAGTAATCTGATTACATTGTCATGTAATGTGTAACAGTAACGTATTACTTGAAGAAAATGTAATCTGTAACACATTATAGATTACATTTTCTTTCAAGTAAAGCAGTTACTGTAGCGCATTATACCAATTACTCTATGGCATAGACCCCCCAGAACCCCAGAGTTTGCTTTCCCTTTTCTAAAAATTCCTGGTTTGGTGGCTGCTGCTGAAGAGATGGAGGGAAGCGCAGGATGGCCCCTTTAAGAGTGGAGGGAGAAGCACGACCGTGGAGCATAGGTGGTTGCCATGGATACAGAGCGCAGGAAAAAGAACCAGTACACTGATGCGGTAATTTTCTTTTATAGTGTCCATCGTCTGTGGTCCTCATATCCAAGACATGATCCTGAATGTGGCAAAAGGTAAAGAGGCACTTCAATTCCCCATCAAACATCACCAAAACTATGCTGGTAGAATTTTTTTTTATGTTTTCTGACCTAAAAGAAGCAGGTAACAGATCTGAGCTGATAAGGAAGTACTGTAATACCCAACAACATCAACAGGCATCTGAAGTGGAGGAAGAGAACTGAGCGTGTGCTATGATCTGTTATTGTGACTGTGTACCACAGGTCCACAGGAAAACATGCCAGCACCAGGATCCAGTACAAAAATATTTTAGTTTATTTAAATACAATAATACAACATGTCAGTGGTGAAAAAAAAAACGTAGGAAAACTCCCGACCTGGTTTCTCCAGCTAGGCTTTATCTCTTGAGAAAGCCTTGTTGATGAAACCAGGTTGGGAGTGTTTCTGTGTTTTTTCCACCACTGAGGTGTTGTATTATGTATTTGAATAAACTAAAATATTTTTGTTCTGGATCCAGGTGCCATCATGTTTTCCTGCTTTGTACTATGTTGTGTTGGCCAGGCACAGATGTTTGGGGTGGAGAGGCAGTTCTTTCTGCTGTGGTTGGCATTCCGACTGTGTGACTTAATGTGTTTTACTGGATCTGACTCCTACCAAAATGAACAAAGTAAACTGCAGAGTATACCCCCTGTTCATTTGTAAATACTGTATGTTGTTCTTTTCTCTTTATATAATAGGGGACAGGTTGGAAAATGTGGCCAGCTGAATAGATGTTGATACGAGGGAGGGTGGGCATCAAATGTTAAGTATGATTATCGAGGTGGTGAACCCTTTTACTAGTGGGAATACGGTGGGGGATGGCCATAACCTTGTGTTCTAGATTCCAGGACTACATGTGCACTGGCCACCTCCTTGCATACAGCAGTAATTCTGGCACACACCCTCCCAGCTTCTGAAAACAAAATATTGTGAACTGCCATGTGTGTAAAGCAGTTATTCCTGCAATTCCTTGTTCTAGGTAAAATGTATGTTAGGGGTATGTTATTGCAAAAGGCAAGACTGTATTTCATTTGATATTACTCTGCATGAAAAGCTCTGACAGTGACACACAGTCACAGTGCACATATGTTGAAGTTTTTCCTGTGTTTCCAAGGTGTACTATTTAGGCATTATTACATTGCTTGTTGAATAATATGCTGATTATGTTGCTTTTTATTGGACCAACGTACAGCGGACATTGTACACATATGTTACAATGTACAACCTATCTGGACCATATAGGTCACCTTTAGAAGGGTTTAGCATTCAGAACAGCTAAAGCAAGTGTTATAACCTCAGTTAAATTACTATTGCATACTGTAGGTTATAATTAGTTTTAACTTTGTCATGGGGTATAAGAGTAATGGACTCCATGATGTTTGACACTTTCATGTAAAAAACATTGTGATTCTTTTCCACTGTACTTTTGTTGTAGCAGTTGGGGTTTTATACTTTATTGTTCAGACTGTGCCAGACTAGACCTTCTAACCGTTAAAAAGTTATGTTATATAAGTGTCATTTGACCTGTACAGAGCTTTTACAATTCCTGCCAAGAAACTTACATAATGTAACTTCTGGGCACATTGGTTATGCCCCCCCCCCCCACCACCACCACCATGTTAACTTTCAGTTAACATGAGGCAGAATAGCGCAGTGGTTTATGGCTGTGAGCTGCAAACCTGAAGACCTGGGTTTGAATCCCATAGTCCCCACTTGCATACTGTGTGACCGTGAGCAAGTCACTTAACTTCCTTGTGCTCCCAGGTCACACTTGTAAACAAGCTTTCAGCTTAGTGTGTCTCTCCCGGTAAAAAAAATACTGTATATAAATAAAACATTTTGCTCTTTTTTTCTGCTTATTTTGAAATGTGAACTGCTCTTTAAGGGATGGCTTGCTATTGGGGATTGCATCAGTTATGCAGCTTGTTCTAATATCTAAATATTATAATAATGCTTAGCTACAGCATTGACTAACCTGTCACCCGGTGTGAAATTAAGAGTGTCATTCAAGCCATGTGGAACTTTTCAGATATTATAGTATGTTATTGTAGCACAGTCCATGACTATGCCACAGTGTAGCTCTTGTTTGGACTATTTCTATATGAATTAATGTTTCTGCTATGGACTATACCCTGGGATGTGATAATGCCAGTTAAGGAATTACATATACTGTTATAACTACTGTTGAATAATCTGTGCGGTGCCTATATTCTGTACCTTGGATTGAATCATGTGATCTTGGTCATGTGAATAATCAGCAGACATAATTTACAAGCAGGGACACTGGTTTACCGTGATTGAGAAAGGGCAAATTCCATTTTGCACATAGTAAAAAACCGGTATTGTCACCGGTGTTGGCCAAGCCAAAATCCGTTTTTTACCGGCGTTTGGTTTTGTGCACTTTTATTTAGTAATTTTTAACTGCATTAACATGCATTTTGGCAATTTTGACATCCACTATTGTGCATCCATCCATCCTAGTACCAATTAAAAGTTATTTTAGGTACAGGATTTGACGGCAGCAGCAGCACTATGGCCCCCATCCCTCAGGTGCAATAGTAGCAACAGCAATGTGGCCCCTATCCCTTAGGTGTGAGAAGGCAGCAGCAACAGCACTACAGCCCCCCTTCCTCCAGTGTGACAAAAGCAGCAGCACTGCAGCCCCATATCCCTCAGACACACATCCTTGAAAGCACTGTGCAGTGACTTCAACTTCCAACTCCAGACAAGATAGCAACAGTGGTATTCCTCAGTCCTGAAAGTTTGACAGCAGCAGCACAGCAGCT
The DNA here is from genome assembly GCA_016271365.2 of Neoceratodus forsteri. Taxonomy (NCBI): domain Eukaryota; kingdom Metazoa; phylum Chordata; order Ceratodontiformes; family Ceratodontidae; genus Neoceratodus; species Neoceratodus forsteri. The sequence goes on along the minus strand of CM057454.1, from coordinate 954,123,899 downwards.
CCAATCCCTCAGGTGCAATGGTGATGGCAGCAGGTGCAGCGCTCACCCTCTCAAGTGTGATGGCAGCAGGTGCATCACTGCAGCCCCAACCCTTTATGTGTGATGGCAGCAGGTGCATCACTACAGCGTGAAGCCCTCACCTCTCAGGTATGATGGCAGCAGGTGCAACACCGAAGCCCCCAACTGAAGCCCCCACCCCTAAGGTGTGATGGCAGGTGGTGCAGCACTGAAGCCCCCATTCCTCAGGTGTGATGGCAGCAGCTGCATCACTGCAGCCCCAACCTTTAGGTGTGACTGCAGCAGGTGCATCACTGCAGCCCTCACCCCTAAGGTGTGACGCAGCAGGTGCAACACTGAAGCTCCCACCCCCAGGTGTGATGGCAGCAGTTGCAACACTGAAGCCCCACCCCCAGGTGTGATGGCAGCAGGTGCAACACTGAAGCCTGCAGCCTCCAATCCAGAATTACACCCACAGTAAATTGGGCACTTTCTGACTTGGTCTTCATGAAAATGGATCCTCTTAGTTTTCATGTCGGAGCTCAAACTCGTGAAAGGAGTTCAACTGGCAGAGGTGAAGCCATGGCCACTGTACAGATTGAGGCTTCATCTCTCCTATCCTCTGCAGTCAACATATAAATAAATTAATCTTTGTGCCTGATCACTAGTCCAGTGCACCCAGCATTTTAATTTACGGTGCTATTGGGCATGATGCGCCTTGCTCATAGCACTGCAAGGTGATGACGCTTCCATGCTCTCCTCAGTAGGCAGAGCAATAGTGCCCTAGGCACACCATGGGATTTATAAAGGGCATTGAGATATAAACTTCAATCTCCATGCATAAGGGCACTATTGAGGAAGGTCAACATCATGTCAACAGTTCATGAGACCGCTGGATGCTCACGAGTGCCAAAATTAAAATGCAGCATGCACTGGAGAATTTACCAATTTGAGTGTCAGGTATAAAGATTATTTATTTAATCTAGTGCCTCACAGAGGAGACCAGAGAGGTGAAGCCCCGATCTGTACAGCAGTTATGGCTTCACCTCTGCTGGTAGTTCTCCTTTTAAGAACTCATCGTCACGGCCGGCATGGTGGTGCTGAGGGTTGAGGCGCTGGATGCCACAGCTCACACCATGCCCTGTTTGGGAATGACTTGGGTCATCGGAGGGACAGCAAGGGAGGGAAGGAATTGAGCATCTGGAGGACTGCTCTCCCCTCCTGGGGTGGGTTCTGGGGTATGTATGCCTGCTCCATAGTGGCTCTGGGTGGAGACCATGGGACCTACAGGCTACAGGGCTTGACGCTACATCAGGGGTGGAGTAGTGACAGCCAGGCTGCACATAAATGCAGTGCTGGCATTGCACATCTGTGCTCCAGGGGGAAACTGTGCGGAAAAAACCCTGGTGGCCTAGCAGAGGCGAAGGGGGCCTGGAGACCTGCCCACATCCCAACCCTGGAGAGATGCCCTAGGTCCCAGTGAATAAAGAAAATAAAAAAAAACTCATTATCTCTGTAGTTCCCCAACCCAAGCAAACACGGACTGCACTGGCAACAAGGTGGTCCCACCATACCACCTAAGAGAACATACACCACAGGATGTTTGAGGGAATGACACCTCCAGATACCCATGCACAGCCACGCAGGACCCATCCTGAAAGGTAAGTACTTGTTTGGTGATTTTTATTAGCATCACCTATGACAGTGGGTGGTGGGCCTGGTTGCAGTAGCCCAGGTTGCTGCGAATGCTCCCCCCACCACCAGCTACTTCAAAATTGTCTCATCCAGCAGTTTTGAAGGGCACAGATGAAACATGGTTGATTGATGTGGTTTAATAAAGTTTTTTTTTGTTCTAGTGTGTGTGTCAATTCTTCTACACACAGACACAAACACAGACCACCCAAAAGTTACCTTTTTTTTAATCATATTTATATTCAGGATAGAGACGGGGTGAAGCAGGTCCCAGAAATACAACACAGTAAATGAAATAATACATTTTACAGTTAAGAAGACACACGCCCAGCAAACCACCCCAAGACCAAACAACGTACCTTCCCCTGCCCCAGGGGGGACTGGCTGGGTCACAGGCCAGACCACAAAACATCTTGTTGAACCACACAATAATATGAAATTGCTGCATAAACACACATGTTGAAAAAATTGTTCTGTCAGTATGCCCGTCCACCCCTCCCTCCTCCATTACCAGAGGCCAGAACCATTTTTTCACACATGTGTACTAGTCGGCCAAGCCTGTCCCTTCGCTGACCAGTGACAAGCCACAGAAACATGGCACAGAGCCAGCAGACTGGCATACATGTTGACAAAATGGTTCTGTGCCAGTATGCCTTTCCAAACCTCCCTCCTCCATCACCAGAGGCCAGAACCATTTTACCCAGCACATGTACCAGTCCGCCAACCATCAACGACAAGCCACTGGAGCATGGCATGGTCCCAGCAAACATGCTGGAAAAATGGTTCTGTGCCAGCCTACTCATCCACCCCCCCCGCCCCATGCCAACCAAGGCCAGAACAGTTTAATTTAAACATGTAGTACCTGCCAAGCCTGTCCTTTCACCCATAAACAAGAGACCACAGTAGCAAAGGACTGACCTGTCCACTGGTAACACCTCCAAAAAAAAATATCAAAACATTATCATTTTTTAAATTAAGCATACCAGCTAACACAACCACCCATCTCCATCTTCCTCTCTTGCTTTCCCATACAAACAGCAGCAATGCTATCCTCCCCAAAAAAATAAAACTTACCAGGCTATGACAGGCACTTAGGCAGTTGTCCTGTGGCAGAAGATGGCAAGGAAGGCCAGGTCAGTGGCAACATAAAGAAGCAGAAAGGGCATCAGCCAAAGGAAGCCGGTAGAGCAGGCGGCCCCCACCTCCCAGCTCACAGTCAGCAAAACCCCCAATTCACAGCCAGCAAAACCCCCCCAAGAGACATGGTCAGCAACCACCCCCAGACATGGGCAGCAACCCCACAAACACAACTCACAGCCAGCGAACCACCAAAGACATGGCCAGAAATCACCCAAACACACAGACGGCAACCACCCCAGCTCACAGACAGCAAACCTCTCCAACACATAGACAGCAACCCCTGCTTATAGTCAGACAACCCCCAGAGACACAGCCAGCAACCCCCAACACGCAGACAGCAACCCCTGCTCATGTCCAGCAACCCCTAAACACATGGCCAGTAACCACCACCCAGAGACATGGCATCAACCTTCTCCGAGACACAGCACCACACCAAGACAAGGACAGAACCCCCACAACACACGGACTGCAACACCAACCCCCTGCTCACAGCTAGCAGTCCCCACCTGGCTCACAGCCACTCTCCCAACAAACTAACACAAAATAAGGCAAACTAAGGGCACACACTAGGGCAGCATGAGGGCACACAATGGGGCAACAAACACCTAACAGAACGGATATTTTTTTTTCCGTTAGCAAGCACTAAACAGATGGAGCAAACTGTTTTGGGGGAAGGCAGCAGCAGCAGCAATAGGCAAAAAATATTAAGCTCCGTGACACCAACATACATGTCAGCATCCCAGTCAGACCAACCCAGGTCAGCAGGTTCTCATCACTCGTACCTACCTTAACTGAAATGGAGGTAAACCACAACACGGAATACACTTCCAATCATCCACACACAGATCCGGCAGCTGCAGTATATAATAAATGTGTCCCGAAGTGCTTAAAACCACAGCAAATATTAAATGAGCAGGGTTCAATCTGCACCACCACCCGGAGATTCAGGATTCTAGGCAGCAGTAAGGCCAGGCATACACTCACTCTACAACGGAGTCTCTAAATTAGTTACTTACAAGATAGCCGATCTGGACAAACAAAACACCTTTCTGGACTGTATGGAGCTGTGAGCAGAGGATAACAGCTATTGATTCCTGGCCGGAGAGCAGATAGCTTGAGACTTCAAAGCAGGCCCCCATATACATACTTCGGAGGCAATAATCAAAACAGTAGGGTAGATTAAAAAGAAAATAGTTGAGTAACTACCACAGGCAGCTAAAAAACGTACTACTTTTTCCGTGGAATGGTCCGAAAAGCAGTTAAAATGAGCACAGGAACGGGTCAGGAGCAGAAACAAGTTGGTGAGAATAATATCAGCAACAAGGCAGAGGGAGAAAAACAAACATGCTGCAATGCTGTGTTCTCGGAGTCAACGAGAACAAACGCCGATTCCGTTTTTTGCGCCGTTTTCCGCCGACCAATCAAATTTCAGTTTTTCCGTCCGCATCACCACACATGCTGTAAACCAGTGTCCCTGTTTACAAGAGACACATCAGGTAGAAGAACCACTGTGCCAGGCCTTTTATTAGTTGCTCTATGTATGTGTGTGTGTGTGTGTTGGGGGGGTTGTATTTGGTTGCTACATTACTATCAGCAGACCTGTGCATTTACGGAGGCAGGGGGTTAGGGGCTTGCTAGGGTCATAAATGGCTGTTCAGGTGGTAGGAGTGACTAGTAAGCACATGTAGAACAAGGGGGACAGTTTTTATTTTGAAAAATATGAATTCACTAGCAAGTACATAAGCTTCCTGGAACAAGTTACCAAAAGTAATATGAAAAGTAATATGCGTTACAGTTACAGCTACCGATTACTTTTTATGACAGAGTAATCAGCAACTGTAACTGATTACATATATTTGAGAGTAGCTAGTAACAGTAACTGATTACTTTTTTAAAGTAACTTACCCAACACTGCGCACTACTGATGGGCTTGTTTGGTGGGGAGGGGGAAACTGTTTAACCAGAAAAGGCACACTAAGCCAAAGCTTGTTTCCAGGTGCAACCTGGGAGCACAAGGAAGTTAAGTGACTTGCTCAGGGTCACACAGTATAACATAGTAACAAAGTAAATGACAGCAGATAAGGACCACTAGGCCCACCTAGTCTGCCTGTATTCCCTGCCTGCCTCAGAGGCCAGTAACCCTACTTGGTCATTGGTTTTCACCTCTCATTCCCCTCTAGAGTTCCCTTATGCCTATCCAATGCATGCTTGAACCCCCCCCCCCACTGTGCTAGTTCCCACCACTTTCTGGGGTAGGCTATTCCATGCATCCTCAATCCTTTTCATAAAGAAAAACATCCTCACATTCCCCTTTATTTTACCCCTTTTAACCTCATATTGTGCTCGCTCATCCTTATACAAGTCCTATACTAAAAGATGTCATCCACCTGCACTTTGTTCAAACCCTTAGGGTACTTGAAGGTTTCAATCATAGCTCCCCATTCTCATCTCTCTTCCAGGGCATACATATTGCAGTATTTTAATCTCTCCTCATATGTCTTCTGGTGCAAGCCCCTCACCATCTTTGTTGCCCTTCTCTGGACTGCCTCCACTTTTACTATGTCCTTGCAAAGATGTGGCCTCCAGAACTGTACATCGTACTCCACAAGAGGCCTCACCAACATTCTGTACAGTGGCTTCACCACCTCCCTTCTTTTACTAGTGATTCCCCTTCCTATGCCCCCTAACATCCCATTGGCCCTCCCCATAGCTTTGTTACATTTTTTTGGCCACCTTTACGTCATCTGAGATGATTATCCCTAAATCCTTTTCTTCCCTGGTGACCTTCAGCTACTCCACCCTCCCCCCCCATCCTGTAACTCTCTAGATGCAAGTGGGGCCTGTGGGATTCAAAACCAGGTCTCCAGATTTGCAGCTCAGTGCCCTAAAACACAACACTATGCTGCCTCCTTAACAGCTCACTAGAAAAAGGCATGGTTTTGGTGGACTGGAGAAGCGCTAATGTAGTCCCGCTACAGAAGAGTGGCAGCAGGGAGGAGGCTAGTAACTATAGACTAGTCAGTCTTACCTCAGTGGTGGGGCAATTAATAGAAACCATACAGACTAGTTGAGTATCTTGAATCCAGTGGGCTGCAAGGCCACAGACAGCATGGATTCCATACCAAATGAATCTGATACATTTAGTTGAATGTGACCAAGGAAATAGATTAGGGGACTTCAGCAAGGTCTTCAACACTCTGCTACACAGAAGGCTGATAAAGAAACTGAGCTGTATCACCAGCAGGAGAAGGGAGGTCATAATTCCACTATACAAGACACTAGTGAGGCCCCACCTGGAGTTCAGTGTACAGTTCTGGAGACCTTACCTACGTAAGGACACAGACAGGGTAGAGAAGGCTCAGAGGAGGGCAACAAAGATGGTACATGGATTGCATCACAAGTCCAATGAGGACAGATTGAAGGAACTGAATATGTACTCCCTGGAGGAGAGGAGGGAGAGAGGGGATATGATAGAGACATACAAGTATCTTACAGTGAGGAACAGTGTGCAGGAATACACTATTTTTAAGCGAAAAAGGTGTTACAGGACTAGAGAGCATAGGATGAAGTTGGAGGGAGGGTGATTCAGAGGAAACGTGAGGAAGAATTTCTTCACAGAACGGGTGGTGGACAAGTGGAACACCCTGCCAGAGGAAGTGGTGGGGGCTAAAACAATCACGGGATTTAAGAATGCATGGGATAGACATAAAGGAATTCTGGAGGTCAGGGTTAAGGGGCAACAGACTTCTATGAAAACATAAACTGAACTTACAAGCTCAAATGAGCAGACTGGGTGAGCCATAGGCCCTTATCTGCCGACACTGTCTATGTATCTATGTATCTATGTAAGGGTATAGGAATCCAGGAGCTAAGTATATGATGGGGAAGGTATTGGCAGTCACAAAACAGGAAAGAGACATTGGGGTTATCATATCTGATGACCTCAAAGGGAGGGCAGTGTGACAAAGCAGTGGGTGTGGCTAGTGGAATGCTGGGGTGCATTGGGAGTGCTAGCTCCAGCAGGAGGAGGGGAGGTGGTGTTGCCATTGCATTGCTCGCTAATGAGACCTCACATGCAGCAGAGTGTACAGTTTTGGAGGCCGCACCTCAAAAATAACATAGGCAGTGTGGAGGCAGTTCAGAGGAGGGAAACTAAAATTGCACAGGTGTTGCATGAGAAGGCCTATGAAGAAAGACTGGGGCATCTCAACATGTGCACTCTGGAAGAGAAGAGAGAAAGAGATGACATGATAGAGATCTACAAGTACTTCACAGTGGTGAACAGAGTGCAGCAGCAAAGTCTATTTCAAATGAGTAAGAGCAACAGGACCAGGGAGAAGACAATGACGTTTGGTGTGGGGGGGGGTTAAGATGGATGTGAGGAAACACTTCTTCACTGAAAGGCTGATAGATGCCTGTAATATATTGCTAGCAGAAATGGTTGAGCTGAAAACAATGGGTAGCTTCAAGAATGCATGGGATAAACATAGCGAAAAAAAACAGAAAATAGGCAGGAAGGAGGAAGGGTCACCAGAGACCAGATAAGGTCCACTGTGATAGATTAGGCATGGAACATCTTGGCAGACTGGGTGGGCAAAGCAGTCCTTTGCTGCAGACAAATTCTGTGTTTCTGTACCATCCATGAGTTCAGATGTTGCTCTCTTCTTACGTGCCATCTTATCCTGCTTCCTAGTTACTCTCCCTATTCCCTGCTTGTGTTCCCATGATCTGCATGATTCAGTGTAAATCTATTTGTAATTTGCTGTATGAAAATTATATTATATTGTAAATATGACCTAATTTCTGCAGGACTAAAATACACTATTCCAAAATGAACATGAATCTGATCTAGGCCATGATATGCCTCATATGAATTTTCTTTCTATTATTCTAGTAAAAATGAACATTGCTTCTTATCTAGCCTATTCTTTGTTTTAAAACAGCAGTGCATGTTATAGTGAAAATGATGTACCAGTAGCTTTGTATTCTCTTTTAGGCTGCATCTGTTCTCATGTCTTGCAAAATGTCCTCCTCTAAGATTTTAAGTCAGCTTCAACCTTTTAAAACTGGAATAATAAAAGGTGAACTCTTATGTTGGATAGCTCCAAATTTGAACCAGTAATCTCATCTCATTTTGAACACACATTATTTAACATATCTTTTCTTGCAAATAAGGTGATCTAGCATGCAACATATACTGCTCCATGACCCTATGGGACAATGGGTGTTCGCTGAGAGCCTAGGTATAGTCATTTTAGAACATGTGCTGCTATAATTATTTAAAATTTAATGAAAGTGCCGAAGAAGACACAAAACATAAGGGGAAATCAGGATAAGAAGCTACTTAGAACATTTTTGCCACAAAATGCACTGCTGTTTTAAAAAAAAAGATTAAAAGTGTTAAGCAGGACTGTTTTTTACTAGAATTATACAGAAATGTTCTCATGTGAAGCATGGCATGGACAAGAATTGCTTCCTATCCATTACGTATATGAAAAAAAATGGTTACAGGTAAATGTTTTTCATCATAACATACATTTCCTTTTTTTAATTAGAATGCTGACGCACTTTATCTAGAAGTAGGGCTTATCGCATGTGATTTAAGGCTGCTCAGTAAATTGAAGGCATAACATCTGAAAAGCAGATATATGGTATAGACAAGAAGTCACAGAAATAGATGTGCACCTGATACAGTGAGATGGAATGGTAAGCCGATGACACAGTGAACACTATATTTAATAAAAGAAGTAAAGCACAAATTGCAGGAACTGCATGGTCAGATATCAGAAGGCAATCTGTAACCATGGAGACTGACACTGGTATCTCAGTGTTGATTATGAGTGACTCCACATATTTGAAAGCTTTGGTCCAAGGACAAGGCACCAACTCTGCACACAGTACAGTAACTGCAAAGCTATGTAACCATTTGAACAGCACGTTTCAGACAGTCCTGGGCATCATTAGTGGGGAAGTTACATTCCAGAGACAGATGGCATTTTTGCCTTTAAAAAAGTAATTAAGAATGAGGATGGATAACTTAATTTGGCAGAGGCAAGGACACCTCACACATATTGGTCTGATATATAATACTTAATGTAAGCAGTGTCCTCTTAAATCTTTCTGAGTGTATTCTATTATTCCTTGGTGGTCTTTGCACACTGACAAGCCTGTTGTTGAGCAGAATTTGAAGGAATTAAATCTTTAAAGAGCTTCAGTACTACCATTTCTGAGAAAACATTAGTCAAGGCAATTTTCAGAAGCAATTCAGCTTAGATTTCATTTTTTTTTTCTGTATGTATCTTCTATTTATTCTTTGTACTAGAGAATGCTGTCTGAAAGCTGGATCTTTGTCACTAGGACTTCATCTAGCCCTGTTGCTTCTCCACATGTGACATAAACCGTTGTTTGTAACATTATGCTATGTTACCATGGAAATGACTATGAATTAAAAAGCAGAGGATTATGATATCAACTGTAGGCAAGCAAATGAAACACAAGCAATTCATGGAACAATAATCATATTTTCAGGTGTATTTAATTCTTAATAAAGTAATGGAGATGATAATAAGGATTTACCCATGGTTCGATATGGCAGCAGACAACACACTCCACACCCCCATTCCACTAAGTGGAACTTAAACTGTACATGCCTGAGTGTCCTTTGGTTGCCTGTTTTCATTGCTCCAGGATGCCTATTTTCACTGCAGCAAATATCCTGTTGCTTGTCTGCCTGCTCCCCTCCTTACCTTTTTTGACTTATCTGTGGCCTTTGCCAGCCCACTGAACCTCATCAGACAGCCATTGCCATGTCTCCTGCTTGAAGCCCTTCCTTCTGCCCAGTATGCCTGATGGCTCCTGCATTGTGCCTGTGAAGTTGCTTCTGGATTCGCCTCAACTGGAGATGCACATCTGACTTCTTCACATGCTGGTTGCCAGTGCTAGGCCTACCTTCCTCTCACATTGGGTTTGCTTTCTCTGATTCTGCACCTTGCTACAGGCTCAGCTGATTGCTGTAACAGTTGCTCTGCAGTGTTCCTCCTGCTTCCCTTTGTGGCCTGGATGCCTGCTTACTGCCTTATTCATTCTGTGTTTCTTCAGTCTTTGGGCTGCTGCTGCACTCCTACTGCTTGCTGCACTGCCATTGTCGCTTGCATGCCCTACATCTTTGAAAGAGATGTCTGTACATTGCCCAGATGAATTTAGCTGGCCAGCTGAACATTCTGCTCACTGCATTGTCTACTGCCTTCTGCCCTATCAATCGGCTTTACTTTCCCTTAGCACCCATCTGCTTGCCCATGCAAGTAGCTATCATTCCTGCCCTTTTCTGCCTCACCTCCATGCTGCCATTGTTGTGCTTTGCCCTCTGGACTTTTTGTGGTCTTTAATCCCTCTTCTTCTAAATAGTGTTGCCAAAGGTGCCTAGGTGGTCATTCTACTCCTTGAGGCTGAACACTCTTGCCATTCCAATTTTACATATGGCTTTGTCCCCCTCTACCATTACATCTTACCCAAACTGGTCTATCACCCTCAACCTTCATACTTACTGATTCATCCTTTCAGGCACTCATCCCAATGACTGTCAGGTAAAATGCCCCAATGACTATGGGGCACACACAATAACTACCACCAGGCATTTTTCTCTAATGAAATCAGCCTCCTGCCTCAATGTCTATTCCATCTGTCAAGTTCTCAATGCTATCCATGAGTGTCACCACTTCAATAGCTTAGTTTTAACAATTCTGCTATGGACCTTATAGTTCAGAGAAAAGTATCTGGGCTCCCTGGGCTGAAGAAGCTGAATGTTAGTATTTTCCTCTCCTCAGGGTCCATTCTGAAAACTTAGTTTTCCTTAAGGACTAGGGCCTTGTCTTCTGATCATGACTCCAGGGATGGTGTCCTTCCATGCAGTGACTCCTTTATTTGCAAGGTCAAACCTTATAGCACCTCAGAGTGGGTAGAAGTGTCATCCAAGATAGATGGAGCAGACCATGCATTATTTTATGCTAAACAAGGCAGCAGGTTGAAGGGTTATGCCTCCATGTGTGTTCTTTACAATTTGGGGTTTAGGGTTTTCCGTAAGGTATTCTAAGTTTTAATTTAATATTAAGCCTGGCAGGATGGTGACAAAATGTCTTGCATCCTCAGAGACTTCCTTCACAAGGGGTTTTTCCTCTCCTCCTTGATGAAGGTTATAGCAATAATAATAGTACTAATAATAATTCTGGCATGAGTTAGGCCTGGATGGTGGTCAAAAGGAAGATCAATGTTGACCAATTGCAAATTTGGCTCAGCTTCAATAGTTCAGCCAACTGCTTTGGTTTTTAATGCAATGAATGGCATGGATAAATTAGACTGCTGATATGGGATGATAAAAGCCTTGATCTTAGCCATGAATATTTATTACTTAAGTTTTCTTTTGGCAGGTGGTGTTGGCATGTTAAAACTGGGGACTGATTTGTTTGTGATGGTGTGATTGAGTCTTCAGGCACTACAGCCACAGTGGTAGAGACTAAGGAGCTAAAGTAATTAATATTCCTTGCTGACATCAAAGCTTATACCCCTATAGTCTCTGTTTTACCTCTAAATCAATTAAAATGTTCACTCTAGATCAGTACATTTTCAAATGACATAAGAATGACCCCTTCCCCAAAACAAATGTAGTAAGAAACATAGAAAAGAAATTAAAACAATTTACATTTAGGGCATTACATTGCACATCATAATATTTTAGCAGCCATCAGTGGAAATTTTTAAATTAGTTTGCATATTTTACACATATATGTTTGTTTTTTATGTTAACTGAGCTCAATAGACAGTTGTAGAGGGGGCTGAGGAGGAGGAAGAGGAGGAGGAGAAAGATAGACAGGTATATGGCAGTAAACTTACTAGTGAGGAGTTGTATAATGTGTTGTTGATTATCATGTTGTTTTGGGTCTTACTTATTGCATTTCAGCTCTGTGTGACATATTATGATGAGTTAGATAGTGATGACCATATCATAGTCATTGTATCATTATGACAATTTGTGGCAGTGTGTGTCAAAGAAGTCTTTATACTGCTGCTATTCGGGATGGCGAGCTGGAGTATATGAGTGCCACTAGGAGTCCAGAAAGACTTGAATACAATACAACTCTCATAGTGCATCACTTCCATTTAATAATTGTAAGGCTATGTCTGTAGTTCAATGGGGTGAGCAATCAGCCACGCCCCATTCCAGAGCTATATAAGCAGTTCCTCCCAGCCTCCTTCTGAAACACTTTTTCTTTGCTGGTCAGAGGCTCTGTCAGTCTGTTTTATCCCTTGGGGCCTGCTGAGGCTTTGTCACTCCCCCATGCAGCATTGCTTGTGCTTGGGCTCTGCTTGGTTTGTGCTGGATTTGTGTTTGTTGTGGTTCTCCTGCTTTGGTTAGTATTGCTTTGCCTCTGGCTGTTACATGCTTCTTTGTGTGCTTGTTTCCTTCTTGCTCCTGTTCTTGTGTTAAAATACAGACATGTTGCAAATAGTGAGATCAAGACATACAGATAATGGTGAGAGCATTATACTTTTAAAACAGGTACATGCATTAGTTTTTAAAAGGTGCTTGCTTTCATTAAATGTGCTCATAAGATAGATCTGATCAGGAGCAAGTATAACTTGTGTGTATAATGTGCATCATGTTACAAGTAAATGCAGCATAGGAAAGGCACTAGGATGGGATCAGTCAGAGAGCTCCTTTTTACAGCTGCAGTGAGCAGAGCCCTGCATCCATCTTGCAACCTCTTAGAGTAAGGGATTTCACTGGATACCTACCACACTTATTCCAGATTTAGACTCTTAGATGAATTCTTGGGCAGCCACATGCACTACTTTATTAGGCAGTTGGAACACTGCACTTTTCCACTGGGTTCAAGATGGCCACCAGAGTCCATTGCATATGTGCAACCATTCACGCACATGCACTGAACTACAGAACAGCTCAGCAGAAGTAAACACACCAGCCAGTACAGGACACTCAAACCTTGTTATTGGCAGCAAACCAGGTAGCATATGTGGAGCTGTGTTTTTGATCTGTGGCGGGAGTGCTATATTTGCTGTATTTTCCAGTGCCGTGTTCTGTTTTCCCATGCCATATGTGTGGAGCAGAACTGATTTGCTATTGCAGCTGTCTGTCTCAAAGCTCAGATAAGTTTACTTTGTAACTTATTCAGATTTAAGATTTACATTTTTATCAGGCAACTGGTATAGTGGCCATGCAATCATCACTCAAGGGATTGCAGGGGAGAGAAAGCAGGATAGTGTGCAGTCACTCAGTCACAAGTGTAATCGGGATTGAGCGAGCAGGCAGGGGAGTGATACAAATGTTTGCTGGAGTTCAGCAATCTTTTAACAGCAGATAGTGTCATGTTCCATTGGCAACCCCAGCTACAGCCATACCAGCTCTGGTTACAGTTTGTTCTTCTTGTGACTGTGTTAGTCAACAAGCAAAGACACTTAAGAAGTTTAACACCCAAAGAATGCCCAGTAGCTCAGCATGCAAGGTTAGATCTGCTGGATCGAGGAGTGTACAGGTGTACTTTCTGAAGCTCAGCATTTTGGCTATGTTCCAGACAAATCCATGCCCAGGATTTTCCTGCAAACAGATTCAGAGCCTAAACTAAGGTACCTGCACAGGACTTCAGTATTTGGAGACAGGTTAGCTTTGTTTAAGGTATGTTTCTGTGAGGGAAGTCAGCCCCTATCTTATCAGATCCTGCTACCAGGATTCTTCCTGGCAGAGGGCCAAGTCAGCAAGGCTCTGTGTGATTATCTAACCTCATGTAGATGAAGAAAAGCCCTCCTTTGGGGTGAAGAGCATCATCAAGGGAGTTTCATCAGATGCTGTTCTGCACAGTTTACCATCTTCACCATAAGAAGACCTCGGTGAACACCCGCACTGCCAACCAACAGGTGTGGTCCATCCCGAGGGTTAGAACCTCCTTAGCCTAAAGGTCATTCCCACACAGTGAATTCCCCTCTGACGTCTCCTCCATCTCCAAGTTAGGACCTTTCAAGTCAGCCCTCAAAGAGCACATTCTCGTGCTGCCAAAGTACCAGCTAGTGCTGGGTCATCTGTCTATCATCTTACAGGACCACCCCGCCACTGAGCTCCTACCAATAGGGCTACCAAACATTACCTATTAACAATGCCTCCTTTGGCTACACTCACAAGGTATCTGTCTAATTGTCTACTTTGCTGTAAATATCAAACCTGTTACTCCCTCCCTCTAACAGCAAACTTATTGTTCTTATGAAAACTGTAAAATACAGCTCTAGATAACACGTTCAATGCAATGTATAGCTGATCTTGATTCTGCAATGTTGTGTAACTAAAAGAACTGTCATCTTTAGCTGCCATTCTATGTCTGTATGTATTAAGTGTTTATGTTGGTTTTTCTGATGTGGAGCCTTTGTAAATGAGTCCCTGACTCAAAGGTTGTAATCCTAAAGTCTGTTAAATAAATAAATAAATAAATAAGAAGTGTTGTGGGTCTGCTGGTCCAGTTTCAGCTGCACAGCCAGCATCACAGAGGTGGAGGACACTCCAAAGTGACTTAATCAGCTACTGTACCTGAGTACCAGGTCACGACTACCCAATGAATGCCCTGCCCTGCAACAGTTGTATTTTGATTGCAATAAGTATGGTAGGGTACCTGGGCTGGTACTGTACATTTGTAGAATACACCCAGTAAACAGCTTTTCTTCAGAATATTAGCAGTGTGGTAGCTTAAAATATTTATCTGGTAAGTCCAGCACTGTTTGAACATCCTTCAAGCCCACAAACATCTTAAGCAGTAGGTACATTGAAGACTGTGGAAACTCCCATTAGTGGTTTTGGGGCTACTGGTGCACCAGTGGTGAAGGTCAGTGGGAAAATGTTGCTGACTGGTTAGCCTCGGAAGCAGGATCTTTTTGTTGGTACTGCCATTCACCAGTTTATTTCTTGCCTTTACCGAGCTTTTTCATTTACACAGAACACGTCCCGTTTCCCCTATAACGGCTGTTATATTGTTTGTACTATAATGTCTAACTCCATTTCATAGAACCATAGAAGTTGATGGCAGATAAGGACCGCAAAGCCCATCCAGTCTGCCCATTTCTTTTTTTGCCTCATGAAGGAGCCATCTGCCCTTGCTCTGTCAATGGCCAATCTATTCATACTCATCTGTATTGCTCCCTTATGCCTATCCCATGCCTGTTTGAAGCTCTGCACTGTATTCGTATCCACCACTTCCTGAGGTAGGCTGTTCCATGCATCCACCACCCTTTCTATGAAAAAGAACTTCCTCACATTACCCCTTACTTGGCCTCCCTCTAATCTCATGCTGTCTCCTCTCCTGCTATTTTTCTTATATTGTAACATGTTTGACTCTTTCACCTTGTTAATGCCCTTAAGGTGTTTGAATGTTTAGATCATATCACCTTTCTCCCTCCTTTGCTCTAGGGTATACATATTAAGCTCTGTTAATCTGTCCTCATATGTTTTCTGATGGAATCCCTGCACCAATTTGGTTGCCCTTCTCTGGACTGCCTCAATTTGGTTAATGTCCTTGTAAAGGTGTGGCCTCCAGTACTGCATGCTGTACTCCAGATGGGGCCTAACCAGTGTCTTGCAAAGAGGGATTATTACCTCCCTCTTCTGACTTGTGATACCCCTACTAATACACCCCAACATCCCTCTAGCCTTACATACTGCTTTAATGGTCTGCTTGGATGATTTCAGGTCATTGGTGATGACGATGCCCAAGTCTCTTTCCTTCTTCTCAGTAGTGTTGGTTTTGTGTATTGGCTGTTATAGTGCAAATACTGGTCTCAAACTATTGTCCTATCTCTATCCTCCCACTCCTAACCAAAGTTCTTGAGAGAGTAGTAGCTGACCAACTGAATACAACTTCCAATGTCTCCAGCAGCATGGTTTCAGACCAGCTCATAGCACCACCACAGCTCTATTAGAATACACAGATTATATTCACAAAGCCCTCGACAGTGGTCAAGTAGTTGGGTCAATCTATATTCATCTGACCAAAGCTTTTGATACTGTGAATAACACCTTCCTCAACTCCCTCCCCTCCCTTGGTTTCTCCTCCCTGTCACAAACTGAATCAACAGCTATCTAGCAGAAAGAACACAGCTGGTTAAAATAAATGGCTCCCTCTCTATCTGTTTGCCAGTCCACACTGGTGTTCCACAGGGGTCCAGCCTTGGGCCACTGCTGTTTAGCCTCTACCTAAATACCCTTCCCAAAGCCTGTGACAACATCATACTATATGGAGATGATGCTATACTCTTCTCTAGCAACACTGACCCACTCCCACTCACTGGTGAACTACAGTAAAACTTCTCATATGTGGAAACTTGGTTTGTTAGTCACAAACTGTTAGTGAACTACAAAAAGACTAAGACAATGCTCTTTGCTAGTCCCCATAATAAATACATGTCCACACTCATTGCCATCCACAATCACAACAATCAACCACTGGAAATGGTGCATGAATTCAAATACCTAGGCATCATGCTGGACAGCTCCCTCACCTCTGCCCAGCATGTGAATCACATCTCTAACATAATAAACAGCATATTCAGAGTCCTCTATAAGTACAAATGCTGTATTACCCCAGCGGTACTGAAGCTTACAGTCACCAGCTCTGTACTGTCCATCATAGATTATGGCTTACCAATCTACAGTGCTCCTACTGATATCATGCTTAAGCAGCTAATGACCATGCTCAACAAAGCCTACAGGCTGATAACAAGTGCTGATGAACTGAAACACACCCGAAAACGCTATAAGCAAGCCAAATGGCTAAACCTACAGGATAGGATAAAATACCAAGCCTGTCTATTTGACAAAAAAATAACCTTCGCCCTAACTCCCCCAGCCACCCAGTCAACCCAGGCAAGGATTAGGGAAACCTGCTCCCCCACCAAGGGACCACCCAGGCCACTGCCACTACCTTAAAGGTTGCCAAGAAACAGGAGTGGTTGGACCACGGTGGGCTCAGAGAGGGTGAGGGTTGTGCAACAGAGGTGCATCCCTCCAGTTGTGCCTCTCCACAATCCATTCACCACTCGAGCATAGCATGGTTCCTCTATGGAGGCACCAACAGTGGAGACCAAGGATGATGCTGGGAACCTCCACAATTGAGACCCACAGGAGGGTGGCACAGGATCCCACAGGGGAAGGAAACAGCTCCTGCTGGGGACCCAATTGTTAGGGGGTAGAACTGGGGGAGGAAGGGAAAGGGAGGTAAGGTGCCTTCCAATGCCATGGCTTGGAGGGACAGGAAATGAATCCTCAGGATTGTGGGAGCAGCTGCAAGGGGGAAGGAGCTGGATGTCATTATCCACTTAGGGATGAATGACCTGGCTGAGAATGGGATCAGAGCAGTGCAACAGGAGTTTGTGGAGTTAGGGAGGGGCCTTAGACAAGTAGCACACATGGTAACTTTCTCTGAAGTGCTACCTGTCTATGGCATGGATGAGGCTAGGGTACTCTGCACCATGAGATTCAATGACAAGTTGAAAAACTGGTGCAGAGCTCAGGGATTTGGCTTCATTGGGGACTGGGGCTCCACCTGGAGGGATGCAGGCATATACAGGTGTGATGGTTTGCATCTATACAGGAGAGGAACCAGGATCCTAGATGATAGGTTTAAATGCTTCATTGGCAAGCATTTATACTAGCCAAGGGGGGAGGCACTGAAAAGGAGAAGGGAAATCCTAGCCCTCCCCCCAAAAAATCAGGGTAATTAGTGAGATAAACACCAAGATAGAGCAGTCAATAGGGAGAAGGGCAGGGGTAAATGGAGAAAAAGACAAAGGCAGTAAGGACATGGATGAGGCAACAAGAAATAAATCCATAAAAAAATGGAGGGTAATGAGTACCAATGCCTGTAGTCTAGGTAAAAAGCTCACTGAAATGGTGGCCTTGATGGAAGTGGGATGCCTGGATATCATGGCAGTCACAGAAACATGGTACACAGAGAACCATGACTGGGATGTCAACATACCAGGGTACACAATTGATAGGAGGGACAGGGAGGGAAGAAGAGGAAAAGGAGTAGCTCTCTATGTTAGAGAAGGAATCAAAGCAACAGAACTAAAGAGTAAATAGGGAGGAAAGAAGGCACTGTGGGTCACACTGGAGACTGGAAATGGCTCCACAATCCTCACAGGGGTTGTATACAGACCCCCTTCTTGGGGAGAAAATGGACAAGGAAATGATAGAAGGCATCCTTGGAATGGTAGAGAAAGGGGAGATATTGCTGATGGGGGACCTGAATATGCCAGATGTTAACTGGAGCACCTTTGCTGAAGCCACATCCAAGAGTAGGGACATTCTTGATGCCCTATAGGGGGCATGCCTCAGACAGCTAGTTTTGGAACCCACTTGGGAGGGAGCAATCTTAGACCTGGTACTCTCAAATGGGGATGGAGAAAGGATCTCTGATCTTGAAGTGGGTAGCCATCTGGGAACAAGTGACCACCAGACAGTGTGGTTCATGATAAACTTAGCTGTAGAGTCAAGCCACACAAAAGTGAATGTACTGGACTTCAGGAGGGCTGATTTTGTCAAAATGGAAGAGTGCCTCAGAAAAGTACTAGCAAAGAGGCAAGAAGGTGGGGTGGAGCAACAATGGAGAAATATCAAAACCGCCATCACAGAGTCAACAAGCCTTTGTGTGAAGCAAATAAAGAAATCAAAATGAAAGAAAAAAACACTATGGTTCTCAAAAGAAGTGGTGGGGAAGATAAGGGAGAAAAATATATCATTCAGAAAGTATAAGGAAACAAAATAGGAGCAGGACAGAGAACTGTACCAGTTAAAGCAGAAGGAAGCAGGGAAGGCAGTCAGAATAGCAAAGGCCCAAACTGAGGAAAAGATAGCCAACTCAGTTAAGAAGGGGGATAAAACCTTTTATAGGTACATTAGGGAGCAAAGAAAGACTAAGGCAGGGATACTGAGGCTGAATAAAGAGGAAGATAATTGGGCAGAGAGCAACAGTGAAGAAGCAGAGATACTGAACAAATACTTCTGCTCAGTATTCACAATGGAAAAGCAGGGGAATATACCTAATCTAGTCAATAGAAGCACTCTGGATAGGGGGGCTGATATTAGTCCTTTCACAGAAGAAAGGGTTCTGAAAGAACTTTTAAAATTGAAGGTGGATAAAGCAATGGAGCCTGATGGGATTCACCCCAGAATTCTAAAAGAACTAGGGGAAGAACTAGTAACACCACTGACTACCCTTTTTAATAAATCATGGGAGGATGGTATGGTACCTGAGGGCTGGAGGAGGGCAGATGTGATTCCCCTTCTCAAAAGTGGGAGCAAGACAGAGGCAGGAAACTACAGACCTGTCAGTTTGACCTCAGTGGTAGAGAAAATGATGGAATCACTTCGGAAGGACAGAATTGTTGAGTACCTAGAGGCCAGTGGGGCATGGGACCCAAGGCAGCATGGATTCACAGCGGGAAGGTCAGACAAATCTAATTGATTTCTTTGACTGGATGACCAAAGTAGTAGACCAGGGAGGGGCTGTGGACATGGCCTACCTAGACTTTAGCAAGGCATTTGACACAGTCCCGCACAACAGATTAATAAACAAATTAGCCAGCCTGGGAGTGGGTCCCAGGGTGGTAGCCTGGGTAAAACACTGGCTGGACAACAGGACACAGTGGGTAATAGGAAATGGAGTCCACAGTGAAGAAAGTAGGTTTACTTGTGGGGTACCGCAGGGTTCAGTGCTGGGGCTGGTCCTGTTTAATGTCTTTATAAATGACATTGCAGAGGGACTGGAAAGGAAAGTATGTCTTTTTGCAGATGACACAAAGATCTGCAACAGGGTTGATATGCAAGGTGGGGTGGAAAGGATGAAACGGGACTTGGCAAGGTTGGAGGAATGGTCAAATGTATGGCAGCTTAGATTCAATGCAAAGAAGTGCAAAATAATGCATCTGGGAAACAAAAACCCAGGAGAAGAGTACATAATGGGGGTGAGATACTGACAACAACAAAAATGGAAAGGTACCTGGGGGTAGTCATATCAGATGACCTAAATGTGGGCCAGCAATGTGAGAAGGCAGTACAGAGGGCTGGGGGGGATACTGGGATGCATAGGGAGAGGCATCCCCAGTAGAAAACAGGTAGTTGTTGGCATTCTGTACAGACAGTTGGTAAGACCACATCTGGAGTACTGTGTACAGTTCTAGAGACCCCATCTCTATCTCTGCAAAGACACAGACAGGGTGGAGGCTGTCCAGAGAAGGGCAACCAAAATAGTGCAGGGTCTGCACCAGAAGACATATGAAGAAAGACTAAATTAGCTTAAGATGTATAGCCTCAAGGAAAGGAGGGATAATGGGGACGTGATAGAAACTTTCAAATACCTCAAGGGAATCAACAAAGTCCAAGAGGGTAGCATCTTTCAGAAAAAGAAATATGCAAGAACAAGGGGGGCACAATTTGAAGATATGGGGGATGGCACAGAGGTAAGGTGAGGAAGTATTTCTTCACAAAGAGGTTTGTGGGTGCATGGAACAGCCTTCCTGAGGAGGTCGTAGAGTCAAAAACTGGAGGAATTCAAGAATGCATGGGACTGACATAAGGCAATTCTAGTGGGAGGTAGGAGGAAGTAGGCTGTTGGTTACTAGGATCTGCAGCTTATCCGTTAGGTAGGAAAATGGGAAGACTAGGTGGGCCAAGCAGTCCTTATCTGCTGCCAAATTCTATGTTTCTTTGTTTCCCTATTTCTCCCCTCAAAAAACCAATGCAGCACCCGTAGCTCTGCTAAACTGGTTTTCCATGTTCCCCACTGCCAGACTTCACTGGCTTAGCACACTTTTAGCTGCAGAGCTCCTACCTGGTTAAATGACCTACCCTCTGAAGTCCTCTCTGAACCCAAAATAGGAAATTTTAAATCCAAGCTACAGAGTCACCTTGTAACTCTTAATACGTGTGATTGTCCCCATTAGTCCCATTTGCTCTGCCCCTCCCTCCCTGAATGTCCCCTTTAGGCTATCTGCTCTGCTCCCCCTTCCTGAGTCTCTCCCCTCTAATCCCTCATGTCCCTCCCTCCTGCTGCTACACCATCTCCCTCCTCCACCCTCCCTCCACACTGCTTCCCCTACACCCCACATCTACCCTATCTCCCCTAAGCCCACTCTTTTCTATTTCCATGGATCTGCAGTTTTATAGACAAAGTCTGCATATTTTCAGACTGCATATTTGCTACATTTGTGTACGATGCTATTGGATTATTTATTGTCTCACTATTCATAATGACGCAATTGTAACTCATGATTCTCTAACTGCAATCACCTCTACAATTTGTTGCTCCTGATTCTGTACCTTGTTTTTATGTATATAATGTTAAATCGGTTCTTCTATTTTGCCTGTTTTCTGTATTGTGGTACATCACTTGATGTGGAACCTTTGTAAAAGAACCCCTGGTTCAAAGGTAATTGTAATCCTAGTAATAAAATAAATAAATTAATGAATTAATAAATATATTGGGTAAGTTGGGGGGGGTGATAATAGTAATTGAATTTTATGAGTATATTTTTTGAGTTACTTGTCACTGAGCATGGGAAAGCTTAATTGTCTGTGGATAAAAACCCTTGCAGCTTCTATAAAAATGGATCTCTACAGTAAAGGCTCCACACCACATCCAGGTTCCCACACCACCAAGAATATGGGGCCCATCCACCCAAAAGCCTAAAGTCTTTGTCACCTCTGACGAACTACCAGGCTTTGTTAATGACCTGGTGGGTAGGATGTAACAGCTACAGTACCTAGTATGCTGATGATTGCCAATACAAAGCCATACTGTATGTATAGCAACCCATATTGCTTGCTCATCTCTGAATGGATTCTACTGCTAGCACATTAACAGTCACTTCCCCATCTAGTATCATTTCCAGTCTCATTTTCATTTCCAATTACAATTCAACTCTGGACATGGATGCTGTTGGTTCTGATGGGCAAAACAATAGATTTCAACACAACAGCAGACTTGGTGTTCAGGTTCTGGCCCAACTTTGGACAGAATGGCACATTAGTTGGTTTCAAATTATAGTTTTTTCATGCCTCAAACACTTTATTTAATTTAGATTTTGGCATACCAGGATAGCTTCATTTAGGTCAATCACATATTTATCAAGAGGGTTCTTGGGGACAGTTCCAGTAGCAGAGTTTGTATAGGTACAGTCAGAGTTAGTCATAGACATCAAATAACAGACAAGGCATTAAATTGTTTCATATGCTCTACACATTTACAGAAATACAAAAATAACTAAAGCAATATACACATATAAAAGTAAAAAAAATAGTACAGCTATCATGAGCTGGGGTAGAAAATAGGGAATATATATGGGAAATTGATAGACTGAGGTAAAAGATTACTAGCATGTGCTTAGAATACATCAATAACATTTGTTTGTTTATTAAAAGAAAAGCATGTCCAGCCAGTTAAGCAAAATTCATTTACAAATGAGCCCAATGAGCAATAAATGTTTTGCATGCAGGATCAAAAGTTGATGTTCCAGTTACAATGAATTTAACATATCCTTAGAAAGAAAAAATAGCATAACATATTATAGAAATTTTTGTTTTTAGACAGGATAAGAACTGGTAGGACCATAGTGGGCATATTTTCAAAGTTGTCCTGTGATAACAGAGCTTTGACATTTACAGATAGGAGGGCAAACTCAATTACATTAGTGTCAACATTGACAGATAAGAGTACAAATGCAGTGTATGGAGGAAGACGGCACATGTTTATCCATAAATATTATTAAATGATATTACAACAAGCATAAAAAATGATCACCATAAATGGCTATGCATTATTTCAGGTAATACTCAAAGTGTGGTTATAACAGTAATGGCTTATAGCTTGTTGGCAGTTCTTGATGGCTCAAAGTGATATTAGGGGACCAGTAATAGATCTCAGGTTAAACAAGAGGGTTTAAGAGTATCAGTGACTCAGTAGATAGCATGCTAACCTCTGGGTCTGGAAGAGCAGATGGTCATGGGTTCTAGCCCCACACCAATTGAGGTAATACCCATAAGGTCCTGTCCACACTACATGAATTTTTCCAAATGTTTTTAAAAACATTTTATTTAACGTGCATCAGTCCAGTTTGTCGTAGCATCCGCACTACGCTCCAACACCTTGTTTGCCTGTTCTGGTTCCCATGCATGATTGCAGCAATACCACAAAATTTTGTGGGTGCCTACATGCATGCCGGTATACTCACGGCCAGCAGAAAATGGCACCGTTATGTTCAGGAACTCACTGTGAGCTCCAAGATGTGAGTAAATTCTCCCTTTTTGTGTTGTGTCAGCAGTAAAAAGCCACAGAAGTTCCCAGCAATTGCCTTAATCTGTGCTACAGCATGTTATGCCTCAACACTGCTGTTAACATGGTTTAAGGTAACTGTGTTGGCTTGAAACCATGCTAAAGACCTGCTCCAATTAGGGTTTTAGCACATTTTCTAAACACGGTTTCTAGCATGGTTTTACCATGCTTCAGTGTTGACTTAAGACTTTTAAACTGTTTTAAGAGAGTTAAAATGGTTTAAAACTCAGTAAAATGTGTTAACGTGGACTGGGCCTAACTGAAACTGTAGTGCAGTATGATGAGGATGCTGCACAACTAACATGCAGTCCTTCAGATGACATGTTAAGCCAAGATTCCTTCTGACCATCTCTGATCTTTGTCCAGGTGGAAATAAAAGATCCTCTAGCACTTACTGATGAAAAATAAGGGAGTTTCCCCTGCTGTCATGACCAACATTCCCCCATCAGTAAAACAGATCCATGTAATCTACTCCCAGGATACACCTGGAACAAAGCTATCATACCTTAGTGAACCTTCCTGGTCAAAAATTGTAAATAAATAAGAAAATTATTGCCTGCCCACTGTGATCTCTAATGGAATACTTCTAATTCCAAACCTCAAGCAGATCTAAGATTTTTTTGATTGATTGATTCATTCATTTTTTTGTTTGTTTGTGGTATCAAGTAAGACATAGTATGCATGCATATGCCTATTTTTAAGCATGACCCAGGAGAATTACAGAATTTACAATCATCAGTACAAAAAAATTGTAAGAAAACAAAAAAATTGGAAAAAGACATTACTAGAGAGTCACAAGTAAATGACATTAATAACAGGAAACAATAAGTGCAAAAAAATCTAAAGCAGTAGCAGGTGCAACCATAATTACTTGCAATAGACAGTAGATATGAAAACAATAGGGGCAAAACAGAAGTAAGTTGCATTCACATTCAGAATAGAAATACAAATATAACAGATATAACAAAAATGAGCAAAATGAGCAATTTGTATCAGCAGATACATTCCAAAACTAATCAATTTGGCAAGTAATTTGAAGATTTACCTCTGAATGGCATGGATGGACGGAGTGAAATGACGTTAGAGAACACAGTGGTTTTAGAGGTGTCAGGTAGGGTTTTAAATAACATTATTCATGAGCTAGCCAGTTCTGATTCAGATCCAGACCCTTCATCACCCACCATAAGGCAAGGTACCTTGGATTAACTTAGATTAACTTTGATTATTCAGGTTTAATTCCCAGAAACCTAAGATGGAATTCAAGACTGACAACTGAGGGGTTGCATATACCCTAACAATCAGCCCAGAACCGGTTTGAACCCCTCCCCCATCCCAATGACAAGCTACCTTAGGTGGACTTGGATCATATAAGTCAAATTTAGGAAGATCCTAGCAGGAATCTGAAGTGGGTCACAGTTCTCTTAGCCATCCCTACTTTTTAATGTAGCATTTGAGCTTGTTGAATGCAGTTAGAATATCCTCAGAGCACAGTATAGTTCCAAAGAAAAAAAGTTGTTGAAAACTTTATTGCTAAAAAACTGTTCTTTAGAATGATATAGAATGTGTTGAGTTATTTGACAAATGTCAGATTGTCCATAATGTCGAGTAACATTTTGCAATACACTTTTCAGTTCTAGAAGATGCCAAGAAATCATTTTTCACATATGACCTTTATTGCTAGTGCAAGATTTTGTGATGAAATATCTGTCAACGATTGTAAATAGAAACTTTGTCAAATTCAAGGACAGGTTCGGCCCATTTTGTTGGAAGTATTTCTATGAATTCCTATAAACTTGTGGAAGGGAACATTATGGAGAAATGTGTGACCCCCTCAATAATTGTTTTTGCTCTGAAAAGCAGATACTCTACATCATGTACTGTATAACACTTATTTGTTTTTCTTATGAAGTGTTAAATTATATAAAAGCTAAACCTTTAGAAAATGAAATGTTAAATCTTTTCAACACAGGATTGCAGTCTCTGGTGTGGATCTTCCTAAGGGTGATCAAGTAAACCCCACATGAGAGCAGTAGTTTTTAATTTTCAAGACTTAATATTTATTTATTTATTTGTTTATTTATTTATTTCAAAAGTTTCACCAGGAAAGACATTTTGAGCTAATAGAAACTAATTTCCAGATGCGTCCAGAGGGGAGGGGAAGAGGGGGGGCATGAGTAGCAATAGATAACACAGTTTACATACAATATATGACAATTAATCAAAAATATGTACAAGTGGATAGCTTCATATACAAGATATAACAGGCAGCCTAGATAAATGTTATGTACTGTACAACTGGAATGGGATTTTGCAGAGATACATCCAGCTGTTAAGCAAATTGGGTTTCAACATTAAGGTGCAGTGTGCACTAATGTGAAAGCTAAGAGTGATATAGACTACTGGTATGACATAAAAGAAGGAATTGTGAGAGCGGACCATAGGCAAGATCATGTGCAGTTGCAGGAGTGAGAATAGAAATTTAGGAGAGGTGAGGAAAGGAAGCATAATGAAGAAACAGAGCAGATTGGAAGTGGAAAAGAATTACAAAGTTTGGGGAAACAACAGGAGAAGGTAAGCTGTCCAGTACAGGATGACCTAGATGAGAGTGCCAGGGAAAGAAAGCCAGAGTTGCAAAAGGAGTAAGGAGAAAGGGGGGGGGAGGTGAGACAGAAAGGGAGGGTGCATAGCCAGTATTTAGCTACAAAGGAGGAACAACGAGCAAGGTGCCTAGCTTCAAGGGAGATAAAAGAGAGAGAGAGAGAGAGAGAGCGAGAGAGAGAGATAAAGGGAGCAATGATGAGTGTAGGGTTGGCAGTCCAGAGTGAAATGACAGAAGGAGTGGAAGAGGGAATCCATTATGGTCAGGGTTATGGTTATGGATGGCATCCACATGACCAGAAAAGTCAAGGTGGGGGCAACCTAGACCCTGAGGTACTTAAAGGAGGGCATGTTGTCAAGTGAAGTCCCATCAAGGATGTGGAAGGATGGCAGGGCAGTAAGCTGGGAGAGCTTCTGCCACAAGCCAAAGGTCATGGAGACCAATTTTTGGGGGGTATTGAGGGACAGTTGATTTGAATGGAACTAGTACTGAATGTTATTGAGGTCCAGCTGGAGCTTGGTCATCAGATCAGAGTGGGTGGAACCAAAGGCAAAAAGAACTGTAGCATCTGCATACATATGTATGCACATAGAGGTACAGACAGTGGCGAGGTCATTCAGGAAAATAGAGAAGAGTATGGGGCCAAGGACAGAGCCTGGGGGACACCAGTATTGATTGGGAGAGGAGGGGATATGGAATCTCAGTCTTAACTGATTGAGTCCTACCC
This sequence comes from Neoceratodus forsteri, assembly GCA_016271365.2. Taxonomy (NCBI): domain Eukaryota; kingdom Metazoa; phylum Chordata; order Ceratodontiformes; family Ceratodontidae; genus Neoceratodus; species Neoceratodus forsteri. The sequence continues at coordinate 954,097,366 of CM057454.1, read as the reverse complement.
TCAAGGTAGGAGTGGAACCATTTGGTAGCGGAGATAGAACGCCCCATTGCTTTAAGTTTTTCAAATAGGAACAGGGTGGGCAACAGTGTTGAAAGCTTTGGCCAAGCTGACAAAAATGGCAGAGGTGATAAGGCCCTGATCTATGCTTGTGAGAAGGGAGTCCATAAGCATGAGGAAGGAAGAGGAGATGGAATGGGATTTAAAGAACCCAGACTGGAAATGGTGAAGAATGAGATTGAGCCAAGAAAAGTGAAAAGCTGAGAGAGTTGCAGGTGCTCCTGCATTTTAGCAAGGGTGGGAAGTAAGAAGATAGGTCAGTAAATGCCAGCAAAGGAGGGATCACCACCTTTGGGAAGGGGAACAATGGTATCATGTTTCCAAGTGTCAGGGACAGAGGCCAGAGAGAAGGAAAGGTTGAGAAGGGAGGTAACATAGAAACATAGAATTTGACGGCAGATAAGGACCGCTTGGCCCACCCAGTCTGCCCATTTCCCTACCTACTGGATAAGCTGCAGATCCTAGTTAACCAGCAGCCTACTTCTTCTTACCCCCAACCCCCAGAATTGCCTTATGACTGTCCCATGCATGCTTGAATTCCACCACTGATTTTGACTCCACAACCTCCTCCGAAGGCGCTCCATGCATCCACAACCCCTCTGTGAAAAATACTTCCTTAAATTACCTCTGAGCCCCTCTATCTTCAATTTGTGCCCTCTTGTTCTTGCACACCTCCTTTTTTGAAAGATGCTACCCTCTTGGACTTTGTTGATTCCCTTGAGGTACTTGAAAGTTTCTATCATGTCCCCCCTCTCCCTCCTTTCCTCGAGGCTATACATATTAAGCTCCTTAAGTCTCTCTTCATATGTCTTCCGGTGCAGACCCTGCACCATTTTAGTTGCCCTCCTCTGGACAGCTTCCATCCTGTCTATGTCTTTGCGGAGATTGGGTCTCAGAACTGCACACAGTACTCCAGATGGGGTCTCACCAGCTGTCTGTACAGAGGGATAATAACTTCCTGTTTTCTACTGGTGATGCCTCTCCCTATGCATCCCAGTATACCCCCAGCCCTCCTTGCTGCCCTCTCACATTGCTTGCCCACCTTTAGGTCATCTGATATGACTACCACCAGGTCCCTTTCCATTTTTGTTGTTGTTAGTATCTCACCCTCCATTATGTACTCTTCCCCTGGGTTTTTGTTTCCCAGGTGCATTACCTTGCACTTCTTAGCATTGAATCTAAGCTGCCATACATTTGACCATTCCTCTAACCTTGCCAAGTCCCTTCTCATCCTTTCCACCCCACCCTGTGCATCAACTCTGTTGCAGATCTTAGTGTCATCTGCAAAGAGACATACTTTTCCTTCCAGTCCTTCCGCAATGTCGCTTATAAAGACATTGAAGAGGACCGTCCTAATACTGAACTCCTGTGTACCCACTAGTAACCCTCCTTTCTTCTGAGTGGACTCCATTTACTATTACTCTGTGTCCTATTCTCCAGCCAATTCTTTACCCAGGCTGTCATCTTGGGACCCACTCCAGGCTGGCTAACTTGTATATTAATCTTTGTGTGGGACGTGTCAAATGCCTTTTAAAGTCTAGGAGGCCATGTCCACAGCCCCTCCTGATCTACTACTTGGTCACCCAGTCAAAGAAATCTATCAGATTTTTCTGGCATGACCTTCCGCTGTGAATCCATGCTGCCTAGGGTCCTGTGCCCCTCTGGCCTCTAGATACTCGACAATTCTTTCCTTCAGAAGTGATTCCATCATTTTCCCTATCACTGAGGTTAAACTAACAGGTCTGTAGTTTCCTGCTTCTGCCTTGCTCCCACTTTTGTGAAAGGGAATCACATCTGCCTTCCTCCAGTCCTTGGTAGAGTAGTGGCAGGGGAAGATAGATGGAGTAGTTTCAGGTTCAGTCCTTCAGAGTTTAAGCCCTTGAGAGGGTTTAGAGCTAGGAGGAACTTTAGAGCGTCAGCAAGAGAAATAGGAGAAAAGGAGAATGGGGAAATGAGTGGGGCGAATGGGAGGGACAGCTAGGAACTTTAGAGCATCAGCAAGAGAAATAGGAGAAAAGGAGAATGGGGAAATGAGTGGGGCGAGTGAGAGGGAGAGGAAAGAGATGGAGGAGAGAAGGGAAGTGGCAAAGAAGGTGAAGAAATCATTGAATTCAGAAGCAACAGAGATGGGGTCAGATAAGGTGACATCATATAGAGACATAGACTTTGACGGCAGATAAGGACGACTTGGCCCACCTAGTCTACCCATTTCCCTACCTACAGGATAAGCTGCATATCCTATTTAACCAACAGCCTGTTTCTTCCTACCCCCCCCAAAAAAAATTGTCTTATGACTGTCCCTTGCGTTCTTGAATTCTCCCAGAGTTTTAGACACCACAACTGCCTCAGGAAGGCTGTTCCATGCGTTCACCACCCTCTCTGTGAAAAAATACTTCCTCACATTGCCCTTGAGCCATCCCCCCACTATCTTCAAATTGTGTCCCCTTGTTCTTGCACAACTCTTTTTCTGAAAGATGCTACCCTCTTGGACTTTATTGATTCCGCTGAGGTGCTTGAAAGTTTGTATCATGTCCCCTCTCTCCCTCCTTTCCTCAAGGGTATACATATTCAGCTCCTTTAGTCTCTCCTCATATGGCTTCTCTTGCAGATCCTGCACCATTTTAGTTGGCCTCCTCTGGACTGCATCCATCCTGTCTATGTCCTTGCGGAGATGGGGTCTCCAGAACTGGACACAGTACTCCAGATGGGGTCTCACCAACTGTCTGTACACAGGGATAGAAACTTCCTGTTTTCTACTGGGGATGCCACTCCCTATACATCCCAGTATCCCCCCAGCCCGCTCTACTGCCTTCTCACATTGCTTGCTTACCTTAAGGTCATCTGATATGGTTACCCCTAGGTCCCGTTCCATTTTTGTTGTGTTACTACCCCCCCCCCATTGTGTAATCTTTCCCTGGGTTTTTGTTTTCCAGGTGCATTGGTTTGCACTTCTTTGCAATGAATCCAAGCTGCCATACTTCTGACCTTTTCTGCCAACCTTGCCAAGTCCCTCCTCATCTTTTTCACGCCTCCTTGTGTATCAACCCTATTGCAGATCTTTGTGTCATCTGCAAAGAGGCATACTTTTCCTTCTAGTCCCTCTGCAATGTCACTTATAAGGACATTAAAAAGGACTGAATCCTGTACTGAACCCTGCGGTAGCCCACTAGTAACCCCCCTTTCTTCAGAGCGGACTCCATTTACAATTACCTTCTGTGTCCTGTTGTCCAGCCAATGTTTTACTCAGGCTACCACCCTGGGACCCACAAAGGAGGTCCCACAAATCCTGGCAACTCAGCCTGGAGATGAGCAACCTCCTCCCTCAGCCCCCAGAGGAGCCTGCAGATGGGACAACATCGCATCCTCCAGAACGTCCCCTGGAAGACTGGTGCTCCACAGCCACTGCATTGCACCACTCCTATGATGTCTTATTTCTGGCCCCTTAACTGTTGTATGGAATACTTACTCTTTCTTCTGTTTTTTTTATTTTTTTTTCTCCCTACTTACTTACTGCCTCTGTTCACTTTAAGCTCCTGATCTTCCTGTTCTGAGACAAGAAGTTCCTATATTTCTCAGTAGCCTCCTTCCTTGCTCAGAGTCAGATCTCCAGCAGCTATGGGGGGACGGAGAGCTACTTTTCCTTCTAGGATGGTGCTCTTGGTGGCTCTGTGATCACTCATTTCCTGCTCCCAAACAGGAGGTTCCTGATGTTAGTCAAATCCTGTGCCTATAAAACTAGAACTGGATTAGGGTTGGGAGGGGTGGTGGGGAGGGAAGGAGGGTAATATATTCCCAGAAGAGAAGTTTAGTTGTAATAACAGCAGCTCCTTCCTCCTGGTGTCTCTGCCTGTTCTCTTGCATATCATGGTGGAGGACTGACTGGGGGGGAGAAGAGGGCATGGATAACCTTCCATGACTTGGGGAGGGGGTGGTTTATATTGTTCTGAAAGGTGGCGGCAAAGCATTCGGCCTTGTTAAGCCTTGTGGCTTTGGTAAAGACATTGCACATTGCAGGGTACCAGAGTAAATCAACTTGGAGCCAGAGAATTTATGTGTCTTCCAGACAACATCCCGTTCTTGCAGGCAAGCACGCAGTTCAGCTTAGACCCAGGGGTGATGCGAGCCATTGACTCTGGTCATCTTGAAAGGGGCATGTAGATCCCAAATATCCAGAAATTTAGCCTTCAAATAATTTAGGGCAGAGTTGATGGTGCTGGCAGAGGAAATGGGCAACTAGTTAGTGGAAGCCAAATCCACAAGGAGGGAGGACAAGTCCAGCAAATGGAATGACCAGATCTGAAGGACCTTGGGTGGGGCATTTCGGTCGATGTAATTTGCTGACACAGTAGACAATGTGGTTGTCACTGAGGGTGTTTGGCAGGGTTCTGGTAGCAATAATCTGGTGGGGATGGGAGGCAAGCACCCGGTCCAGTATGGAGTGGTTGAGGGATTTGTGGTTGTGGTGGTAGGGTCGGTGATCAGTTGAGAAATGCTTAGGGACTTAATATTTAGGCAGAATTTGTATTGAGTAGGGGAATGACAATTTATGTTGAAATCACCAAGTATGAGTTATTTAGAGGCTGAGGTGTAGGAAGTGATAGTGAGTAGATCAGTGACAGAAGAAGGGGAGATGCCTTGGCAGCAGTATACACCAGCCACATAGATGGTGATGGAGAAAGGGAAGGAGAGTTTGAAGAGTAATAGTTCATAGGTGGAAGGTGAGGAGATTGAATAAGGATGAACTCAATAGCACAGGAGAGGTGTAGCAACACCACCACCCCTATTGGTACAATCCTGGTGGACTACAGAGTACCCTGGGATGGTGACAACTGTATCTGGAATCTTTGGGGAAATTCAAGATTCAGAAATGGTTACCACATCAGGTTTGAGGCTGACCATGAGGAGTTGTAGAAAGTCTACCTTTGGTAGGAGGCTACGGATGTTGAGGTGAGCCACACTCAACTCTTTGGGGAGACTGGTAGTAGAGGAGTGAGAAGTGCTAGGATTGGACTTGATATCACTTGCAACTAAGAGCAGGGGTGTGATAAACAGATTAGAAGAGACAAGGGTGCATCTGCATGACTTCTGAGAAGGAGGGAGTGGTGAGTACAAGGAGGGAGGTGTCTTGGAAACAAGCTCAGAAGAGAAACAAGATGGAGATCAAGTGAATGGAGGAGTAAAGGACCAGGGTGCCGGGGGAGTGGGACAGAGAGGGAAGACAGGAGGTAGGAAGTATGGGAGAAAGGGGTAGGAGACAAAGAAAGAAGAGGATGAACAGGGAAAGCTAGAAGTTGGGCTAGAAGCAAAGGGAAACTGGAGAGGAAGGAGAGACAGGGTAAAGAATAATATATAGAGGGAGGAAGGTAGAATATGGTGAAAGTAGGAGAACCTTATAAAAGAAAATTTGGGAGGAGACTGTCGATTAAGGGGAAGAGGGTGAGGAAGAGAGGAGCTAGGGAGATTGTGGATAGGAAGGAGCAGGGAGCACAGAGAAGATACAAGTAGTGGGATTTCCCAGATGGAGAAGTAGAGTGGAGAGAGCCACAGAACCACAGAGAGGTACAGTATAGAAATGGACCTTAGAAAGGGAGTATGCCCATATAGAGAGAAAGGGGCCGGCCAAGGATGGTGAAATGATAGCAGGAACAGAGTGAGAATCAGTATTGGGGGGAGGAATTTATATGGAGCAGAGAAGGTTATTGAAAGGGCTTAGTAGGTGATGAGCCCTATGAAAGGTAGTTTTACAATTTGGTAATTACAGAGTAAGCTGGGTAAAAAGAGAATATGCAGTAGAAAGTGGTAGTATGAAATAAAAAGCAATAAATCAGATAGCCAATATGGTAGTGAGATGAAGAATATTTGAAAGTGATATGAAGGGTATTTAATAATGGAAGAAAATCTCAGAACAAGAAAATTAAATGAGCAATATGTCCCCTGCTCTACCCATAAAGAACCAACTAAAATGGCAGTTTCAGTACTATTACTAAAAAGGGCACAACAAAGAAGCTTGGTGAATGCAGTAAATCAGAAGCACAAAAAATAGTGGCAATTATACCAGTGAGTGAGTGTGTCTCCTGGAAAGAGAAAGAGAAATAAACACAGAAACCTATATGTTGGCAGAAAAAGGGCCAGTAGCCCACCAAGTCTGCGCCATACCTGCCTGCATCCACACCCAGCCTAATACTGCACAACAAGTTGCCTACCAATGGGCCTGATGTAAGCATTAAGACACAGTGGGCTGTGCATTGAACAGATCTGACTGCACGCTCAGGGGTGTACTGAGGCATGAGGCTGCAGGCCAAGTGCCTTCCACCCCTGGAAGTGCAGTCAGATCAGTTAAATGCAGTGTCTTATTGTGCTTATAAAATGGGCTACATTTTTTTTTATTATGTTATGTTACAAAAAACAACTTTACATACAGTATATAAAAAAACTATTATTATGACAATTTGTCATAAAATAGTCCTTCCACACCTAGAACATGACATCATTTTTCCTATGGTACTTTGGTTGCTATGTAGGAGCCTTGTTGGTATGTAGAAGCCCCCCCCCCAGTTTTGTTGCCATGTAGGAGCCCCTCAGCCCCAGTATGTATCAGAGTGGAGGACACATTGGTATTTGTTATGGCTGTGGCATGGGAGAACGAACAGTTGCTGGCAGTCATATTCTTTTTTTTTTTTTATATGGAAGACCTGGATCACTGCAAAGAGACATACAGGATCGAACGACTCCTCCCCTTCCCATGACAGCACTGAGGAGCATGAGGAAGTAAATAATTCCCTCTTGACTCTTTGCCTTTCACATGTGAAGGTGCCAGTATCAAAATAAAATAAGTATCAAAACAAAATAAGAATAACAACACAAGCTGATTTGTTTTGAACAAGTGTAGAACAGGAGCATGATTGCTACTGACACGGCGGGAGGAGGCATGCTATGGGATTGGCAGCGGGATTGTTAGGTGTGGTCACAGATACAGCTGGTTCTTCCTTTATTCAAATTTTGGTGTCACATATGTCTAGGGCTGATGTTTACAAGAAAAAGTGCTTCTTGTGGCTATTTTGGATCACAATGTCTTCATCGCTACCATACAAAAAAGAAATGTTGGCATTTGAAATGTGACTGTTGATGTGGCACAGTGATTTTTTTTCATACTGCGATGGTGGATTTAAGAACTGACCTTGTTTTTACATGTGCATTGAATGGATTCAATGCACAGGTAAGAACCCATCAGGATGCAGGATTCTCCCTGCCCATTTTATAATATAATTTATAAAATGGAGTTAGCACTGTGAGTGACATGATTGGCGTAGCACTGCCACCTGACCATGTCTTAATGCACCATACACTCACAGTTCATGTGAGCAGATGGGATAATTAATCAGTGGGCAGAATAGGTCTTTTTTCCTGCCTGATGGCAGGAACGTGAAAAGCAGCCACATCTGAGAACCAGCTTAGCAAATGGTACTGTGCTCCCCACCCACCCACCTGGCAGATCTCCAGGGACCCAGCTTGCAGTGACTGGGGAGCAGGACTGCTGCTGCATCAGTCATGTCAGTCATAGTGGTAACCATATGTTAGAAGTGTATGGCACCAGAGGGCAGTACCGAGTTCTGTCAGTCCCCCTCCTCAACTGGCAGGCCCATTTATTGTGTACCCATCCTGTAGCCCAAAGACCCCTCCACCCCCAATTTCCCCTAAACATCCAAGTGTCTGGTCACATTGTGGACACAGACAAAGGGATAGACAGCAGCATTTGACTGTGGGGAGAGAGAGAGTGCAACAGGGAGCGCACTGAGATCCAGTCTCGGAACACCTTGTACTCATAAGTGGCAGCTACTGCTTGCAATTGGTACTGTCCCTCAGCATTCTCATTTGTGTACCCCCCTTGCAGCTCTAGCTTTCATGCCCCTCACTGCACTCCTTCCCCATACTATTCCACTTCACATTGTGAGCAATCCCCCAATCACAGTATAAGCCTACCTGAAGCACAAGTGCCAAAAGTGTGGCCTCCTGAACATTGTGCTCATTGTCAGCGGTGACGTATGTGAGCTGTGGGTCATAATACTGGAGAACTGACTTCTGCCTGTCTACTATCTGGCAAGTTAGAGACAGATACAGTGGGAGAGACATCACCATGGTCACTGCAATGTGCTGTGTCTGTCTTTCTCTTTCTCTGTCTCTCCACAGTACAATACCCATTGAGAGCAAGAACAGGTGCACAGGCAGCAGCAATATACTGTCCTTGTCTCTTAGATTTTGTTTGAATGTCTTTTAACACTTTTTATATTGTTATTAATGCCTGGGTGATGTAAGAGAAAAAGAGAGACAGAGACAGAGAAACAGAGCGACAGACAGCTGCAGCAAGGAGAGACAGCAAGAGACAGAGCAGCTCACTGCAGGGCTCTCACTCTGTGTAGCTTAACCGTGTGCAGTGCAGAGATAGAGAGAGAGAGAGAGAGACCTGCAACAGGAAGAGACCATTAGACAGTTGACAGGTTCCATACTGCATTTCAATCTTTGACCTTCCTCTGCACAGTACAGACACATGGGACAGGGACAGCAGTACGTGTCATCACAGTTTGGAGTTGTTGCATGGTAAAGCGAAGTAACTGAGCATGGCATATGTGGTGATAAGTAGTGTGGGTTATGTTCCACAGAGATTGGGGGGAGGTCCTAAAAGAAAGGCATTTCTCAATATCTTGACATGTATGTTATGAGCAAGAAGTGTCAGAAAGCATGGTAATATGGTACTCCTGCATTTCTCTGTTCATAACATAACTGAAATATGCATAACCCCTGCAGCAGAAAAGTGGTTCCACTGCTACCTCACAAATCGAAGACAACAAATTAAAGCACAAGGGGAACTGTCCCCACTAAAAGCTTTTCACCTAGGCATCCCGTAAGGTTCTATCTTAGGGCTTATCCTCATCATACTTTATATTAATCGCATATATTCTGGCATACTCACAGGAAATGTTCACCTTTTTGCAGATGACACAGTCCTCTATACAACCAACCCCTCTCTAGATCTTGCTTACAAGGAGTTACAGCAGGATTTTATCATCCTCCAGCATAACCTGCTAAGCCTGAAGCTCTTGCTCAATGCCAAAAAAACCAAAGCCATGATTATCTCCCCACAATCCTCCCACAATATGGGGACACCTGGTAGCCCCCAGATTATCACCCTCCTTGGTGAACCTCTGGAAATGGTGGATAAATTCAAATATCTGGGAGCCTGGTTGGATAACAAACTCAGTTTCATTGTACACCTAAGTGAGTTAACAAAAAAGCTAAGACAGCGCCTTGGCATATTTTACCGCATAAGACATCTACTTACTCTCGAAGCTAGGAAGCGGCTGGTTCAAACAACCTCTCTATCTTTGCTTGACTACGCTGACTTTCTCTACAGTTACTGCCCCCAGTATGCCCTGCAGAAGCTTGACACACTCTACCATCATGCTTTGAGATTCATACTTAACATTCCTCGGTGGACTCACCACTGCCTGTTGTGCCAGGCAATTGATTGGCCATCTCTCTTCATGAGGAGGCAAATAAATGCTCTCATGTGGCTCTTCAGGGCTATTTCTAACAAACTCCCACCCTATATCTGCTACCTGTTTGAATGGTCTAAAGGTGCGTATGGCCTGTGGAACTCCTCCTTTGTCCTCCTCAAGCTACCTTGGATGAGAATACATCATGGCAGAACTGCCATCAGCTCCTTCCTACCATCACTTTGGAGCAACATGCAAAAATCACTTCAACTTTCCCTCCTGCCTAGCTACAATGTATTCATGCAGCTGCTTTATCAATGCCTGAAGACTGTGTGTGATTGCTTCAGGTAATCACTGGCATATGGACTGACTATTCCTCTAGCTCCTGGACCTCCCTGGCCTTCTTATTCCCCCTGTTGACCGGCGTTCCTTTTTAGTGAAACATAGAAACATAGACTTTGATGGCAGATAAGGACCACTTGGCCCACCCAGTCTGCCCATTTCCCTACTTACTGGATAAGCTGCAGATTCTAGTTAACCAACAGCCTACTTTCTGCCACCCCCCACTACAATTGCCTTGTGTCTGTCCCATGCATGTTTGAATTCCCCCACTGTTTTAGCCCCAACAACCTCCCCAGGAAGCGGTTCCACACATCCACCACTCTCTCCGTGAAAAAGATTTCCTCACATTACCCCTGAGCTGTCCCCCCTCTATCTTTATATTGTGTCCCCTTGTTCTTACACATCTCTTTTTCTGAAAGATGCTACCCTCCTGGACTTTGTTGATTCCTTTGAGGTACTTGAACATTTCTATCATGTCCCCTGTCCTCCTTTCATCAAGGGTATACATATTAAGCTCTCTCAGTCTCTCTTCATATGATTTCTGATGCAGACCCTGCACCATTTTAGTTGCCCTCCTCTGGACTGCTTCTATCCTGTCTATGTCCTTGCGTAGATGAGGTCTCCAAACTGCACACCGTACTCCAGATGGGGTCTCACCAACTGTCTCTACAGAGGGATAACCACTTCCCTTTTTCTACTTGTGATGCACCTTCCTATGCATCCCAATATCCCCCTGGCTCTCCTTACTGACTTCTCACATTGCTTACCCACCTTTAGATCATCCGATATGACTACCCCCGAGTCCCTTTCCATTTTTGTTGTTGTTAGTACTTCCCCTGCTATTGTGTACTCTTCTCCTGGGTTTTTGTTTCCCAGGTGCAATACTTTGCACTTCTTTGCATTGAATCTAAGTTGCCATATGTCTGACCATTCCTCCAACCTTGCCAAGTCCCTTCTCATCCTTTCTACCCCCCTTGTGTATCAACTCTGTTACAGATCTTTGTATCATCTGCAGATGGTAGGAAGGAGCTGATGGCAGTTGTGCCATGATGTATTCTCATCCAAGGTAGCTTGAGGAGGACAAAGGAGGAATTCCACAGGCCGGACGCACCTTTAGACCATTCAAACAGGTAGCAGATATAGGGTGGGAGTTTGTATGAAATAGCTCTGAAGAGCCACATGAGAGCATTTATTAGTGTAACTACCCCTCCTAGCTCCCTCCCTCCTTTCCCGTGGCAACCCCCCGGGGGCCTCTACCCTAGCAGAGCTGCTCCCCTCATGTGTCTTTGCCCTCCTCTCCTCTCCTCTTTCTGTCCTCTACTGTGTCTTTGCCATCCTCTCCTCCCCCTGTCCTCCACTGTCTCCTAACCCATATATGATGAATTGCCTGTATATGTATATAGCCCTCGTTATCTAAGTCTTGCTCCAGTTACCTAATGATCTCGTACTTAAGAATAGTCTGTTTCAGTGTCTGCTATGTTATGAAATGATGTTGAATACTGTAAATGAATTTGTCCTATGTGCCCAGGACCATCTTGCAAATGAGCTTGCTCAACGATATAACTGCCTATTTAAATAAAGTTTGATTGATTGATTGATTGATTACTTGTTGAGGACTATATTACCAGTCAGATGGATACAGTACCATTTCTTGTATTACAAATGTCACAAAACAGTCTTTGTGCATCATTTTTGTTTTCCCACAGACCTCATGTTATAAGCACAATAACCCACTCCAGGGTGTGTGGCTATTGGGGATTATTAAACACCCCGGGAGCTGTGAGGGCACTTGGCCTGCAGCCTCATGCCTCACAACACACCTTGAGTGTTGATTAATCCCCAGTAACTGCACACCCTGTCATGGGTTATTGCTTACTTAACACCCCATTGTCTATCCCTTTCATTCCCCTCCCTCAACTGCCCATGCTCCCTCCCTCCCTCCTCTGGTTTGGGCTATTCCTCTGTGCCTATCCTACAGTACCTGTGTTTGAAAGCATTAATGGACTTTTTGTTGAGCACTTCTTTTGGCAATGCATTCCACTTTTCCACAGCCTTTCCTATAAAGAACTTCCTTTCATTCCTCTCAAAGCTTCCCCCCAACAATTTCCATTCAAGGTCTCTTACCTTGTCATCATTTCATGCAAACAGAGCACTGATGAACACTTTATTAATACCGCTTAGGTACTTAAAGGTCTCTATCATGTTCTCCATTAAAGGTCTCTATCATGTTCTCCATCCCTTCTGCCCCTCTTTGTTTGCATACTGAGACACTACAGCCTCTTCTCATACAGTACATCTTCCTCTGCTGCCACGGAATCATCTTCATGGGCCTACTGAACAGCTTCCTGAAGGTGCCTTTACTTCTTCAGATGCCGTCTCTAGAACTGTGCACAGTACTTCAGGTAAGGTCTGACTTAGGAACCAAACCAGTGAGGAGAAAAGCTACATCTGTAAATAAAAGGCAAAGGCCAGGAATAGTTATGAAACAAGAATTGGTGTAGGCGGTACTATACGATTTGTTACATCTTGTATGCCAGCAGTGAGATATTAAGATATCAAAGTCAGTAGTGATAGTTCTTCTAATTCAGAGGAGTTTGATAGCCAGAAGGCCTTGCATACCAAGCATCTTCACAGTAGGGGTATCCGACGGCTGAGCTATGGCAGGCTGCTGAATTCAAACTACTGTAGCAGAGTGTGTGTTGTGCTTTTTATAATAGTTTTTAGAAATTCTGCCTGTCAAACATTTTTAAAACCACAAAACATAACAAAAACAAGTCTGTCTGTGTATCTGTGGGACCTACTAGCCCATAGCTAACCCTGGTAGTTAGTCAACTGCACCCAGGGATAGTGGAGGTGCAGCTCAGTGCTAATATTGAACCAAGCCCTGTAACAAGTGTGGGGAACTGAAAATAGAGTTATAATCTCCTGAAACATTGCTGACACTTGGAAAGGTGTTTTTGGGCAGCATTTTTCATTTTTAAAACTTAGGGGACCCAAACCTCATGAAACCAGAAGTGCTGACAAGCAACATTTCTGGTCCACCACTAAAAAGACCCCTACCCTTATGAGTGCCCACAAGTGCATGGTGGATGCAATGCACTGGCAGTGGCAAGCACATCTGATGGCGTCAGATTGGGAAGATGGGTAGACAGCTACCCCACCTTAAAAATTGTTCATCTTTTTCTCCCTTAGGTACTAGCTGTAGTGAATGGATCTCACAGGCAATATACTGAAGTTTGTATGTGTGCAGTGGTCTATTACAAGATGCAAACAATGTCTTATGTATGCTGAAAAAGCTACCTCAGACTCACCTACAACCTATATATGCATAAGACCTCCTGAAGGAGGTGCTAGTCACACCTCTCCTGAAGAAAGCTTCACTTGACCTGGACTGTTAAGTTAACTACAGACCTGTCTCTAACCTGCCCTTTGTGGGCAAGGTTATTGAGAAGGTAGTTGTGGTGCAGCTAAATGACCATTTAACATCTCACGATGTCTATGATCCTCTCCAGTCTGGGTTTAGGAAGAGGCATAGTACCAAGACTGCCCTGGTTCGGGTACTTAATGATCTCCTGATAGTGAGGGATTGTGGAAGCTGTTCCATCTTGGTTCTCCATGATCTCTCTTCAGCATTTGACACTGTAGACCACGGGATGCTGTTGGAGCACCTGTGGATACTCTGTGGACTGTCTGGTACTGTCCTCAGATGGTTTCGATCATTCTTCACTTGCAGGACTCAGAGACTGGTGTCAGAAATGTATTCCTCGGCCCCTCTCCCCCTGTCATGTGGAGTTCCGAAGGGCTCCGTGCTGTCCCGCATGTTGTTTTCAGTGTATATGCTGCCATTGGGAGACATCATAAGTCATTAGGGGCTGAGTTTTCACTGCTATGCAGATGACTGTCAGCTGTACATGTCCTTTGTACCCGAACAGGGTGATGCTGTCTCAGTTTTTAACTACTGCCTCTCCTAGACCTAGGGCTGGATGAGTGCCAACTGGCTGAAGTTGAATTTGGGCAAAACTTAGGTGCTGGTGGTGGACCAAGTTTGCCAAGGTGTGGGGTTGTCAGCAGGCCTACCTTCTGGGCTTTGGCTTGGGGGTGACCAACTGCTTACCTCTGATGGGGTGCAAAGTCTGGGCATTGTGTTCGACAGTGGACATTAAAATCTCAGGAGTCTGCTATTATTAAAACCTCTTTTTACCATCTTAGAAACATCGCTTAAATCAAGTGCCTGGTCCCACCTTGTGACCATCCAACAATGGTCCACGCCTTTGTAAACTTACACCTTGATTACTGTAATGCCCTATATCTGGGGCTACCGGGGGTTGATATCTGCTGATTGCAGCTAGGGCAGAATGTGGTGGCCAGGATGTTGACTGCTTTATCTAGATCTAGCCATGTCACTCCTCTGCCCCGTGATCTGCACTGACTGCCTGTGCATTGGCGGATCACCTTCAAGGTCGGGTTACTGACCTATAAAGCCCTACACAAGCAGGGACCATGCTACTTTGCTAGCCTTGCTTGTAGAGCAGAAAGCAGCTAACTAAAAGAAGCTACATTTTCTTATTAATTTAACACTTATATCTCAGTGGGAGTCAGGGTCTGTTGAGATTAAGCAGGCAGATACTTTATTAGAAGTAGAAGGGGTCTTATTTAGGGTTAAAAAAAGAAAGAAAAGAAAGAAAGTCAGTGTGTGTTCTGTGCTGTGAAGGGTACTGTATCAACTTACTTTGCTAAACCAGTAGGAGGAGAGCGATCTTAATTGGGGGCGTGGCTTAGACACTATAAAAGCAGGTGACTCAAATTACAAATTCCTGTTGCTAGCCTTGCCTGTAGAGCAGAAAGCAGCTAACTAAAAGAAGTTACATTTTCTTATTAACACATATCTCAGCAGGAGTCAGGGTCTGTTGAGATTAAGCAGACAGATACTTTATTAGAAGTAGAAGGGGTCTTATTTAGGGTTAAAAAAAGAAAAAGAAAGAAAGTCAGTGTGTGTTCTGTGCTGTGAAGGGTACTGTATCAACTTACTTTGCTAAACCAGTAGGAGGAGAGAGAGCTTAATTGGGGGTGTGGCTTAGACACTATAAAAGCAGGTGACTCAAATTACAACTTCCTGTTGCTAGTCTTTTTTCTTACCGATTGCCCTCCATCCCACCCAACCTAAGCCAGTTCTACTTTTATAGCCACTGGATTTGACTGTCAACAGGAACTTCCTGTTTGGCAGTAGGAAGGGACGGATCATAGAGAAACATTGGTTTTGTCAACCTTGTGTGGTACCATTTGCCTGTAACTGGCTCTTCAGTGAATAGCAGAGCATTGTGGGAACCTGGAGGACTAGCAATAGGCTAGTATACCTCCTACCCCAAAACAACATCTCTCTGTTAAATCACTGTTGTCTGGTGGTTCTCTTGCCCTTTTAAGGGTTTGTAAACCTTCAACTCACAGAATCTTGCTGAATTTAAGTAAAAACTGGGCTACAGTCGGACGTCATTCTGTACAAGCAACATAGAAGCAACTGTAAAAAATGCATCAGGCAGGCCAAAAGCAAATACTGCCAAAATTTGCTGATAAATTCCTCTAATGATCCCCGCAAGTTTTGGGGTCATATTAAGTCCTTTCTGGGTACTGCCAAAGATGTGACTCCATCTGATATGGTCCTCCATGGCGTGCATTGTACGCAGCTCACTACGATTGCTAATCGTTTAATCAACAATTCTCTGACTTATCTGCTTACAGCCTCCCTCCCATCACAACCCTCTCATGTACATCTTAACCCTACAGCATCTGGTGGACTCTCAAACTTAACCAACCCCTTTTACTTCAGGAAAGTACCTAGGCATCTGGTCCTAAAACTGCTCAGGTCACTCTCGGACAACACCAGCACTGGCTCTGATGGCCTGGAACCCAGACTACTTAAGATGGCCTCCCACCTCATCTCTGGTCCACTGGCACACATTTTCACCCTATCTCTCTCCAATGGGGTCATCCCTGAAATCTGGAAGGCAGCCAGAGTTACTCCTGTATTTAAGAAAGGAAGCAAAAATGACATTTCTAATTACCGACCCATTGCAATTCTATCTGTTCTGAACAAAGTACTGGAAAAAATCATTTCCCTACAGATAACCGAACACCTCGAGAAATTCAGCTTACTAAGCTCAGCACAACATGGCTTTAGGAAGAATCATAGCACTATGACTGCACTTGCAAATTTACTACTGATATTGCTTACAATATGGATCTAGGAAAGCTCACAGGGGCGGTTTTCATTGACTTAACTAAGGCTTTCGATCTGGTCAACCATTCTCTGTGTCTATCAGCTCTAAATACCCTGGGTTTCTCCCCTCCAGTTACTAGCTGGTTCAAAAGTTACCTCTCCAACAGAGCACCCAGGCAGTTAAATTCAATTCATCTGTGTCGGACAGTGCTGTTATTAACATCAGGGGTCCCTCAAGGGTCTACTTGACCCTCTTCTATTTTCTCTATTTGTGAACAATCTTCCTGAGCTGGTCACCTCAGGACACTTCACTTCTATATGCGGATGACCTAGTAATATATTATCATTCCAACAATGTCCTTGAATTAAATACTGCGCTCACCACTGATTTTCATGCTGTACAACACTGGTTGAGCTCTCAACGTCTGGTCCTAAACACAAGTAAGACAAAAGTAATGATGTTTGGCTCCAACCATAGACTTAGATCCTGTCCCCATCCATCTCAGTCTCAGACACAGAAGGAACCCATTGAAGCTGTCTCTGCTTTTCGCTACCATGGCATCCACCTGGATCAAACCCTGGACCTAAAACCTATATTCAAGAAACTTGCAAAACAGTAAACTGTAAACTGGGGGCTGCTTATAGAGCCAAACACCTTCTCACCCCTGCTGCTAAACTGGCGATAGCCCGGGGCATTCTATTGCCAGCCCTCACATATGGGTGTCCCATCTTGTCTTTAGCCTCAAAATCCTCACTTCATCTTTGGGATACTACCTACAATAATGTGTGCAGATTTGCAGCCAAGGCACCTCAGTTACACCATCACTGCCTTCTATATCAGGACCTTGGCTGGCTCTCTCCCTCCTCGATCAGACAGTACTATTTGCACAACCTTGTGGACTCCATCCTACGGACATCCAAACCTGCTGTCCTGTCTGATCTACTAACACCGGCCATTGCCACAAGAAATCTCAGATCTGCGGATCAGTTATTACTCTCCATCCCTCCCCAGGACTAAAGGGTATGAACTCATTCCACTATGCTGCCCCCACCTTTGGAACCGCTACCGTGAGAACCTGAGAGATATCTCCACCCATGAGTCTTTCAAAATGAAACTGAGAACTTTCCTCATTACAATGGACAAATGTGTCTGCTTTGACCCCACCTGATGCATTGCATTTTTCACTGACATTTCCATTAATAGCACTGTTGTTTATATGAGTAGTGTAGTTTATACTATTTTTATATTATTCATCATAATTGATGTCTTACTTTAGCCTAGTTATTAATACTGTCTCAATCTGCTTGTCTCTTAAGTTTAATGTTACCTGTTGATATTGTTTCATACTCTGGTTTCTCTAACTGCACTATCTCTCCCTTGTGTTTCCTCCCCCTTCTCTGTTCTATCTTCTTCCCGGTCTTCCTCTCCCACTATACTTACCTCTACCTGCTCCCACCTTATGCATGCCCCTCAAGTCCCTTCTTTCTGCCACACTGTGTCACCTTTCTCCTTACACCACCTCTTTACTTCCACCTTCTACCGACCCTCCTTGCCCCGCCAGCCATCTCTCGGTTCCACTGGCTCGGCTTCACTTTCCCACTTCTGCCGCTTTGCCGTAACTCTTCTGCTCTTTCCCCTCTTGCGACGCCTTCTCACCCATGGCTGCCGTCTTGGCTCCACCAGCAGCTGTACTTTCCCACCTCTTGCCGCTGTGCCATCTACTGACCCCTCCTTCCCTGCCTTGCGTGTCTCGGTTCCACTGGCTCGGCCTGAGCTTACACTTTGCTGCCATTTCTGTTTCTCCTCGCTTCTATCCTCCTCTCACCGACTTACTCACCTCGCCCTGCCATCTCCCGGTTCCATCAGCCCCAGCTTCACTCTTTCCCTCCTTCCACTAATGCTGTTTCTGCTGTTCCTCCCCCACACCCCTCTCTCTCGCCTGCCATCTTGTGGCTCCACAAGCCCGGCTGCAGGTTGGGTACCTCTCCCGCTGTTGCCGCGTATCTGGCGGCCCCCCTCTTTTCTTTCTCCCTCATCCCTATTACCTATCTGGTGTTTTCATGTTGCCTCTACTCCCTGCCTTACCGTCCTCCACCTTTCACATTTAAGTATGTTGCTTTGATACAGGGTTAATATGTATTGTTGATTTTCTGCATTATTATTGTTTCCTGTATACTGCAGCGCATTTGTATCTCTCTCTGTTTTGATGGTTCTGATGTTTCAAATAATTCCTGGCTGTACTATGTCTGTATTGTAATTGTACCTCCCGGGTCGTGCCTGAAAACAGTCACTTGCTGGCTAGTGCACTTACCCAGTTAACAAAAACTAAATAAATAAATAAATAAATAAAATAAATTGTTATTTTTACTTCGCACTGAAACCGGAACTGAACGGATGCTTACTTCTGGTTTTTTTGCTTAAAACCTGCCCCTCTAGCAAGCAGGGCGAGTGTGTGCGGGGCCGCATGCTGAGACATGCGCAGAGACACGAGCGTTTGCGTGTGTCTGCTGTGTGCACTGGGCACGCTGAAACTGTTGGCATTAGACAAACTTGGATAAGATAATTTTAGCATATCCTCTACTTAGTAAATATACACCTTTAATAATGGAAAAAGAACTTAGTAAGTGTATGCAATGTTTGATGTATAGTGTGGGAAAGTATGGGAGAGAGTATGTATGTGCTAATTGCCATCTGATTACTACTCTTGAAGCAGAGATAGCATTTCTGCTTAATATTAAACCAGTTTCTACTGATATTAGGGAATTGGAAAGTTACATTGATCTTATGGATGAACAACTTCATTCTAATGAATGATTTCCTTCACATTTAGGTAGCATTTCTATGCCTCCTGATGTGGAGACAATTGTAATGACTAGTACTAGTATACCTGTTGCCTCTGCCCCCTCTTATAAGGTGGATGATTATCTGCCCTCTTCTCATGATAATGATGACTGGACCATTGTCACAAAGCCTCTTAAAAAAAGGAGGGGCGGTCAAATACACAATAGTGCCCCTATTGAAACTCGTAATAGGTTTGAGCAATTGACTGTATCAAATAATGAAGTGCTACATGATTTATCCTGTGCATCACCCTCTGTTGATAATAATGCTTTAAAAACACTTTTCAATCAGGAGTTAATGCCCATGAATATTTGTCCTAGTAAGTCTCAAGCTACCAAATCAATACCTATTAAGTTATCGCTCCAGAGTGTGTTAAACAATCACCTGTTTCTGATTCTTGTACCCCTACTATCTCAAAACAAGTGTTAGTCCTGGGAGATTCAATCATTAAGCACATTGACAGGGTGGTATGCAATAGTGACAAGAGCAACCGCACTTGTTCTAGCTTCCATGGGGCCAGGGTATCTGACATTACCTCCATGCCTAAAATTTTACAAAATGCGGGGGAAAATCCACTGGTTATCATACATGTCGGTGTTAATGATATAAACAACACCCCATTTAATCAGTTACAACAGGACTATGTGGCATTATGTAACCTGTTACTTGATAAGGGGTGCTGTGTATGTATATATATGAAATTCTACCCGTTCCGAAAGCAACATCTACCATGATGCAGAAAATCAAAGCCCTAAATGAATGGCTGAGAAAGTGGTGTTTTAAACAGGATATACCCTGTATTACCCACTGGGAATCATTTTCAGATCGTTCTTCCTTGTTTTGCTGGGACGGTTTACATTTCAGTCATGGGGTAGTACACTTATGGGAAAAGTATCACTAAAATCATAAATCATTGTTTAAACTAAGAACAATGGGGAGCATGGGTCTATTCCCAAGTCTCTGAATACTTACCAAAATATTATTACAATAAATGTAAATTCCTAGCTTTGAATGCAAGATCTTTAAACCAACTCAAAGTAGCAGAACTCAAAGCCAAATGTAAAAGTTTAAATATAGGTGTGGTGGGAGTAACTGAAACTTGGTGGGACGCATCCTCAATTTGGTTCAGAGAAATTTCAGGTTATAAGTTATATCATAAAAACAGATTAGATAAGCAAGGCGGTGGAGTTTGTATTCACATATGAAATGATATTCCTTCTTTTGAAGTGTGTTCTCCCTTTCCTTTGGAAAGTATATGGGTTAAATTCTTATTGAAGGAGCAGTTCTATATAACTACTGGTAACATCTATCAACCTCCATCTGCAAATTCAGATTACACAACTGATGTGTTTAAAGAAATTACACATTTTTGAGAATCTCAAGATACTGTAATATTTGGTGACTTTAACCTCCCTCATATTAACTGGGACTAATTTTCAGGACAGTCGTATGCCGAGAAAGGACTAATAGATGTGGTAGTTAGTACTGGATTACAACAACTTGTTACTGAACCCACTCAAGGTCCTAATATTTTGGATCTATTATTTACTAACATAGAGCAACAAATTAGCAATTTACAAATTTGGGACCCACTTGGGACCAGTGATCATTTATCTATTCTTTTTGAAATTCAACATTTTAAAATTACACAAAGGAAGTTATACTGTACAAAAAATTGAAATAAAGCAAATTTTTCTAAAATCAATGAATACTTACAAAACATAATCTGGGAATCTAATCTTCTTAATTGTACGACACAACAAACTTGGGACTTTTTTAAAAACATTGTACATTATTTGGAAAATACCTTTATTCCATCTAAGAGGAAATTTAATAATAAAGGAAAAATTACCCCTTGGTTCAACAAGACAATTAAAAATCGGATTAAAATAAAAAAATAAACTTTTTAGGAAATTTAAGAATAGTTCTGTTCCATTTAAAACTACTCTATTACATAAATACAGACTATCTGTGAAAAACTTAAAACATTCTATTAAATTGGCAAAAAATAAGCTAGAATTTAAACTAGCTCAAAACAAAAGACTGTCATAAATCTATTTTCTCCTACATAAATAGTAAAAAAGGTGTATCAAGGGCCACTGGTCCCATTATAACCAATGGCTCTTCTCTATCTGATATAGAAACCTCAAATCTCTTTAATAAGTACTTTTGTTCTGTCTTCTCTCAAAAATCACCTATTAGTACATTTAAAGTTCACCACATAGATTATCATAGGTTCTATCCAACTGACATTATACAGGCTATTAAAAAACTAAAAAAAAAATATTAGTCTGGGCCCAGATGGTATTCATCCTTGGTTTCTGATCGAAACCTCTATAAATATTTCTTTACCTTTGTCAATTATCTTCAACAAATCCTTACAAGAAAGCATTGTACCAAATATTTGGCATTCAGCGATAGTTACTCCCATATTTAAAAAAGGCAATAGAGGTTCTGTCCAAAATTATCGTCCAGTTAGCCTGACCTCAGTGGCTGGTAAATTAATGTAATGAGTAATGAAGTCTCTAGTAGATCAAGATTGTAAAAAATTAGGAATTTATGATTCAAATTAGCATGGGTTTAATCCCAAGTATTCCTGCACCACCAATCTGATATCTTTTTACAATAATATAAGTACTCTACTAGATGTGGGTATCCCTACTGATGTAATTCTTTTAGACTTTAGTAGAGCTTTCGATAAAGTCTCACATGAAAAACTCATTATTAAAATGCACAATCTAGGTTTGTCACCTGATATTGTCAACTGGATTTTAAACTGGTTGACAGATCATTCTCAGAGAGTCAGAATTAATAATATCTTGTCTGATTTCGGTAGTGTGACAAGTGGTGTACCACAGGGGTCGGTCTTGGGACCGACATTGTTTAATCTCTTTATCAGTGATTTACAAACAGGGCCAAATAACTTCATGGTTAAATTTGCAGATGATACTAAATTGGGGGACAAGGTTAATAATCAAGAAAATATTTCTGCATTAAAGAAGGATTTGGAAAAATTATCACTTTGGGCAAATGAAAATCTTATGCAGTTTAATCAAGACAAATGTTTAGTAGTGCATTTTGGTGTAAATAATCCAAAAACAATATATTATATAAATGGACTACCACTTCACTCATCAAATTGTGAAAACGATTTAGGGATATATGTTAGTAATAAACTTACATCAAATGATCACTGTGTTAGATCTGCTTGCATGACCAACAGACTTTTGAGGCAAATAAAACACACTTTTGTTAATCGCACTGAACAATGCCTTATTCCATTGTATAGGGCATACATTAGATCGTATCTAGACTATGGCTCCCCTTTCTGGAATCCAAACCAAAAAAAGACATAGCAATTCTTGAACAGGTTCAAAGGAGAGTAACTAGAATGATTCCAAGATTAACAAACTTGGATTATCAGAACAGATTAAAAGATACTGGTCTCTTCTTTCTTCAAGCTAGAAGATTAAGAGGTGATATGCTTATGGTTTTTAATTTAATAAATTCACCAGATCTAATGGAAATATGTGGTCTAACACTCTCCAAAAGAAGGCATGTTCCGAGACTGCATAATAAACAGCTTGAAGTAAAAAACTTATAAAACCAGCAAAAGGGGAAACTTTTTTCCAATAAGAGCAGCCATTGTATGGAACACCTTGCCACAAGAATTGGTAGAGGCAACTAGTGCCACTGTCTTTAAAAACAAATTAGATGTTTGGTTGAGGGATAATAGATAAATAATGTCCCACATAGTGTGGGGAACAGACTCAATGGGCTCTGGCCTTCTCCTGTTCTTCCATGCCAAGTAATGCCAAGTAAGTAATACTTGCAAGATCTTCTTAATCCCTACTGTCCCCTCCACTCACTCCATTCTGCCAATGAGGGATTGCTAGAGGTTTCCAGGGTTCAACTGAAGACCTCTGGAGCTTGTTCTTTTGCTTTTTTGACCCCGATCCTATGGTATTATCCACCTCAGCAGATTAGAAAATGCCTGACCATCAAGGGTTTTAAATCTGCCCTAAAAACGTATTTATTTTCCTTAGCATTTCCTGATGTTAGTATTGGTTAGCCTACCATTTTTTTCTATCTTAAGATTCATGTTTTAAAATTTTATATCTGCTGTTTTTATGGATTGTATTATTCTAACTTTGTATAGTGCTGTGATCTTTGGAATAGCACTCTAGAAATAAAGATTTGACTGATTAATTGATTGAAGATGTCAAGTTATACTATGAAATACAACATGAATTCAAGCAAGTTATGGATGAATATAAGAAGCTGGTATACCAAATAAAAATGTTTGTTAAAGACTTGATCAAGATGAAGGAACTGATTAGCAATTTCCAGGTTTGAGACCATAATGCCATAAGTAGGAAAAGGTGGAGGAAGGAAGAGGAAGTGGGTCACTCCAACCTAAATGAAAACAGCAACAAATGTGGAAGAGAGGAACTGGAAGTCTCCTCAGGTAGTAATTGGACACCAGTATAAGGTACTAAGCATAATAGGAAAAAGGGACAATGTTCCAAAATTAGAGGTGACCTACCTATAGAATTAACAAATAGATGTGACCATTTAGAGCAAGAGCCCATGAACCACCAAACTGATGCCAGTAATCATACAATCTGACAGTCAAAACAATATATAGTCTTGGGGGACTCCATTATTAGGAACTGTGTTGCTAACATTTGTAACCCAAATAAGGTCAATAGAATGCTCTTCTGTTTCCCAGGAGCATGAGTGAATGACATTAAGGAGAGAGTAAATGACATCCTAAAGAACTGCGGTGACAACCCTGATGTAACCCTACAGATAGGGATGAATAATGTGAGGTATAATCATGAGAATTCTGCCTCGAAGTAATAGAAATTGGTAAAGAAATAAGAAGGAAAGGGAGATTATCACTGTGTCTAACCTATTAACAATCCCAAGGGGGACAAGAGAAAAAATAACATGGAAGAATTAATACACAATTAAGTACTTGGTGTTCCAAATAAGGTTTTTGTTTTGTGGATACATGGCAGCATTTTATTAATAAATGGTATTTATTTAGCCCTGACAGTTTATATTCAAATAAACATGGATCAAAAATCCTGGGTAACCTATTAAAAGCTTGTATTTCTGATGCTTATTTAAACTAGTTAAGGATGGTGAAGGGAGGCATACCATTGAGTGTATTAAAAAGCTCCCAAAAAGCAGGTGTAGGAATAAAACAAATGAACCTAAAAAAATAATATTAGGTGTTATTTAACTAATGATAGACTCTGTAACCAGAAAAAGGGGATCTGGAAGCATTATAGGCTCACAATAAAAAAAAAAACATTGAAATGATATTAATCACTGAAACTGGGTGGTCACCAAATGACCACTGGAGAAAACATATCTAGAGTTATAATCTTTCTAGAAAACACAGACTACATACAAAAAGGAGGTGAAATGGCTACATTCTTGTCAGGCAGATTTATGGGCTCTGATATGTCACATAAGATACTATTTTTGGTCTACCTGAACAACCTCCCTGCTACCTGCCTCTCTGCATCCATCCATATGTATGCAGATGACATGGTACTATTCACCATTGGTGCTTCCCTCTCTGATCTGATGGCCAGACTCCAATTGGACTTCAATAATGTCTAGTAGTGGTTACAGTCTAATCAATTATCACTCAATGCCAAGAAAACGGTCTCCATGACCCTTTGGCAACTAACAGAACCTCACAAAGCTTACTGCTCTCCCCTCCTTCCACACTCAAGGTGGGGCCACAATTAATAATGTTCCCTCATTTAACTACCTAGGAGGCTAGCTCAAATGTCACCTTGACTTTTCTAGGCATGTTGATGCCATTTGTAATAAATATATTAAAAGATTAAAAAAATATAGCAGTGAAAGTACAGCTCCCAAACGGCGCAATAAGAAAGTT